>CM060913.1:827443991-829943991 GCA_030737875.1 Allium sativum
GACTCGATCCGTACATACACTACTACCCAGCATAGACCGATCCGATCCCCTGATGCACGTCGAAGCCTCTGACCCATTCAAGCACGAGCTAGTCTTCGGCGATCCGAGATGCACGGATCCAGCGACACATGTCCCCAACTGTCACTTTGACTGATTCTCCCCCTTTGCTCGATCCGATATTCAAGGGGATCGCGACACCTGTCCACAACGGCTGATTTGACTAATTCTTCATCAGGCTGCGTTACAATCCGATATTCTCGGGATTTGTGCCACGTGTGACTGCGATCCGCCTGACAAAATCAGCTATAAATAGCCCAGAGCTTGGCATTTTTCAGGATCTTTTGGCAAGATTGAGTACTGATTCCGCCATTATTGTCATACCACCATTTCTTATCAGTTTTATTACTAGATTACTGAGAGAAATCACAATTGTAAAAGGGAGCTTGAGAGAAATCATTGATTGTATTAGCATTCAAAGTATAATCGATAACATATAAAGTGGACGTAGGCTCGTTAACGCCGAACCACTATAAATTCTGTGTGTTTTCTGCTTTTTCTTCATTCTCCAGTTAAAATTCTTCAAGAATCAGAACGATTAGGGTGTTAGGTCCAAATTTTGATCTAACAGCAGATTCTAGAAGGAGAAATTTGGAATTTGCAGTGGGTGATCAGGTATGCTTGAAAGTTTCTTCGTTGAGAGGAGTCATCCGATTCGGAAAACGGGGAAGTTATCACCTAAATACATTGGTCCATTCCTGATATTGAAGAAGATTGGAACTCTGACTTATAGGATCCAATTATCAGAGTGGTTATCCGGAGTGGATAATGTATTTCATGCTTCTCATCTACGAAAGTATCTGCATGATCCTAACTTAATTGTTGAGGAAGCAGCACAAGAAGATTTGAGAATCACCCCAAGTTTGGCAGTTCAAAGAGAGCCTTTAAAGATAATTTGAAAAGAGGACAAGGAACCGAGAAACAAAAGGGTGAGGTTAGTCAAAGTGCAGTGGAGCGGAGATCCAAGAGATTGTCTATGAGAAATAGAGGATAGCATTAAAAAGGCTTATCCCATGTATAGAGTGGATATCTCTGATTTTCTCTTCGGTGGGGTAAACTTATTTCTATTATATTATTTCTATTTTAACTTTACTTTATCCAATTTTGAGGACGAAATTCTTTTAAGTGGGGGCGACTATAAACCAATTTGATTTTATTTAATTTAATATTTTATTGATTTCGAATCGATTTTTAAAATTTCGATGATTTGACGCTATTTCAGTAGCTTACAAAGGAACATTTTTCAAACCATCTTAGAATTCAACTAACCAAATTTTATAGGATCCAGAACATTGAAAAATGGTAAGAATCCAAATTTCATAATTTTTGGAGTTAGTATGTGAGCGTGCGAAAAATAAACGCTTACCGGGTCAATCGGTCAAAATTAAACGAAAACACGATAAAAATAAAATAAAATGGCTGGTCAAACGAACTCCAGATCGATGAGACCTATTCCGTTGGATTCGTAAATACGATTTATGTTAGGGTTAAAAGTTTTGTATCAAACAGAATCATCGTCTGATCACAGGAGTGACGGAAGCAAAGTTGAACAAAAACGCTTCACCGTTTTAACACAAGTCATAAAGGCAATAACACCAAATGAGGTGTCAATGAATCAACCCCCTTTGTTTTTTTCCTACTCCATCTCCCTCCGACACCTCACCCATCCATGTGCATTTTCTTTTCATAAAAACTTCCTTTCTTTTCCACTTTCTCCTTTTAAACTTCTTCACCTTCTTCTTGCAAAATCTATGGTCGCCATGCCCTCCACCCTCTCTAAGCCACTTCTGTTCCCTCCACCACCTCCCCCCTTGTGCAGCACCTTACCCCTCTCCTTCTACTAGCCTTGACCTCCTTCTTCCATTAAATTGCCAAAAACCCCTCATGTTTGCCCCCTATTCGCAAATCTGTGAGCGTGAGTGCGTCTAGAAAATTTAGGAACCTCGTAGCCTCAAGAATTCTGTCCTGTAAACTTCCAGAAATATTTGTAGGCACCAGAGGAGTGTCACAGTCACATGGGAGAGTCCATCTTCCATTTGCTTAAAAGTGTGATGGAGTGGAACCTACGATGAGAAACCGAAACTCAAAAGGGCTTGTTTTAATTAACTGTTTAATAGTTAATTAGTTTGGATTAAATAATGATTAGTGATTTATCTTACAAGTTCATTAACATGTTTAATGATGTTTAATACGCTAAAACTATCATTTTTAATTGATATGTGTGATTGTTCAGATATGTGACATGTAAACACAAACATCGTTTGTAACGACCCGGAAATTCCGAACCAATTTAAAAATTTTATTTTTAAATTATTTGGTGGAAAATGTGGCAGAAATTAAAATTTTCATTTTTAAATAATATTAAAGCCGGTGGAAATAGTCAATTTTGAAACGATCTCGGTTTTCGACGAAACCACTTTTGTTGGAACCAAACTGTCGAATTATTGCTAGGTTTCAATTTATAGAATTTTTCGAATTAATATGTTAGTGTGGCGAAAGAAAATGTGTTTTGTTCGATTCAGTTAAATTTAATCGACTGAAAAATAGCCATTTTTCAAACGGTCTCAGAATTCGACGAAATTAATTTTGTTAGAACCGTATCGTCATAACGAAGCCAAATATATTTTTCCTGGATTTTTCTGAGTCCATATGTGGCCTCAGTGAATTTATTTGTGCGACAGGATTTAACTTATAAAGGATTTAAATATTAAAATAAATAATCCAGGCCACAAACAGTCGTTTAGGCTGACGAGACCTGGTCCATTGGGTCCGGAACATAGGCTATTGGCTAGGGTCAACTTTGTTTGGACCGGAATCAGCACGGTTTGAAAGATTAGGATTTATTCGTAAAATTGCACTTAAAATAATATAAAATAGAAAGCCTAAAACCCTAAAACCCTAAAACACTATTCACGTTCAAACTCTCAGCCGCCACCCTCTCTTTTCAATGGCCACCGTCGCTCAAAACATCTCCTCCTAATTTCTCCCTCATCCCAACGAATTGGAACCCAACCCGGACACCACGTCAAAGCTCCTCTCTCCCTCTTCATTTCTGTACCACCTGATCGATCCCTAGTAGCCCGAACCCCGAGAACCCAAGCCTTCAACCTGCGCCGTTCAACCCCGTCGGCCTCCCCCTGGGCTCCACCGAGTTGGCCCCTCCTTCCAGCGTGGGTGCGCCGCACGTAGCCGGTCGAGGTGCCACCACCTGATCGTGTCCCCGTGCCTCGAGCCGCGTGTAAACTGAGGCCCTAGTTTTGAACCCAATAAGCATAAACGTCGGCTGATTTTGAAAGGTAGAAGATGAGGGAATATTCCCTTTTGATTCTTTTTTTTTCTAACTTAAATGAATCGTAACTCGTTCGTTGTAACTCAGAATTTAACGATTTCAGGAGCGTTGAAATCGTGAAGCTGAGGGCTACGTTTCAAGGCTAAAAGGGATAAATTCTGAGCAAGTCAGATTTTTGATCGAATTCAAACGGATCTATTCAGAATTCAAAAAAAAACTATGAGAATTCTGATTTATTTAATTAATTAAAATTTGAAATCAATGATATGTATGTTATTATTGCTTATCTGCGATGTGGTAATTAGAATTCGATTGTCTGTGATGATTTGTAATGCCATGATATAGTCTGTTGTGTAGATCTATACATTCTAATGTAATCTCTGTAAAGTTCCCGTCTTTATTCTTTACTTTATTTTGAATTTTTATTTTTTTTCACAAAATAAAAACAAAAGTTGATTATTTTTATTTTTATTTTGATTTGCAAAACAAAAAAAACAAAGGTTTGATTTTTATCTTGCTTTGCAAAATAAAAACAAAGGGTTGACTGATTTGCAAAATAAAAAGCAAAGTTAGAATTTTAATTTGATTTATAAACCAAAATCAAGTTTTCATCTTTTCTTGTTTTTGAAACAAAATATGATAAAATTTGGATCTTTTGTTTTTGAAATAAGTCAAAACAAAGTTGAATCTTTTATATTGATTTATATAATAAATAAAAGAAGATTTGATCTTTTATTTTGAGAAATAAAATAAAAGGAGAGTTGATCTGTTAAGTTTGATTTTCTTAACATAAAAGGAAAATTGATTTTTAACATAAAAGAAAGATTGATTTTTTTACATAAAAAGAAATTTGTTTTAAATAACATAAAAGAAAGTTTTATCTTTTATTTTGATTTTTTTTTATAAAAGAAAGTTGATTTATGTCACAAAAGAAAGTTTGATCTTTTATTTTGATTTTTAAAATAAAAGAAAGTTGGATTTATATAATAAAGATTTGATCTTTTTATTTTAACTTATAATATAAATAAAGTTTAGAGATTTTGTTTTAAGATGGGACTTTTATTTTGATTCATGGAAATTATGACACCAATTTCATCATTGTGTTAATTTGAGTATTATGACACAAAGTTCATCGTTGTGTTAATTTGAGTATTATGACACAAAGTTCATCGTTGTGTTAATTTGAGTATTATGACACAAAGTTCATCGTTGTGTTAATTTGAGTATTTTGACACAAAACCCATCGTCATGTTGATTTAGTTGTAATGACGTCAAATACCATCGTTGTGTTGATTTAGTTGTAATGACACCAAATACCATCGTCATGTTGATTTAGTTGTAATGACACCAAATACCATCGTCATGTTAATTTAGTTGTAATGACACCAAATACAATCGTCATGTTAATCTAGTTGTAATGACACCAAATACCATCGTCATGTTAAGATAGTTGAAATGAATCAAATATTGACATTAGAAAATATATTTATATTAGAAATGTTGACACTAGAAAAGACGTCTACATTAGAAATAAAATTCACCTTTTTATTTGCATTTTACAATGCATAGAAATATAAATTAACTTTTTAAATCATTTTTCTTATGTAAAGAAAAATAGAAAGAGTTACATTTTTCTTATGTAAAGAAAAATAAAAAGAGTTACATCATTTTTTCTAGGGAAAGAAAAATAGAAAAGAAAACATTATTTTTCTATGTAAAGGAGAATAAAAAGAAAGGTTACATCATTTTTCTATGTAAAGGAAAGGAAGAGAAAAACATTATTTTTCTATGTAAAAGAAAGAAATTGAAAACTTACACTTTTCTATGTAAAGGATAAAAAAGAAAAGGATTTGCATTTCAATATAAAGAAATAAAACATTTACATTTTTTTTTCAATGTGAAAGAATAGAAGAGATTACAATTTTAATGTAAATAGAAAACAATAAAAGAGATTTACATTTTCTATGTAAATAAAAAAAATAAGGGACTTTTATCATTTTTATTGAATATAAAAATATACAATGTTGAAACCATTATTTTTGTCGCATTAGAATTGGCGGACAAAAATATCATTTTTATTGAATATAAAAATATACAATGTTGAAACCATTATTTTTGTCGCATTAGAATTGGCGGACAAAAATATTATTTTTATTGAATATAAAAATATACATTGTTGAAACCATTATTTTTGTCGCATTAGAATTAGCGGAGAAAAATATCATTTTTATTGAATATAAAAACATACATTGTTGAAACCATTATTTTTGTCGCATTAGAATTGGCGAACAAAAATATTAATTTTATAAAATAAAAAGAATGGATTTTAAATAGTGGGAATCGCCAAATGGTTTTTATATATATATTTATATATAATATAATATAAAATTTAACGAAACGCGCGCGACAGTTCGTATATCGGCAATCGTAACTTTCAACGATTATACCGAAAGATCCGACCGTTGGATTTTCCCAAAACTGGAACCGTTAGGACCGCTTTGGGAAGAGCTTTCCAACGATATAAATTTCATTGAAATCCGACGGTTAGATTTTAAGATATGTGTAAATCAAATTTTGGTAAAAACAGCACCAGGGCCGCCCATCGACCTGAAGCGTCGTTTAATTATAGTTGAGTGATTTTAAATAAATAAAAATAGCGATAAATCGTTATAAATAAATAGTAACGATATGAAATCATTTAAATGATAATTATGCGATGATTATTTGAAAAGACCGAGTTTAACTCATTTCAAATAATTACACGACGATTAAATCAAAGATATAACAAGACGGTGTTGAAGACCGGCGATCTTCACATCGGATGGATGACGATTACTGAGACCTTGGACCGACTTGCTCCCAGGAAGGGGTCAAAGTAGTAGTTGTCCGGACGTATGGGTTGATTGTCCGGATAAGCGAGAACCTCTCTGGTGTCTCCGATTTCGTTCAGTCCCAGAACGGACTTGTAAATGGATGCGTGTCTGACGTTGAAATTCACTTCATGAATTTAAATCAATTTCTATTAATATATGTCTGTTTGGTGGTAGAGAATTTATTCTCTACTTAACACCCTGGTACGTAGTAACAGTTATCGACCACATGGCGTTGAATTGTCAATGTGGCACGCCAAGATGCAATGACCAAGGTTTTGTTGAAAAGCAGGCCTTGTGGATGATGATCAAAGCATAGCCTGTTTAGGCATAGCTTTGTGTATAACGTGACTTCGCAAGCGTCACACCCCGGTATGAGTAAAAAATGGGATTAGGACTGCAGGGAGTACACACGTTTCTTTCTAGCTACAGTGATGTCAGCGACCTACCAGCCCTGACATTTTACTTATGTGGATTTTGGAGTGAGGTACCTCGGGTTTTTATAGGCCGGAAGTGGTCATACTATAGGTTCAAAGGAACTGGGAAACGTGTGTTCAGGAATTGCCAATCCACTACCGTTAGGTGGGGACCGGCCCTGAAGATCCAAGAGTTCACTGCGGGGGATCCTGAGGCATTTGCTAGAGTGTCTCGAATCGGAAGAGGACGATCCCTAGCCTCGATTTCATGACAGAAACCAATTCCCAATACGACGACATCTCGGTTTTGATTGTAAACTTATATATGGCGACATAGTAGGATGGGCTACTATGCCGTCTAGGATTGATATATTTACACTGAAGTATTTTAATACTGCTTAAACACTAATGATAATATTAAAATATTACTTTTCACGTATTAAGCATGTTTGATCATCATAAGGGAAAACTCTATCCTCCTGTGTGAGTTGCATTGTGTGATAGGATCGGAGTCTTGTGACGATTTCATTTTTCTAAAGTCATTTTGTTGTTTTATATAACTTTATAAAATTATGCACTGGCAATCCAATGGAGTAAACCCGTTCCGCGTTAGGGGCGTGGTCCTGAGATTCGCCATATTGATAGTTAATTTAGTTAAGAATTCTCACACCACTCCCATGACTGACTCGTAGTTTGTTTCACTTTTGTAAACTCGGGTGCCTTCTTTCCACACGGGCAGCCAATTGACAGGTTTCTAGGTGACACTTTTTGGTGGGAGCTAGCTTTGGGGAGGAAGAAGAAGAAGATCCTTTCTCTATCTTTTATTCTGCTTTTGAGACATTTTTTTGTCTCTTTCTTTTAATGTATGTAATGGGATTGAAACTCATTTCTTTTCGTTTGAGACTTATTTCTCTTTCGTCGAGACTGCTATTATGCTAAGTTGATCCTGTAAACTGCATACTCTGATGATTCTGTTGTGATGTTGATGACATTTAGTTCCGCTGCGATGGTTTATGTGTTATGATATTTATCTGAGATCTGTTTTTGTTGTGAATATGTTGTATTCCAAAATGATTATCCTTACTTTCGGTCCACGGAAGTTTGGGGTCATCACAGTTGGTATCAGAGCCTAAGGTTTACCTTAGCTACGGAATATAACATATTTAGAACAATCCGTCTAGACAGAATCCACATTATTCTAAGACGAGTAGCTCATTAGAGATAGGACTAGAAATGTCCTAGAGTGAGAACAGTAGAATAACACATATTTTCCAGTTATTACATCATCATCTTTTCATCTCATCCTTATCTTTTCTTGAAATTTCTCACTTTTGTTGGTCTGACACTTTCCTTGATGGTACAGACTGATTTAAATGGATACTAGATCCAGAACAGCCCGAGGTGGAGCCCGTGGTGGAGCTCGAGGCGGGGCTAGAGGAGGAGCCTGAGTAGGGGCTGGAGGGCAAGCTAGAGACGAGACACCCATCACTCAAGACCAGCATAATTCAGAGGTCGTAGTTGAACCACCTCCACCTCCACAGCCTTTTGATTTAGACAGAATGTCAAAGAAATTCAGGAACCTTGGAGGTGTGCCTTTTACAGGGCGGGAGTCTGCGATCCAAGCAGAGGCATGGCTTAAAGATTGCGAAAAGATTCTGGAAGGCTTGGAACTGGAAGATCAGCGAAAGAGTTATCTAGCGGTTTGGCAACTAAAGGAGGAGGCAGGGCATTGGTGGGATACAATTAAAATCTGCAACGACGTGGCCAATATGTCTTGGGCCAGATTCAAGGAGCTTTTCAATGAGAAATATATACCCCCACAAGCTAGAGAGCGTCTGCGCGAGCAGTTTGTTAACCTGCAGCAATGCAGTATGATCGTTTCTGAGTATGTGAGGAAGTTTGATGAGCTTTCACGATATGCCCCTAGCTTGATTCAAGACCCAGTTGAGAAGAACAAGAGATTTATCAAGGGGTTGTCCAAGAAATATTTGAATCGAGTCACTGCCCATATCAAGCTTCCTTTCAATGAAGTAGTGGAAATGGCGTGCCGCTATGAAGAGAATGATGAGTCTGGACCGCAGGATAGGGGAAAAGGTCAAAGCAACAACCCGAAGGAACAGGCTAACAAGAAACAAGAGGCGAGTAATTCTTCTACAGTTAAGCCACAAGGGAAGAAGAGGGATAGGAGCAAGGTGACCTGCTATAACTGCAGCAAGATTGGGCATTTCGATTACGAGTGTAGAGCGCCAAAAAGGGTCAAGAGAGATGATTCAGGCCCTAGTCAGAACTGTGGTCAGAGCTCCCAAAACCGTGGTCAAAATCCTCAGAATCGTGGCCAGAATTCGCAGGACAAAAGGGAGTGCTACAATTGCCATCAGAAGGGGCACATCAAGGCGCATTGTCCACTGCTAAGGAATGCTCAGGTGGCACATGTTTTTGAGGGAACAAATACACCAGCTTCGACCGAGGGGCCTAATAAACCCGATGTCTTGGGAGGTACGCTTAATATTAAGAATATCCCTATTACTGTTTTATTTGATACTGGTGCTACATGAAGCTTTATTTCTAATGTTGCGATTAAAAATTTGAAACTGAAACCAAGGAAACTCAAAAATTTGATTAGAGCCAATAGTCCGATAGGAGGTTCTCTTATTCTTGATCAGTATTGTAGAGTACCTGTTTCTTACTCTTGCTACCAGTTCCCCTTTGACTTGGTCGTTATGAATTTCTCCGGTTATGATGTCATACTGGGGATTGATTGGCTAACAAAGTATGAGGCTGAGTTAATTTGTGCGGAGAGAATCATCAAAGTTAAAACTAAGCTTGGAAATATTACTATCCCGTGCCATGGCTCAGCCACCGACAGGAAAACATTCTGGTCTTCTCTAGAAGTTACCCCTACTTCTATTGAGGATATCCCTGTAGTCAAAGATTTTGCTGATGTATTCAAAGAAGTTGAGGGCCTACCTCCGCATAGAGAAATCAGTTTCAAAATTGATTTAGCTCCGAATGCAAGGCCTGTCGTATATCCCATTCTGAGAATGTCGCCAAAAGAAAGAGAGGAGCTGAGAAATCAAACCAAGCAGCTTTTGTGGAAGGGTCTGATCAGGCCCAGCTTCTCAGAATGGGGAGCAGTAGTGGTGTTCGTCCCAAAATCAGACGGTACTCTCAGGCTATGTGTAGACTACCGTGATCTCAACAAACAAACTCTGAAGAACAAATACCCACTGCCTCGTGTTGATGACTTGCTTGACCGCTTGCATGGGGCACGAGTATTCTCTAGGATGGACCTAGCTACAGGCTTCCATCAACTTCGCATTGCAGAGGAGTGTGTGCCTTTAACTGCTTTCAGAGGACAAAATATATATTTTATGAATGGCTAGTAATGCCCTTCGGTCTATGTAATGCTCCGACATATTTTGTTGACCTGATGAATAGAGTATTCAGAGTTGTTTTAAATAAATTTGTGCTCGTATTCATCGATGACATCCTCATCTTTTCTAAATCCACTACTGAGCACGAACAACATCTGAGAGAAGTCTTAGATATTTTGCGAAGAAATGTGCTGAAAGCAAAATTTTCTAAATGCATATTCTGGCAAGAGGATGTGAAATTCCTCGGCCATGTTGTATCAAAGGATGGCATCCCAGTAGATCCAGGAAAGATCTCAGCCATCCAAGAATGGAAGCAGCCGAAGACTCCCACGGAGGTCAGAAGTTTCTTGGGACTGGCCGGCTATTATCGGAAATTTGTTAAAGATTTTTCGAAGGTAGCTTGTCCATTGACCAACCTGACCAAAAAGCATACAAAATTCAAGTGGACACTCGAATGCGAGGCAGCTTTCCAAGAACTAAAGAAGAGGTTGACTAATGCTCCTGTGTTGACCATCATAGATGGCAATCAGGATTTGAAGGTCTGGACCGACGCCTCTAAGCAAGGTTGTTTCTTTTATAAATTAGCATGTCTGAGATAACATTTTTCCTTTAGGTGACTAATCTCATTTTAACATGTTATCCCTTATTTATTTAAGGTATTGGTGCGGTGCTGATGCAAAGAGGCAGGGTAGTCGCATATGCTAGCCGCCAACTGAAACCGCATGAGAAGAATTATGTCACTCATGACCTTGAACTAATGGCCATTGTGTTTGCTCTTAAAATATGGAGGCATTATCTCTTGGGTGAGAAGTTTGAAATTTACACGGATCACAAATCCTTGAAACACCTTTTTACCCAAAAAGATTTGAATATGAGGCAGCAGCGCTGGGTCGAATTTCTTGCATCATATGACCTGGATATCCTATATACTTCGGGAAAAGCCAACGTTGTAGCCGATGCACTCAGTAGAAAGAATGCAGAATGCAGCAATCTCATTATCGCCAATATCATTATCACTCCTACTCTGATTGATAAAGTCTCTGCTCTTCAAAAGAAGGATGAATTTATTCAGAAGCTTTGTGAGCGAGTCTGTAAGGGCGAAGCGTCAAGTTTCCAGATTGACGATAATGGGATTCTTAGATTACAAGGGCGAATTTGTGTGCCAGACATTGCTGAGCTAAAAAGAGAAGTGATGGATGAGTGCCACAAATCTAAAATAAGCATCCATCCAGGTGTAAACAAGATGTACCATGATCTCAAGCGCACCTTTTAGTGGAAAGCGATGAAGAGGGATATTTCTATTTATGTTGCTAGATGTCCCACTTGTCAGCAAGTTAAAAGTGATCAACAGAAACTGGCAGGTTTGTTGCAACCGCTAGGAGTTTCTGGTTGGAAGTGGGAGGAGATTTCTAAGGACTTTATAGACGGCTTGCCCCGAAGCCAAAAGGGCAATGATAGCATATGGGTGATTGTCGACCGCTTAACAAAATCTGCCCATTTCATTCCTGTTCGGTCCAATAGAACAGCTCGAAGTTTAGCACAGCTCTATCTTAAAGAAATAGTCAGACTGCATGGGGTTCCCAAAAGCATTATTAGTGATCAGGATCCATTGTTTACCAGTAAATTCTGGGAAGCTTTTCAAGAGGAACTTGGAACCCAGTTAAATCTGAGCTTTGCCTATCACCCTCAGACAGATGGCCAGACTGAGAGGGTGAATCGTATTTTGGAAGACTTATTGCATGCTTGCATTCTCGACTATGGCGGTTCATGGGAGGACCACTTGCACTTGGTGGAATTCTCCTATAATAATAGCTACCAAGCAAGCTTGGGGATGTCACCATTTGAATTACTTTATGGCAGGCCGTGCAGATCTCCGGCATGTTGGGTGGAGCCAGGAAATCGATTAGTCTTGGGCCCCGACATGGTTCGAGAAGCATCAGATAAGGTTGACTTGATTAAGAAGCGCTTGTTGACTGCTCAGAGCCGACAAAAGAGCTATGCTGACCAGTGAAGAAGGAATCACGAATTCTCTGTGGGTGATCGAGTATACTTGAAGATTTCTCCTCTGAGAGGTGTGATTCGTTTTGGGAAGACGAGAAAGTTGGCACCTAGATTCATTGGTCCATTCCCTATTCTCGAAAGGATTGGCACTCTCGCTTATAGAGTGCAGCTGCCCGACTGGTTGCCTGGGGTGCATGATGTATTTCATGTGTCTCAACTCCGCAAACATGTACACGATCCAGATCTGATCGAGGATGAATTAAACCAACAGGTCCTAGATATTGCTCCAAATCTGACGGTGAGAAAGGACCCAGTTAAGATCATTGGCAAAGAAACCAAAATCTTGAGGAACAAGAAGATCAACCTAGTCAAGGTTCAGTGAAGTGGGGATCCTAGAGACTGTACTTGGGAGACTGAAGATAGCATCAAAAAGGCTTACCCCAAGTGCAGAGTGGATATCTCCGAGTAACTCTTGTACTAAGGTACGTTTATACCAATTTACATTTTCCACATTGGTTCCTACTTTACTCTGTTTCCTTTTCGTGGACGAAAATTCTTAAGTGGGGGAGGTTGTAACGACCCGGAAATTCCGAACCAATTTAAAATTTTATTTTAAAATTATTTTGTGGAAAATGTGGCAGAAATTAAAATTTTCATTTTTAAATAATATTAAAGCCGGTGGAAATAGTCAATTTTCAAACGATCTCGGTTTTCGATGAAACCACTTTTGTTGGAACCAGAATGCCGAATTATTGCTAGGTTTCAATTTATAGAATTTTTCGAATTAATATGTGAGCGTGGCAAAAGAAAATGTGTTTTGTTCGATTCAGTTAAATTTAATCGACTGAAAAATAGCCATTTTTCAAACTGTCTCAGAATTCGATGAAATTAATTTTGTTAGAACCGTATCGTCATAACGAAGCCAAATATATTTTTCCTGGATTTTTCTGAGTCCATATGTGGCCTCAGTGAATTTATTTGTGTGACAGGATTTAACTTATAAAGGATTTAAATATTAAAATAAATAATCCAGGCCACAAACAGCCGTTTGGGCTGACGGGACCTGGTCCATTGGGTCCGGAACATAGGCTATTGACTAGGGTCAACTTTGTTTGGACCGGAATCAGCACGGTTTGAAAGAATTGGATTTATTTGTAAAATTGCACTTAAAATAATATAAAATAGAAAGCCTAAAACCCTAAAACACTATTCACGTTCAAACTCTCAGCCGCCACCCTCTCTTTTCAATGGCCACCGTCGCTCAAAACATCTCCTCCTAATTTCTCCCTCATCCCAACGAATTGGAACCCAACCCGGACACCACGTCAGAGCTCCACTCTCCCTCTTCATTTCTGTACCACCTGATCGATCCCTAGTAGCCCGAACCCCGAGAACCCAAGCCTTCAACCCGCGCCGTTCAACCCCGTCGGCCTCCCCCTGGGCTCCACCGAGTTGCCCCATCCTTCCAGCGCAGGTGTGCCGCGCGTAGCCGGTCGAGGTGCCACCACCTGATCGTGTCCCCGTGCCTCGAGCCGCGTGTAAACTAAGGCCCTAGTTTTGAACCCAATAAGCATAAACGTCGGCTGATTTTGAAAGGTAGAAGATGAGGGAATATTCCCTTTTGATTCTTTTTTTTCTAACTTAAATGAATCGTAACTCGTTCGTTTTAACTCAGAATTTAACGATTTCGGAAGCGTTGAAATCGTGAAGCTGAGGGCAACGTTTCAAGGCTAAAAGGGATAAATTCTGAGCAAGTCAGATTTTTGATCGAATTCAAACGGATCTATTCAGAATTCAAAAAAAAACTGTGAGAATTCTGATTTATTTATAATTAAAATTTGAAATCAATGATATGTATGTTATTATTGCTTATCTGCGATGTGGTAATTAGAATTCATTTGTCTGTGATGATTTGTAATGCCATGATATAGTCTGTTGTGTAGATCTATACATTCTAATGTAATCTCTGTAAAGTTCCCGTCTTTATTCTTTACTTTATTTTGAATTTTAATTTTTTTCACAAAATAAGAACAAAAGTTGATTTTTTTTATTTTTATTTTGATTTGCAAAATAAAAAAGACAAAGGTTTGATTTTATTTTGATTTGCAAAATAAAAACAAAGGTTTGATTTTTATCTTGCTTTGCAAAATAAAAACAAAGGGTTGACTGATTTGCAAAATAAAAAGCAAAGTTAGAATTTTAATTTGATTTATAAACCAAAATCAAGTTTTCATCTTTTCTTGTTTTTGAAACAAAATATGATAAAATTTGGATCTTTTGTTTTTGAAATAAATCAAAACAAAGTTGAATCTTTTATTTTGATTTATATAATAAATAAAAGAAGATTTGATCTTTTATTTTGAGAAATAAAATAAAAGGAGAGTTGATCTCTTAAGTTTGATTTTCTTAACATAAAAGGAAAATTGATTTTTAACATAAAAGAAAGATTGATTTTTTTTACATAAAAAGAAAGTTTGTTTTAAATAACATAAAAGAAAGTTTTATCTTTTATTTTGATTTTTTTTTAATAAAAGAAAGTTGATTTATGTCACAAAAGAAAGTTTGATCTTTTCTTTTGATTTTTAAAATAAAAGAAAGTTGGATTTATATAATAAAGATTTGATCTTTTATTTTAACTTATAATATAAATAAAGTTTAGAGATTTTGTTTTAAGATGGGACTTTTATTTTGATTCATGGAAATTATGACACCAATTTCATCATTGTGTTAATTTGAGTATTATGACACAAAGTTCATCGTTGTGTTAATTTGAGTATTATGACACAAAGTTCATCGTTGTGTTAATTTGAGTATTATGACACAAAGTTCATCGTTGTGTTAATTTGAGTATTTTGACACAAAACCCATCGTCATGTTGATATAGTTGTAATGACTTCAAATACCATCGTTGTGTTGATTTAGTTGTTATGACACCAAATACCATCGTCATATTGATTTAGTTGTAATGACACCAAATACCATCTCATGTTAATTTAGTTGTAATGACACCAAATACCATCGTCATGTTAATCTAGTTGTAATGACACCAAATACCATCGTCATGTTAAGATAGTTGAAATGAATCAAATATTGACATTAGAAAATATATTTATATTAGAAATGTTGACACTAGAAAGACGTCTACATTAGAAATAAAATTCACCTTTTTATTTGCATTTTACAATGCATAGAAATATAAATTAACTTTTTAAATCATTTTTCTTATGTAAAGAAAAATAGAAAGAGTTGCATTTTTCTTATGTAAAGAAAAATAAAAAGAGTTACATCATTTTTTCTAGGGAAAGAAAAATAGAAAAGAAAACATTATTTTTCTATGTAAAGGAGAATAAAAAGAAAGGTTACATCATTTTTCTATGTAAAGGAAAGGAATAGAAAAACATTATTTTTCTATGTAAAAGAAAGAAATTGAAAACTTACGCTTTTCTATGTAAAGGATTAAAAAGAAAAGGATTTGCATTTCAATATAAAGAAATAAAACATTTACATTTTTTTTTTCAATGTGAAAGAATAGAAGAGATTACATTTTTAATGTAAATAGAAAACAATAAAAGAGATTTAAATTTTCTATGTAAATAAAAAAAATAAGGGACTTTTATCATTTTTATCGAATATAAAAATATATAATGTTGAAACCATTATTTTTGTCACATTAGAATTGGCGGACTAAAATATCATTTTTGTTGAATATAAAAATATACAATGTTGAAACCATTATTTTTGTCGCATTAGAATTGGCGGACAAAATTATCATTTTTATTGAATATAAAAATATACATTGTTGAAACCATTATTTTTGTCGCATTAGAATTGGCGGACAAAAATATCATTTTTATTGAATATAAAAACATACATTGTTGAAACCATTATTTTTGTCGCATTAGAATTGGCGAACAAAAATATTAATTTTATAAAATAAAAAGAATGGATTTTAAATAGTGGGAATCGCCAAATGGTTTATATATATATTTATATATAATATAATATAAAATTTAACGAAACGCGCGCGGCAGTTCGCGTATTGGCAATCGTAACTTTAATCGATTATACCGAAAGATCCGACCGTTGGATTTTCCCAAAACTGGAACCGTTAGGACCGCTTTGGGAAGAGCTTTCCAACGATATAAATTTCATTGAAATCCGACGGTTAGATTTTAAGATATGTGTAAATCAAATTTTGGTAAAAACAGCGCCAGGGCCGCCCATCGACCTGAAGCGTCGTTTAATTATAGTTGAGTGATTTTAAATAAATAAAAATAGCGATAAATCGTTATAAATAAATAGTAATGATATGAAATCATTTAAATGATAATTATGCGATGATTATTTGAAAAGACCGAGTTTAACTCATTTCAAATAATTACACGACGATTAAATCAAAGATATAACAAGACGGTGTTGAAGACCGGCGATCTTCACATCGGATGGATGACGATTACTGAGACCTTGGACAGACTTGCTCCCAGGAAGGGGTCAAAGTAGTAGTTGTCCGGACGTATGGGTTGATTGTCCGGATAAGCGAGAACCTCTCTGGTGTCTCTGATTTCGTTCAGTCCCAGAACGGACTTGTAAATGGATGTGTGTCTGACGTTGAAATTCACTTCATGAATTTAAATCAATTTCTATTAATATATGTCTGTTTGGTGGTAGAGAATTTATTCTCTACTTAACACCCTGATACGTAGTAATAGTTATCGACCACATGGCGTTGAATTGTCAATGTGGCACACCAAGATGCAATGATCAAGGTTTTGTTGAAAAGCAGGCCTTGTGGATGATGATCAAAGCATAGCCTGCTTAGGCATAGCTTTGTGTATAATGTGACTTCCGGGCCTCACACCCCGGTATGAGTCAAAAACGGGATTAGGACTGCAGGGAGTGCACACGTTTCTTTCTAGCTAGAGTGATGTCAGCGACCTACCAGCCCTGACATTTTACTTATGTGGATTTTGGAGTGAGGTACCTCGGGTTTTTATAGGCCGGAAGTGGTCATACTATAGGTTCAAAGGAACCGGGAAACCTGTGTTCAGGAATTGCCAATACATACCGTTAGGTGGGGACCGGCCCTGAAGATCCAAGGGTTCACTGCGGGGGATCCTGAGGCATTTGCTAGAGTGTCTCGAATCGGAAGAGGATGATCCCTAGCCTCGATTTCATGACAGAAACCAATTCCCAATACGACGACATCTCGGTTTTGATTGTAAACTTATATACGGCGACATAGTAGGATGGGGTACTATGCCGTCTAGGATTGATATATTTACATTGAAGTATTTTAATACTGCTCAAACACTAATTATAATATTAAAATATTACTTTTCACGTATTAAGCATGTTTGATCATCATAACAGAAAACTCTATCCTCCTGTGTGAGTTGCATTGTGTGATAGGATCGGAGTCTTATGACGATTTCATTTTTCTAAAGTCATTTCGTTGTTTTATATAACTTTATAAAATTATGCACTGGCAATCCAATGGAGTAAACCCGTTCCGCGTTAGCGGCATGGTCCTGAGATTCGCCATATTGATAGTTAATTTAGTTAAGAATTCTCACACCAGTCCCATGACTGACTCGTAGTTTGTTTCACTTTTGTAAACTCGGGTGCCCTCTTTCCACACGGGCAGCCAATTGACAGGTTTCTAGGTGACACTTTTTGGTGGGAGCTAGCTTTGGGGAGGAAGAAGAAGAAGATCCTTTCTCCATCTTTTATTCTGCTTTTGAGACATTTTTCTGTCTCTTTCTTTTGATGTATATAATGGGATTGAAACTCATTTCTTTTCATTTGAGACTTATTTCTCTTTCGTTGAGACTGCTATTATGCTAAGTTGATCCTGTAAACTGCATACTCTGATGATTCTGTTGTGATGTTGATGACATTTAGTTCCGCTGCGATGGTTTATGTGTTATGATATTTATCTGAGATCTGTTTTTGTTGTGAATATGTTGTATTCCAAAATGATTATCCTTACTTTCGGTCCACGGAAGTTTGGGGTCATCACATCGTTGATTTGAAAACCATTTGAACATTAAATGGTCTTGATATTGTAATGCAAAAATAACTAATTTTTGAATGTGATGTGAACCCCACTTCGATATTGAGATGATAATTGATTCATATGTATATCCCATTGGTTGATTTACTGTTAATTTGTTGATTGACAAACCCGTATAAGCATTATTTATTTAAGGCTTATACGCTGAATTCCACTTTGTATGTGGATTGGATATTGTTTGATGATTGATTTAATGTTATATGAAATATTGATTGAAAATGACAAATAATTAAGATTATTGGCCCATTGGTTAAGTCTCTATCAAATAAAATGGATTTTAATGAATATTTTATTAATATAATAAACGAAAAGCGAAAGTTTGAATTTGACGTCCGATTATGGATGGACACCAAGATTTTAATTCATCGATGAATATTCGTAACTGGAACGAATTAATTTGAATTAATTTTCAATTAGTTATGGCATGTTTAAGTTTTACTTTCAAAATGAATAGTAACCGATAAAAGTGAAGTTCGGTTAGGATATCTAAGATGTGTTTTAAAAGAACTTCCTTTACAAAACTTTCTTCTTTATTTTTATAATGTGTTTCAGGAAAGTTTGGATTGAAAATAATGAAGTTGAAGAAATAAGATTATTTTAATCATTTTAAATATTATTTTAATACTTAAACATTGAAATAATTGATTTTGAAGTTGAAAAAATAAAAGTATAACTTCTAAAAATTCTTATATATATTTTTATATAATAAATAAAATATTTTAGAAGCTATTCGACATATTTTATGTTATACGTCGAGCTATGATCAGAATAGAACTTGCCTCGTAGTGGTAGTTCACGAATTTCGATATGTAACTTTAAAGGGATATTTTGGGAGACCCAACCATTGGATCCCGTAACTGGAAACATTGGGTTTGTACTGAAAAGATCTTTCAAATGATAATAAGAGATTTCAATTCTAATGATTAATTTTGAGAAATGTTCAAATCAAATTTGAACAAAAACAACGCTAGAACAAACAATGGCCTATAATTGAAAATTATTAATATGGACTACTCTCGTACGAATAAAAATAGGGAAAAATCATTTTAAATTATTATAATTTATTTGGAATGGAATTTAACCAAGTATACATGGTTTTGAAGGATAAAATTGGTTAAGTGGAATTTGTCTATTTAAAGTAACATCATTTATAAACAAGTTTTGAGAAATGTTTTGAAATAAGGATTTCTATTCGTAAATCGAATTGAATTATTAAGTAAACATCTTTATAAGGTTAAAGATGATTTTTGGAAAGCCAGGTAACTTAACAAAGTTTGAGAATAAGATTTCAAATCTTATGAAATGAATATCAATTAAAGGAGACTTAATTGGTGGATTTGAAGGATAAAAATGGTTAAGTGGACTTTGGCTATTTAAAGTAACATCTTTTATAAACAAGTTTTGAGAAATGTTTTGAAATAAGGATTTCTATTCATAAATCGAATTGAATTATTAAGTAAACATCTTTATAAGGTTAAAGAAGATTTTTGGAAAGCCAGGTAACTTAACAAAGTTTGAGAATAAGATTTCAAATCTTATGAAATGAATACCAATGAAAGGAGACTTAATTGGTGAATAAAATTGGTTAAGTGGAATTTGGCTATTTAAAGTAACATCTTTTATAAACAAGTTTTGAGAAATGTTTTGAAATAAGGATTTCTATTCGTAAATCGAATTGAATTATTAAGTAAACATCTTTATAAGGTTAAAGATGATTCATGGAAAGCCAGGTAACTTAACAAAGTTTGAGAATAAGATTTCAAATCTTATGAAATGAATGCCAATTAAAGGAGACTTAATTGGTGGATTAATAATCCGATAAGGATTTTGTTCTAAATCTAATAGTTCGAAAAGACCGGGTTTAACCCATTTCGAATAATTATACGATGATTAATTATCAAAGAATTGAAGTCGGTGGAAGATTGGGAATCTTCACATCGAATGAACTGCTTGTTGATGCCTTGGATTAGGGTAACTCCCTTAAAGCGGTTAAAGTGGTAGTGGTACGGACGTACTTGTTGATTATCCGGATACGCAAGGGCCTCTCTCTTTAATTGGACAAGGAATAAGGTGCCTTCGGTTTTGTTTAGACCTAGAATGAACTTGTAAATGGATGGTATGTCTGACATCGTATTTCACAACATAAACGATTAATTGCTATTAATGATATATCTGTTGGTGGCAGAGAATTTATTCTCTTAGCTTAACACCCTTCTTTTAGGCATACAAACTTAAAGCTTATATTATTAATAGAAATTGATCATATGTGTGAATTGACAATGTGGCATGCTAAGTGATGCTGGCAGATAGATTAAAGCTTCTCTTGAAAAGCAGACCTTTATGGTACATTGACTCATGGGCCTCACACCCGGAATGAGCCGAAAACGGGATGAAAGACGGAAGAAAGGATATGCGTTTATTTCTAGCTAAAAGTGATGTAGTGGTATAGAGCCCAGGCAATTTACTTATGTGGACAGTGGAATCGAGGCGCCTCGGATGACGGTCAAATACGATCAATTATGTTTAGGTAATTGTCTAACTCACCAGAAATAGGTGGGTCGGCTCTGCTGCTCTAAGGGATACATGTTGTTTTCCCATAAACATTTTGCTAGAGATGCTTTGATGTTTGGATAAGGAAGTTCTTTTGCCTTGGTTCATGATGGAATCCATTTTCCAATATGAGACCTTGCATTTTCAGTTGTAAACCTATATGGCGACATAATAGGATGGGGTATTATGCCGTCTAAGATTGATAATTTATTTTCGAAATTGTTTTCAACACTTGGACATTAATAATAATATCTAGTGATTTTCTCGTATCAAGTATGTTTGGCCATTATAAGGTAAAACTCTATTCTCCAGTTTGCGTTGCATTGTGTGATGGGGCTTGAGTCTTATAATAACTTCATTTTAAAAAAAGCATTGCGTTGTTTTATGCACTGGCATTTGTGTGGAGTAAACCCATTCTGTGTATACGGGTGCTCCCACAATATGCCTTATTTTAAATTAAGTTAAGAATAACTGTAGGGTTGCTCATACCAGTCACATGACTAACTCATAGTTTGTTATTTCCTTGCAAATTCGGGTGCCCATTTTTTTCACATGGGCAGCCTAGTGTCCGGGTAATTAGCTTGTATCTTTTTGGATGTGTAAGGAAGCTATGGAAGTTGGTATTAGATTTGGAGCTGGAGCAAGAAGTGGATATTATTTTGGATTCTCCCAGACACTATTATGTTGATTATCTTTTATTTCGCTGTGCACTATTTAAAATCATTATGTATAATAATTATGATCCTGATGTTGTAAACTCTGATATTATCCTCTGATATATGTTGATGTACATTATTATGTGATGTAATGCAATATTTATCTTCTTCTATTATGTTAGTGTGTTATATTCCAATGACTATCCTTTCTTCCAGGGATTGGGAGTTTGGATCGTCACAATATATATCTGGACCTTATGTATAAGCAATTACTTATTCAATAATACAAAAAAAAATCGTTCTCTTCACCTTTAACTGTTTTGCATTGCTGCAAGATTTTAACTTTCATGTACTTAAGCTTCATATTATAGTCGTCCTTCTTAGACACGAAGGATTTTTTTTAATAATTTGTCCTATTTGTATTAGCAAGTTCTTTGCACATCTTTTGTCATCCTTCAAGCTAGTCTAAGTTACTATGAAGTGCTTGAAGATGCGGTGTATAAGACTCTTTATGGACAAATCTCAATCTAACAAATCCCTTTGAGAACTATCCTTGTAGTGCAGCAGATAAACGAAAGGGATAAGCTGAAGAGTAAAGGCAGACCCATTTTAGAGACTGGATGAAAAAAGGTAGTAACAACTTGTGTAGTAGGAGTATGGATAGTTTAGATAAGTTGAGCAGTAGAAGCAAGAACCATAATTCCTGAGCTAGTTGGAGCATGGAAGTTAAATGGTTTTCGAAGGGATTTGTAATGTACGTAAAAATGCATATTTTTTACATATATACTTATTCTTATTTTAAATAAATACGTGTCATATTACGGTGTTTTTACATATTTTAAACCAAAATTAGAAAATATTTTCATGTAATTATTCATTTACTTACATAAGGGCGATAGTATCATTTTGTACATGAATCAATTTGAAGAAACATTTCTTGCACATTTTATTTTGTATTATAGGGAAATAAATGTGTTAAAGTGCAAAAAAATGAGGAAATAAATTAGGGTCGCACACAACCCATATCCAACCGGACCCAACCCACTAACCCAACACAATCCATATAAACCCAACCCAATCAATCCTACTTCGGGTCAGATATGAGTTACAATTTGTAACACGTACTATATATGGGTCTGATATGATATTTTGTTCTACTAAATCTTATTTTAACCCAACCCAATCGTATATTAAAAGTCTAATTTTATATCAGCCCACTTAAAATTAGAGTAGTATAATCCTAGAGTAATGTTTATGTATACTATAATAAATATACAAAAAATATATTTCATGTCAATCCAAACTAGATAGAATTTAGCAAAGATATTTTAAAGAGCACCACTTGTTCTACTTTATAGTGAATTAATTTCAGATGATGTGTTTTATAATGAAATTTTAAAAAAATATGCGTCATAATGAATCAATTATATTTAAATGAATTGTGCTAACTAAAATCTGATATATTATGTTGAATATTTTAATATTATTTTTGGAAAATTCCCTCATATTCTCATCTTTTTATTAGATTCATTCAACCCAACCCTTCTTAACGCAACCCATGACCAACGTCATATAGGAACGAATACAGATCGGACTATCTTAAACTCATACCTATGCAGGTCAAATGAAGTATTTGGTCCTTTCCCACCCTACCCATATTTTGTGCAGCCCTAAAATAAATAATTCCTACAACATAGAGGAGTCCATCTCCATGTTATCATTAAAACAAATCAAAATAAAAAGACAAGTTTATGGAGGATTAGTTAGTGGTTAATGATTATTTCTAGCCTACATTTCCTCAAGGGTATTTTGGGTAGTACATTAGCAAAATTAGGGTTTTAGACATGTATAAATACCTTATTATATTCATGTATAAGGACTTCTTTTAGGCATGCTTTCTTATCATGCAACATGCCAACAAGTTGAGAAATAATTTAATGGCTTTCTAAGCCTTTCTTTTACTTTAGTGTCCTTTTAGTTGATGCTCTTTATTTATGTCCTTTTCGTTTATGTTAATCTCTTTTATTCCTATGCATGTAGTTTAGTTTGTTTTTATGCAAGATAATTTGTTTTTTTATTCCATACTTGTTTTTTCTTCTCCTTTTATATTCAAATTCACTTATGTTAACAAATATTCGCTTATGAGCAACAAAACCCTTCAATTTAGGAGTAATGAACTCTTATGGATCATTAACAAAAGTAAAATAAGTGATTTAATTATGATCTCGTTTTATGCTTAATGGAAGTTGCAATGTGTGTGAATTTTGTTGTTTAACATTGAGCTTAATAACCTATGTTGTTCAAACAAAATATACTATGCTTAATCAAACATAACACAAGAGCTACATCTTCATAAACATATAATTTTGATAATTTAATTGAGAATGGAATCAAAATTTGATGCTCTATGTTACTAATTAATAGTAAATAGAGCAGCTTAAAATAGATTTCATTTGCAGTTTCGTTTTGTTTTCCTGAGACTTACAAAGTAGGTTAGATCATAGATGATGTATTAGAGTTTGATGGTTTAAGTGTATGAAGGAATACTACAATTAGGTCCTATATGAAAAAATACATCCACTAATTACAAAAAATATTAAAAAAGAGAGATCATGAAATCATTTTATACCGAATTGTGTGATAATGAGAGTGAATTTGTCTTCAAATTACTTTTTAACCTCATAATTAACTCTCAACTTGGTTCCTAGTTTTGTTAATTTCATTTTAGTTAGTTAACACAATCTCAAGTTTTGGTTTAATGCGATTGAACTCTGCAAATCAATCCGTACTCGCATACGTGTTATGATAGTACGTGGTGCGCTTACGGTTTGTTGCGATATAAATTCCACTTATTTTCTAAAATGATAGAAAAATCTTTATGAATCAAGATTTTTTGGAAAAGTTCATTAATTTTAATTTTACTCTTCGAATTATTATTTTTCTCTTCAATTTGGGGTATTGTTGTTCGTTTTAAAAAAAACTTTGTGCTGTTGTCGGTTTTTATGTTTGTCCAATTGTATGTGTCGATCATTTTGTGCATCTCCTTGTTTTCTCTTAGTGTGCACTGTTTGTTTAATTTTGTTTGAGTTCTTCGGTTTAAAAAAAAATATTGATCATTTTTGTTTAGCAGTTGCATATTGAAACAATATATCCATTTTGTGCGTTGCTGTGTTTTTGTTTCCAGCATACCATTGTGTGAAATTCCACTGTCTTGCTTGGTTGTCCATTTCAAACTTTTAGTTTTCCTTGCCCTCACATCTTCCTTTTATTCTTGTACATTTTAATTTTCCTTCATTTTGTTTAGCATTGTTTCAGTTTTCAAACGGAGAAAAAAAATCACACAAGTGTTTTCACTTCAATTCTGCATTTCAATTGTAGAAACTGTGTTTACATTCACTTGTGCTTTTACATTTGCTATTATTTGTCCCTACATTTCCAATTATTCTCTGGTTCTCATCTCTGTGTTGCCTCAATCCAAATTCACCCTTAATGTTTCTCTTTTTCGTTTCTCATTTTTCATTTCTGTTCCTTCCTTCAACTCCCTCTTCTTTCACAAACCAAACATCAAAACTACTTTACTTGATTTCCCCCTCAACAATACACCAACCTACTCCATTTAGACTCCAGCATCCAAACTACTCATCCTACCACAACACTGCCCACCTGCAACCACAAAGCACCGACAACCTGAAATAATCACACATCAAATATTCCGGCACCATCACAAACTCCACTGCGACAAAAACACAAGTTCAACAATCTGCACACCCCATTACAGCCTATACATACATCCTAACTGCAACTACAACACAAACACTCCCTGCGTCTCACCCTCGCAAACTTCATCAAAAACATTCAAAACCAGACATCATCGACCTCAATTACCTTCACACCCTATCGAACTCCTCACCACCTACCCGTGTTTATCTCTATCAATCCATTATGTACCACCATTCCTGTTAACTACATTGCAGATTACTTCACTCATTCATTTACTCTGCAAGCAAACCTACACCACAAGTTCAATTCTTCACTATAAACCACCCACTGCAGTCAACTCCTCCATCGACACCCATTGCCAAACGGCTAAGTCGCCACGACTAAATGTTGTAAAATTTTCAAAACATGCTTTGGGTTTAGGTATTTTATTTGTGAAGAGAAGGAATAGGCAAATATGATTTGTCCCACATTGTAAAATATTGAGGGGTATATCACTATATATGTAATGAAATGGAGTATCATATCAAAAGAAAGAAAAGGGAGAAACAAGGCAATGCATGGACATGACATGGATCTTGATATTTAAAAGGTCAAAAGATGGGCCTTGGGCCTTGGTTCTCTTGGGGTCTCATGATCCATTGGGCCAAGAAAACAGTTCAGAGCCAAACCCGTCGACAGGTCAATTTTCAACAGGTCGACTACTTTAGTTTCTGTTTAAAAAACGGTCTACCGGTGAAAAGCTAGCTGTCGACCGGTGTCTTCTAATTCGCAACGCTTTGAGGTGTTGCAAGGCTGAAAGGACGCGTTTGTTTGAATTCGAACAGAAACGACTATTGCAAATAACAGTCGCGACGCTTAAATATATGATCGCCTCCCTCTACATATATAAAATAGGCACGGTCACAACCGTGAAATACAACTCGAATTCTTCTTCTTCGTCTATCATTCTGCAACGCCATTAAACTGTTGCAAAATAGTTCTATTCGAAACACTTCTGAAGTGTTTCAATTCTGAAACTGTTGCAGAATTGATTTCTTCTTCTTACTCTTCATTTCTAAATTTGCATCATCAGTAATCATATTTCAGAGTCTTCTTGGTTGGATCAAAATCGTACAAATTTTGAATCCGATTACGCTATTTCAAGGATACATTGAATCCTGAAGTCAATAGTTCGTTAACCCGTTTGTACCTGGTGGGTTGAACTATTGTCCGAAAGAATCTGCTTCGCAAATCCTTGAAGTCGGAAGTACGGCAAATTCTACTCTTCCAAAAAAGCCTCAAACCGCAAACTCCCTAACAAATTTTCAAACAATATCTTCAACCATGGAAGGTTTGAGCGCGTTACAAGTGATAAATCAGCATTTGACGAAGTTAGAGCGATTTGATGGAGAGAATTTCACTCGTTGGCAAGAGACTACGAAATTCTTTCTGATCACGGTCAAATTATTTCATATTCTCGAAGATGGATTGGAGAAAATACCAGAGGAAACCAATAAGGATAGTGTGGAACTAAAAGCCAAAAGGGTAAAGCGCAAAGAGGAAGATTTTCTATGCAGAGGCCACATTCTGAATGCATTGTCTACTCCAATATACAATGCTCACAGGACCTTGGACACCGCGAATGCACTCTGGACTGCGCTAGAAAGAAAATATCGCATCTCTGAGGCAAGTAATAAAAAATTTCTTATATGCAATTTTATGGATTTCAAAATGGTCACCGACAAGTCCATAATTGGACAAGTATGTGAAATTCTACTGTTGGTAAATCAACTTAAGGATGCCGGTATTTATCTCCCTGAATCTTTTGTTGTTGGAGTTATTATTTTGAGGCTCCCAAATTCTTGGAATGATTATAAGAAAAAATTAAAACATGCGGAAACGGATTATGTTTTAGACGATTTACAGCATCATCTTCGTATTGAAGAGGATTCTCGTAAACACGAACTAGATGATAATCCGCAAACTGAGTCTCAATCTGAGGCTAATAATGTTGAAATTAACGATAAGTTGAAGCCTAAGAATGAGAGACAGTTTAAAAATAAAGGTAATAATTCCAAGAACAAGAAAAAGGGTGACTGTTTCTATTGTCACAAACCCGGCCACTATGCCCGAGACTGTCGTCTTCGGAAGATACAACAAAAAGCGAATGTGGTCGAAGAAAAGCTTGTGGATGTCGTACAAGCGGCAAACTCTATTAGTGGCATTGATAATGATTGGTGGCTCGATACTGGAGTGACTATTCATATTTGCAAAGACCATAATCTGTTCAAGACTTACGATGAGAATAACGGAGAATCCAGCGAAGTAACAGGCACAAACAAAGTTGCAAGCAAAGTTCTGGGAAAAGGCACTATTGAATTGACATTCACCTCTGAGAAAGTTCTTACTTTAGTCAATTA
Organism: Allium sativum; assembly: GCA_030737875.1. Taxonomy (NCBI): domain Eukaryota; kingdom Viridiplantae; phylum Streptophyta; class Magnoliopsida; order Asparagales; family Amaryllidaceae; genus Allium; species Allium sativum. Next base: position 827,471,397 of record CM060913.1, read on the forward strand.
TTTTATGTACCTGATATGTGTAAGAATTTGATTTCTGGATACCTTCTTAACAAAGGAGGATTCAAGATGGTGTATGAGTCTGATAAGTTAGTGTTGTCCAAGAACAGCAAATTTTTTGGACAGGGATATTCTTGTAACGACATGATTAAGTTGAATCTAATGAAGAAATCTTCTGCTTATATGTTGACTCTATTAATTTATGGCATAGTAGATTAGGACATGTTAATTATAATTCACTTAGTAATATGCATAAATTAGGATTAATTTCTGATTGTGATTTCGAATCTATTTCTAAATGTGAAATATGTGTTCAAGCAAAAATACATCGGAAATCCTTTAAATCTGTTGAAAGGAAAACTGGTTTGCTTGATTTGGTATATAGTGATGTGGGTGACTTGAAAAGTCATATCACCTATGGTGGTAACCAATACTATATAACATTTATTGATCATTATTCTAGATATGCTTATGCATATCTAATGAAATCTAAAGATGAAGCTTTTGATAAATTCAAAATTTACAAAGCAGAAGTCGAAACACAATTAGGAATTAAAATTAAAGTGTTACATTCAGATCGTGGTGGTGAATATTTTTCAAATGAGTTTACTTTGTTTTGCAAACAAAATGGTATTATTCACCATATACACCACAACAAAATGGTGTTGCTGAGAGAAAAAATATAACTTTAGTAGAAATGGTTAATGCCATGCTCATAAGTTCTAATTTTCCTTATAACCTATGGGGTGATGCTATATCATCTGCATGTTACATTTTAAATAGAGTACCACTTAAAAAGAATAATATTTCTCCTTATGAATTATGATTTAATAGAAAACCTAATCTTACTAGACTCAAAGTTTGGGGTTGCTTAGCTTATGTTAGAAAACTAGACCCTAAACGACCAAAGTTAGGCAATAGAGCTTTCAAGTGTGTTTTCATAGGATATTCTCTTAATAGTATAACTTATAGATTTATGATTCTTAATACCTTAGAAGTCATAGAATCCGTAGATGTAGAATTTTTTGAAAATCAGACTATTGAGAATCCATTAAGATCAACTAGTCCAGAACCAACTGAGACTAATGATACAAATGGCGATGAATATACTCCTGCTCAAAACAGCAAGGAAGTGTCAGTACCATATGATAGTACCGAACACAGGAGAAGTAAAAGAGCGAGAATAGAGGACTATGGTCCTGACTTCATAACGTATCTTGTAGAAGGCAATAAGGATGAAGTCCTTAATGTAACAAGATATGTAATGAACGTCGATGATGATCCCAAAACTTATTCTAATGCTATGAATTCTAGAGATTCTAATTTCTGGAAAGAGGCTATCAATGATGAGATGAATTCCATAATGTTAAACCAAACTTGGGTATTAAGTGATTTACCTCCTGGAGCTAAACCTATAGGATGTAAATGGATATTCAAGAAAAAGTTGAATACAAATGGATCCATTGATAAATTTAAAGCCAGATTAGTTGCTAAGGGATATAAACAAAGACAAGGAGTTGATTATTTTGATACATATGCTCCGATGGCTCGCATATCTTCGATACGCTGTTTAATAGCACTTGCATCAATTCATAACTTGGTCATACAACAAATGGATGTAAAGACAGCTTTTCTAAATGGAGATTTTGAAGAAGAGATATACATGGAATAACCTGAAGGTTTCATAACCCCAGGCCAAGAAAAAAAAGTTTGTAAATTAGTTAAATCTCTTTATGGCCTAAAGCAAGCTCCTATGCAATGGCATGAGAAGTTTGATTAAGTTGCACTGTCATTTGGATTCAGTGTTAATGATGCAGATAAATGTATCTATAGGAAATCGGATAACAACAGTTATGTTATAATATGTTTATACGTTGATGACATGCTGATATTTGGTTCCAACATATCCTGTGTGAATGAAACTAAGAAGTTTATATCTTCTAAATTTGATATGAAAGATCTGGGAGAGGCTGATGTAATTTTAGGAACTAAAATCATTAGGAAAACGGGGGAGTTATTACTAACTCAATCTCATTACATTGAGAAATTCCTAAAGAAGTATAATCATTATAATGACAAACCAGCACCAACTCCTTTAGATCCAAGTATAAAATTAGAAAAGAACACTGGACGTACCATTTCTCAATTGGAATATTCCAGTATTATTGGGAATCTTATGTATGCTATGCATTGTACTAGACCAGACATCGCACATGCTATAAGTGTATTGTGTCGATTTACGAGTAATCTAGGTTTCGAACACTGGAAAGCCATTTCAAGAGTCTTAGCTTATTTGAAGGGAACCATAAACTATGGTTTATCTTATAAAGGATATCCTGTTGTAATAGAAGGATATAGTGATGCAACCTGGAACAATGTAGAATCGAAATCCAAGTCTATGGCCGGATGGATATTTATATTAGGAGGCGCTGCTGTGTCTTGGACTTCCAAGAAACATACATGTATATCTGATTCAACTATGTTATCAGAATTAATTGCATTAGCAGACGCATGTAAAGAAGCGGAATGGCTTAGAAATTTGTTAGTGGAAATCCCATTATGGAAGAAGCCAACTCCAACAGTCTTGATTAACTGTGATAATCAAGCAACGATATATAATGTTTCTAATAAAACATATAATGGAAAGTCTAGACATGTGAGTCTAAGACATCACATGGTGAGACAGTTACTCAAAAGTGGAGTTATAACTGTTGACTATATAGAAACGAAGAAAAACTTGGCTGACCCACTTACTAAGAGTCTTCCAAAGGCAATGGTTTCTATAAAGTCTAAAGAAACGGGACTAAGGTCTGTGAATGAAGATTGATCATCCTTAATAGAAACCCAACTTGTGTCTTGAAAAGGATAGACAAAGTTCAATGGGTACCAACAAGTTAAGGAAATGATTATGGAACACTAAATCAATAATCCCATAATGTTTAGTGTTGGATTCTGCATGAACAAAGGATGAATAAATTCCTTAATAAGTCTAGAAACCCTAAAAGGTGTCTCGAAGAAACACCTTAAGTGACTTACCTATATGAGTATGGAAATCAGGTCGTTTCCTAAGAAAGTAAGACCGCTTTCTAAGTAGACTCATGAACCAGGATTTAAGCACATGGCCATTAACGTGCTGAGCAATACAGAACACTCTAACTAAGGAATACAACATGTGTGATTGTTCCGGTTTTATCACTAAGGGATACTTGGTTCAAGATTCGTTCACCGTTGAATCTCGATAGAATTTTGAATGATTTACACTAAGTAAAAGTTCAAACCCAAAAGATACTTTTATTTATGTGTTGTTTCCACGATGATGCAAAACTTGATCTTAGAACTACATAGGCTTGATCCCATTTGGGTATGAAGGAAGTCACACTAGTGATTCAGCCATCCACTTTATTTATTTTCTTATTTTGAAAATTGGGGGAGATTGCTGTAAAATATTCAAAACATGCTTTGGGTTTGGGTATTTTATTTGTAAAGAGAAGGAAGAATGAAAGGAAGAAGGAATAGGCAAATATGATATGTCCCACATTGTAAAATATTGAGGGGTATATCACTACATATGTAATGAAATGAAGTATCATATAAAAAGAAAGAAAATTGAGAAATAAGGCAATGCATGGACATGACATGGATCTTGATATTTAAAAGGTCAAAAGATGGACCTTGGGGCTCTTGGGGTCTCGTGATCCATTGGGCATAGAAAACAGTTCAGAGCCAAACCAGTCGACAGGTCAATTTTTAACCGGTCGACTGTTTTAGTCTTTGTTTAAAAAACAGTCAACCGGTGAAAAGCTAGTTGTCGACCGGTGTCTTCTAAATCGCAATGCTTTGAGGCGTTGCAAGGTTGAAAGGACGCGTCTGTTCGAATTCGAACAGAAACGACTGTTGCAAATAACAGTCGCGACGCTTAAATATATGGTTGCCTCCCTCTACATATATAAAATAGGCACGGTCACAACCGTGAAATACAACTCGAATTCTTCTTCTTCGTCTATCATTCTGCAACGCCATTAAACTGTTGCAAAACAGTTCTGTTCGAAACACTTATGAAGTGTTTCAATTTTGAAACTGTTGCAGAATTGATTTCTTCTTCTTACTCTTCATTTCTAAATTTGCATCATCAGTAATCATATTTCAGAGTGTTCTTGGTCGGATCAAAATCGTACAAATTTTGAATCCGATTACGCTGTTTCAAGGCTTCATTGAATCCTGAAGTCAATAGTTCGTTAACCCATTTGTACCTGGTGAGTTGAACTATTGTCTGAAAGAATTTGCTCCGCAAATCCTTGAAGTCGGAAGTACGGCAAATTCCACTCCTCAAAAAACGCCTCAAACCACATACTCCTCAACACTAAATACCCGAGACACCAATTGCACTCTGCGAATCGACCACCATCAGCAAGGCAAGCTCAGGACCTCGTAATCAGACTTGTGGACTCAACCTCCAACTTCTTCTCCACATACACCTCCTATACAAAAAGTCAGCAACTCCTCCACTCAATCAAAATATAATCACTAGTAACCAAGATCTGTCAGCTCCCCCTCCTTTAGCCGAACCGACCCAATTCGCACCCATTTCCTCACTGTCTCGTCCAATTCGCTTACTAGTTCGACACCTTAATTCACAACCTCAGACCTCATAAAGTCGCCGAACTCAAGTCACTTGAACCACAACCCACTTGCCAATTCCCAGGCCCAATTTGCCTCTGCCTTTTGCAAAACGATAACCGCCCCAATCACGCCTTCCAATTTTGATTTCTATTCCCCTGTTGCTTGAAGTAATCATTTTGCCTTTTTCTTGAACTGATTTCTATTCCGATTTCATTTCAGTTTGAAGTAATTATTTTGGATTTTGCTTGAAGACTGCGTGTCTTGGGCTTGTTTCGGTAGCGGGTTTAAGGTCCATTGTCATTTAGTTTAACGGCCTTTGTAACTTATTTGTTGGGTTTTGCATGTGCGCAGAGAAAAGGGCTGTAGCCTATTTGTTGATTTATTTCTTGTGGATATTGCATATGCATTTAAGTTTAATTATTCCATATTCACGTTAATTTAAAAAAAAGTCGGTTGTGGTATTTTCGTTTTTGTTTTGCTTAACCTTCATCCTTAATCACTTGCCTTGGTTTTTTTTTCTTTTCAAAAAAGAGAAAAATCATTTTGGATTCTTGCTCAAGTTGGCAAAGCAAAAAAAAACGGAGGGTTGCATGTTGAAGATTGCGCACCATTCTGCTTGTTAAAATAAATAAGTCGCTACTAAAATAAATTGCTAATAAATTCTGCGCGATCTGCCATCGTGTTTTAATCCCTTATTTTTATTTATCTTACATTGTTGTTTGCTTGCATTTTACACTAAAACAATAAAAATAAAAATGCATTCGTAGTTGCATTTTTAAATCACGTTTAGTTTCAGTTTTGCATCCAATTCATCTTGTTTTTATTTTCTTAAGTGCAACACCGAAATGTACATAAGGTGGGGATTTCAAAACCCTTTCTTTGTCTAGAAAATTGCATTTCATAGTAGAATTTGACTAATTAGTAAAGATTAGATGTTAGACTTAAGGATGTCACGACCTCATTTAGGACAACTCTGTGTTTTAATATCCTGTTTTATTTTATCTAAACTTTCTTTTAATGTCTAAGAAAACAACAGAGTTTTGATTAATTATAATTATCATAGTGATTCATTGGCATTATAGTGATTTTTTCTTTGAAGGTGCTTAATCTTTCAATTCTGTTGCAACGGTGATTCATAGTGCAATGATAACCCCTGCCATTACCCAATTAAAAATTGGTTTGCTAATTTAAATCAAAGTGTCTTGATACCTATGGCGTTAGGAGCTACTAAGATCAGAAAAATTCTGCTTAAGTCCTTATGTTCATTTAGTTGCATTAGTTGACGGATATATAAACAAAAAAAGTTCAAAAAATAAAAATAAAAATAAAAAACAAAAGTCGTTTTTCCTTGAACTTATACTACTATTTTTTTTCCTTTAACTAAACAAAAAAAACCAAAAAAATTCTTTTCAACATATGTTTTTTTTATTCTTTGTTTGAAATAAGATCCAAAAAAACCATTTTACTGCTTTCAATAAAAAAATACCCTTCCCTTCATCCTCTCAATTTTATTTTTCACCTCATTCACTTCTTTATCTTTTCTATGTGCATGAGCATATGGACTCGTGGCACTACGACATATCGTTTGATCCGAACACAACTTTTTTCCCAAATGGCGAATGGTAACCCTCCTCGTACTCTCATGGATAAAATCTTCCCTAATCAAGTTTTTATTCCTTCTTGTATCACCTCACGTGTGCCAAATGGTAATTACTTTGAGATTCATATCAACACACCATCAAAATTTGACAATTTTGAAACCGACGATCCAAAATTTTGAAACTATGATCCTGATTTTTTATTAGAATTTGAAAAAGTTTATGCAACCATTAAACTTTAATAATTATGTGAGGATGGAATCAAACATAGGTTAATTCCATTTGTACTAACCGATTATGAAAAATAGTTGTATAGCTTGCCTTCGAATATGATTAGAACTTGGGAAGAATTTGTAAAAGTTTTCTTAAAGAAATTTAACTTTAGAAAAAACATTCAAAACTCGAAATGAAATCGTAAATTTTCATCAATTTAGAGGTGAATCTTGGAAAATACTTTGAAAGATTCATGAAACTTTAATTAAATGTCCACAACGCAATTTTGAAAATGGAGTCTTTGCCAAATTCTATACAATGACCTCGAAAATAGTCCTCGAACCATGCTTGAATAGACGTGCCAAGGAAATAAACCGGTATAACACCACAATGTCACTTGGTAATTTCTTGAAAACTTAGCGGAAAAGCCGACCCAATGGAAATAATCTAACAGAAATCAATTTATTCACAATCGAGCGCCCATTCTCAAGGATTGTCTCTTGCTTTAAAACCAAAAATCAATGTGATGATAAACAAATTTGATAATGTTCTTTCAAGAAGTCAAACGAATCATGCTTCTAAGTTATTGTGCTATAAATGTAACGATCCTATCACATCATTGATCATTGTCCTCACTCGCTAGAACAACTCAACACTTTTAATAAAGTTAGGAATGATCCGTTCTCTCCAACGTACAATCCAGTTGGGAGAAATCATCCTAACTTCTTTTGAAACCAAAACAATTCCAACTCGGATTTGGTTCCACCCAATTTTCAAGGATTTTTGAACAATCCTTCGAATCTTCCTCTTCAATCGAACCAATTCCAACAAAATTTTGTGTCTCCTTATCAAAATCAAGCACCTCGATCTTTCTTCTCAAGATGATAAAGTAATGACTTCACTTGAAAAAGGTTTAAAAACTTTGGCTAAGGCGAGCACTCAAAATTTTCAGTCGAACAACAGTTTGTAAAACCTTATAACCTTGTATATGCAAAATAAGAGTTAATCAATCAAGAAATTCAATTTGTAAATGAGTTAGTTGGCTACTTCTGTTAGTGAACGGTAAAGGGGAGCGTTCCCGAATCAACCAATTCCAAATCCAAGAAACTAAAATTCAATTTCGAGCCAAACTCATGTCATTTAATATGTAAACTTAAATCAAATGAACGCTATAACCACTTTGAGTTCTAGTAAGCAAATCGACAACCAAGTTGTAAACCCTAATGACTTACCACAAAAATCTTCTAAAACTCTAGTTTCTCTCGACACTTCCAAAGCTGCAAATGAATCTAACGAAAATGTTCATTCGTACACCGAATCTAATTCTGAATCTCATCCTGTGCCAACTTAAATAGACTGAATCTATTGAGTTGCGAGATCCATTTCCTCATAGACTTTATGCTAACAAACATTCATAACAAATGGAAAAGGTTCTCGAAATTTTTAAGCAAGTCAAATTCAACGTTCCTCTCTTAGACATCGAACGGGCATTTCCCTCTGAATCTCCCGCGATTGTTTACAATACTCAAACGATTTCTTTGAATGAGCAACACACAAGTTTAAAGCTCAAGTCTCAACCATCTCACCTTAAGTATGCTTACTTAGGTGATAACGAGTCTTGTCATGTCAAAATTTCAATCAAATTGTCCCCTAACCAAGAAACATCCCACCATACTATTATTTAAGAAAAATAGAGGAATGAGATGGTCAATTTATGATATTAGTGGAATCATCTCCGCTGTGGTCCAACATCAAATTCACTTAATCGATGAAGCTAAACCCACTCATGATGCACAATGGAGGCTTAACTCTAAAATTAAAGATGCGACGCGATACAAAATCCTTAAACTCCTTGATAATGGTATCATTTGTCCTATATATGATAGTTCATTGTAGGGCTGTTATGGTAACGGTAAATTTACCATTACCGTACCGTAACCGATGGATCGGTTACCAATTAAAAAATAAAACGGTATACCGATCAGTTCGGTACGATAATGGTAATTTTACCGTTAGGAGCGGTAAATGCACCAGTAAATTTTTCCTTGAGCCGTCGGTATCGGCAAATTGGACCTAGTTTTTTCTAACCGGTTGGATCCTAAATCCACGGCTGTCCTAATTGATGTCCTAGGGTCTAAACATTGAAACATAATACGACATTACAGCGTCAGTCTCCCCTACATTCAGTTCCTTTTACTTTTTATTTTTTATTTTCTTCTTCATTTACCGTGGTCACTCTCTCGATTTACCCTTTCTCTATAGTCTTCACAACCGCATAAAGATTTAAAGAAAGACAAAGAAAGTTTCCAATTGAAGAAAGCACCGAGCGTCAAATGGAGCCAGCTCTAGTTCGAACTTCGAACTGTAGGTAATTACATTTATTTTCATCTTGTAAAAATGAAATTTCAAAATAAATTCGAACTTGCATGAGTTAGGTTCTATGTCGGTTCTTTCATTTGAAAAACTGAGAAGAATGATTTTTACTTGTCTTTGTGTTATAATTTGATTAATTTCCGAGTTCTGTAAAACTGCAATAGGAAAAAATATGTGGGAACTGCTTTGTTTTGAAGAGAAGGCAATGGAAGTCGGAATTAGATTACGACAAATTGGTACTATCTATTATGGTACATACTGGTACATTTGGTCTTCACTAGCAGTAGGAAATTGGTAAACATAGCCACTTACTATTGCATGAAGAGATTCTCTTATGCGATATCATGTACTCCCAATATTTCAAGTTCTAAAACCCAAAATGTTTTCTTTTCAAACCTTTTTACATCGGCATTGCATTTTGTGCTACCAAAAACAAACACAAGATTCATATTCTTCTTTATTCTTGCACTGTCTAACATATTATGGTGCGCTTTTATTTTTTGTTTTAGTACACAGGCCGAATGATCGCTTATAGTCTATTCCGATATAGAAAATGGCATCAATACTAATGAAGACAATAGAGCCGTTAGAGTGTGAACACGTTTTTATCATATTTAGCATGCTTTGTCATTATCTACTAGCCGTTAGGCTCATGCATACTTGGTATATTTAATACTAGCCGTTATGCTCATACATATTTGGTATATTTTATACTAGCCGTTGGGCTCATAGCACTATATATATGTGCACTTTGTATCATATTTTGCATCAATAAAAATTGCAATTGTTCCTCTCTAATAACTCTCCTCCTCATCCCTTAATATGGTATCAGAGCCAAATTGCCGAAAGGCTTAATCATCAAGCAGAAAGTTGTTTTTGTTTTATGGCCAACAACAATGAAGTAACCTCCGCTGTTTCAGGAAGCTTGGGGTACAGTGCTCCACCTAACCATCATGACCTGATTAAACCAAAAAGCCAAATTATCACCACATCTCTAGACGAAGACAATTACATTCTATGGAAATATCAAGTAGAGATCGCTTTAAGAGGGTATGATTTACTGCAGTACATTAATGGGACAATAACAGTCCCACCAGTGACGATAACCAATTCGGAAGGAGAAATTGTGCCTAATACAGACTACACAAAGTTTCAAAAACAAGACAGCCCCCTCTCCTCATGGCTCCTATCGTCAGTAAGTTCGAATTTATTATCACAAATAGTTGGATGTAGCACGTCTTATGAAATATGGAAAACAGTTGAACAAATTTTCAGTTCACAATCAGCTGCTAGAATCATGCAATATAGAAGGGAATTACAAAATTCTAGAAAAAAGGAGGCAAGCATGAAAGAATACTTAGGAAAAATTAAAAATCTGTGTGACAAGCTAAATGCTGTTGGTCATAAGATCAGCGACAATGAGCAAATCCTATTTATTATTGGTGGATTAGATGAAGAATATGAATCTCTAGTAACTGTGTTAGCCACACAACAAGCTTTACCTGATTTACAGTTCGTTCGATCAGCACTCCTTGCTCATGAAGGCAGAATTGACCAAAGAAAAACAGCACAAAATAAGTTCTCTGCCAATTATACCACAGTTAGAAATAAGAAGATACAACGAGATAACAACAACTATCGTGTGAAATGTCAAATATGCCAAAAGTTTGGTCACATGGCGAACAAATGTTACTTCAGGTATAATTTAGACATAGGTAGACAACAGGCAAGACAAAATTACTTTTCACAAAGAAGAGCACAAGCAAATATGGCAACAACAGGGAATTCAACTCAAAATAATAATAACGCAAACCGAAGACATAATGCTGCAGATGATGATGAAGTAAAAACTGAAGACAATGGCTTCGAAGAATGGTACCCTAACTCAAGAGCGACTCACCACATAACTAGCAACCTTCAAAATTTAAACATTGGGAGCAGAAATTACTCAGGTATGAGAAATTTGCATATGGGTAATGGTAGTACTGCTAGTATCACACACATAGGCAAAGGGACTGTCTTTGGGAAAAGACGACTCAAATCAAACAATCTTCTTAGGGTACCTACGATTAATAAAAATTTGTTAAGTGTATCAAAATTTGCCAACGACAATAATGTTTACTTTGAATTTCATCCCAAGTTTTGTTTAGTTAAAGATTCCCTAAATCATGAAATATTACTTCGAGGTAACCTATACGATGGTTTATACAAATTCAAGACTGCAAACTCAAGTGGAGAATTCTGGTATAATAATGTAGATGCTAGTAGTGACAATGACTGTATTAGGAATAGTTGCAATAATGTTGATTATGACAATAATAGCGATGAATGTAACGTGATTAATTCTTGGCATATAAAATTAGGACATCCTAATCTGGAAACTGTTAAGACTGTTCTGCGTAATAATAACATTCATTATAAAAATGTACCTATCAAATATACATGCACGCACTGCCAACTCGGCAAGAGCCACAAGCTTCCATTTAGTGATTCTGAAACCAGCTATAATGAGCCACTGGAACTTATAGCCGCTGACTTGTGGGGACCCGCGCCTCTAAATTCATATCAGGGACACAGGTATTATCTTTCTTTTGTGGATGCTTATTCTAGATATACTTGGATATACATGCTGAAAACTAAATCAGAAGCTTGCAATACAGTTATGCAATTTATAACTCATGTCGAAAAACAAATGAACAGTACTGTTAAGGTTATTCAGACAGATGGGGGAGCTGAGTTTAAACCTCTAACTAATTACTTTCTCAAAAGAGGGATCAAACATAGATTAACTTGCCCGCATACGTCCGAACAAAACGGTTTAGTCGAAAGAAAACATCGACACATAGTAGAGACTGGTCTAACTTTGTTACCACGAAGCTCATTACCCATGAAATATTGGAATGAAGCTTTCTACACATCTGTATTCCTCATTAACAAGTTGCCAACTAAAGTCTTAAACAATAAAAGCCCACATGAAATGATATACAGTGTTAGACCAGAATATGGTTTTCTGAAAGCCTATGGGTGTCTATGTTTTCCATGTTTGAGAGACTATAACAATCATAAACTAAGTATGAGATCAAGCCCATGCACATTCATTGGGTATGCACAAAACCAAAAAGGTTATAAGTGCATGGACAAAAATGAAAAAATATATATTTCTAGACATGTGATATTTGATGAAAACAAGTTTCCTTATGCAGAAAAGCAAATCGGCAAAAAAGATGGGGAACAAAGCATAAACAATAACATACGGTTCGAGCCATTCATTACTGAACCACCTTCAATCGATAGAAATGAAGAGCAACAACGCACAAGCAATTTAAACACCCAGGAAGAAACTATGGATCAAACAAACGAGCAAACCAATGAGACACACAATGACTCAAAAGATACAAACATACATCAAAACATGCAGCATAGTGAAGACACAGAAAACAACAACAATGTTGACAATACCAGCAACAATGATACATAGCAGCAAACACCACCACAATTAACTGGACATCACATGATCACCAGGTCAAAGAGAGGCATCTTCAAACCCAAAGTATATAATATTTCTGCCAATGAGATCGAACCATTGAATTTCACTCAGGCTATAAGATCAAACAAATGGAAGGAGGCAATGGACACTGAATATAAAGCTCTCATAAAAAACAACACTCGGAGCTTAGTGACTCAACCAAAATACAAAAATGTGATTGGTTGTAGGTGTACATACAAAATAAAAAGAAAAGAAGATGGATCTATTGACAAATACAAGGCCATACTGGTTGCAAAAGGTTACGTGCAACAATTTGGTTTTGATTTCAATGAAACTTTTTCCCCAGTCAAAAAACCCACAACCATCAGAATTATACTGACCATTGCTCTAAATAAAGGGTGGAATGTGAGGCAACTGGACGTCAACAATGCTTTTTTGAATGGGGAATTGACTGAAGAGGTATACATGCAACAGCCTGAAGGATACGGTACTGGTGATAAAGTATGCAAACTACACAAAGCAATATATGGCTTAAAACAAGCTTCGAGAGCTTGGTATGAAAAGCTAAAGTCAACTTTGTCTAACATGGGTTTCTCACAAGTTAAATCGGACAATTCTCTATATATGAAGAAGGGCATACATGGAACTGTGTTCATTCTAGTATACGTTGATGACATGCTAATAACAGGAGACAACAACGAAGAAATAAACAGAATCGTTCACAAGCTGGATCAAAATTTCGCCATTAAAGACTTGGGGGAACTAAAATATTTTCTTGGAATACAAGTGATTAGGAAAAACAATGGTGAATTAATATTATCCCAACAAAATTATATCACTGAAATACTGCAAAGGGCAAATATGCACAAGGCAAACTCATTACCTACGCCTATGATTAGTAACCTAAGACTATCTAAGCATAAAGGAGAAGCTATCGACAATGCCAAACAATATAGAAGCATAATAGGAGCGTTACAATACACAACTATTACTCGACCAGACATATGCTACAGCGTCAATAAACTCAGTCAATACATGCAGAACCCTTTATCAGAACATTGGACGGCATTAAAGAGAGTGTTACGATACTTACAAGGCACAAAACATTACGGCATACGCCTAAATTCAGAAAAGGAACTTAACCTATAGTGCTTTAGCGATGCCGATTGGGCCAACGATATTGACGATCGAAAGTCTGTCTCAGGATACTGCGTTTACCTTGGTTCCAATATCATTTCCTGGTGTACGAAGAAACAACATACCACATCAAGATCTAGCACAGAAGCTGAGTACCGTGCACTGGCAAGCGCTACAGCCGAAATCATGTGGATAGAATCACTGATGGAGGAGCTTGGTTTCACTCCAAGACGAAAGCCGGTCATTTGGTGCGATAATAAGAGCACAGTATCTTTATCTCTAAACCCTATTCAACATTCAAGGACGAAACATCTTGAAATTGATCTCCACTTTGTGAGAGAAAGAACGTAATCAGGAAGACTTGCAATATGTCATGTGCCCGCATACTATCAGAGAGCAGATGCTCTCACAAAGGCCCTTTCGACCAAAATTTTTATCAGAATGAGAGAGGAACTTCGCGTTATCAGTGCAGGCGGAAGCCAGAATGAGCAAGGAAACCCCAGTTCGAACTGAGGGGGCATAATGAAGACAATAGAGCCGTTAGAGTGTGAACACGTTTTTATCATATTTAGCATGCTTTGTCATTATCTACTAGCCGTTAGGCTCATGCATACTTGGTATATTTAATACTAGCCGTTATGCTCATACATATTTGGTATATTTTATACTAGCCGTTGGGCTCATAGCACTATATATATGTGCACTTTGTATCATGTTTTGCATCAATAAAAATTGCAATTGTTCCTCTCTAATAACTCTCCTCCTCATCCCTTAATAAATACAATCAATTGTTTCAACAAATGATAATGCTGAGGGCGTGGAGGAACGTGCATCAAAGTCTATTCCTACAAACCGAACTAAATCATCTCGCTCTGTCATTACTGCAGTAGGTAATTTGTGGCTACCAAAATAATAAATTTTAAAATATCGCTTTAATATGACCTAAACAAGTGCTTCGCATTACAGCCTAAACAATGGCATCATTTATAATGTTCTCATATAAACACATATAACCATAAATAATTATCAAACATTTGTTTATGGAACTCAAGGAAGATAAAAACTACTTGGGTATGGGAATATGCCAAAGTATTATGAAAAAAGTAAATGGTAAAGAATACCATGTCGGTGTTTGTAGGACATGCAAAAAAGAAGTGAAAGCAGACAACAAGGCATATGGAACAACAGGACTTGTCAATCATTTGTCAAAACGATGTCCAAAATGTCCCGCTTATATATGTAACGTTGCTGCAAAAAGTCAGCCTATCTTTTCACTAGATAGTGGTGCGAGGGGAACATTAGTGCCACATACTTTTAATCAGAAAAAATGCAAGAAAAGTTGATTCGATATATTATCATAAATGAAATGCTATTTAGGATGGTCTAGGGTAAAGGGTTTAGAGAATTATTGAAGGATTCGTGTCCTCGTTTTTTCTTACCTACTAGACAAAAAATTGTTGGTCTAGTATGGGAAATGTACATTTTGGAGAAGGGTTTAATAATGAGTGTGATAGGGGAACGAAGAGTAAGCATCACCAATGATACTTGGACATTCATTCAAAACATAAATTATATGGTTGTCATCGCTCGTTTCATGGATAGTGAATGGAAGTTGCACAATTGAATAATTAATTTTACAAAAATAACAAGTCATAAAGTTTGTGATGTAGGAAAATGTTTGGAGTTGTGCTTGAGAAGTTGGGGAACTGAAAAAAATCTTTAGTATTACGGTCGCTAATGCATCCGCTAATGATGGGGATATTGATTATATGAAAAAACGATTAAGTGATATGAATACTTTATTATTCAATGGTGAATACTTACATATGAGGTGTGCTTGTCACATAATTAACTTGATCATCCCCTGCAAGGTTAGACAAGTTTAGGGTCTATGCTATTATGTTCAAACTGAACCAGATGTCAAACATACCTATGGACGTTCCAACTAGATGGAATTTAACTTATAAAATGCTTGAATGTTCTGGAAAATGTAGGAATGTGTTCAAAAGAATGGCGGAAGAATGTGCACCATTTGTAAATTATTTTAACGAAAAAAATAAAGATGGGTTAAAAAGGGTTGGACCATCGAATGTGATGATTGGGAGAAGTCTAATGCCTTTGTTCATTTTTTTGAAGAAATTTTATGTTGCTACTTTTTCATTAAGTGCAACTAAATCTTGCACTTCTCCTTTGAAGTTTGTGGTTGTGTCGGACCTACTTATTGACACTGAAATAAAAATTAATGATGATAGGAATCCAATTTTGCAAAACGTTGGGAAATCCATGAAAGTTAAGTGGGATAAATATTGGGGAAATTTTGAGAGTGTGGATAAGATGATATATGTAGCTCAAGTTCTCAATCCACGATATAAACTTGAATTGCTACAAGTTTCCTTTGAAGATATGAGAAAAGATAGTCGTGCAATCAAAAACATTATTCATGAAATAAAAAATTGTTTTTTAAAGTTATATAATGAATATAAAGGAGCTAATGAACAAGCACGATTATCTACCACAATCGAAATTCCCACGAGGGATCATACAACTATGAGTACTCAATCAAGTGGACTATATCATGTTGAAATGCGACTCAAGAGATAGGGAGAACAAATGTAGGTTAGAAAAATTAACAACGAAGCGGATAATTACTTTTCGAATTCTTGTGAGAAACTTTATGGTGAATCTTTTGATCTTTTGAATTGGTGGAAGGTGAACCAAGCATGGTATCCAATTCTTTCGTTAGTTGCCAAAGATTTATTGTCAATTCCAAGTTCAATGGTAGCTAGTGAGAATGTTTTTAGCTTAGGAAGGAGAATAATTGATCCATTTAGAGCTTCATTAACTCCAAAAATGGTTGAGACATTGGTTTGTAGAAATGATTGGCTTAGGGGAGATGAAATTAATTTCTATATGGAATCAACTGAAGACAATGTCTCTTTCTACAAGAAACATAAAGAATTTGAAACAAGTAAGCAATTATTCTACTTTGAAAAAAATTATGATACAATTTGTTTAACATGGATATTCCATTTTCATTGTAATGTTGGTATCCTTCACCATTAAAATATGGCATCCAGTGAGTATAGGGTGCATGTGCATTTATCAAATTTTGAATATAGACGCATGAATCTGGATCTAAAACAATTTGCATGTTGAAATTGCCTGGTGCAGAACTCTTTTTATGCATATAAGTTATTGCCTAGGTTATTTGATGGAGGGATGGTTAACGCATCAAGTTTAGACGTAGCTATTTGTACTTCAGCATTTATGTCAAATATAACAGTTTTTTATATGTGAACCTTCTGAGGAAAGCACACACTTGAAGGCATTTTTCTTACTTCCTATTCACTATTGTTATGATACATTATTGCAGTAGTACCTAAATCAAAGGTTGTTGCAATTTTAGAGGGTTGTGATTCATCTTGCACTATTCCATTAATGTGTGTTAAGGCCAACTCTGCCTTATTGACCGACGTGAACATATCAATGATGTTTGTATGGATTGTGCCCAAGGTAATGTATCTAATAATATTATCGATATTGAGTTTGTTGTTGATACCATTATTCATGAGTTAGAGCAGCAGTGGTTGGTTTAAAAGCCATACCAATTTTTACTGCTTGAAATTGTATATTACACCATTTTCATGAGTTTCTTATAGAAATACGTTCTTTCATGGATAAATGTGTGAACATTAAAGTGCATGCTCATTTCTTATTCATAATAGTTTTGCATCAGCATAGCCGTTTTCATGTGTAAAAGCTTCAATTTTATATTAATCAAAGTTCTCATCATTTTTATTTTCATATTTTTATGCTTTGTATACTTGAATGATAAAGCTCCTCCATCTTCTGATATACCATCTTCCTCGGGTTCACTCAACTGACTGTACAATTGACTAGTTAGGAGACAACTTACTAGTGATGAAAGCTGGAACATCCACGGTGGCTTCATTAATTGTGTTAAAAGTTAGAACTGAAATTGTGACATTGTCTAGGTTTTTTTATTTGCTAATGTAATGATGTGTAAGCTTGATATTTCTATGATGTATGTGGTTGTTTTACTTGAATTATTGAATGTGTGAACTTTCAAGTTACTTTAACTTGCACTGATGTTTTATGTTTTTAACATGCTGACACTCAAGCATTTTCTATTTTGAGTCAATTTTTGTTTACATATGTTTGAATAATTAAACATGTGACTGTGAAATGTCTGAACTATATTGTAAGTTTGTATTTTGTAACATATGTTGGATTTCATTCTGAAGTAGACTAGTTATATATAAGTTTGTAACATATTATCATGTAATATTGTGAGTTTTCAATCAAATATGTAGTTGTGCTGCTAGTAGCTCATGCTTTTTGCATGTTTATTTTGTACAATAAAAAATATATTATTTCTATTGATTTTAGGAAATAGTAGTTTATCGTTATTGATAAAACGGTTACCTATGTATCGGTATACTGACAAAACGGTTACAAACAGTACTAGTAATGGTAACAGTAAACGTTTTTTCTTCATTGATGAAAACGATATGGTAACGGTATTTACATAACGGTAACTGTTACCATAACATCCCTAGTTCATGGGTTAGCCGCGTTTATGTCATGCCTAAAAAAGTCTGGACTTATCATCATCACAAATGAACAAACGAGATTATTCTATCTTGTACTTAGATGCTTGGCGTATTTGGATCGACTACCAAAAATTAAATTCCACAACATGTACAAATCACTTTCCTCTTCCTTTCATTGACCAAATGCTTAAATGTTTAGCTGATCACTAATTCTATTGCTTTCTTGATGGTTATTCTGACTATAACCAAATTTCAATCGCTGCTGAGATCCAAGAGTAAGGAACTTTCACATGTCCTTTTTGAACCTTTTCTTATCGACGCATTCCATTCGGCCTTTGCAATGCTCTTGCGATTTTTTAACGATGCATGACTGGTATCTTTTCTAACAAGTTAAGCGTTTCCTAGAAAACTTTATGGATGATTTTTCGATCTTTAGTGACTCTTTTCCCGAAAGTTTACATCATTTTGAATTAGTTCTAAATCGGTGCAAATAATAACACTTTACTTTAAATGGGGAAATGCAATATTATGGTCAAAATGGCATAATCCTTGGATATATCATTTCAAATGAAGGCATTGAGGTAGGTAAAGCCAAAGTCGAAGTTATTTCAAATCTTTTCATTTCCAAATGCGATAAGGGCATTCGCTCATTTCTTGAGTATGCTGGTTTCTACCGATGATTCGTCAAAGATTTGTGCAAAATTGCTTGCCCTTTGACTACTCTTTTGGGAAAATACATTCCCTTTGATTTTAACTGGATTGTATTGCTTCATTCGAACATCTAAAAAATGAACTCATTTCAGCCTTAATAATCTGCTTGCCCAATTATGATATTCCTTTTGAAATCATATGTGACGCTTCAAACTTTATAAGTGGTGTTGTTTTAGGATAACACATCAACAAAATCTTTCATGTTATCTATCATGTTAGCATGACTCTAAAAAACGCTCAGACAAACTACACAACCACTGAAAAAGAGCTTCTAAATGTAATTTTCATGCTTGAAAAGTTTCAGGCTTACTTGATAAGCTTAGACATCACTGTTTACACAGAAGACTTGGCTCTTAGGCACCTTTTTACCAAAAAGGATGCTAAATGATGCTTGATTCGCTGGAACCTTTTACTCCAAGAATTTGATCTTATAATTAAAGACAAAAATGGATCTAACAATATCATAGCCAATCACTTATCTCGTTTTCCGAATGCACCATCTTCTTTGCTCATCAACAAAAACGTTCCCGATGAACAAATCCTTTTTGTTTCAATCGATCCTTGATTCGCCGATATATTGAACTACTTAGTCACTAAACAAACGCCTTCATTTGGACTAATAGGATAAGTACAAATTTCTGTCCTAAGCGAAGTATTTCCATGGGACGACCCATACTTGTTTAAGTATTGTCTGGACCAAATCATTCGCCCTATGTTCCAAATAGCAAAATTCAGAGTGTTCTTTCGTTTTGTCATGACCAAGCATGTGTCAGAGATTTCGATTCTAGGAAAACCGCTAAAAAGGTACTCTAGTGTTGATTTTATAGGCCCACCATATTCAAAGACACATTCGAGTTCTGTAAAATGCGCCATCGTTGCCAAATGCTTGGTAAAATCTATAATCGTAACATGATGCCTATGACCGCCATTCTTTCGATTGAAATCTTTGACGTATAGGGAATCTATTTTGTTGGCCTGTTTCCTAACTCATTTGTATATTTTTCTTTCTATTGATTACGTTTCAAAATAGGTTGAAGCTGTTCAATGTAAAACATCATAAAATTATCGCGAAATTTCTTAGAAAAAACATATTATTGAGGTTTGGCACACCTCACGCAATAATAAGTGATAACGGAATGCACTTCTAAAATCTATCATTTGAAACTTTATTGAAGAAATACTCAATAACTCACAGGTAATCCCCTCCTTATCATCCTCAAACTTATGGTCAAGTTGAAGTTTTAAATCGACATTTTTTTTTGAAGAAAACTATTAATTATAATCGTAAAGATTAGTCTAGAAATTAACCAGTTACTTTAGGCTTACCGAACAAGTTTTAAACCAATTTTTTCAATGTCCCCTTTTCAACTGAACTATAGTAAATCATGTCACTTACCGGTTGAAACTGAACAATAAAGCATTATGGACAATAAAAATTTGAACTTTGATCTTGAAAAGGCCGGCGAAAGCAAGAAGTTACAACTTAATGAACTTGATGAACTTAAGAAGAATGCTATGGAAACTTAAAAAAAAGTTAAGGAAAAAACCAAAGTTTTTCATGACAAGTCAATATTGAGAAAAACATTTTCGCCAAACCAGAAAGTTCTTATATATAACTATCGACTTCATTTATTCCTTAGGGAATTAGAATTGAGATGGACCGGACCATACTTTGTACGTACTGTCTTTCCATATGATACCATCAAAGTAGTAAACCTTTAGAGATGGATTGATTTTTAAAGTCGACTGTCATCGCTTGAAACCATATTTGGAACCACCAAGTAACCAAGAGGAGGAGCTCACGATTCTTTATGAGCCACACTACATTTAGTAAGAAATTTTAACCCTCTTTTATAAGTATGTACATAATTATCTCTTTTGCTCTCATTATATCATGAATTGACTGTGAGGACACAGTCAATTCAAGTGTGAGGGGGAGAGTATCATGTACAATTTATGACTTTAATCAAAATTTAACTTAAAGGAAGAGTTAAATGTTAAGTTTAACGTGATTAAATTTATGAAATGAAGGACTTGATTGCATTAAGTCGTAGTTAATATAAGATTTTACCCAAAAAAACTTGTATAATAAGTTTTGAAATGAAAAAAAAAGATTCGAGAGATTTGCTTAACAAAGTAAACGTTGAATCATTTGTGAAATATAATGAAATAAATTAATTTTTAAATTCAGTTTATAATCCAATTTAAGTAATAATTTTGAAACGAAATTCTATTTGAAAACTAACAAATGGGAAGATATATTAGTTTTATTGTAAATTGATTCGTATCGGAAATCGAAATTTGAAATGAGAAATGAATTTACTTATGAAATAAATATAGTTGGTTCGAATTGGATTGGTATATGTTTTCCTAAACTAATTTAGATCATTATCATTTATATTAAACCAATCTATTTAAACTAAATTTTCTATACTATTGTTATTTAACTATTTTATTACTGTGCAATGTAACTACCTTAATTTATTAAACTTTGTAACAATTTCATAAACTATTTTATTAAACTTAAATTATATATATTCTACTAAAAATTAATTGTTTTACACCTGTTTTACTATTAAAATTTTAATCTATATCCAATTCAAACTAATATTCAAAAGTAATTTTAAATAAGGATTCCAAGTAATAATGACATTTTGAGAAATTGAAATCCAAACCTGAATTTGAATTAAAAGGAATAGTCTGAAAACATAAGATTTGAAATATGAACCTAAGATAAATAATGAATTACTTCAAGTAAACTAGTTTTAAATCAATACTGAAGTTAATCGATTTACGATACGTGAAAATGATTTCAAAGTTAATGAACACGGTGTGGAAAATGTAAACATTTGCTTGTTAAAGAGACCAGAGTCTGTATTGTCATACTTATTGCCAATACAGATACCACTTTAGCAATTGTGTACATGGCATAGAATCTATAATGAAGCAGGATGGGTTAGAGGTGATTACTGGATTTGAAGAAAGATAACGATGATGTATAGCCTTGACTTTCTATTCATAATTAAAATGACTTAAACGTGAGCCATACACGGGACAAGTGAGGTCGTGCCTTCGGCCGGACACGCTTCTTTGATACCATCTTTATTACTTTGTGATCGATTTGGGCACGCTTTGATATGGGAGTGTTGTTCGAGGTGGGCGGTAGTTGGGTTATGCGTTACCACCATCCCGGGAGTCACAATCCGGTAGAATCCTCTCGTTGGATATAATCTCGATCCCTTGGCATATTATCCTAATTGAGCCCCATACGAAATGTTGGTGCGTCACAGTGCATACCTTCCATAAAGGTACTGGTGTTTTATATGCAAATTGTGTGCGCCAATGGTATAAATGGTGTAAGGGTAAAAATGTAATCTCGCTTATGCTACTTTGACATATTTACATTACTGAATAGGCATTATTGTAATATTATATTATATGTATTAGATTGACGGATCCTTAGAGGATGAGAATCCCAAACATCCTTTAAGTTACTAATGCATTTCATTTAAACATTTTACTTGAGTTGATTCATTTATATGAGAACGTTAGTCTTAACTCGAGTGATTTGTTTTTGCATAATTCTCGAGTCAGCCTGAGTATTTCTACTATGGAGATTTATCTTTTGGAACTTGAGATTTCGGGAGTCTAGTCATCCATCTTTATCTATCCTATCTACTTTTATTTTAGTTATTTGTTCAAGTATTAATAAAATTCTATATTCAGTCTTCCGTTGTATCTGTATTTATTATGTACTCCGATATCATGTATAAATTAAATGATTTTATATTATTGTATAAAAATTAGTTTCATCATAAGATATTCTATGCTCCGTGTCCATAATTCTGTAATGATTTATATTTTAACTATAACAACCCATATTTTTGAAACCAATTTAAAATTTATTTTTAATTTATTTTTGTAGAAATTAAATATTTTAGAGGAATTATTTTGAGATCAAACAATTTAAATCGAAGTTAGAACACAAAAATTTATAAATTAATTAAAACGAGCTTGAAATGGCGCGATAGTTTGAAATTTTGATTTCAAACTTTGAACGAATGTATAGAATTCAATATAAATCATAATTTGATAAAACAAGAAACGTTGGAATATTTTGAACTGTAGTTTTCTAATGAATGTAAGAAATTGTGATTTCACTTTATAAATTGTAAGTTATGTCTAAATTAAAAAATTTAGATAGTCGCTATGGAATATATATATATATATATATATATATATATTATATAGCCCTAAAAATATCCGTTTTGCATACGAGTGAATTTGGACTCGAAACCACTTCCATTGAGTTCAAAATGTCGTTTGCGTGTTCGAAAACTATAAACATTAATACCTTTAGAGTTTGGTGAAATTTGGTCTTTTTCTTTGTTTGTATGACCAAAATATCACTTTTTACATATGAACGAATTTGGACTTGAAACCACTTCCATTGAGTTCGAAATGTTGTTTAGGTGGTTGAAAACTACAAGGATCGATATGGTTGGAGTTTGTGAAAATTGGCACTTTCGTTAGGGCTTGGTTAGCCAGTCTAGCTCACTCACTTAAGAGCTTCATCCTCCCTCTTTTCTCTCATTCACTCTAACACTTAGAAGAAAATTAGAAAATAGGGAAAAGATTGGGAAATTAAAATTCCTAAGCTAGGGATTTCAATTAGTTGCTCAAATCAAAGGGGAAATCAAAGAGGAAACCTTGGTAAGCCTCCTCTTCATCTTCTCCATCTTCTCTAGCTTATCTCCTATTTGATTTTTGATGATTCATGTGACCTAACTTTTAGGAAATCTATTTATATGTGCTTAGATTGGAGATTTGAATGCAATATTGGAAGAGAGGTTGATTTTGCTTGCTATTGGATCTATTCCTTGTTTGTAAACAAGCAAAGGTGAGATTTTCTATCATAATATGTGTTGTGAGAAACAAAAAGGGCTAGTCTAGTTAAATATGTAGTAGTTTATTAAGTTTGGGCTGATGAAATGACTATTGATAGATCATATGAGTTTAACATGAGGATAAATGTTAAGTATTGCAATAAAAACTGTTTTTATTTGATATAGGTGAGTTATTCATGAACTCACAACTATGCCACAAGCTATTGGCTTGTAAAAGAGTAACTTAAGGTTCATTTGGGTTTGCATATGCTAGTGGAATGGATATGCTAGTGTAACTTAGACGATTTCAGATATTTATGTTGCATTGAGTTGAAAATTATGATGAGGATTGTCCATATGATCTAATTCATATGCTATGAGTGGATTTGGTTATCTTATGAAGCTCCGTTGCCGCCCCGGTTAAGTCTTAAGTCTTCACAAGTCATTTGAATTGCTTTGGCATGCTTGGGTTTGGAATTTAGTTTACCTTTGAATTTATAGTCAAAACCATTGCAAATCTCTTGTATGAATGTTTGTGCATATGCATTTGGGTGTTGTATAAGTTTTTTCTGCAAGTCTTAGAAGCCTCATATACATGTAAATAACATCATAAGCCTTCAGGCATTTATCGATATAGTTTTGAACATGTTTTCTAGGCTAATTGTGCTTTGGAACAGGATTCAGACATCTGAATTATTTAGGTTAGACGTCTGACCTGCTCCAAATAATTGTGGAACCAGCAGAGCAATTCAGATATTTGAAAATTTTAATTTAGACGTCTGACCAAAATAATTCAAACGTCTGAAATGGTACCAAAATGAACTAAATCCTTGTTGTTTCAGGAAAATGCAAACTCATATGTCTGGCTTTTTATTTAGATGTCTGAATTCTTTTTTTGGGCTGTTGACCAGTGGAAACCACAGTCCATAGTTTAGATACATCTGGCTCTTTCTCGACCGAGTTTCGGGCCATTTCGACTTCGTTTGTGACTTGTCAGTTTCTCTAATTCACATATTTTAGCAATCGGTTTTATTCGAAATCGTTTGATAAATCGTTTCAAATTATTTAAGCAATTTAAAATGTGTGCAAACCTATTTTTCTTGGTTTGAAAAACAAAAATGGTTAAATATGATTTGGCATGAAAACATATAAAATGAATATTGGATATGATAGGACTTGAGTTTTTAATTTGATGACCAAATTAAATTCTCGACTAAACCTTTTTACATATGGTAACAAATGGTGAAGGCCAATGATTTAACCAAGGGAAAGAATTTGATTTGAAATTATGTGAGAATTATTTGGAAATACCGAGTTAAATCTCATTTCAAATAATTAAACGATGATTAAAATTCGAAGATATGGGTAGATCCCTTGAAGGGGTTATAGTGGTAGTTGTCCGGACGTACTTGTTGATTGTCCGGATATGCGAGGATCTCCCTTCTGTATTGGACATATGGAATGAGGAAAAGGTGCCTCTAGTTTCATTCAGACCCAAAATGGATTTATAAATAGATTGCGTGTTTGACATTGTAGTGTGCGCTATGTTGTTGGTCTCCGCTATCTGTTTGGTGGCGGAGAATTTATTCCCTTGCTTAACACCCTTCTGTGAGATGTACGAGCATAGTGGTTATATATCAGTAGAAATCAATGACATGGTATGGATTGACAGTGTGATGTGCCAAGATGCAAGTGATCAAGGCTTTGTTGAAAAGCCGAGTCTTGTGGATGATGATCAAAGCACAACTTTAAGTAGCACAGCTTTGTGTATAACGTTAATTCGTGAGCTTCACAACTCGGTATGAGTCAAAAACGGGATGAGGACCTCAGGGAGGACATGCGTTTCTTTGCAGTTAGAAGTGGTATCATGGTATGGAGCCCAGAAATTTTTACTTATGTGGATGATGGATTGCGAGGTGCCTCGAATATAAAGCTGACTAGAAGGCTCGAGTGAAAGGTCCAATAGGACCGGGAAACATATTGTTCAGGAATAACCAATCCTCAAAAGTAAGAGAGGACTGGCTCTGACGATAACCAAGGGCTCATCATCGTCTGAGTCCTAGGCATCCCGCTAGAGATGGCCTGAAACCGGTGAGGAAGATCTCTTGCCTCGACTCATGACGGAAATCCAATTTCCAATACGATATTGTGCGGTTTTAATTGTAAACCTATATGGCTACATAGTGGGATGGGGTATTATGCCATCTATAATTGATACATTTATATTTAAATTGTTTTTGAAATATCTATACACTAATAATAATATCAAATGATTTTTGTTTTCTTCGTACCAAGCATGTTTGGCTATTATAAGTTTAAAATTCTATCCTCTAGTTTGTGTTTGCATTGTGTGATGGGACCTGAGTCTTATAATGGCTTCATTTTTCTAAAAAGCATTGCGTTGTTTACTTGATTTACTTTACCTTATGCACTGACAATCTAATGAAGTAAACCCGTCCCGTGACATACGGGATGATCTTGTGATTTGCCTTATACTTTAAATAAGTTAGGTAACTGTAGAATTTCTCATACCAGTCCCATAACTGGCTTGTAGTTTGTTTTTCCCTTATAAGCTCGGGTGTCCATATTTTTACATGGGTAACCAAGTGAACAGGTGATTGGCTTTCTTTTGGATATGCACCGTAGTATTGGGTGCTCTTTTGACTGAAGATGAAGACCAACGTTTTTGTCATTTCTTTTGAACTCTTAAGCACTACCTTATGCATGTTTATATTTGATTTCGCTGTAGACTTATTATCTATTTAATGAAAATTGTTATGTACTAAGTAGGATCCTGTATCTGTGTAACTCTAATGATGATTATGATTCCGTTGTTATGTCATAATGTAAATTATTCTCCAATTTTATGTATTATGCTATATACTGTAATCTGTTGATGTGATTAATGTGTTATTTTCCAAAGACTGACCATGCCACCAAGGAGCGAGGGTTTGGTTCGTGTCATTAACCTAATGGCAATCAACAATCTGCTATTTCGAATGGTTTGAGTTGATTTAGTTATCAGCTTGAAACGTTCAAAAAAGAAGGTCGTTACACTTCTCCTTCTATTATTGGAGGAAACCGTATATCATTACTTCTTCGAGTGTTTCTATTGATAGGGCAACAGAACAAGTCCTTTCCATTCTGATTTGTACCTAGTTTACTCACATTCCTTCTGGGCTTCAGCCTCTCATTGGCCTTAACTGGCTTGCATGCAATATAGGTAAGCTAAAATGTTTTGATGCTAGTACTGTAGCTAAGAAAAATCTCATTTATGTTAGAGCCCTAATTGAGATCACTCCAGATAAGCCTCTCCCCTGGAAGATTAAGGTTAACATTGATGATCATGATGTTTACCTTGATGTGGCATATGAGTGAAAACCATATATTTTCACTGCCTGCATATCCTCTGGGCATTCCAAGGAGAAATGTACTGAGCCATTTAATGTTTTACCTAGTGTAAAAATTCCGCTTCCTAGGCCTCTTGCCAGAAGATGGGTCCTGTGATACCCTACGTCTGTTAATGTCACTCATAAGAGAATGCATTAAGTTTCGTGAAGCGCAATAGGTAATCATAATAGAAAATTTGCAAGATAGATAAAATAAGCAGTGGAAAATTTTAAACGTTATTATGAAAGAAATGAAGCAGGTTTCACAAGTACATCAAAACCAGTTATAATCACTCAAATGTCTCAAATCTGTCTCACAAAACATCTCACGAAATAAAATATTAGAGTACATAAAATCATATTCCTCGCCATAAGCCGTACTAAAGTAGAGAGCAAATCAAAATAGTACATCACAAGAAATCCAAGTCAAGTCCGAGCTGTAAGAGGAATCCTAATCACTGTTGAGTGCTTTCACTCTAAGGACCCGGGAGAGGGAAAATAGAAAAAGGGGAAAGAAAAAGGGTCAGTTATAAAGTATGGCGAGTTCTAGTTATTTACAAATGTGCATAAAGTAGAAATGCCAAGACAGGTACATAAGACTTGATGAGAAAGGTGCAATGTCATAGAAGGTATACTAAACTTAAACAAAATAACATGATGGACAAGAATAAACTTATGTTCGGGTATTGCTTCACATTTATATCCTAAAAACAGGTAACATTTGGATCATATATGTCTTATATCTTAGGTCTGCACCAATACTAGTATAACAAGTTCAACATGATTACATATCAGCATGTTTAACATCAGAAATAAGCAGCTGGTTTAAGCAACAGGATTAGGTGTACCATAATTACATAATAACATTAGGTGTTAACCTAATTATATAACAGTAGGATTAGGTGTACCTTAATTACTACCCAAGCGATTGGCTCCCTACTACGTAAATACCCTATGTCAGCCCCGACAGTAGGGTGTATTGCTACTTAACCCAGCAGCTATATGACACAGGCCTATTTACTGGTGTTATAGAGTCTTATCTTCCCTAGTCGAACCCATGCACGCTCATGACTCCGCCGGAACGCACTTGTAACCAGCCCCATGTGAACCTCTTACTATCCAGTTCAATAAAGCGTGCCTTGGCCCCTACCAAGTGCGAGGCCCCCCTCTAATAAGATACCAACATGGAAACTGACCGATATGGGTTCCAAATAACAGATTGACGTAAACCAAACCCCCTAAGCTTGTGCCCCCAAAACTTGGTTTTAATAGTCCCAAAACCCGATACAACAGCAAGAACGAGGGACCTCTTAACTTATTAATACTCATATTTAACCTAGTAGTTTTAGGTTTACTAATGAGCTTGGTTGTAATTATTACATGTCATTATGTGTAGAACCCTTTCCTAAAACACCTGCCCAGATGTACACAATTCCCTCAGCATTTCAGTTTATTAAAGTACATCTGGTACTTACCCTATTCTTAACATGTCATTTACTTAATGTTCGTTTTAAGTTAAATCTAACATGTCCATTACATATGCATATCAACTATGTTACAACATATATAGTTTTATGGATATTTCTACCAAGTTACAGCAACACATACACATTATCCCTTTTATTAGTTTATGTTGACGTCAAAAGTTGGTCACTAGTGACGTTTAACCCCCAATCGTGTGAAGAACACACGACTACTGATTATAAAATACAGAAAAGTAAAGGAAATGGGGAAAACACAGTCTTTTTATAGTGGTTCGGCAAAGACTGTGCCTACGTCCACTTTATATGTTATTTCTGCTTTAGATTACAAGTACAATGCTTTTTCTATTTGAAGAAAAGAAAGAAGACATCTATTTTATCTTCCAGATAATGCTTTTCTGCGAAGAAGAAGTATGAGCCGAAAAAGATCAGGCCCCTTTCCTCTTTAAGCTTTGAGGTATTTATAGGTGGAGGTGGCGGCTTGGGCTGTTGTGACGTAGCCCGACCTTTCTGGGAAGACTTGGACGCGTGGAACTCACCCCTTGGATAGAATAGTGGTTGGAAGACTGGTTCCACTATTCACAAATAGTATCCTCCGAAGTTGCGGCATACGTGGCATCCATAGTGAGGTGTATCAAAAGTAGAGCTTTGTATGGATGTGGTTGACCGCCTTTTCTTCCTTGAGAGTCAGGCCAAGTACTTAAACAACTCAGCTGGATATTTCATGTAGACCCGAAATACTCGATCGATACTCCTTGTGCTAGAGCAGTTTTCTCGGTCGATTGGGATAGCGAGTCTTTCGGAGCAAGATATTGGCTTGATTGGCCCGATACTTGGTTACTTCGGGCCAAGCTTCTGCTGGGCTTACCGGAATGCGAACTGTCTATCTTGATTGGTTGCATGTCTGGGCATCGATTTGGTCCGTTGTGTCTTTTACCAAAAAGAAGGCAAACATTTTGCCCCTCAGAATACATCTTTTTTGACAGATGGAGGTGTGTTCTAAAATGTGAATCGATGCACAATTGTTCGAGCAGCTATGGTCACGCCGGACCATATTAAGGCCAGAAATCCGACAGCTCCGATATTGTATTAAGGCCAGAAAACCGATGACCGAACTAGGTCGTATTAAGGCCAGAAAACTAACAACTATCGGGAACCGTATTAAGGCCGAGATGTTGATCTTCTTTATGAGAGTTAGTTACTGAAAAGACAAAAATAAACCATTCTCGGCTTGGAGAAGGCTGATGGGTCGAGCATTTTAATTCTCTTGGCTTTGAGGGGTGGCTAGTATCAACCATACTCGGCTTGGTGGAGAGTATTAATCATACTCGGCTTGGTGGCGAGTATTAACCATACTTGGCTTAGTGGCGAGTATTAACCATACTCGGCTTAGGCCAAGTGTTTTTCATGCTTGACTCATGTTAGATTAGTGTGTCCAGCGAGCGGTAAAAGCTCGTGGTGTCGAAAAGGAAGGGGCGAGTATCACTCATACTCGGCTTAAAAAAATATACCATACTCGAATAGGGGAGTTGGTGTTAAGATATGGTAGTAAGCCTTCGCGTTGACCACATTAAAAGAGGGGGCGAGCATTATCCATGCCCGCCTTTAGATTTTTTCCAAACATTGTCCATATTTGTAAAAGAACATTCATAGCAACTAATGAATTATTACAAAGAAATTCTAAGAGGACATCAATTGATTCCAGAGCATGCCTAGAAGCTAAATCCTAACCCCATACACATGTAAATCAAGGTGTCCTTTTTATTGAAAGAAATTCATCAAAAAAATCCTAATTAATGATAATGTCGCGAGTGCTAGTCTCAGGGCCCTTTCCGTTTCTAGGAGCTCGTGGATCGACCTGAGGAGCTTGGGCAGAAGATTGTCGCGGCATGGCCGAGACACGATTTTTGATATATTCGGGAAGCTCTCCTTTTTTGACTCGATCATCGATGAGATCACACAGATGCCGGCATTCATTGGTGCTATGTCCAGCTGCGTTGTGGAATATGTAATGTTTGCCGGAATCGAGCTCCATCGGTGTTGGCTCTCGTCGAGGTGGTCTCGAAGTGGGCAGGGACCCTCGTATGTCAAGGTAGATATCGAGCAGAGAGGAATTGAGTTCGGTGTATTGATCGTACTTACTTTTGATCCGGGGTCGCACAAGATGCTCGCTCTTTTCCGAGGCCTTTCCTCTTCCTTTATTCTGGCTGTTGCTATGGGATGGACCTTATTGTTCGGCGGCTAAGACCTCTAGGCTCTCAATCTCAATGTTGGCATCTTCTTGTCAGAGGAATCGCTCGGCCTTGGAATAGAAATCATCTATATCCTTGGGGGGATCTCTGGATAATGAGATTAAGAATTCCAGTCGATTCTGAACTCCCGCAATGGCGGCCATAAGTGCCATCGACGACTTAGACTGATCGACTGACTCTACAGCTGCGTTGAATCTTTCGAGGTAGGATCTGAGCGTTTCTCCTGATCGCTTCTTAATGGTGGATAAGAACATAATGCCCTTTGGTCGAGAGATATGTACTTTGAATTGTTCGATGAAGCGGGTGACCAGAGTGTTCCAGTTGCTGATCGACTCTGTTGTTAGCTGTCGAAACAACATTCCGACTATGTCTGTAAGAAAGAGTGGGAAGCACTTAGCCATGACAATTGTCGATGCGCCAAGTACTTCCATATGTCGCAAGTATCGCATGAGGTGGATGGTTGGGTCAGTGCGGCCATTGTCTGGCTCGATAGCTGGAAACTTGAAGTCCAGAGGGTTTCGGGAGTTTCTAATTTCCCTGGTGAAGGGGTTGTGATTAACATTATCTATGTCCTATTGCGAGGAAATGCCCCAAGTGAAGTGTCGGATGATGCTTGAAAGCTGGCTTCCATCTACGAGGAGTCGTTGCCATGAATTTAACTCAGTATCTGGGGGTACTTCAGTGCAAGGATCCGGCAAAAGCATGCTAGGAAGGGAGGCCGTTGGCTGAGCACATCTTCCGAGAGTTGAGTGAAGGAGTGAGGGAAGGTGAGCTCTGTGTAACACCCCGTACTTTCTATTAACGTTATAATAACGAATCCTAGAATACTTAATTAAAAATTGAGAATTAAGGGAAACAGGTTACGCCATTGTGTCCGTCTCGGAATTCTAGTTAAGACAGAGTCCGAGTTCGCATAAGTTGGACTTCGTATGAAAAAGTCATGGCTGTCAGAAGTTTCCAGAAAAATTCAAATAAAATTCAAACAGCTTGAAAAACAAGTTCAAATTCGAAACAGAAGCCAGAAGCGGGCTGGGCAGGAAAATTCCCGCCCAGGCAGGTCGACCAGGGGGTCGACCCTGGTGTCGACCTCCCCCACTAGAGGTTGACCTGGGGGTCGACCTGGCTCACGACCAGATCTGAATTTTGAACGACGGATGACTTGCTGCTGAGTCACTAGGGTTTCTGGATGGTCCTGATCTGGTCTGAGTGGTTGTGATTAACCCTAGGTTCATCTGACGGCTATAATTAAACTGAAATTATATATAAACAACTCCATGCTCAACATAAAAACACATAGAAAAATAATCCTAGAACTGAAACGCCGTCTATAGAGAACTTGGAGTAGCCGTCACCTTTTTCAATTCAAAGACGAGTTAAAAGCTTACATCTAAAATCAAATTAAAACGAGTCTAATTCAACGATCTTCATCAAAGGCGTGCATCTCCAATTTCAAAATTCAGATTTCAGAACGCAAGAATTCCTTTAGTTTGTAAGTCGGTTATTACGCAGATTTAAACGTTCTTTTTTTATGAAATCATGGCATGTTGTAACTCGAATATGGAATGATGCTTATGTATGAGATAATGAAGTTTGATTCTAATGTATCTTAAATTACTGTTGCGATTGATCATATTTATATGTTTGTGGCGATAAACATACCATATTGTATGTTATTGGAATCTATTACGATTGGGTAAAAAACTTATTATGCCAACAAAATGGTGAATTACGTCATGTTGTAATTTGGTGGTTATTTGCAAGTTTATGATCTAAATCACATGCTTACATGTTAGACCAACATTCATGAATATTTAGAACTACGTCCAGTTGAATCCGTTTATGTTGCAAGATTTGATTTGTAATCCTCTTATGTTTTAACATAAGTTAACAAGCTATGTGTGATTTAAATATGTTGGTAGTAGTTCTCTTATGTAGTAACACATATAAGTTATCATGCCAAGTTGTGATTTAAATATGTTCATAGTGGCTTTCTTACGTTTTGACACACATAAGTTAGTATGCTAAATTATGGTTTACATGTTAGACCCATATCAAGTTTACATGAAAATTTGATCCAACTTAGTCACAAAGTTCACCCTTACCTATTTAGTTAAGATAATGATACATTCGTGCCAAGTTACATGTGATAAGTTAAATGTATGCTATTTTATGTTTATTTCATGTTCCTTGTTTATTACCCCTTTTTGTTAT
The DNA here is from genome assembly GCA_030737875.1 of Allium sativum. Lineage (NCBI taxonomy): Eukaryota > Viridiplantae > Streptophyta > Magnoliopsida > Asparagales > Amaryllidaceae > Allium > Allium sativum. The sequence goes on from CM060913.1 coordinate 827,504,326, forward strand.
GGATTTGGGATAATTTGCTAGCCCAACATTTTATGTAATTCATACGTACGTTCTACAGGGATAACGATGGGAAAACATGAAAATTCAAGGCATAGATTTGTTCATTAAATGGTATATTTGATATACCATTTATGGTGAGCAAAATCAAAGGATAATTATGGCATGATTAAATCAAATTTAATCTACATAAAGAAATTAGACATATATATATATATATATATATGTGTGTGTGTGTGTGTGTGTGTGTGTGTGTGTGTGTGAATTTAGAAAAAACTAATATGCCTAACCCGAGGTTAGACTGAGTTGTGGTGTAAATCTGCCCAGAACCGACCGGCATATCCAAAGACCACAACAAGACCTGTCTAATGTGGGTGGTTAGTGCATCAGGCCCAAAAGGAACCCGAGCTTATACTGAGTTATGGTGTAAATCTTCCCGGAACCGACCGGCACATCCAGTGACCACAACAAGACCTGTCTAATGGGAGTGGTTGGTGCTTTAATAAATTAAAGTTAAGTTAGGATTGGTAGGGTTAAGTCAATTAGGGAAACACTTCACCGATTCAACATGTTAACTGAACGAATGGGTGGGGTTTGGTATACTTGGACACTTAACCAAATAAACATGTTGATTAGAAAACCCTAGTAACGGGGACCCATTTCAGCAGTAACCCACATAGATGTATCATGGTACCCTGAAACTAGGCAGGGTGGGCACGATTACTGGGCTGAATTATAAGCGGTCAAAACATCGGCGGTTGGTGGGCCGGTGTAGGTTCTGACAGAGTATGGGCGTGCACGTACTCCGAAGTGGAAAAATCAGGCGCTGGGCATTAGTAGTCTATACTGTGCATCTTGAATCATGACGGGTTGTCACCAGAGGGACTGATACACCCCATGGTGAGACCAGCACAGGTAGCTACAGTCAAGTGGGGCCGAATGACACAGGACATGAATGCATGCGAGTAGGATCCGATCATTAAGGGGATCGTTCGGTATAAACACGGGGGCTGGTTGAACCAATGGCTAGTAGGTGCAGAGACTTTAATAATGGGTGCGATCACATGTTCAACTTATCTTGTATTAGGGTATTGTCCTATGTTTAGTTATCACTGTCATAATCCCTTTCCTTGTTTAAATATTAGTAATCACTGAACTTACAAGACTTATTGTCTGACCCATTTTCTCTCATCCTCTTTTCTTCCTTTTCCCACCTAGGTCCACAGGGAGGGAATGCTGCAGCTTAATCAGACTCTTTGCAAGCTTTAAGAAAGTATATGTATGATTGGAATCTCTCTCTCTCACCTTGGCTATGGCTCTTGGACATTATCCTTGGGGATTTATGCACTTTTACTTTTGGTTTATGCTTCTTTATTTAATAATCAAGACAGAGATTATGTTGTAACGTTTTAGAAGTTATTTTGAGAAAATTTGATGTAATGCTTTTGTATTGAACTACGTATGCAATAAATATTTGAATTCCGCTGCTTAAATTTATCTGTCTTGTAAATTTTTCTGTGTCTTGTACCTATAACCCTCCACCAAAGTTAAGGCATTCCCTTTGTGAGTGACCTTAACGGAGGTGGGGTGTTTCACTTGGTATCAGAGCAAAGGTTTACCAGATCAAATAAGAATTTTTGAAAAACTATTTTCAAAAGGAAATATAAAAAAGCATTTTACAAGAAAGTGTGTTGTTTTAAATTTAAAAAGGCATAATCCCCAAAACCATATGCACTATCTTTCATTTTGAATCTTTTCTTTTTCGTTTCAGCATGTCGGGAAATCTTAACCTTCCAGAGGGTGTACCGATACCTGGCTGGTTCAGGAGGTACTTAGAGGCTAGGGCCAATGACGCAGGCCCAGCTGATATTCCTCCTCCTCCAGGTGCAGCAGTTCCTCCTCCTCCTCATGCAAATGCTTTCTCAAAGATTTGTAGAGACTTTAAGGCCATGGGTGGAAAGGATTTCAAGGGAACCGAATCATTTGTAGAAGCAAGGAATTGGCTCAAAGAAACTGAAGATCTATTCGATATCTTCGAGGTGGATGACAGACAAAAGATACAGTTAGCTATATGGTTGCTCAAAGACGAAGCTTCCTATTGGTGGGAAGTCGCTAACGCCGAGAGACCAGTTGACATGTGGATGGATTTCAGGATAAGGTTTGAGATGAAATTCCTCTCACAAGCTGAACGAAATTTACAGCTGGAAAAGTTCTTATCTCTTAAGCAAGGAAGTATGACGGTCAAGGAGTACATCAATCAATTCAACCAGCTGGCCCAATTTGGACTGGACTTAGTGAATACTTCTTCATAAGAAGGCTCTCCGTTTTGTCAAAGGATTGAATGAGCCACTTCACAGCTTGTCTATGACCCATATACCTATGGGGGCTACTTATGAGAGGTTAGTGGACATGGCACTCTTACATGAAGAAGACAAGGGCAAGAATGAGGCAAAAGTGGAAGTGCCTCAAGATAAGAAGGGGGAAGGGTTGCAGAACAAGAAGGCTGATTCAAAGAAAGGCGGGAAGAACAACAAACCCTGTGAAAAGAGAAAGTGTAATTTCTGTGGCATTCCTGGACAACTGATCAAAGACTGCAAGAAGAAGAAAAGGAAGATGGGTGGCTGTTTCCACTGTGGTGAGACATGACACATGGCTAGGGCTTGCCCAAGGAAGCAAGGGCACGGAGCTGGACCTTCTTTTGGAGGACAAGTTCATGCTCTCACGGCACCTCCACAAGAACGAGGTAGAAATATTTCTGTCAAAAGTTTAGTCTATCTTTTTGATCATCCTGTTCGTACACTATTTGATTCTGGCGCATCGCACTCTTTTATATCTACTGCTTTTGTGGAATCTCTGCACCTAGACACCAGTATAGTAGAGGATCCTTTGGTTGTTTCAAATCCAATTGGGGGCTCAGCCTATTTGTCAATGGTTTGTTTGGATTTGAAAATATCTATTCTAAGCGTTGAGTTTAGATGTAATGCCTTTGTTTTGGGCTTCACGGGCTATGTGTTGATTCTAGGCATGGACTGGCTATCCACTAATGGTGTCGTCCTCGATTGTGAAAAGAGAGTGTTTAGACTCATGACTCGCCGCGGTAACACTCTCGAAATTTCTTGTAATCCCATGAACTCTGTTATGCTTAGTTATCTAGAATCTCTTGATGCGTTCGTTGAGAACTTGCAGTCTGTAAAGGTAGTCTGTGAATATTCTGATGTGTTTGAAGAGGTAAAGGGTTTACCCCCGAAGCGGGAAATAGACTTCCACATATACCTCATTGATAATGCAAAGCCCTTTGCTTTACCCGTTAGTCACATGGCCCTAAGGGAGAGAAAGGAGCTCAGCAAGCAAATCAAAGAGCTGCTTGAGAAGGGGTTTATAAGGCGGAGTATTTCTGAATGGGCTGCTCCAGTAGTGTTCGCCACTAAAGCGGACGCTTCGCTTCGGCTGTGCGTTGATTATTTGGAGCTAAACAAGCTGACCAAAAGGAATAGGCACCCACTCCCGAGAATAGATGATTTGTTCGATCAGCTTGTAGGCGCATCAGTTTTCTCCAAATTAGATTTGGCTACCGGGTTTCATCAGCTAAGGGTGGTTGAAGACAACATTGATAAGACCACGTTCAGAACTCCAGATGGTTTCTTCGAGTGGCTTGTCATGCCTTTTGGCTTGACACACGCACCCGCTTACTTCGTTGATTTAATGAGTAGGGTGTTCTGAGAGTTCCTCAATAGTTTGTGGTGGTCTTCATAGACGATATTTTGATCTTCTCAAAGAATGAGGAAGAGCATGCTCAGCATATGAAGGAAGTCATGGATACTCTCCATGCACATCAGTTGAAGGCGAAATTCTCCAAATGCCATTTCTGGAGAGAAGAAGTTAGGTTCCTTGGACATGTGGTATCCAAAGAGGGGATAGCTGTGGACCCCGCAAAAGTGGTTGCTGTGCAAGATTGGAAGGTTCCTCGAAACGCAACCGAAGTCCGAAAATTTCTCGGGCTAGCAGGCTTTTATAGAAAGTTCATCAAAAATTTTGCAAAAATCTCAGCCCTCCTAACAAGATTGACAAAGAAGAACCTAGCTTTCAATTGGAATTTGGATTGCGATATTGCTTTCCAACGTTTGAAAAGGGCTCTAACAACAGCCTTAGTTCTGACATTGCCTGATGGAAGCAAGAGGTTTACAGTATACACAGATGCATGCGGAACGGGACTAGGCGTTATTCTGATGCAAGAAGGGAAGGTAGTGGCTTATGGTGGAAGACAGTTGAAAGTACATGAGAAAAACTAACCAACCCACGACCTAGAGTTGGCAACCATCGTTTTTGCGCTTAAGTCTTGGCGCCATTATCTCCTAGGTGATAAATTTGAACTGTATACTGACCGTAAATCGTTGAAATACCTTTTCTCGCAAAAGATCTCAATTTGAGGCAACAAAGATGGATGGAGTTTCTTGCCTCATTCGATTTTGAGATTTCCTACACTTCTGGCAAGGGCAATGCAGTAGCAGACGCCTTAAGTAGAAAGAAGTTGGCCTTAATCCCTCTCTTTGTGGAAAGGCAAAGCTTGGAGTTCATAGCAAGCTTTAAATTCAGACCCTCCACTGACTTTGTACCTGGCTTGCTATCAACGTTAGAAGTGCGGCCAACTCTATTAGACTCAATAGGAGCCGCGCAAAGAGAAGACCCTCAACTAGCTGAAGTTATGGACAAGTTAATTAGGGGTGAGACTTCTAGTCACCTCAATAGATACTCCATTGATGCCAAGGGCTGGTTGAGACGAGATGGAAGACTATGTGTCCCACAAGCAAGGGGCTTGGTAAAGGCGGTTCTAGAAGAGGCACACCATTCCAAACTGACCATACACCCAGGTGGAGATAAAATGTATAAAGACATCAAAAGATTTTTCTTTTGGAATGGCAAGAAGCAAGACGTAGCTGAATTTGTTTCTAAGTGTTTAATATACCAATAGGTCAAGGCGGAGCAGAAGAAGCCTGGTGGTCTGCTCCATCCTCTAGAGTTCCCACAGTGGAAATGGGATAGTATCTCGATGGACTTTATAGATGGGTTGCCTAGGTCAAGAAGGGGCAATACCAGCATTTGGGTAATAGTGGACAGGCTCACAAAAAGCGCCCACTTTATACCCGTCAAGAGTAGAAGGACTGCCTCATCTCTAGCATCCATATATCTTAAGGAGATAGTTCGACTCCATGGGATACCGTCCAGTATAGTGAGTGATCGAGAGCCTATCTTCACAAGCGAGTTTTGGAAGAGTTTACAAGAGGCTGTAGGCACACAGTTATGCTTAAGCACGGCATATCACCCTCAAATCGATGGCCAGACCGAAAGAGTCAACAGAGTATTAGAATCCCTCTTGAGACTATGCATTCTTGACTTCGGAGGTACATGGTAGGATCATCTACCTTTGGTGGAATTTGGTTACAACAAAAGGCACCAAGCTACCATAGGCATGGCGCCTTTCGAAGCTTTATATGGAAGACCGTGCAGGTTACCAACTTGCTGGTGGGAGTCCACAGACAAGCTCATACTTGGACCAGACATGATTAGGGAAACTTCAGAGAAAGTAGACTTGATATGAAGGAGAATGAAGACTGCCCAAGACAGACAGAAGTCCTACGCAGATAGAAGAAGAACTGACCTTGAGTTCGAAGTTGGAGACAAGGTGTTCCTTAAAGTATCTCCTTTGAGGAACGTCGTTCGCTTTGGGTCCACAGGAAAGTTAGCACCAAGATTTGTAGGGTCGTTCCCTATCATCGAGAAGATTGGAAAGATGGCTTATAAGGTACAGCTCCCCGAAAGGTTGGCCGGGGTTCATAACGTCTTTCATGTTTCTCACCTGCGGAAATGCTTACACGAATCTGCAGAAGTGGTAGAACCAAGTATGCTAGAAGAAGTTGAAGTTGAACGAGAAGCAACCGTAAGGAGAGTTCCAACCCGTATCTTAGGAACAAAAGTCAAAAAGCTATGCAACCGTGAAGTTAAGCTCGTCAAAGTTCAATGGAGCAACACCGAGGAAGACGCGACTTGGGAAACTGAGGACAGAATACGTGCAGCCTAGCCTTTTCTTTTTGAGGGTACATCTTTGATCTCTCTTTCCTTAAGTTTATGCTCGTATCTATCTTTTTTTAGGTGTATCTCCTATCCTTTATCCTTAGGTAGAGCCCTTTTTGGATGTAAACATGTAATTGAAACATGTTAAGGTAAATGGTTGCAAGTGATTGCAAGTGGTTGCTAGTGGTTGCTCGTGGATGCATAATACACACACATTAGGTATAAGATCGGCTCGGTCACTTTCATATTGCATATGCATAAATGTAATTGTATATGGATTGAAACTTGATGTGTTAGCATATGGACGTTGCATTTGTATGAATCGTTGTGCACTCATGTAAGAAATTTTGAGTAGGAAAAATTGCATTCATAATGGACTCATGGCACTGGCATAATTTTCATTAAGGAGGTCAACTGAATCAGTAGACCACCTGATTTTGCATTAGATATGGACATATACACACAATGCATATGAACATGAAGCATTAGAAATCTTTTAAGGAAAATGGACACCTGTGTTTGATGGTTGAGTAGATGGGTGTTTGGATGGTAGGATACAAGTTCTTCTCGACTTGGGGATTTCGGGGATGAAATCCTAAAAGGAGGGGAGAATGTAACACCCCGTACTTTCTATTAACGTTATAATAACGAATCCTAGAATACTTAATTAAATATGTGAGAACTAAGGGAAACGAGTTACGCCATTGTGTTCATCTCGGAATTCTGGTTGAGATAGAGTCCAAGTTTGCGTAAATTGGACTTCGTATGAAGAAGTTGTGGCTGTCAGAAGTTTCCAGAAAAATTCAAATAAAATTCAAACAGCTCGAAAAACAAGTTCAAATTCGAAATAGAAGTCAGAAGTGGTCTGGGCAGGAAAATTCCCACCGAGGCAGGTCGACCAGGGGGTCGACCCTAGTGTCGACCTCCCCCCTAGAGGTCGACCTGGGGTCGACCTGGCTCCCGACCAGATCTGAATTTTGAACGACAGATGACTTGCTGCTGAGTCACTAGGGTTTCTGGATGGTCCTGATCTGGTCTGAGTGGTTGTGATTAACCCTAGGTTCATCTGACGGCTATAATTAAACTGAAATTATATATAAACAACTCAATGCTCAACATAAAAACACATAGAAAAATAATCCTAGAACTGAAACGCCGTCTATAGAGAACTTGGAGTAGCCGTCACCTTTTTCAATTCAAAGACGAGTTAAAAGCTTACATCTAAAATCAAATTAAAACGAGTCTAATTCAACGATCTTCATCAAAGGCGCGCATCTCCAATTTCAAAATTCAGATTTCAGAACGCAAGAATTCCTTTAGTTTGTAAGTCGGTTATTACGTAGATTTAAACGTTCTTTTTTTATGAAATCATGGCATGTTGTAACTCGAATATGGAATGATGCTTATGTATGAGATAATGAAGTTTGGTTCTAATGTATCTTAAATTACTGTTGCGATTGATCATATTTATATGTTTGTGGCGATAAACATACCATATTGTATGTTATTGGAATCTATTACGATTGGGTAAAAAACTTATTATGCCAACAAAATGGTGAATTACGTCATGTTGTAATTTGGTGGTTATTTGCAAGTTTATGATCTAAATCACATGCTTACATGTTAGACCAACATTCATGAATATTTAGAACTATGTCCAGTTGAATCCGTTTATGTTGCAAGATTTGATTTGTAATCCTCTTATGTTTTAACATAAGTTAACAAGCTATGTGTGATTTAAATATGTTGGTAGTAGTTCTCTTATGTAGTAACACATATAAGTTATCATGCCAAGTTGTGATTTAAAGATGTTCATAGTGGCTTTCTTACGTTTTGACATACATAAGTTAGTATGCTAAATTATGGTTTACATGTTAAACCTCCATGTTAAACCCATATCAAGTTTACATGAAAATTTGATCCAATTTAGTCACAAAGTTCACCCTTACCAGTTTAGTTAAGATAATGATACATTTGTGCCAAGTTACATGTGATAAGTTAAATGTATGCTATTTTATGTTTATTTCATGTTCCTTGTTTATTACCCCTTTTTGTTATGGATTTGGGCTTTGCTAGCCCAACATTTTATGTAATTCATATGTACGTTCTACGGGAATAACGATGGGAAAACATGAAAATTCATGGCATAGATTTGTTCATTAAATGGTATATTTGATATACCATTTATGGTGAGCAAAATCAATGGATAATTATGGCATGATTAAATCAAATTTAATCTACATTAAAAAATTAGATACATACATATATATATATGTGTGAATTTAGAAAAGACGAATATGACTAACCCGAGGTTAGACTGAGTTATAGTGTAAATCTGCCCGGAACCGACCGGCATATCCAATGACTACAACAAGACCTGTCCAATGTGGGTGGTTAGTGCATCAGGCCCAAAAAGAACACGAGGTTAGACTGAGTTGTGGTGTAAATCTGCCCGGAACCGACCAACACATCCAGTGACCACATCAAGACCTGTCTAGTGTGAGTGGTAGGTGCTTTAATAAATTAAAGCTAAGTCAGGATTGGTAGGGTTAAGTCAATTAGGGAAACACTTAACCGATTCAACATGTTAACTAAACGAATGGGTAGGGTTATGTAAACTTGGACACTTAACCAAATAAACATGTTGATTAGAAGACCCTAATAGCGGGACCCATTTCAGTAGTAACCCACATAGATGTATCATGGTACACTGAAACTAGGCAGGGCGGGGCACGATTACTGGGCTGAATTATAAGCGGTCAAAATGTAGTATGGGCATGCACGTACTCCGAAGTGGAAAAATCAGGCACCGGGCATCAGTAGTGTACACTGTGCATCTTGAATCGTGTCAGATTACCACCAGAGGGACTAATACACCCCATGGTAGGACCAGCATAGGCAGCTAGAGTCGAGCGGGGTCGAATGACACAAGACATGAATGCATGCGAGTAGGAGCCGATCATTAAGGGGATCGTTCGGTATAAACACGTGGGGCTGGTTGAACCAATGGTTAGTAGGTGCAGAGACTTTAGTAATGGGTGCGATCACATGTTCAACTTAACTTATATTAGGGTATTGTCATGTATTTAGTTATCATTATCATGATCCCTTTCCTTGTTTAAATACTAGTAATCACTGAACTTACCAGACTTATTGTCTGACCCATTTTCTCTCGTCCTCTTTTCTTCTGTTCCCCCCCCCCCCACCCAGGTCCACTGGGAGGGAATACTGCAGCTTAGTCAGACTCTTTGCAAGCTTCAAGAAAGTAGATGTATGATTGGACTCTCTCTCTCTCTCACCTTGGCTATGGCTCTTGGACATTATCCTTGGGGATTTATGCACTTTTACTTTTGGTTTATGCTTCTTTATTTAATAATCAAGACAGAGATTATGTTGTAACGTTTTGGAAGTTATTTTGAGACAATTTGATGTAATGCTTTTGTATTGAACTACGTATGTAATAAATATTTGAATTCTACTGCTTAAATTTATATGTCTTTTAAATTTTTCTGTAGCTTGTACACATAACCCTCTACCAAAGTTAAGGCATTCCCTTTGTGAGTGACCTTAACGGAGGTGGGGTGATTCACTCTGGTAGGTTGTTCTGGGGAGAATGCCCCCCTTGAACCTGAGGAGTAGTGGATCGGGTCGTACCCATAACAGAGGGCCTAGGCTGATCCAGCATAGTATGTGATGTTCGGAGCTCGGAGGTGCCCCTGGTGGGAGCGAGGTTAGTAAGGTCTATGGTAGCGTTTTCTTCTACCACTGTGAGGACCAGTATAGCGGGTGGCTTCCTTGGTTCGAAGGGAAGGCCTCACCAGCTCTTCGTTGAAGGGGAAGAGCGGTTAGACTAGTCTGTGGTAAGATCCCAGGTTGTAATGGGAATGGCATTGATTCTAATGGACCCAATGGTTTCTCGACTAGTTTGATAGGTCGAGATGATCCCATGAGTGGAGGCAAAGTGTTCGATCGATCTAGATCTTGATCGCGAGCCTCCTAAGGTTCTGCTATTATAGCTACGCTGGTCGTTGGAAGTGATACTCCTGGTTGTGATTGATCAGTTGGTGGGACCAAACCAGGATGAAATAAAAATGTAGCCTGATCAATGGCCTGATTCTGTGCAGACCGAAGATCAGTTGTTGCCCCAGTCCCGACCGTTGGAGGAATTGATGTTGAAGCATTCAATCCTGTCTCCAATCGACCGAGAAGGTGATCCATCAATTGCTGCTGTCGTTCAAGGAGTTTATCCTGAGACGTCATATGGTCTCTAAACTTAACCATGATTTTATCCATGTCGTCCCAGGTAAGAAATTGAGACATATCCTCATGAGAGGAAAACTAATGCTTGCTTCTGCAGCATTAGTATCGGCTGCATCGGCGTTTGTGGGACGAAAGGATGTTGTATCATTCTTTCGTTTGTTCGCCATGACTAAGGTAAGCGCCCTCTACCTGGCGCACCAAAGTGTTGATGTCAAAAGTTGTTCACTAGTGACATTCAACCCCCAATCATGTGAAGAGCACACGACTACTGATTATAAAATACAGAAAAGTAAAGGAAACGGGGAAACGCACAGTCATTTTATAGTGGTTCGGCAAAGACTGTGCCTACAGCCACTTTATATGTTATTTCTTCTTTAGATTACAAGTACAATGCGTTTTCTATTTGAAGAAAAAAAAGAAGACAACTATTTTCTCTTCCAGATAATGTTTTTCTAGGAAGAAGAAGTTAAGCCGAAAAAGATCAGGTCCCTTTCCTCTTTAAGCTTTGGGATATTTATAGGTAGAGATGGCAGCTTAGGGTGTTGTGACGTGGCCCGGCCTTTCTGGCAAGACTTGGATGCGTGGAGCTCACCCCTTGAATATAATAGCGGCTGGAAGACTGGTTCCACTATTCATAAATATTATCCTCAAAAGTTGAAGCGTACGTGGCATCAATAGTGAGGTGTATCAAAAGTAGAGCTTTGTTAGGATGTGGTTGACCTCTTTTTCTTCCTTGAGAACCGGGCCAAGTACTTGAACAACTCAGCTGGATATTTCATGTAGACCTGAAATACTCGGTCGATACTCCCTATGCGAGAGCAGTTTTCTCAATCGACTAGGAGAGCGAGTCCTATGAAGCGATATATTGGCTTGATTGGCCCGATACTTAGTTACTTCGGGCTGAGCTTCTGCTGGGCTTCCCGGAATGCGATCGGTCTATCTTGATTGGTTGTGTGTTTGGGCTTCGATTTGGTCCATTACGTCTTTTACCAAAAAGAAGGCTAACGGTTTATAGCAAGTCTAAACATATGTATATTTGTCCTTTTTCCCAAAATACAGTCAGTCAGTCCCAGTTAAATAACATGCCTAATTTCCTCTTTTTATGTCATTTATTATTTCCCCAATTATACGCACACTCGAATCGGATATAGCCTAGGCTTCTAAAGGCCTAGGCTTAGCTTAAAATAAAAAGGAAACAGAGGAAGGAGAATAGAATCAAATCACATAGGCATATAGGCAAAACTGTAAATAAACATAAACATAGAAAATGGGAAAAGGAAGATAAATACAATTAACTTGTTATTTATCCAATATAACATGCATGTGTATAACTTGTTAATTATCCAACGTCACAGGCATATGCATAACTGATCATAACGGTATAGGTGACTAATAGTGAAAAAATGTATAACATTTATTTTACTAACATTGTAGATCCTAACCAGTTTCATTGAACTATCATGTTTAATGTCTAAGAAATTAGATAAGTAAATGACGGGAACTGTAACACGCCGCATTTTATGACAATTAAATAATTAAATAATGCATATGTGTATATATATATATGCATATACATAAATATATAAAATATAATAAAATAATGGTAATAAATGATTGCATGTAATAAATACATGCATAAAAAAAGAAGAAAAGATTAATGCAAATAAAAATGCAACGCATATGTTAAAAGAAAGAAGAAATTGGTTGCATGCAGTATAAATATGTTGCATGCAATGATTTACAAATATTATTCATTAATAGTAAGAGAGAAATGAAAGAAAAAGAGGCATGCAAAATGGTAAGGTTGCATGCAATGGTTTAAATAAATGATTAACAAACATGAAAAAGAGGAGTAAGAAAAGAACAATAACCACCATTGTTCTAAGCCTTGTTAACAATAGCCTAAGTAGTCCAGTTGGTTAGAGCATGTGGCTTTCATGCAAGAGGTACAGAGTTCGATCCCCGCGGATGCCATATTTTTGTTTTAAGTGAACGACTAAAATAACACATGTTCTAAAGAGAAAATATGTATAAATACACATATAAGGAAGAGCACACATATAAGGAAGTGTAAAAAAAATATGTATATGAGAATATATATATATATGTATATATGTGCAAAAATATATATACAAAAGAGAAATTCAAGATAAAGTTGCAATCAAAGAAATATGGTAAACATTAATAATGACATAAGCACAGGTTGAATTTTGAAATTGAAATGAAATTTGTGCGCATATATATATATATATATATATATATATATGCGCGTAAAATCGACATTGGAAGTTTTGTATATATAAGGAGATATACGTAAATATAATATTTAAATAAATTCCAGAAATTCAAATGTTTAAAACAAAGTTAACAAATTAATTTCTGTGCCAAAACCGCTCGCGAGACCCACAGGGGGTCGACCCACCCATAGAGCGGTCGACACACCTATAGGGGCGACAGACCCCTAACGACCCAGGGATCGACCCACCTCTGATCCAGCCAAATTCATCTATGAATCTAGACTGTTTTCTTAACCAAATTCGTTGCTGACTCAGCGCTGCGTGTACGATAAGATCCTGAACACCTATAAATAGGCTAACAAAGCATAGCCTAAATCTCACATTTTCTGAGAAGCCGCCTAAGCTATGCCATTCTTCTTCCTCCTCAAATCTCTTTAGAAAAATAGAATGAATATGACATGTTGAAATATTAATATGTTAAAATATTAATATGTTGGAATATTCATTTGGTGAAACGTTAATATGTTGGAATGTAAATCTATTGAAATGTAAACTTGTTAAAAATGTGGAAACAATTATTGTTGTATACATGCATGTTTTAATTACATGCTAGCCTATGACATATTATGTGCTTGGTCCCTTAACTGTAGAAATAGGGATAATTACATGTTAAATTGTTAGATTAGAAAACTGTAACGCACTTAGACATGAGGTTAAATTCAACTTGTGGTAGAAGTCTTCTCGGAACCGCCCGGCAAATCCAGCATCCACATGTTGTTAATTTAATGTGAGTGGTCTAGTGCGTAAATATACATGTAATGGTGCTAAGACAAGAGGTTAAGTCCAACTTGTGGAAGATGTCTGCTCGAAACCGCCCGACAAATCCAACATCCACAAGTGGTTGGCTTAATGTGAGAGGTCTAGTGCATAAACATATATAAAAATATATGTATATAAAAGGATAGAAACAAATGGCACTAATTGTGATTAATGGAATTGAAAGGAAATGAATGAAAGTTACAACAATAAATAAGTGGAATGAATGGAGAATGATAATAACTATTATAAATAAATTACATTAATGAGAATGTTATATAATAGGTAGGCTTGTCCCAAGGACAAGTGTAAATTATAACTTAGGTTATAATAAACGAGAAAGAAAATGGAATAACTTATGTAATGAGATAAGTTGTACTTAATTGTAAAATAAATTATTTGTGAGAATTAGAATATGAAATCTATTGATGAGGAAAACATAAGTTATATTTATGGAAAGGAAACTTATTAGTAAACCTTAGTTAAGAGAACTATGTTAATAAGTAAATAATGATAAGTTGTACTAACAATGTAAGATGAAATTATGATTAAATAAGAAAGACTAAGGCAAACTCATGAAATGAAATAAGTTACATTTAATCATAAATAATAAGTGACATGTTAAACAGAAAACATGTGAATTGAGATATACTTAATTGCATATTAAGTAGAACATGTTATTGCAACTATGGAATCAGACAATGAATAATATGAAGAGATTGTAGATTACAGACCTTGAGTTACAATCTAGATAATATGTAATGGGCTTATTAATAAACTTAAATGGGTTAAGTTATATGACTGAAATTAATAAGCAAGAGGGGTTCATTCCTTAGAGATATAAGGGGATCGGAAATAACTTGGTAACCTGGATAAGTAGCTAATATGATTTGAGATAACCAAGTTAAACTGGAAACCTGATGAGGTAGAGCAGGCGCATAATCGAATTTAAGACATAGGGTCTAATAACACATTAAAATGAGGCGCTTTGACCAGTCTGTACGTTTGTGGATGAATAACCTAACGAGGTAGATCATCGTGGTGTCATGAAGCACGATGAGAGCGCACATCCATCTACTTATTCTGCTGGCTCTGAAGAACTAGAAAGGGAAGCACGCGACATCTTGGGACGTGGAGGGTACTCCTAGTGGCCCTTTGTGCTATGACAGCGTTCTACGGTGCTCACAGAGGTTAACTCTTCGCGTTTTTACCCGGTGAGTATGCCTTGATTGCCACAATAGTGGGCAATCAGAAGACCGTAGGGTGGCAAAGGTGATTATACGATCCCGTTGCCTGACTTGGCTAGGTCACGACCACTCTTGTGTACTGACAGGTCTAATCATTAGATAGCAAAGTCGTTGGGTACCTACCATCGATATTCATCTTGATATGTGATGCGCGATGCAGAAAAGCGGAGAGCTAAACCAACAAACCATAGACCTTTTTGCTATCAAGGCTATGGGTGAAGGACAGACCAATTAGGATTTGTTGTTTTCTCTTGGGCCAGGTCATTAGTTCTCAATCTTATTCGTCTTTCATTAGTTGAGGAAGGGGTCAGGTGGGACCATAGCCACTTAAAATGCAGACCTTAGCATCTGTGTAAACAGATATCTGAAAAGCTCCCAACCAAGTTCTGTGTTTCTTTACAGCCCTGCCACAGGACTCAGTGCACAGTAGAGGATATGTGCGGTTAAGGCATCGAGTACGATTGATGATACGTATGTGAGAAAGTCTATATACATGGATGTCTGCTCTAAGTGGTGTATCGTAGACTCATAGGGCATTACTCTGTGATCTGATTCGATCAAAGGTGGCAGCCTGTACGTTCACATAGCATGGCGATGGCAGTTCTATGTGGAACATAGCATTGTTATATAAAGATCGGTACGTCACACCGGCGTAGGATGAGGGATTGCTATATTTCTAAGGCGTTACAGCGAAGACCATGCGAGTGGGGTACTATGAGGTGTACCATAATATTGGGGGTAACTACATACATATTGTATTAGGTTATTCCATTAGGAAGTTAATGGGTACGACGTGTGTGTAAGCCTTGAGTGTTGTTATCCCAAGTAACCTAATAAACAAGAAAACATAATTGAATGGTATATGTAGGATTATCCAAGATGTGTGGTTTAAATCTAGTCACTAGGACTTGTGTTTTGACGCCCTCCTCATAACATACTCGAAGGTTAGATTTGTGGCAGAGATATGATAGTTTTGGATACTGGTTAGGCAATATTATTACCACGGTAAGGCTATATTTGATTATATTATATTTTATCCATCCGCTGTGAGATATTTTCTGAGCTCTGATATATTTTATATTTGTCTTTTCCCTAGGATACCAGAGCAACCAACACAAGTTTTTATTGATTATACATTTGAGAAGAAAAAGAAATTGATCTGTCGGAATTCGGGTTGTTACAGGAACTCATAGTGAGTCTTGGTGAAGAAAATTATATTACACTATGCCGTTGTAAGTCCAACTCCAATCCAAGTTATATGTATGCAAGTCTTGATGTTGTCTCTATTTGATCCAATCTTCAGCAGCATTCCCTTATTATATATTTATATTTTTAGAATAATTTCATAGATGTAGAAGAAGATATGAAAATTTTGTGTGAATTGAGGATGGGAGAAGCCATCTATTTATAGACTCATAGAGTCAACCTCTGCCTTTAGATTTTAGGTTTTAAATCCAAACCATACAAGTCATGCTGAGTCAGCAACGAATACAGTGCACAAAACAATCCAAGTTCGCAGAATGGATCTTCCCAAATCCGTAGTGGGTCGACACATGGGTCGACCCTAGGGTCGACCCATCCCCCCTTGAGTCGACCTATGGGTCGACCCGGGCCTGACGTGGGTCACTCCACAATGGGCCTGGTTTGTGCTCGCTTCGTTTTGATTTTTCTGGAATATATTTTATTTTATATTTATATATATGACCATTACTTGTATACAAACTCCTAAGTCCCATAACTTCTTCATATGTTATCCGTTTTACGCAAACTTGGGGTCTATCTAAACTAGAATTCCGAGACGAACGCAATGGTAATGCCGGTTTCACTTAATTTTTGAATATTTAATTAAGTTACTCGTAATTTACTACCTTTAACTATGTTTATAATGTGTTAAATTCTGAGGTGTTACATTCTCCCATACTTAAAGGATTCCATCCCCTAAATCTCCAAGTTAGGAAGAATGTTATTATCCTAACAACCACAACCATCTACTCTTCCATCATCCATAGGCATCCATTGTCCTTAAGAATCTCTAATGTTTGTATGTACATTTGCAAAGGTGTGTATATATGACCTTACGCTAATGCGAAAATCAGGCGGTCAACTGATTCAGTTGACCTCCTTAATGTAGTATATGTTTGTACCGTGTATCCAAAATGTATGCAAATAACCTTAGTATAACATATAAGTTCTATATGTGTGCACAATCATTCACCAAAATGCAATGCTCACACAAGGATCCATCCATTTCCATCATAGAAAACCCTAATGCACACACATCCATATGCAATATCTAAGTGACTGAGCCAATCTAGTGCCTAGTGTGTGCATATGCATCCACGAGCAACCACTAGCAAGCACTTGGATCCGCTTGCAACCATCTAACATAACATGTTTCAAACACATGTTTCCAACCATTGGTTTCTACTTAAGAGTCGGAAGGTTCGAACGAAGGAATAAACTTGAATGGTAGATGCAAAGTAAAAACTTGGATAAGAAGTCAAGAACATACTTTCAAAAAGAAAATGATAAGAAGTGCAAATACTATCATCAGGTTCCCATGTAGCATCTTTGCAATCTTCTCCCCATTGCACTTTAACCAATTTGATCTCTTATTACGAAGCTTATTTATTTCTAATCCAAGGATATGAGTAGGAACCCATCTTACTGATGCTTCCTTCTCAACTTCTACGTCTTCCAAAAAACTCGGCTCTACTATCTCTACAGTATCGTGGAGGCATTTCCTTAAATGGGAAATGTGAAATACATCGTGTACGCCCGCCAGTCTATCTGGTAGCTTAATCTTATAAGCCATCTACCCAATCCTCTCTATGATAGGGAATGAGCCTACAAATCTCGGTGCCAACTTCCCTACTGAGCCAAAGCAAACTACATTCCTTAGCGTTGACACTTTAATGAAGATCATATCTCCTACTTCAAATTCCTAATCGGTCCTCCTTTTGTCAATATAAGATTTCTATCTGTCTTGAGCAGCTTTCATCCTTCGGTGGGTACGATCAATCTTCTTAGAGGTATCTTGTATCATCTCGGGTCCTAGTAGAAGTCTGTCCATAGACTCCCACCAACAAGTTGGTGATCTACAAGGTCGTCCATATAATGCTTCGACGGGTGTCATGCCTATACTTGATTGGAAATTGTTATTGTAGGCAAAATCCACCAAAGGAAAATGCTCTTCCCAAGTCCCTCCAAAGTCTAGGATACACAGTCTTAGAAGATCCTTAAGAACCCTATTCACCCTCTCAATCTATTCATCTGTCTGAGGGTGGTATGTTGTGTTCAAACGTAGCTGTGTACCTAACGCCTCTAGCAAGCTCTTCCAAAACTCGCTATTAAAGATAGGGTTGCGGTCGCTCACTATACATGAAAGTACCTCATGCAATCGAACTATCTCTCGAAGATGCACTGATGTTAACCAAGATGTTGTCCTATTGCTCTTCACAGGAATAAAATGAGCGCTCTTTGTAAGTTTATCCGATATCACACAAATGCTCATATTGCCCTTCCTTGATCGTGGCAATCCATCGATGAAGTCCATAGAGACGCTCTCTCACTTCCATTACGGAATATCCAAGGGCTGAAACAATCTGCTTGGTTTCTTTTGTTTAGTCTTTACTTTTTGGAAAATCATGCATTGAGCTATAAATTCTGCCATATCTTTCTTCATGCCAGTCCAAAAGAAAACCCTCTTCATGTCTCGATACATTTTGTCGCCACCCGAATGGATAGTCAACCGAGAATGATGAGCTTCCTCAAGCACTACCATAAGCAATTCCCCAATCTTAGGGACACATAGTCTTCCATCTCATCTTATCCACCCCTTATCATCCACGGCATATCTAGCAAGCTGACTAGAAGTCACTCCTCCACCAAGCTTGTCTAAGATGTCTGAAATATGCTTGTCCTCTCGTTGCATAGATCCAACTCGCTCCAATATAGTATGTCGCACCTCTAATGATGCTAACAACCCAACTGTGAAATCCATAAAAGGCTTAAAATCAAAAGTTGAGATTTACTCCAAGCTCCACCATTCTACGAATAGAGGACTCAAATTCATCCTCTTCTTAATGAGTGCATCCACCACTACATTACCCTTACTTGGGGTATAAGCTATCTCCAAGACGTAGGACGCTAGGTGTTGGAGAACAGAGTTGTAGTGACAACAACCTTACTTTAATATTAATTGATTATAAAGTAAATATTAACACCTTTATCTAGAATATATATATATATATATATATATGCATATGCAGGATTTATATTCAGGAATTAATATTGAAGACTGTATAGTTTAAGAGCTTTTAAAGATTCAGAATTCAGAAATGATTCAAGACTCATGAGTAATCAAGATTTCAAGAGTTCAAGATAAATATAGTAATAGAGTCTAGTTTATGTAAGACTCTTAATAGCACTCCACGTTCAAAATTAAATTCAAATCAAATTCTATTCTGATTTTCAAATTCCAAATTCCATTTTCAAATTCTATCTTAATTCTAATTAATTTTTCTATCTTACTTTTGGTTTCATACTCAAGTTTTTAAGTCTATAAGTTTTATATAGTTATATACTTTATATTTATATATTTTTTAAACTTTATAATTTTATAAATATGTTTATATAGTTTATATTTATGATTTCATATGATTTTCAACTTTATAATATTTACTTATAACACTTTGTTTTAATTCAATAATTTCTAGAATTATATTTATAGTAAAACACTCTAAAAATGCTCAAAATTATATTTTATAAAGGGAAATGTCGACATACATTATTGGCCATGTCGACATATAACTATCACATTTTCGTTTTTGAAAAGAAGTGTCTTTTCACTATTTGTAATGTTCTAGAAGCGTTGCAAGCTTTCAAATCTTACAAATAGGGATTGATTTCGAATTTTTTCATCATTCTTCTTCTCCATCTTCATCCCCTTTCTTTACACCATTAATATTTCATATTTTATGATTTTTTCACTTATACACTGCCGAATTCAATTATATCTATATAAAACTTCTTCTCTTATCACTCGTTACTCTATAAATCGAAGTGATATTGAAGAGTTATAAGGATGTTGTAATTGTTTGGGAAGTGTTTAGGATAACGTGTGTTCCTTGTATCAAGGAAAGGAATCGGTGGTAATATAACGACCCGTCTTTTTTGCCTAATTTTCCCCGATAATTAAATCGACGTAAACCATTCAGAAAGACGAATTGTTACGGGTATATACATATATTGCACAAAATATGTAATAACACGGAAATGCGAGCCAGTTTAAAATTTTTATTTTGGCAATTTTAGCGAATTTTGATTATTTAAAAGGAATTATTTTGAATAATATCGACGAGAAATTTATTTTGAATATAATTAGAACGTATATATTTATACGCGTCGTCGTTAGAATATAAATATTTATATATAATTATAAATAGAATTGAAAATGGCGCGGTAGTTCGATAATTCGATTTCAAACTTCAATTGAATGTACCGTGTGCAAAACAATTCGGATTTTAGTGAAACCAAAAACATTAGGATCTATTTAGAATATCTTTCCAACGAATCCGAAAAATCGAAATTTCATAGCGGGAATCAAAAGATATGTCCAGTTGAAAATTCTGAATAGTCGCTATGGAATTCAGGCTCTTAAAAATGGAAGTTTTGTAAACGACCTCGGATTTCGACGAAACAATTTTTTTTTGGATCCGCAGTGTCAATTTATTGCTAGATTCCAAATTTCATAATTTTCCGAATCAATATGTGAGCGTGGCAAAGGAAAACGCGTTTGACCAGTTTCAGTTGATTTTAATCGACTGGAAAATGGACATTTTTCCAACGGCCTCAGAATTCGACGAAACTAGTTTTGTTAGGACCGTATCGTCAATACGAAGCTAGAAAATATTTTTCTGGAATTTTTCGAGTTAGTATGTGACCCCGGTAATTTGAAATACGCGTTCAAATTCAATATATAGAATTATATGTTGATTTTGACGAAAACGAATCGAAATGATCGAATCAGCCTATGTGGCATATCCCATTGTGTTCGAAATGGGGGTAATTAACTATGGACGACAAGCGGTGGGTCTCGTTTCGAGTTCGACAATAAAAGTTACTTTTTGAAATAAATAAATAATTATAATATATATAGTATATAATAAGGCCTCACCCCCTCCTTTCTCTCTCACTTCCAGCTCAGAAATCAATTAAATTAAAAGAAATACGCGGAGACCTAATCGAACGCGCCGCCCCTCCATCACTCGCCCATCCTCCACCGCCGCCCTGCCTCCGCCGCTACCCTCAGCCACCCTCCTCCTCGTTCGAACCTCGAAACCCCCCTTCCTGTTGCTGGCCGACCCCTTCCCCCCTTCCACTTCGATAACCGCGACCCCCTCCTCCTGCTGACCGCCTCCGCCTGCCTCCCCCATGGCCTCCGACGAACCCCACGCGGCCATTTCCCCCTTCCTGCGACTGACGCAGCAACTCCCTCCCCTTCAGAACGAATGTAAGTTTTCCCTTTATTTATTTTAATTTATTTCTTCTTTGAATTTGTTTATTTTAGTTAAGTTAATTTAAATATAAAAACCTGGTTTGAATTCAGTTTTAAAAATGAGATTTTTAGCTTCATAAGGATACGATTTTTAATTTTAAAAAAAGGTTTGATTGGTATAAAAACAAAACCAATTTATGTTTTGTAATAAAAACTGATTTTATTATGTCATAGAAAATGATTTTTACCTTAGGAAAAGCTTTGATTTTTAATATTAGAAAGTTAGAATTTTTAATATTAGAAAGTTAGAATTTTTAATAATAGAAAGGTCGAATTTTTAATATTGAAAAGGCGATGTTTTTCATATTGAAAAGGCGATATTTTTCATATTGAAAAGGCAGTATTTTTCATATTGAAAAGGCGATATTTTTATACGATGAAGAGTTATATTTTTATAACATGAAAGTTTATATTTTTAATAACAAAGAGCAAATAAAAATTGGATTTTTATTCATTGATTTGCAAAGTAAAAGGAAGATTTTTATTCGTTCATTAGCTAGGAAAAAGAAGTGATTTTTAATAATAAAAATATGATTTTTGATATAGGAAAAATGTGATTTTTATAAGGAAAACATTGCTATAAAAAAATTCGATCTTTATATATTGAATAGCGAAGTAAAAATTCGATTTTTATATATTGAATAACGAAGTAAAAATTCGATTTTTATATATTGAATAGCGAAGTAAAAATTCGATTTTTATATATTGAATAGCGAAGTAAAAATTTGATTTTTATATATTGAACAACGAAGTAAAAATTCGATTTTTATATATTGAATAGCGAAGTAAAAATTCGATTTTTATATATTGAATAACGAAGTAAAAATTCAATTTTTATATATTGAATAGCGAAGTAAAAATTCGATTTTTATATATTGAATAGCGAAGTAAAAATTCGATTTTTATATATTGAATAACGAAGTAAAAATTCGATTTTTATATATTGAATAATGAAGCAAAAATTCGATTTTTATATTGAATAGCGAAGTGAAAATTCAATTTTTACATATGTAGAGAATACGGGCAACGAAGGTGATAAAAAGGCGAGAACGATGAAGATTTCTATCAATGAATAGTCGTGGTATTGGATAGCTATTGGTGAGAATTTCTCACTCAAAATTTATTTTCTAGTTATATATATATACTAGGATGCAGACGGTGCTTAATAGCACCCGACACAATCGTCCACAGACCATGGACTTGTTTGTTTGCAAAAATTAGTTAGATTATTTGATTGAAAATTGGAATTGTTTGGTGAAATGAATTGATTTGATTGACGTGTGAATGGCGTGGGCCTTCACTAGACCGGGGATAAGGCTAGGCTTTATCCCATTTCTAGTATCGTGCCGTTATGCCGCTGAAATTTTCTAAAATATGTTAGAAAAATAAAAATATCATTTTATTTAAAGAATGAACTGAATAGAAATTCACATGTTAAAATAAAATGTTTTATCGTTAAAAATATAATTTTTAACGTGAAGTGAATAAAATAAAATATTCATTTACAAACCGGACGGTTTGTAAATGTACACCTATTTGAAGGACATTGATTGGGTCAATAAATTTTACACATCGCCCAACTGCACAAAATAAAATTTGTGTTTGATTGTTTGAAACCCCACACGGGTGTTGGGATGAAATTTGAAGTTCACTCATCCTGATTGATTAAATATGTCGATCGATTGATTGACAGGCTGTTATAAGCGTTAGATATCTATATTTGATGCTTATACAGTGTAGTGCACTTTGGTTGATGGTTGATTATTTTTCAATGCTATTATATACGTGTGATGTATGGAAATCCATATAATTAACATTATATGGTGATTAATTGGGCCTCATTCCAATTTAGAAGATAAAAAATATTATAATATAAAGGTTCATGTGTTGACTGTACTCATCCGTTGAGATTAGTCATGTGTTGAACGAAATATTTTAATAATAAAATTTACATCTTTATCAATATAATATAAAGGTTCATGTGTTGACTGTACTCATCCGTTGAGATTAGTCATGTGTTGAACGAAATATTTTAATAATAAAATTTACATCTTTATCAATATAATATAAAGGTTCATGTGTTGACTGTACTCATCCGTTGAGATTAGTCATGTGTTGAACGAAATATTTTAATAATAAAATTTACATCTTTATCAATATAATATAAAGGTTCATGTGTTGACTGTACTCATCCGTTGAGATTAGTCATGTGTTGAACGAAATATTTTAATAATAAAATTTACATCTTTATCAATATAATATAAAGGTTCATGTGTTGACTGTACTCATCCGTTGAGATTAGTCATGTGTTGAACGAAATATTTTAATATTAAAATTTACATCTTTATCAAATATAAAGTTAGAAACTAACTGGAAAATAGATAAGATGAGTGGTCTCCTGGATATTAATCTGATGTTGGTTTCGGCCTTCGGGGTTAATATTCAAGGAATCGTTCTCTTACAAATTTACGGTTGGAGTCTGATTTAATATCAAACGATAGATACCTTAATTTTTATAAAATATATTAAATAACAAAAATAGTCACACGTGGACAGTACTCATTCGTTGAGATTAGTCGTGTGTTGACAAAAATAAATATTCATTTGTTGAATAGAATATTTGAAAATAGAAATATATGAAGCCGTGTTGGTTAGATTGACGCCATTTTGACGTGAACGATATTTATATCGATTTTATTCATTTTAAAATGAATATTGAAAAGTGATTTCGAAATCGAATATTTTGAAATGAAATTCGAATTGAATTGAAAACGAATTGAATTCGAATTGAGTATAAAACGATTTCGAAATGAATTGAATATAAAACGATTTCGAAATGAATTGAATATAAAACGATTTCGAAATGAATTGAATATAAAACGATTTCGAAATGAATTGAATATAAAACGAATTCGAAATGAATTGAATATAAAACGAATTGAATTCGAATTGAATATAAAACGATTTCGAAATGAATTGAATATAAAACGATTTCGAAATGAATTGAATATAAAACGATTTCGAAATGAATTGAATATAAAACGATTTCGAAATGAATTGAATATAAAACGATTTCGAAATGAATTGAATATAAAACGATTTCGAAATGAATTGAATATAAAACGAACTGAATTCGAATTGAATATAAAACGATTTCGAAATGAATTGAATATAAAACGATTTCGAAATGAATTGAATATAAAACGATTTCGAAATGAATTGAATATAAAACGATTTCGAAATGAATTGAATATAAAACGAATTGAATTTAAATTGAATAGAAAACGAATTGAATTTAAATTGAATAGAAAACCAATTTGAATTCGAATTGAATAGAAAACGAATTGAATTCAAATTGAATAGAAAAAGAATTGAATTTAAATTGAATAGAAAATGAAATGAACTCAAATCGAATTAAAATCGATTTGAATTGAAATCAAATAGAAATGAAAGTAAAAAGGATTTATAATAGAAAATTCAGCTTTGATTTGAATTTGAAATAAAGGTTGAAATTGTTTATGAAACGAATTCAAACTATTTATAAAATTCGTTTTGAATAGTAATCGACGAAATATATATTATATATATAATATAATGGCCTGAATAGAACACGCCGCGCCGCGGCAGTTCGCGAATTTCGACCATTTATTTCAAACGGACATTACGGGAGATCCGACCGCCGGATTCTCCTAAAACAGGAACCGTTGGGTTCATATAGAAAAGAGCTTTCTAAAGAATATTATAAATTTGAAATCTGACAGTTGGATTTGGAGATACGTCCAAATCAAATTTGAAAAAGGTCGTTGTAAGTGCAGTTCGATGGCCGTTGATGGAAATCGACTGTACGGGCCTTGATAAAATTATTAAAAATATCAATAATTTGTGTAAAATCATAAGAAATGATTTGGGAAAAATTGGGATGAAAAACTCCATGTTTGAAAAGATAAAAATAGATTTTTATCGAAATGAACTAGTTTTGAATTGGAATTAAAACCTATTTATTTTTAAATAAATAAATTGGATTTGAAATGGGTTGTAAATAGAATTGATTTGTGGGTTTATCGTGAAGGGTGTTTTAAATAACACTTACTCTTTAACCCGATAATAAATAGAATATGATTTGGGTTTATCGTGAACTGTGTTATAAAGGACATTAGTTCTTTAACCCAGTAAAAGGAGTTTTAATGAATCTGCAATTAGATTGAAATGTGAATTGATAGTCTAAATTATCAAATTTAGAAAATGAGCGAGAATGGAGTATTACCAGTTTTGCTCCAAAGGGATAGTTAAATCTTTAATTAGATTTGAACGTGAAATGGTAATTAATTTTACCGATAACACCGTGGTGTTAGATATGGAGTATTACCAGTTTTGCTTCATGGGATGACTAGGTTGGGATTGGGAAATAAAATAAATAATTACTTCGGTGTGGTTCGCTAATCTCGACTAGTTTAGAAAACCATAATTTGGTTTGAAACGACATCCAAAGGAAGATTAAAGGATAAATTTTAAAGAATTTATCTTGGATAAAATTAATGGGAACCTTTCCCTAAGAATGTGATTTCGTGAATAAAAGGATATTCTGAATTGGAATGAGGTGTATGTTGTGTTTGTGTTACATTTGTTTTTAATATACGCGGGTTGTTCGGAAAGTCCGGGTTTACACCCATTCTGAATAACCGATTCGACGATAAGTCGAAGATGAATACGGTGGTCGAAGACCGGAAGTCTTCACATTGTTTGGATAATTACTGACGATCCTGATTGGGCTGTACACCCAAGAGAATGGAAATAGTTGGTAGTCGTCCAGACGTACTTGGAGATGGATGGATATGCGAGGAAAGTGCCTCCGGTTTCGTTCAGACCTAGAACGGACTTGTAAATGGATTGTGTGTCTGACATTGGATTTTATTCTGTGTTGATTGATTTCTGTTAAATATATATCTGTTTGGCAGCGGAGAATTTATTCTTCTGCTTAACGCCCTTCACTGAGACGTACGAGCTTAGAGGTTATATATCGATAGATATCAATCGCATGGCATGAATTGCTTGTGTGGCATGTTGAGTTGCATGGATCAAGGCTTCTGTTGAAAAGCAAAGTCTTGTGGTTGATGATCAAAGCACAGCCTACGTGGTAGCTTTGTGTATAACATGAATTCGCGAGCCTCACACCTCGGTATGAGTTAAAAACGGGATACGGACTGCAGGGAGAGCACGACGTTTCTTTCTAGCTTTGGTGGTGTCAGTGACTTACCAGCCCTGACATTTATATACTTTTCACCTATGTGGTTGTTGGATGAGGCGCCTCGATTTTAGGTCTATAAGGACCGGGAAACGTGTGTTCAGGCATAAATAATCCCCTAACATAAGTGAGGACCTGCCCTGAAGCATCCAGGGGTTACCCAGAGTGTGTAGTCCCAAGGCATTTGCTAGAGTGTCTCGAAGTGGAGAGGAGCTTGCCCCTTGCCTCGACTCATGACGGAAATCCAATTTCCAATACGTGTATTGCGGTTTTAATTGTAGAACTAGTATGGCGAAATGATATATGGTACCCATGCCGTCTATGATTTATATTTATGATTGAAATTGTTTTGACACTATACACTTATTATAGTATCAAATGATTTGTTTTAAACGTACCAAGCATGTTTGGCTGTTATAAGGAAAAACCCTATCCTCTGGCTTGCGTTGCATTGTGTGATGGGACCTGGGTCTTATAATAGCTTCATTTTTCGAAAGGGCATTGCGTTGTTTATTCTATGCACTGGTATTCTTGGGAGAAAACCCGTTCCGTGTTATACGGCGTGGTCCCTTGAATTACCCTCTTTTAAAGTAAAGTTTTAAATAACTGTTTTAGTTCTCACACCAGTCACATGACTGACCTGGAGTTTATTGTTTTAACCTAAACTCTGGGTGCCCCTATTTTCCGCACGGGCAGCTAGTAGTTTTGGTTTTGTAGATTTATATTCACAGGATCCTGGTTTACAGCTGGAATGATATCCGGAAAGTTCTGTATCCGTATATCACCTTCAGTTGTGCTTTGTATTATTTTTCCGCTGCTATGTAATTTATTGTAATCTCTGATATTTATCGAATGTAATTTATTCATTTATACTCTGTATATTCTTGTATCTGATGGAATTGTTGTAATAGCAATGAAATGTTCTTCCGTCTGCGTTCTGATTTGTCCTATTCTCAAACGATCAGGGGTTTCGAACGGTCTTTGTCGGTTTAACGACTGATTCGGATCGAGCGAAATTCCCGGCCGTCACAAAATAGAAGAACTTTTATTGCATAATACGCTATGACATCAGAGTTACATGGAATATCAGAGCTACAATATATATACAGCGGAAGAAAAGATATAAATATACTCTTAGTGGAAGAACAAAGTGATACAGTGGAAGCTTCAAACTCTAGCGTGGACTCCAACTCGGAAAGCACTTTGAACCTCGTTCCAACGAATCATAACTGCAAAACAAAACTACTAGATGCTCGTGTGAAAAATTAATGGGCACCCAAAGTTTAGGAAGGAACAATAAACTCTAGGTCAGTCATAGGGATGGTGTGAGAACATAAAACAGTTGCTTTAAGATTTATTTTAAAGTTGGAAAATTCACAGGATCACGCTGTTGACGCGGAACAGGTTTACTCAATGTGAATGCCCGTGCACATAAATTCGCAATGAATTTTGGAAAATGAGGCTATCATAAGCTTGCCCCACATCACACAATGTAAGCGCACACTGTTAACCCCACTGTGAAAACGCGGTTCAGGAGAAAACGACGTGATGCAAAGTGGTTCAAATAGTTTGATAAAGTCTTAAATATGACATGGAGATAAGCCGTTAACACGGCATACCATCTATAATACGACATGGTTCCATTTTGAACAAGTCAGGTCATTCGAACGACATGGAACTAAGTCGTTCATGCATATCGAGTCGTTGGCGCGACATAAGTCAAATTGTCTCCCTGATCCATGTCGTCCATTTCATTTAAGTCGTTCACAACGGCATGAGCCAGATTGCAAATATTGTTCGCAACGTTCAGATAACTCATGGCTTTCATACATCTTGTACCCATGTCAAGCTTCGCACCATGTCGTTGTCATGCACTCTATGTCGCTCACCCTATGACGCAAGTTGTTCCACATGAGTTAAAGACGCGTCATTCACCAGGTATGTCGTTGAGACAATCATGTCGTACGAGACTAGGTTTAAACCGTTATGCTTTAGCATGGCATTCAGATGGATAGAGCCGTTTATGTTGTGATGTATTAACGGCATGAAGATGGTATACGTGGCACATGCATTGTACAAAGGTGGTATAATATAAAACATACAAAGCCTTGGGAACAGTTTGGACCCAAGCAAACTGCTGACGTGGCATCATTTCAGAGGGGGAAGTCGCCATGAGCAATTGCCCACGCACTAAATAGAAAATTACAGGCCATGTCGTGTGAAGGAATCGTGTGCTCTGAGTCATACCGTTAACCCCATGTGAGGAACTCATGTCGGACCAGTCAAGTTGCCTCCACCATCTTGTAAGGCAAGCCGCGAACGATCCATGTCGTACCTTTGAAACTGTGCAAGGCAAATTTTCAAGTCGTGAAATATACTTACAGAAGCTCATGTTGTTATGCCCATGTTTATGTAGTAAACCTCATGACGTTCAAAATTTGCTCTATATCGCAAGACAAACTAAGCCATGTTGTTGAACTGGGAAGCGTGCCGCTGGAACGTTCATACTGGTACTCACACATATATAAATCATTTCGCAAGTATGAATTCATAATGAGTTATCCCGTGAAGCTCATGCGACATGATGAAAGAAGTCCACGTGGAAAACTATACGAGATTCAATGGACCAACTTCCTAGAAAAAAGGAACAACATACATTAGATTTTAGTACAAAATGCAAATGAATTGGCAACGTCAGGGGTGAAATATGGATCACTATGGAAGCACCAGCTGTAACCACACCATGCCGCGTTGTACTTGATACAATTCATGTCGTGTGACGTGAAGTGAAGCAAACTATTTGTTTATAGGCAAGGATAGGCTGTCAACATGCATGCAGGAGAATGGAAAAAGGGATCCATTCATAAACAAAAGCTATGTACCTGTACATGTTTAATCACCAAAGGCCATGGCGCAAGCCGTCAAGGCATTTCAATATTCATGCCGCAAGTCATGGTTTATCTAGTCCAATCCATGGTGCAAGCATTCAAGGCGTTTCAACCATTCATGTCGCAAGAGGTATTCATGGCGACATGAGTCATGGCGGGACGAAGTCAAGGCGAGTTGAGTCATGTCGTTTTTCTACATAATTACAAAATTGCCACCTGGGCTAAAATCACATGTAAATACCCCTCATAATTCATCCGGGGGGGGGGGGGGACCAAATTTCATTCCAAGAAGGAGACTCCACAAAATTGAAAACTCACCTACAACTTCTCTAATGGTTTCTAATGGTTTCTATGGATTCAACAACATTCTTCTAACTTCATGAAGATCAAATCCATGTCAATGATTATGAGAGTTCTCTACAATTGAATCTAAGGACCTTTAATCTCATTCAAGCTACAAGATGAATCACTCCAACATCATTCAAGCAATTTCATATCTTCTCTAATTCACTCTAAATCCGGATCTGACGCAGAATTCTTACAAAATCATGGAGAAGGGCCAAAGCACTATTAAGCTAGAGACTCCGTCAACTCCTCGCCAAATTTAAGAGAAGATAGATCATAAATAGAGTTAAAAGAGAGAAATGATTGTAATGAGGGAAAATTCATACGTTGTAAGCTCAAGTATCATAATGAGAATTGATTAAAAGTGGATGTAGATTCATATTCAATCAACCCACTATAAAAATTCCTTTGTGTTCTTACTTGTTTTTATCCGTTTATTTTGTGATTACGCGGTTCCATATTCTTACCGAATCGGTGAAGTGTAACTTTTACATCTTTGGTGTTTGATCCCAAATTTGGAGCAAACATTTGGTGCCCACCGTGGGGTCGCGTTCACATCTCTTACCTTCTCTCACACTCTCACAGGGTTAAAATACTCGCATTGAAGTTCTAAACTGTATCCTTCTGCCAAATTATGGCCAAATCTAAGAAGACCACTAGCAAACCCATGGTAGAAGCCGATAATGTTGTTAATGAAGAAATACCACTCACAAACCGCTTTGAAGTTGGCGAAAACTCGGAAAGCGAAGCCGGTGTGACGAGAAATGAATTAAAAGTCGTTATTGCCATCGTCAACAACCGAGTGGATGCCTCTACTAAAATGATGATGGAGAAATTTGACGCCATTCTTAATGCTCGATCGAATCCAGCTCCTTCAAAAGTGCATAGGGATCTCAACGAAAATGACAAATCGCCCACTTCCAATCATAACCGCAACGACAATGTGGAAGACGAATATGATTGGGCAAGTGATAGGGACGAAGCTAACATCGAGAATTTAAGATCAAAAGTTAAGGACCATTCTGAAGCGAATGCTCGAAAGGTCATTAATCCTGTCACGGGGGCACATCTTCGTCGAGAAGGCAAAGGGCATATGCTCTCTAATCGAGATCATATGCCTAGACGAACATTTGGTAAAGAGCTTAGCTTCACAGAGCGCTATAGCACCGAAGAATACATTTCGGACATGATAGAACAAGCCATGAAAAAGAATCAAGCTAGCAAGGATGACGAAATAGAATGGGACTTATCTCCCGATAGGACTCCATTCACTGAAAGAATCCTTGAAGCAGAATGTCCAAAGAAGTTCAATCCTCCGACTTTGCCTCCGTACAACGGTCTCGTTGATCTGAACTACTTCCTATTCAAATATGAATGGCATATGAGTGCAGCTAAGGCGACCAATGAAATGAGATGCATGTACTTTCCTCTCTACTTAGAAGGTATCGCATCACTATGGTTCACAAAGCTGCCACCCAAATCCATCGATCGATTTTCTGACCTGACCAAAAAGTTTAAGGAGCAGTTCCACTTGTACGCCACTAAAGCCAAGGATGCAACAATGTTTTCAGCAGTGAAACAGAATCCAGGGGAAATTGTCAAAGCCTTCCTCAGTCGATTCAATGTTGCTTTGTCTGGAGTAAGGAATGCGGAACCTCGCATAATCCTCATGTCTCTACTCAGCGCCATAGACGAGAAGAGCGAGTTCGGAAGATGGATAAAAATGAAGGAACCGACTACACTTGACAAGTTCTATAAGAAGGCAGAGGAGTACATGAGAGTGGACGACAATCCTATACCTCTTCAGATCATCGGTGGTAACCAACTTCTTGAGGCTCCCAAAAATGCTGCTACTCAGTGCGATCAAAAGAGTATTCAGGGGCAGAAGCGAGCAAAAGATAGGAATGACAACAAAGCTAATAAAAAGTTTCACCTTTTGACTCTTCTGAGTTAACTCCTCTGAATGACACTCCCGAGAAAATCTACCTTGCCACAAAGGACGCAGTAGATTACCCAGAGCCTCGGCCAATGAAAATGAATGAACATCTGACTAAATCCAGGAAGTTCTGTCGATATCATAATCAGTCGGCCAAAGCACCAACGAATGCAGGCATCTGAAATCATTAATTGAAGAATTGATTAGGAAGAATCATCTGCAACAATTTGTAAAGAACTCTCAAGATGCAAATCCTTCTGCAGCTCCTAAAGGGCAAGGGGCATCAAATGATCAGTCTGGTCCGAGCAATGTATCTTCTGCTCAGATCATTCCAAGGCTGATAATCAACTGACAACCGTTGATGATGATCTAATATCTACAGCTCAGAATAAGCGATCATTATCGCCCCTTTACATTACTTTACTCTTTACTAAAAGTCTATAATGGTTTACATGCATTGTACAGAACTAAAGTACTACGAATGAAATATTGCCTGCTTGCGTAAATCTTTGACTTGCAAAATATACATGAAAATTTGCAAAAAGACGATTTTTTTTCATTACAGATTATTCCGCAAGCGTTTTCTCCCTCAAGATCTGACGAAATGAGGCAACTCCGATAATACCAACTCAACGGTTGACCAAGGAAGTCCCAATGAATCAAACGGCGAATAGAGCAACAAGCTGTCACGGATCCAAAACCTCATACCCCAAAGGTTACGGGAATCCGTAGGCGCGAAACAAAGCGCGGGAGCTTGCTAAAGTAAGACGAAGCATGGGAGTTCGTAAGCGCAGAGCGATGCAGCCTTAACCTAAAGGTTGCGGGAATCCGTAGGCGCAAAACGAAGCATGGGAGCTTGCTAAAGCAAGACGAACCGTGGGAGTTCGTAAGCACGGAGCGATGCAGCATTAACCCCAAAGGTTGCATGAATCCGTAGGCGCGAAACGAAGCATGGGAGCTTGCTAAAGCAAGACGAAGCGTGGCAGTTCGTAAGCGGGAAGCGATGCAGCCTTAACCCAATGGTTCGCAGGAATCCTTAGGCGCGACACGAAGCATGGGAGCTTGCTAAAGCAAGATGAAGCGTGGGAGTTCGTAAGCTCAGAGCGATGCAGCCTTAACCCAATGGTTCGCAGGAATCCGTAGGCGCGAAACGAAGCGCGGGAGCTTGCTAAAGAAAGGCGAAGCATGGGAGTTCGTAAGCAAAGAGTGATGCAGCCTTAACCCAAACCTCGCGAGAGTTCGCACTATGAAACGATGCAACAACCAAAAATCCCTTTCCATAGAGAAAGCGACTTCTCCATAGGAGATATCAACAAAGTTCAATGAAATCTATCATGTTGATTCAGTCAACGAGGGAATGCAAATGTTGAATTAAAACGATTTTTCCAAAAACACGGGCATTCAGTGGAGTCTCCAATGTTGGAACTGATCAACGAAGCAAACAAGAATTGAGCTATAGAAAAGAAATTCTTCTCATAATGAAGACTAGTGATGACCCCCAGAGCCGGGGCACAGATAATCAAAGATTCTCCAAAGAAAAACAGAAAATAATCACAAATACGTATTTATCAAATGAGAAATATCGTATACCATCATATAAGTTATAAAGCAATAATGTTTGGAATCCACTGTCGGCATAGTCGATTAGTTGATTTCAAGCGTTAACGCGAATTCGAATTTGAATATCGTATTTGTACAAACAGTATTCAGTGAGTTATAAACCACTGAGTAGAACAATTCTGTGCAAAAACTTTATTCAATTTGAAATAGAATTCGCCATAATTCATTTTCTAATCTGTTATTGATGTGGGCGATCAATGACAAAGTATAAGTCAAAAAAAAAATTTGCAAACACTTGTTTTAATTGCAGAGCAAGTGACGCGAAGAAATTCACAATCCAGAGTAAAAATATACTGGAGTTCGAGATACTAAGTCAAATAACATAAAGATGTGAGTCAATCCAAATTATAATTCGTTCTACAAGACTGGTCAGGGAAAGGCTAACTAATTACAATGTTCATTTCGAAGCCCGCATTTCTTGCAAACAAGAAATACAAGCTTTGAGGGGCAAATGTTAACCCCGCTGTGAAAACGCGGTTCAGGAGAAAACGACGTGATGCAAAGTGGTTCAAACAGTTTGATAAAGCCTTGAATACGACATGGAGATAAGTTGTTAATACGGCATACCATCTGTAATACGACATGGTTCCATTATGAACAAGTCGGGTCGTTCGAACGACATGGAACTAAGTCGTTCATGCATATCGAGTCGTTGGCGCGACATAAGTCAAATCGTCTCCCCGATCCATGTCGTCCGTTTCATTTAAGTCGTTCACAACGGCATGAGCGAGACTGCAAATATTGTTCGCAACGTTCAGATAACTCATGGCGTTCATACAGCTTGTACCCATGTCAAGCTTCACACCATGTCGTTGTCATGCACTCCATGTCGCTCACCCTATGACGCAAGCTGTTCCTCATGAGTTAAAGACGAGTCATTCACCAGGTATGTCGTTGAGACAATCATGTCGTACGAGACTAGGTTTAAACCATTATGCTTCAGCATGGCGTTCAGATGGATTGAGCCGTTTATGTTGTGATGTATTAACGGCATGAAGATGGTACACGTGGCACATGCATTGTACAAAGGTGGTATAATATGAAACATACAAAGCCTTAGGAATAGTTTGGACCCAAGAAAACTACTGACATGGCGTCATTTCAGAGGGGGAAGTCGCCATGAGCAATTGTCCACGCATTAAATAGAAAATAACAAGCCATGTCGTGTGAAGGAATCGTGTGCTCTGAGTCATACCGTTAACCCCATGTGAGGAACTCATGTCGGACCAGTCAAGTCGCCTCCACCATCTCGTAAGGCAAGCCGCGAATGATCCATGTCGTACCTTTGAAACTGTGCAAGGCTTATTTTCAAGTCGTGAAATATACTTACAGAAGCTCATGTCATTATGCCCATGTTCATGTAGTAAACCTCATAACGTTCAAGCTTTGCTCCATATCGCAAGACAAACTAAGCCATGTTGTTGAACTGGGAAGCATGCCGCTGGAACGTTCATACTGATACTCACACATATATAAATCATTTCGCAAGTATGAATTCATAATGAGTCATCCCGTGAAGCTCATACGACATGATGAAAGAAGTCCACGTGGAAAACTATACGAGATTCAATGGACCAGCTTCCTAGAAAAAAGGAACAACATACATTAGATTTTAGTACAAAATGCAAATGAATTGGCAACATCAGGGGAGAAATATGGATCACTATGGAAGCACCAGCTGTAACCACACCATGCCGCGTTGTACTTGATACAATTCATGTTGTGTGACGTGAATTGAAGAAAACTATTTGTTTATAGGCAAGGACAGGCTGTCAACACGCAGGCAAGAGAATGGAAAAAGGGATCCATTCATAAACAAAAGTTATGTACAGCTGTACATGTTTAATCACCGAAGGCCATGGTGCAAGCAGTCAAGGCGTTTCAATATTCATGCCGTAAGTCGTGGTTTATCTAGTCCAATCCATGGCGCAAGCATTCAAGGTGTTTCAACCATTCTTGTCGCAAGAGGTATTCATGGCGACATGAGTCATGGCGGGATGAAGTCAAGGCGGGTTGAGTCATGGCGTTTTTCTGCATAATTACCGAATTGCCACCCGGGCTAAAATCACCTATAAATACCCCTCATAATTCATCCAAGGGTGGGGGGGACCGAATTTCATTCCAAGAAGGAGAATCCGCAAAATTGAAAACTCACCTACAACTTCTCTAATGGCTTATGTGGATTTAACAACATTCTTCTAACTTCATGAAGATCAAATTCGTGTCAATGATCATGAGAGTTCTCTACAATTGAATCTAAGGACCTTTAATCCCATTCAAGCTACAAGATGAATCACTCCAACATCATTCAAGCAATTTCATATCTTCTCTAATTCACTCTAAATCTGGATCTAACGCAAAATTCTTACAAAATCATGGAGAAGGGCCAAATCACTATTAAGCTAGAGACTCCGTCAACTCCTTGCCAAATTTAAGAGAAGTCAGATCATAAATAGAGTTAAAAGAGAGAAATGATTGTAATGAGGGAAAATTCATACGTTGTAAGCTCAAGTAACATAATGAGAATTGATTAAAAGTGGATGTAAATTCAGATTGAATCGAACCACTATAAAAATTCCTTTGTGTTCTTACTTGTTTTTATCCGTTTATTTTGTGATTACACGGTTCCATATTCTTACTGAATCGGTGAAGTGTAACTTTTACCTCTTTGGTGTTTGATCCCAAATTTGGAGCAAACACACACTAAATGGACGAGTTTTATCTTATAATAACCAAAAATGCCTTCATACGTAAAATCCTCTTTAAATACTAAATATATAGTGTGGAAAACCATTTCGCAAATAAATGTATTAATCCTTGATGGCATAATACCTATAATATTATGTCGCCATATATATATACACAAACACACACAAATCAAAGTCGTATGGCTCGTATTGGTGATTTGAGTTTCCAACTTGAAGATTCTTGGCACGAAAGATCAATCGGAATACAAACGAAATGTAACCACAAATTTTTCATCTAGACATGGATACCAATACAAATCGCGAGGTAGATCAATGGTTTTCGTCCAGACACGGACCCCCGAACATACCCTATTCCTCGAGTTCATAAGTGGTTTCCCACTGTTGCAGCTTTCATCATAAATCATATATATATATACACACACACAACCTAACCGCCAGTTTCTCATTATCCGGGGTATGAGGTTTTTCAATGTCACGTCCTACATTAAGCAATCCTAGAGAAGCAATGCCTTGATCGCACAAGCTCATTTCTTTTCTTAAGTATGCCACATTGTCCATTCACAACATGATCACTGATTTCCATCCATACATAACCACTTCGAGCTCATACGTCACAAACCGGATACATACCAAATGGGAATCAGTGTTATGCTATCAATCACAATGTCAGACACACAATTCATACAAGTCCATTTTGGGTCTAAACGGAACAAAGTCCGAAAATCTCTAAATATACTCAGACCTCATGCCACTTATAACCTCGTATCAGGTGTCTGACCCGATTCGAGACATCAGCAATCAATCCGAGTAAATTCAAAGATTCCTGGTCTTCATTTGTCGATTCCAAGTCTTAAATTTGCTTCATGCGTCGTATTATTACTTGGAATGGTTTTCAGATTTAAATCTGATCCCGGTCTTTCCAAGCAATAAGCGTGTTCTTAAAACAGTAGTCATGGACCACACAGATTTTCAATTCGATCTCCTTCCAATCGTTATCCATTCATTTACAAATCAAGGTTGGATCGATCATAAATTTCGTTATCATCTTAACTCTTTCCTTGAAATAAAATATTCGATTTACCAACCCTTTTATTTCAACATAACCCTTCAATTTTTATACTTCAAAACATACTTCTTTATTTCTTCCCTAACTTCTTCCAATTTACCAAATCTTTATCTGGATTACAATTCCGTTTACAATAATCCAAACAATTTATATTCAAATAGAAGTTTGATAGTGTCAAATAGACTTATATTAGATATAAATTCACAAATCAACGAGCACTATCTGAACCTTGATGTAAATATCTTCTAATGCTTCCGGTAGTATTTGTTCAACTTTGGAATTACATATCGAATATCTGACACAACTCTATCCAACTCATTTCCTTTTAAATTCTAGTTTTTAGAATTAATAAATAATTCCATATACAAATATTTAACCACTAAAATCCTTCCAAATTGTTTACAATCCTTTTAACCTTTTGAAATAATGGTTCATGATTTATCAACTCCAAAACCAATTTATCTTTGAAAATGTGATAA
This sequence comes from Allium sativum, assembly GCA_030737875.1. Taxonomy (NCBI): domain Eukaryota; kingdom Viridiplantae; phylum Streptophyta; class Magnoliopsida; order Asparagales; family Amaryllidaceae; genus Allium; species Allium sativum. The sequence continues at coordinate 827,541,795 of CM060913.1, forward strand.
TAATGTTTGGAACGTTATGAAAAGTGCTGCAATAGCCATTTAAGTAAAGTATATTCAAAATCATTAAAAAAATCCAAATAATTCAATTCTAATTACTTTAAATTAATAAAGTAGATTTTTCATAAATTTTTTCAAACCTTGTTTCATCATCTACCAATAATTGTCAAAATTATTTGCATCAACACATATTTGAATCTCTTCTCGATTAAATTTCCAAAACTTAATTTAAAATTAAATAAGCTGTGAACAATAGGAATTCCAAAACCCTTTTATTTGAAATTTAAATTTAATATTCATGCATGTCACTTTGCGACATTATTAGTTTAAAATTCATGTTTATTTCTAAGTTTAAACAACTTCAAATTATATTTTGAATTAACCATCCCATCCGTCGGGCCAGTTAAGGATGGCCAGAGAGAGCAGGAAACTGTATTTCCAGACCCAAGCCTAGACACTATCCTCTCTATCATCCTAGAACGGTCTGGATATAAAAGTTATGCTTCAATTTCCAAATCTCTTTTCGAATCAACTAGGCTTAAAAATAATATTTTAATATTTGAAAATCAATTTTCATTTATAAGGAAGGAAGATCAAATCGATCATCTGTATAATTCCACAACCATAGTGTTATGTGTGCATCATGCAAACATAATAATCAACCATATAGCTCATGTGATCATGAATTATAATCACAACCAATAAACAAACATCTCATTGTGGCCAAGCGTTACAGTCAATAACGCTTATCAATGTTCAGTGTTTTATCTCGTTACATGCACATCCATTCACACAATAACATCCATATACAACCAATTATCATAAATCCATCACATCTCATTATTTAATCACTACTAATTAAAAAATGATTAAATTAAGTGTTCTCACCGAAAAAGCTCCAGAAACTTCACTACGAGGACGAACAAGCCAACTAACACTACTACTCGTATTGCTTTCGATCCCACTTCCATTAGCAGCCGGTGATTGTTCTGCTAATTATATTTTGGAATTGGATAAACAACATCGTTTGTTGTATGTTGTCAATATATATATATGAGGACATTTCATTCTATTGTATTATAATTTATCCTTAACTAAAATTACTAAACTTATATATAAACGGATTCTATTTTCTAATACGATTCTAATGGACTTAACGGTGCGTAGATCCGATTTAAAACGAATTAGTTATTAGCTTCTAAAGATTACACTAAATTTAATTTAAAATAAATAAAAGGTAATTATACCTAATAAAGAAGCCCAGCCCAACATCCAAGCACCGACCCAACATTCCAATCCACGACCCATCACTCCTTCTTCTTCTCCTCCATGCTCTGCTCCTAATTTTCTTGCCTAGAACCCGATCGAAACGTGCATGACGTGCACATGTACACCTACCAAACTCCACCATTCTTGAATCAGAGACCATCAGCATGTTTCTCTCCTCCTCCTCTACGCTTTGCACCAGCTCGCCATGATTTCGGTTCCTCTGTTCAAATCCCGATGTGAACCCGAGTCTATAGCGGACAAAAACGCGTCAATTCATTTCGTCGCACCTCCATTCCAGGCTTCGAACTCCACCAGATTTTGCGCCATCGAAGTACTCTCCATCCTCATCACCAAGGCAATCTCCTTTCTCCTATCGTCGCATGGTTTTCCGTCCAAACTTAACCCTAGTTTTCAGTTTTTCAAATCATCGACACGGAATTATCTCAAATTCGCATGAAAAATACTACGCCTTCTGCTAATCTCAATGATGTTAACGACGTCGATCAATTCTTTCTGGATTGGGAGAAATAATTTTTCAAGGTTTCCTACTCAAAACTCCACTTCTCTATAAATTGGGAATAACTCTCTTGATGATTGACGAAATCCTGATCTGTCAATTTCTAAAAATCAAAAATGAAGATCCGGACAACATTCACGTGGATCATTTTGTCTAGAATCGAATGGATTGGCAGATATGTATTTTTGATTGAGGTGGGCGTGGTTTTTTTCTATTTACAAGAACTTTGGAATCATGAAGAAGGAGTCAAAACGTGAGATATAGATCGGGTATGAGTTTTCTGATAGGTGATTAGGTGTTTATACAGGATTTTACAAAGGGTACTTTAGTCATTGAGTTTAAGGGACACTTGTTTTCTCTCATGAGACCCTTTTACATGCATGTAGACACCTAATCCTTACTTTAAAAATCAACCAATGCATGCTTGCTAATCAACAACTAATTTATTTATTTGTTAAATTCTTATTTTTACCTACAACTATGTAACATTTATAAATGTAGTAAATTTCCAATACGCATATGTATAACCAATATTTTACTTAAGATTTATCAAAATATTTTATTCATACCATGTGACGACCGCCCATAACCCCCGCACTAAACAAGAGGAATAATGCGCTGAAAGGCGTGCCAGGATGCTATGGATGATCATCATAGTAAGTGAACCCATCGAAACCTGTCGTAGAACTCACAGCGCAAGGATAAAATATAATAGAACATATACAACAGGTGATAGTAATGAGGTATCATATAGCAAACTTTTGAAACTCTTTCAACATCCAGAAAGATTATCCAACTGATATCCAAGTTTGTACATAAGGCCTCACTACAACTCTCAAGCAACTCTAACAGCGGAAACAGAAATACTAGATAGAATAAAACTGGTACGCCAGCCTCCTGCTCGTCATCACTCAGCTTCCTCGTATCACTAAGCTCCATTACCTGTAACCTGCTACTTAGTCTACCCATCCACAACCGGATGAACAGCCCAAGGTAATAAGAGGAGACATAAAACCTTGAGTCAGACAATAGTCTTAGTGAGCGATAATACAGCTAACAAACTTCAACAAGAAAGCATATGAGAATGGGTAAATGAACAACTTATTTACCCACATCACCAGAGAAGAACTCATCCTTATCTTCCCCACATCGGACAGTGATAGACTTTACGACAAGCATTTCAACCATTCATCCATAGAAATCAGAACACCCATTCAATCATAGAAAACACACATGACATCCAGATAAGTCTCACGCAGACAACCCTAATCGAGTTTAACATTCCTCAAGTACTCTCGCCAGAGGCCTAGACCAATATCACTTAAGCACTCAAAGAACGTCTCCCTCGACTATGGATAATCTATGTGAGATAGTACAAACAGAACAAGTAATCATCCATGACTGACTCTGGCTATCACTGCCAATCCTGCTTCGAAACCATCATTATTGTATGACGGCCAACCTTGCCATATGTCAAGGGCTAATGATAACCCCAGTTCTAGCATGAACTCCATATGCCCAACCTTGGCAATGTCCAACCTTGACACTAGGCCTTTCCCCAACCAGAAAGACCCAGGGTACTCGACCAACAACCGGTCTTTTGGGCCTTTCAACGATACCCATCGTACCCCTGCTTTGAGCCTACTAGAACTTACGACAACGATGACTTCTCAGCCTTCTCATCTCTAATCGTCCAACCTTGACGATGTTTCATAGCCCAAGCAACCTTCTCGAGCAGCCATTATCCACCAACTCACGACCTTTGAGTTGTCTCCGCATTCGTTGTTCCACCTTGATCAACGAACACATTCATCACTTTGAGTCTTCCTACTTGAATTACCTCGAAGTCACGCCATCACCGAACAAAAACACATCACTGCGCTGCGGCTAGGGTTCGGGGGGGGGGGGGGGTTTACCCCCGAAAAATATTTTTTTCAGACCTTTTTGGTTCGTACCCGAGTCGTACCCGAAAACATACTTTTTCAGAAAACGACCCTGCCAAAACCGACCAGAACCTTGCTCCAGAATGACCAGCCAAAAACCGACCAGCCTTGCTCCAGAACGACCCACCAAAAACCGACCAGCCTTGCTCCAGAACGACCCGCCTCCATGCAGCTTTGGATCGACTCGACCTCCTTGCAGCTTTGGATCGACTCGACCCCCTTGGGACCAACCAGCTTTGGATCGACCCCGTCAAGACCGACCAGATTTTGCTCCACCTGACCGACCAGCTCCTTCAGAGCGACCAGGATTTGCTTCCAGTAAAAACCAACCAGAATGCCACCATCTGAAACCGACCAGAATGCCACCATCTGAAACCGATCAGAAACACTTCTGCTCCTTCTGGACCGACCAGCTTAAACCGACCAGCTCCCTGACTTGCTTCCCAAGCCATACTATGACCGACCACCTCATTCCAGACCGACCCGACCAACTCCAGGACAACCAGAAACCTGCACATCTCCAATTCTACTCCGATTTCGACCAAAACTTCGCCAAACGACGAATCCGACGAAACCAGCTTATCCGATTCATCCAAACGCAATCACAAACATGTTATGCAACCAACAATATCATCAATCTAACAATTTGCATCAAAACACATAAATTTCCCAAAACATGATAAGTGAATCATATGAACATAAAAATGGATCTAACTTGCATAATCTTGAGAAAAATCATAAAATTAACCATTTAAATTATCTAGATCAGATCCTAAGGTGATTCATATATAAAATGGACTTAGCATGGTGTGGATCTAAGGAAAATAACATGGAAATTATGAAATTAACATCCTAAAACCCATATACTTGCATGAACCCGAATGAGAGATGTAAATCACTCACCAATTATCCAAATCTAAGCAAAAGCAATGAAAACGCAATCCGGACAGCGAACACTTCGAATCAAACTCTTCAATCCGATGAATTCGCCCTTGAGACGATGTAGATCTAGTCTCTTATGGTGTAGATCTTCGATTTCCCTCCTTGGATTTTGGAATTTTAATGGTGGAAAGATGTTAGAGGAAGAAGGAGATCAAAGCCTCCCCATAAGAGAATGGAAAATGCCAACCTTTCTCCATACCCCTTACCCCCTATTTATAGTCTCCACCCACCCTCTAATGGGCCTTCTCCAAATCAGCCCATTAGCCTTCCAAAACCTGAACGGCCAACTGAAAAACCTTAAAACAGCGATTTCTCCCAAACCGCTGAACCAAATCCTTAATGTAACCACTCTACGGAAAGGGAATCATCAATTCCTTTCCGATGGCACAGGTCTCACCCTCTGATTCGACCTGAGTCAAAAGTTATGCCCAGTACAAGACTGACAGGGGCAAAATGGTCACAAAAAAATCGGTAAAAATTATGGACATGTCACACATCCCCATAAGCAACATATCAAAAGATGAGAATGATCCAACCCTCAGGGAATAAAATAAAAATATTTTACGATCTTCCGATACGTAAAATGCGGGCTGTTACATACCATTTATCACATTTAGCTTATAAAATGAGATTTAGATACACAACAAGTCTTTACGGAAATCCTTAAATTTTATTAAAACAATATTATTACTTATTAATATTTTAAAATATTTATTTCAATAAAATCTTAATTGTGGTCTTAAAATAAGCTATTCATATCCAATAAATCGAAATAAAAATATTTGTTCAAACTCATATATAATTTTTTTTCTTTTAAAACAATATTTGTATTTAATCCTTATTAAATTCACTTGATATTCAGAAAATTGAATTTATATCATATATTAAACATTGGAAAAAAAATCTTGGATTGTTACAATCTCCCCACTTAAGACTTTTCGTCCTCGAAAAGGAGAATTCATAAAATTATACATAAACCAAATAAATCTCACTTATAAATTTGTTGAAACAAGATTATTTACAAATTTTATTAACCTTGAAACTTACCAGAATGACTGATAAGAGTAAAATTTTCATATGATTCAAATTGGTAAAACTCTTATATCAAATGCTTATTTACACAAAACATAGATCGTTATATTAGAAGATATAAATTTTTGGAATGGCCATTTTAAAGAAGTTTGAGTTTCAATTAAAAATTGAAAGCATTTGAACTCAAAGTGATTTTCGGACTTAGAATCCCACTACATATTTTTATAGAGAAACATACTTTACCTCGGGACTTCCAAAACCATATTTTGCTTTCAAAATTTAAAATATACTATAATGAAATCTTTATGTTATTAGTTCGAGAAGTTCATCCTCATGACAGGGCAACTGAGTATCACCCTTCTCACGAAATCCAATTCCTCATCACGACCCAGTTTTAGTCATGGTTACTCGAACAACCCAAATCATTTCATACCCCTAAGCTGTAAATCATTTTTGCAACCATAATTTACAAATGCTTATTGTTCTCTAAACATTTCAAAATATCGGGATTCTAGTCGTCGAAATTTTCTTTATTTATAAGTCGTTCATTACATCCAAAATAATTGGAAAATTCGTTCAATTTAGGTTAAAATTTCAACTTCAAACATACAAAATTATGTTTCAAAATTTTGAAATCAAGGATCTTATTCAAATGTTTCAAATTTCTAAGTCGAAAATTTTAAGGATCATATTCATAAGTTTCAATTTATTTTGAAATATCTAAATACATACATAAATTAACGTTCATATAACCATATAATCTTCCCTTTAATCACCTGTTACCAATATGATTTCTTTAGCAACTTTTCAAATTAGCCTCTCTACATTCTATAGTTTTAAAAGAACATTTACTACGCAAGTCCTTTTTAACTTCTTTTAGCTCAAATCCTAAATTGTTCCAAATATTTCCAAGATCTCCAGTAAATTTTCATACCTTCTATTGTTTGATTTCATCTCTTAGTTTCATATTCACATAATCAAATAAACCTTTTCTTTCTAAATTCGCTTGAAATCCAAAGTATATTCTTTTTCTTCCTTCTTCAAATGTTGAAGCTTATTTGGGAAAATTTTCTTTACTCAATTAGTTGGAAAAATCATCCATTTAAAATAACATCATGCTTCCTCTACCCTACTCTGATTCGACATATTTCAAACTATTATTGTTTCAAGTATTTATTCAACCATTTGAGTTAAATTTTCAAAATCAATTAATATTTATAAATCCAAGTTTCTTGTATAATTTAAACCCTGTATTTCAAATGCTTTCAATTACTACGCAACGTCTATTTATTGAGATTCGTCAACATAATATTTTGAATTGGTCATCATTTCTACTTTGAATTTTAAAACTTGGCTTCGTTCGACAAATCAAATTGCATGTGCTCAAATCGAGTTATAGATAAGAGTTCAGTATCAGAATGAACGTTCGAATTAAATTACTTGACCAAGTTCATAAGAAAAAAGGGTATGAATGATGCTTTTCAAGAACAAATGGTTCGAAAATGGAACAAGCATAGATCAAGATAGAAAATCGAATGCACCTAACGACACAATTACGAACAATTCAATTAAGGTAAACTTTACTTTAATATTTCCTTTGCGTCATAAATGATTGCTTGTTAAATAATTCCCAGTTGTCTTACTCATACCGTCTCAATAGGGAAGAGTAGTTTTCTCCCCCACTTAGATGTTACTTGTATTTTAAATCATCCTTTATACAAGTTCATAACATAAGTCAAAAAGTCACACTCAAATTTCTTAAGGGAAGTTTGATTGCAAAAATTTACTTCTAAGCAAATTAATTTAACTTGAAATTTATCGTTCACAATTCATGTTAGGTATAGGTTCAACTCTATTATTTAACACTTATCGAGGAGTATGATATCTTCTTTGATTATAACTTATTAGATTCCAAAATTAGTATTCAAATGTTTGTTATAATTTGATCCATTATTCTTGTCAATCTGGGATATGGTAAATTATCTTTCTTATGTGCATTTTTAACAATTCATTCCTTAATTCTTTCCTAAAATATATCTTTTTAATTATACAAGTACTTATTGTTTAACATATCCAAGGTTTAAGGGGTTCAAAGTCCTGAAGTATTTTAAGCTAATCTCAATTTTTTTTCTCTTTTCAAAACTTCTAGTTTTGTTTTCCATAAGTTAAATTAATTTATCAAACCATTTTATTAAGAATTATTCATTAAAACACTTAGTTAAATGATTTAAGTATTCCTTAACATTTAAATCAGAATTATATAGTCATCCCACCTTCGAAACTAGAAAATAAATATCAACGATGTCACGCTCATCCCAGAATTTATTTCCAAGAGACTAGAGTGTGATTCTACATCTATATAGTATATACTGGACTTCGTATATACGTTGATCAGACGTATATTCAAAATTCTTACATACTCGATAGTCCAATCGTGACGTCGAACAAAATACTCGAAACTCTTCTCTTCAATTATATTTCAAAATAATCACGCTTCCAAAACGATTTACTTAGTTCAAAAATACCTTATATTTTCAAAATACGCTCCTTCAACGAAATATCCCAAAATCTCATTCTAGGGCATTTCTAACCCTATCTCTAATGAGACGTTATAACTTTGATGAGTCCTATCCTTTGTTCAAAATATGTCGTAGCCCTTAGCTTTGTATAACCAAAGCTCTGATATCAACTGTAACGACCCTCTTTTTTGCTTGATTTTCGCCGGTAATTAAACCGACTTAAACCGTTCACAAAGACGAGTTGTTATGGGTACATACATATATTGCACAAAATAGAAGAACTTTTATTGCATAATACACTATTACATCAGAGTTACATGGAATATCAGTGCTACAATATATATATATATATACAGCGGAAGAAAAGATATAAATATACTCTCAGCGGAAGAACAAAGTGATACACAACAGCTTCAAACTCTAGCGTGGACTCCAACTCTGAAAGCGCTTTCAACCTCGTTCCAATGAATCATAACTGCAAAACTAAACTACTAGATGCACGTGTGAAAAATTAATGGGCACCCAAAGTTTAGGAAGGAACAATAAACTCTAGGTCAGTAATGGGACTGGTGTTGGGAAATTGACCGGACCACGCCTCTGATGCATAACGGGCTTACTCCATGTGAATGCCCATGCACATAAATTCGCAATGACTTTTGGAAAATGAGGCTATCATAAGCTCGTCCCACATTACACAATGCAAGCGCACACCAAATGGGCAAATTTTATCTTATGATAACTAAAAATGCCTTCATACGTAAAATCCTATTTCAATGCTAAATATATAGTGTGGAAAACCATTTCGCAAATAAATGTAATAATCCTAGACGGCATAATATCCATAATATTATGGCGCCATATATATATACACACACACAAAAATCAAAGTCATATGGCTCGTATTGGTGATTTGGGTTTCCAACTTGATGATTCCTGGCACAAAAGGTCAATCGGAGTACAAACAAAATGTAATCACGGCTTTTTCATCCAGACACAAACACCAATACAAATCGCAAGGTAGATCAACGGTTTTCGTCCAGACACGGACCCCCGAACATAGCCTATTCCTCAAGTTCATAAGTGGTTTCCCACTGCTGCAACTTTCATCATAAATCATATATATATATATATATATATATATAACCTAACCGCCAGTTTCTCATCATCCGGGGTGTGACGTTTGTCGATGTCATGTCATACACAAAGCATTATTAGAGAAGCAATGCCTTGATCGTACAAGCTTATTTCATTTCTTAAGTATGTCACATTGTCCATTCACAACATGATCACTGATTTCCATCCATACATAACCACTTCGAGTTCATACGTCACGAACTGGACACATATCAAATGGGAATCAATGTTATGCTGTCAACCACAATGTCAGACACACAATCCATACAAGTCCATTCTGGGTCTGAACGGAACAAAATCCGAAAATCTCCAAATATACTCAGACCTCATGCCACTTATAACCTCGAATCAGTTGTACGGCCCGATTCGAGACATCAGCAATCAATCTGAATAAATTCAAAGATTCCTGGCCTTCATTTGTTGATTCTAAGTCTTAAATTTGCTTCATGCGTCGTATTATTAATTGGAATGGTTTTCAGATTTAAATCCGATCCCAGTCTTCCCAAGCAATAAGCGTATCCTTAAAACAGTAGTCATGGGCCACACAGATTTTCAATTCGATCTCCTTCCAATCGTTATCCATTCATTTACAAATCAAGGTTGGATTGATCATAAATTTCGATATCATCTTAACTCTTTCCTTGAAATAAAATATTTAAATTACCAACCCTTTTATTTCAACATAACCCTTCAATTTTTATACATCAAAACACACTTCTTTATTTCTTCCCTAACTTTTTCAAATTTACCAAATCTTAATCTGGATTACAATTCCGTTTACAATAATCCAAACAATTTATATTCAAATAGAAGTTTGATAGAGTTAAATCGACTTATATTAGACATAAATTCACAACTCAACAAGCACTATCAGAACATTGATGTAAATATCTTCTAATGCTTCTGGTAGTATTTGTTCAACTTTGGAATTACATATCGAATATCCAACACAACTCTATCCAACTCATTTTCTTTTAAATTCTAACTTTTAGAATTAATAAATGATTCCATATATAAATATTTAATCACTAAAATCCTTCCAAATTATTTACAATCCTTTTAACTTTTTGAAATAATGGTTCACGATTTATCAACTCCAAAACCTATTTATCTTTGATAATGTGATAATACTGTTTGGAATGTTATGAAAAACGTTGCAATAGCCATTTAAATCAAGTATATTCCAAATTATTCAAATAATTCAATTCTGATTACTTTAAATTAATAAAGTAGATTTATCATAATTTTTTTCAAACCTCATTTCATCATCTAATAATAATTGTTAAAATTATTTGCATCAACACATATTTGAATCTCTTCTCGATTAAATTTCCAAAACTTAATTAAAATTTAAATAAGTTGTGAATAATAGGAATTCCAAAACCCTTTTATTTGAAATTTAAATTTAATTGTCATGCATGTCACTATGCGACATTATTAGTTTAAAATTCAAATTTATTTCTAAGTTTAAACAACTTCAAATTTCAAATTTTATTTTGAATTAACCATCCCGTCCATCGGGCCAGTTAGGGATAGCTAGGCAAAGCAAGAAACTGTATTTCCAAACCCAAGTCTAGACACTATCCTCTCTGTCATCCTAGAACGGTCTGGTATATAAAAGTTATGCTTTAATTTCCAAATCTATTTTCGAATCAATTGGGCTTAAAAATAATATTTTAATATTTGAAAATGAATTTTCATTTATATGGAAGGAAGATTAAATCGATCATCTGTATAATTCCACAACCATAGTGTTATGTGTGCATCATGCAAACATAATAATCAACCATATAGTTCATGTGATCATGAACTATAATTACAAACAATAGACAAACATCTCATTGTGCACAAGTGTTACAGTCAATAATGTTTATCATTGTTCAGTGTTTTATCTAGTTACATGCACATCCATTCACACAATAACATCCCATATCCAACCAATTATCATTAGTCCATCACATCTCCTTATTTAATCACTACTAATTAATACAAATGATTAATTTAAGTGTTCTCATCGAAAAATCTCCAAAAACTTCACCACGAGGAAGAACAAGCCAACTAACACTACTGCTCGTATTGCTTTCAATCCCACTTCCATTAGCAACCGGCGATTGTTCTGCTAATTATATTTTGGAATTGGATTAATAACATCGTTTGTTGTATGTTGTCATATATATATATAAGGAAATTTCGTTCTATTGTATTATAATTTATCCTTAACTAAAATTACTAAACTTATATATAAACAGATTCTATTTTCTAATACGATTCTAACAGGCTTAATGGTGCGTAGATCCAATTTAAAACGAATTAGTTATTAGCTTCTAAAGTTTACAAAAAATTTAATTTAAAATTAATAAAGGGAATTATACCTAACAAAGAATCCCAACCCAACATCCAAGCACCGCCCCAACGTTCCAATCCACGGCCCATCACTCCTTCTTCTTCTCCTCTATGCTCTGCTCCTAATTTTCATGCTTGGAACCTGATCAAAATGTGCACGATGTGCACATGTACACCCGCTAAGCTCCACCATTCTTGAATCCGAGACCATCAGCATGTTTCTCTCCTCCTCTACGCTTTGCACCAGCTCGCCATGATTTCGGTTCCTCCGTTCAAATCCCGATGCGAACCCGAGCCTGTAGCGGACAAAAAAGTGTGAACTCATCTCATCGCACCTCCATTCCAGGCTCCGAACTCCACCAGATTTTTGCGCCATTGAAGTACTCTCCGTCCTCGTCACCAGGGCAATCTCTGTTCCTCCTATCGTCGCATGGTTTTCCATCCAAACTCAACCCTAGTTTTCATCTTTCCAAATCATCAACATGGAAATGTCTCAAATTCGCATGAAAAATACTACGCATTCTGCAGATCTCAACGATGTTAACGACATCGATAAATTCATTCTGGATTGGGAGAAATGATTTTTCAAGTTTCCTACTCAAAAACTCCACTTCTCTGTAAATTGGGAATAACTCTCTTGATGATTGACGAAATCCTGATCTGTCAGTTTCTAAAAATCAAAAATGAAGATCCAAACAACATTCACGTGGATCATTTTGTCTAGAATCGAATGGATTGGCAGATATGTATTTTTGATTGAGGGGGGAGTGGTTTTTTTCTATTTACAAGAACTTTGGAATCATGAAGAAGGAGTCAGAACATGAGATATAGATCGGGTATGAGTTTTCTGATAGGTGATTAGGTGTTTATACAGGATTTTACAAAGGGTACTTTAGTCATTGAGTTTAAGGGGCATTTGTTTTCTCTCATGAAACCCTTTTACAGGCATGTAGACACCTAATCCTTACTTTAAAAACCAACCAATGCATGCTTGCTAATCAACAACTAATTTATTTATTTGTTAAATTCTTATTTTTACCTACAACTATGTAACATTTATAAATGTAGTAAATTTCCAATACGCATATGTATAACCAATATTTTACTTAAGATTTATCAAAATATTTTATTCATACCATTTATCACATTTAGCTTATAAAATGAGATTTAGATACACAACAAGTCTTTACGGAAATCCTTAAATTTTATTAAAACAATATTATTACTTATTAATATTTTAAAATATTTATTTCAATAAAATCTTAATTGTGGTCTTAAAATAAGCTATTCATATCCAATAAATCGAAATAAAAATATTTGTTCAAACTCATATAGAATTTTTTTTCTTTTAAAACAATATTTGTATTTAATCCTTATTAAATTCACTTGATATTCAGAAAATTGAAATTATATCATATATTAAACATTGAAAAAAAATTGGATCGTTACAGGTAACCTTGTAGCCGGGGAAATCAAGGGAAATATACTTGATAAAGGGAGTTTGGAGTCGGTGGTAACCTTGTAGACGTGAAATCAAGGAGTTTGTACTTGGATATTGATATAGTAATAAAACTCTGTGCAATCCAGCGTTGCATGGGACTGAACATAGGAGCAAATCTGAACCAGTATAAAATCCGGTGTGTTATTTACTTTTATGCATTTTATTTCTGTTTATTTTTGTGCTTGTGTTTGATTCTGTGTCTATGATTGTTTCTGTGGTGTGTGATTCATATAGTAGATCATATAAGTTTTAGATTTTTATAAATTCTTTGAAAACACTATTCACACACCCCACTAGTGTTTGTTTTGCATTAAAGATCCATTCCGCATTCCTGAACAATTGGTATCAGAGCAAGGTCTTTAAAAAAGTTCATAATCTGATTTTTGGAAAAATTTAAATGGCAAATTTTGAAATAACTGTTAACAATAGTGACTATTCATGCATTGTGCCAATATTGAAAGAGTCTGCATATACTCATGTTAAAAAGTAAAGTGATCAACTAAAATAGTGTCCAATACAGGAAAAGATATGTTATATTGCTTTTGAACAGTCAAAAGTTGAAATGATGTGTAAAGTGGCTGTTGGTAATTCAAACTCCGAAATGGTTACTATTGAAAATTCAAATTCTAAAAAGGTGGCTGTTGAAAAATTAAATTCCGAACTGGTGTGTTACATGGCTGTTGAGAAATCAAATTCTGGCAAGCAATTGGTGGAAATCAAAAAAGGAACCAGTGTGTTACATGGCTGTTCGAGACATATGACGGGAAATCCTGAATTAGGCCCTTAACTCAGAAAACGCCATATGAACTTTTGTATAATAAGAAAACAAAAGTTTCATATTTTAAAATATTTGAAAGTAAATGTTCTACACTTAATACTAAAGAAAATTTAGTTAAATTTGACTCGAAATTCGATAAAAGAATATTTATTGGACATTCAGAGAGAAGTAAGGCATATAGAGTTTTCAATTCTAGAACCAATACTATAGAAGAAACCTTAAACGTATCATTTGACGAAAAATATAAAAATACAACACAACACAATGAAGATGAATGTGAAAGTGAAATTAATAATATAAATCATGAAGATAGTCAACCAAATAAAAAAATTAGATTACTAAGAGATAACCCAATAGAAAATATCTTAGGAGATATTGAATATGTTGTTAGGACTCGTAATCAATTAAACAATATGAGTAACTCTGCATTTATTTCAACTATTGAACCTAAAAATCCAAAGGAAGAATCTTTCGATGATTCATGGATCCTTGCCATGCAAGAAGAACTGAATCAGTTTTACTAAGAATGATGTATGGGAACTTGTTCCTAGACCAACGGATAAGACTATAATAGGAACTAAATGGGTTTATAAAAATAAAATGAATGAACATGGTGAGGTTGTAAGAAATAAGGCATGATACTCAAGAAGAAGGAATAGATAATGATGAAACTTTATCCCTTGTAGCTAGATTAGAAGCAATTAGGATATTACTAGCCTTTGCAAACCATAAAAATTTCAAATTATGTCAAATGGATGTCAAAAGTGCTTTTCTAAACAGATTTGTTAAAGAAGACGTATATGTAGAGCAACCACCTCTATTTGAAGAGAAAAAATTACCACATCACGTATATAAGTTAAAGAAAGCATTATATAGATTAAAACAGGCTCCTAGGGCTAGGTATGATAGGTTAAGAAATTATTTATTACAACACAACTTTGAAATAGGAAAATTAGATAATACTTTGTTTATTAAAAAGAACGATAAGGATATACAATTAGTAAAAATATATGTTGACGATATAATTTTTGGATTAACAAACGATAAGATGAATAAAGAATTTTCAGATATTATGACCCAAAAGTTTGATATGAGTCATATGGGAGAAGTAACGTTATGTTTAGGCTTACAAATTCGTCAATTAAAGAATGGAATATTTATTAATCAAGAAAAATATGCAAGAGATCTAATTAATAAATATAACTTAACAACAACTAATGGGAAACCAACACCGATGGCGACTAATATAGCATTAATTAAGGACGATACGTCTAAAGACGTTGATCAAAAATTATATAGAGGAATGATAGGATCGCTATTATATATAACCGCTGGTAGACCAGATATAATGCATAGTGTATGTCTCTGTGCAAGATATCAATCTCAACCTAAGGAAACACATTTAAAAGCCATAAAACGTTTTCTAAGGTATGTAAAGCACACTACAACAAAAACACCCTATAACAACGTCTGCTTTACAACGGGCAAATAATGCCCGTTGTAATAGTGACAAAAAATAACGGTTCTCTACCAGACCCTTGTAATAACTGGCCTATAGGAGGACTTTTTGACAACGGGCTTCTACCGCCCCTTGTAATAAATTCTATTACAAGTGTCATTAATAACCCGTTGTAATAGGTTTCAGGTTTAGATCACCATTTGCATATTTTACAGCGGGCTCTTCATGCCCGTTGTAATAGGATTATTTTACGACGGTCTCCAGCCACTTGTAATAGAGTTCTGTGTAATCTCATTTTGACATCGGGCTGCTTTTGCCCGTTGTAATAGGATTCAGTTTGACTACTAGGTTATATATATATATGTATATATACTTTTACAACCTATTATACCTAACGATAATTAGATGTCCGTTGTAACAAATGTATGCTATCAATTTTGATAGTCAATAATTTATTTTTACAACGCTTTATTAATTTTTTATTTTTAATAATTAATCATTAATGATATTAAATTAATTAATCATATGCTACTAATCGCTAATTATATTATTTTAGTACTTATTACTAATTATTAATAATAATATATTAATCATAGCTAATTAATCGTTAATTATATTACTTATATTAATCATAGGTTATTAATCATTAATATTATTATTTTATTATTTATTAATATTTTATAATTAATCATTAATGATATTATATTAATCATATATGCTATTAATTGCTAATTATAATATTTTAGTACTTATTACTTATCATTAATAATATTATATTAACAAATGTATGCTGTCATAGTTTAATTATGGTGTTAATTAATTTATACTTATAATTAAGTAATACTTAATAAGTAATAATCATATATATTACTAATTTTAACAGTTTTGTTTGATATCACTGTGGTAATTTTATCAGGTAGGATATATATTTATCAAAGTTTTTACCTAACTATATTTTTATATTTTTATTTTTTAAAAAGAAACAGTACTTAATCAATACTATACAATAGTTGAAATTTGGCCTCTTCGCCGCCACTTACAACCACATTACTCATCGCTCAACCTAAAACTTTTCAACTGAGCCTCCCTCCATGCCTTTATAGCCCTTCCCTCATCGTTATCACCACCTCCGATTGCCTTAGTCCCCTTCCGTCTAATCATTGGTCAGTTTCCAAGCCACTGTAAGCTTCTGTTTCATCAGTGGACGGTAACGTACCAACATTTGATGATCAAATGTATTTCAATTCTTAGCCTATGCAGTAGCCATCCATTTCAATTCTTAAAATATTATGACATTCTTAATTAATTTACAAATATGATGATCAAATTTTAAGTGATTGTTATTAGTTTGAAAGGTTACACACTTATTATAGTCAATACTTAACGTAATTTCGTGCGTTGCCGTCGTTCATATCCCCATTACTGTCTTTCGATCAACACATACGATATCCCATTAACAAAAACATAATTTCCTCTCGAAAATCAATCTTCCCACAAAATCGATCATGGCGGCTCCAGCGTTTTGATTTTTCCATAGCAACCGCATCACTTCTCCAAATCTATGATCCAGATCTACTTCTCTCGCTTCGAAGTTAGGGCAAACGAAATCGGGATCCAGATCTACTTCTCTCGCTACGAATAGGTATGGTTTTAGTTTAGTTTTCTATCTGTTGATGATGTGATTATGTGATTTAGGTTTTCTATCTGTTGATGATGTGATTATGCGAAAAGTTAGGGTTTCGATTATGTGATTTAGGTTTTCATCTATTGATGATGATTCTTGTGCTTTTGATATCGTTTAGCTTGATTTATTTGCATTTGAGTATATTGAACCAAAACCATTGCATGGAACTATATTACCTTGTCAGTGTTGTACTGCAATTATGTGGAAAATTCGTTGCATGGAAACTAAATTACAAACATGCATTAAGTTTGGGTCGATGTTACCTCGGTGCATCGGATAATCACCCAAATCCCATCAGTTCTATCTGTTGATGATGTGATTATGTGATTTAGGTTTTCTATCTGTTGATGATGTGATTATGTGAAAAGTTAGGGTTTCGATTATGTGATTTAGGTTTTCATCTGTTGATGATGATTCTTGTGCTTTTGATATCGTTTAGCTTGATTTATTTGCATGTGAGTATATCGAACCAAAACCATTGCATGGAACTATATTACCTTGTCAGTGTTGTACGGCAATTATGTGGAAAATTCGTTGCATGGAAACTAAATTACAAACATGCATTAAGTTTGGGTCGATGTTACCTCGGTGCATCGGATAATCACCCAAAACCCATCAAATCACCACACAGCCGAGAGAACAATATGTTTATTGGATTCATAGTCTTGGAAAATGGCAGAGCTGAGATCTTTAGACTATGAGGCTTTGTCATTTAAGTTGTATGCTTTAGGCCTTCTACCGTGTTGGTGGTGTTGATAGTGGCAATCGTGAGCCACTCTTTAGTTTGGGTTTGGATTTTGATCAAATTAAAGAGGAGTTACGTAATTTTGAGTGTGCAGATGGATTGGTTAATGCTTGGAGCTGTTGTGGCAAGGTTTTTGGTATATCAAAAGAGTGGCAGAGAGGACGAAGGGGAAAACACATAGGAATATATATATATATATATGATCTTTTCTTCTTTTCTGCTTTAATAATAGCTATAATACAATCAAATTATTCAGTCAATCGTAAAGCTCTCAAAATATCGTTGGATTCCAAGTGAAATAAATGGTTTGTATTGAATAGGATCTAGTGGCATTCTTTTTTAAGATGTTAACTTATATTTGTTTCCATGGGTGGAACAGTGATAATAAAGACCAATGGACGCTGCTAATCCCAACAATCAAAATATGATGTTGACTTAATGCCATGAACAATAGTGTTAACGAAATTGAACTCCTTCGTGTACAAGTCAAATTTAAAAATGTTATTCAACATCATCCGTCTCTATCACTAAAATCAAATCCTAATGACAAAATACAACCGACATAATTAAGTTGAATTTATAGGTTATATATATTATATAGCAGGCGACTTTGAAGACACCGTAAGTTATTAGTGATAATTAAAGCTGAACTACTGAGCTTATAAAATATATATCACAAAACAGTACATATATTGTGAAAATTGGTTCGCACTTTTCCATCTTGCATGTGTATGCAAATCATAACAGACCAGTGTAACTGATCCACAGAATATCTTAGGGGATACAGTTAAAAATTTGCAGAGAGTTAAGTTGCTGTTGTTTTTTTATGAAGGGGCATATTGTACACAGTCCACCCCTCACGCCAGGTTATTTAAAGTGATATCGATGGGTAGGTTTTGGAAATAAAAGGGCTGTACGCATATATAACAATAATAAGTTAATTAAAATCTATCATACAAGCCAATGTTAAGTAAACCTTAGTGAAATGATTGTAATTTGTAACGACCCTAGGCTTTGCAACCATCAGGCAGTGGGCTAACCTCCCACCGTGACATACAGTGATACCTCAGAACTGATTTTACGGCTAGCCTCTCGACTGCAACAACCAACCCAATCTTCCCATTGGGATGTGTAGGGGTAAGAGTCTCCTGCTCGCCACCAAACAGCCAAGCGAGAACCCCCTATCACATTCTCTAACCAGCTCTGATACCAACTGTAACATACCGTCTTTCTTCCCGGTTTTCGCCGGTAATTAAACCAACTTAAACCGTTTACAAAGGCGGATTGTTATGGGTACTAACATATATTGAACAAAACAACAGAACTTTTTATATCATGATACCATATTTCATCAGAGTTACATAGAATATCAGAGTTACATACATATAGCAGCGGAAACATAAATTTACTCTCAGCAAAAGAAGTGATGTGATAAAGCGGAAACTCTAACTTTAGCTCGACTCCAATCCAGAAAACGCTCCAACTCTTGCTCCAAGGGGTCTATAACTGTAAAACTAAACCTCTAGCTGCCCGTGTGGAAAATTAGTGGGCACCCAGAGTTTAGGAAAGAACAATAAACTCCAGGTTAGTCATGGGACTGGTGTGAGAACATAAAACAGTTATTTTAAGGATTTAATTTAAAGTTGGGAGATTCACCGGACTATGCCGCTAATGCGGAACAGGTTTACTCCATGTGAATGCCCGTGCATATAAATTCGTAATGTCCTTTGGAAAATGAAGCTATCATAAACTCGTCCCACATCACACAATGCAAGCGCATACCAAATGGGCGAGTTTTGTCTTATGATAACCAAATATGCTTTCATACATGAAAATCCTCTTTATACTATTAGTGCATAATGTTGAAAACCATTTCGCAAATAAATATATTAATCTTAGCAAGCATAGTGGCTATGCCCACTTACATAGTTTACAAACAAAACGAAAGGCTCGTATTGGTTGTTGGGTTCCAATATAATGGTTCCTGATACGAAAGATCAATCCGGAACTAGGCGCAACCTCACGGTTCATGGTTTTCATCCAGGCTCGGACACCAAACACCAGGTAAATCACCGGTTAACATCCAGACACGGACACCGAATATACCTTTTTTTTTCGCAAGTTTCAAAGTAGATCTACCGTCGAAGCTTTCAAGTTTCAATAAAATGTATACAACCTAACCGCCAGTTTACCATCAATCCGGGGTGTGAGGTTCGTTGAAGTCACGATATACATAATGCTATCATCACTAGCTCATTTCATAACTTGAGTATGCCACATTGTAAATTTACAACATGTCACTGATTTCTATTAATACATAACCTCTAAGAACGTAACTTAGAGACGGGAATAATCAATTGCCACAAATCCGATATATATTCACAGGAATCAGTGCTACGTGGACAAATTACACTGTCAGACACACAATCCATACAAGTCCATTCTGGGTCTGAACGGAACAAAATCCGAAAATCCTCGAATATATTCAGACCTCATGCCACTTATAACCTCGTTTCAGGTGTACGGCCTGATTCGAGACATAAATGTCAATCCATCCGAATAATCCAAAAATTCCCAATCTTCATTTTTCACTTCCAAGTCTTCAATAACATCGTATTACCACTTGGAATGGTTTTCAGACTTAAGTCTGATCCCGGTCTTTCCAAGTAATAAGCGTATTTTAAAACAAGCTATGGACCGTACCGGTTTCAATCCAAATCTCCTTCCCAATGTTTATCAAGTTGTTTATGATAATGTTGGATTATTTCAAATTCTTTAAATCTCATTACCATCTTAATTGCCCTTTTATACATCCCATACGCAAGATTTCTTTACTCATTTTTCATTTCCAAATCTAAATTTGGATTTATTTAACTCACCAAAATCTTTCAAAATAATTCAAATCCTTCATAGTTTGAATTCTTGGGTTCATAAATTTCAACTAAATTATATTAAGGAAATGCAAAAGTGTTATAGCATAGACATTTATCCCACATAGGTTCAAATTCTTTCCAAAGTTCAGATCATTGAAATATGATTCATAAAATTTCCAAAACTCAATTGGGTTGAATTATATTTCAAATCCGATTTTAAATTGACCATCCCGTTCGTCGGATCAGTTAGGGATAGCCAGGGAGAGCAGGAAACTATATTTTCCAAACCCAAGCCTTAGACACTATCCTCTCTGTCACCCTAGAACGTTTCGGTATATAATTATATATACTTGACAGAATTGAAATTAATATACATTTTTTTGCATTCGATAAAGGTTAAAATTTGTCCAATCTTTCAAGTTCACTGTTAAGGTTTCATAACTTTAGTTAAAACCATTTATTGGAACTTAGTATAATATCACCAAATTTGTATCATTGTTTTAAGCTTACAAAGGTCTTTTAAAGGAAATGGTACCGAGTGCATTAAATCGTCCAATGTTTAATTAGGAAACTCAAATCTTACTTCCAACTAAATTTCAACTCTTATGTTACAAATGTTTATATAACCAATTGGTAATCAAAGTCAATTTCTCTTTTGATAAGTTTCAACACTTGCATAATTGATTTCAAACATATAAATGGTCTTTAAAATAGTAAAACTAAGTGTATATGATAAACCAATGTTTGAACTTGTTTACTTTAAAATTTATGAAATCACGGTATTAAATAAACTTGTTTACTTACATGCTTAAATTAATTTTTCTTTAAATAACTATAACTATATATATATATATATATATATATATATATATGAATAGTTAATCATTTATGCAAACAATTATACTCAAAAATCAAATTTTAAAGCTTAAAATGGTCATGACTAAACATTTTCATTTGACTCAAAAAAAATCAACTTTAGTTAGATTTCAAACTAGTTTACAACTTTAAGGACAAAACAATTTTAAGATATTGCCAAATCATTTCATACTTAGGGGAAAATAGTTTAATTATTCGTGTCCTAGTTTTCATTAAATTTAAGAATTAACTTTTTTTTTCTATTCACTAAAGAAGGAGATTCACATCGACTACCGATATATCCCACAACCATGGTGTGTGACACAACCAAAATGAGCACAATTCATTTATCAACATGACAACAATTTAGCAACCAACAAATTTTTGTGCACAAACATTATGTAAATTAACGCCTAGTGTTGGTGTGTTCTAACTTACACAAGCATCCATTCTACATGTCATGCAACAATTCACATATCATATACTAACGCTAAAGGATTAAAATTATCAACTAATTGAATAAACCATTAAAATAAATTGTTCTCACCGATATTTGCTTTCCAACTTTTACCGTCAAGTTCCAAATCAACTTCGTCAGTCTCTATTATCTCTTACGCGTGCATCGCGCACTGTCTTCTCTGCAACTATCGCGTAGGCCAACTCACAAACAGCGAAACTTTTTCCTCCAAATATGCATGCACGTACACGGTTCTTCTTTGTGGACCCACATATACAAGTAAATTTATATTTTAAACGTCATTTTTCTAGGTTGTTACAGTCTCCCCCACTTAAAACTTTTCGTCCTCGAAAAGGAGAGTTGTAAAATTTTCTCTTGGCTTTGTTTTTAATTCCTTGTTCTTATAACAAAATGTTACTCACTTAAAATACAAAATCATTTTATTAGGATTTATTTATTAAAATACTGAGCTAGATGATTTTAAGTATTCTTCGACGTTTCGACCAGAATTATATAGTCATCCCACTTTCGTAACTCGAAAACAAATACTGATGATGCTGCAGTCATCAACAGAATCATCCTCAAGTGACTAGAGTGTGATTCTATATCTATCTAGTACATATATGACTTCGTACATATAAGACTTCGTACATATACTGGCCAGGCATATATTCGAAATCTTCATATACCGATAGTCCAATCGCAACGTCGAATAAAATACTTGAAAATTCTGATTTCAAGTTGTAATTCAAAATAATTTACTTAATTTTCAAAGTAATTTAGGTATCAAAATATGCTCTTTCCATCGAAATATTCCAGAATCTCATTCTAGGGCGTTCCTAACCCTATCTCTAATGAGATATTATAACTCTAATAAGTTCTATATTTTTGTTCAACATATATCGTACCCTTAGCTTTGTATAACCAAAGCTCTGATACCAACTGTAACGACCCTAGGCTTTGCAACCATCAGGCAGTGGGCTAACCTCCCACCGTGACATACAGTGATACCTCAGAACTGATTTTACGGCCAGCCTCTCGACTGCAACAACCAACCCAATCTTCCCATTGGGATGTGTAGGGGTAAGAGTCTCCTGCTCGCCACCAAACAGCCAAGCGAGAACCCCCTATCACATTCTCTAACCAGCTCTGATACCAACTGTAACATACCGTCTTTCTTCCCGGTTTTCGCCGGTAATTAAACCAACTTAAACCGTTTACAAAGGCGGATTGTTATGGGTACTAACATATATTGAACAAAACAACAGAACTTTTTATATCATGATACCATATTTCATCAGAGTTACATAGAATATCAGAGTTACATACATATAGCAGCGGAAACATAAATATACTCTCAGCAGAAGAAGTGATGTGATAAAGTGGAAACTCTAACTTTAGCTCGACTCCAATCCAGAAAATGCTCCAACTCTTGCTCCAAGGGGTCTATAACTGTAAAACTAAACCTCTTGCTTCCCGTGTGGAAAATTAGTGGGCACCCAGAGTTTAGAAAGAACAATAAACTCCAGGTCAGTCATGGGACTGGTGTGAGAACATAAAACAGTTATTTTAAGGATTTAATTTAAAGTTGGGAGATTCACCGGACTATGCCGCTAATGCGGAACGGGTTTACTCCATGTGAATGCCCGTGCATATAAATTCGTAATATCCTTTGGAAAATGAAGCTATCATAAACTCGTCCCACATCACACAATGCAAGCGCATACCAAATGGGCGAGTTTTGTCTTATGATAACCAAATATGCTTTCATACATGAAAATCCTCTTTATACTATTAGTGCATAATGTTGAAAACCATTTCGCAAATAAATATATTAATCTTAGCAATCATAGTGGCTATGCCCACTTACATAGTTTACAAACAAAACGAAATGCTCGTATTGGTTGTTGGGTTCCAATATAATGGTTCTTGACACGAAAGATCAATCCGGAACTAGGTGCAACCTCACGGTTCATGGTTTTCATCCAGGCTCGGACACCAAACACCAGGTAAATCATCGGTTAACATCCAGACACGGACACCGAATATACCTTTTTTTCCCGCAAGTTTCAAAGTAGATCTAACGCCGAAGCTTTCAAGTTTCAATAAAATGTATACAACCTAACCGCCAGTTTACCATCAATCCGGGGTGTGAGGTTCGTTGAAGTCATGATATACACAATGCTATCATCACTAGCTCATTTCATAACTTGAGTATTCCACATTGTCAATTTACAACATGTCACTGATTTTTATTAATACATAACCTCTAAGAACGTAACTTAGAGACGGGAATAATCAATTGCCACAAATCCGATATATATTCACAGGAATCAGTGCTACGTGGATAAATTACACTGTCAGACACACAATCCATACAAGTCCATTCTGGGTCTGAACGGAACAAAATCCGAAAATCCTCGAATATATTCAGACCTCATGCCACTTATAACCTCGTTTCAGGTGTACGGCCTGATTCGAGACATAAATGTCAATCCATCCGAATAATCCAAAAATTCCCAGTCTTCATTTTTCACTTCCAAGTCTTCAATAACATCGTATTACCACTTGGAATGGTTTTCAGACTTAAGTCTGATCCCGGTCTTTCCAAGTAATAAGCGTATTTTAAAACAAGCTATGGACCGTACCGGTTTCAATCCAAATCTCCTTCCCAATGTTTATCAAGTTGTTTATGATAATGTTGGATTATTTCAAATTCTTTAAATCTCATTACCATCTTAATTGCCCTTTTATACATCCCATACGCAAGATTTCTTTACTCATTTTTCATTTCCAAATCTAAATTTGGATTTATTTAACTCACCAAAATCTTTCAAAACATTTCAAATCCTTTATAGTTTGAATTTTTGGGTTCATAAATTTCAACTAAATTATATTAAGGAAAGGCAAAAGTGTTATAGCATAGACATTTATCCCACATAGGTTCAAATTCTTTCCAAAGTTCAGATCATTGAAATATGATTCATAAAATTTCCAAAACTCAGTTGGGTTGAATTATATTTCAAATCCGATTTTAAATTGACCATCCCGTTCGTCGGATCAGTTAGGGATAGCCAGGGAGAGCAGGAAACTATATTTTCCAAACCCAAGCCTTAGACACTATCCTCTCTGTCACCCTAGAACGTTTCGGTATATAATTATATATACTTGAAAGAATTGAAATTAATATACATTTTTTTTTGCATTCGATAAAGGTTAAAATTTGTCCAATCTTTCAAGTTCACTGTTAAGGTTTCATAACTTTAGTTAAAACCATTTATTGGAACTTAGTATAATATCACCAAATTTTTATCATTGTTTTAAGCTTACAAAGGTCTTTTAAAGGAAATGGTACCGAGTGCATTAAATCGTCCAATGTTTAATTAGGAAACTCAAATCTTACTTCCAACTAAATTTCAACGCTTATGTTACAAATGTTTATATAACCAATTGGTAATCAAAGTCAATTTCTCTTTTGATAAGTTTCAACACTTGCATAATTGATTTCAAACATATAAATGGTCTTTAAAATAGTAAAACTAAGTGTATATGATAAACCAATGTTTGAACTTGTTTCCTTTAAAATTTATGAAACCACGGTATTAAATAAACTTGTTTACTTACATGCTTAAATTAATTTTTCTTTAAATAACTATATATATATATATATATATTTGAATAGTTAATCATTTATGCAAACAATTATACTCAAAAATAAAATTTTAAAGCTTAAAATGGTCATGACTAAACATTTTCATTTGACTCAAAAAAAATCAACTTTAGTTAGATTTCAAACTAGTTTACAACTTTAAGGACAAAATAATTTTAAGATATTGCCAAATCATTTCATATTTAGGGGTAAATAGTTTAATTATTCGTGACCTAGTTTTCATTAAATTTAAGAATTAACTTTTTTTTTCTATTCACTAAAGAAGGAGATTCACATCGACTACCAATATACCCCACAACCATGGTGTGTGACACAACCAAAATGAGCACAATTCATTTATCAACATGACAACAATTTAGCAACCAACAAATTTTTTTGCACAAACATTATGTAAATTAACGCCTAGTGTTGGTGTGTTCTAACTTACACAAGCATCCATTCTACATGTCATGCAACAATTCACATATCATATACTAACGCTAAAGGATTAAAATTATCAACTAATTGAAATAAACCATTAAAATAAATTGTTCTCACCGATATTTGCTTTCCATCTTTTACCGTCAAGTTCCAAATCAACTTCGTCAGTCTCTATTATCTCTTACACGTGCATCATGCACTGTCTTCTCTACAACTATCGCGTAGGCCAACTCACAAACAGCGAAACTTTTTCCTCCAAATATGCATGCACGTACACGGTTCTTCTTTGTGGACCCACGTATACAAGTAAATTTATATTTTAAACGTCAATTTTTCTAGGTTGTTACATAATTGGTGAAATTTGATATTTAGTATGAATTACCAATTAAAAATATTTTTCAAATAGTTAAACATTTTGTCAGCGTAACAACCATATGTATATTTGTTCTATATATAATTAAATAATCAACTGCTTATTTGTATGATAAAAAACTTCTGAAAATTTTCAAAAGTTCCAAAGGCATTAGACATGAATAAAAAAATAGCCAATTAGACATGAATATATATATATATAGGCATTTGCAAAGATTTGTAACCTACGATTATAATGTTGTTAATTCCGTGAAGCATCAACGACTCCAAGTGTAAGAGTTGGAGTGATGTCTAAAGCGATATTCCGTCATGAGAAAGACTCATATTTTTTTGGAAATAACATCTTTTTCATTAGGTTTTAACATCAGAGGATTATCAAGATGGACAAAGCATGGATCCACCTACCAAGGTTTTGTCAATTTTGACTAGTAGTTTATACTTGTAATTATTTGTATATTGATTAGTGATTTGTTTATGTGTCATAGAATGTCCGAAGAATACAGACAAGCTGTTCGGAATTTTGTTTATGGGCATGCAGAAAGGAAGGGAAATCCAGAAAAAATTGTTTGCCCCTGTTCAAAATGTAGGAATCTTATCCGCCATCCGTCAAGAGATGTCGTATCACACTTGATTATTTTTGGATTTGACCCAACATATGATGTATGGATTTTTCACGGAGAAGCACGCCGTTCAAAAAGTGAAGGTAATGGGGAGACAAATGCATATAAAATGTACTTAGACACACAAATGTGTAATGAAGAAATGGAAGATCATGGTAATGTAAGACATGGGGTAGAGATCAAGGAGATAATAGAAAATTCTGAAATTCCTTTGTACCCTGGTTGTGCAAGCCACACAAAGTTATCAGCGACAATACTTCTTTACAGGCACAAGGCTCGAAATGGTGTATCTGATATGGCTTTTACAGAACTCCTTAAACTTCTCAAAGATATGCTACCTATGGAAAACACGCTTCCTGATTCTACATATGCAACAAAGAAGCTGCTCAAATCATTTGGTTTAGGCTATAGACAAATACATGCATGTGTAAATGATTGTTTTCTTTTCAGGAAAGAGCTCGCAGATAGTGATTTTTGCCCAAAATGTGGAAAATCTCGTTGGAAAAAAAATAAGACGAAGGAAGATGGAAAGCAAACCAAAGTAGCTGCAAAAATATAGAGATACTTTCCAATAATACCAAGACTGAAAAGAATGTTTATGTCTTCAGAAACAGCAGAGCAATTAAGATGGCATAACACTCATAAGAGTGAAGATGGTAAATTACGTCATCCAGTAGATTCTTCTCAATGGGCTACAATTGATAGTATGTATACTTCATTTGCGTCTGATCCACGAAATTTAAGGCTTAGTCTTGCAAGTGATGGCTTTAATCCCTTTGGAGATTGGAATTCTAAATATAGTTGTTGGCCAGTATTTCTTGTTGCGTACAACTTTGCTCCGTGGCTTTGTATGCACAAAGATAATATGATGTTATCTTTATTAATTCCTGGACCACGACAACCAGGGAATGATATCGATGTTTATCTACAACCGCTTATCGAAGATTTGAAAAAGTTATGGAATAAAGGGATGAAGGCATATGATGCGTACACTTGCAACGAATTTAGATTACATGCAGTTTTAATGTGGACAATAAATGATTTTCCAGCTTATGGAAATTTAGCAGGTTGTACCGTAAAGGGTAAGAAGGCATGTCCTGTTTGTGGCGTTAATACATGCTCAATATGGTTACCATTTAGTAAGAAATGTGCATATTTAGGACATAGGCGATTCCTTGATCCTAATCATGAATACCGTCAAAGAAAAAACTTGTTTGATGGAACCATAGAAAATAGACAAAAGCCTCCAATACAAACTGGTATCCAAGTCTATGATATTGTTAAAGATATTTGTAATGACTGGGGGGAAAAATCAAAGGAGGAAGAGAAAGAGAAGGAAAAAAGGAAAAGAAAAAGAGGAGAAGAGAAGAAAACAAAAAGTCAAATGTGGAAAAAGAAGTCTATTTTCTTTGATTTGCCTTATTGGTAGGTAAAGTTTAATTAGAAATTGCTTCTTTTTTATCGATATAATCATTATTTTATTATTAATTAGTTATAATTTATTTTTGATTTTCTTAGGTACTTCCTTTGCGTCACAATCTAGATGTAATGCATGTTGAAAAAAATATTGGTGAAAGTATTCTTGGTACGTTACTTGATATTAAAGGAAAATCAAAAGATGGCATTAATTCACGTAAAGATCTAGAAGTATTGGGTATTAGGAAGAAGTTACATCCTATAGAGATGGGAAGCAAAGCATTACTTCCAGCCGCCCCATGCACCTTGACTGATCAAGAAAAGGAGATCTTTTACAATAGAATGAAGAATTTGAAAGTACCCGATGGGTATAGCTCAAACATTGGGAAATGTTTTGCTAAAGAAAACAAAATTTCAAATCTTAAGTCTCATGATTATCATGTTTTGATACAACAACTGTTGTCTGTATCACTGAGAGGACTTCTGCCTAATGGGACAAGGAATGCATTACTACGACTATGTTCATTTTACAACGACATTTGTCAAAGAGTGCTTGATAAAGATAAATTAGAATCCATCGAGAATCAGATCGCATTAACACTATGCGATCTTGAGAGATTTTTTCCTCCTTCATTTTTCGACATCATGATTCACTTAACAATACATTTATCAAGGGAAGCTAGAATTTGTGGGCCAGTACAATGTCGGTGGATGTATCCATTCGAAAGGTAAAATTTGAAATTAGTACGTATAGTAGTTGATAACATATGTGCTTGTGAAAATATTTTACTTACGCATCTTGATTATAGATACATGAGACATTAAAGGGGTATGTTAAAAATCAAGCACGGCCTGAAGGCTGCATAGTTGAGCGTTATTCTGCTGATGAATGCATGAAGTATTGTGCTGGCTATATTAATGGTGCATTAGAAATTGGACAAAGAAAAAATAGAAATGAGGTGGAACGAAGTGATTCCATGCTCGAGGGGCGTCCTATTTATAAAGGAAATCCTATGGTACTCAATAAGGAGGTGATTGATGTTGCTCATCGATATGTGTAGTTTAACATCGAGGAAGCAGAGCCTTATATAAAGTAAGCACAAGTCTAATTCAATTATTTTATATGAAATAAATTAGATTGACTTGTATGATTACGTATATAGGATGCACAATGAGGAGCTGAAACGTTTGCATCCTTGGCTTTCACGGGATGATTTGGAACTTTCAAAGTTGCATTCAAAGACTTTTAGTA
Organism: Allium sativum; assembly: GCA_030737875.1. Taxonomy (NCBI): domain Eukaryota; kingdom Viridiplantae; phylum Streptophyta; class Magnoliopsida; order Asparagales; family Amaryllidaceae; genus Allium; species Allium sativum. The sequence continues at coordinate 827,571,593 of CM060913.1, forward strand.
ATTGGTTTAAAAAAAAAAGGTTGACAATGTTATATCTTTTAGGATGGATAAGTTCGGCATAGAAGTATATGTTATTGTAATTAGTCTTTATGTATAACATTATGCTTTTTCAGGTTCAAGATGATAGAAAAACATCCGATGTTAGTGAACTAATAAATTGGCTTTCACATGGACCTCGTCATCAAGTAATTTCTTATACTGGTTATATAATTAATGGTCGCCGTTTTCATACTAAAGACAATGATAAATCTACACAAAATAGTGGTGTTTCAATTGAGGCAAGTATTGTTCGCATAGATGGATCCATTGAGAAAGTACCATACTATGGTGTTTTGCGTGAGATTTTATTGTTTGACTACCGCCAGTTTCAAATTGCCTTGTTTAAGTGTGATTGGGAAAATATTGACCGTGGAGTTAAGATCGAAGATGGATTCACGTTAGTCAATTTACATCAATTTCAAAATCAATTTGCAAACGACCCTTTCATCTTGGCGACACAAGCCATACAAGTGTTTTTTTTAGAGAAAGTAGTTCTTCAAATTGGTATGTTGTGCTATGAGCACCCGCTAGAGGTTTCCATGAGTTGGAAAGCTTTGATGAGGAGGATGAGTCAACTAGCAAACCGGTAGATGAGTCATTACTTGATGATAGAGATGTCGATGATGGGGACGAAAGTTATATAAGGAAGGATTGTGACGGTATTTTGGTATGATATAAGCACACTTTATCGATATTTGCATTACACGTATTTATAATTTTAAAGAGGGTAATTATACATAGGCTATGCATAGTCATATTAATTAATCATGCATTATTGACCATGAATTTTGATTTTAATTTTGGGGAAAAAAGTTAAACTTTCTTTTGCGGGTATCGCTATTGTATGTTAGGATTTTCATATTTTGCAATAATGACTAATTAGTATGATGTTCTAATTATTTATGTATATTATGATTTTTTTTCCAGGTTTCTCCCTTAGTCGAAGATAGTTGAACTTGAAACATCTGTGGGTAAAATGGTGCAAGATCATGGAGAGGTACTTTGCACTTCTATTTTCATAATTTCCTGTTATGTTTTGGCCCTATATGTGCAGTAAAGTTAAGACAACTTACATAAGTATGCATATGTTTCTAATGTCCATGTGTGCGTTATGATTATGAATATAATTACGCAGTTTACTTAAGATGCATATGTTTTATTTGGTACTTTTAGACACTTGTTTTTTCAGTCATAAGAACAAACCGTTGATCAAAAATGAAAATTAATTATGTATAAGTGAGATTTATTTAGATGCATATTTACCCAATCAGCATTACCTCCTTATCCATACTTGGTTAGGCATTTAACTGTTGACACTTTGGTCATGTAGAACTAATCTTGTATCTAGTGTTTATTAGGTAATATGAACAAATTCATCAAAGTTTTTAGCATTTGATACAATTTTGACTCGAGATAACCTAAGGCAATGTATAATTAGGTTAAGGCTCAAAAATAATCAAACATTTAATTGACTGGACGAAATAGCATTATTCAGCCTTTAATCTGAATTTCCTTCGTACCAATTTACCTGTTATTAGCCACATTTAGATGCGATTACGAAACAATGAAAACAAAAATATACGATCGTAACATAATTTAACTATAAATCAAGCGCAGTATAAATTAACAAGAAAAAAACCTGCCTCTGTAATGGATTTGCTTCAAAGTAAAGAGCTTCCAGACATCAATAAGTAATTACAGATAGTTAATAATCTAACAGGGAGGATACAATGTTATTTTTGCGTTGTATTATACGAAGAAGAAGAAGAAGCAGCTATCGGATTTGGTTTTCTTAGAAAAACTCGTAATGATTTAGAGCCGTGATTAGTGGTAAGATTAGCATGTGTGCTTGAGTTGGTCGTGCTTGCTTTTGCCTTTCATTAATGTGCGACGTTGGTTTTAGTTTTCAAACCATTTAAGTGATAGGCATTGCTTGTATCACTAGTATTATTTTGCTCTTGAGAAGGAGATACTTCTGCTTACATAACTAATGACAACTATATAAAGTTTGCTTACATAGTTACATGCTTATCAACACTGTATTATTTTGTTTTATCAAATACCAATCAAATATTACTGGGCTATTTATCATCGAAATTGCGCTATTTATCATCGAAATTGGGTTGTTTATCACTGTACCACTAGAACAACTGTTGAAAATAAAATTAAAAACTTTCCATTGTTCATATCCATATACATCCACTTCTTTAATAAAATCAGTGGGCATCTTGATTCATTATTCAAGGTTCATGGTTCATAGACATAAATTTATGTCTGCTTCATGATTCATGGTCTGCATAGAATTTCAGCTTATAACTTAAATTCCTTTTTTTTCCTTCATAAACAGATTACAAAAAAACTAAAACTCAAGCTATATTGTGATTATAATACACCACTCATCATATGTAGAATTTTAATACCAAATATATACTATAACTAAATGTGCATTCCTTGTATCACTAGTAAATAAATGTGCATTCCTCGGCAATACTGTAACTTTCCTAACAATAGGACAGATTGCTTGGTTGTGATTTGTACAGTTCGATTTTGAATTTGGGCCTTATGGAATATCACATTCCATTTTCTTCATCTGGCTTCTTATTTTATATACATGCATTGTTTTTGTGGTTAAGTTTGAACATGGTACAACATTTATATAAAACAGCTGAATAATGTTTCAGTGGTACAATACATAGAATTATATGTGGTGCATGGCACCAAATTATAGAATTTTATGCAAATAAGCCAAGAAATTCCTATGTCTAATAATTATATCGCTTATGTATTTTAAACAACAGAAATTGAAATTCCCTTCTCAAACAAAAACGATGTTCTGTGCTAATAATTCCTATGTCTAATAATTTTGTGTCGTTGTTCTGTGCTAAATACATATGCAAATAAGCCAAGAAATTCCTATGTCTAATAATTTTGTGTCGTTATTCTGTGCTAAATACATATGTAAATTTTGTGTTGCTTCTATTTCCTTTTTTTCCAACTGTCGCTTTTGTTTCCTTTTATTCAACTATCAGACCTTTATCTGATATATGTTTGTCATTTATGTTAAGAACACGCCCGGGTTACCATTAAATTTTGGCACTAAAATATTCTTTTAACCCATTGTTGACGTGACGAGGAGCACTTCATCACTTTCATATATCTAGTTTGCTAATGGTTGGACTATAAATTTTGCCTAAATCGTTTGCTAAAAATTACCTTGTGTCCTACTTTAGTAAGCTGCACAGTTTATTATGCTACACAGTTTAACTTAACTAACCCAATAACCCATCAAACCTATACAAACATTTCAGAACTGTACTAGAATTTATGTTGACTGTGTATGCTATTTCAGATATCAAAGGTAGCAATGAAATATTTAAAGAGGCAATCTCTAGCTGCAGTTGCAACTTCACATGTAAAAGATAAGACTGCTGGTGTGAAAATCAATGAAAAAAGATGTGCTGATGTTGCTTTTCAAAGTTTAAACAGCAATGTTAGAGGATCTCCTCGGAAGCGTATTGAAATGCAGCCTCTACCCGATAATATTCAGTCTCCGAATCCCAATTCGGTCAGAAGATCCCCTCGCAAGCGTAATGAAATTCAGCCTCAACCCAATAATATTCACTCTCCAAATCTCAATCGGGTTAGAACATCCCCTCGGAAGCGTAAGGAAATGCAGCCTCCACCCGATAATATTCACTCTCCAAATCTCAATCCTGGCCCTAATTCAATCGGATCTACAAATATCACCCCCACAAACATAGATCCACCCAACGCCATGGTTGCCTTGAACAATCCAAATTCTAATGATGGTATTCAACAAGAGACGGCAAGGAAAAAAAGAGGGAGGACGATGATGAAAAAATTTTCTTTGACGCTTAATGAGAGGGCCGAAGTTATATTCAACGATCGTGGTCAACCAATAGGCTCCAACTCTAAACACTTATCATCGTATCTTGGTACCTTAGCAAGGGAGATGATACCTTTGACCATTTCAGAGTGGAAAAAGGTTGACATAAACTTAAAGAAAGATGTATGGACTTGTATTCAAGTATGATTTTGATTTTTGCATTTAGTTTTTTTTTTACTTCATTTCATTCCAATGGTTTATCCATCATAATTCCTCAAAAATTACTTTATGCTTTGCCTGTCAACTAATCTTGTACTAGGTAAGAGCTGAAATGTTCTTATTTCTGTTTCCAATATATATAATAGATGTTGGCTAAAAATTAATAATTGTTGGCTAAAAATTAATAATTGTTTGTTGTGCAGTCAAGATTTGTGGTGGATGAAGCATATAAGGATCTGTTGCTTCAGATGGTGGGAGTACGATGGAGAGAGGCGAAGTCAAAATTAGTTTCCGCTATTAAAGCAGCTTCTATGTGTTCTGACTCTTCCGCTAAATTGGCGATGCTAAACTCGGATACTACAGAAGATGTTCAAGAGTGGAACGACTTTGTTAAGGAAAAACTATCGGAGAAATTTGGGGTAATAAAAGTTGTATTTTATTCATTATAAATTAAAAGGTAAATTATAGTTTATGAATGAATTTCTCCGATGTAGGAAATTAGCAAAAAATACAAAGCATTGAGAGATAAAAATAAAATTCCACATACAATGAGCAGAAAAGGTTATGCGAGATTAGAAGAGGATATGGTAAGAAATTCATGTACGTTTATATCAATAATATCTTTTTTTTTCCTTTGGTTCTTCCTTCTTACCATTGTTATTTGCAGAAAAATGAATCTGGAATAACAAATATTAGCAGGGAAGAGCTATGGTGCAAAGCCCATACCAAAAAAAATGGAGACCCACCGAACTCCGTTGTTGCCGATTGCATTGTAAGTTTTTTATTTATTATCAAATATTTCGCTGGATCTATTTTTACTCCCATTCAAGGTTCGAAATCCTGGTTTCTGGTTCCGTTCCGGTCACGTAAAAATATTAAAAGTCCGGTTCCATTCCGGAAATTCCGGTTTGATGATTCCGGTATGTTTTTTTACAAATACGCAAATAAATATGTACTACTAATCAAGGTTTAGACTTTCGATTTTTGTTTTCATTTCGATCATTGAGAAATTTTGATATTTCAGTTTCATTCTGAAAAACTCAGAGATCCTGTTTCAATTCCGATACTTTTTCTTTCTTAATTTATCTTAAATTCTGTAGAAAATGTATGTTTTGATACAAAAATGTGCATATAACATAACATTTTCCGTTAGTAGCTTTCCAAAATTTTCGTTTTAACGCATTCAGATTTGTCGCTAACAATCAGCTGAGATACTATTAAAAGATAAAATACTACGCTCAGAAATTGCTCAAACAATCGGCTAAATTAAATAAGGGGATTGTTAAAGGGACTCCATTTTTTGTTAAGGGAGGGATAAATTTAAGGGGACTCCATCCTATTATTTTATTGTTAAGGGGGGGGGGGTTTGCAAATTTTAAACTAAACTGAAATACATACTAAAATACCCTTGCGTCCCTAACCATTAAAATTAATTTCAGTTCGATCCTACCACGTTGCGAATAAAAAAAATGTTTGAACGCTGAAACTGTATACATTCGGGTCTTTGTTTCTTCTGCATGGCTTACCCAGACAGTGGTTCATTACCGTATTACATTCATTCAATTGAACATAGTAGTTATGATTTGAAAGTCAAATGACTTGTACATCATTTCGTACTCAGATTTTTGCTGGCTAGAAAATAAAATAAGAAAATAGCCTCACGATACTGTTTACCTTCCTCCAAGCCCTTCAATCTTGGTAAACTGGTACAATCATAAAACGATGGAAAATAATATCATTGGTGCATGTAACTTGAATCCAGTGATATATTAATAATATTTTTTATGCTAAAACATTTTGATTTCCTGCAAAATAATTTGAACAATAGGACTTCATTTTGTTGAAAATCTCCTTTAAATTAGAATAAATTGTACACTAAATCCTATTATTATTACCTATATGTCTCATTTTAATAATTTTCAGCATAATTAAGTCCTCCATGTTGGCCTGCTATGCAAATATCATGCGATATGTTAAATTAAGAGCAAGACAAAAACTTACCTTGACAATATCACGGAAAATCCTAAAATAAGAACAAAACAAGTAACTCCACCTACCCAATGGATGCAATTTTAATAGACCAAGTATCGAAGGATGTATGGAACAATCATCCCAAGAAACAGTTGGTAACTCAAGCTAAAGGGAGAAAAAATAACAAGCACAGTCCATTTAATTCAAGTAAATATACATTTTAAGAGAAATGCAGATGTATATAATATTATAGTTTGACACTTGAACGCGCATTTATAAAGATGAAGATTCAAATACTGTTACATAATAGTAATTCAAAACCAAGCAAATAGTATGATTATGAAGGAGGTACAAGCCTTATAACATAATGCGGTCAAACTGCAATAATTAAGTGTTCAAAATCATGGCAGCACACTACGTGTAAAAAACCTGCCAAATTGAATTCGGTCGTAGTCGTATCCTGATGAATTTACTGTAATTTCTCAATGGTCTAATGCCTAATATCTTGTTGTCATATGACAATAATCACGGGTAAATGAAACATTGTGCGACTACCGAAATATATATTGATCAACGATTATATGACTGCGGGCGAGCTAATTGACGTTGAATCATCACTGCATATGTCAATTAGTATTCCCGTTGAAAATTTTGATCAAATTGAAGGATCAAATATCACGGTCCAGTTGCAGGATCAAACTGTACAATACTTATTTCATATAAACTATGATATTCAATGAAAAATAATATAGTCGATCAATATATTCAACGCGGTACAAATAATCAAAATTCATCCTATCCCAATAGGAACTCCCGTGATCCGATGCAACAACGCAACTTTCCTGAGTCTCCATTAACTTCACTGTATCCATTAATTATTTCATATCCAAATTAATTTTCATTCATTTCTTAGGGTTTATGTTTTAAGGTATACATTCTAAAGGATTATAGGGTTAGCTTGGGAATTTTTATATGCATATTTAAGGGGGGGCTAATTTATTTTGTCCTCCCCTTAACAATTGTTCGATAATTAAAAAATGTAACCCCCCTTAACTTAAAATGGAGTCCCTTTAACAGTACCCATAAATAATATACAAAATCCAAAGACAAACCCTAAATAAAAGCCGCTTCTTCTGTGCTGCGGCTTCTTTCTTCTACGCTGCGGCTTCTTTCTCTGGCTCTTCTTTCTGCATGTTGCTTTAATTTCTTCCTTGCTGCGGCTTGTTCGTTTATGGGTTTAGATTTCTTTTCTTCTTTGTTTTTTCCTTTTTGGGCTTCGGTACCGAAACGGAATTTTCTGCGAATTCAGCCCCGGTCATCGCCGGAACCGGACCGGGATGGCCTGAAATCCGGCGTGCCGGGGGGGAATCCGGCATATTTACGGACATATAATCTAATGCACTTGTCTTCAATTGTGCATTGAAATCGGAGGACTGAACTTGATTTTTTAACTTTTGAAGATGCATGCATTTTTATGCGATGTGGTCACCTACACAAAATACATCGGTATACTATTAATTAAACTATGGAACTCTAATCTTAAAATGCTCCAAATTCAATTATGCAAGTTTGAAAATCATATATTGTAAAGGTAAATTAAAGCACTTGGTTATTTGGTTGCTGCAGTATTGCATAATACAATGTTAACCATTTCTTCAGAAGAATATTAAGGAACAGTCCTCATACAACTTAAAATTTAATTTGTAGGCTAAGATAAAACAGCACAGTGGTGCTCAGAGCTCAAATTGGTGCTTATGCAAGTAATTCAAAAACGGTGATTGCATTGAAAAATCAAGTAACTCATTTGACCGCTAAAGTAGAAGTGCTGACTAATATCGTCATGACGGTAAGTTTACAGTTAATTAGTTATTTGTTAACAAATATGTATTATGTGCTTATGAATTACCAAGTCATCTCTTGTACTTTTACAGAGAAAAAATGATACTGTGGCGGATAAGGAGATTCCTCAGGCTCATACACCTCAGGTTAGAATATAAAACTGGATTTTTATTTTTATTTTAAAAACCATATTAGGATATAATACTTAGAAGTATTGTGATTCCATGTTTCTAAAGATTTCGATTTTGTTAATACTTTACCATGGTTCACACATAACCTTTCTATAATTCCATAAGTAGGGTTGATCGTATTAGCGTAATCTCACCTGTTTTTGAATTCTTTGATCAGAACTGGAAGAGTAGCTGACCATTGTTGAGAGTAGTAGTGTTAATATATAAAACCTGTTGATTCCATGTTTCTAAAGATTTCGATTCTATTAATACTTTACCAAGGTTCACACATAACCTTTCTATAATTCCATAAATAGGGTTAATCGTATTAGCGTAATGTCACCTGTTTTTGAATTCTTCGATCAAAACTGGAAGAGTAGCTGACCGTTGTTGAGAGTAGTAGTGTTAATATATAAAAACTGTTGACGTGCCGTTGGTGAGCAACTGTATATAAGCTGGAGAGTAGTAGTAGTATTACCATTTGGTAATTCTCATCATGCGTCAGCCTGTTAGTCCTTTTGATCATATACACAATAAAACTTCCTCATATTCCTTTAATTACTTGGAATACATAAAAGCACTCGATAGTGGAGACTTGTTTGCAATTGTAATTTTAGTAACCAGTTGAGGAGTTACAGCAGTTGTCTTAGCAACGTGCTGGTCATACTCGTTCACTGGAGTCATAACCAATTGAGGAGTCACATCCGAACCACCTTCAAGTTGCACTGGACGAATGCAATCAAGTTGCACTGCAGTTTCAGTGGCATTGGTGCCTAAACAAACTACATTAACAGCTTGTTTTTCTTTGCTAACTCCTAAGTTTTCGGAGAAAGAGAAAGCTTTAGTGAGCATGTCATTTATTTTACAAATCTCTCCTTCCTCATTTTCTTTATCGATATGAATCGATCCATTCATTTCCTTCATCACTAGGGGCGAGAAAACCAAACTTATTGCCTAAGTAACTGCTAGAACAACCAAAATGTTGAACCTGGTTCTCAACAATTCCATTTTTCTCAATATTTGCCTTATCATTCCTGCTCTGGCTTTTGGGAAGAACAACACTTTTCTTTCTTTTCATCACTTTCTTCTAACTAAATTTCTTCTTAATTAGTTAGGGTACTAGAATTAACTTTCTCACTCACATTCACATTCTTGACACTAACTGGAATTTCTTTATTGCTAACAGCATCATCCTTAACAAGGCCATTGCACACAGCACTAATATTATCACTTAAACTCAGGTAGTTAGCTTTTACATGATCAAATATACACTAGGATTTCAGGTCGACTAATTTTGCTGTCTGATTTTCACTGGAAGCTATGGTTAACATTTTCATAGTGAGAAAAATATTTCAAATTTTTATGCATTACTTTCTGCATTTGGTTAACAGCAATTACTATTTGTATTCAAAAATATTATCAGAATTAGTGCAATGCTGTAAGGTTACAGGCTACAGCAATGCTGTATAATAAGTTCTGAATGATGTATTTGGTTAACAATTTTTTCTGTATTTGGTTAGGAATGCTGTAAGATTACAGCAATATATTCTTTCTGCATTTGGGTAACTTTTTTTTTTTGCAGTCACATCGTGCTAGTAACAGTATGCAGGCTCAAGATCGACGGGATCGGGTTACTATGGACGGTTTGGTGAACAAAAAGTGCAATCTATTAGGTTGGGAGAAAAACATAGTTGCAGAGGGGACGATAGCAAGTACCGATCCCGATGCTTTGGTACATTTCAAAAAGCTTGGAGCTGATGCTTGGAAGATATGTGTGAATGTAGCGGTGGAACCGGAAACTTTTTTGTTTAGGCCAAATTCAGAGATGTCGACTATCGGACAGGCCATTGGATCTACCGTCGCGTGGCACAAAGATTACATTTCCTTGGTCTAGTGTTGGTACTTATGAAACTAGTTATGTAATTATGTTAGAACTTAGAACTAGGTGGCTGCTACTTATCTAAATCTTTTGGTATGTAAACTTATCTAAATCTTTTGGATCGGATGTAAACTTATCTAAATCTTTTGGATTGGATGTAAACTTATCTAACTTTTTGAAACGTGTTGGAATTTTAAGACTTTTGCTTTAGTCTTTTATTATGTGTTGTATCAGCATGTTAAAATATAAATATTATTATTATGAATCAATATGGTATCAGGTGTATATATAAATCTATTATTTCGCAACGGGCAAACCCTGTTGTTATATGATATTGTAGACAGTCTACGAAGTAGTATATTACCACGGTTGAAGACTGTTGTAATTTCACAACGGGCAAAACCTGTTGTTATATGATATTGTAGACAGTTTACCAACTAGTATATTACCACGGTCGACGACTGTTGTAATATACTGTATTACAACGGGTAGAAGCCGCTTGTAATTAATCAGCTATTACAACGGGTTTATAGACATTGTCATAGAGTCCGTGCACGTGATAGAGACACGTTATTACAACGGGTGTTTACGACAGTCAATGACCGTTGTAAACTTGGAAGGATCTATTACGACGGCTCATATTCAGACGGGCTAAAGCCCGTTGTGAAAAGCATATAACAACGGTTTTTGCCCGTTGTAAAAGGACTGTTCTGTTGTAGTGGCATACATCAGACTTTGGATTATTTTACCCTAAGGATGATTCATTCGACCTAGTTTCTTATTGTGATGCTGATTATGCGGGATGTAAATCCGATGATAAAACACTAGTGGAACGTGTCATTTCTTAGGACATTCACTAGTCTCGTGGTTTAGTAAAAAGCAAAATACTGTATCTTTGTCAACAACTGAAGCAGAATATATCTCTGCTGCTTTAGCTTGTTCACAAGTAATATATATGCAACAAACTTTAAATGATTTTGGATTAAAAATAAATAAATCACCAATATACTACGATAATACGAGTGCTATAAATATTTCTAAAAATCCAACTCAACATTCAAGAACTAAACATATCGATATATGACATCATTTTCTTAGAGATAACGTAAGTAAAGAGAAATTTTCACTTGAATCTATAGGATCAGATAAACAAATAGAAGACATATTAACAAAACCATTAACCGAGGCAACGTTTACAAAATTTAGAAGAGAATTAGGTATTTGTTCACTAGGTGAATTAGAATAATTAAACATACTAGTATATATAAGAAGAACAATAAAAATAAAATGAAAAATACAAGTATGTCGACATACATATGTCACTATGTTGACATTTATCTAACTGACATATTTTTAAAATTAATTCCCACCAAAAGTTAGTTAAAATAACCATCTAAACTCTCTACTTCGAATTTTCTTCTTCATTCTCTTATTTCACTTTTGTAAATACTCTAAACCAAAATAAATAATGGCCTCCACCAACTTTAACACCCAAATTAATCCCAAATCATCCGCTGGACCATCCGAAGGTCCTTTCTTATGTTCTACCCTATCATGTGTCATCAAAGTTGAAGAGAAAATGGAATGTACTCTTCAAATGCTTGTTGAAATACAAGTGCTCCAAATCTAGATGAGTCAAGAGCAAAATCAACAAGGAAAAAATGTTAAGAAGCCTTCATAAATTCATGATGGATAATCAAGCAAACCTAATTGTCATCGAAGATGAAAAAGAAGCCATGGTAGAAGAGGAGGAAGAAATGATGGAGGAAGATGAACCTGAGGAGATACAACAAGAAGTCACTAATGAGGAAGATCAAATCATATGCGTGGGTGAAGTCTTGTTCGATCAAAATGGAAATGTGGTTGAACAAAATGGGGATTTTTGTCTCCATTACCCAACTTGTCCAACCCATAAGTCTCCCATCGTCAAAAACAATTAGAATTTAGGTTTTCTTTTTGTTCCTTTTCTTTTCTTTGCGTTCATTCAATATATTGAATTTGTAGTAATTCATATTATATCGCTTGTAAAAAACTAAATTTAATATAATGCTTGTTTTGCCTACCATAAGTATTTTATTACTTTGGTATATAGGCAAGAATTTTGGGGAAGTCATATACATTAAGTATTATAATAAGTTATACCCTTATATATCTTAGTATAGAATAATATAGTTTAGATAGATATCGAAATTAGGGGGAGTATTTTTCTTTAGTATAAGGATTATATATATATATATATATATATATATATATATAGGATTAAGAGGGAGTACTTTACTTTAGTATAGGAATTATTTAGATAGTTATAGGTTTTAGGGGGAGTATTTTTAGAGTTTTTTTTTATAATGCCAAAGGGGGAGGAATTATAAAATATAGTCTTAGTTTAAATAGAATATATAGGATTCATATAGACAATGGGAGTATTTGAAGGATCAACATCAACAGTATGAACAAGTATGATATTTTAAATTAAGGTTGTCATCATCAAAAAGGGGTAGATTGTTGGAGAATGGAGTTTTGATGACAACAACCTTATTTCAATATTAATTGATTATAAAATATACACTAACACCTTTATCTAGAATATATACATACATATGCAGGATTTATACATAGGAATTAATACTGAAGATTGTACAATTTAAGAGGTTTTAGAGATTCAGAACTCAGAAATGATTCAAGACTCATGAGTAATCAAGATTTCTAGAGTTTAAGAGTTCAAAATAATATAGTAATAGACTGTAGTTTATGTAAGACTCTTAATAGCACTCCAAATTCAAATTCAAATTCTATTCTGATTTTCAAATTCCAAATTCCATTTTCAATTTCTATTCTAATTCTAATTAATTTTTCTATCTTACTTTTGGTTTTAAACTAAATTTTTTAAGTCTATAAGTTTTATATAATTATATACTTTATATTTATATAGTTTTAAACTTTATAATTTTATAAGTATGTTTATAGTTTATAATTTTGTGATTTTACATGATTTTCTACTTTATAATATTTATTTATAACACTACGTTTAAATTCAAGAATTTCAAGAATTATATATATACAGTAAAACACTTTAAAGATGCTCTAAATTTAATTTTATAAAGGGATATGTCGACATACATTAATAGCCATGTCGACATATAACTTCACATTTTTTATTTTGAAAGGAAGTGTCTTTTCACTATTTGTAACATTCCAGAAGCATTGCAAGCTTTCAAATCTTATAAATAGGGGCTGATTTCTAATTTTTTTCATCATTCTTCTTATCCATCTTCATCCCCTTTCTTTACATTATTAATATTTCATATTTTTATGATTTCTACACTTATACTCTGCCGAACTCAATTATATTTATATAAAACTTCTTCCCTTCTCACTCTCTACTCATTACTCTCTGAATCGAAGTGCTATTGAAGAGTTATAGGGATGTTGTAATTGTTTGGGAAGTGTTCGGGATAAGGTGTGTTCCTTGTATCAAGGAAAGTAATCAGTGGTAACCTTGTAGCCGGGGAAATTAAGGGAAATATACTTGATTAAAGGAGTTTGGAGTCGGTGGTAACCTTGCAGCCATGAAATCAAAGAGTTTGTACTTGGATATTGATATAGTAATAAAACTCTATGCAATCCAGCGTTGTGTAGGACTGGACGTAGGAGCAATTCCGAACCATTATAAAACCCGTTGAGTTCTTTCCTTTTCTGCATTTTATTTCAATTTTTTTTTGTTTGATTCTGTGTTTGTGATTGTTTCTGTGCTGTGTGATTCATATAGTAGATCATATAAGTTTTAGATTTTCTTAAATTATTTGAAAACACTATCCACTGCCTCTAGTGTTAGTTTTGCCTTAAAGATCCATTCCGCACTCCTCAACATTAGTAACTCCATCCATAGTTGATGCCTCAGGTTGAGATCCTTCCATGAGAACAAATACTTGAGCGACTTATGATCGTGTATAGCTCAAACTTTTCTCCAAGTAGATCGTGTCACCAAGACTCCAATGCGAACACTATAGCAGCCCGCTCTAGATCATGTGTTGGGTGGTTCTTTTCATGAACACTCAATTGTCTCCTTCCATAGCATACTACCCTTCCCTCTTGCATCAGAACAGCACCAAGCCCTGTGCCAACAATCATCGGTTGTAACATCCCATATTTTTAGTCGATTTATTTTAAATATTTAAATTGTTTTAAATGTTGAATTAGAAAACATTAATGGATTTTAATGTGGAACTTATCAATTTAATAATCAATATACAGTCAAATTCAAAGATATTAAATTATCATAATACGGAAACAATAACAATTGAATTCAGAATCTAAAACTAAATTGAAACAATACAGTCGATTAATATAAAATTTATATTGAATTATAGAGATAATAATTATTTATTATCGATGGATTTAATTATTTGAAATCAATTTATATTTTAGATCGAATTTAATTTAAATCCTTAATTTAATTTGTTATCTATTCTATACAATCGAATAAAATTTATAACCCGTTCTGTTGCATCTATAATAGCAAATAACTTTAGGAACGTCGGTTGTTACAATTAAATAGCGGTCCAAGATTTTTAGTTAGGAGACCGCAAGATATTTTAATTATTTAATTAAAACAAATATAATCAAAACTCTTTTCATTTTAAACATCATCCGACTTCTATCTTCTCGACCTATTTTATTCTCGAGCCTAACAAACTGTTACCCACCTTGAATATCAGGGAAATAAGAATTAATGGTGTGTGGTATGTGTTTCTACTGCCCGCGCCTATGAAATGAGCATCATCATTCATACTAAAAGAATTTCAAGCCCTCTGCTCTCCTCTTTGTTCATTTTCCCCAAATTGAAAATCGACCCACTGTGTAAATAAATAAAAGCGGGGTGCAAAATCAAAAATCAAAACTCCTGATGCTCGACTCAAGCAGGATTGGTGCAATGATTAGGTCGATGGAGTTATTGTTATGGATTGATGGGATAATGGTGTTATGAGGTATGCAACGTTGGGGATTTCAACATGATGAAGGAGTGCGATGGGAGGGATCACCGCGGTTTTGGAGGAGGTGATCGCGATTGAGAAGCGTCATATGGAGTTGATTTGGGAAGTCGCGATGGTGAGCAGGGAGGAGATTGTTGATTGTTGATTGTTTGTTGTCGGTGTGAGTTGTGAAGGTTTGTAGAGAAGTCGATGTTGGTAATTACACTAATTGGAGTTCGAAATTTTGTGTAGGGATGGTGGTGCTCTGACTGAACTGGAGATAGATTTTGAGTATGTGGAGAATGGAGAAGATATCGTACAGTATGGTTGTGTGTGTTCTTGCTAAGTGAATATTGGAGGGTTCGATTATTGAAGGGAATACTGCTGTAAGTTGTGGTCGTGGAGGGAGAGGCAGTGTACAACAATAGTAGAAGATCGACTGCAAGATGTTGTTGAAATGTCGAAATGGAATGGAGTATTATTGTTGGGTTGATGATCATATTTCGAGTTGTTCGGGGAATGCTGCGTAGTTGATCGATTAAATTACAAGGCAAACAAGGTATATATTAAATTTAAAATACTTAGGGATTTTTTTTTTAATAGTTAATTTATTTAGAAATCATTTAATTGCTTAATAAATAAATGTTAAATCAATAATTAATCGTAGGTACTAAAATAATAATTTCATTTAAGATGATTCGTAGCCGAGATGTTTTGGAAATTAAACAAGATATTTGGCAGATAAACCAAGGTGAGTAAATCTCACTTAAAAATTTATTTTTATCAATTAAAAATAAATTGTTTACTGCTTGGTTGCATATATAAATTGTTTATCAGTCTTGGTTATTATATATGTTAGTTATATTAGGCTTGGTGGTTGTGGCTATTATTATATATATTGGATTTCCCGTAGTACATTAGCGGATGCCCGCAGTATCATTAGCGGATGACCCTATCACCCCACGATATATGAGTGGATGACCTTCTATACCGCGATATCCTGGCTTGAAGCAGGACTGGTATTATTTAAATTGTCTGACATCTGTGGATGTAGGGAAACAAGTTGGAGGAATCCAACTGGGTTCCTCAAATTTATTTACTGTTATTTACATATTTATATATGTGTGTGATATGTGAATTGAATGGATGATTTGTGTTTTGGATATTAGAATATCAGTGGACCTAGATATTGTATTCTAAAATATCAAAAAAGGATTTTTGAATTTAAAAAGGAAAACTAATTTTCCAAAATGATAATTGGATTTAAAATAAGATTTGAAATAGGCGCTTGTTTTAAATATTTAAAACAAGAAGTGAAATTTACAAAGATGTTTATAAATAAAAGAGGGAAATTTTCAGTTGTATAATTTATAAATTTAAATTTAAGTATGGATTTAAAAAGGGATTTATAATTTGGAATCATTCAAAAAGGAATGATCGAAATTTATTATGAGGTTCGGAAGGTAAATTGGATTTAAATAAATCCACTTGGATTTATGATTCGAGTTCGACGATGTCGAATTTATAGAAATAAAATTATCTTCAGAAAATATTTTGAACTGTATTAAATAGAAATTTTAAATTTTAATATGAAATAGATTCTATGTTTTTATCTATATATGTAAGTTATGAAAATTAATTAAATGAGGTTCAAGTTCAAATGAATTTTCAAAAGGGAAGTTTGTTTTATTAGGAAGTTAATTTATAACCAATGTTATAAAAGTGATGATATATTTTCATCAGATAAATTAGGAAATCGATTTTTCCAAAGTAAGTATGGCATATAAAACCATATTTTTAATGGGATAAAAGGTGAGATTTGAATCAAGTTTTGTATTACAAACTCTTATCTATCCCAAGATAAGAACGTTGTCGACCAAGGTCTGAGAGGTAAATAAAATACCCCAACTTGAACGACTTCACTTTTATCAGAAGATGGTATTAGTTTGTAATGATAAGGGTAGTTGAATTAATTAATCATTTGCATGAAAAGAAATTTATAATTAGAATTCGACGATATCGATATTTTATAAATAATCTAATTCCATGTGAATTAGACTTGAATATAGAAATCGGAGCTTTAAATTGAGTTATGGATATGGAATAAAATAATCGATGAATTTTAGAAATAGATTTGGATAACAGGTTTATTTTAAAATACTGAAAGTTGAATTAAAATTTATTACTAAACGATGTTTAACATTATATTTAAATTATAATTAAAACGAACTCGCCGCAACGCGATAGTTTGTAATTTGGCGTTTCAAACTTCAATTGAGTATACAGAACTCAATATAAGTCGGAATTTGATAAAACAAGAAATGCCCGGACCTATTGAATAATAATTTTCTAATGGAAGAGAAAAATCTTGATTTCGTCGTATAGATTTTAAGTTATGTCAAAATCAAATTTTTAGAAAAATAGCACTATAATCGCTTTTAAACCATAACGGTTTATAAAATAAATTAAAAGGGTTTTGAATGAATAAAAATCCGAATTTCCAATAGTAGAATCCAGATTTGAGTTATAAATTAAATATGAACTTAATTGGAATATATGAAGTGATTTTTAGAACAAAAATCAGATTTTTGTTTATCGAATGAGGTTAACTAATTTCAAAAGCGATTAGTTAACAAAGTTTGGATTCGAATTTAACTTAGTTTAAATGAACTGAATTTATTAGTCGAGATTGGAAATTTGAATATAAAACTTGGGTTAGAAATTGGAAGCGAGCAAGGAGATTGAGTCTGAAATGAGTATAAATGAATACAAAAATATTTTAATGGGATATACTCAAATTAGAAAGAGCATTAGGCAAAAAGAGAAATTAAGGAAGTGGGTAGCGAATTTTGGTGAAAAGGGTTGAATTGATCAAAATGAATTGGAAATGGGCTTATATATGTTAAACAGGTATGGGATGAAGAAAATGAAGAGACTGAAGAATATTATTAGTGCCCGACAAAAAAGGTACATGTTTAAATTTCCATATGAGTTCTATGCGCCTAATCGACAAGCCCCTTGGCTTCTTGATCTTCTTTTGAACGGAAAGGGCCTAGAGAGGCGAGTTAGGGTTTAAACTATTGACCGGTACAAAGGAGGTGCTGGAGAAATTTTCCAGAAATTTAAGGAGTTAGAATATTTTTTATGAAATTTGGTAACTAAAAATTAAAATAGAAAAACCAATAGGGAAATGAACATGAAATATTAGAAAGGGTCAATGATTTGCTTGATGGATCTTTTGTTTTCATTTGATAGTTAAATCACCGGCTATCAAAGATTTTTTGTACCATCGTTGTAAATAAGGAGAGACCGGTTGGATTTAATATTCGAAAACCACTTCGTATAGGCATAGGCGTTGCAAATTAGGTTATGCTAAAGAAACCGAAGAAGAAATCGGAGACGGAGTGAAATGCAAGGCTTGTTCTGTTTGTCCAGTCCCAGGACAACTTGTATGGATGAATGCCCGATAGAGTACTCCTAACGGATCACATAAGACGATCTTTTCAAGGTATTACGTCTGGTAGCGGAGGAATTCGTTTCTCTTAGCTTTTATACTTGTAATATTTTTGAGAAGATCAACTAGTGATTTGACAGGTTTGACGATGTGACATTCAAAGTGAATGGTGGCTAGATGTTCTAAATGATATACGTAGCCTCAAGCCTCACAACCGGGAAATGACTATAATCGGGCAGACAGCATGGCTAGTTGGGTCATATCCAAGTAGGGTATATTTGTCACCGATCTAGAGAAAACTCATTATTTATTCTTCTTTTGATTATGTATCTTACGGATTACGGTTGGACGGTCGACAACCGTGGGTGACAATATATTCGCTACACTCAAGCTAAATAAGTGGGCAGTCATATGTGGTCGGGTTGCAAGATGTTCTTGCTAAACCTCAGTGTATCCCCTCTAGAGTACACTGATCGGGAGGTGGTCCCATACCTTGTCATAGTTGGAATCCAATCTTCAATAAGCGCCCTGCGATTTTTGATTTTATACTATATATGTAGAGCGTGAGATGCAAGCATTCTACTATTTAGTTATTTATTTGGTTACACAATATTATAATATCACTAGATTTTGTTATCAAAAATGTTTTGGTTATAGTAAGGTAAAAACCATCCATGTTTATGTGTGGGCCTGTTTTACTATTACCCTTTCTTTCAAAGGATTTTCAAAGTTAAACAATATGGTTGGAGTTTACTCACACCAGTCCCATGACTGACCCAGAGTTTATTTTGTTTTGTTTTCCTAAACTCTTATGTGCCCAAATCGCTACAGACAGTCAAGTGTTTAAGGCTTTTTACAGATACACTTGGAGGAGCTCGAAGCAGGAGGCTTCACCGTTAGATATTTAGAATTATTTTCCGTTGTGTTGTATATATGTTTATCTCTGATAATGGTTTGTATATATGATATAAAATTTTGTATTTCAAAAGTTATGTTATATGACATATTTTATTTGTTTCGCTGTGAGATTCTGTTTTATTATTTCTGTTCTATCTTCTATCGGTTTCTATATCTTTAACCCTAATGACTCATACTTCAGTATTATTTTAGTCGGACGTGTGTTGTATTAGTCAGCTCAGATAGTATGGATTTTCGGGCCGTCATAGTTGGTATCAGAGCTTAGGTTGGGCGAACACCTAGGCCTTGGTGGGGGGTTTACTCACTAGAGATAGGGTCAGAAGCACCCTAGAATGAGTTGAGTGTATACATATGTGAGAGCGTATTTTAGATTTGTATAAAAACTGTTTTATATTGTGTTGATCGATCTGCGGAGTGGTATATAAATTTCACATCGACGCGTTTAACTGAAGTGGCCGATAGGGATCTATAAACACTTGAACAGAGTAAATTGACATAGTATGCTTTGAAAGCTGGGTAAATGAAATAATTTTACCCAAATCTATATGTTTATATATAAGGAATAATTTTCCCAAATTATTATAATATATGTGTTGATTGAGATTATAATTGAATTAGATTATTAAACTAAAAATGGTTATATATAACCAAATAGAGCTTGTATATACAAATGGGGTGAATTAAAATTGGATTGAAACCGTAATTTTGAATTTAAATCCCGGATGTCTAAAAAATATTTTCTGAAATAATATGGCAATGTTTCAGAAGGATTTTGAATAAAAATCATTTTGAATGGATTTTATTCGAAAGTAATAAAGCATTGAATTCACTTCGGTTACTGGAAAATAATTCCGATGATGAAGCGCACCATCGTTGGTGTTCATTTTCGAGTTTCCAAGTGATGGATTGCTACAACAGTGAGATATTCAAAGGAAATTATTTGAGAAACACAAGTTATTTTGGAAAGTTAAAGTATTTTGAATTGAAGACAGAAATAAATATATGTATATTTATGTGATTTCGAAATGATTTGAAATGAAAACCCGAGAATTTGAATTCTGAAATCTAAATTTAACTTAAACAAGTTAAATAAATCGAAATGATGAAAACCAGTTAAATGAACTGAAATTGAATATTCCCATGAAAACTAAAAGTTGTATCGGACTTGAGTTATAGAATATGGAATGCGGAGCTATAACAAAGTGGGTTTTTGAAAAGATTAACGGGTTTGTAGCATTTCTTCTACGTTAGTAATTTCGGGGATGAAATTCTTTTAAGGGGGAAGGAATGTAACATCCAGGGTTTTTAGTCGATTTATTTTAAATATTTAAATTGTTTTAAACGTTGAATTAGAAAATATTAATGGATTTTAATGTGGAACTTATCAATTTAAGAATCAATGTATAGTCAAATTCAAAGATATTAAATTACCGTAATACGGAAACAATAACAATTGAATTCAGGATTTAAAACTGAACTGAAACAATTCAGTCAATTAATATAAAATTATATTGAATTATAGTGATAATAATTATTTATTATCGATGGATTTAATAATTTGAAATCAATTTATATTTTAAATTGAATTTAATTTAAATCATTAATTTAATTTGTTATCTATTCTATACAATCGAATAAAATTTTAGAACCTATTTTGTTGAGTCCAGAATAGCAAATAACTTTAGGAACGTCGGTTGTTACAATTAAATAGTGGTCCAAGATTTTTAACTAGGGGAACGCAAGATATTTTAATTATTTAATTAAGACAGATCTAATCAGAACTCTTTTCATTTTAAACATCAGCCGACTTCTATCTTCCTGACCTATTTTATTCTCGAGCCTAACAAACTATCTCCTACCTTGAATATCAGGAAAACAAGAATTAATGATGTATGTTACGTGTTGTCTACTGCCCACGCCTATATAATGAGCATCGTCGTTCATTCTAAAAGCATTTCAAGCCCTCTGCTCTCCTCTTTGTTCATTTTCCCCAAATTGAAAATCGACCCACTATGTAAATAAAAAAAGGGTGCAAAATCAAAAATCGAAATCATGTATTCTCCTGATGCTCGACTCAAGCAGGATGGGTGTGATGATTAGGTTGATGGAGTTATTGTCATGGACTGAGGGGATTATGGTGTTGCGAGGTATGCGATGTTGGGGATTTCAACATAATGAAGGAGTGCGATGGGAGGGATCACCGTGGTTTCGGAGGAAGTGATCGCGATTGAGAAGAGTCGTACAGAGTTGATTTGGGAAGTCGCGATGGTGAGTAGGGGAGGCGAATGTTGATTGTTTGTTGTCTGCGTGAGTTGTGAACGTTTATAGAGAAGTCGATGTTGGTAATTACACTAATTGGAGTTCGAAATTTTGTGAAGGGATGGGGGTGCTCTTACCGAACTGGAGATGGATTTTTAGTATGTGGAGAACGGAGAAGATATCGTACAGTAAGGTGGTTGTACGTGTTCTTGCTAAGTGGATATTGGAGGGTTCGATTGTTGAGGGGAATACTGCTGTAAGCTGTGGTCGTGGAGGGAGAGGCAGTGTACAACAATAGTAGAAGATCGACTGCAAGATGCTGTTGAAACCGAAATGGAATAGAGTATGATTGTTGGGTTAATGAATGTATTTTGAGTTGTTAGGGGAATGCTTCATAGCTGATCGATTAAAATACAAGGTAAACAAGGTATATATTAAATTTAAAATACTTAGGGATATTTATTTATTTATTTTAATAGTTAATTTATTTAATAATCGTTTAATTGCTTACTAAACAAATGTTAAATCGATAATTAATCATAGGTACTAAAATAATAATTTCATTCAAGATGATTCGTAGCCGAGATGTTTTGGAATTTATAAGGATATTCGGCAGATAAACCAAGGTGAGTAAATCTCGCTTAAAATTTTATTTTTATCAATTAAAAATAAATAGTTGGCTACTTGGTTGCATTTATAAATTGTTTATCAGTCTTGGTTGTTATATATATTTGTTATATTAGGCTTGGTGGTTGTAGCTATTATTATACATATTGGATTTCCCGCAGTACCATTAGCGGATGCCCGTCGTATCATTAGCGGATGACCCTATCGCCCAACGATATATGAGTGGATGACCTTCTATACCACGATATCCTGCCTTGAAGCAGGATTGGTATTATTTAAATTGTCTGACATCTGTGGATGTAGGGAAACAGGTTGGAGGAATCCAACTGGGTTTCTCAAATTTATTTACCGTTATTTACATATTTATATATGTATATGATGTGTGAATTGAATGGATGATTTGTGTGTTGGATATTAGAATATCACTGGCCCTAGATATTATATTTAAAAATATCAAATAAGGATTTTTGAATTTAAAAAGGAAAACTAAATTTCCAGAATGAGAATTGGATTTCAAATAAGATTTGAAATAGGAACTTGTTTTAAATATTTAAAACAAGAAGTGAAATTTATAAACGATGTTTATAAATAAAAGAGGGAAATTTTCAGTTGGATAATTTATAAAGTTAAATTTAAGTATGGTTTAAAAAGGGATTTATAATTTGGAATCGTTTAAAAAGGGACGATGAAATTTATTATGAGTTTCGGAAGGTAAATTAGATTTAAATAAATCCACTTGGATTTATGATTTGAGTTCGATGATATCGAATTTACAGAAATAAAATTATCTTCAGAAAAGTTATTGAATTGTATTAAATAGAAAATTTAAAATTTAATATGAAATAGATTCTATGTTTTTATCTATATATGTAAGTTATGAAAATAAATTAAATGAGATTCAAGTTCAAATGAATTTTCAAAAGGGAAGTTTGTTTTATAAGGAAGTTAATTTATAAACAATGTTATAAAAGTGATGATATATTTTTCATTAGATAAATTAGGAATAGACTTTTCCAAAGTAAGTATGGCGTACAAAACCATATTTTTAATGGTATAAAAGGTGAGATTTGAATCAAGTTTTGTATTACAAACTCTTATCTGTCCCAATATAAGAACGCTGTTGATCTAGGTCTAAAAGGTAAATAAAATACACCAACTTGAACGATTTTCACTATTATCAGGAGATGGTATTAGTTTGTAATGGTAAGGGTAGTTGAATTAAATAATCATTTGCATAAAAAGAAACTTGCAATTAGAATTCGATGACATCGATATTTTATAAATAATCTAATTCCATGTGAATTAGACTTGAATATAGAAATCAGAGTTTTAAATTGAGTTATGGATATGGAATAAAATAATCGATGAATTTGAGAATACGTTTATTTTAAAATACTGAAAGTGGAATTGAAATTTATTACTAAACGAAGTTTAACATTCTATTTAAATTATAACCAAAACGAACTCGCCACAACGCGGTAGTTCGTAATTTGGCGTTTCAAACTTCAATTGAGTATGCCTAACTCAATATAAGTCGAAATTTGATAAAACAAGAAATGCCCAGACATGTTGAGTAATAATTTTCTAATGGAAGAGAAAAATCTTGATTTCATTATATAGATTTTGAGTTACGTCAAAATCAAATTTTTAGAAAACAACGCCATAATCGCTTTTAAACCATAACGGTTTATAAAATAAATTAAAAGGGTTTTGAATGAATAAAAATCCGTATTTCCAATAGTAGAATCCAAATTTGAGTTATAAATTAAATATGAACTCAAGTGGAATATATGAAGTGATTTTTGGAACAAAAATCAGATTTTTATTTATCGAATGGGGTTAACTAATTTCAAAAGGGATTAGTTAATAAAGTTTGGATTCGAATTTAACTTTGTTTAAATGAATTGAATTTATTAGTTGAGATTGGAAATTCGAATATAAAACTTGGATTCGATATTGGAAGCGAGCAAGGAGATTGAGTTTGAATTGAGTATAAATGAATGCAAAAATATTTGAATGGGATATATTTAAATTAAAAAGAGCATTAGGCAAAAAGAGCTAACTAAGGAAGTAGTTAGCGAATTTTGGTGAAAAGGGTTGAATTGATTAAAATGAATTGCAAATGGGCGTATATACGTTTAACAGGTATGGGATGAAGAAAATGAAGAGAATGAAGAATATTATTAGTGTCCAACAAAAAAGGTACATGTTTAAATTTCCATATGAGTTATATGCGCCGAATCGGCAAGCCACTTGGCTTTTTGATCTTCTTTTTGAATGGAAAGGGCCTAGAGGGGCGAGTTAGGGTTTGAACTACTGACCGGTACAAAGGAGGTGCTGGCGAAATTTTCTAGAAATTTAAGGAGTTAGAATATTTTTTAAGAAATTTGGTAATTAAAAATCAATATAGGAAACCCAATAGGGAAATGACTGTGAAATATTAGAAAGGGCCAGTGTTTGTTTGATGGATGTTTTGTTTTCCTCTGATAGTTAAATCCCCGACTATCAAAGATTTCTTGGACCATCATTGTCAATACGGAGAGTCCGGTTGGATTTAATATCCGAAAACCACTTCGTATAGGCATAGGCATTGCGAATTAGATTAAGCTGAAGAAATTGGAGACGGAGTGAAATGCAAGGCTATTCTGGTTGTCCGGTCCTAGGACAACTCGTAGGACGAATGTCCGATTGATACTCCTAACGGATCACATAAGACGATCCTTTCAAGATATTACGTCTAATGGCTGAGGAATCCATTTCTCTTAGCTTTTATACCCGTTATATTTTTGAGAAGATCAACTAGTGATTTGATGGGTTTGACGATGTGACATTCAAAATGAATGGTGGCCAGATGTTATAAAAGATTTACGTAGCCTCAAGCCTCACAACTGGAAAATGACAAAAATCAGGCAGGCAGCATGGTTAGTTGGGTCATACCCAAGCAGGGTATATTTGTCACTGATCTAGAGAAAATTCATTATTTATTCTTCTTTCGATTCTGTATCTTACAGATTACGGTTGGACGGCTGACAACCGTGAGTGACAATATATTCGCAACACTCAAGCTAAATGAGTGGGCGGTCATGTGTGGCCGGGTTGCAAGACGTTCTTGCTGAACCCCAGTGTATCCCCTCTAGAGTACACTGATCGGGAGGTGGTCCCATACCTTGTCATAGTTGAAATCCAATCATCAATAAGCTCCCTGCGGTTTTTGATATTATACTATATATGTAGAGCATAAGATGCAAGCGTTCTGCTATTTGGTTATTTATTTGATTAGACATTATTATAATACCATTGGATTTTGATATCAAAAACGTTTTGGTTATAGTAAGGTAAAAACCGTCGATGTTTATGTGTGGGCTGGTCTTACCATTACCCTTTCTTTCAAAGGATTTTCAAAGTTAAACAATATGGTTGGAGTTTACTCACACCAGTCCCATGACTGACCCAGAGTTTATTTTGTTTTGTTTTCCTAAACTCTTGGGTGCCCAAATTGGTATGGACAGTCAAGTGTTTCAGGCTTTTTACAGATACACTTGGAAGAGCTCGAAGCAGGAGGCTTCACCGTTAGATATTTAGAATTATTTTCCACTGTGTTGTATATACGTTGATCTCTTATATTGGTATTTATATATGATACAAAATTTTGTATTTAAAAAGTTATGTTATATAATACATTTTATTCATTCCGCTGTGAGATTCTGTTTTGTTATTTCTGTTCTATCTTCTATCGGTTTCTATTTCTTTAACCCTAATGACTCGTATTTCTGTATTATTTGAGTTGGACGTGTGTTGTATTAGTCAGCTCAGATAGTACGGATTTGCAGGCCTTCACATCGGTGTAAACCGTAAACATCTTGCTTCCGTCTGGGAGAGTCAGAACTAGGGCTATTGTTAGAGCCCTCTTCAATCTCTGAAAGGCATCCTCACAATCGATGCCTCATTAAAAAGTCAAGTTCTTCTTCGTTAATCGGATAAGAGGGGTTGATACTCTTACAAAATCCTTGATAAACTATCTATAGTAGCCCGCCAACCCTAGAAAGCTTCTCACCACCATTGCATTCTTTGGAGCCCTTCAATCTTGAACTGCAACGACTTTCGCGGGGCCTACTGCTATCCCGTCCTTGGAGACTACATTCCTTAGGAACCTCACTTCCTTTCTCCAAAAGTGACATTTAGAAATTTTTTCCTTGATTTGATGTGACCTAAGGGTACATAGAACCTCTCCTTAAGTGTTGGGCATGCTCATCCTCATTCTTTGAGAAGATCAGAATGTCATCCACAAAGACCACAACAAACTTATTCAAAAACTCCCTAAACACCCTACTCATCAATTCCACAAAATAGGCGGGTGCATTGGTTAACCCAAAAGGCATAACCAACCATTTGAAGAAGCCATCTGGAATTCTGATTGCAGTCTTATCTATGCTGTCTTCTACCACTCTTAACTGACGAAACCCCGCGGCCAGATCCATCTGTGAGAAAACTGATGCACCTACTAGCTGATTGAATAGATCGTCAATTCTCGGTAGCGATTGCCTATTCCTCTTAATGAGCTTATTCAGCTCCGTATAATCCACACATAGACGAAGTGAGCCATCTTCCTTAGTTGTAAAGACGATTGGTGCTCCCCATTATGAAATGCTTTGTCTAATAAAAACTTTCACAAATAGCTCCCCTATTTGCTTTCTAAGCTCCCTTCTCTCTCTAAGAGCCATGTGGAGCACTGTTAGAGCAACTGGCTTCTCTACCAAGTAAATCCAATAGTCTATCTCACTCTTTGGAGGTAGACCCTTAACCTCGTCAAACACATTCGAGTAGTCTCTAACTATGGGCACAGATCGCAGATCGTCAACAGAAGTATCAAGCGATTTTAGAAAATTGAGCATCACCGACCCCCGTGGGTCGCAAGAAATTTCGAGAGTCCTACGATGACAAGAAATAATTTTAACCACTCTCTTTTCTCAATTAAGGATGGCACCATGTATTGTTATCCAATCCATGCCTAGAATCAAACCATATCCCATAAACCCAGCATGTATGCTTCGTATTCAAATTCGACGCCCAAGATAGAAATCCTCAAACCCCTGCACATCATGGATAAATGAGCCGATCTTCTTATGGGGTTTGAGACTACTACAGGTTCAGAGACTATACTAGTGTTAAGGTTCATACTATCTATTAAAGAACTGGATAAAAATGAATATGAAGCGCCAGAATCAAACAGGATTCAAACATGATAGTCAAAAATGGAAATCAAACCTTCAACCGTGACTTTCCTACCTCGTTCAGGCCCACTTGCTTCCAAAGCATGCACTTGTCCAGAAGTTCTTGCCCCTTGTCCTTGCTTGCTAGGGCACTGTTTGCAGAAATGTCCCATTTTCCCATAATCAAAGCACACCTTCTTCGTCTTTTGGCAATCCTTCACAAAATGACCCATATCACCGCAACCATGGCACTTTACATCCTTTTTGATTTGGGCCTTGTCAGGCTTTCCAACTTTCTTTTGTTGCTTTCCTTTCTTGGGCCACCATTTATGTTTCTCAACCTTTGCTTAAGTCTCCTCGGTATTATTTCCTTTCTTTTCCTCCTTACCATCTTCAAGCATAAGCGCCATATAAACTATCCTTTCAAATGTTGCCCTCGTTGCTATATGCGTATTCACCAAGTCTAGCCCAAACCTTGCCAGTTGGTCAAACTTGTTCACATAGTCTTTAACAGTCATATCTCCTTGGTTTAGAGCCAAGAATCTCTCCATTTGCAGTATTGTTCTGCCTGAGGTAGGAATTTCATCTCGAATCTCTGCCAGAGGTCATACCCAGTCACTACTGGTTGTCCAGCTTGCGTTACCTCCCACCAGTAGGAAGCCTCATCCTTAAGTTTCCATGCAACCAATTGTATCTTCCTTCGGTTGTCAATCTCAAAGAGCCCAAACAAATTCTCTATCTCTCTTAGCCAATTCTGTGCTTCTACAAAGCTTTCAGTGCCACGGAATGGTTTTCCGCCCATAGTGCAGAAGTCTTTGCATAACTTAGAGAATTTATGTACTCGTGGAGGTGGAGGTGGAGAAACAACGGCTGCAGCTAGGGGAGGAGCATCCCTTTTACCTCCGGCAGGTGCCGTAGCCTCAAGGTATTTACGGAACCATGTCGATAATGGAATGCCATTGGGAAGATTGGGTGCCCCAGACATGCTGAAAAGAAAAGAAAAAGGATTCAACAAAAGATCGAGAGAATATTTTACTATGGCTTGAGGAGATATGTTTTTCAAAAAAAAATTACTTGAAAATACTTTGCTTTTGAAACCGATTTTTAAAAACTTTTTCTCTGATCTTGTATCCCTTAGCTCTGATACCAAATGTGACACGCCACGTTCGAAAGTGTCACTCATAAGAGAAGGCATTAAGTTTCGTGAAGCGCAATAGGTAATCATTACAGATTGCATGATAGATTAAATAAGCAGTAGAAATTTTAAACTTTATTATAAAAGAAATAAAGCAGGGTTAGACATAAAGTCTGGCGAATTCCAGTGATTTACAAATGTGCATAAAGTAGAAATGCCAAGACAAGTAAATAAGACTGGATGAGAAATGTATAGTGTCATAGAAGGTATACTAAACTTAAACAGAATAGCATGATGGACAAGAATAATAGGAATAAACTTATGATCGGGTAATGCTTCACATTTATATCCTAAAAACAGGTAACATCTAGATCATATATGTCTTGTGTCTTAGATCTTAGGTCTACACCAATACTAGTATAACAAGTTCAACATGATTACATATCAACAGGTATAACAACAGAAATAAGCAGCAAGTTTAAACAGCAGGATTAGGCGCACCCTAATTACGTAACCACATTGGGTGTTAACCTAATTATACAACAGCAGGACTATGTGTACCCTAATTACTACCCAAGTGATCGACTCCCTACTACGTAAATACCCTATGTCAGCCCCGGTAGTAGGGTGTATCACTCCCAAACCCTACAACTATATGACACATACCTATTTACTAGTGTTATAGCGTCTTATCTTCCCTAGTCGGACCCATGCATGCTCATGACTCCATTGGAACGCGCCCGTATCCACCTCCATGTGAACCTCTTACTATCCAGTTCAGTAAAGCATGTCCTGGACCCTACCTAGTGCGAGGCCCCCTTCTAATAAGATACCAACAGGGATACTAACTGATATTGGTTCCAAACAACAGATTGACATAGGCCAAACCACCTAAGCTTGTACCCCAAAAACTAGGATTTAAGAGTCCCAAAACCCGATACAACGACAAGAACGAGGGAGCTCTTAGCTTATTAATACTCATATTTAACCCATAAGGTTTAGGTTTACAAATAAGCATGGTTGTAATTATTACATGTCATTATGTGTACAACCCCGTCCCAAAACACATGCCCAGATGTATACAACTCCCTCAGCATTTCATTACTTAATGTTCGTTTTAAGTCAAACTAACATGTCTATCTCATATACATATCAACTATGTCCCCAAATTACAACATATATAGGTTTATGCATATTTATATCAAGTTATAGCAACATATACAAATCATATATAGGTTTATGCATATTTATATCAAGTTATAGCAACATATACAAATCATCCCTTTTATTAGTTTATAGCAAGTCTGAACATGTGTATATTTGTCCTTTTTCCCAAAATACAGTCAATCAGTCTGAATTAAATAACATGCCTACTTTCCTCTTTTTATGTCATTCATTATTTCCCCAATTATACGCACACTCAAATCGGTATAGCCTAGGCTTCTAAAGGTCTAGGCTTCTAAAAGCCTAGGCTTAGCATAAAATAAAAAGCAAACAGAAGAAGGGGAACATAATCAAATCACATAGGCATATAAGCAAGACTAGAAATAAACATAAACATAGAAAATGGGAAAAGGAAGATAAATACACTTAACTTGTTATTTATCCAGTAACATAGGATATGTATAACTTGTTAATTATCCAACGTCACAGGCATATGTATAACCGATCATAACGGTATAGGTGATTGACAATGAAAATAGGTACAACATTTATTTTACTAACACTGTAGATCCTAACCAGTTTCATTTAACTGTCATGTTCAAAGTCTAATAAATTAGATCTGTAAATGACGGGAACTCATAGTGAGTCTTGGTAAAGAAAATTATATAACACTATGCCGTAGAAATTCCAAGTCCAATCCAAGTTGTATGTATGCAAGTCCTGATGTTGTCTTTGTTTGATCCAATCTTTAGCAGCATTCCCCCATTATATGTTTATATTTTTCAGAATAATTTCATAGAGGTAGAAGAAGATATGAAGAATTTGTGTGAATTAGGAATGGGAAAAGCCATTTATTTATAGAGTCACAGAGTCAACCTCATCCTTTAGATTTTAGGTTTTAAATTCAAACCATACAAGTCATGTTGAGTCAGCAACGAATACAGTGCACAAAACAGTTCAGATTCGTAGAATGGATCTGCCTAGATCCATAGTGGGTCGACCCAGCCCCCCTTGGGTCGACCTATGGGTCGACCCGGGCCTGGCGTGGGTCACCCAACAACAGGCCTGGTTCCTGCGCTCGCCTCATTTTGATTTTTTTGGAATATATTTTATTTTATACTTATATATGACCCTTATGTGTATACAAACTTATACGGTCCATAACTTCTTCATACATTAGCCATTTTATGCAAACTTGGGGTATATCTGAACCAAAATTCTGAGACGATTGCAACGGTAATGCCGATTCCAGTTAATTCTGAATATTTAATTAAGTTATTTTCAATTTGTTACCTTTAACCATGGTTATAGTGTGTTAAATTCTGGGGTGTTACAGATCCATAAACCCAAGTTCGTTTTATCCCTTATCCTCTAGTGTACAGTACTCATGTTCTTGTGCCTGAGGAATTCTCCTTTTCTAGTTACCCGAAAGAATATACCTAGATTCTTCTCTCTTCTGACGTGATATATCATGTTATGCGTAAAGTTCTTTACCGTTTCATCTCTGACGACAATGATGATGAGTGTTTGTTATACTATTTGACTGTGGATAATGAGATTTTTGTTACTATTGATGGTCCTTTGGGAGATCGTAATTGAAGAATTTTAGATGATAAATCGATGGAAAGATCATTCATGTACTCCAACGAATCTACATTCTATGTGTCAGGTCTTGTATCCTTATTTGCGGATTTGTGGTCCATACAGAGCCTTTCTCGGATGCTAATAGCTCATCTGTTGAGGAGCGATATTTCTTTACTTTGTTAGTGAGCATGTCACCTGCCATCTGGGATGTTATGCGTCTAGTCGTGTTAGCACTATGCTACACACCTGTTTTTACTAGTTAGTGGTCAGGTCACTTTAAACCCAACTTATATGTTCTGTGCATGTATAGTGCACCTATTTTACCATATTTATTTTTATTTTTCAGATAAGAGACATATATAAATGCAAAAATTATAGAAACACGGCATTTCTCCGATGGCTCACAAAAACAGATAAACGGTGCAAATTGCAACTGTGATTGTGCAACAAAACTAGAGAACATAAACAAAGTAGCTACCATGGCCAAACAAGAATACAATATAAGTAAACATAACAAGCTCCGCTAGAACCCGAAAGCCAATAAATAGCCCAACCCAAAATACAAGCAAAGGAACTGGAAACTAGACCGAGCAGCGCAACTTGGAAGCCAATGAAAACCCACTACTAGCAACAGCCTGGGAAAGCTCTTAGACCTCCTAATCTCCGAAGGGCAAAAACATGGACAAGTAACCTATCTATAAAGCCCTATGGACCTGCCACCCAGCCTGAAAAATTCGAAAGCACCAGAGCCCTGCTAGAAACTAAGGCCAACTACAACTTCTTGATAGCTAGCACCGTGTAACCTTAAAGAAAGATCGCAGCAAGAAACTGAAAAAAAAAAACAACACACACTTGCCCCATGCCTACTCAGGGAGGAGATTCCTGAGTGATAGGGAAAACTCTCACCAAAGATAAACAAATCGGACAAAGGTTTCCCATATTTAAACTAAGTGGTCGCGACCACTATAAAAATCGGTTGGCCTTACCAAGATAATTAATGCATCTTCTATCGTGTGTTTGTTTGTTTTTATATTGAATTCGATGCGTTACTTTTCCTATTATCATTGTAGTGCAGTACTCTAGTACATTAGACAACGAAAGTGAACGATAGTCGTCAATGCCTCACTCTATGTATGGTTAGGCAATGCTACTCTGTGAAACTTCTAGTAGTCAGAACATATAGGTGGGTTGTTACAAAGTCTACTGCAATTGTAGTTTTAAATTGTAGCCTACTTAAGTATTAATTCATAGCTATCATAAGGGAAAAATAGGCTGTCGTTAGCATAAAGTCAAAAGATATTGCAATATTAAATCCATTGAGCCATAGCAAGTGTAAACTACCATTTTTATGGTTATAATAAAAAACAATTTATTTTTCGTTAAAAGCTATAACTTTTCACTAAATCATGCTATATATCAAATTCTTATTGGTTAAACAAATTCTTTTCAAAAATATCACAGATATCTCTCTTCCACCCTTAATATCAATTAATACAATTACTAATTATTTAGTTACCATTTGTAAATAAATTTCCTCTTCACCTAATTATACTTATCAATTTGAAAATACACGACTAAAAAATCTTTAAAAACCCGTTTTTTTATCTTTGAATAAATAAAAATATTTCAAGGAAAAATAGTTATTTTCAAAATTGAACCATCTAAAATCCAAAATTAATATTTTGTCATCTTACACAATGAAAATGAACTTTGAAAATTATTAAACTAAAAGTCATCTCTAAATCAATGTTTTAAACATAACAAAAATTCCAAATCATTTACATATTATTGATTAGGGTTTACGAGGACCCAACTCCACGCCTTGCATGAGAGTAGGGCATACATGGATTGAAGCTGCGACCTCTTTAATGGGAAGTAGGTATCTTAAGATTGCATCACTACTTGTGGACATATTGTTGTAGCTTCAAAGTTTAGAAATCATTTTTGTTCGTTTCATAATTTCACAAATAAAAAATATACATCCATATAAATGGTTATCTCACCCAAAATATGTTTTCCAACATCATGATAAGCCTCGATATCAAAAATCCAAATTAATACAAATAAAATATTAGGGATGTCGATATTATTTAGCGTGATTAAATTTTTAAGAGGCATTCAGATGAAAAGAAGCGTTGTTAAAACATTTTTGGCATTTGACATCCGACATGTCAGACATTCCAACGGATGTTGATCCACACAACGAACGCGGGGATAAATGTATATATCGGTGCATTTGCAAAATGAACGGAGGTATCAACATTTTAAGTTTTAAAGTTTATATAAATCTTAATTTTAAAAGTTTGTAAAATTACTAACTTATGCGGATGACATTTTCTTAAACATGTTTAATTTTTTATTACGATCACATCAATTACCGTGAAATTAGCCTCAGCTGAATCCGACCAATTTACTAGTTTAGAATATACATTTAAAATATTCAACTCAGATATATTGCTCTTTGTCAAATGCATTACATTTAACCAATCACACACTCAAATATACTTCTCAAACACATTGTTACTGTTCTCCGCAAGTGCAACTTTAGTATATAGATAATGTATTAGCTTTCGGTTTCTCAAACACTTTAGTCGCAAATTACAAGAGAAAGG
Source organism: Allium sativum (assembly GCA_030737875.1). Classification (NCBI taxonomy): domain Eukaryota; kingdom Viridiplantae; phylum Streptophyta; class Magnoliopsida; order Asparagales; family Amaryllidaceae; genus Allium; species Allium sativum. Next base: position 827,605,490 of record CM060913.1, read on the forward strand.
GGACATAGTCAAGGACAATAAAGTAAAAGCTTAATGTCTATTTCCTTATCATTTCATAATTTTATCCGGTCAGGTTTAAAAATTCAGTAATTAAAACGCACATACTTAACTCGCTTCTCACAATATTTGTTTAATTTTCAACTAGTTAAAGACTTAAAGCAGTGAAACAATGTAAATAGGGATGCGGCCAATTCTGTTACCTAGTGAATGAATTCTTGATTTTATTTTCAAAGGGCCCCAAACTTACCTTCATCCAAGAATTTCTGTTGGGTTGGGCCTCCACGTAACCAATAGTTTCGCCTAATTGCGACCGAAACTGTAGTGACAGAAACAGTTGTCACCAACGTTGCAAAGGTCAAATCAAAGGATGTAAGAGAGGTGCCGTGTTCTAAAACGCAAAACTTACCGTGGCATTTAATACGAATATACGTCTATGCGACCTCATGTAGTGGCGTGGAGATAAAAAATAATCAGACGTGCATCGGTGCATGTCAAATCAGTCCTCTGCTGCAGAAGATCGCATCCCTTTTTAAATACACAGATTTGATCTACCTTTCTTTTTACGTGTAGCAATAATATTAATACCCTACCTGCTGTGGCAATCGATCCAATAATTCGAAAAAATTGCGAAAAACCTATGATCAGAAGCGGAAAAATAATAATATTACAATGGAAGAATCTTCTGCTTTATGTCAGTTGGAAAAGGTTGCATGCTACAGCTTTTTCTAGTGAGCACAAAAAAATACCTAGAATGGAAAAAGTTGGTGACGACAGCCGCAGGCGGAGCAGCCTTGTGAGAAGGTTACCGCTCGTTTTGATATTCGGTATTTTGTACAAGGTAAATGTGTTTATTTACCTAGCTAGATTCAGGGGCGTTAACAGAACATGTAATTTGTTATATGACTTAATATGCTCGTGAAACTATACAAAAATATGTTCGTTCATTGTCCAACTCGTACAAATAATGTCCGATCTAACTCTTCGTCTGATCCATGTACGTTCGAAAATCTTACAGGACGGGATATTAACACCCCTTAGTTCTGTCCGGTCCACACAATTAACAACCTAGCAAGATTGTACGGCAGAAATAATATATATAAATAAAGGCAAGCGTTCGGTTGCACTCCAAAAATGGAGCATCTGTGAGTGGAAAGTGAGTGGAAGGAGAGAGAAGGGGAATTACTTGATGGAGATTGAGGGGCATTTGGGGTGTTGCATTGTTTAGGGTGCTCTCGAACCTGCCTCATAAATAAAACAACAAAGAAGCCCAATAATTAATTGAATGAAAAGGTTGACAGGGTATAAAATGTTTTCCGCATAAATTTTAAGCAAAAAAGATTATTCTCAACTTTTATATCGTATTAGCGCTTTTTTGCGAACATGAAAGCTTAATACGTGTATGATTAGCTACGTAAAGTGGCTTCAATTAAAAAAAATTGTTATTGTTAGTGCACAACCAATCAGGATGAAATTATATGGAGGTGAGGTACATTTCGATGGGTTAAGGTTCACGAAGGATTAATATATGAAGTGTATCGGTGATTAGTTGCAGTCAGTATAGCTTCACATTTTCCGTGTATATAAATCACTCCAACAGTACGGCAACAAGTACTACATACTAATCATTACCGCGTAAAAATGTAAGCGGGTGTGAACATCTTTATCCGGTAATTTGCATCCGATACTGCTGCTAGTTTGAATTTTTACTATCCACATTTTAGCTTAATTAAAGCGATTTTATTGCAGTGTTTTTTCTAGGTTTTTTTCCATTTAAGCCACTTTATCAAACAAACAGTCCAACTGTCCAAGTATATATCATTTCTGATCATTTCAGTATAACAAAACCTATGCTAATGCTTTGAAAAAGCAACTATAGTATATTGTTTTAATTAAATAGTGTGGTGCTAAGAGCACCCCAATATGTTCTTCTTAATACCACAACTAAAAAATAACACAAGAATTAGTATTACACTCTTCTTAAAACCACACACTTAAAAGATAAGGGCTACCACATTGTTCTACCCAATTTCTGTTTCATTCCATATTCGTTCGTCCTCAATTGTAAAACTGATCAGCGAGCTAAACCCTAGATCTATAATCAATCAATAAATTCGACGCCGCAACATACAAAAGCCTTGAATAAGGTTTGAATTAAACAAATTAGAAAAGGAAGTGAGATATTAGGATTTTCAGATCACCAAATAATTGAGAGATTACCATACGAATTTGAATTTTCCCGCAAGAGATGCGAAGAAGACAGCGTTTACGAGAGATTAGGGTATTTAGATAGCTTAGTACGTTATTAGTTTGATAAATAATGATTGAGTGAGAGATTAAAATGGAAAGATAATGTGGTATTAAGAAGCATACAAAATTTAATGAGTTTTATTTTTTTAATTACGGTATTAGGAAGAACGTATTTGGATGTCCTTAGAACCACACTTTAAATAATATATCAACGCACTTTATAATTCCACTCATACGAGTATAATCATACAAACGTATCGGTTATTTTATTATATTCAATTACAAATATAAGCATGTGTACATAACAAAATAAAAATTGTCATTCATTAAATCCAATGTTGTATCGAATATGAACTCCAAAATTTAACTCATGAAAGCCATGGAAAATATGATAATAATTTATATGGAAAAGATTAATTACAAGCATAAGAAAAATGCATTAGTGACAATACCATCAAAAATCTTAAAATCTCATGATTTAAAATCAATTATAAAATCAGTCTCTTTATACGATCCAATTTGTATATTAATTCAAGCTTGATAAAAGTGTATTTAAAAAACATTGAACTCGAACTAACATAGTGCATATTTACTGGAAACTTCTCGGTCATAGTAACAAGTTTTATGAACAACATTTTAAAATATTAAATTCTAAGTAAAATTCATAGGAAAATGATAGGTGATGTTATCTTTGCCAATTATACTTAAGAAAAAAATTGTATATGAATACTTCATTTTCTGTATCTACAAGTTTTTGTGTAAATGTTGCATATTGGAGTACTACTTTTGGGATAAAATATTACTTCGTTCGTCTATAAGTAATAAAGAGAGCATTTGCCATAATTTTGTCGTAAAACACCCTTATAATGGTATTTTTACAACAGTTTTATAGTGATATATTCATAAACCAAGGCACATTTTAATTCACTACGCCAGACATGGTCTGTTGCAACGAAATTACAATGTAACGATAGCTATGTTGATTTTTGTCTATTACAACATTAGCTTTAAGGTATTAGCATAGATTTCAGCAATATGTTGCAATAGATAAAAATATATTCAAATTAATAAAATTTTACACCTCAGCAATTCAAACCATCATTTAAAACAAAATCTCAGCCATCAATCCACAACTCACTATTTCTATTTCCCGCTTTTATTTTCATTCAACCGCTTTTCTTTTCATTACGTTCTCACCCACCTTTTCGCCGCCTCCCAAATTTCTAAAATCAAATCCCTAATTTCCACAACCGAATCTCCATGCTTCAGGTCGTCTCCGAGCTCGAGATGCCCAAAACCCGACCCGAAATATTCGGCATTCCCAGCCAGTTCGTCGTCTACGACGCGAACATGCTGCTCCACTTCGACGCGCTTCGGTTTCCCGTCATCGCTAAGCCCTTGGTCGCCGATAGCAGCGCGAAGCCCTTGGTTTCCCGTCAGAGATCCATTTCCAGTGTTCTTCTTAATTCTACTTTAAGCGAGACAATGAAGATAATAATTCAAAACGAACTTGGTTTTGGAGTTGCATGGAATTTAAATAAAAGTGTAAATCTTTAGCAGATCCAGGCACCGACAGCATAATTGGGCAATTCGAGGATCTATTGATGTTCTTGTGGAGGCTGCGCAAGGCATAAAAGAATTATCTACGGAAACCAAAATTTAAAGGTGCATTTGATTGTTTTGTGTTTGTCAAATACTCTCTTGATGTCTTGTTTTGTTTTTTTGATTCCTATATGAATCAGCTAGTACAATTATCCCATGTCTCGCAAGTCTTTGCAACGAAGAAAAAAAACAGAGATCTCCAAAACAAGCAGAACTATAACAAATATTTTTTGAAATAATTTTCTCATCACCATAATTGAAATAATTTTGCATTGAGCTCTATAAAAAAAAAATATTCATCACTGGAAAATAAAACCATGTTATGATGGTGTATGAACAGGAACTGATGAACAAGGAAACAAGCTAAGTGTTGTACCAGCAATTGTGCATCAAGGTACGAGAAGAAATTTTTTGAAGTTGTTTTCACTCCACGTAGAATCAAGAAAGCACTTTTTTTCACAGTGTACTATCCATGAATTTATGAACATAACTAATGTAAATCCATACATTTCATGAAGGTAAATAAAACAGGAAAATGTTCCATGAAGGGAACACAATAAGCATTATAGTGTTATGTATTGTGGACTCAGTGACTTATTTGCATCTGGTATACATGTCTAAATGCAATAACCACAACCGAAAGGAGATACCACATTCTGTATTGGAATGTCTTTGCAATGATTAATTTACATATGGTATATTTACACAGCAATAACTATATCAGATGGTATATTTACAGAAACGTTTGTGATCGTCGCTTCCCTATGAAATAGAAAAGCGCGATTTACGAAATAATTACTGCAAGCGCACAGGTGTGTAGCATACAGGTCGAACACAGGGAGGCAAATTAAATCAAATTATTTAAATAATTTCTTGGGCGAGTTGGACGACGCTTGGGGATTGATTTTGAAAAACAATAAAACTATTATTGAATTGAGTACAGATCTGAATCTAATCAAATCTATATTCAACCCAATATGACCTAAGAACACAATAAAAAGAACAGAAATTGAAATAACAAATAGGAATTAAAATTAGGATTACCACTGAATCTAACCAGACGGTCAATCACTAATGAAAATAAATGTAAAATACAACTTGTATTCTACCAAATCTAATTGTGTAGAAGGCACTAGTTGCTAAGAAATAGAAAATTGCAGAAAATAAAACGAAGCAGAAGGACTATATTAATGGAGAAGAAATAGAAAATGGGATTGTGGCTACAATGATACTACAAGGGTATTTATAGGAGATAACCAAACCCTAACCCTAATTACAAATGGGCCTAGCTATTTCAAGTAAGTTTAGGCCTTTTGTCATTTGGAACAAGTTATAGGCCTTTTCCCCTTTTCTCTTGCAAGCCTCCTTTAATTTGAGATGTGCATGGCCTTTTTATCAATCATTTTTTTGTCCAACAACAACTAGATGTGAGATCTTCATCTACAATTCTTCAAAATGTAAATATATAGCAATTTGATCTCTATTTCTCTACTTTTCTGGTTGCATGCGGGCTGGGTTGGAATATCTGAAAAGTGACAAAACAATACTCAAGTAATATTTATTTATATACAAAAGATAAGATATAAGAGCATAAAATAAACACATTCTATGTCAATCAAATACCCCTACACTTATCTTTTACTCGTCATCGAGTAAAAAAAAATGAAAAACTAAACTAGATAGGTCACACTTTCGTAAGAAACACGATTGCATTGAGCGTATGCAACAAGCCGTTAAACCTCTAGGTGTCCCTAGTAGGACGAGTGGTGTCTCGTGAGGGTTTTCAGCGGATACTACCCACAAAATCCAAATGCAGTATGCGATGATTCTAATGAAACTACATGAATGCAATGGACATATGCAAAATAAAAGCAAAATTAAAAACAAGACTTGTTTCAGGAAAGTGGTACAACAAATTAAGTTGACAAAGTTTAATCAGTTGATTTTATTTTAGATACCTCAACTTATCACAAATTTTCAACACAATTCAAGTTTTCAAATATTAAATTCCAGTTTGGCCAGTTGGTTCGGTTGATAACATAGTGCAGCCATGAAATAAATTCTTAGTTTGTTTGTCACAGTTTGTGAAGTGGTATTCTAATTTTCTTGTGTATGGCTAGTCAAATCAATAAGGTCAAGAAATGTTTGGGCATCATCGCTTATTCTCTATCTCTATAAAATTAAAATTTATGATTAAGTACATACACCTAACTCAGAAGACCAAGGTTTACCACTCATGCACTGCCTCACGGACTAACGGAGAGTGGGTAAAGAGCTTGGCGGATTGTGCAGACCGACTTTGACTTTGTCAACAACGTGTCGGTAATCCTTAGGTGTCCAATCTCATAAAATGAGACCAAGATATTCCGACGCTGACTTTGTCAACAACATGTCAGATAGAGCTTGGCGGGTTTGCACACCAACGCTAGATATACAAGCAATGTTGGATACCCTTGGATTACTATTATTATTGAAAATATAAGCACAGAAGAGAGTTATGCGAATTCAGCTTAACACAACTTAGTTTTAAAGATTCGAAAAGCCAATATAAGTATTTTAAGTCCTCCACTTATTTAAACAAAGATTACAGTATAGAATAAATTTCATGGCCATCACCTAAGAATCTCCCTATGTACCGGTTACACTATTATCCCTCAAAATTAAACTTTTCATTATATTTCTTATTCGATCTAAGTTGAGAGAAAAAAATACTGTCAACTGATTAACAATCATTAACTTGTTTTTTTGTATCAATCTAAAATGAGTCATGGTTAAAAAAAATTTATGGTATGTTACTACGATCTAAAATGCATGATGGTCATACTTAAATGTTGAAGATGAAAAGAAAGAAAAATAAAGAAAAATGAAAATGAATGAAGTGCAGACTCCCCCCCCCCCCACCCTTACTAGAACTAAACAGTGTCCACACTGTGAACGTTTCCTAAATTTGAAAGATCGTACCCAAAGGTGAATGAGTTGCAAAATTATCTATAACATGAAATGAAGTTTAGCCACGATATGTGAATGAAAATCGTATGTACAATGGTATATGTGCTTGCGATGCACGCAATGCAAAGAATGCCACCAACATTTCCCCCCACACTTGGTTCTAGCCCGATGAATCCCATTCCCACTATGTCTAGGCATGTTTTCTAATAAGCAAAGTGTTTTGAAAACCATCTCATCTTTATACCTAGATTTATAGTCCAGTAGATAAATGTCCAGGGTCATCCTAACATGAAGTTTTTCAAGCAAGCCAGCATTCCAAAAATAATTCATGTGTTCCACAAATTTATCAGTGTAATTTTTCAAGAATTTGTGATCGTGTATAAATTTAGTGAAATTTGAATTTTCAGTGTTGTTCAAGAGTATGTGATCACCTTTCTCAATTGACAAGGTATTTTCGAGACTGACAATTTCATGTTCGTTTGAAATTTTCTCAAAGTTAAAATTTTCGAACTCGTGACTTGAATATACTTCTTCCTCGTTTGGCAACTTATCCTCGTACAACCCAAAAAATTCATGTTCGTTAAAATCCTTCTCGAATTTTGAGTTTTTGAAAATTTCAACATCTTTATTTTCCTCAATTTCAAAAATTTCAAGTTTCTCGCAGCCTGAAAGAGAAAGATCAAAATCAAAGCTTAAATCTTTTCTTGAAAAGAATCAAAGTCCAAATCATTTGTTGAATTTTGAACAACTTCATTTAGATCGTTATTCTCAATTTCGGAAGTTGTTATTTGAAAGTTTTCACTATCAGTAAAGAATGGATTATTTTCTGATTCATCGCTTGTTTGAATTTGATTTTGTTGCTCTCATTGTTTTTTTTAAAGTTTTCATTAAACAAAGAAGTTCATCAAGTTGTCTATCTGGCCTTTCTACCCTCTCTCTAAGAATGTTAACGTGATATTCTTCAGAATCATTGATTTGAGCGCTCTCATTTTGGATTTCTTGATTCTCAAAATTATAGTCCACATCAATTTCATGATCAATATTATTTCCAATGTGGTGGTTGTTTGAATTTTCAGAAGAATGACAATGATATTGGAAATCATTTAGATTGTAAAAATTATGTTCGTAACCCAAACTGTTGAAATTCGAGGGAAAATCACAATTCTGGTTATTTTCAAGATGTTGATATGGGTTATAATTTTGAAAATTTTGGTTTTCAACCCCATAATGATGTGGATTAAAGCCATATTGAGATTCAAAGCTATTTTCATGTGAATGTGGCCTATAATCGAAATTATTGAAATTTGAGTTGAAATCGCAATTTCGATCATATCCATGGTTTTGAAAATGTTTGTTATTTGGAAAATTTTGAAAATTGTTGTCATTAGGCTCACGAAATTTTGGAAATTTTTGCTTCATGAGGTGTTATTCATACTCATACTGTTCAAGAGGACGTCTACTCCGATTATTATCCCACATTTCTCTCAATGATTTATTTGAATCGGACATTTTAAAGAAGTCACGGCAAGACAGAAATTATTCTCACTTCAAAATAGTATAAAATACTGAGTTGTGCTCTATTAATTAACTGACTCAATTAGAAGGGGGAAGAGGGTCTTATGGCCGTTCACGTATAGTATAAATACTAAGGGATACGACCAATGTTTTACGGGTAGTATGCAACCTCTTTTGCTAATAGTTCAATAAATTGAACTACTATATATCCGCGATCCAATTAGCAAGACAATCAACTTCACAAAGCACCACTTTTCAATTATATTATTTTGCAACGTCTATTTTTATTGTTGAAAACAATGAGAATGAAGATTTCAGTTATGAAAATATCAGTCAACCACAAAAATCAAATAATAATAACTACAGAAATGTAAAATATTGTACAAACAAGCCGCTACACCTGCAGAAGATTTTTACAAGCAATTTTTATATTTTTCCTTAGCAGCAAAGCACTTGTAGAGTTTTGAAAATATTACAGCGGTGTATGGCAATCTATCCAGAAAAATTGAGCAATATTAATGATTGAAATCCATTATTTGCAAATCCGTTGACCTTTGAATCCTCGTTCGTTGCTTGAATCTGTTCCTTCCTTTAGCCTTTGATTTGTATTGATATTTCACCTCTTTTTTTTTTTTTTTTTTTGAGAATTTGAACAAGAAGAACAGGAAAGAAAGGAATGGGAAAAAGCAAAACAAAATAGGAAAAAAAAAAAGAAAAGAGGAAGGAAATAAGAAATAAAAGCAAGGTTTTTTTGAGTAGATAGGAAGGGTAGAAGGAATTGAGGAAAGAAATAAAAGCAGACAAAAACAAGAAAGAAATCAAAGTAGACAGAGAAGAAATTGCAAAAGTTTTGTTTTTTTTTGGAAAGTTGTAGACAAAAGATGGAAACAAATAAAAAGAAAAGGAAAGGGAAAAGAAAAATGTGAAAATCAGCAAGGTGGTAGAAAGATGGAAAGAAAGATTAGAGGAAGTAAGAGAGAGTTGTAATTAGAAAGCAATCAATAAAAAAAATGCAAGTTTATTTTTGGTTATTGTTGTAAAAGAATGTAAACCAGTGTATTGACAATTGGAAAGAAGTAAAAGGAATAAAGGAATAGATGGAAACTAATTAAAGAAAATTTGGCAAATTAAATATACAATAATAATGAACAATAAAAATAAAGTAAAAATTGGAAAGAAGGAATAGATGAAGAGGGAAAGAAAAAAAAATATAAAAGGAAAAACCAAAAATGAAAAGGAAAAAAAAATCAAGAGAATTTGGCAAGTTCTGTGTTTTTTTTTGTCTAAAGTAGGAATGAATTTGCAAGAGGAAACAAATAAATGAAAGAAAGGGAAAAGAGGTTGAAAATGTAACAACCCGAAAATCTGGGCCAGTTTAAAATTTTTATTTTAGCAACTTTAGCGAATTTTGATTATTTAAAATGAATTATTTTAAATAAAATCAACGAGAAATTTATTTTCAATATAGAATTCGACGTATATATTATATACGCCGTCGTTAGAATATAAATATTTATATATAGTTACAAATAGAATTGAAAATGGCGCGGTAGTTCGATAATTCGATTTCAAACTTCAATTGAACATACCGGGTGCAAAACAATCCGGATTTTAGTGAAACCAAAAACATTAGGATCTAATTGTGAATATCTTTCCAACGAATCCGAAAGATCAAAATTTCATAGCGGGAATCAACAGATAAGTCCAGTTGAAAATTCTGAATGGTCGCTATGGAATTCAGGCCCTTAAAAATAAACATTTTGCAAATGACCTCGGATTTCGACGAAACCAGTTTTGTTGGGTCCGTGGTGTCAAGTTATTGCTAGGTTTTAAATTTCATATTTTTTTGAATCATTATGTGAGCGTAGCAAAGGAAAACGCGTTTGACCAGTTTTAGTTGATTTTAATCAACTGGAAATTGGCCATTTTTCATACGGTCTCAGAATTCGACGAAACTAGTTTTGTTAGGACCGTATCGTCAATACGAAGCTAGAAAATATTTTTCTGGAATTTTTCGTGTTCGTATGTGGCCCCGGTAATTTGAAATGTACATTTAAAATTCAATATAATGATTTAAATGTAAATGCAACGGAAATTGATCGAAACGGTCGAATCAGCTTGCGGTACATATCCCATTGTGTTCGGAATGGGGGTAAAACACTATGGGCGACAGGCGGTGGGCCTCGTTTTGAGGTCGTATGTGAAAGTCAACTTTTTGCAAAATAAAATAATTAAAAAACCCCCTTTTCCTTTATCTCTGGCCCCCCTCCTTTCAAAAACAAATCGACAGATCTAAAAAAAAAAGAGGCGCGACGGAACCCTCCTACCCCACGACGTCTCCGCCTCGCTGGCGCCTCCAGCCCCTCGATCATGGCGCGACCTCCTTCCCCATCGACGCTCCCTCTCCCCCTTCCCCTCGATCATGGTGCGACCCCTCCCCTCTCAGCCGAATTGAGCCGGACAACCCATCTTGCACCCGCAAGCCAAAACCCCCGCACCTGACGCCGACCACCAGAGCCGCCTTCCACCTGAAAGCAACGCCCCTTTTCCATATTCCAAATGTGAGATTTATTTATTTTTATCCTTACTTAATTTCAGTTTAATTTAATTTAAATGCTAGGACAAAGTTATGATTTTTATATATTGAACATCGAAGTAAAAATGTGATTTTTATATATTGAACATCGAAGTAAAAATGTGATTTTTATATATTGAACATCGAAGTAAAAATGTGATTTTTATATATTGAACATCGAAGTAAAAATGTGATTTTTATATATTGAACATCGAAGTAAAAATGTGATTTTTATATATTGACCATCGAAGTAAAAATGTGTGATTTTTATATATGTAGTGACTACGGGCAACGAAGATGACAAAAAGGCGAAAACGTTGAAGATATCTATCAATGAAGTGCCGTGAAGTTGGGATAGCTATCGGTGAGAATTTCTCACCTTTCAATTTCTTTTCTAGTTATATATATATACTAGGATGCAGACGGTGTTTAGTAGCACCCGACACAATCGTCCACAGACCATGGACTTATTTGTTTGGTTGCATAAATTAGTTAGATTATTTGATTGAAATTGAATTGTTTGGTGGGTTGAATGGATTTGATTGATGTGTGAATGGCGTGGGCCTTCACTAGACCGGGGATAAGGCTAGGCCTCGTCCCGTTTCTAGTATCGTGCCGTTATGCCGCCGAAATTTTCTAAAATATGTTAGAAAAATAAAAATATCATTTTATTGAATAAATGAACCGAATAGAATATTCATAGGTTGAATAAAATGTTTTATCGTTAAAAATATAATTTTTAACATGAATGTGAATAAATAAATATTCATTTACAAACCGGACGGTTTGTTTATGTACACCTATTTGAAGGACATTGATTGGGACGATAAATTTTACACATCGCCCAACTGCACAAATAAAATATGTGTTTGATTGTTTGAAACCCCACACGGGTGTTAGGATGAAATTTGAAGTTCACTCATCTTGATTGATTAAATATTTCGATCGATCGATTGACAGGCTGTCATAAGCGTTAGATATCTATATTTGATGCTTATACAGTGTAGTGCACTTTGGTTGATGGTTGATTATTTTTCAATGCTATTATATACATGTGTTGTATGGAATCCATATAATTAACTTTATATGGTAATTGATTGGGCCTCATTCCAATTTGAAAAATAAAGAATAATATAAAATAAAGGTTCATGTGTTGACAGTACTCATCCATTGAGATTGGTCATGTGTTGAACGAAATATTTTAGTACTAAAATTTACATCTTTATCAATATAAAATAAAGGTTCATGTGTTGACAGTACTCATCCATTGAGATTGGTCATGTGTTGAACGAAATATTTTAGTAATAATATTTACATCTTTATCAATATAAAATAAAGGTTCATGCGTTGACAGTACTCATCCATTGAGATTGGTCATGTGTTGAACGAAATATTTTAGTACTAAAATTTACATCTTTATCAATATAAAATAAAGGTTCATGTGTTGACAGTACTCATCCATTGAGATTGGTCATGTGTTGAACGAAATATTTTAGTAATAAAATTTACATCTTTATCAATATAAAATAAAGGTTCATGTGTTGACAGTACTCATCCATTGAGATTGGTCATGTGTTGAACGAAATATTTTGATAATAACAACTATTTTGAAAAAAGAAATATTTGAAATAGAATATTTGAAAATAGAAATTTATGAAGCCGTGTTGATTAGATTGACGCCATTTTGACGTGAACGATATTTATATCGATTTTATTCATTTTGAAATGAATTGAATTAAAAACGATTTCGAAATGAATTGAATTAAAAACGATTTCGAAATGAATTGAATTGAAAACGATTTCGAAATGAATTGAATTAAAAAAACGATTTCGAAATGAATTAAATTAAAAACGATTTCGAAATGAATTGAATTAAAAACGATTTCGAAATGAATTGAATTGAAAACGATTTCGAAATGAATTGAATTAAAAACGATTTCGAAATGAATTGAATTAAAAACGATTTCGAAATGAATTGAATAAAAAACGATTTCGAAATGAATTGAATTAAAAACGATTTCGAAATGAATTGAATTGAAAACGATTTCGAAATGAATTGAATTAAAAAAACGATTTCGAAATGAATTGAATTAAAAACGATTTCGAAATGAATTGAATTAAAAACGATTTCGAAATGAATTGAATTAAAAACGATTTCGAAATGAATTGAATTGAAAACGAATTCAAATTGAATTGAAAGCGAATTGAAATGAATTCAAATTGAATTGAAATTTGAATTGAATAGAAATGAATTTTAAAACGAATTTATAAAGAAGAATTCAATTTTGATTTGAATTGAAAAGGAAGTTGAAATTGCTTTTGAAACGAATTTAAAACTATTTATATAATTCGTTTTAAATAGAAATCGACGAAGTATATATTATATAAATAATTATATATAATATAATGACCTGAATAGAATGCGCCGCGCCGCGGCAGTTCGCGAATTTCGACCATTGACTTCAAACGGACATTATGGGAGATCCGACCGTCAGATTCTCCTAAAACCGGAACCGTTGGGTTCGCATCGAAAAGAGCTTTCTAACGAATATTTGAAATTCAAAATCTAACGGTTGGATTTGGAGATACGTCCAAATCAAATTTGAAAAAGGTCCCTATAAGTGCAGTTCGATGGCCATTGATGGAAATCGACTGTACGGGCCTTGATAAAATTATTAAAAATAGTAATAATTTGTGTAAAATCATAAGAAATGATTTGTGAAGAATTGGGGTGAAAAACTCCATATTTGAAAAGATAAAAATAGATTTTTATCGAAATGAACTAGTTTTGAAATAGAACTATAATTCTATTTATTTTTAAATAAATAAATTGAATTTGGAAAAGGGTTTTAAAAATAACCAGAATTTCCAATAATTATATTGGAATGGATTTGAATCGAAATTGTCTTCGGAATATTTCGATATTGGATTTCGTGATGATACAAACATTGTTATGGGAATTTGAAAGATATAGATATATATATCGTTATTCCCAATATGATATTTGTTGGTCGTAGAATTTGATATTGAATATAAGCCGATATATTTTCTATTCAGAGCCTTGTATTTAATATCAAATGTGATTTGGGTTTGTCGTGAATGGTGTCTTCACTAACACTGTTCTTGAACGCAGTTGAGAAAAGATTAAATCTTTTTATTTAGATTTAATGAAGTGTACCAATTAAATAATATTTAATTGAAATTGAATTGATATTGATTTTTGGGTTTATCGTGAACAGTGTTTTAAATAACACTCGTTCTTTAACCCGATAATCAATGGAATGTGACTTTGGGTTTATCGTGAACCGTGTTTTAAATGACACGGATTCTTTAACCCAGTTAACGATTAAAACTAAGTGGAGTTTTAATGAATCTTTAATTAGATTGAAATGATCGGGAATGGAGTATCACCAGTTTTGCTCCAGGCGATAGTCAAATCTTTAATTAGATTTGAACGTGTAAAGGGTAATTGAATTTACCGATAACACAGTGGTGTTAAAATATGAAGTATTACCAGTTTTACTTCATGGGATGAATAGGTTGGGATTGGGAAATTAAAACAAATGATTACTTCGGTAAGGTTCGCTAATCCCGACTAGTTTTGAATTGATACTCAAAAATAGATCAAAGAATAAATTCAAGGAATTTATCTTAGATAAAATTAATGGGAACCTTTCCCTATGAATGTGAAGTTTAGAAACTAACTGTCGGTTGGCCAAGCAGAATGGTTTTCTGGATATTGATCTGATGTTGGTTTCGGCCTTCGGGGTTAATATTTGGGGAATTATTCTCTTGATTAATTTACGGTTAGTGACTGATGAATTGGAATGAGGCGTATGTTGTGTTTGTGTAACACTTATTTAAAATATACGCGAGTTATTCGAAAAGACCGGGTTTATCCCATTTTGAATAACTGATACGACGATAAGTCGAAGATGAAGACGATGGTCGAAGACCGGAAGTCTTCACGTCGTTTGGGTGATTACTGATGATCTTGATTGGGATGTACACCCAAGAAGATGGAAACAGTTGGTGATCGTCCAGACGTACTTGGAGATCGAAGGATATGCGGGGTACTAGGTGCCTCCGGTTTCGTCCAGACCCAGAGCGAACTTGTAAATGGACTGTGTGTCTGACATTGGACTTTAGTCCGTGTGATTGATCTCTATTAAATATATATCTGTTTGGCGGCAGAGAATTTATTCTCTTGCTTAACGCCCTTCTCTGAGACGTACGAGCTCAGGGGTTATATATTGATGGATATCAAACGCATGGAGTGAATTGCCTGTGTGACATGCCTAAGTGGCAATTGATCGAGGCTTCTGTTGAAAAGCAAAGTCTTGTGGTGATGATCAAAGCAAGGCCTTTGTGGCGTAGCTTTGTGTAACGTTTACTTCGCGTGTTTCACACCCGGTATGAACCAAAAACGGGAGAGGACCTCAGGGAGGGCACGCGTTTCTTTCTAGTTAGAAGTGGCGTCAGTGGTTTTACACGCCCTGACGAGTTTGACTTATGTGGTTGTTGCTGTTGCGAGGCGCCTCGGATTGATCGGTCGTTCTTGAACCGATGGAGTCATTTAGTTGGCTCATTTACGCCCCAAAGGGCGGGGAAACATATTGTTCAGGCACTATAATCCACATCGGTGGACCGGCCCTATCGCTCCATGGGGCAGTTGCGGCTGTTCCTGAGGCTCGGGCTAGAGAGTCTCGAATCGGTTGAGGACTATCTTTTGCCTCGGTTCATAGATGGAAATCCAACTTCCAAATACGTGACATTTGCGGTTTTACTTGTAGAACTAGTATGGCGACATAGTGGTATGGGGCATTCATGCCGCCTATGATTGATACTTATGATTTGAAGTTGTTTTATACACTATACACTTATAGTAGTATCAAATGATTTGTTTTAAACGTACTAAGCATGTTTGGCTATTATAAGGGAAAACCCTATCCTCGGCTGCGTTGCATTGTGTGATGGGACCTGGGTCTTATAATAGCTTCATTTTTAGAAAAGCATTGCGTTGTTTACTTATATGCATTGGTATTCTTGGGAGGAAACCCGTTCCGTGTTATACGGCGTGGTCCCTTGATTTACCTAACTTTAAAAATAAAGATTAACTGTTTTAGTTCTCACACCAGTCACATGACTGACCTGGAGTTTATTGTTTTAACCTAAACTCTGGGTGCCCTTATTTTGACACGGGCAGCTAGTAGTTTTGGTTTTGCAGATTTATATTCACAGGATCCTGGTTTACAGCTGGAATGATATCCGGAAAGCTTTGTATCCGTATATCTCTTCTAGTTGTGTATTGTATTATTTTCCGCTGCGATGTATTTAAATGTAATTTAAATCTCTGATATTTCTGTGTAATATTCATTTATACTCTGTATATTCTTGTAATCTGATGCATTATTGTAATATACAATGAAATGTTCTTTTGTCTGCGTTCTATTTGTGGCTTGTTCTCGAACTATCCGCCGCTTTCCTTTACGGGGAAGTTACGGGTTTTTACAGAAAACAGGAATGAAATAAAAGGAAAATAAAAAGAATTTTTTTCTTCTTCTATTGTTTATATGATTAAAGTATCAGCAATCAATACCAAATCAACTAATTGACAATTTTTTTTCTATATGTACAAGAAAACAAATGGAAACAAAATAAAATAAAAAAACTAACACGAATCAGAAATTAAATAAATAATAAAATTTAGTGTTTACCTCCCCGGCAACGGCGCCAAAAACTTGATCGTCGCTTCCCTATGAAATAGAAAAGCGCGATTTACGAAATAATTACTACAAGCGCACAGGTGTGTAGCATACAGGTCGAACACAGGGAGGCAAATTAAATCAAATTATTTAAATAATTTCTTGGGCGAGTTAGACGACGCTTGGGGATTGATTTTGAAAAACAATAAAACTATTATTGAATTGAGTACAGATCTGAATCTAATCAAATCTATATTCAACCCAATATGACCTAAGAACGCAGTAAAAAGAACAGAAATTAAAACTGCAGAAATTGAAATAACAAACAGGAATTAAAATTAGGATTACCATTGAATCTAATCAGACGGTCAATCACTAATTAAAATAAATGTAAAATACAACTAGTATTCTACCAAATCTAATTGTGTAGAAGGCACTAGTTGCTAAGAAATAGAAAATTGCAGAAAATAAAACGAAGAAGAAGGACTATATTAATGGAGAAGAAATAGAAAATGGGATGGTGGCTACAATGATATTACAAGGGTATTTATAGGAGATAACCAAACCCTAACCCTAATTACAAATGGGTCTAGCTATTTCAAGTAAGTTTAGGCTTTTTGTCATTTGGAACAAGTTCTAGGCCTTATCTCCTTTTTCTCTTGCAAGCCTCCTTTAATTTGAGATGTGCGTGGCCTTTTTATCAATCATTTTTTTGTCCAACAACAACTAGATGTGAGATCTTCATCTACATTTCTTCAAAATGTAAATATATAGCAATTTGATCTCTATTTCTCTACTTTTCTAGTTGCATGCGGGCTGGGTTGGAATATTTGAAAAAGTGACAAAACAATACCCAAGCAATATTTATTTATATACAAAAGATAAGATATAAGAGTATAAAATAAACACATTCTATGTCAATCAGTTTGTTATTATGACATTGATTAATTTTTATTATGGAGAGAAATCATTTTGATGTGTACCACTGTATAACCATATTGAAAGACGTTATGTTTTTTTATTTGTTACTGATAAGCTTTTATATCTGTGAAGGAATTTCTACAAACAAAGGAAACATAAATGGTTCTACTATTACTATAGTGTACATTCCTTTGGTGAGACTTATTTTTCTGCTTGTATATTATATTATTTACTTTTTCTTCTTCTTAGTTTCAGCGTTATCCTTGTAATAAATATACAGGGAATGGTGCTGCTATACCTGTTAGCAATATTCAGTCAGCTTCTATAATAGAATCAGTTCGAAGTAATGAAAACATTCAAGGTTCAGAGACATCTGTTGCTGCTTACACTATTGTTGATTTGGGTGTACAAAGAATAGAATCTTCTAGAAGCGCTATGACTTGGATAGTTTGAAAAGAGTTGTGTATGGCGGTTTGATTGATTCAATCACAAGTCTTAGTGTAGTTTCTTCCACGACAGGGGCTGGTTCTTCTACTTGTGAGTTTCAAATGTCAATCTGGATTATTATTTTTGACATAAACATGCCTGAAAATTTTGAATTTTTTTATGTAATTACATTTTTTGGAATACTGGGTTGACGGATTAATTCCTTCTGCAGTGCATATTGGAACAATGGGTTTTGCCAATTTGGTAGGGGGACTCTTCCTGATATGTCATGATGTGAGTATTTACTTGTTCAGTTCTACATAAATTTATTTTATTGGATAGTT
The DNA here is from genome assembly GCA_030737875.1 of Allium sativum. Taxonomy (NCBI): domain Eukaryota; kingdom Viridiplantae; phylum Streptophyta; class Magnoliopsida; order Asparagales; family Amaryllidaceae; genus Allium; species Allium sativum. Next base: position 827,623,774 of record CM060913.1, read on the forward strand.
TCTATATATGAATAATTTGGGTATAAATCTGCTTTGTCATAAATTTTGAGAATAATATAAGCCATACTAGTATAAGTATGCAGTCTGCCTAGAAGATTTGCGTCTCTAAAATCCAGGACTTCTCATTGTTTCAAACTAAATTTTGTACGCAGCTGTCTGAACTACACGAGCCACATGATGAAGAAGTTTTCAATCAAGGCCATCCTGAAAAAAGTCAGAAGCTTGGAAAGCGAGAATACTGGAAGCGACATGCATTCATCACTATCTTATCGTACATTTTTTCAAAGAAGGCTTGGTCTTCCGAACATTGAAAGGTCGTTCCCGCCGGGACTACGGTGCCCCGGACCTCCGTTGGCGCTGCTTCCAGACCAGCTACTGGGCTCGCCTTCGGCTCGGCATATATTTGTCGGTGTCTATATAAATTGAAACGACATATGTAATGAGTGAACTGAGTGATGTGGTGAGGAATATCTATATATGTGAATAATCAATGTTGTGCTAAATCATTGAGTTGAAAATAGGTAGAGTTAGAAATTTGTACTCTTTCGGCTATTGAAATAAAATATTTTATTCATTAAAACACTATTTGAATTCAAATTATGTGCAGTAGTATTCTATTAAATAAATATTTAATCCCGTTAGAGATGAAATATCTATAGCAACATTTTTGGAATGTACAAGTGTTTCCATTGGATGGTTAAAGTGTTACTATAGATAATGTGGGGACCACTTTTATGTAAAATTAGTATATGTGGCAACATCAAGAAAATATTGTCATTACATGGTAAAGATGTTGTTTTTGACTCTAGGGCAACGCAGCAAAATGCATCACTAGGAAAAATTTTCCTTTTATCATTTTTTCCTACAACAACATTTTTTAGCACTTACTTCATCATATCTTGGATGATGCAGTAGGCCATTTATGGCATAGTGATTAATGCTAGACAATTGTTGGGGTGAGCGATATTCGGTTCGAACCGAATTAACCGACCAAACCTATTCATTTCGGTCAGTTCGGTTCAGTTTTAAAATTAAATCGGTTTGAATTAGATTTGTAAAATAAAAAAATTGGTTATTGGTTTAACCAAATTAACCGAAAGTTTAACCTATTATCTAATTTTGTAGTATTGTAGCACTATAAGTAATTAGTTTAGTTATATAATACAAACACATTTGTTGCAAATAGATCAAATCTTATCGTAAACATAAAATTTACTACAAAAAGTTTCTTCAAACATGAATTTATGTTTTACTTTAAGTGAATTCATTATTTGAATAGTAATAAATTCTTCAAGTCCTGTTAAATCGTTTACTGATCGAATTAACCAAAATTAATTCGGTTCGGTTCAGTTTTGAGAATTTTTTATTTCAATTCGGTTTGAGTTTTTTTACCTCCAAGCCAGCCGGGCCGTCTGAACGCTCACCCCTAGATAATTGAAAATCATTATTGGCATGTTCCTCTCTATTTTTTAAAACCATGTAGTATTAACTTCCTGATTTTTCATAAAACTAGACATAAGCAAATATAAGATTATAATTAACAATGGATTGTGTATACAAAATACAAATTTGTTTCTCATAAAATTTCTTGAATGAAATAACTAAGAATAACAAATTCGGAAATATAACCATATATGCAGCTTAAGGAAATACATGATATAACATCGTAAATTAACAACTTATTAGGCTTCTTCTTTGTAACATCCGACTTGATAAATTCTACTTGGTTTTTGTAACAACATGAATTTCTTACAAATTTGTAATTAATAATCTGGTTTGAAATTGAAATTTTGATATTTAAAACTTCAAATTTATTCTGGACTAAATGAAATAAATGGATCTGATTTTGTAAACGAACAATAATAAGTACCGTATGAGCAGTGAAATAAGACAACTGTCAAAGTTGAATATAACCGTTTAACCAACCCAATTTGTATTATCTGAATTGAGATAATTTTATAAAAACTTATATTTAAATAATGAAATTGAATTAATGCATATTTTAATTTACCAAATCTACTGAAATATAAAATTTTCTGAAAAAGTCCGTTTTGGTAAAGATTGGTTAAAATTTGAATTCAAGCTAAAATTTAAAGGTTGTCAAAATTTGAATTTATATTTTTCCATGATTCGTCTCTAAATTCTGCGTTGACTAGCATTATTCGTTTCATGAAAATCCGCTTCCGTTTGCTCTAGATATGAGTTTTACAATGTGTAAAATGTCCAAACAAACATCGTTTGTGTGCTCATAGTTACATGTCCTCTTTGGCTCTATTGATATGTTTATTTGGCTTCTTGAGAAAACTTTGCCACCTCACACCTTATTTATAATTTTACATTTGAATTCCAAAAGTTTTCTAAAGAAATAATGATATGTGTTCTCTTTCTCAACTTTCCATTTTCATTTCCTTAGGTTGTTTGCCATTCTCCTTTTTCCACCCTCATTCTTCTTCCTCTGTAAAATTTCTTCTTTGTAAATTTCTAATCTCATCTTCTTCCTTTTCTTAAAATAAAAATAAATTTAAATCCAAGCTCCCCTCTCTTCCTCCTTCGAAATCCTTAAAAAAAAAAAACTAACCCGAATCCTAAATTCTTTCCTCTGATTTCTCTAATTTTTTTCTTTAGATTTTACTCTATTTTTCAAAGGCTATAACTTTCCCGTAGATATCACAAATCCACTTTTTTTTAAAAGTGGATGAAATTGAAATATCTACAACTTTTCTGTTAGAGTTTTTTTCCTTCATATTTTGTATTTTTCAGTGTCAAAATTGTGAAATATTCAGATCTATTTTCGAATCTAGATTTCTTTCCGAAAAATTGGACATTGTTATGTCAGTCGTATCTCCCTCATAATTTGTTGAAAACCAGTTTTCCTATTTTTCAGTTAGGGTGAAACTGAAATAACTATAATTTTCTTTTTGTTGACTTTTCATATTCTCTGCTTTTTTCCGTAAAAACGACCATTCTTTCAAAGATATTTTCTAGTCTATATTTCTTACCTGAAAATTTATCTATCGCTTTTTTTGGTCGTATCTTCTTCAAATATTATCCAAAACTATTTTTATATATTGAAGAGAAAAGAATTTACAACAAAATTTATGTTTGTGATTTTTCCAAATTCTGAAGTTAACTGGTCCTAAAATTTAATCCAAAATGACCAAAAAAATTGCTTAGTTTTTGTAAATTTTGGTAAAAAGAACTAAATTCATCTTCCCTAGATAAAACATCCCTGCCCCCAACTACATCCGTTGACCTAGCCATTACCAACTATGTATGTTTGTGGGTGTAGTGTGAGTTGTTGTGTTTGTGTTTATGTTGTGTTTAGAATTAAGAAATGTTGCGGTGGAGTGGTCATGCATGGAAATGACGAGTGTAAGGTTGGGTGTTCAATCCTGAGAGTGGCTAGTTAGAAGTATATTTTGGTTTAAAGTGTTTTATACAATGTTTATATATTTTGCTTCACGCGAATACATACATAAACACACGCACCCCCACGCATATATATATATATATATATATAAGTGTGTGTGTGTGTGTGTGTATATATGAGAAATGTTCTGCTACACCTCTAATGCTACACCTTTATCCCGCCCAAATTTCAACCACTCATTCCAATTTTATTATTAATTATTTCTCTCTCTTTCCACTACACTATATTATTTAATTCAATCACAGAGAGAGAAAGAATGAATATTATAAACGGAATGCGTGGTTGGAATTTGGGGGGAGATAAAGGTGTAGCAGAACATTTCCCTATATATATACACATAAATTATGAATAGGAAGTGTTTATTTGGAATTGTGATTTGATCTTGGGTTGATTCTTGTGACTTGTCATGGAGAAATTTTGATTCAAGTTAGTGATTCAATCGTGCTGTGTCGACTTCTGTGTCTTTTTTAGTCTATGTCATATATTACTATTTTGCCATGCAAGGTAAGAACCCTCACTCACGATTAATAATTTCAATATGTAAAGTGACATCATTTGTGTTGACATATGAAATGTTAGGATTGCTGTAGACAACCCGATTTATTTTCTATGCAACACGTACACATGTGGCACACACACTTATGATATATATGATGCAAATTTGATTATTATGATATGTATTGATTTATATGTGTTATTTTAAATGTTATATTTATTTTCGTTCTCACACTGCAAGTTCCCTTTATGTCTGTGAAATTATACATGATACATACCCAAATCACTCTATATATTAAGGGACTTAAAAAAATATTTATTGGGATGCGAATTGAAATGATAAATACCTGTTACTTGAATATTAAACGGATTGAAATGACATATATCCGTATTACTTGGCCTAGGTAGAAAATTGTATAAGGACACCATTGATCAATTTTGAAAAGTATTTTCTAAATTTATAAAAATATTCTAATTTAATAAAAATGTTTTGAAATCTAAATTTAGATTTTTAAATAAAATTATGTAATAATAAATTTTAATGTATAATTTATTATATGTTTTAAAATTCAAATTTAAACATTTAAATTATAACTTTATTTAATTTTAAATTTTAAATAACTTAAATCATTTTATAAGTAAATAAATATATCTTTTAATCTATGCAGTTAAAGCCCCGTTAATGCCCCGCAATAACCCCGCTATAGTCCATAGTGCTCTTCAACTGCTACGCAATTCGAATTTAGCGCAGATGAACAGTGGATCCGCTTTTAATCCCGCTGTTTTCTGTTGCATCCTCTAAATCAAGGATTTTTAGTGTCCGCTTTAGCAGTATTAACATATAGAATTTGATTTGACTAGTGCTCTTTTCAAAAAAATCAGTAAATTTTATGTAAAGTGCTAATTTAAGGAATAAATGCCTAATATATGATAATAGTCAATTACACTCATCAAATTTAGCATGCATAACTATGATGTTCCTCGATTTTGGTATATAAGATTAATTAACATTAGTTTCTTGTACACATATTGTTGACCAGTCTTTTGGCAAGGACGTTAAGGTCTATTGTAACTGAAGAATCCAGTTCACAAGAAAGCCCATGTAATCCAAGTTGCAGAACCACCCGATCCATGAACGAGCCAACCGACACTTAAGCCTTGGGCCAGGCACAAAGGCTCAACATATGAACCGGATGGAACCCACGACTTCCGGACTGATTAAGCTAGATCCATTCCAACACTATGCTAAATATCCCCCTGATGAATCGGTCTCACTCCTATATGAATGCAATCAAACACTCCTTCTATGATGAAGTCAGATGGCACCTATGGCCTCCAATTCAAATCAAGCCGAAAAGAACTAATCTTCGGGATCTTCTAAAATCTTGGATCAAAGGACACATGTCGTACCCAATTTGAATATTTTAGCTCTATAAATAGGCCTTCTTGACATAGAAGAAGGAACTTTTGGCATTTTTCTGAGTATATCACCATTTAACTATTCGACTGTAATAGATTATCCGATATAAAAAGAATAAAGTGGATGTAGGCTCGTTAACACCAAACCACTATAAATATGTGTGATTGCTCTTTTCTACACTTTTCATTTTAGTTTGTCTTCATTTAAATCTCTACGAATTCATATCTTGGGTGTTGTGCCAATTTTTAGTGTCAATACATATAATGTAATAAACATGATTAATTAATTTACAAATATTTTGTTTTAATTATAATGAATCTTCTTGCGACTCCGCTATATACCCTCTTTCTCCTCGCTATACCTTTTTGCAAAGGACCCTATGTGTTATCCAACGTAAGCTTGATATTGGAACCTTCAGGCTGTTGACTGCTGATGGAGAACCTTTTCAGAGAGCATGGAATGCTGAGCACTTGCAACCTTATCTTTCTTATAATTTTTAGTTTCCTTTTTATTTTTCTGTTCTAGTACTGTAATAAGATATGATTTATCGCTCACAATGGTTTATGAATGAAAGCTACTTTCCCGCTCTGACTTGTTATTATAGTGACGTAACGGGTCGAACTCGTTGGGACCTACAGACGAACTTTCGAATCCCACTTTGTTGACTAAAGTGAAAATGACACCGATACAAACAACATGACTGACTGTTTGTAAACAACTCTGATTCTCTCAACCTGAGAAGGAGAATAAAATTATGGATGAGTGTGAAAGGTGCACTCCGACTAAAGACCGCTCGATTCCTAAGAACTCTAACCCTCAATGATTGGAGGGAGAGTATAAAAGACTTGTGTTCCTAACCGAGATCGTTCGGCCTAGAGCTATTCGACCCAATCTTGGGGTCAATGGAACGACTTGACTATCAACTAAACCCCCACAACGCATGGGGCATAGACATGTGCGAGTGGCCCGACAAGAAAAACCGCTTAAACGGCTTCTAAAGTCTGGAATAGACTGGGAACATTAGTATTGCTTCCCTGAAATTTTTTCAAATACTTAGAAAATCAATAACACAAGTATTTGAAAACAAAGAAGCATTCTTACACATTAAGTTACATTCACAGTCTAAGACATTGTTCACAGGTACATTAAACCATGTCCACAAAATGATAAATTTAACAAAGACAAAATTTCGAGGGCCGCACTCGCGTACAACATCCAAAGGGCCAATTACATACGTACAACTAAAAGGTTCTACACTTGGGGTGGCTTGTCACCACGTTTCCTGATGTCCTCCAGCTCTTTCTTCCTAACCCACTCTTGCATCTCCTCAGTAGTCGTACCAAGCTTCAGACTCTTGAGTGTGACACCAAAGGATGCAAAACGGCTTAATGCAGTGGTGACATTTCTTCCTTCACGCGGGACTACTAGAGATGGGAAAGAAGATGCGTTGCCAGAAGAAAGTGAAGTCGGTGGAATATATTGGATCAGAGGAATGTCGAGTGGTTTGTTTGGTGGTTCAACTTTGAGAGAAGAAACCTTTCTCTCATTCCTGGCCTTGATCTCCTCCATATATGGACAGTCGGTTCTTTGATCTCTTTCACGAACTCTACGTCATCATCCAATCGAACCTCATCAACATTGAACTTCTTTGGAGTCTCGATCCTGTTCTCACCATTGCTAGGGATGACAACCGGGTTCTTCTCCAATGCATCGGCCTCCGCCCAGTGACATCCCTCGCCAATGATGTACCTGCAACCGGATGAGTAGAAGTTATGAATAAGGAGACAGACGATCAATAAACTTAAGAAGAAGGGAAGATACCCTCGACCACGGGTTCCGTTGGATGGTCCAAGACTTTCTTTGAGGAAACTAGAGCAGCCGAGCATTCCTTAGTCAAAGAGAGAAGAGGGCCGTCTGGGATACATTTCTTGACCAAGCCGGAAGACAGATTCAAGGAAGGGGGGATATAGGACGATCCTACCCCAGCATTCGAAGGAGGAAGGGAGTCTTTCATCATATTCATGTCGGCCTCAGGGACCGACTTACCTTTGGCATCATGTCGAACAACATCTGTTAGGCTCCTCCGACTTTTTCATCCCTTCGGCCAGCACCCTCTGCTCATCATCGTTTAAGTACTGAGCAATCAAAGCTTCCTCATTCTTCAGGTTAGCCCTTCCTGCTTCAACCTCCTCTTTCATAAGAACCCCCCATGTGTTAGTTAACACTCGCTGGTAATTTCAGCCCAAGACAAGTCACGATAACGAAGAACACGGGCAAAAAATCGAAGTATATTGGCCTTAATTTTTCTACTTATTTCCCTTTTCACGACGGCGTGTTCGTCTTTGACTAGCTAAATTTCAGTTTTGTACTGAAGATGAGCGTTTGCAACATTTTGTATTGCCTTAGTGGAAGCACTCTCAGCCTATTTCCTGGCAAGCTCAGATGATCTTTGAAGTCTTGCACTTCTTTACCTAATCGGTCCTTATCACCCCTTAAAGTTTCATTATCAGTTTTCAGGTCTAAATGCTCTCGGATCGCCTTCTCACACCAATCCCCTAGTACCTTCAAAGCTCGCTCGCCTTTTTCTTTAGTGGTAATCACCTCAAACTCACATTCCGCTACCCTCTTTTGCAGTGACTCAAAAGCCTTCTTATTAGTAGATTACTCCCTCTGCAAACGTTCATTCTCCTCTATTTTATCCCTCGCCACTTCGCATACTTGCCTCGCGTACGCACACATCTCGTCATATTGAGTTAGAAAAATCAACATTAGTTCTAACTCAATCATGAAAACTCGGGGGGAAACGACTGTAGCATGGGGGAAGGTTCGATTTCAACAAAGAAAAGATCCGAGAAGAGCCTCTCGAGTTTCTGGATTCAATCGGAAGTTACCCTCTCTTTATCCAAGGAGGTTGGCATCTGAGGACCCTTTCCAAGACGACCCGAAAGAGGGGTAGAGTCGCAGTCCTGTATTTCAGTCGATCGTGTCTTAGGAAAAGGGTTGGTTGGGAATTCGGAATGACTTGGGACAATTTGAGAATGCTCATCAACAACTCTGTCACCGCTCTTGGTGTTTTATCCCGGGGACGGGACGATGGTCCATCCTTTGGAGCCTTATTTCCCTCTTTTCCCTCAGACTTACTCCCCTATTTTCCTTTCTCTTCTCTTTTTTGTTTCTTTCTCTCTCAGGTTTTCCCCTCCTCTTTCCTTCTTTTTCCTCCCTTTCTTTTTTCTTCTCGAGCGTCATCCCCATGATCGTCCTCCCGCATAACTTGCGGCGGAGCGGGTCCTCCAATAGCGAATCAAAGTTGGCATGGTAATTCTCCTCCTCCATGATGTTTGCATTATGGAAAAGAAAATAAGCATACACAAGAGAAAAGATAATATTGTGACGAGCAGTGCTAATATTGTGCATTCTTTAGAAAGATTATCTTAGGCTGACATGTGCCCACATCTTGGCGGACGTCTCTTATGTCCTGTAGATCGACCAGTATTAAATCTTCCCCGGACTTGGTGGAGAAAAACATGTCTAGATCCAAGTTTTGAGAAGACAAGATTGAATCCGGCATTTCCAAGATTTGCAAGCCGCCGAAAGGAGGGACGGACCCTTCAGCTTGGGGACCATAAACCGGAAGGGGACTCCTCATGGCATCGACATCTTGTAGTTGAGGGTCGGCTGGTTCCTCCTTGGCTGTTCCACCTTGTACCTTCTCCGAAGCATCTATTATTGTTTCCTACTGCTTTTTCAACAGATCTGACTCCCGACATAGTCTCTTAGGGGTCGGTTTATTCATCCTGACATGGTGACGAGTTTTCTCTTCCCCTCTGGAAGAGGGTGGAATAGATGACCCCTCAGTTGGGGGCACAACCTTCACATCGGTCGATTTCTTTTGGGAAGGAGTCATGACATCGGTATCTTGTAGTTGAGGGTCGGCTGGTTCCTCCTCGGCTGTTCCACCTTGTACCTTCTCCGAAGCATCTACTGTCGTTTCCTTTTGCTTTTTCAACAGATCTGACTCCTGGCATAGTCTCTTAGGAGCCAGTTTCTTCATCCTGATGTGATGATGAGTTTTTCCCAGTTGATTGAGGGTGGAATAGATGACCCCTCAGCTGGGTGCACAACCTTCACATTGGTCGATCTCTTTGGGAAAGGAGGCATGTTTGACTTAAGGTCGTGCGAAAAAGAAACTTTGTTGTCTGAAGACCCAAATGACCTCTTCTTGTCCAGAAGATAGAAATGGTGAAGGTTTACATTGGTTACCAGCATCTTGTAGTGCCAGTCATCCTTCTTGATGGTTGTCAGGGTGTCATAATGAGTTTGGAATTCTCCTCATTTGGGCCTTGCTGGCTCGTCACCTACATGTAAAAATCCACATAAATAGCTTGTTCATAGTTAATTTAACTGGGGTCGAATGACTTACGACACTGGAGTCATCGGCGAGCATATCTGGTTGGTGTTTGAAATAGAACCAATGATGCTTAGTGTCCCCCATTTTACTGGGAATACATTCGATGATTTTCCGATTATAGACCGCCTAAAAATAAAGGAAAGAGGGGGATTGTTGTTTTAAGTGTTTAAAGTTGAAGAAGAATACTATGTCTTTGAGCATGGGGACAAGATCCAGATACTTCATGTACAAAACACACAAGGACAACAAATTAGTGTATGCAATCGGATGAAACATTCCCCAAATATTCAGTATACTGTTTATTTCATATTATATATGAACTGATTAAACCCCGTTGACTTTAAAACCTATTAGCTATTGAATGTGGTGGAGTTTTGAATCAATATATTCAATTCAGTTTTTAACTTCAGTTATCCACATTTACGAATTCCTTAAAATTTAAAATTTCAAAGCTCAAAGTTCAAATTCAAAGAAAGTCGATTAATAATGTCATTTATATTGTCTTTAAAACAATATTCGCATATTCAAGATTAAGACAATTTTTATTTGACCAACCGATGTTCGTATAAAATTTTCTATCCTATGGCCAAGCAATACTTAAAATTTAATTTTAGTATTTTGGGAAAGGATATATATCATTTTAATCCAATCATAGGCACCAAAGTCATTCGCCTAAAGGTGGGATGGCCCCGGCGGTGAACAATGGAAGGGAAAGTGCCATGTAACCATCCGATGGAGTATGAGGACGATTTGATTCCTCTGGAGTACGGAAATCAACCCATGGAAGCTTATGCTTCCCACTTAATTTCTCTAACTGTTTTTCGGTCAGCTGACTGACCAGGGAATCAGGAGGACTCCTCAGAATCTTAGCTTCGGTAATAATGTTAGGTGCAGCTGCCGTCCTACTTGTTTTCCCGGTTTCCTTGGCACGAGGAAAGTCGATCATTCAACCGTAAATGTCATCATTAAGTTCAAGTTCGGTTTCGGTCCTAGAAGTAGAAGCCGAGGAACACCCCGATTCAATGGAGGTGGCCATGGCCTTTTTCTTTTCGTCCTCAAGTGCACGAGTACTACGTCATCCTGACATTGTGAGTTATGGTGCAAAAAAAAGGAGAGCCTTAGTCAGATCGAGAAAACCATAAAACCTCAACGTGTGCACTCACAAGTGTGTACAAAAGTGACAATTTGAGCTAGAAGCCGCCATTAAGAACATATTCGACTTTATGGCTTTTTAGCCCCAAGGATGTCGATCCATGACCTTATCGACTCAAGATTGATTTGTATTCTCAAGACTGGTGGAAACAACCACTTATTTCACGATGCTGAGTTGGTAAGAATCCCTTTTTTAATGCCCTCCTTTATCTTCTTCCACCTGATCATGTCAAGGACCATAATCCCTGTCCAGTCCTACCCCTACTATCCTTCCCTTTATCCTATGGCCACGTGTCCTATACTTTGAAATTTGAAAAGTTTTAAGAAGACGGAGCACTTTTTCATAAAGATTACTCCATTTTCACCACAAAGTATAGAAGTATCTGTTTGCGAACAAATTGAACAACGGTAAACAATTGTTAAATTCGTTCGGCTTTCCTAAACAACAAGGATTGTTGTAAAGGGTATCGAACTCTAGGACCAAAAATTATTTTACTAATAAATCCAATCAAGTTATTCCAAAATTTTGATTGTTTTAAAATAATAGAAAATAAACAAAAAGATATTTTTTTTAATAATAAACGAAAGCAATTATGGAGCAACAACATAAACTAGATTAATATGAATTAATTACCAAACAGATTAATACAGATCTAATTCATGTTTCCGTTACAAACATGAATTAACGATAATTAGGTTTCTAGAAACAAATTGGTGAATAATGACAAGTATAGCCTATGTAGGAGCTAAACTCTTAAACAACCATAGGCTATCAGGACAGATTCACTATTTTATTTCTAAAACCCTAAAAGTTAGATCTAAATCTGATAAGCATTAGATCGAACTCCAATGTACCCTATGAATGGGCATAACTCTTAAATGACACAGAGTATAAAGGTTTAAATCTAACCCTTGGTTCAGATCTAAATCTATATAAATGAAGTCCTAATCCATTTTGGCTATGTGATTCATATTGAATCTAATCAAAGTGTCATCACCCCTTAATTAGATTATGTTCATTATAATAGTAATTATATTTTCAAAAAGGAACCTAAGCCCTCTTGGGTTTGGCTTCCTAAGACTTAATCCTTAGGACCCTAATGGAGGAAGTAGGTACCTTTTTTTTATTTTTTATTTTTTGCAGGTACCATAAATAATTATGTTTGTAGCTCAACTAAAAGGGAGTTCTCAAATAAGTTGCTCAATTCTGTAAGTTATTCTCTAATATGTTATTTACTTAATATATTATGTTATAAACTAAAATAAATAAATTATTTTTTAGTTTCTTATCCACCAGACAAGCCATTCACTTAATACCATATTTTTAGCAATTTGTTTTTCGGATTTAAAAAGGAATGGTTAACAAAAGTCTTGCCATTCATTTTAAGTTACTATAATTAGTATATATTATTGTATAAATACAAGAGAAAAATGCTAAGTTTAAAACATATAAACGATAGCCAAAATTTTCTTATCATGTCAAAGAAAGAGAAATCTCCATCAACTCCAACCAAATCGTCCGACAAAACTTCATCGGATTTGATAAACATCATCACGTCTCCTACTCCAAACAACGAACCTATTCTTCAATGGTACGAATATAGAACTGGATACACTCCGGAAGCCAAGAAGAGAAGAGAAGTATCAGTGTCCCCCTCAACAAAAGAAAAAATCGATGATATTCGTCATTATCAAAATGAAAAACTCAAGCTACAAAGAGAAATCTATTATGAGTGAAAACAAACATCTGATAAATTAACTTTTCTCGAAACTATAGCTCTTTGAATATGTGGACGATTAACGGTTTTAGAACCAAGACACTATCCTTATTCTATGACTTCCGAGTCATCAAAAAGACCAACTACTTTATGGAGTGCATGGAAGAAAACCAACAAGAGTAAGAAGGATAGTCCAAACTCTTGGGAAAAGAATTATCAACAGAATAAAGGAGCTAGGACACCACGGAAGTCGACCTCATCTGAAGAGTAGTTATCGGATAATAGGATTATCTTCTTTTGGTACAATAAGATTTGCATTGATCAAAAATGCAAAAAAATAAAAATCTGATGCTTTCATTAAAGGAGTTGTATTGTATTCTTTGTTTAATAATAAACATATATATAATTTTTCTTTTTCGTTAAATAAGCTTAAGATCAATAAACATTCAAGAAATAAACTCATAATTTAAAAACAAAGGTTGCTGTACAAAATAACAGCAACCAATTGACTGGTATTATATCCACCAGTCGACTGGTTTACTAGAACCTAATATGGTTCTAGTCATACTCGTTCTATTTTAACCCTTCCTCCTCCTTTATTTCTTATTTCTCAAACTCTCTAAAATGATCTAAAACCCTAGAAACTCCATCATGGCTCCACCTAAAAGACAAAGAGAGATTGGATCTTCATCTACAACATGATCAAAGAAGCCAATGAACCTTTAATTGATCAATGGCTTTGGAATGACCTAGCCAAGAGGAGATGGAAGCTTTTATCAAAATTGAAGTTCATGGCAGGACCCTTCGCTAAATTTGAAGACTTTAATTCCTACGGATTACAACAACTAGCTCATCAAGGTAGACTTGAATTTCTTTTAGATTATAATCAAAACAATATCAACATTAATGTCGCCATGATAAAACTATTCTTGGCCAACATAAATCTAGATCATCAAAATTCAAGTAATCTTGTGTGTGGACAACCTATTTTCATCACTATTGATAGACTTGGACAAATGTTAAACTCATCAACGGATGGAATTGCCTCATCCGAATTGAATTGTGAATATGGTGTACGAGATGAAGTTAGTCATAGGTTTATTGATGATGTATCGGATGGTTCTCAAACCAAAGGACTAAAACCTAATGTTAGAATACTTCACCATGTTCTTACTTGAACAATTTTAGCAAGATCCGGAACTCATGACCTTGTGTACTCGGACACCTTTAGGGCTTTATATGCAACTTTCAATCATGTGAAAATTAATTGGATGCAAACAATTATGGATCATCTTCTTCTTTATACACAAGGAGCAACTACATACTTTAATTTTGGTGAATATTTGATGAGGATCTTTGAAAGTGTAAAAATTCCAAAACCGGACTCGAAGATAATTAAAATAAAAATATTGGATAAAAAGAATCTAAAGCAAATGCATGTTCCTCCTCCACAAGTTTGAATCATGAGTTTAGAAAAGAGGAGAAAGATAAATTTGGATCAACCATCATCGAGTTCTATTCGTGCTAATCCCGAAGATGCCCGACTCACGGAACCAACTCAAACATCAAGACAAGCACTTGATGTTGTTGCACGTAATCAATTTCTTTTAGAAGCACAACTCAAGAGAATGGACAAGAAAATGGATATAAAATTTGACAAAGTTAAGGATTTTCTTGAGCGTATGTGGAATTCAATCTCTTGACCACTTGTGAACACCGACCATGTGACGAATCCGAAGAAACAACCCATGTCTCCTCTTAATTGGACATCCCCCGAAAATACCGAATCCGATGACATTTAGTTTGGGTATGTTATTTGCTTAAGTATCTTTTAAATCTCGAACTCAATAGTACTACTTTTGGTTGTGTAATAATTAACATTTGGAACCTCTATGCTTTTGTTTGTGCTGAATATTATGCTTGATTGAAATGATGATGTGTTTAGGTTATTCGATTATATTGTTCTTACGGTATCTTACTTTCTTTTTAATCGATGACAAAGAGGGAGAAATATCTCTCATGCTATATTTGTTCCTTGCTAATATATTTATGTTTCCATACTATTGGAAAATTTGTGCGAATATATTTTTATGCAGAAATCAAATGGTAAGGTCATAAAAATTATGAACAAACAAAATATTGCAGAAATTCAGGGGGAGCTAAGCATGCAGGGGGAGAAAATCCAAATTGTTGTCATCAATCAAAAAGGGGAAGAATGTTGATAACAAGATTTTGATCGATGCCAATGAATGAAGTTGCAACGGGAATCATATCAAAGAGATAAAGTTATATATATATATATACACACACACACACACACACACACATTGAGTCATGTTAGAATTATGTTAAAATCTATCCTCAAGTATACAAGAATGTGCAAAACAAAGTAATATATATTTATGAGCCTTTATAAAATCCAGGAATATAAAAAACTGGCCTACTAGTCGACTGGTAGAAAAAGGACCAGTCGACTGGTCAGTCTGTTTTTGTATATAACAGCTAGTTTTGATTTTTTTTATATATACGATATATTTCAACCAGTCGACTCATTCAACCCAGAATCTATTTTGCGAAGAGTCACCATCTTTCATGAAGAGATTCCTCTTCATTAATCAAAGGAAATTGACATAACTTTTTATAGAAACTCTTCATGAAGGATTTCTACTCTTATACTACTATATAAACAACTTCAAACATGTTTTACGATAACCGAATTTTACCGATTTTACTGATCATCATTCCATAACCGAATTTTACCGATTTTGCTGATCATCATTCTATTCTCTCCATTTACATTCTTTGCAAACAAAAGCTCTCCTAATTCAAATACTTGTTGAATCCTTGATTTGATTTTAATATCACTAGATTCAACAAGCAATTTTCTTCCTTAAATCTTTGCATTCAAATCATATACTCGAGGATCAGATTATAGGAAGAGTGCACTTAAACCATTGACAATCTGTGTTGATTCAAGAACACAAAACAGAAGTCAAACACTTGTATTTGTTGAAGTCCTGTGTAGTTGCTCAGGCAAGAGCCATCGTTGTTGGGGCTCGGGTATACTGATATTCCTCCGGGTTAAGTGAGGGCGTTGTTAGCAAATTCCGAAGATGAGCTTCGTGACTAGACATAGGGCGGGATGTCCGAGCCAATATAAAATTCCGGGTGTCACTTTACTTTATTTACCGCATTTATTTACTTGTGATATATCTCTATAACTTAGGTTTTACCTGCGTAACTATTGCATATTAACAAGTTAGTATATCATCCACATTTCCGCTATATCCATATAAATCCTTCTTAAGTCGTACACACCGACTTTTCAAACCCAATGTATCTACAAATGAAGGAGAAACAATTTATTTATAGCTGCTATGGCAGAGACTAAATGGTCAATTACACAATGTGGGACAAAAGCCCTTTTACCAAAATAACAAATAGACCAACTAGCTAAATGTGAACGCATGTGAATGCAAATGTCATAGCTTGTGGGCATCAAATGGCATCAACTTCAATTATTTTGAACATGAATAGGAACTCAGTAACATCTACGACAAGCTATCTTTATGGAAAGGCATTTAATCTTTAATATATGCAGCAGAAGGTGGTTGAACAACAACATTTCTTCAAGCTTTAATCTAGCTCTCAAAATCAACACTCTTCTTAACCAATTCTTTAAGCTTTTCAACAATTTTTTCATTAATCCATTCATCATAAATAATCTGAAAACACAACTATAAATACACAATATCAATTATTTTAAATATAAAATAAGATAAATAAGCAGATAAAATACACACATTTACATGTATATCAAATACCCCCACACTTATCTTTTTATTCACCCTCGAATAAAGTTAAAAAACTAAGACAAATCCGTTTTCGTAGGGAGCACGATTGCATTGAGCATATGCGACAAGCCTTTAAACCTCTAGGTGTCCCCAGTAGGACGAGTGTTGGCTCGTGAGGTTTTTCAGCGGATACTACCCACAAAATCCAAAAGCAAAAAGTATGTACAAAATGCAAATTTCGAAAATATTTACAATATGAATGCAAGTTTTTAAAGGAATATTTACAAATGGATAATTTATTTTCAAATTTTACGTGAATGAGTTAACACAAATTTAGGTACGAAATTTGAGTCCGTTACTAATCAAAACTTCAAACAAAAGTCATGTTATCATCACAAACTCCTCTATCTTAGCCAGTTGTTTTGGTAGAAACATAGTGCAAATATGAAATGAATTCTATAATCGATATCAACAGCCGTAAAATGACATCTCAACTTCCTTTTTATTAACAAGTTAGGTCGAATAAGTGAAGAGTGTGCTTGGATTTTAAATGCTAACTCTCTCTTTATTACAAAATATTCACATTATTATTTACAAATACCTTGGTATACCACCCCTACACTGCATTACGATTTACGTGAGGGTCGGTAATCCTAAGGTGTCCAACTCATAAAATGAGACCAAGGTATATCAACGCCGACTTTGCTAATAAGATGTCGGAAAGAGCTTGGTGGGTTTGCACACCAATGCTAGATGTACTAGCAATGTTGGATACCCTTATTATATATATATATATACACTTCCTTTTTTCTCTTTTTTCACATAAGTGAGAGAGTTGAGCGAGAATATCTTAGCAAGACTTCACTTAAAAGATCTAAAATGTTATCGCAAGTAGTCTAAATCAACCATACATTTAATCGGACTACAATTCAGGAAAACATTTCATACTCATCACCTACAAATTTCCTTATATACCAGTTACACCAAATTTACTCACAATTCAAACTTTCCTTTCATTATCCGCTAAGAGAAGTAAATTTTCAAACATTTTAACCGAATGACCAAAATTATATGCTAAATCCATCATGTCTTATTTAAAAGTAAATAGAAGTGCGAAACTCTTTTTTCTTTCTTTTTTTAAGAAAAACGGGAAAAACTGCAAACTTAAACTATGCAAAACAGAATGACAATGAGACTCCCCCCACACTTGATTTCGATTGTGTCCCCACAGTCAAGTGAAAGGAGAAAAAGAAAAGAAAATTTTGAAAATATGCCCTATATTTATAAAAAAGGAAAAAAAATATTTACAATATATCAGAAAATTTATTGACAAGAAGTAAATGAAACGGTCTTCTAAAGACCGATTCATTTGTCTCTTCAAGTATGAGAGACATAGCTTAAGCACAAAAAACCAAATCATAAAGGATGATATGTTGCGTTTCAGATTTGGAAAAACCATTTTTGTTTTTTGAGTTGCTAATTTTAAAATTTTTAGCTTACAATTGATTTTAAAATTGAATTGAATTTTTGTAGCAACTAAAGAGAGGTCATCGAGCTGGGGTTCCGTAAAAGCTTCAAAAACAAAGTTTGATTTGTTCAGATGATGTATAAATTGAGAGATGTGTCCATCACTCTCACCACCACACTCTTTTTGAGAAACGTTGTTCAGTTTTGCTTTGACATTTGAAATTTTGTTGACTAAAGGTTCATTCGTAGACCTAATGTTAAAACCAAACAAATGAATTTTCAGCAAATTTCGAAATTATGTTTTCTCAAAAACCCTGTTATTCCAAAAAGAGTTCATATACTACATAAATTTATCATTGAAGAAGAAGGGATCACATTGAGGTCCAGTTGAGATGATCAAGTCGCAAGGAGTTTCAACAATTTAAGAAAAATTGTCATTTTGTTTAAGATCACATTCAGTAGTTTCATTATTTTCAACCTCAAGAATTTCAAAGTTTTCAAATATTTCACTTTCACTTTCAGACCCAACAACATCATCGTCAATCAATTCAAGAAGTTTTCGCTCATCAAAGTCGTCCTCACCTAAACAGTTGTTACTAACTTCGTCATTACTTTCAGGTTGACAATCTAAAGTTGCTAAATTTTCAAAATTTTCTGAATCTAAGAGAGGAAGATCAAATTGAACATTGACGTCTTCGTTTTTAAGAGAATATGAAATCAAATTAATTACAGATATTTCAACAAGTTCATTAAGATTTTCATCAATTTCAAAAGTTGTTAGTTGAAAATTTTCAATTTCAGTAAGAGTTGAATTTTCAGCGGAAGCATCAGTTTGAATTTGAATTTCAGTTTCACAGAAATAATAGTTTTACACCAGAGATTTTTTAAAATTTTCATTTTCATTAACAGTCATATCATCAGAGTCATCAATAATCGTTATGTAATAATGTGCTGAAGTTACTGGCTGATTATTGTTCTTAAAAGAAGCATTGGCACAAACTTGTTTGTCATTATATTGGGATTTAAAGTTGTTGTACAAGTTCGTAATCTTAGCTATAAGAAGAGAAATTTGAACTTCTATCCTTTGAATTTAAGGGCAACCTAGTTTGCTATCTATTATTCTTTGAAGTAGTTCTTCGAAGTAAATCAAGCCAAGTTTCATGAAATCCTCAAATTCATCAACGTCATGAATTCCCTCCGGTAATTGATTTTTTAGATTCTGCCAAAGTTCAATAGTGTATCAAGCCTGTTGTTGAATGAAATGCATGTTTTCAATGTCTTTATTTTCTTGATTTTGTTTTTATTTAAAGTTCGCGCCCATTCCTTGATTTCCACATGACAAATCCAAATTTCATGCATTAATTGGCCAATTTCACTCAGGCTTTGTTCAAAAAAATTGGTAGACACATCAGACTCCAAGATGTTGTTTTTTAGATTCGTCGTTTCTATTTGTTCCTCATTGGTTGACCTTAAAAATTCATCCACCTCATCTCTAAAAAGTTGTCCATTCTTTATTTTCCATAACCAACATCGCCACAAATTTAGCTTATTCGCAACACATTTTTCATATTTGATAACTAAACTTATATCTCCACTCGAATTACGAAAATCATTTTGGTTTCGATCGTTGAAATCCACGTTGAAATTATTTTGATTTTCAGCACTTTTCCTACTCATTTGGGCTAACAGTCGACTCACCTTAGATAAATTCTCCTCAATCGAATTTTTTTTAGCTTGAAATTCATTCTGATTTGAATTGTAACCAAAATCATTTAAATTTTGAAAAGAATTGCAATTTTAGTTGTACAGGGGGGCAAGCACGCATGTACTAGAAGAAGAAATTTTTTCGTCGAAAAATCAGTTGCAAAACTTGTGGCTAAGGAAGCTCTTAAAAAATATGTTAAAATTAACAACTTCGGATTATATGAATACAAGTCTGGGCCAGGTTTGGACAGGGATTATCAGTGTGCCACGAATCAACATAGAAACACGACTGAAGGTTTAAAAACCTGTTTGAGTTCTAGACTCTACCGTTCCTTAGAAACCTCAGAGTATCAATCCTAATTGTCAATTTAATGAATATTTTGTCCTATGAGCTTTGAGGATCCTCGATTTGATTTCAAAAATAATTTATTTCAAAAACAAACTATCCAATTTATCCCACCTTCGTTTTAAATTTTCCAACCACACATCAACGGGCAGAATAATCAATCACAGAATAAAAAATTGCAAAAATAAAAAATTTACAAGCAAGTTGTGACACCTACAGAAATTTTTTTGCAAGAAATTTCTATTTGTTTTTCTTTGCAGCAGAGCACATGTAGAGTTTAGAAATCACTCACTTAGATCGGCAGTCCGTCCAGTGCAACTGAGTAGCGCTAGCGCGTTCACACCCCACTTAGTGTGCAACCACTCCAACAATTCAAATTGATTGACCTCTTAAATCCTTATTTGATTTGCTTGACTCTTTTCTTCACATTTGGTCCTTTGATTCACTTTTTTTTTTTAAAAAGAAGCAAACAAAAGAAGAGGAAAAAAACTAAATTGGAAATAAAACAAAAACTAGACTAAAAGGTTTATTTATTTATTTTTAGTTTGAAAAACTAAAACTAGTTCAAAATCTAAACCAAACAAAACAAAATAAAACAAATTCTAAACCAAATAAAACAATAAAAATAAAGTAAAAGAAATACATGACCTCTTGTTTTATTTCTAACCTAAATAAGCCATGTGCTCAACTAAACCTGACTCAAGTCAAAAGGCACACTCAAGCCAAACCAAAACTAATCACTTGTGTGCACAATGGCAACGACACCAAAATTTGTTTGCGAACAAATTGAACAATTGTAAACAATTGTTAAATTCGTACGTCTTTCCTAAACAACAAGGGTTGTTGTAAAAGGTGTCAAACTCTGGGACCAAAAATTATTTTACTAACAAATCCATCAAGTTATTCCGAAATTTTGATTGTTTGAAAATAACAGAAAATAAACAAAAAGAGAGTTTTTTCATAATGAATGAAAGAAAACAGGGAGCAATGAAATAAACTAGATTATTATGAATTAATAGCCAAAAAGATTAATACAAATCTAATTCATGTTTCTATCATAAACATGAATTAACGATAATTATGTTTCTAGAAACAAATAGGTGAATAACAACGAGTATAGCCTATGAAGGAGCTAAACTCTTAAACAACCATAGGCTATCGGGATAGATTCGCTATTTTATTTCTAAAACCCTAAAAGTTAGATCTAAATATAATAAGCGTTACATCGAACTCAAATATACCCTGTGAAGGAGCATAGCTCTTAAACGACACAGAGTATGAAGGTTCAGATCTAACCCTTGGTTCAGATCTAGATCTATATAAATGAAGTCCTAATCCTTTTTGGCTATGTGATCCATATTGAATCTAATCTAAGCGTCATTACCCCCTAACTAAAGGGGATTAGCTAGACATAGCTAAATAAGAAAAAGGGAAAAAGATTACAAACAACATAAACATAAATTAAATAAAATAAAATAACAACTAAGAAGAGAAGGAGAAGAATTTTATTCCAAAAGTAGAGTTACAAAATAAAACCCAATGTATCTAGAAATGAAGGAGATACTGTGTATTTATAGCTACTATGGCAGAGACTAAATGACCAATTACACAATGTGGGACAAAAGCCCTTTTCCCAAAATAGCAAACAGACCAACTAGCTGAATGTGAACGTATGTGAATGAAAATGTCATAGCTTGTGGGCATCAAATGCAGCAACTTCAATTGTTTTGAACATGAATAGGAACTCCATAACATTTGCAAAAAGCTATCTTTATGAAAAGGCATTGAATCTTTAAAATATGCGGCAGAAGGTGGTTGAACAACAACATTTCTTCAAGCTTTAATCTAGCCCTCAAAATCAACACTCTTCTTAACCAATTCTTCAAGCTTTTCAACAATTAAGTGTATTAATCCATTCATCATAAATAATCTGAAA
This sequence comes from Allium sativum, assembly GCA_030737875.1. NCBI lineage: Eukaryota > Viridiplantae > Streptophyta > Magnoliopsida > Asparagales > Amaryllidaceae > Allium > Allium sativum. Next base: position 827,645,644 of record CM060913.1, read on the forward strand.
ACACAACTATAAATACACAATATCAATTATTTTAAATATAAAATAAGACAAATAAGCGGGTAAAATATACACATTAACGTGTATATCAGTACCACCGCCCACGTTGTCAAAAGTCTAGATGATCGTCATCATGTCATCAAATCGTTGTTTCGGCAAGTTCAACGCCAGCTACCCAAATTACAGATCATACGAAGTGCAAATTGAGGCGAAAAGGAAAATAAAGAAAATTTTTGCACAAGATCAATGCTTGAAGAAACAAGAAGAAGAAGATTGGCACCTGCGGAAGAATCAGAAAGGAAGATCTTGATTTTTTGGCAAAGGTTTTTTTTCCCGGTTTTCCAAAGCAATGAAATCAACTGTGGTAAAAAGTGAAATGTAATTAAAGATGGTGGCCCGCCTTTTATAATGAGACGAAGGGGCTCTTCGTCTTCTGTGGATGTGACTACGGGACCAGATGCAGAGGCTGATGTGGCAATTCATTGCTGATCCGGGTCTAACCGAATAGATGTATAACCGCAAAACTTTAATGTTTATCAGATTAATGGTTGGTTCTCAAGACATCTAGTCGAACCTTGGATCGTGTACTTCGTATTGAATATCTGTAGTTGTTGTAAATGCATATTTCCAATATACATCATAGCAAAAAATGGTCCAATATTCAAAAAAGGCCCTGTTATTAGCACGACATACTTTGGGGGGCTATCTGTTGACCATCCTTTTGGCAAGGCCATCAAGGTCCATTGGAACTGTAGAATCCATTCCAAATGACAAGAAAGCCCATGTAATCCCAGTTGCGGAACCACTCGATCTATGAACGAGCAGATCGACACCTAAGCCATGGGTCAGGCACTAAGACTCAACATATGAACCGGTTGGAACCCGCGACTTTCGGACTGATTAAGCCAAATCCATTCCAACACTATGCTAAATATCTCCCTGATGAATCGGTATCACTCCTATTCAAATAAATCAAACACTCCTTCTATGATGAAGTCAGATGCCACCTCTGGCCGCCACTCCAAAACAACCCGAAAAGAACTCATCTTCATGATCTTCTAAAATGTTGGATCAAAGGACACATATCACAACCAATTTGAATATTTTGGCATCTATAAATAGGCCTTCTTGACATAGAAGAATGGACTTTTAGCATTTTTCTGATTATATCACCATTGTAGCTATTTGACTGTAATAGATTATCTGATATAAGAAGAATAAAGTATATGTAAGCTCATTAACGTCAAACCACTATAAATCTGTGTGTGATTGCTCTTTTCTACACTTTTAATTTTATTTGTCTTCATTTAAATCTCTAAGAATTCATATCTTGGGTGTTGTGCCAATTCTTGGTTTAAATACATATAATGTAAGAAACATGATTAAGTAATTTACTAATATTTGGTTTTAATTCTAATGAATCTTCTTGCGACCCTGCTATATCCTCTCTTTCTCCCGGCTATACCTTTGCACCTCCACTGCTATAGAACCGCTAAGCACTTTAACTGCACAAGAATATACATCCACAACATCCACTAGCAAACACTTGCATCCATTAATCGTAACATGTCCTAATAACATGTTTCAATCCACATCCTTCCATCCATAGGATTTTTCTAAGACACACTAATGATAGGAAATGGATAAAGTTTCAATTCAAAACTAAGAATGGACTTGGAGCATACTATAAAAAAGAAATGGGAAAGATGCGTGAATCCACTCCTGCGGGTCTAGTGTCGCCTCACTATTGTCCTCTCCCTACCTAACCTTGACGAGCTTAATTTCCTTATTCCTTAACTTCTTTACTTCTAGGCCCAAAATCCCTGTAGGTACTTGTCTAACGGATGCCTCCTTCTCAACCTCAACCTCAACCTTCTCTAGGGTACACGGCTCTACCACCACCGTAGAATCATGTAGACACTTTCGTAAATGTGAGACGTGGAATACATCATGAAATCATGATAGCCTCTCTGGTGACCGGATCGTATAAGCCATATGACCGATCCTCTCTACTATAGGGAATAACCCAACAAGTATCAGTGCTAACTTCCCAAATGAGCCAAACCGCACCACTTTCTTTAGGGGAGATACCTTAATGAAAACCATGTCCCTTATGTTGAACTCGAGATCTATCCTCCTCTATCTGCATACGATTTTTTCTTATCCTGGGATGTTTTCATCCTTTTCTGAATCAAGTCGATCTTATCCGAGGTTTCTCCAATCATCTTTGGTCCAAGAAGAAGACTATCTGTTATCTCTTACCAACAAGATGGTAATCTGCAATGTCGTCCATATAAAACTAAGAAAGGTGCCATACCAATGCTCATCTGATAGTTATTCTTATAAGCAAACTCTACCAAGGGAAGATGCTCCTCCAAAGTCCCTACAAAGTCCAAAATGCACATCCGTAATAAATCCTCAAGAATTTGATAAACCCTCTCGGTTTATCCATCTTTCTGAAGGTGATATGTAGTACTATGTCTACGCTATGTTCCTAATGTCTCCTGCAGGATCTTCCGAAGCTGGTAAAGATGGGGTCTCTATCACTAATAATGCTCGTGGGAACCCCGTGAAGCCGGACAATATTCTTTAAATATATCAAAGTCAACCAAGCTGCAGTCCTCTTACTCCTAACTAGGATGAAATGATCTCTCTTAGTCAATCTATCTACGATCACACAAATACTAGTATTTCCATTCCTCGATGTACGAAAACCATCCATAAAATCCATCGAGATGCTCTACCATTTCCAATGTCGCACACCAAGAGGATGAAGTAATCTACCCGGCTTCCTTTGCTCTGCCTTAACCCTCTGACATGACATGCATCTTGCCACAAAATCGGCTATACCCTTCTTCATCCCTAACCAATAGAATACCCTCTTCATATCCTTATACATCTTATCTCCTCCTAGATGGATGGTCATCCGAGAGTGATGGGCCACATACAATACTGCCCTCCTCACATCTCCCGTGAGGGGTGCAAAAAACCTATCATCATGGCGTAGCCATCCTGTCTGATCTATAGAGTGTCTAGAAAGGTGCCTATAGATATTGCCTCCACCAAGTCAGTCCAAAACATTGGCTAGCTGCTGATCATCATGCTGACTAGATCCAATATGTTCTAATAAAGTAGGTTGTACCTCAAACGATGCTAATAATCCTGTTGCATAATCTGTAGATATTCTGAAATTAAAAGATGAGATAAACTCCAAACTCTGCCACTCTACGAATAAAAGGCTCAAAGTCATCCTCTGCCTACTCATAGCATCTGCCACTACATTCTCCCTTCCATGGGGTATACAAAATCATAAAATCATAGTTGCAAGAAACTCCATCTGATGCTGCTGTCTCAGGTTAAGATCCTTTTGCGAGAATAAGTACTTGAAAGACTTATGATTATTATACAAGTCAAACCTTTAACCTAATAAATAATGCCTCTAAGACTTAAGGGTGAAAACAATAGCTGCCAACTTTAAATCATGGGTAGGGTTATTTCTATCGTGTATCCTAAGTTGTCTGCTCCCTTAACAAACAACCTCACCCTCCTGCATTAGGACCGCACCCAATTCTGTACCACAAGCATTTTATAAACCATGAACATCTTAGATCTATTTGTAAGAGTCAACATCGAAGCAGTTGTGGGTTCCTTCTTCAGTCTCGTAAAGGATACCTCGCAATCCATGTCCTACGAGTATACCAAGTTCTTCTTAGTAAGGAAGGTAAGCGGAGCTGAAATCCATGCAAATTCCTTAATAAATTTTTGATAATACCCTTCCAAACCTATAAAGATCCCCACCTCAGTCTTATTCTTGCGGCCTTTCCAATGTTGTGCAGTAGCTATCTTAGCAGGATCCACCGCTCTGCCATCTCTCAAAATCACAACTCCAAAGCATCTCACTTCCTTACTCCAAAAGTCGCACTTCAGGAATTTTGCCTTCAACTAATGGACACGAAGAGCACAGAGAACCTCTCCCAAATGTAAAGAATACACATCCTCATCTCTCGAGAACACCGAGATGTCATCCGCAAACACCACCACAAACTTATCTAGGAACTCCTTAAATACTCGTCTCATCAAATCAATAAAGTATGTCGGTGCATTGATTAGCTTAAAAGGCATAACTAGCAACTCGAAAAATCCATCTGGAGTCCTAAAAGCAGTCTTATCCATACTACCATTTTAAACTCAAAATCGATGAAACCTAGTCGCTAAGTCTAACGGAGAGAAAATGGATGCGCCCACCAACTGATCAAATAAATCGTCTATCAGAGGGAGTATGTGTCGATTCTTCTTCTGAGCCTATTCAATTCTCCATAATCCATACATAGACGGAGAGAGCCATCAGCCTTAGTAGCAAAAACGACTGGTACTCCCTACTCAGATATACTACATCTAATAAAGCATTTCTCTAACAGCTCACCCACTTGCTTACTCAGTTCCTTTCTCTCCTTTGAAGCTATATGACGCACAGGCAATGTAATGATACGAATTTTGCTCGGACCTAGTTGATCGTTAAATCGACTAAGACCATTCAAAACCTGAATACGCTAACTCAGGGTATACAACACATCAGAACAAATAACAACAGACTATTATGAATATCATAATAATGTAACATCAGAGTACATAATATCAGAGTACATCGAATATGAATACCACAGCTGTAACACCCTACTCCATTAAGGTCACTCTCAAAGGGAATGCTTTAACTTCGGTGGAGCGTTTTAAGGTACAAGATACTAATAAATTACAAGATAGAAAATTTATGCAGTGGAAGAAGATTAAGATTATTTCATAAATACTTGTTCAACACAACAATTCAACAACTGTTTCAACCTTCCAAATTATTACAACTTTTCATCTGTCTTGAAAACATAAAGAAGCAATACTAAAAATAAAATGAAATAAATCCCCAATAAGTTTGTGGTGGTCTTCGTGGACGATATTTTGATCTTCTCGAAGTGTGAGGAAGAGCATGCTCAGCACTTAAAGGAAGTCATGGATACTCTCCGTGCACATCAGTTGAAAGCCAAATTCTCCAAATGCCATTTCTGGAGAGAAGAAGTTAGATTCATTGGACATGTAGTGTCCAAAGAGGGGTTAGCCGTGGACCCCGCAAAAGTGGTTGATGTGAAATATTGGAAGATTCTATGAAACGCAACTGAAGTCCGAAGCTTTCTCAGGCTAGCAGGCTTTTACCGGAAGTTCATCAAAGACTTTGCGAAAATCTCAGCTCCACTTGCAAGGTTGACGAAGAAGAACCTAGTTTTCTCTTGGGATTTGGATTGCGATATTGCTTTCCAATGCTTGAAAAGGTCCCTAACAAAAGCCCCAGTTCTGACATTGCCTGATGGGAGCAAGATGTTTACCGTATACATGGATGCATGCGTTACAGGATTAGGCGCTGTCTTGATGCAAGAAGGGAAGGTAGTAGCCTATGGTGGAAGGCAGTTGAAAGTACATGAGAAAAACTACCCAACCCATGACCTAGAATTGGCAGCCATTGTTTTCGCTCTTACGTCTTGGCGCCATTATCTCCTAGGTGAGAAGTTTGAATTGTTTATTGACCACAAAACGTTGAAGTACCTTTTCTCGCAAAAAGATCTCAACTTGAGGTAGCAAAGATGGATGGAGTTTCTTGCCTCATATGATTTTGAAATTTCCTATACTCCTGGCGAGGGCAATGGGGTAGCAGACGCTCTGAGTAGAAAGAAGCTGACCTTAAGCCCTCTCTTTTAAGTAAGGCAAAGCTTGGAGTACATAGCCAATTTTGACTTTAGACCCTCCTCTGAATTTGTACCTGTCTTGTTAGCAACACTGGAAGTGTGGCCTACACTTTTTGACTCAATAGGAACCACACAACAGGAAGACCCTCAACTAGTAGATGTGATAGATAAGCTGATTAGGGGTGAGACTTCGAGTCATCTCAATAGAGACTCCATTGATGATAAGGGATGGTTGAGACGGGATGGAAGGATATGCATCTCACAAGTAAGATATTTAGTGAAAAGGGTTCTAGAAGAAGCACACCATTCAAAGCTGACCATACACCCAGGCGGAACAAAATGTGTAAAGACATCAAAAGAGTTTTCTTTTGGAATGGCATGAAGAGGGACATAGCTGAATTCCTTTCTAGGTGCATGATATGCTAGCAGGTCAAGGCATAGCAGAAGAAGCCTGGTGGTTTGCTTCATCCTCTAGAGGTCCCACAGTGAAAATGGGATTGCATTTCGATGGACTTTATTGATGGGTTGCCTAGGTCAAGAAGGGGAAATACTAGTATTTGGGTAATAGTGGACGGACCGGCTCACAAAAAGCGCTCACTTTATATCTGTCAAAAGTAGAAGGACTGCCTCATCTCTAGCATATCTATATCTCAAAGAGATAGTTCGACTGCATGGGATACCTTCCAGCATAGTAAGCGATCGAGACCCTATCTTTACAAGCGAGTTCTGGAAGAGTTTGCAAGAGGTTGTCGGCACACAACTATGTTTAAGCACGGCCTACCACCCCCAAACCGATGGACAGACGGAAAGGGCGAACAGAGTCTTAGAAGACCTCTTGAGATTGTGTGTTCTTGCCTTTGGAGGGACATGGGAAGATCATTTTCCTCTGGTGGAGTTCGCCTACAACAATAGCTACCAAGCTACAATAGGCATTGCATCTTACGAAGCCTTATACGGGAGACCGTGTCGATCATTAGCCTGTTGGTGGGAATCCACAGATAAGCTTATACTTGGGCCAGACATGATTAGGGAAACCTCAGAAAAGGTGGACCTAATAAGAAGACAAATGAAGACTGCTCAAGATAGACAGAAGTCCTATGCAGATAAAAGAAGGACGACCTTGAGTTTGAGGTTGGAAATAGAGTGTTCCTTAAAGTATCTCCTTTGAGGAATGTTGTTCGCTTTGGATCCAAAGGGAAATTGGCACCTAGATTCATAGGACCATTTCCTATCACGGAAAGAATTAGGACGATGGCCTACAGATTAGAGCTACCTGAAAAGTTGGTTGGAGTTCACAATATCTTTCATGTTTCTCACCTACGTAAGTGCTTACATGAGTCTGCGGAAGTGGTGGAACCAACGATACTAGAAGAGGTAGAAGTGGAACGAGAAGCAACAATGAGAAGAATCCCAACTCTTATCTTGGGAATGGAAGTCAAAAAGCTACGCAACCATGAAGTCAAGCTTGTTAAAGTACAATGGAGTGACAACGAAGAAGATGCGAATTGGGAGACCAAAAGCAAGATATGTGCAGCCTACCCTTATCTTTTTGAGGGTGCATCTTTGATCTCTCCTTTATCATAAGTTTATTCATGCTTAGTTATCTTCTCGGTCCTATTTCTTGATCCTTAGTAGAAATCAATGGATGTAAACATGTATTTGAAACATGTTATGGTTGATGGTTGCAAAGTGGTTGCTAGTGATTGCTCGTGGATGCATATGCACATACACATTAGGTTCTAGATCGGCTCAATCACTTTCATATTGCATTTGCATATGAACACATGAAATTGTATGTGGATTGAAACTTTATGTGTTATCATATGGACGTTGCATTTGTATGAATGATTGTGCACTCATGTAGAATTATGAATAGGAAAAATTGCATACATAATGGACTGATGGCACTCTCATGATTCGCATTAAGGAGGTCAACTGGATCAGTAGACCGCCTGATTTTGCACTAGATAAGAGACATATACACACACTCTGCATACGTTCATATGGCATTAGAAGTCTTTTAAGGACAATGGATGCGTGTGGATGATGGATGAGTAGATGGATGATTGGATGTTAAGATGCATTCTTCTTAACTTGAAGATTTCGGGGACGAAATCCTTTAAGGAGGGAGAATGTAACACCCCGAATTTTCTGAGAATATTAAAATTAACAAATTCAAGAATAATTAATTTTTAGAAGAAGAATTAAGTGAAATGGGTTGCGCTATTACGTTCGTCTCAAAATTTTGGTCAAGATAGACATTTGGTTTGCATAAAACAGATACCTTATGAAGAAGTTATTAAGCCTTGAAGTTTGTATGCATATGAGAAAAATATATATATATATAGATATATATATAAAAATTAAATAAATAAATATGCAAAAAAGTTCAAAACAACGAATCGGGAGGGGAATAACCGAACCGGCCCATTTTTGAGGTCGACCCGAGCCCTGCTGGGTCGACTAGGGTTTGATTTAGGGTGTTTGGCTGTCAACCCGTGGGCCGATTCGCTCTAAGGCAGATGTGGCATCTGATTGGTGCTGATGGACTCCTTGCTGAGTCATTAGGGCTGATGTGGCTATTCTATCTTGTCTGAATGGCTTTGATTTGCTCTAGGTTAATCCGACGGCTCCTACTAAATCAATCTTCTATATAAGCAACCTAATACCTCAACCCTAAATCATATTAAAAATCAAACCAAGAGCCGTCATGCTGCCGTTGGACAACCTCGAGTAGCCGTCGTTCAACTTGAAGCAAATTAAAAGAGATAAACCAAATCAAATCAAAATTAAACTAAAACAACGATTGTCTACATCAAAGGCGAGCATTTCAACTTCAGAATACAGATTCCAGAAATCAAGATTGTCTTTTGTAAGTGTAGTTATCTTTTAGATGTAAATAAATTTAAGACGTGATTTGATATAAAGTGAAAAAAAGAATTATACCATGTTGTATAATATTGACGATGCTAATTCATGTTTGTTTCTTGTATTGATTTTATCATGAATTGTCTTGGAATGTTTGTGGCTTATTGGACTTGGTGTTGGATCTATTAAAGATTGAGAATGAAACTATCAATATCATATGCAAGTTATATGTTTCATGTTAAGATCTACATATATATGTTTATATGATTAATGCAAGTTGTATGTATTATGTTAGATCCAAGTCAAGATCTACATATATATATATATTCATATGCTTTATGTTAGATCCATATGCCTATATATATGTACATATGTTCATATGCACGTTACAAGTTTTATGTTGGATCCATGTCAAGATCTATCTAGGTTCATATGATTAATGCAAATTATATGTTTTATGATAGATCCAAGCCACAATCTAATTATACACATGTTCATATGTATGTTACATGTTAGATCCAAAACTAGATCTATATTTATATGCATGTTTGTAAACACTACAAGAAAAACCGAGATTAGCGACATATTTTTAGCATCGGAAAATTCCGTCGCTAATTAGCGGCGGATTTCCGTGGATTTGTAAGAGAAAATATTTTGGATTTTATATGTCATCTTATTATAAATTATTACCATCGAATACTAATTCTGTCGCTAAATCAATGGAAATTGCAGCTCTTTATCGTCATATAAAATTTGACGCTAAATTCCGTTGCTAATAGAGTCGAAATACCTTCGACATAATTTTGAAGCTATTTTCCTGCAGTTTTCCAAGAGATTTGAAACGAACTTTTATATTTTTTATTTATTAAATGTTTTAAGTTTGTGTTATTACTTAGTAATTAATTAGTAAATTTAAATTCTAAATAATTAATGTTAATAATACATTAGTAATTAATAATAAATAATAACTATTAGAAGTAAATAAAATTTAGCAGTTAATGCTGATTAATTTTTTTTTTGAAAATTAATGCTGATTAATTATTAATTACTATATAATATAAATAAGAGGTAATAGTAATTAATAAAATACATTGTTGTTCGATGTTTATTAAATTTGTTTTGATAATCAATGATTATTTAATAGTCTTTAATATGACTAATTAAATTAATATCAAGAAATTATTAATACATATTTGCTTTTAAGAAATTGATTGGTACGAATTATTTGATAAATAACTAGTAATTAAGAAAAACAAAATGGTCAAAGTTTAAAAATAAGAAGTTAAATAAATATTAAAGAATTTCGAAATTCAAAAAATTCATGTTAATAATTAATGTTAATAATACACTTACATGATGTAGTTAAATTTTACATAATTAATGTTAATAATACACTTACATGATGTAGTTAAATTTTAAACCTTGCAAACTTTTTGGTGTTATAAGTTTATTGTATTCACATTATTTATGAAACAATAAATAGGTATTTATAGTTTTTATTGTATTAACAAGATTTCTTCTTCTTCTGAAACTACAGCTGCGAAATTATTTACAAATAGTGTAGGTTTGTTCCCAATCAATCACATTTTATTATTTATTTACCTAATACATTAATATCTTAATGCATTAAAAGGGTTTTAATGCAAAATAACAACCCAGGTATCCATTACCAATCTGGCAATCCGCATCTTCAATGCCTCATGTCCTCAACCGTTGGATAAGATATTAATCCAACGGTTCAGATTTCAATCTAGCGTTATAGGCTTATTGCCATCTCCGGTTCTCATTTCTCCTCATGCTAAAGAAAATTTGGTCAGATCTCCTCAACATTTTTTTTAATATTAACAAGAAATATTTAATATTTTATAATTAGTTCTCATTTCTCCTCATGCTAAAGAAAATTCGCTCAGATCTCCTCAACCTTTTTTTAATATTAACAAGTAATATTTAATATTTTATAATTATTTTTAATAATTGTGAAGTAATATTTTTTATTAGTGGAAAATTTATAGTTTAGTTTTAACAATTGTTTTTTTTGTCAGTGCAATGAATATATTTTTAACAATTGTTTCTTTTTGCTTGGGTAGCAACTAGTTAATTATGAACAACAAATATTTTTTTAAAACCTTATTGTTCAAATGTTATATGTGATTTTACAACTACCTTATATGCACACATTGCTGATTGAAAATAGTAATCTTAGTAGTGTTAATAAATTAGAAATACAAATGATACAAATATACTTTCATATGCATTTAACATTTACTATTTAACAATAATCTATATTATATAATTTATAAGTAGCAGTTAATGTTAAATAATTAATAATTAATAAGTAATAAGTAGTGATTATAGTAATTAAATAATAATATTGAACGATTGATACATCTTGTTGAATTTGAATAAATACTTATACATTATTTTTAAGAAAGCTTAGTTTAGTTTCATAATACTTCAAATTGCACTCTTCATATTCAAGTAAATTTTCATCTCATAATCTACTTTAAAATTTGATAAACTTCAACTTATATTATAAACTATTTTTTTGGCTCTAAACAGCTGAAATTTTGGCTCCAAACATCTGAAATTTTGGCTCCAACTTGCTAAACTTTTGCGCCCTTCCAATTATTTCACATTATCTCACTTTTCAAAACCACTTTTCCAAACCCAAATCTCAAATTCTCTTCCGTCTCCTTTTCTGAAATCCCTAATTCACGAAACCCCTTTCCACCATGTGACTTCCGATTCTCTTCCACGTCACGTCCCTGGACGACGTCGTCAACCTTAACTCCCTCTTCACATCGCCATCTTCGTCGGCCTCTCCCTCACCTCTCCAGACCAGCACATCCTCTAGAACTCCTCCTCCTGCGACGCCGGCACTGACGTCGTCCGCAACCTCCTCGTCCTCGAGAACTACACAAGGTCTGTTTCATGGAAAACATGAGTTTGAAATTCATTTATTGTATGTCGTCATAAGGTTTACTAATTTCTTACCGTTCAATAATGCAAAAATCTATGTACATTGCTTGGAATGAAATTTATTCGTATTTCCTTTTTTTGGTCCATATTATTGCTATTTTCAATTTTATGAATCAAATTTTCTTTTACCGGTGGAATTGTAAACTTACAAAATATTTTTGACCCCAAATGACGTTAGTTTTGCAATAGTAATTTTATCATTCCCCCACAAACCAAATAACCTTTCTACTTTTTGCAGGTTCTTGTCAATGAATTAAATTATGTAGGAAATCCTGACATAGCTAAATTTAATCGAAGGCCTGAAAGTGCTACTGTAAATTCGACAACAACCATCTCTCGTAAGCTATAAATATGCTATCTTTCTTTGAATATCTTTAACAAATATTAACTTTATGTGCTGTTGACTTAAATTCTTCATGAAGATTGATAATGCAAGGACTTTTTCCACTAAGTTTGTCCGTCCTTGGTTTAATTATGTTAATATTAGGAAACTTATAGCATCTCCCACTGTGGGTACACAGTTTGCGAATCTGTATTTAAGTAGAAATTTGTCTTTCAGTATTTTCCTGACAAATGGAGAATTCATGGAAACAGGTACAAATCTGTAGTAGTAGTTAGGCGCTAGTTAGGAAAATGTTCATGCAACAAGCATCCGTTAACATGCGCTCATATCTCACACATACACATTCTCCCTCGCTCACATGCACCACATCAAGTTTTGAAATAAAAATGTTGAATTTGCAATGCAAATGTTGGAGCTGTTGGAGTGTGGTTGTAACTATGGTTATATAGCAAGATGCTTTTGTGAAAAACTGCCTCATAAATAGGTTATATTCAGTTTTTTGTATGGTTAAGAAGATCTCAATATTTTTTTTCTCTTCGTTTAAAGGCTATACTAGATATTGCCTGTGGGTAAGCTGCTTCTGTGATTTCTTCGGGCCTCGCTTTGGTACGGGATAACATGTTCTTCTTGCTTCAACTTCCAGTCACATTGCAGTGGACGATCTCAAATTCAAGTGCACCTTATGAAGAGTTGAACCTTATGAAGAGTTGAACTACAACTGAGCGTGGATATTCCTCTTGATTCTATAGTCAGAACTGCAACTGAACGTAGATATAGGGAGTTGAACTGTGCTAACCGAGAGGTTCTTTCCATTCATTTTTTGTTGGTCTATTACAATGTTAACTACTATCCTTCCGTAGATTAGATTGTATATTCGTAACGTACGATAGTGGATTTGGAAGCTCAAATTGTAGAAGGGTTGGTGGTATGAAAGCTTGGTGTATAGTTTTGTTGTTTATAATTTGGCTTGGTATATGAAAGCTTGGTGTATGAATTGAGTAAGAATTGTGGACATTCTTTTTTGAATGTGAATATGGATGTTCTTTTTTAAATGTTAATATGGATATTGTTCTTTTTTGAATGTGATTATAGATGTATTTTCTTGTAATTTTATCTTTGATTTTTTTAATATGCTATTTCAGTGTTCATAGTTGAATGATGTTAGTTCATATATGTATGTATGTATATGTTTATGTATGTGTATATATATAGGCAGATCAGAAGGGGAATAGCTGCGGATTACCAACAAAAAAAGCGAGGTTAAGTTTACTTCAATTTAATTTCCGTCGCTAATCCCTTGGCAATTAGTAAGGGTTTACCAATGTCTTTTATAAATAATAATTTATTATAAATTACTTATCCGTCGGTAAATAAATTAAAATTAAATTAAAAAATAAAATTATATTTTCATTAAAAAATAGTAAAATGACGGAAAACTGTCAGAAAACTCATGCTAAATTCCTTCGCAAAATTTGACACAGATACCGTCGTGGTTTTTACCGACTACAACATTATGTAGGAAATCCGTCACTAAGGCCTGTTTAGCAACGGATTAGAAGCGGATATTGCCGATGCTATATGCAGTTTTTCTTGTAGTGAAAGTGGACTTATGCAAGTTCACCTTGTTAGATCTAGTTCACGCCTATATGTTAATGTTAAAATTATACATGCCTTGGGATTGGACATGTCATGATTATGTCATATGCTAGTTTATAATTGAGGTTATGTTCACACATGCCTAGATCTACATATTAACATGTTTTAGGCTTATGATTATCTAAGTCTAAATTATATGCAAGTTCACGTGACATGTTAAATTATATAAATAAAGTTTTATGCAAAATTTACATTTTTGGTTGGATCTATATTATGCATGTTCCCTTCTTTACCTCTTGTTTATAAATTGGGCTAATATGCGGGCCCAATGACTTTATGTGATTAATACGAACGAACAAACGGGGGTAACGTTGGGATAGTTATTAAATCAAAAATAATGTAGGTGGGCCCAAAACCATGTAAATGGTTAAGGCCATGAATGGTATAATTTATACCATTAGTCTTGAACATAATTAAAATATGTGACATGAAACACTTGTAGAAAATTCACATATATAAAATGTAAAAGATGAATATGCTTAACCCGAGGTTAGACTGAGTTGTGGTGTAAACCTGCCCGGAACCGACCGGCACATCCAGTAACCACAACAATACCTGTCTAATGTGAGAGGTTATTGCATCAAGCCCAGAAAGACCCGAGGTTAGACTGAGTTGTGGTGTAAAACTGCCCGGAACCGACCGGCACATCCAGTAACCACAACAATACCTGTCTAATGTGAGTGGTTGGTGCTTTAATTAATTAATTAAAGCTCATGAACAATCAAGCTAGAAATGGTGAGGTTAAGTAATTATGGGAACACGTAACCAACTCAACATGTTAACAAGACAAGATTGTTGGGGTTAAGTAATTGAGGAAACACTTAACCAACTTAACATGTTAACTAGACAAGATTGATAGGGGTTAAGTCAAACCAAGGACACTTAACCAATTTAGCATGTTGACTAGAAAAACCCTAGTAACGGGGACCCGTTTCAGCAGTAACCCACATGGATGTATCAAGGTACCCTGAACTAGGCAGGGTGGGGCACGATTATTGGGCTGAATATAAGCGGTCAAAAGGGCGGCGGTTAGGTGCGTCAGTGTAGGTTCCGACGGAGTACGGGCATGCACGGGCTCCGGAGTGGAAAAAGCAGGCACTGGGCACCAGGCGTACACTTGTGCGTCTTTGAATCGTGTCAGGGTTGCCATTATAGGACTTGATACACCCTATACTGGAACTAGCACAAGTACTTAAAAATCACGTGGGGCCGCATGACACCGGGAATACATGAATGCGAGTTGGAGCCAATCAATACATGGATGGGATCACTTTATCATGAACATACATTGCTAGTTAAACAACTCTTAGTGGGTGCAGAGAAGTAAAAGTGGGTGTGATAGCCAAATCTAGTTAAATCTTACTTTACCTCGTTTTAGGACTACCCTATCCATGTGGTATCATTCTAAGTTCAGTTTATTCATGTCATAGTCTTTTACTTGTTTACATGCTATTAAATAACTGGACTTACCAGACTTATGTCTGACCCATTTTCCTTTCGCTTCTTTTCTTCCGTTCCCCCCAAGGTTCACAGGGAGGAAACACTTCTGCTTAGTCCAGGTTAGCCAAATCTTGAAGACCGTAGATGTAAGGCTTCGACTTTCCTTTTTGAGCTATGGCTATGGTCAAGCACATATTGGGGATTTATGTCATTTTATTTTCAGTATTGCTTCTTTATGTTTTCAAGACAGATGAAAAGTTGTAATAATTTGGAAGGTTGAAACAGTTGTTGAATTGTTGTGTTGAACAAGTATTTATGAAATAATATTGATCTTTTTCCACTGCATAAATTTTCTGTCTTGTAATTTATTAGTATCTTGTACCTTAAAATGCTCCACCGAAGTTAAGGCATTCCCTTTGAGAGTGACCTTAACGGAGGTGGGGTGTTACAATAGCGGAAGATTAAATTACAATAATTGTAATACAATGTAGCAGAAGGGTATCAATGCCCTGGACACAGCTTTAAGCTTTGATCCAGAATTCTGCCCAATATATCTGCAAAATGAGCTACTCGACTGTCCGTGTGGAAAAGAGGGACACCAGAGTTTGCAAGTGAAACAAACTACAGGTCGGTCATGGGACTGGTATGAGAAATCTTACTTAACCTATTTAATAATAAGATCAATCACAGGACCACGATGCTAACGCGGAACGGGTTTACTCCATTGGATTGTTAGGGCATAAACATCAACCATAAATAAACATACGGACCTACAATGCATCAATCAACATGCGATTCCTTAATCTACCCATTTAGGCTTAATCCCTAAACTTAGATTTCAAAATCCAATTCACTTTACAGAAATTATTTCTTTGGACTTTATTTCCCGATTTCTTTTATTTCAAATCATTTGAAATACATATCTAGCTTTTATAATAAAGTAGATTTCACTTCGGGATTTCAAAACAAAACATTTGGAAATATGAATTCCAAAACGTAACAATGTATACAAACAAGTATGAAACCAAATATCGGTCATGTTCCCTCAGGACCGGGCAGTACGCACCCTAAACGAACCAGTATATATATTTATATATGCACTTAACGGCTACGCTGACAATGCACCATCCCACCAATTGGGGAAGAAATGCACGCCTTCACACTGTTAGTCAATTTCGGGTCACCTGCATCTTCAGCCACATACTTGCTAAATAATTTTATACCCCGAAGTAGGGAAAATCATTTCACAATATAATCACAAGTATAATCAAATCTATATAGATTTTTACTTACAAATCATTTCGAAATCATCGGGTATAGCCCTTAAAATCCTTTCTGTTTTATAAAACATTTTATAAAACATTCCCTGTCCAAAATCGGGAATACTATTCTTTTTACTTAAGAAATCACTTTTCAAAATCATTCATTAATTTTGTAATAAACAACATCGCTAACCACCTTATAGTCAAATCGTGAAGTGTTTCACAAGGTGTTAGCATACATATATTTCTACCCACCCAATGCTAAATGTAAAAACATATTTTGCTCGTAAACTGGTCGAGCACAATCCAAACAGTCAATCCATCACAATCAATATCAACAACCAAGTGTATTTGGTTCAATCACATTTCATGTTTTACAAATAAAATAAAAAGGGAATTTTTTTATTGTAAACATATTTTCTATGTTGCATATGACAAATAAAAAGAAAGATTTTTATTGTCATAACATTTTCTGTGTTGAACATGTGCTATATTTTCTAATGGCAACATAAAAAGATAATTTTGTCTACTTGACATGTTATATAATTCTAATGAAAAAATAAAAGATTTATTTACATAACACTTTCTTATGTTCTCTAATGACAAGTAAAAAGAGAATCATTTACTTGCATAACATGTTCTACATTCCTAATGTCATATAAAAAGAAGTATTTATTTTCATGATATTTTCTATGTTGCGATGACAAATAAAAAGGAGATTTTTATTTGTATACAAATTCCAATCTTTAACATAACAAATAAACATGAATATTTATTTGTACACAAACTTCAATCTTTAACATGATAAATAAACGTGAATATTTATTTGTTAACATATCTCTATTTCAAAACAATGATCATTTTTACATATTCTATTTATACAATAAAAATGTGGTTTTTATTCTTAACATATTTTTATTTTCTATAATGATCATTTCTAATCTTTCTTATATACAATAAAAATGTGAATATTTACTGTTAACATATCTTCATTTTAAACAAGTGATTAATCCTTTCTACATATACGATAAAAATATAAATTTTATCGTTAACATATTTTCATTTCAAACAAATGAACATTTTTAATCCTTTCTACATATACGATAAAAATGTAAATTCTATCGTTAATATATTTTCATTTCAAATAAATGAACATTTTTAATCCTTCCTACATATACGATAAAAATGTAAATTCTATCGTTAACATATTTTCATTTCAAACAAATGAACATTTTTAATCCTTTCTACATATACGATAAAAATGTAAATTTTATCGTAAACATATTTTCATTTCAAAAAAATGAACATTTTTAATCATTTCTACATATACGATAAAAATGTAAATTTTATCGTTAACATATTTTCATTTCAAACAAATGAATTTTTTTAATCTTTTCTACATATACGATAAAAATGTAAATTTTATCATTAACATATTTTCATTTCAAACAAATGAACATTTTCAATCCTTTCTACATATATGATAAAAATGTAAATTTTATCGTTAACATAATTTAACAATTCTTATTTGTTAAACATGACAATTATAATTTAACAATTCTAATTTGATAAAAATGTATATTTTTGTTCGAACTACAAAAATGTTAATTTTTGTTTTACTATCTTCTTATAACAAAATGTCCTTTTTATTTAACTATTTTGTTACAACAAAAGGTCCTTTTTATTTCAACTGTTTTGTTACAACAAAATGTCCTTTTTATTTCAACTATTTTGTTTTAACAAAATGACAAATTTAATTCAACAATTATATTTTGACACAAATGTAAATTTTGATCCAATAATTATATTTTGACAAAAATGATCATTTTAATTCCATTATTCTAATTTGATTAAAATGATGATTTTTATTTAACACAATTCTAATTAACAAATATGTCAAATGTTTTTTTTGATCCAACTAATCAAATCAACAAAAATGGTAATTTTTGATAAACACAATTCTAATTAACAAATATGCTAATTTTTGTTTAACAATTCTAATAAACAAAATGATAAAATTTCTTTAACTATTTTTCTAGTTAACACAATTGTTAATTTTCGAACCAACAAATCTAATAAACACAAAATGATGATTTTGTTTAATCCAATTCTAGTTAACAGAAATGTCAATTTTAACAGATCTATAGAACACACCAATCACAGATCAAATCACGTATGACAATCAGCAGGATATTACAGCATATGACAATCAACAGATCTAATTATGACTAATTGATCTTGATTATATAAAAAAAGAATTTCTCACATTGGTATTTATTCCTTATGAATTTGAAGTCAGCTCCAAATCTGTTTTAGTCAGTTCTAAAATGTAGATCTGGATCTCACGATTCCAACGGACCCGGATTTGCTGAATTCCGACATCGTATGGCCTAGATACTGATTTTTCAAGTTCAAATAAATTTAATGGTCATTAACAAAGATAATTAGTTAAATAATTAAGTTAATTAAAATTTCTTAACTTTAATCAGTAAAATTAGGTCGCTTAACATCATCTTCTCTTCTGTAACGTGAAACCCGTCGAACCCATTCGCTGACATCTTCTCTCTCCTTGCGACCTCCTCTACGATGCACCATCACCAGATCAGAAGCCACCCCTCAGAAGCCCTTCGAGTCACCTTCCATCTTCGGCAGTAGTACCCATTCGAAACCCCCAATGCATCGGAATCCCACCTCGACGCAGTGCCTTTTAAACACGAAAATCGGTCACTATAGTTGACTATATCCGATCATATCCGTTGGGGATCTAGATCTCACTAGGCTTAAGAATATTATAATTATGAATCTCTTCGATTAATGTTTAAATTTGGTGGAAATTAAGGAAGAAATATCAAGCAAATCTGGCCCTTACTTTGTTCGATGGTGGCTGTCTTTGATTAGTGAATTAGGGTTTTGGTTTGAAAAACAAAAAGGATATTTATAATATAATATTAAGTAATTCTCTAATTTTTCAAAAAAACCCGTTAAGTCTGAGTAGCTCCAATTTCAACCAAACTAGAGTTGTTCCTAGGCAAATAGCCTCGTTTTGGACACAATGGGCTAGGTCCCTCAGCCCGTTTAATCGTCTCAACCCACTTTTCTTTAATTTAAAATATATATCATTTAATTATTTAATTTGATTGTACATTTTAATTTACCGGGGCCACAGACGGACTCCAAAATTTCCCAAAAAAAATAAATCTAGCTATGATTTAACGATAGGGCCCTAACAAAATTTATTTCGTCGAATTTGGAGACCGTTTGAAAAATGGCCATTTTCTGGTCGATCGAAATTGACTGAAATCGACGAAACACATTTTCTTTTGCCACGCTCACATATTAATTCCAAAAATTATGAAAATTGGAATCCTGCAATAATTTGACATTCCAGAGCCAACCAAAGCAGTTTCGTAGAAAATAAAGGTCGTTTGTAAAATGGGTATTTATAATATATATATATATATATATATATATATATATATATATATATATTCCATAACGACTATTCTGAATATTCAACTGGCCATAACTTTTGATTCCCGCTATGAAATTTCAATTTTTTGGATTAGTTGGAAAGATATTTTTAAACATATTCTAATATTTTTGGTTTCACTAAAATCCGAGTTATTTTGAATCTTGTACATTCAGTCAAAGTTCAGATTCAAATTTTGTAACAACCGTGCTATTTCTAATTCCTTTCAAAATTAAAATAAATATATTCATTCTAACTTCGATTTAAATAAATTTTAAATCATTATTATTTAAAATAAATTCTTTTAAATATCCAAGATCCATTAAAATTTCTAAAATAAAATTTTTAAATTGGTTCCAAAATTCCGGGTTGTTACAGGCAATGCAATTGCCTTAGCATTCTCTTTCAGGTAATCTGAAAGTCGATCTCTCATCGTGGAGGTAGCCCTCTCACATCCTCAAATACATCCGGAAAATCTCTCACCACAGGTACCAAGCTAAGATTGACAATAGAAATATCTAAGGACTTTAAGAAGCTCAACATGACTGACCCTTATGGGTCACAAGATATCTTAAGGGTCCTACCATAACAAGTCATCAATCTCACTACCCTCCGCTCGCAGTTAAGAATGGCACCATATATGGCCAGCCAGTCCATCCCTAGAATAATGTCGTACCCCAAAAACCCTAGTACATAGGTGTCACAATCAAACTCGGTGCATAATATAAAAAATCTCATACCCTTACACATCATAGACAAGTGAGCCGAACCAGCTATAGGGTTTGAAACTTCTACCGGATCAGAAACAAGAGATATACTAAGGTGCATACAATCGACCAACGAAGTAGAAATAAATGAGTGCG
The DNA here is from genome assembly GCA_030737875.1 of Allium sativum. Taxonomy (NCBI): domain Eukaryota; kingdom Viridiplantae; phylum Streptophyta; class Magnoliopsida; order Asparagales; family Amaryllidaceae; genus Allium; species Allium sativum. The sequence goes on from CM060913.1 coordinate 827,666,250, forward strand.
AAGCGACAGAATGAAATAAAGTCCTAACTGGAAAGTCATAAAGAGTGATCAAACCTTCGACTATGACCTTCCAGCCTTTATCTTGACAAACATTAGCCTGAGTTGCCTCCAATCCACGCATCTGCGCTCTAGACGAAATAACTCCTTGCCTTTGCTTCTGAGGACTCTACTTACTATAATGACCCGACTGTCCGCAATTAAAGCAACTCCCTTTCTTAACAGACTTCTTGCTGCCGTTCACAAAATGGCCCATCGTGCTACATCCATGGCATCTAATGTCTTTTTTTATCTTAGATATCTCTGTCCTCTCGCCCTTCTTCTTATTAACTTTCTTAGGCCACCATTTCTTCTTTACAAAACCGTCTATAGCCACCTCAACTTTACATTCCTTGGAGTCACCTTCTCCTTCCTCATGCATAAGTTCCTTCTCAAAAATATTCTCGAATATCGCACCCAAGTCCTTATAGGGGTTGATTTAGACCCTTCGCAAATCTCACATCTGTAAGGAACTGGAAAATTTGATGCTCGAATTTTCGACACAATTACATCCCGGGTTCAAACTCGAGTACCGAACATCCAGAAAGTTAATAAGAAGAAATAAGAAGGTGAGATAAGGAAGAAAGAAATATAATAATAGAAGAAGAATAACTAACACAACATGGATTCTCACATCACAGCGGAACAAAATATAATATAGAAATAAATCTTTACTGAGATCCTGAAATAAAACTTACAATCATCAGAGTACATCACACATTTGGGCAGTTAGAACAATCTGTTCTCATATACAATCACACAACAGAATAATAACTATAATATCATGAATCTAAACACCTTCAGCTTATCTCTTCATAGCATATGATAACCTGAACTTGTAAAACTCGGTCTAACCCGAGAATTACAAATGTCAGATCAGTATGGCGAACCAGAGTGAGAAATAAAAACTAAGTTTAAAGGCATCACACAACCTGATTTTAACGTCAATTTTTTTTCAAAAGAAAAGGATAATCGTAAGACCGAATCCATACATAAATATGGATGCTTTTTACCTTGCGATAACCCAAAACATTTTGGAAAATAATATTATTTTGATATTATGATGGTTTCTAAATACAAATAAATAATTTAGCGGAACGCTTACATCTCATCCTCCACATACATAGTATACAATCAAAACCGGCGGGCGCTTATTGGATAATGGATTTCCTGACAAGGTATGGGACCACCTTCCTGACAATGTACCTTTGGAGATGAATACGTTGGGGGTTCAATAAGAACATCTTGCAACCCGGGCTAAACATGACCGACCCTCACTTTATCTTGAGAGTATCAAATATATCATTACCACGATTGGGAGCCAGCCAACTGAACCGATAGCGTACAAAAAAATAAAGGGACAACCGAAGGCATTTGATTTCTCCAGATCAGGTAATGATATAACCTTTTGATGGGTGTGACCCGCATAGCCATGCGACCTACCCAATTTTGTGTCATTTCCCGGTTGATGAGGCTTGAGGTTAACATTACCTTTAGAACATCATATCATCATTCACTTTGAATGTCACATTGTCAGATCTGCCAGATATCACTAATTGATGCCCACAAAAATACTCTGGTCATTAAGCTAAGAGAAGGTGCCTTCTCCGCCACCAACTATGGTACGTTTGAAGAAATCAACATACGTGACCCCGTTAGAAATACTCTGTCAAACATCCATCCATACAAGTCATCCAGGAACAAGATGAACCGAAGGCACCCTTCTACCACATCCTAGGAGTTACCCTATATAGCGAGTAGTACTAGAAATTTGAAGATTCCAACCATGACAGAATCACATGTTATCTCTAGGGGCTAACTTGAGAGTTTGAGTAATCCTTCCATTTATGAAGATTCACGGTCTTCAATGCTCCATCTTCAATCAACATCTTCACGTATTTGCTGGTTCAGAATGGTTTCAAATATAAGTTTGATCCCGGTCTTCCGTACCAACAATCGTATGGGTCAGATTTGATAGTCGGTTATTTAACTATGAAATAAATAATCATAGGAATAAAATGAGTTTACTAGTTCAGTACCATCATTACATGGCCTCTTTAATTAGAAACATTAACAATAATTAATCTTAAACTCTTAAATATTTCAACATTGCAAATATAGATTTTCATTATAAGGCTATTTTAAAAAAAATCTATAATCATATTCAATTTTCTGTTTTACTATCATTTTCAAAACATTTCTACCTTATTACTCATTATCTAAATTTGGGAAAAACAATTCATCTTATTGCTCGTAAAACAACGTTACGAAAGCTCTCTTGTTTTATTACTTGAAAACAATAGCCCACTCTTATTCTTTTAAAATAAATATATTCCAAAACTCCACCTTTCATTTTCTTTACTTTGAAAATACCATTACAATTCCACATAAATCCTTTTTATAACTTCCATTACTTGGGAAAATTATATATATATATATATATATATATATATAATCAAATCTTCTCATTACCGTTACCTTGGAAATTACCTTGTATATTTCCGTTACTTTGGAAATCTCAATATATATTCTCAAATCTGGCGATTGATATTGCATTATCATTTCACATATGGAAATAATAAATTATTCTCAGCCTCCTTCCCATTACAAACTGATATCATCCTCAGATAATCCTGAACTCTTTCAAATTGGGGTATTTATTTACCTCTCAAACCTTGATCAACAACGTTCTTATCTTAAGATAGATATGAGTTGTAATTAAAAAACCAATATTTATTCTAATATCAAACCAAATCCAATTTAACTAATTTATTTAAAATATGGTATATAAAACCTTCTTACTTTTGGAAATATCTCTTTTTAAATATAACTTATTATTACTTAATAGGTTTGTTAAGTAATTTATTAATAAAATCACTTCTTAACCTTAACTTCTTTCAAAGAATTCATTTTATAACTCGAATTATTATTACCAAATCCCATTATTAGAGCCTTTACTAAACTCAACTGCAAATTCCTTTTTAATCTTTTCTTTTTGAAAATCTCATTTCGATTCCATTCATTTCTCTTAATTCCATTGTTCAATAACGTTAACTTAAAATTAACGCTTTAACTTTACATCACTTTTATAAACCTTGTTCACGAAACTCAAGTTTAATATAAAACCCCTTTATCTTTACTTCCTTTACTTAATTCAAATATTAAGTAAACATTTATTTTAAGCTGTCATATTCGCTTAAAGTTCCTTTTATAACTTTGTTATAAAAACTCGGGTTTTAATATAAAACCCATTCATAAACTCCTTTCAAAATTCATTAGATTCATTTCAACTTCAATTACATTTAAATGGATTTCAATAAAAAGTAATCCTGTAAATTATTATTAATTAAAATAATAATTTACTTCAATTATTAACTACTGTAAATGTAGTTAACTTCTTTTATTAACTAAAATAAATAGTAAATTCCTTTTTAAAATCTTATTAAAATTAAAACAAATATTCATTAAACTATTGCATTATTCTAACTCAAAACAAACTAATTTAATAATCATTCCCAATTTAAAAATGGCCGACTTAGTCAACTCGAAACACGGTAAATTCGTTAACCAATTCCACTTAGTCCTTCCTTTCAATTAATTAATAATATAATTAATTTAAATGTCCCATTCAATTGTTTTCTAAAAATAGTTATCCAAATCTTTACTGTTATGTTAATTTCTATTTACTTGCTTAAAAATCTGATTTTCTTCAGAATTTGCTTTATAAAATCATTTAATAATTTCTTATAAATCAAATAATAATAATAAATATTTATTTCCCATTTAATATCTTTTGTTCAAAATAATATATCTATCTTCAGTTTTAAAAATTAAAATTTTAACTTCATTTATATCGTTTCAGCTGACGGTAAATCCATATTTGAAAAACGATTGATTCATGAGCCATATTCTGTCATTTACTCAACCAATATTACCCATTGGTTAAAACAAAACAATTGTTGAATCCTAGGTCAATGATCAACAATCATATCAATCATCCAATCAGAACAGTTTATATGATGATAATATAAAAATAAACAACATCTAATATATTTGTGGAATCCAGTTGGATCCCTCCAACTTGTTCTTCCCTACAGCCTAATATGTTGTCTTATATAATATTATTAAATAAGAATTATCAAATTTAAACTAATAAATTTTAAAACAGTAATAACGGCAATTTATCACCAACCAATTTATTTAACAAACAATTCAAACAATTAAATTAAACACGTTTATTTTATAAACGTGACCAACAAGGTAAGTTACCTTTATTTGGTCCAATCGTTAAAATAACGATTTGGTTTTCACTAAAATTAAACAACATTTAATTTCATTGATTTAAGCAGTATATGAATATATAATTAACAAACAGTCAACCATTAGCAACCAGAGCACACAATTATAAACCAGAGTTATATAAAATATAAGTGGGAAGAACTAAGCGAGTTTAACTCAACTTGAGTTGATACCGTTGTTTTATCGTCTTACTCCAGTTGATTCCAAACGCTTCCAGTTCTGTTCCATGACGTTGTGCTCATTGATATGAGTCCAACGTCTCTTAAATCGTATGATTCTAATAATACATCAGCAAGTTATAAATGTTATAGTTTAATATAATTTAAATGCACTATTAATTCTTAATTACAATTTCATTAACACTAATTACTTTCTTTTTTAACTAATCAGGCCGACGATGTTTGCTCCTTCTGTTCCAAGCCGAATTCTGTTCAAATCTTGTCATGATTTAACCAATAATTAACTTCTAATTAGGTTAAATAAAACTTTAAATCCTTAATACTTTTATTTTTAACTAATTATAAGGTCGGTCGATACTTCATCTCTTCATTCCCATCTGATTTTCATTCCAGGTTTTCAGGCATTTTCAAAGGCCAATATAATTCACAAATTAGTTCGTATAAATTTATTAACTAATTTAACCTTATATATTATTTAATCAATTTACATTACTGTTAACACACATTATAAAATTTATTAAGGGTAAGAATATTGGCCGATGCTTTCTCCTTTATTCTTGCAAATACTCCTCGACCAGAACCCATGCTCCAAAAACAAACCGTATACTGCACTTCAATCTCTCCACCGAAATACCGTCTGAGCTCATCGGTAGCAATGTCGTACGCCACTCGACCCACGCTAGCATTTTCACCCCATTCGATCTTGTCTTCCAACTGCTACATGCCTCGAACTACGCCGCTTCCTATGGAAGATTATAGTCATCTTAGTTCGAGATTTCAGATCATGCCCGTCCAGTATGTAGAGCTCAACGAGTTGCAAAAAATTGTTGAAGGGAGATTTCGAATTTGAATAGTGGATTAGAAGAAAAATTGGAAGTATCTATCAAAGTTTATCAGCTGCTAAAAGAAGAATGGGACGACGTTGAGAGGGTTGATCACATGAGACTTTTTGACCGCTGATTTAGGGTTAACAGCTGCTGAATTTATAAGGGGAGGGTTTGATTAAAACAATAATTTAATTTGACAAAATTTAAGATCAAAGTATTAATTTAAAACCACCACAAATGAGCTCCGACCGAGACGAAACTCCTAGTCTTGGCATAAAAAAGTATTCTGAACCTGATGGGACAAGTTTCATCGAATTCCGAGGTCATTTGTGAAAAGTCCTTTATAAATCATAGGTGAAAAATCATGCGTTTAAATTTCCCACGATCACAATATTAATCCAGTCAACTTGAAATTTTGAAATTCTACTTATCCTTTTCCTTATGGATCCAATGAAATTTGTTTTGTTAAAATCGGAGTTCGTTTGTCTTGTCATTTATTCCTTTAATGTTACATTTGTTTAAATTAGCCAAAATAAAATAAACGATTAAATAAAAGCAAGGGCGTTTGCTGCTGCCACGATTACATGGTTAATCGGATTGCTACCAAATTTGAAATGTAATAATAATTCACTAATACGGATCCAATAAAACTTATTTGATCGAAATCTGACTCTGTTTGGAAAACGACGATACTTTATAATTTAAATTGTTTGTTGGTTTGCAATTAAATTCCGTACGCTCATATATTAACACCATTTGGCCCCAAAATTTGCAACACGCTATATTTTGACGTTCCGAATCCAACAAAATTCGTTTCATCGCAAACGGAGGTCGTTTAAAAATCGGTTATTTTTAAGGCTTATAAAATATCGATTAAATATTAGAAAATTCTAAAATAATTTAATTAAATAATAATAAATCATTAAAATCATAAATACCCAATTGGACATATCACATAGCTTCAAATATAAATTATACAACTCAATATCATCCATTTGGAATTAAATGTTATCCAAATTTTGTAAAAACCATTAAAATTTATTAAATAAACGTTAACGTTTATTAACGATTTCCATAGCGACCATTTCAAAATTTGATTTGGACATAACTAACAATCTACGACATGAAATCTGGATTTTTCTCTTTCATATGGATATTATAATCAACTAGGTTCAAACATTTCTTGTTTCACGAAATTCCGACTTAAATCGGATCATGTATATTCGATTGAAGTTCAAAACTCAATATTACGAACTAACGCGCTATTTCGAGCTCGTATAAAATTAATTATTAATTTAATGTTCAATCTTCATTTTAATAAATGAATTCAGTATTAAAATCCATTAATATTCTAAATATAATATTTTAAATAATAAAATAATTTAAATATCTGACTACCAAAAATACGGGATATTACAATCTTCCCACCTTAAAAGAATTTTCCCCCGAAATTACTAAGGTGAGAAAAATGCTATAAATCCCATTATCTTTAAAATTCAATTTCTTTAAATCAAAAACCAATTCAATATCGTAAATAAATATTTTTCAAAAATATCAAAAATAAAATAAAATCTAGCACTTTAAATTCTCAAAAAAATTCGGCAGAGTCCCCCTTGTACGGAGGGATTTCAATGATATCGCAAAACAAATAATATATATGCATCGACCACCATGGTTGGAAAACAAAAACCAAAAACCCAAAATTTATATTATTACAAAAGCGTAGCTTTTACGAGCGTTAATGAGCATAATTGCTAAATCGTATATACGATCTACTCAACCAATATCAATCTGCCTAGCTATCTGGCACCTGTACTTAACCCAGTTTAATATATAAGTAATAGATATGTGAAAGATTTAAATAACACTTCATTTATTAACAAGTACAACTGTACATATTTCCAATATCAACCAGGTAGTATCAATTCAACTTCAAATATAGGGTAAATATATTAATTTCAATTCATATGCATTTTCATTCCAATTTAATTATACTAGGATTTTTTCTTTAGCTTATAATTTATTCAAGTCTATTAAATCATTGATTCATTTTATTCAACCAATCTAGCATCCAATAACAAATAATTCATATTAAACAACCAATACCCAACCAAATACTCCAAATCAATTGAATCTACATACAATATTAACATTTACTTTGGTATAACATATTTGAACATCAATCGGTTAATATCTGAATGATTTCCATTTAATTATTATCCATTTAGTTTCCAAATTAAAATCTACTTTATTTAATTTCAAAATTATTCTTAATTCCACTTAATCAAGTTAAGTTTCAATCTCAAATCTTTAATCCAATTTGAATTTCATTCTAATCAATCAAACCAATAAATAACTTAATAATTTAATAAAATTATTTCTTTTCTATACAAAATATATTTTTTGGGTAAAATTATTTAATTTACCCTCTTTATAAAACAATATCGTATCCATTAACAGCTCAATGCTTCTCAATACTTGAACCGATCAACCAACACAATACAAAACATTTGTATATAAAATTTACATTTACGCTTTCATATCTATACACGCAAACTCAATCTAGGGTATTACCAACCTTATCTCCATTGAGTTATGCCATAGATCCAAGGTTATTACTAAGGCAATAGCTCTGATACCACTGTAACGAACTGGAAAATTCGATGCTCGAATTTTTGACACAGTTACATCTCGGGTCCAAACTCGAGTCCCAAACATCCAGAAAGTTAATAGAAAGAAATAGGAGGGTGATATAAGGAAGAAAGAAATATTAGAATGTAAGAAGAAGAAGAACTAACACAACATGGATTATTACATCGCAGCGGAACAAAATATAATATTGAAATAAATCTTTACTAAGAGCTTGAAATAAAAAATACAGTCATCAGAGTACATCACATATTTGGATGTTTTAATAATCTGTCCTTATATACAATCACACAGCGGAATAATAACTTTAATATCATGAATCTAAACACCTTCAACTCGTCTCTTCATAGCATACGATAACCTGAACCTGTAAAACTCATTCTAACCCGAGCAATACAAATGTTGGATCAGTCTGGTGAATTAGAGTGAGAAAAACACAATAAGTTTAAGGCATCACACAACTTAATTTTAACGTCAAAATCTTTTTGAAAAAAAGGATAATCGTAAGACCGAATCCACACATAAATATGGACGGTTTTTACCGTATGTTAACCCAAAACATTTTCGAAAACAATATTATTATGATGTTATAATAGTGTCTAAATACAAATAAATAGAAATCTAGCGGAACACTTGCATCTCACGCTCCACATACATTGTATACAATCAAAACTGCAGGTGCTTATTTGATAATTGATTTCCTAGCAAGGTATGGGACCACCTTCCCAACAACGTACCTCTGGAGATGAATACTTTGGGTTTCAACAAGAACATCTTGCAACTGAGGTTAAACATGACCGACCCCTCACTTTCTCTTAAGAGTAACGAATATATCATTACCACTGTTGGGGGCCCGCCAATCGAACCGATAGCATACAAAAAACTAAAGGAACAACCAAAGGCATTTGATTTCTCCAGATCAGGTAGTGATATACCCTTTTGATGGGTGCGACCCACATAGCTATGCGACCTACTTGATTTTGTGCATTTCCCGTCTGATGAGGCTTTAGGTAAACATTACCTTTAGAACATCATATCATCATTCACCTTGAATTTCACATCGTCAGATCCACCAGATATCACCAATTGACGTCTATAAAAATACTCTAGTCGTTCAGCTAAGAGAATGTGTCTTCTCTGCCACCAACTACGGTACATTTGAAGAAATCAATGTACATGAACCCGTTATATATACTATGTCAGACATCCGTCCATACAAGTCATCCAGGAACATGATGAACGAAGGCTCCCTCCTACCACATCCTAGGAATAACCCTATAGATAAGTAGCAAATAGTCTTTGAAATCTGTAGATTCCAACCACGACATAATCACATGTTATCTTTGGGAGCTAACCATAGATTTTGAGTAATCCTTCCGTTTATGAAGATCCACGGCCATCCTCAATCAACATCTTCACGTATTTGCTTGTTCGAGTACAAATACGATCCCGGTCTTTCCGTACCAACAATCGTATAGGTCAGATTTGATAGTTGGTTATTTAACTATCAAATAAATAATCATGAGAATAAAATGAGTTTACTAGTTTAGTACCAGCATTAGTTAATCTTAAACTCTTAGATATTTCAAAGTTGCGAATATAGCTTTTCATTTCTTATTTAATACAAGGTTATTTTAAAAAATATTCTATAATCATATTCAATTTTCTATTTTACTATCATTTTCAATTATTTCTACCTCATAGCTCATTATCTAGAATTGGGAAAAACAATTCATCTTATTGCTCGTAAAACAACGTTACAAATTCTGTCTTGTTTTATTACTTGAAAACAATAACCCGCTTTTATTCTTTTAAAATAAATATATTCCAAAACTCCACCTTTCATTTTCTTTACTTCGTAAGTACTATTACAATTCCACATAAATCCCTTTTAAAACTTCCTTTACTTGGAAAAAATTTATACATATATATAATCGAATCTTTGCATTTTCGTTACCTTGGAACTTACCATATATATACTCAAATCCTTTTTTTTTCCGTTACTTTGGAAATCACAATATATATTCTCTAATATTGCAATTGATATTGTGTTATTATTTCACATATGGAAATAATAAATTATTCTTAGCCTCATTCCCATTACAAACTAATATCATCCTCAAATAATCCTGAACTCGTTCAAGTTGGGGTATTTATTTACCTCTCGGACTATGATCAACAACATTCTTATCTTAAGATAGATATGAGTTGTAATTCAAAAATTGATATTTATTCTAACATCAAACCAAATCCCATTTAAATAATTTATTTAAAATACGGTTTATAAAATCTTCTTACTTTTGGAAATATCTCTTTTTAAATATAACTTATTATACTTAATAGGTTGATTAAGTAATTTCTTGTTAAAATCACTTCTTAACCTTACTTTCTTTTAAAGAATTCATTTTATAACTCGAATTATTATTACCAAATCCCATTACTAAAGCTTTTACCAAATTCCACTACAAATTCCTCTCTAATCTTTTATTATTGAAAATTTCATTTCGATTCCATTCATTTCTCTTAATTCCATTATTTAATAACGTTAATTTAAAATTAACGCTTTAGCTTCACATCACTTTTATAAACCTTGTTTATGAAACTCAGGTTTAATATAAAACCCCTTTATCTTTACTTCCTTTACTTAATTCAAATATTAAGTAAACATTTATTTTAAGCTGTCGTAGTCGCTTAAAGGTCCTTTTATAACTTTGTTATAAAAACTCGGGTTTTAATATAAAACCCGTTCATAAAATCCTTTCACAATTCAATTAGATTCATTTCAACTTCGATTACTTCTAAATGGATTTCAATAAAAAGTAATCCCCTAGATTATTATTAATTAAAGTAATAATTTACTTTAATCATTAACTACTATAAATGTAGTTAACTTCTTTTATTGAATAAAATAAATAGTAAATTCCTTTTAAAAATCTTATTAAAATTAAAACAAGTATTCGTTAAACTATTTCATTATTTTATCTTAAATCAAACTAGTTTAATAATCATTCTCAATTTAAAATGGTCAACTTAGTCAACTTAAACACGACAAATTTGCTAAAAAATTCCACTTGGTCCTTCCATTCAATTAATTAATAATTTAATTAATTTAAATGTCCCACTCAATTGTTTTCTAAAAACAATTATCCAAATCTTTACTGTTATGTTAATTTCTATTTACTTGCTTAAAAATCTGTTTAACATCAGAATTTGCTTTATAAAATCATTTAATATTTTCTTATAACTCAACTAATAATAATAAATATTTATTTCCCTTTTAATATCTTTTTTTCAAAATATTATATTTTAAAATCTATTTTTAGCTATAAAAATAAAATTTTATAACTTCATTTATATTATTTCACCGGATGGTAAATCCATATTTGAAAAACGATTGATTTATAGGCCATATACTGCCAATTACTCAACCAATATCATCCATTGGTTAAAACAAAACAATTGCACAATCCCAGGTCAATGATCAATAATCAAATCAATCATCCAATCAGAACAGTTCATATGATGATAATATAAAAATAAAAGACATCTAATATATTTGTGGAATCTAGTTGTATCCCTCCAACTTATTCTTCCCTGCATCCCAATACGCTATCTTAAATAAAAACATTTAATAAGAATTATCCAATTTAAACAAATAAAATTTTAAAACAGTTATAACGACTATTTATCACCAATCAATTTATTTAACAAACAATTCAAACAATTAAATTAAACATGTTTATTTTTATAAATGTGACCAACATGGTAAGTTACCTTCATTGGGTCCAATCGTTAAAATAACGATTTGGTTTTCACTAAAATTAAACAACATTTAATTTCATTGATTTAAGCAATATATGAATATATAATTAACAAACAGTCAACCATTAGCAACCAGAGCACACAATTATAAAAACCGACTTATATAAAATATAAGTGGGAATAAACCTATCGGACCACCCATAAGTCAGCGACTGGTCACTCCTTCAGCTCTCGCCTATGGATCCGAAGTCGTCATTCCCATTGAGCTCAAACTCCAATCTCATCGAGTCACTTACTACAATCCAAAGAACAAACATTATCTTCTCTTGGAGTCACTTGACTTGCTCGAGGAGAAAAGAGACGCAGCTGAACTCAAAGTCGCCACTCAACGACAATGAGTCGCCTGATACTTCAACTTTAATGTCCATCTTAAGAACTTCGACATTGGCAATTTCGTCCTGAGGCGGATCTTTCCCGTACTTACTAGTTTCAGTCCTCACTAGGAAGGCCCGTACGACATACAACGGAGGCCAGGAGATGGAACCTTAAAGCTAACGACCATTGATGGAGCCGAACTCCTAAGGGCATGCAATAGTGAAAATCTCTGCTGCTACTTCACATAGCCTAATGGGTAGATCTACTGCTTTCCAACAATGTTTTGTTTTCTTCAAATTCAAGGCATTGTAAAGTAAAAGCCATTACCGCCAAAGTTATCAGCAAAGATAGTTTTAGATTTCCATGTTCGTGGCTTGTTTACATTCTGTGTAGTATGTTTAAGAAACTATTACAACCGACTTGCATACATGAACACACAACAATAGATTGGCATCTAGAAGAATGGAATCAATCCCACTTAACTCGAATCTCGAACCAATGACGAGATCGAGTATAAATAACACAACTCGAGCCTCAAACCAACGACGAGGCCGAATATAAATAACTCGAGATGCTCTATCAGTTGAGTATCCAAACCTGTTCCTAAGTCTTTGGATTTAGGGTAGTCCATCAGTCGAACGAGAGTGACATCGACCGCTCGCTCAGCTCCATCTAACCCGAAGGGTCCGGATCCGGGCACCAACTGGCAAATCACTGACGCCCTTGAACTTTAACCCGAGCGAAACAACGGGAGAGTCTCAAAGATGAATAAACGACATCCATGTGTTCTCATAACTCAAGACTAACGACCTCAGCGAGGTCCCGAGAGGGAAGACGAAAAACCGAACTCCGTTTGACTTGAAACTCCCGAGAAATCCCGAGAGGGAAGTCGGAACTTCTGAACTCCGCATGACTCAGAAATCCCAACTAAGGGAAATCCCGAGAGCGAAGTCGGCACTTATAAACTCCGTACAACTTCGAACTCCCGACCAAGGGAAGTCGTGAGAGTGAAATTGGCACTTACGATCTTTGCATGACTTGGAAATCCCAAGAGGGAAGTCGTAGATAACATTTTCTTATGTGTAACGACAAGTATGTTTGCACAAGTGCAGAAACTAGAAAGCATAGACGAACATTTGAACACTTCACACAAACTGTGATGTAAGAAAAATCAACTAGAACTTTCATTCACAACCAAAAGCAAACTACATGTACTTGTCTATCTTTCTAACGACATGGTGTTGATGAAAACTACACCATGCCTCCAAAAGAGAGGGTCGCACTTGCGTATACTATTGGCCTACATAATCAAAATATCTATAACAATCACTAGGATGATCCATCCTTTTTCCTCTTCTTAACAGATCCTGCGTTGGACGGATCATTAGCAGTCCTCTTCCTCCCGGAGCTCCCTCCACCTCTTCCCTCTTACCCTTGGACGGGGAGATGGACTCGTGAGATACAGACTTGCACTTCCCATCGTTATCCTCACCACTTTAATCTCTGTAATATCTCCTAGCATGATAGTTTGCGACGGTTCAGGAGTGTCATTGGTGGCAAGGGCAAACATAGCCACGGTACCTCCTCTCTCTCTCTCCATCCCCCTTGGCCTTCTTCGCCTCTATCTCCACCTTCTTCTTAGCATCCCGTGCATCCTTTTGTTCAGCTAGCTTCCCAGCCTTAAGCTTTTTGGCCACATTCTCTAGGAGCTTCTTGAATACCTCTTCACCCCTCCTCCTGGAGGCATCGTCGGCCTCTTTTTTTTTGCCTCATCATCATCCCTCTTCTTCTCCGCCTCAACGGCAGCTTTCTTCCTGGCTATCTCAGCCTTGTCCTTCTCCTCAACATCTTGCCTAGCCTTCTCCAAAGCCTTGCAATACCCCATAATTTAAGACAACCTGATTCTATAATGAAGATAATAAAATGAATATTAATTAATAAAATATTCAGAACTGAGTAATACAGACATTACCATTGCGTTTGTTACAAAATTTTGGTTCAAACTGACTCTTGGTTTTCGTAAATTGGATTAAATATGAAGAAGTACTAAACTAAAGAAGACTAAACTAAAACAATGTATAATATATATAAATATTAATTTAGAATAAAACAACGTAGAAAAGTAACGGTAAGTGGGCGACCCATCCACTTATCTGGGTCGACACAGGGGTCGACCTAGATTTAAGGCGGGTTGGCCCATGTGTCAACCAAAGTGGTAGGTGGGTCGACCCACCTACATGCAGGCCAAGTTCCCTTGCCTGAATCTAGACAATTTTGTTTTCTACATACATACGCTGACATAGCTTAAGGTGTACGGTTTGATTTGATAACCTAATATCTAGTGGTTTAGAATTATCCTAGCTAATCTATAAATAGGCTAGCAGCCTCATCATTTTCTTACACATAAACATTCTTTATTCTACTTCCTCGAAGCTATTTCCAAATAATAAATAAGAAGATGTCGACGTGTTGCCAAAACATAGATTAAAGGGAATAATTCTAGTTTTTCTACCACAACAATCCTAAAGAGACATTTTTGGATCTTAATCAAATCACTGTGAGTTCTAGTTATTATAAGATCTGCTATTTAAACAGTATTTTTGAAAGTAAATGAGTTGGGTATGAAAAGTAACAATGTTTATATGGGTGTATGTTATGATTTTACTGTCAATTATCTATTCAGTTTACAGTTGTTATATGTTTACATATACACCTTTTTCCTTATCCCCTTTTCTGTCTTTATTTATTTACAGTCTTTTCTATGCCTATTCATTCAGTTTAAGTTTGTATCTATTTTCTCCTTTTTCCTTTTATTTACGCTGAGCCTTGGCCATTGAGAGCTTAGGCCATTTCTGTTTGAATTATGTATAATTGAGATAAATTAAAATTAATTTGTAGTGATAATAAGAAGAATTGGGCATATTGTAATTAGAGAACCTTTAACTGTAAATTTGGGGTAATTACAATGGGAAGAATATGCAAAACATGTTAATCTAAATAGGTTGGACTTAATTTAATGTTAAGCAGATAAGGAACTAAAGAAGATTGACTCTTGGTTTTCGTAAATCGGATTAAATATGAAGAAGTTATGAACTAAAAAAGACTGAACTAAAAAATTGTATAATATATATAATAGTTCAAAATAAAGGAGCGCAGAAAAGAAACGGTAAGTGGGTGACCCAGCCCCTTATCTGGGTCGACACAGGGGTCAACCCAGGTCTAAAGCGGGTCAACCCATGTATCGACCTAGGTAATAGGGGGGTCAACCCACCTGCATGTAGGCCAAGTTCCTACGCCTGAATCTGGACAATTTTGTTTGTTACATAAATGCGCGGACTCAACTTGAGGTGGATGATATGATTTGATAACCTAATATCTAATGGTTTAGAATTATCCAAGCTAATATATAAATATGCTAGCAGCCTCACCATTTTGTTACACATAAACATTCTTTGTTCTTCTTCCTCCAAGTTATTTCTAAATAAAAAACAAGAAAATTCCAAGGCGCTGCCAAAACATAGATTTGAAAAGTCGATGTGTACGACTTAAAGGATCTATATGAATATAGCGGAAATATATGTGATATGCTAGCTAAGTAATATGCAATGCAAATAAAATCTAAGTTACCGAGATATATCACAAACAAAGTAAATGCGGAAAATAAAGTAAACTGACACCAAGAATTATTATACTAGTTCGGACTTCCCGCCCTATGTCCAGTCCTAAAGCTCCTCTATGGAATTCACTAACAATGCCCTCTCTTAACCCAGAGGAATATGTCAGTACACCCGAGCCTCAACAAGGATGCCTCTCGCCTGAGCAAGTACACAGGCCTTCAACAATTACAAGTATTTAACTTCTGATTTGTGTTCTTGAATCAACAAGGATAGCCAATATTTTAAGTACAACCTTCCTATAATCTGCTCCACGAGTATATGATTTGAATGCGAATATTTAAGGAAGATGACTGCTTGTTGAATCAAATGATATTAAATTGATTCAAGGATTCAATAAGTATTTGAATTGGAGTGCTTTTTATTGCAAAGAATATAAATGGAGAGAACAGAATGATGATAAGAAAAATCAGTATAATTCGGTTAAAATCGATGATTGTAAAACATGATTGAACTTGTTTATATAGTAGTATAAGAGTAGCATTCCTTCGTGAATAGTTTCTATAAAAAGTTATGTCCATTTCCTTTGATTAATGAAGTGGAATCTCTTCATGAAGGATGGTGACTCTTCACAAAATAGTTTTTAGGTCAAATCAGTCGACTAGTTAAAAATCATCAGTTGACTGGTAAACATAAATCGTATAAATAATTTCTTATCAAAACTAGCCGTTATATGCAGAAACAGCTTGACCAGTCGACTGGTCCATTTACTACCAGTCGACTGGCAAGCCAGTTTCTGCATATATATGGCTTTTGAAGGTTTAAACACACACACACACACACATATATATATATAACTTTGATTAGCACATTCGTGTATTCTTGAGGATAGAATTTAACATAATTCTAACACGACTCAATGTGTGTGTGTGTGTGTGTATAAACCTTATCTTCGTGAATCGATTCTCATAGTAGCTTCATTCGTTGACATCGATCAAAATCTTGTTATTCAACATTCTCCGCCTTTTTGATTGATGACAACACTCTAGATTTTCTCCCCCTGAGTGTACAGCTCCTCCTGAATTTCGGCACAAATTTGTTAGTTCATAATCTTATATCCTTACCATTTGATTCCTGTATTCACAAATGTTAGCACTATTTTCCAATAGTTTAGAAAATAAAATAGTATAATAGCATGGAATATAAAATTGGTATCATCATGAGAGATATTTCTCCCCTTTGTCATCGATTAAAAAGAGATTAAGACATTATAAGCATATGAATATCGAAGAACTTTTTAGAGATCTTTGAATGATACAATTCCTAACTCTCGTCGGAGTTTAATAAAAGAATTCTCTAAAAGGGGTTTTGTAAAAATATCAGCAATTTGATTTTCTAAGTTAACAAATTCTAAATTAATTGTTTGTTTCTCAATATTATCTCTCAAGATGTGATGTCTGATATCAATGTGTTTAGTTCTGGAATGGTTTACCAAATTCTTAGATAAATTTATTGTACTTGTATTTGTCACAGTAGATTATGGAATTTGACAAATTTACATCGAAATCTTTTAGTGTTTGCTGCATATATAATACTTGAGCACAAGCTAGTGCAGCAGATATGTATTCAGCTTCGCACGTTGATAATGAAACACAATTTTGTTTCTTGCTAAACCAAGATATAAGAGATTTACCAATAAAGTGACTCGTTCCACTTGTACTCTTATGATCCATTCGTGATCCTCCAAAATCATCATCATTGTATGAAACTAATTCAAAGGAACAGTTTTTCAGATAGAAGAGTCCATAATCTTTGGGTACTACTTAAATATCGTAATATTCGTTTAACGACTCTTAAATGGGACACTTTTGGATTAACTTGAAATCTGCCACATAAGCAAACACTCATCATAATATATGGCCTACTTGCAGTTAAATACAAAAGTTTACCTATCATGCTTCGATATAATTTTTGATTGACATTTTAACCATTTTCATCTTTATCTAAATGTGTCGATGTACTCATTGGCGTAGGTTTACTTGACGTGTTTTCCATTCCAAAATGTTTTATTAAATTAGTACAATATTTTTCTTGATTATTGAAAATTCCATCTGGCAATTGTTTAATTTGTAATCCCAAAAAGTAAGAAAGTTCTCCCATATGTGACATTCAAATTCATTAGTCATTATTTCTGAAAATTCTTGACATAATTGATCATTTGTTGATCCAAAGATAATGTCATCTACATATATTTGAATTACTAAAATATCTTTCTTTCTTGATAAATAGTGTTTGATCCACCTTTCCAATTTGAAATCCTGAATCTAACAGGTAAGTTTTGAGACGTTCATACCAAGCATGAGGTGCTTGTTTCAAACTGTATAATGCCTTTTTTAGTTTATAAACATGATCAGGATATTTTTCATGAGCGAATAGTGGAGGTTAATCAACATATACTCGTTCTTTAATGTAACCATTTAAGAAAGTGCTTTTAACATCCATGTGATATAGCTTAAAGTTATGATGACAAGCATATGCTAATAATATTCGAATTGCTTCTAGTCGTGCAATTGGGGCTAATGTTTTTCATAATCTATGCCTTCTTCTTGATTGTAATCTTGTGCAACAAGTCTAGCTTTATTTCTAGTGATATTTCCCAATTCATCTGCTTTATTTTTGTAAACCCATTTTGTTCCAATAACATTTTGATCACTTGGTCTTGGAACTAATTCTCAGACTTCATTACATTCAAACTGGTTTAATTCTTCTTGCATGGCAATTATCCAATTTTCATCTGTAGATGCTTCTTTAGGATTTTTGGGTTCGATATTTGACAAGAAGGCTACATTACTAACCAAATTATGTCGACTTCTTGTTTTAACGTTTGAAGTTATTTCTCCAATAACATTTTGCATTGGATTATCTCGTAATATTCGTGGTAGAGATCTGACTTCATTAACAGGAATAGTTTGATTATTGATATTATCTTGAGTTTTTGTACTATTATTCTCTATGTTGTTTTGAACAATATTTTCATCTTCTCTATATATTATTAGATCATCATTATGAGAAGAGTTATT
This sequence comes from Allium sativum, assembly GCA_030737875.1. Taxonomy (NCBI): domain Eukaryota; kingdom Viridiplantae; phylum Streptophyta; class Magnoliopsida; order Asparagales; family Amaryllidaceae; genus Allium; species Allium sativum. Next base: position 827,685,071 of record CM060913.1, read on the forward strand.
TGTTATAATTTCTGTTTTCAAGGAATTTTGAATAATATTTTCGTCAAACGAAACATGAAATGATTCTTCTATTTTACTATTTCTTTTATTGAGAATACGATAAGCTTTGCTACGCTCAGAATATCCCAAGAATATTCCTTCGTCAGATTTTGAATCAATTTTCCAAAGTGATCTTTTGTATTTAAAATAAAACATTTTGATCCAAAAACTTTAAAATAAGATATATTTGGTTTTCTACCAGTAAAAAGCTCATATGGAGTATTTTTAGTAAGAGGTCAAATGGAAACTCGATTCAAAACACAACTAGCCGTTGTGACTGCTTCAGACCAAAAATGTTTTGGTAGTGTACTTCCATTTAATAGTGTTCTTGCACATTCTTGTAAAGTTCTATTCTTATGTTCTGCAACTCCATTTTGTTGTGAAGTTCTAGGAAATGAAAAATTATGAAAGATTTCTTTCTTTTGACAAAACAAATCAAGTTTTTCATTTTCAAATTCTCCTCCATGATCACTTTGTATGTTCTTTATTTTTAAATCAGCTAAATTTTTGCAGCAAGGTGATATGCAACAGAATGAAACGTATTTTACCAAATATCATCTTAGAGTGTCAAAGTGCTTTCATTAAAGGGAGACATATATCTGAGAACTCATTGTTGGCTCATGAACATGTTAGAAATTTCAACAAACCTGGTACTGAAAATTCTGTTTGAAAGTGGACCTTCACAAAGCATATGACAAAATAAATCATAATTTCATTATTCACATGTTAAGATGCATGGGATTCCCTAACAAGTTTGTTAAGTTGATTAATGAATGTATATCCACCCCTACTTTTTTTATTTTGATCAATGGAATCCCTAAGGGGTTCATTGGATCAAATAGGGGAATTAGATAAGGAGATCCAATGTCTCCTTACTTGTTTTCCATAGCAATGGAGTACTTTTCTCTCCAAATGGAATTGTCGGAGCATAACAGACTAATTCAGACTGACTACAATTTCCAACCTAAGATAAGCCACCTCTTATATGCCGATGACCTGATAATATGCATTAAATCGAATGAAATGGCAGCTAGAACTATCAAAAGCAATTTTCTATTATTGGAAAAATATGTGGGTCTTAAAGTGAGTGAGAACAAAACCAAGTGTCACTTTAACAAATTCTGTGTTGATAGAAATGAGATATTGGAAATTTTGGGTGTGTCTGAAGGATCTTTGCCTGTAAAGTATTTGGGTGTACCACTGTCGTCAAACAAAATTACGGATAGAGAATGTGTTGAATTGATTAGTAAGATAAAAGACAAGTTGCAAGGCTAGAGCTCAAAAACCTTATCTTTGGCAGGAAGAATTGAACTGGTGCATACTGTAATTCATGCAAAAATCAATTTTTGGCTTCAAACTTTTCAAATTCCAGCTGCATCAATAGATAAGATCGAGAAAGTTTGTGCAGATTTCATATGGAGCGGTGGTTATCACAAAATTAAAATGGCTGACTTATGTAGACCTAAAGAAGAAGGGGGAGTAAGGCTGAGGAACATTAGAGACATGTTTTTACTCTCAAACAAGGCCGGAAAATCATCACAAGTAAAAGTTTATGGGCCGGATGGATGAGACAAAGATATATTAAAGATAGTTTTTGGCACATGGCTCTGGATAATAATGCATCCCCAAACTGGAAGCAATTTTAAAAATTAGAGACAAACTAGCTGCTAATTGTATTTGTGAATTTGCTATAGGAAAAGATACACATTTGTGGAAAGACCCTTGGATTTTAGGGAAATCCATGATAGATATTGTGGGATGGAATACTTACTCTGCATATGGTTCTCCAAATACAACTGTTGACACAATTATTGAAAATCAAACTTGGAAATGTGAGCATTTGCCATGCAATAGAGATACAATTAATAATATAGTTGCAATGCATATTTACATAGGAAGGGAAAATGATATTTGGGCTTGGAACAACTCAATGGGGATTTTGCATTCAAAACTGCCTGGAACTCAATTCGCACTAAACATGCAAAGAAGGATTGGAGTAAAAAAATCTGGGATAAGGCCATTTGCCCTAAAAATTCACTCACAGCTTACAAAGCTATCATGCAAAGATTACCTACTCATGACAGATTGTTCAAATGGGGGATTACTAATGAAAGACTTTGTGTACTTTGTGGTACTTCGGAGGAAACACATGAACATTTGTTCTTTGCATGCGAGTACTCAAAAACAATTGCAAAAAATTGCAAAGTAAAAAATTGGCCCACAGAATCAAAGATACGGTTTACAGGAAATTGCTACATACCTGGCCAGACACCCACACAACGATTGTCTGGTAGCCAAATTGAATAAGGTGGCCGTCACGTATGTTGTAGCAGCGATTTGGAGAGAAAGAAATTCACGAATTTTCAGAGCAAAAGAAAGTAATGCGAAAGTGGTTAGTAGAATTGCAATAACAGACATTATCTTGAGTAGAAGAAGGATTAAAGGCAGTAATCGAACCGATAACTGGGAATCTGAACTCGTTGGATGGAGAGAAAAGGATCTGAAGGATGTGTCGGCACGAATTCCAGGAACCAGTAAAGAGGTGTTTGAGCCTCCATGAAATGCGGCAATGAAGACAGAATGAGGAAGACGAAGGAGTTTATTATTGGAAAGTTCTAGTTTTAACTGATAAAGCGTTGTAAGTGAGTTGGCAAGTTTTAAATTGCGTGAATGCACAATGGGCTGTCGGCCTGATATGTAATCTCCCCATTTTGGGCTAAATGCCTAATAAAAAATTTCCCAATTTCAAAAAAAAAAAGAGCTAAATTTTGAATTTGTTTGACGAAATTCTTAAAAATATCCAAAGTATCACTTTTATTCTTTAAAAACAAAGTCCAAGTGTATCTTGAAAAATCATCAACAATTACAAACAAGTATCTACTATGATTTATGGACTGAACTTGAGTTGGTCCGAATAAATCCACGTGAAGCAACTCAAGTGGTTGTAATGTTGATATGAAGTTTTTAGATTTAAAAGAGGATTTGGTTAACTTTTCGAATTGACAAGCATCACATAAATTTTCAGTTTTAAATTTTATTTTGGGTAGTCCTTTTAAAAAATCATTTTTAGATAATTTGTTTATTGTTTTAAACTTAATATGGCAAAATTATTTGTGCCATAACCAAGGGTCGTTATCTTTGGCTAATAAGAACATTCTTGGATTATTATTAATTGCCATATTTAAAATATAAATATTTTTGTCTCGATTCCCTTCAAAAATAAGATTTTGAATTGAATTGAAAATACTACATTTATTTTCAGAAAAAGTTATTTTAAAACCTTTATCACACAATTGACTTATACTTAACAAGTGTGTTTTAAGTTCTTAACTAATAAAACATCTGAAATAAGAGGTGAATTAGATATACCGTAATTGATCACATCGCCTTTGCCGATGATGTATCCTTTGGAATTATCTCCAAATGTGATAGTTCCTCCTTTTGAGTAAGTAATATTTGATAGCATTTCCTTGTCTCCTTTCATATGTTTGGAGCAACCACTGTCTAGTATCCATTTTCCTCTGTTTTTGTTGAGTGGGACCTACAAAAATAAATCAAATATTTCATTAGTACCCACTTCCTCCATTAGGGTCCTAAGGATTAAATCTTAGGAAGCCAAACCCAAGAAGGCTTAGGTTCCTTTTCGAAAAAAATAATTACTATTATAATGAATAGAATCTAAAAAGTTTTTAATATATTTATTCCTAATAAGAATATTATTTGTCTTCGGAATCCATATACTGATATTATTCGAACATTTTTTCTTAGTGGAAATATTTATTTTACTACTAAAATTTTCGGTTTAATATTAGAATTTTTTAGATTGGATTTCCTTTTTGAATGTATTTTATTATCATATCCAAGTCCTTTTTTATTAAAAACCAATTGAGAATTTTCTAAGATTTTAGATAAATTCTCTCTACCCTCGTTAAAATTATTTACATTTTTATAAATCATGATTTTCAGAAACCAATAAATCATTTGTATTCTTTTGAATTTCTATTTCTTGACTCAACAAAGAAATTTGAGAATTTGTAGTTGAAAGAGAATCTTGTAATTTTCTAATTTCTTCTTCTAAGATTTCTTTTTGATCCTTTTAAAGGTCTCTCTCAAATTCGGCTTTGTTTTTATCTTCGTTAGCTTATTTAAATTTTCTTTTAATCATTTTCCTACATTCTAAGATTTCAGTATTAATTTCTACTAATTCATCAAAAGTAAAATCACTTACATCGTTGTCCTTAGCCATGAAGCATATGTTTGCTTGCTCACTATCACTGTCGCTATCACTCTCAGAAGATGAATCCAAGTTGTCCCAAGTGACTGAAAAAGCTCGTTCCTTTGATTTTTCATTTTAGCGATTTCTCTTTAGCTCTGGACAATTCTTTTGATCGTGTCCGGTCTAGTGACAGTTGAAGCATTCTACTAGAGCAGGATCAGGTTCTTTTGATGAATTATTCTTTATATTTTTTCTTTGACTTTTTCTATATTTTAGAATTTTTCTAAAATTCTTAGCAACAAATGCTATATCTTCTTCATCTGAATCGCAATCTTCTTTTTCTGCATGGAAAGCTAAAATTTTCTTATCTTGCACCTGTGCTTTCTTCGCCTATAAGTTCACTTCATAAGACATTAGATTACTGATCAATTCTTCCGGTTTCATGGCAGAGAGATCATTAGCTTCTTCGATTGCTAATACTTTTCTCTCCCATTCATTAGTTAAAGAATTCAAGATTTTTTAAACTATTTCAAAGTCGAAATATTTTTCTCCTAGTCCTAATAAACAATGATAAATATTTTGAAAACGTGAATACATATCATTTATGGATTCGTTTTCATTCATTTTAAAATTTTGAAACAGATTTTTGAGCAAAGATATTTTTCTTTGTTCAACTTTGTTAGTGCCATCATGAGTAATCTTAAGTGTTCTCCATATTTCATATGTAGTGTTGCACATACAAATCTGATTGAACTCATTTCTATCTGGAGCACAATGTAGCATGTTCATGGCCTTAACATTTGTAGTACCTTCATTTTTCTCAATATTTGACCATTCAGTGTATACAGTAGTGGGTGATGTGTAGTCTTTTTGAGTAATATTCCATGCATCATAACTATTTGCTTGCATGTATATACTCATTCGTGTAGCCCAATAACTATAATTCATGCCATTAAAGAAGGGTGGCCTAGCAGTTGATTGGCCTTCAGAATATCCGGTGTTATTGCTAGTGCTAGTATTATTATCCATACTATCTAAATATCAAATAACGGTTTTACAGTTATATGATGGCCTTGCTCTGATACCAAATGAAAAGTCGATGTGTATGACTTAAAGGATCTATATGGATATGGCGGAAATATATGTGATATGCTAGCTAAGTAATATGCAATGCAAATAAAATCTAAGTTATCAAGATATATCACAAAGTAAATGCGGAAAATAAAGTAAAGTGACACCAGGAATTTTTATACTTGTTCAGACTTCCCGCTGTACGTCCAGTCCCGAAGCTCCTCTTCGGAATTCACTAACAACGCCCTCTCTTAACCCGACGGAATAGGTCAGTACACCCGAGCCCCAACAATGATGCCTCTTGCCTAAGCAACTACATAGGTCTTCAACAATTACAAGTGTTTGACTTCTGATTTGTGTTCTTGAATCAACACGGATAGCCAATATTTTAAGTACAACCTTCCTATAATCTGATCCTCAAGTATATGATTTGAATGCGGAGATTTAAGGAAGAAGATTTCTTGTTGAATCAAATGATATTAAATTGATTCAAGGATTCAACAAGTGTTTGAATTGGATAGCTTTTAATTGTAAAGAATATAAATGGAGAGAATAGAATGATGATTTGAAAAATCAATATAATTCGGTTAAAATCGGTGATTATAAAACATGATTGAACTTGTTTATATAGTAGTTAAGAGTAGCATTCCTTCATGAATAGTTTCTATAAAAAGTTATGTCCATTTCCTTTGATTAATGAAGAGGAATCTCTTCATGAAGGATGGTGAACCTTCACAAAATAGTTTCTGAATCGAATCAGTCAACTGGTTAAAAATCATCATTTGACTGGTAAAATTAAATTGTATAAATAAATTTTTATCAAAACTAGCCATTACATGCAGAAACAGCTTGACCAGTCGACTGGTCCATTTCCTACCAGTCGGCTAGTAGGCTAGTTTCTGCACATATCTGGCTTTGAAAGTTTAAATATATATAACTTTGATTAGCACATTCGTATATACTTGAGGATAGATTTTAATGCAACTCTAACACGACTCAACGTGTATATATATATATATATATGTATTTATAAACCTTATCTTTATGATTCGATTCTCATAGTAGCTTCATTCGTTTACATCGATCAAAATCTTGTTATTCAACAAGATTGAGTTCTAGTTATTTTTAGATCTCCTATTTAAACAATATTTTTGACAGTGATTTGGATATGAAAAGTAACAATGTTCATATGTGTATATGTTATTGTTTTACTATCAATTATCTATTTAGTTTACAGTTGTTATATGTTCATATATACATCTTTCTTCCTTATCCCCTTTTCTGTCTTTTATTTATTTACAGTCTTTTCTATGTCTATTCATTCAGTTCAAGTTTGGATCTGTTTTCTCCTTTTTCTTTTTTATTTACATTGAGCCTAGGCCATTGAGATCCTAGGCCATTTTCGTTTGAATTGTGTATAATTGAGGGAAATTGGAATAAACTTGTAATGACAATAATGAGAATTGTGCATATTGCATTTAGAGAAATTATGACTATAAATTTGGGGGTAATTACAAAGGTAAGAATATGCAAAACATGTTAATCTGAATAGGTTGGACTTAATTTAATATTAAGTTGAACATTTTATGGAAAACACGAGGATCAAATGTAAATAAAGTAAAACTAGTTACTGTAATATATATATATATATATATGTACATCTGAGCATGTGTTTGTCTGTTTTGGGAGAGGGTTTGTAAACAGAATAACATTTATAGGAAATGTCATTTACAACCATGCTTATTAATGAACTTAAACCTGCTAAGTTAGACCTGTTAATTAATAAGCTAAGAGGTCCCACATCTTTTTGTTTATATCTGGTTTCAGGACTCCTAAAATCTTAGTTACTTGGGGGAACAAGTCTAAGGGTGGCTTGTTCAATCTTGTTGTGTGGAACCTGGATCAGTCAGTATCCATATCGGTATCATTGAGGGTGCTCACACTAGGTAGGGATTAGGGTACGTTTTACTAATCTGGATTGTAAGAGGTTCAAAGGTTGGAAGATGGGTACGGGCACGTTCTGGTGGAGTCATGGGCGTGCATGGGTCTGATGGGGGGAACTAAGACGCTGTAAAACCACTAATAGGGCTTTGTCTTATAAGTTGATGGATTAACAATTGATATCCCTACTTCTGTGGATGACACAGGCTATTTGCATTTGCTGGGAGTCGATCTCATGGGTAGTAATTAGGGTAACACCTATCCCAGTATTCTAGTAGTTGGTGCAGAAACTGGTTCTTGGGATATGAATGAGAATCTTATTTGATCATTACACTGCCTTGTTATCTCATATACTTCATACTTGTATATTTTATTGTGTTTCATATCCAGTACCATTTTTCTATCTTGATACTTCTTATTCTATGCTTATGTTAAAAATCAGTGGAACTCACTAGACTTTATGTCTGACCTATTTTGTTTTTCTTCTCTCTCTTCCCCCTCCGGTTCTTAGTGTGGTGGATCGCAGTCTGGACCATGACTCTTTTCATCTTGGAATTGGATTACTTCTCTTTCCACATATTAATTTAGTTTCTTTTATGTTTATTTTTATGACTTGTAAGGGATATTATTTGTGGTTTTGTAGTTGATGATTTATGAGGCAGATGTTTATGACTTTATGACATTGATTGTTCATTTGAAAAATGTAATGTTGAATTTGGTTTGAAATAAAAGTTTGAAGTTTTTCTACTGCATTTTTATATTATGTCTAGTCTCTTTATTATTATTGCGCTTTACAGAACTTATTTCATCTTCATATGGGTGACATTAAGGGACATGGGGTGTTACATTTGGTATCAAAGCCTAAGGTTACAAGGGCAGAGAAAAAGTTTTTGAAAAAAAACATTTTTCAAAGTAAAGATTTTCAAATAAAACCAATTTTTGGAAAAATATATCCCCTCAAATCATTTACAATATTCCTACAATCTCTTTATGAATCCTTGTTTTGTCTCTTTTTCAGCATGTCTGGTAGAGGCCATGGCACCTACCAAAGTGCAAGGAAATTCCCCATCTTCAGATGCAACCGTAGTAGATCCACCACATCATGTAGTCAACTTTTCTAAGCTTTATTAGAATTTCTACGCAATGATAGGCAAGCCGTTTTGTGGTACCGAGAGTTTTGTGAAGGTGCGCAATAGGCTTAGAGAAACAAAGAATGCGTTTGATTTATTGGAGCTTGATGGTAGGAGAAACATTAAGTTGGCCGCTTGGCAACTGAAGGAGGAAGCTTCATACTGGTGGGAGGTGACTTGGGAGGAGAAGGCTGTAGCCACTTGGGATGAGTTTAGACATAGATTTGAGAAGAAGTTCTTGTCACAGGCAGAGGAAGGAATGCAGAGGGAGAAGTTCTTAAATTTAAAGCCAGGAAGTATGTTAGTAAAGGAATATGTCAATAGTTTCAATCAGCTAGCAAGATTCGGTTTGGATTTGGTGAACACCCGCGGCAAGAAGGCTTTAATGTTCGTGAAGCGATTAAACCGATTGCTGCAAGGATTAGAATTAACCCATGTCTCAATAGGAGTAACTTTCGAGAGGCTAATTGAAATGGATTTGATGCATGAGGACGACAAAGAATAGAAGAAAAAAAGTTAAGACTGAGGAGGAAAAACCTATGGCTGAGAAAAAGAAGCGGTGTCCCAAGAGGGTGGCGGCAAAGTTGGAGGAAAACCTGACAAGGCCCAGATCAAGACAGAGGTTAAGTGCCATGTTATGGAAATTTGGGGCACTTTGTGACTAACTCTAAGAAAACGAAGAATGCTGGTTTATTTATGGTCAAGTTGGACATTTTATAGGGCGATGCCAAAACAAGCAAGGTCAGAAGGAAGGATTGTTTGAAGGGCAAGTACATGCGCTTGAGGCTACTGGACCGGATCATGGTAGGAAAGTCATCGTTGAAGGTTCGATTTCTCTTTTTGACTCTCCTATTAGGACTCTCTTTGACTTTGGTGCTTCTCATTCATTCATACCCAATTTTGTGGTACATAATATGCACCTAGACACTAGTATCGTTTCTGGTCCTATTGTTGTCTCAAACCCAATAGAAGATATGGCTCCTTTGTCTATGATATGTAGTTATTTGAGAATTTTTGTTATGGGCGTCAAATTTGAATGCAATGTATATGTTCTTGGCCTTATGGGTTACAGACTTATTCTAGAAATGGATTGGCTAGCCATGTATGGTGTCATCCTTGATTTTGTTACAGGTGAGTTGTCAGCCTTCTAACATGCTGTGGTAGTACTCTCGAGATTTCTTGTGACCTACAAGCGTCAATTATGCTCAATTTCCTAGATTCTCTTGATGCTTCCGCTGACGATCTTCGATCAATACCCATATTTAATGGTTTTCTAGACGTGTTCGATGAGGTTTGAGGATTATCTTCCAGACGATAGATAGATTTCCGGATTTACTTGGTGGAGAATGCGAAGCCAGTCGCTTTACTAGTGCACCACATGGCTTTTACAGAGAGGAGGAAGCCCAACAAGCAAGTAGGTGAAATATTCGAGAAGGGATTCATTAGATGGAGAATTTTTGATTAGGGAGCTCCAGTTGTCTTTGCAACCAAGGCAGACGGCTCTCTCTGTCTATGCGCGGACTATAGGGAGTTAATAAGCTCACCAAGAAGAATAGGCACCCACTTCCGAGGACTGATGACTTGTTTGACAAACTAGTAGGCGCTTCGATTTTCTCATAGTTGGATCTAGCCACCATATTTATCAGCTTAGGGTAGAAGATGAAAGTATTGACAAGACATCTTTAAGGACTCCGGACATTTTCTTTGAGTGGTAGGTTATGCCTTTTGGGCTGACCAATGCACCTACATTTTTTGTGGATTTAATGAGTCGGGTGTTTAGGGTGTATCTGAACAAGTTCGTGGTTGTTTTCATGGATGGTATCCTAATTTTATCGTGGAGCGAAGAAGATCATACCAGACACTTAGAGGAGGTTCTTAGCACTTTCAGATCGCATCATCTTAAGGCTAAGTTTTCTAAGTGTCATTTCTGGAGAAAGGAAGTAAGGTTCCTATGGAATGTAGTCTCCAAGGATGGAATAGCAGTGAACCCGCTTAAGTTATCACGGTTCAATATTGTAAAACCCCTAAAAATGAAATAGAGTTAACGAGTTTCTTGGGGTTGGTGGGTTATTAGAAAAAGTTCATTAAGGACTTTGCTCGGATATCAACTCCGCTCACCCATCTGACGAAGAAGAACTTGGTTTTCACTTGGAGCATTGATTGCGAGGATCAATTCAAAGATTAATGAGGGCTCTGACATGATCCCCTGTTCTGAGTCTTCCCAATGGTAGCAAGGTGTCTACGGTCTATACATATGCTTATGGCACAGGATTAGGTGACGTGTTGATGCAAGAAGGTAGGGTAGTCTACTACGGAAGTAGACAAGTAAGGGGTTCACGAGAAGAACTACCCCAACCATGACTTGGAGTTGGCTGCAACAATGTTTGCACTTAAGTCTTGACGACACTATCTGCTTGGAGAGAGATTTGAGCTATATACGGATCAAAAGTCGCCCAAATATTTGTTCTCACGGAAGGATCTCGATATAAGGCAACAAGGACAGATGAAGTTCCTTGCGTCCTACGATTTTGAGATTGCTTATACCCTATGAAAGGGTAAGTGGTTGCAGACGCGTTGAGTAGGCAAAGAATTACGTTGAGTCCTTTGTTCGTAGAGAGTCATAGCTTGGAGTTTATCTCGAACATTGATTTTAGGCCATCTACGGATTTTACGCTTGGTTTATTGGCATCGTTAGAGGTGCAACCTACTCTTTGGAGTGCATTGGATCCACACAATGAGAGGATCACCAGTTAGTGGACATCTTAGATCGACTTGATAGAGGAGAGGTCTCTAATCACCTAGCTAGATATTCTGTGGACGAGAAAAGGTGACTAAGAAAAGATGGAGATTGTGTGTTCCTAGAGTTAGAGATTCGCTGAAATCAGTTCTTGAGGAACCTCATCAATCTCGGATGACTATACATCCGTATGGTGATAAGATGTACCAAGACATGAAGCGAGTTTTTCATTGGACTGGCATAAAGAAGGATGTGGTAGAGTTTATGGCCCGATATTTGACATGTCAGCAAGTGAAGGATAAATAAAGGAAACCTTGTGGATTGCTTCAGCCCACGGATATCCCACAGTAGAAATTAGAGAACATCTCTATGGACTTTATTGATGGACTGCCCAGATCGAGGAAGGGCAACATGGGTATATGGGTTATAGTTGAAAGATTTACTAAGAGCGCTCATTTTATCCCCATCAAGAGCAAGAGGATAACAGCTTGGCTAACATCGGTATACCTGAGAGAGATCGTACGACTTCAAGGGGGTACCTTCCAGTGTAGTAAGTGAATGTGACCCCATCTTCACGAGTGAGTTTTGGAAGAGATTGCAAGAGGAACTAGGAACACGGTTGCGATTAAGCACAGCCTACCACCCTCAGACCGATGGACATACTGAGAGGTTCAATAAGGCTCTTGAGAATTTACTGAGATCGTGTATCCTAGATTTCAGAGGGAATTGGGAGGAGCATTTCCCGTTGGTAAAGTTTGCATACAATAATAGTTATCAGTCAAGCATAGGGATTGCACCCTTCGAGGAACTTTATGGATGAACTTGCAGATCGCCGACATGTTGGTGGGAGTCTACGGAGAGACTTCTACTTGGGCTTGAGATGATTAGGGAGACTTCCGAGAAGATAAATCTTATTCACAGACAGATGAAACCAGCCCAGGACAGGCAGAAATCATATGCCGATAGGACGAGGAATGACTTGGAATTTGAGGTAGGTGATACGGTCTTTATTAACGTGTCTCCTCTAAGAAACATTGTTCGCTTTGGCTCTGGAGGGAAGTTGGTACCAAGCATTGTAAGCCCATTCCCCATAGTTGAGAGGATAGGCTAAATGGCATACAGAGTTAGACTACAAGAGAGGCTGGCAAGAGTTCACGACATGTTCCATGTTTCCCATTTGAGGAAATGTATACATGATTCAACAGATGTAGTTGATCCAAGTACGATTGAGGATGTTGAAGTGAGGAGTCGCCAGTTAGGAAAGTTCCTACTAATATTCTTAGATCAAAAGTTAAGAGACTACGCAACAAGGAAATCAAGATAGTGAAGGTGCAATGGGGAGAAGATCAAGACGATGTGACATGGAAACCCGAAGACAAGATTCACACTTCTTACCATTTTCTCTTTGAGAGTACTTTCTTAATTCCTTTCTGTGCTTTTGAATTTGAGTTTGTTATTTCTATCATTCAAGTTTGTTTATCCTGCCTTTCGAAACTCAATCCTTAGGTAGAAGCCTATGGTTGGAAACATGTGTTTAAGACATGTTATGTTTGATGTTTGCAAGTGGATGCAAGTGTTTGTTAGTGATTGTTAATGTACGCATGCACACACACATTAGGCCCTAGACCGACTCAAACACTTAAATATTGCATATGGATGTGTGCATATTTTAATTATCAATGGATGAGAATGGTTGAATCATCACATGGTTGTTGCATTTTGGTGAATGGTTTTACACACATATAGAAATTATATGTATTAGCGTGATTCTTTTGCATACATAATGGATACATGGCACAAACATATATTGCATTAAGGAGGTCAACTGAATCAGTCGATCGCCTGATTTTCACATTAGTATAGGGACATATACACATAACATCTTTGCATATGTTCATACCAAGCATTAGAAATTTTAAGGATAATGGATGCCAGTGGTTGATGGATGAGTAGATGAGGTAGGTAGTTGTTAAATAATAACATTCTTCTTAAGTTGATGATTTCGGGGATGAAATCCTTTAAGGAGGGGAGAATGTTACACCCCATAGTTAAATACAACTTAATTACATAACGAAGATAATAAAATGAATATTAATTAATAAAATATTCAAAACTGAGTAAAACGTACATTAAAGTTGCGTTCGTTACGAAATTTTGGTTCAGATCGGCTTTTGGTTTTCGTAAATCGGATTAAATATGAAGAAGTTATGAACTAAAGAAGATTGAACTAAAACATTGTATAATATATATAACAGTTCAAAATAAAGCAGCGCATAAAAGCAACCATAAGTGGGGGATCCAGCCCCTTATCTGGGTCGACACAAGGGTCGACCCAGGTCTAAGGTAGGTCGACCCATATGTCGACCTAGGTAATAAGTGGGTCAACCCACCTGCATGCAGGCCAAGTTCCTACACCTGAATTTGGATAATTTTGTTCGTTACATAAATGCAGGGATCAGCTTGAGGTGGACGATATGATTTCATAACCTAGCATCTAATGGCTTAGAATTATCCAAGCTAATATATAAATATGCTAACAGCCTCACCATTTTGTTACACATAAACATTCTTCGTTCTTCTTCCTCCAAGCTATTTGTAAATAAAAAACAAGAAGATGCCGAGGCGCTACCAAAACATAGATTGAGTTCTAGTTATTTTTAGATTTGCTATTTAAGCAGTATTTTTTACCATTAGTGATTTTGATATGAAAAGTAACAATGTTTATATGTGTATATGTTATTGTTTTACTATCAATTACCTATTTAGTTTACAGTTGTTATATGTTCATATATACGCCTTTCTTCCTTGTCCCCTTATCTATCTTTTATTTATTTATAGTCTTTTCTATGCCTATTCATTCAGTTTAAGTTTGAATCTATTTTCTCCGTTTTCCTTTTTATTTACGCTGAGCCTGGGCCATTGAGATCCTAGGCCATTTTCGTTTGAATTGTATAATTGAGGTAAATTGGAATAAACTTGTAATGGCAATAATGAGAATTGGGCATATTATAATTAGACAACCTTTGACTGTAAATTTAGGGTAATCACAAAGGAAAAAATACACAAAACATGTTAATCTGAATAGGTTGGACTTAATTTAATATTAAGTAGAACATGTTATGGAAAATATGAGGATCAGATGTAAATTAAATAAAACTGGTTACTGTAATCTTTATATGTATATCTGAGCAAGTGTTTGTCTATTTTAGGGGAGGGGTTGTACACAGAATAACATTTATAGGAAATGTCATATACAACCATGCTTATTAATGAACCTAAACCTACTAAGCTAAATCTATTAACTAATAAGCTAAGAGGTCCTACATCTTGCTGTTTATATCCTATTTTGGAACTCTTAAAATCCAAGTTACTTAGGGGTACAAACCTAGGTGGTGGTTCATGTCAATCTTGTTGTGTGGAACATGTATCAGCCAGTATCCCTGTTGGTATCATATAAGGGCCTCACACTAGGTAAGGGTCGGGGTACGCTCCATTGATCAAAATTGTAAGTGGTTCAAAGGTGGGTACGAGCGCGTAACATCGGAGTCATGAGCGTACATGGGTCCAATGGGGAAACTAATACGTTGTAACACCATCGAATAGGGCTATGTCTTATAAGTTGACGGATTAGGGACTGATATCCCCTATTGTCGTGGTTGGCACAGGGTGTTTGCGTTTTTAGGGAGTAGATCGCATGGGTAGTAATTAGGGTAACACCTGATCCTTATATTCTAGTAGTTGGTGCCGAAACATATTCTTGGGATATGAATGAGAAGCTTACTTGATCATTACCTTGCCTTGTTATCTTGTTTACTTAGTACTTGTATATTTTACTGTATATTCATATCCAGTACCATATATCTGTCTTGATACTTCTTATTCTATGCTTATTCTAAAAATCACTAAAACTCGTCAGACCTATATTGTTTTTCCTTCTCTCTATTCTTCCCCCCTCTCAGGTTCTTAGGGTAGCGGATCATAGTCTTAACCGTGACTCTTTTCAGCTAGGACTTGGATTACTTCTCTTTCCACGTATTACTTCAATTTCTTTAATGTTTATTGCTATGACATGTAAGGGATATTATTTTATGCTTTTGTACTCTAATGATTTATAAGACATATGTTTATGACTTTATGACATTGATGGTTCATTTGAAAAATGTAATGCTAATTTGGTTTGAAATAAAAATTTAAAGTTTTTCCGCTGCATTTTTATATTGTCTTGTTAAATTAGTCTCTGTATTATTGTTGCGCTTCACAAAACTTAATACATCCTTATATGGGTGACATTAAGGGACATTAGGTGTCATAAGCCTCCTGTAGGGTAGCCTCATCAGCTTTCCTTTTCACTTTCAACTCCTCAACCTGGCCACTATTTTAGCCATCTACGCCTCCACCAAGTCGTATATCGTTCGCAGTTTTGCATTCACTGGGCCCGTCACTTGGTTACCCTGACCATCGGTTATTTCCCCTTTCTCAGGGGGAAGATCTTTATAATCATTAGCCGTTGGGTCCAAATCCAAGAATGTATCCATCGGTCTGCCTCCCTCCCCAAACTGTATCCTCTACAGTCGTAGTCTAATCTCAGGTAAGCAGGGAAGTGTCGGGCCAAAGCCCGTTGTCATTTTTGCTCCGAAGGGGCCTGCACAACAAGGAACAAGGCTAATGAGTCTCTTTTAATGTAATCCTTATATTCTTTTAGAGCATTTTTGATAATGAGATTTTATCTCCGGGAACCTGCAGTGTGGTGCAATAAGCAGAATACTCATTGATGTTGTTTGAAAGGATCTTTCTATTCCCAACCTAGAAAAATCTAGATGATATTCAGTAAAACGGGAGATGGGACAGTTGGACCGCTGCCAGTAGCGGATGGCGTAACTTGTCGCTGATGGGAACTCCCCTCTGCAAACTCATGAGTGACAACCACCCCCTCTAATGAAATAAACTTTCCTTTGATAGTAGCAAGCTCCGCCATCCTCTCCCTCTCAGCATCCTCCTATAACAGTCTCCTCCCTTTCCTCTAACACCTTGTGCTCATCATCGGTAAGGAGGGATTTCGTGAGTAAGAATTTGTCCACTACCACCAATTATAGCCTCCTGGCCTTAGATTCTAGCGACCTTTCCCAAGTGTGAGTCATTATCCGAAGGTAATCATTGACCCACAAAATTCCATAGAATCTCAGTGCTTTAACGTATGTACCCCAGATCGGCTCCTCCAATGATGCCTCTACCCTGGCCTCAGCATCCTTAATCTCCTTCCTGAGCCGATCCACCTCTCTCTGATACTCGACCTTTATCCCAGCAATCTCAACATTTCTTTGTTGTTGGCCACATCGGCCTCTTTGTCCTTCTTGGTCACTTCCAAGAGCCTCCTTAGATCGGCATTTTCTTTCTAAAGCCACTAAGTCTCTTCATTCTCAGGTTTTAGCCTTTGGTTCTCCTTCACCAGGGCCTTATTGTCCATTTGAAGCTGGCGCACTCTCTCGTTTTCCTTGAATAGACGGCTAATCTCCTCCGCCGGCTCTAAGTTCTCCTTTTGAGAGTTGCAATGTCGGTTGTCAGTGAGGACACGGTGTCTTTAAAAGTTTTCCTTATGTGTTGCGTCTCTCTTTCTCTCTCTGGTTTCTTACATTTCTCATCCAGTTCACTTGTTTCAGCAATAGAGAGTTAGTATACAAATGTGTTGCTTGAATATGCAGAAATGGGTACAACTTAAGAACTTGCCTTACACAGTGGCTCGTCCCGTTCCCGGAAACTCAACTGCTCATCCTTGATTGATTGCTGCATATTTTCAATCTCCACACTCTTGTTACAAACCAGCTCCAAGAGATGTGCAGAATACTTCCTAAAATCGTCACACTGATGATAAGCGGCATGCACATTCCTCCATATCCCCTCGGTGTTCTCTCAGGGAATCGAGCAAATATTCGGAAGCCATTTTATCTCACGGAAGTAGTTTTTGGAAAATCCCTTCCTCAGTATGGCCTTTCTCTGGTCAGTGGTAAGCTCTGGCGCTTCAGGCACATTCGACAACTGACCCTTATTTCAACACTCCCTTTTTCTTTTACTGGTAGGCACCAACTCCATTCCTTTGGAAGTGGTAGCAGGTGCTGTGGGTGGAATCTAAGGGGGGATTGTCAATGAGGGTTGTCTAGTGCTCACTATGCCAAGTCTTGTGTCTGTCCCGGATGTCCGAGTAATGGGAGGAGGAGATTCAAAATGTTGGGGTTAGTCTCTGTAACGACACTAGCTGTCGTGGTCGTAAGAATGGGAGGGCTCATCAAATAAAGCAGTGTTCCTTCTAAAATCCCTGACGTGCTTACACTTGAGCAGTAGGTGACTCCCGGATCCATGGCCTCAGCTTCTGTCTTCTTGAACCACTTTACCAGCAAAGGAACAGATTCAATATTAGACTCGAACACTCTATGCACAAAGACATATGTTGTGTTATGCAGTGTTTATGAGTGTGTGTCATAAGTGTTCTCTCAATAAACTAGATAGCGATCCGCTCGAAGGAGTGATCTCCCCAATGGTAAGCATTAGCTTTTTATACTTGTGCCGCTAGGCCAAGGTGACGTAATAATCAGATGTTTATCCAAACCATCAAATTCGGCCTCCTTTTCCATTGAGGCGGTGGTCTCAGAGGTAGTTGTTGGAGATTACGGCCTTGCCGACACTTCTGCCCTTGCCTCTTCTGTCACATGCGGGATAGGAGTCACCGACAGGCCCTCGTCTTTGGCAACCGCATCGTCATCACCAAATCCATTTTCACTAGTCTTCTCATGAGTCTTCGCAGTTTTATGTCGCATGGACTTGAGAGGGAGTGCTTTTCTTTTATGGCCGAGAGAGCTTTTGCCTCCCACAGTTCACACTTTCCCTCCAACCGCCTGCTTGATCATTGAGTGACCAATGCGAAATATGCTCGCACGACGAAGCCATTCCTAATCCAAAACACTTTCAGTGGAACGGGCACTACCCGGGATGGCCCACAATGCTTCAAAGCGCTGCTGATACGCAGTGTCTGTATGCACTGGAGGAATTCCTGTTATACAAAAGTAAAGTCAATCTCAAGAGGACAACTCAGCTAGCTTTGAGCTCAAAGCAATAGTACACTTTTTTTCAACTAACCACGTCTCACAAATCCAGAAAGGCGGCGCATGAAATACCAATCATACTTAAACACACTTATTCTACTCCATTTCCCCTCAATGAACCGGGTGCTGGGCAGTGCCTCCATGAAATACAGAGAAGGCGCACTAGTAGTCCTCCTCTTAATCTAGAAAAGATACTGGATGTCCTCTCCAGCAGGCTCTATATGCAGGTATTCCCTGAAGAGAACGCAAGTACCTAAGAAGAAAGCATACGCATTTGGATAAAGTTGTGTAGGCGTCAGGAGAAAGTAATGCAGTATATCTCGGATGAAGTTGCTAACCAAAGGCACGCACCCAGAAGTGCACACATACCTGTTCCAGGCAGTGAATCATTCGGGGGGAGCATGACCCCTATCACCTTCTTGAGGCACGCGAATATCTTCATAGGGAATACTAAATCATTTCGCCATGCGCCTCACCATTGTCTTGTCCATATGCGAGGCCGCCAAATCCGACGGATTCTCAACTATAACTACGTCTACCATCATATTTTGCGCCTCCACAGTGCTCCCTCTATAATACCAATGTGCTCTTCCCCTTCAGGATCACCCTCTGTCGCTCCGAACCTTCCCTGTGTCGTTGGTTCAACAGAGTGTTCAACCTTCGGCTGCACTCCCTGGTCAGGTGCTTCCAGCCAATCCATTGGATGAGAAGTAGTAGACTCTCCAGATGTCTCAAGCTTGCTTTCTTCTGTGTTGGTACTGCTTGACGTTACAGAATGGGATGATGAATGTTGAGAGACTTCGGCATCCAAAGCCTGTTGCTTCTTAGATGATCTCGTTTCCATTACTTGCTAAACATTCAATATAATTGCATTGGACATCGCATTGTATAACATGTACCCCTCGTGTTAGTGTAAACTAACATGTACATGTAGTTCAGTGAGGTTCCGATAGAATTATAATATAAAAACTTGGGACATGGCAACGAACACAAGTCCGCAAGTCTGCAACCGTCGTCATCGTCGACCAATATCATCGAATTTACATCGATTCACGACCACGTCATGATTAAAAACGGGAAAGTACGTCTAAAGTTCAATAATTCGGTTAAATCCATAATCCAAAATTATGATCTAATCCTATGTGCAAAACCAAGTTGTCGACTCGATCGCATTCTGCATAAGGCTCGATCCAATCATATAACATCGTGGGAATGGCGTAAATCCAAAGGCAAGTCGATGAGAGTTCAAATCCTCGATTAGGAACTCGAGATGAAGCTAGGAAAGAACTCGAAATTGCCCAAGTCACAAGGATTCGAAATTTCGCATCCGCTCGAACCCCTAGGATACAAACAAATTTTGATCCCCTCTGAAATCTCGCATCTCCAGTCCTTTGCGAGAACTCGACTCCCATCTTCCATCTATCTCTTTTTCGTATCCCTCGTTGGGCAAACTTCGCATCCCCCGGGATAAGAAATTTCGCAACCCTCGGATGCAATATTTCGCATCCATCGAATGAGAGTTTTCGCATCCCTCGGATGTGAGATTTCGCATCCAGGAGATGCAAGATTACCCATCCAAGGGATGAGAATGCAAAATTTCACATCCAGAGGATGCGATTTTTCTTTTCATCTCCTACAACTCCTTCGCCTTCCTCCATTCTCCAAACACATGCCTTTATTCCTCTCGTCCCTTCACGAAATCACCCATGCTACATTGATCCTTCGAGATTCATTCTCGAATTCGACTCGAAGCTTAAACCTAACCCTCTCAAACTCTAACCCCGAGTTCGAGAGCCTAGTTGAATTTGAGCATAACTCGGGGTTTAATCGTAAACACAATTCAAAGAATCGATCTCGAGTTCGATCCACAATCCAAGCATATACAACAACTTCAAATTCGAGTCCCACTTTTGGTTTTTGTTCAAGTTCAAACTTCCAATATGTCGAGTTCAGGATGCAATGAAAATTTATGTAAGGAAGGAGAGAGTGAAGGCTTCGATTCGAATTTATGGGGGAGGGAGATACTGGGCCTTGGCCACTTCTCGTTTCTTATCCCTTTAGGGATGCGAAATTTTGTATCCATGCGTAAGATACAAAGCTTTTAAAAAAACAACACATACAATTATATGTGTTTATGTATGTTATACATATACATATATATATATTATACATGCAAATTTCCATGACTCAGACGACTATATGTATATATTTGTACACATATATACACATGCTCATAAAAACAATGGATGAACAAGAACAACATTTCCAAGCTTCGAGAAATTTCTGACTCACGGTTCCAACTACGACCAGTCATGCATGTTTTCAACATCACGACAATCGATACTGATCCTATTTGCTAATGAATAGCATGCTCTTAAGTCTAAATGACTCGAAAACGTACAACAAGCGATCGAATCCTCGATTCGATGTTGTTTCTCGGAATCTAACTCCTGTAGTCGTGAATCGACAATACATTTACTACTCATATTTTATTTTCAAAATTCCAGTCGCCGTGCGCATAACCACATGAGCGTACACACAACATTGTGTCTACAACGACTCATTCGTGTCACAATGTAAAGAGAGTCAATAACTGACATTTAAATTCATGAGTAAACATGAATTAGACGTTCAACGAAACTATCGATGGATCGACATCCTCGACACACTTAATAGAAACGATAATTTCAACTCAAAGCACATCGTGTCGAGACAAGGCGTACTTTTGGGGAGGCAAGTGTTGACCGCCCTTTTGGTCCAGTTACAAAAGTGCACCAAGCACGCTCAAATCAACACATCTCGTGGCATGAAACCCCGAAGTGTCGCCAAACACTAAGGATCCAAGCCCGTGAGAAGTCGCGTAAGTGTAGGCCTCACAACTCCTCAAAACAGTTCACTTAGCCAATTTTGAATCCCTCATTTTGGGGATTTTGAATCACTCATCTCCACAGAGTTCGAATCCCATGCACTTTGAATCCCACACTTATCAAACAGTTCGAATCCCATGCACTTCGAATCCCATGGCCTCTGTAGGTTTCTAATCCCTCGGCCTCAACAGATTTTGGATCCCGCTGCAGGAAACCCCTCCAACTTATTTCATGGATACGAGTTTGTATCCTTCAAGGGATACAAATTCACTGTATCCCTTGGTATACGAACTCGTATCCCTCAGGGGATATGAAGCATCGTATACCAGAGGATACGAATTTGCATCCTTAAGGGATACAGAACCGCAATATCCCCTCGGGGATACGAAGTTTCTTCGCATTATAAGAGGGATGCAAAATTCAAACTATGACCTTTCAAGGATACCAAATTCAGTTGTGCGGTCCCTAAATCTCACCTGCTCCCATCTAAACCACTACCTATAAATACCATTTGCCCATTCTTCACAATGGTTGGATTTTTGCTGATTTGAAACCTCAATAAGCTCCTAAAACTCCATTAATTTTTGCCTAGATCTTAAGGAAGAAGAAGATACATACTTTTTTCCAAGAATTGAAATATTTGTGAATAAAAGATCGCAAAACTCCTTCAAAGTGGACGTAGGCCCCTCAGGACCGAACCACTATAAATCACCCTTTTATTTACTGCTTTTCGCACTTTTTTCCCAAAGTGAAATGTTATTCTCTAGTAATCTTTGGGTGTTCCGACATTTTTTATCCTCAGCAGCAGGACTTGCCCTCAAAGAACAATAATTGCGCAAAGGCCCGACACTCTATCTACATAGGTCTAGGTTATGGATGTAGTTTCGTCTTCTAGTGGCGGACCGAATAGAGGTAGAAAAGTTGTCTTCAAAGGTTTAATTTCTATTTTGATTTTCCTATCCGCAATCAGTCTGAATCTGAAGCATCACACTCCTTCATCTCTAGGTCATTAGTAGATTGTTTGCACTTAGATATATCCAAAGTCACATATTTAATTATTGTCTTTAACCCCATCTGCACACTTATCCATGATATGTTGGGATTTGAAAATAAGATTCTAGGGGTAGAATTTGACTGTAATACATGTGTTTTAGGATTTTTTGGCTATGGGATGATTTTGAGGATGTAATAGTTTTCCACTTATAGGGATACCCTAGGATGTAAGGAGAGGGTCATCAAGTTAGGTACTTGTAGCAGATGTACCCTTGAGATTACATGTGATCCTAGTGGGCCTAGTCATGTTGAGCTAGTTGTATTATTTCGATGTATCCCTAGGAAGAATTGTTTTAGTTCATGTAGTTCAAGAATTCCTTAATGTATTTAAGATAATGAGGGAGCTATCTCCAAAAAAAAGAGGCCGAGTTTCAAATTGACCTTTCTGGCAATAATAAACCTTTGGCATTACCTATGAGGCACATGGCTCTAAAGGAAAGGAGAGGCTTGAGCAGGAAAATTGGAGAGCGCTTGAAAAAAGGTTTCATTATATGCAATATCTCATAGTAGAGGGTTCCAATCGTCTTTGCTACAAGGCGAATGGTTGCCTCGGACTATTTGTTGATTATCGGAAATTAAATAATCTTACTAAGAAGAACCGCAATCCAATCCCTTAGATAAAATATCTTTTAACTAGTTGGTAGGATAAAGTGTTTTCTCAGTAAATTTCAGCCATGAGTTTTCATCAATTAAGGTTAAATGAGAACATAATAGATAAGACGACATTTTGGACGCCTAATGGATTCTTAGGATGATTAGTCATGCCCTTCGGGGTAACCAATGCTCTGAAATACTTTATAGACTTTGTAAGTAGACCTTCACTAGATGTCCTATAAGTTCATCATGGTTTTTATTGATGGCATTCTAGTTTTCTCGAGGAGGGAGGAGGAGCATGCCATGCACTTGAAGGAGGTTCTCCATACCATCCGAGTGCACAATCTTAACGCAAAGTTATCTAGATGTCATTTTTGGAGGGATGATGTGCATTTCTTATGGAATGTGGTCTCTAAAAAAGTTCTGGAAGCCGATCCTGCTAAGGTGGTGGAGGTGCAAGATTGAGAACCCTTTAAAGAACACTACTGAAGTAAGAAGCTTTCTTGATTTAACATCTTATTATTAGAAGTTTATTAAGGATTTTGTGATGGTCTCAGTATTACTAACCCCCTTACTAAGAAGTATCTGGCATTTTTTTGGAACAATGATTATGAGTATTCCTTTCAGAGGGTTAAGAGAGCCCTTACCAGTGCGTTGATGTCATTGAGTCATTTCTTTCAAGCTGTACCAAGTCTTACATAATCTACACTGACGCATGTGGTACTGGCTAAGATGTAGTTTTAGTGCAAGAAGGGTAGGGTAGTAAGTTACAAAAGTAGGTTGTTGAAGACCCATGAGAGAAACTACCGAGTCCATGACTTGGAACTCGATGCCATGTGTTTGCACTAAGGTCATGGAGAAACTATCCACTTGGTGAGAGGTTCAATCTTCTTATGAATCTCAAGTCATTGAAATATTTGCTTTTCCAAAAGAATTAGAACTAAAAACAACAATGATTGATGGAGTTTTTAGAACCTACGATTTTGCGATTTCTTATACCTTCGGTAAGGGAAATTTCTCGTAAATGCATTGAGCTAGAAGAGACGCAACAACCCGGAATTTCACAAAAAAATTTAAAATCATTTTTAGTATCATTTAATAGGAAATTGCATCAGAATTTAAAATTTTGATTTTTAAGTCATCGCATAGCGCTTAAAAAGTGAAATTTTAATGGCGACCTCAAAATTCGACGAGACCAGTTTTGTTTGATTACGAATAATCAATCATTGCTAGATTTCAAATTTCACATTAAACAATGTTAGTATGTGGTCGTGCGAGGCAGACACATTTTCTAAGAAACTGAGCTTAATTTACAAAGGAACATTATTGAGAAGAACTCGAAATTCGATTTCACTTTTTTTGGATTTGTATCATCAAATAATGAAGGTATCCATAGATTCATAATTTTTGGAGTCAGTGTGTGGGCGTACAAGACAAAAAGGTACTCTAAAATCGCATTTTTGAAGCTAATTTGAGCTAGAGAGAAAATTAAAATGGAAGGTCAAACGAACTCGGAATTCGATGAAACTTGGTTCGTTTGATTCGTATTGACGTGTATATCTTGTGTCGAAATCTCGTAGCAAACGGAGATAGTTTGCAGTCGGGCAGTTAGAGAGAAGTGGAGATAAATTCCAATTTAATCTCACTTTCTCTTCTTTCCTCCTCAATTCTCTTCGCTTTCTTTTTCTTTCAAAATCATGGCTTCCTCCCCAAATCCTAACCTAGCCACCACCCTCCCCTCCCTCCACCTAACCCACACATAGACCCCCCTTCCCCCTCCCCACCCCCCCGTAGCCCACGGCAGACCCCAATACCCACGTGCGACAGACCCCCATTCCTCTCTCTTCTTCCACTTCAAAACTCCTCCTTCCTCCCCCTTAAGCTTCATACACCCCCTACATTTCCTTCTACTTCCTCTAAACTCCATGTCCACTCTCTTAACCCTCTGTAACAACCTCTAAAATTTTGGACAGTGGAGCATAATGGTTTGAGCATCCCGCACGAGCTTGATTTCATCTCCATCGAGCGTTGGGGAGCATTGGAGCTAATCTCGAGCACTTTGGATCTTTGGATAGCCGCGTTAAAGCTTAGCAAAGTCTTATTCTTCCGCATTTAAAGAATTGGCGGTTGGAACTCGCAGTGAGAAATCTAAACTTAATTTAGAAAGGGGCTAGACAGGTTAGATAGTTAGTGAATCGTTAGAGAATTTTTAATAAGTTAAAAATGTGATTTTTAACTAGTATATGACATGTAATAATTTTTAATAAGTTAAAAATGTGATTTTTAACTAGTGTATGACATGAAATAATTTTTAGTTAGTTAAAAATATAATTTTTAACTAATGTGTGTGATGTAGATTACATACATGATATATAAATAAAATTATATTGATATCATGAGATTGTAACTGGAACGAAATAAATAAAATAAACGATGACGTAATATGATAATAAAACTTATTAAGACTTTAGTAAGCGACTAACAATTATAAATATTTAATCTTGTTTGTTGATACTCATTACTGCTTACATGCATGCATACATACTTTCGTTAGTTCAACACTTGGATTATTCACAAATCATTTTCCTTAGAAGCATTGTGTGAATATGTGATACTCGCAATTCATACCACGTGGATGGACACTTGTGGGGCCTTAAATGGCATTGGATGTTGAGCATTTATTTATTTATGACTACTGTGTGTGCATTGGATGCGAGTGATGGTTTCTGGATTAATTAAACAACACCATAGGATAGAAAACAGGTATTGGACTACACAACATAACACTAAAAGAAAACACTGATTTTGCAGCGGAAAATCCATCGCTAAACCCTCGCTAAAGTCCTATTAGCGACGGATTTGCAGCAGAAAACGGCTGTCGCTAAAAACACGTCGGCATTTTAGGTACAATTTTGCGATGGAAATTAACGTTGATTCTCCGTCACTTCACCGTCGTTTTCTGATATATTATAATTTCATTTTAAAATATTTCACCGACGTTTTACCGATGGATACATATAACTTATAAAATCAGTAAATATTTTTCCGTCGCTAAATGCACGCTATTTGGCGAGGGATTACCGATGGTAATATATAGCAAACATTTTACATTTTAGTTATCCGTCGATAAATCCTAGCTATCTAGCGATGGAAATATATAGCAAAAATTTTGCAGCATTTCTAACCATCAATCTAGACATCAATACATTCATTTCAACAATACTCAACATTCAATACTTATTGTGCAATGAAACATATATACATGTATCAACTAGAAAAATTAATGTCATAAAACATTATATAACAAAAAAAAATGGTATAATAATTGATAAAATATTCACATAACACCCAATATTCATAATTTTATCTGATACAACTTAAAACTAGTGTCACATGAACAAAAATTATGTTTACATAGTTGATGAATCCATGCATCATAATGTCTGAAGTTCAAAAAAAAAAAAAAAAAAAGAAGAAGAAGAAGAAGAACCTGCACATATATATAAAAAAGCTTCTCATTTTTTGCATGGATCTATCCTGACAGGGCTTGAATGCTTGTCCTCCAATTTGCTCCTTGATCCTGGAGCTGTAAGTCTGTAACATAACACCACAATAAGTTTAAGAATAAAAAATAGTCAACTATACATAACATAAAAGCATTTAACCATTCTCAACACTATAAGTCAAATCGTGCACGTGCACAAAAAAGTCATTCATTTAAAGTATACACAAAAGCATATCTGCACTCGACTAGGGGTGTCAAATGGGTTGGGTTAAAAATCTACCCAACCCATTTAATCAAAAAAATACCCAACCCATTAAACCCATCTTATAAATGGGTAAATACCCAACCCATAATTTAACGGGTAAAACCAATCCAACCCTTTTACCCATTTTGACTGAAATTGTAGCATAAGCAATAATATAAAGTCATTGAACCATACAGGATATCAGCTACATATAAAATAGTAACTAAAGCAGCATTCCAATTGAATATACAAATATGAAAATATCATTCAAAACAACAACATTTTCTACACGGACTGAAATAAAGTTCAAAAATAATAACATTTGCGGCATTTAGTACTATTCTGACTAAAGCTCTAGTCAATTGTTGTTTTATAAGTAACTGTTACTGACTGTTCAAAGTTGAGTTTGAGTACTCAATTGCATGTTCTCTGTACTCAGACTGAGCTGATTGTACATGAAATAAACAGGGGCACAGAGAAATGAATTTACCCAATTGACAGTTGGAAGTAAAAGCTTGAGCTTGAAGTATCCCTTGCCTCTATTGTATGCATATATGCGTGGCTGTCTTCAACGCCATCATAACATCTTATTACTTTTCAAACCTGACGCAAGATGAGGAAAATGGAAAAGATGGAATGCAAGCAGCAGATATATATTTAAAAGTTGATGGAATGCTAAGCAGCAGATATATATTCAAAAGTTGATATAAACCAATGATAGCGGGATAATTTAAAAGTTGATATAAACCCCTTAGTGCAAATTCACGGCAAGAATCGTGTTAGAGAAACTATTATGTTTCTGCCTGCTCCTTCATGGATTGCCTTGTTTATCATCTGCAACGTATATGAAACAAAATATGTAATATGATAAGAATCACAAGATAAACTGTATAAAATGCTTTACAGAGCAACCTTTTATTACCTTGTTGAAATATGTGGGAGGTGAACTTAGACATAAAACTGTTTCTTGTAGCCCTTCATCAGTCGCAAGATCCTAGTGTGAAAAATAATAGCAAGATGTTCATAATTGTGAAAAAAAGGATAAACGTATGCAAACTGTGATATGTGAATAGGACGCTTACATCTTTAATGAACTTGCCAAACATTTCGAACATTAGTTTCAATTGTAGTTTGCTTTTGGTAGACATAATCCTGACAATATCTTCGTGTTCTATAGGTTTTCCTGCAGGGAGGACTTTCTTGATGGCCTTGCTCAACAACTTTGCCTCCAACTTTGCACATTCATCGTTCACATATTGTCCTTCATACCTATATGAACTCACCAGCCCAACCAACAACTTTTCAAAAATGAAAACACATGCTTATTAGAGATATTATTCCTACATATATATATATATATATGCACATATATATATACACACACATACATATATATAGGAGCATCTATTATGACACAAATTCTTTCACACTCGGTGACGCAACTCAGCAGCCATCAGATTTAATTAATCATCACCGTCTATTTTAAAGCCACGTCATCTTCTCCTCCATAAAACTCTCACACATCTTCTCTTCCATAAAACTTTCACACTCCCTGGAATTTCACACAACACACTGGAACTCAACTTCTCAGCCAATTTCGTTGACTAATACATGGCGATTCAACAAACTCAATAGCACCGTGAATCTCCCTTCTACGTGACCTCCGCTTCTTCCCCACAAACTACTTCCACCAGCCTCCGCCTTTGCTTCACCTCCACTTGCTACCTCTTAGTCTCAGCTGCTCAAACCCACCTTCATCGTTACACACCTCACAGGTCGAACCATACAAACTGTCTCTCACGACACTAGTGTTATTACCATTTTGCCCATCAGGTTTCGCAAAGTAGATCGAATACGACGTACGGATTCAAGACAAAAAAATTAGTTGTTGTGTCTATGAATACTTCTCGTTTATTTACACACTTGGTCAACTTTTTGCTTGTCACAGCCAATTTAACTGATTAGTGTGCTGCATGTTTGTATTCAGACACCATCAAACTGTAACACCCTGAATTTTCTGTGTCTATTATAAGAACAAATTAAAGAATGCTTAATTTTTAAAGTGATAATTAAGGGAAACGGGTTAGGCCATTGCGTTCATCTCGAAATTCTTCTTGGAATAGAGTCGAAGTTTTCGTAAATCGGATTTCGTATGAGGAAGTTATGGCCCTCAAAAGTTTCAGAAATTTAAATAAATTAAAACAGCTCAGATTTAAATTCAAAATTCAAACAAAAACAAAGAAGCGGGCTGGGCGGGATTTTTTCCCACCCCAGGCCAGGTAGACCAGGGGGTCGACCTCCACTATACAGATCGACATGGGGGTCAACCTACCCCCTTGCCCAGATTCAAAACAGTGACGATTCTGACTTGTTGCTGAGTCTTTTCTGACCTGTTGCCGAGTCACTAGGGCATAGGTGGCAATTCTGGTTAACTCTATCTAGTCTGGACGGTTGTAGTGCTCCTAAGATGATCTAACGACTCATATAAGTTTAAACCTCTATAAAAGCAACCCTATTCCTCAACCCTAAATCACACAAATTCATTCCAAGGAGACACCATGCTGTCCGTGATCGTCCTAGCCTAGCCACCATTTCTTCTTCAATTAGAAAACAAGTTAGAAGCTACGAATCAAGTCAAAACTAACTTAGAGGATTGATAGTCTTCTTCAAGGGATTGCTTTTCAGTTTCAGAAAACATATCCCAGAAAACAAGACTTTCTTTTATTTGTAAGACCTGTTATTATTTAGATGTAAACGATTTAAAAGTTATTATTTGTAATAAAGTGAAAACTAGAGTTATTCCTAGTTGCAAGATAATGATGATGCTGATTCATGTCTATTCTTGTAACGATTCTATCATATATGCTTATGAGACAATTGTGGTTATTATGTTGATGTTAAACTAATCGTGTATTATGTAAATTTGGTGACTTTTTCATGTTATGCACATGCAAGTTGTTAGGCTAAGATATTTATTATGTTTAGATATACATTTACATCTATGAAAATTGGATCCAAGATAAAAGTTTACATTTACATGCCTAGCTGGATTTGTGTAATTCCATATGCTTAAGATTCATGTTTATTGGATCCAAAATAAAAGTTCACATCGCATACCTAGTTGAACTTGTGTAATTTTATATGCTTAAGATTCATGTTTATTGGATCCAAAATAAAAGTTCACATTCACATGCCTAGTTGAACTTGTGTAATTCTATATGCTTAAGATTCATGTTTATTGGATCCAAAATAAAAGTTCACATTCACATGCCTAGTAGGATTTGCGTAATTTTATATGCTTAAGACTCATGTTTATTGGATCCAAAATAAAAGTTTACATTTGCATGCCTAGTTGGATTTGGGTAATTTCATATGCTTAAGACTAATATTAATTGGATCCAAAAATGCAAGTTCATTATTTTATGCCAAATTTACATGACACATGTTTAGTTAGATCCTTATTATTTTATGTTGTATGAATGGTACATGCTCGTTTCTTTCCCCTTTTGTATATAAGTTTGGCTAAGTTGCGAGCCTAAAAGTCTGTGTTAATTTTGCTAACGTATAACGGGGATAACATTGGGAAAACCTTAAAATTCATATTATTGGCATAATTTGGCCAATAAATATATGAATGATTAGTGGCATAAAAATGGTATAATTTATATATCTAAAAATTATGAATATGATTTAGAGGAAAAATTGGGCATGACTTGAATGGCAAAAATTGTTGATAATTTACATATAAATATGAAAGGTAAATATGTAAATTAAGTAAAAGACGAATATGTCTAACCCGAGGTTAGACTGAGTTATGTGTAAGACTGCCCAGAACCGACTGGCACATCCAGCAACCGTAACAATATATATCTAATGTGAGAGGTTAGTGCATCAAGCCCAAAAGAACCCAAGGTTAGATTGAGTTGCGGTGTAAGGCTGCCCGGAACCGACCGGCACATCCAGCAACCGCAACAATACATATTTAATGTAAATGGTTGGTGCTTTAATGATTGAATTAAAGCTAATACAGGAATGGTAGGGTTAGGTAAATTAAGGCAACACTTAACCAATACAACATGTTAACTAAACTGATGGGTGAAGTTAGGTTAATTTGAGAACACTTAACCATTTTAACATGTTGATTAGGAAACCCTAGTAACGGGGACCCATTTCAGCAGTAACCCACAATGATGTATCACGGTACCCTGGACTAGGCAGGGTAGGGCACGATTACTAAGCTGATTATAAGCGGTCAAAACAACGGCGGGTGGTGCGTCAGTGTAGGTTCCGACGAAGTGCTGTCGTGCACGTACTCCGGAGTGGAAAAAGTAGGCACTGGGAATCAGTAGTTATACTCTGTGCATCTTGAATTGTGTCGGGTTACCACCATAGTATTTAATACACCCCATGGTGGGACCAGCACAGGTATCTACAATCGAGCGGGGCCGAATGACACAAGTGGTAAACGTATACGAGTAGGATCCAATCGACAAAAAGGAGATCATTTGTCTTGAACACGTGGTGCTAGTTGAAACACCTGTAAGCAGATGCAGGGAAATAGTAATGAGTGCGATAGCATATTCAGTCTTATTATCTTATTTCTAGGGTGCTGTCCTAGATTCGGTTTGTTCATGTAATAATCCTTTTTCTTGTTTACATGCTAAATAATCACTGGACTTACCAGACTCATGTTTGACCCATTTTCTTTCGTCTTCTTTTCTCCCCCCCCCCCCCCGGTCCGCAGGGAGGGAATACTTCAGCTTAGTTCGGATCATTTCTAGCTTGAAGAGAGTAAATATTGCTTGGAATCTCTTTCCTTAGGCTATGGCTTTGGATACTCGCTTATTGGGGATTTATGCTGCCTTACTGTTGTTTTAATGCTTCTTTATGTTTTAATTCAAGACAGAGATTTTGTTGTAATAATTTAGGAGTTGGTTTGATACAATTGTTGTAATGTTTTAACTGAACCACTTACTTATGAAATAAATTTAGTTTTTCCGCTGTTTATATGTCTATCTTGTAAATTATCTGTATCTTTTACCTATAATGCTCCACCGAAGTTAAGGCATTCCCTTTGTGAGTGACCTTAATAAAGGTGGGGTGTTTCACTAGACAGTTGTTGTAATGTTTTAACTGAACCACGTACTTATGAAATAAATTTAGTTTTCCAATGTTTATATGTCTATCTTGTAAATTATTTGTATCTTTTACCTATAATGCTCCACTGAAGTCAAGGCATTCCCTTTGTGAGTGACCTTAATAAAGGTGGGGTGTTTCACTTGGTATCAGAGCTGATGGTTGCCAGAGCATATAAAAAAATTTTGGAAACTAATTTTCAAAAAGAAGTTTAAAGAAGCATTTTCAAGAAAAAGTGTTGTTTTAAAAGGCATAATCCCCCCCCACTTAACCTTCCAGAAGGTGTACCGGTACCTGGCTGGTTCAGAAGGTACCTAGAGGCTAGGGTTAATGATGCAGGCCCAGCATACGTTACTCCTCCCCCAGTTGCAGTTGTTCCTCCTCCTCCTCCTCGTGCAAATACTTTCTCGAAGACATGTAGGGATTTTCGAGCCATGGGTGGAAAGAACTTTAATGGGACTGAGTCTTTTGTAGAAGCAAGAAACTGTCTCAAAGAAACCGAGGGTTTATTTGTTATTTTCGAAGTGGATGATAGGAAGAAGATACAATTGGCCGTATGGTTGCTTAAAGACGAAAGCCACTTATTGGTGGGAAGTTACTAATGCTGAGAGACAAGTTGAAACTTGGGAGGATTTCGGAATGAGGTTTGAAATGAAATTCCTCTCACAAGCTGAACGTAGCCTACAGATGGAGAAATTGTTAGCTCTCAAACAGGGAAGTATGTCGGTCAAGGAATACGTCAATCAATTCAACTAGCTGGCTAGATTTGGACTAGCGTTAGCGAACACTCCCCATAAGAAGGCTATTTGTTTTGTTAAAGGGTTGAATGAGCCACTGCACAGCCTAGCTATGTCCCATATACCTATGGGTGCAACTTATGAGAGACTGGCGGACATGGCACTGTTACAGGAGGAAGACAATCATGTCAATGCCTATGTTTTGGGCTTCACGGGCTATGGGTTGATTCTAGGCATGTATTGGTTATCCAGTAATGGTGCCATCCTCGATTGTGAAAAGAGAGTGGTTAGACTTATGACTCTCCTCGGTAACACTATCGAAATCTCTTGTAATCCCATGCATTCTGTTATGCTTAGCTACCTAAAATCTCTTGATGCTTCTGTTGAAAACTTACAATCTGTTAGAGTAGTCCGTGAATACTCAGATGCATTTGAAGAGGTGAAGGGATTACCTCCGAAGCGGGATAGACTTCCGCATATACCTTGTTGATAATGCAAAACCCGTGGCTCTACCCTTTAGACACATGGCTCCAAGGGAGATGAAAGAGCTCAGCAAGCAAGTTAAAGAGCTGCTCGAAAAAGGGTTCATAAGGCGGAGTATTTCTGAATGGGGTGCTCCAGTAGTATTTGCAACCAAAGCGGATGATTCACTTCGCCTATGCATTGACTATAGGGAGCTAAACAAGATGACCAAGAAGAATAGGCACCCATTTCCAAGAATAGACGACTTGTTTGATTAGCTTGTAGGCGCATCGGTTTTATGCCGACTAGATCTGGCTACCGGGTTTCATCAGCTAAGAGTGGCTGAAGACAGTATTGATAAGACCGCGTTCAGAACCCCGGATGGTTTCTTTGAATGGCTTTTCATGCCTTTTGGCTTGACAAACGCACCCACTTATTTCGTTGACTCGATGAACAGGGTGTTCAGGGAGTTCCTTAATAAGTTTGTGGTGGTCTTCATAGACGACATTTTGATTTTCTCGAAGACTGAAGAAGAGCATGATTTGCATTTAAGGGAAGTCATGGATACTCTTCGTGTACATCAGCTGAAAGCCAAATTCTCCTAATGTCATTTCTGGAGGGAAGAAGTGTGGTTTCTTGGACATATGGTGTCCAAAGAGGGGATAACTGTGGACCCCGCAAAAGTAGTTGCGGTGCAAGATTGGAAGGTTCCACAGAATGCAATCGAAGTCCGAAGCCTTCTCGGGCTAGCGGGGCTTTTACCGAAAGTTCATTAAAGACTTTGCGAAAATCTCAGCCCCACTCACAAGATTGACAAAGTAGAACCTAACTTTCGTTTGGGATTTGGATTGCGATATTGCTTTCCAACGTTTGAAAAGGGCTCTAACAACAGCCCTAATTCTGACATTGCCTGATGGGAGCAAAATGTTTATCGTATACACAGACGCATGTAGTACAGGATTAGGCACTATCTTGATGCAAGAAGGCAAGGTAGTTTGTTATGGGGGAAGGCAATTGAAGGAACATGAGAAGAACTACCCAACTCCTGATTTGGAGCTAGCTGCCATTGTTTTCGCTCTTAAGTCATGGCGTCATTATCTACTAGGAGAAAGGTTTGAATTGTTTACTGACCATAAATCTTTAAAGTACCTTTTCTCACAGAAAGATCTTAACTTAAGACAACAAAGGTGGATGGAATTTCTGGCCTCATATATTTTGAGATTTCCTATACCCCTGGCAAGGGCAATGTAGTAGCAGACGCCTTGAGTAGAAAGAAGCTAACCTTAAGTCCTCTCTTTGTAGAAAGGCAAAGCTTGGAGTACATAGCAAACTTTAACTTTAGACCATCTTCTGAAATTGTACCTGGCATGTTAGCGTCGCTAGAGGTGCGGCCTACTCTTTTGGACTCAATAGGAACCGCGCAATGAGAAGACCCTCAGCTAGTTGATATGATGGATAAGCTAGTTAGGGGTGAGACTTCTAGTCACCTCAATAGATACTCCATCGATGATAAGGGTTGGTTGAGATCGGATGAAGGCTATGCGTCCCACAAGCAAGGGATTTGGTGGAGATGGTTCTTGAAGAAGCACAACATTCTAAGCTGACCATACACCCTGGCGGAGACAAGATGTATAAAGACATAAGAAGGGTTTTCTTTTGGAATGGCATGAAGAGGGATGTAGCTGAGTTCGTTACTAAGTGCTTGATATGCCAGCAAGTAAAAGAGGAGAAGAAGAAGCCTGGTGGTCTGCTTCATCCTCTAGAGGTCCCACAGTGGAAATGGGATAGTATTTCGATGGACTTTGTTGATGGGTTGCCTAGGTCAAGAAGGGGCAATACCAGTGTTTGGGTAATAGTGGACAGGCTCACTAAAAGCGCTCACTTTATACCTGTTAAGAGTAGAAGAACTGCCTCGTCCCTAGCATCCATTTATCTTAAAGAGATAGTTCGACTCCATGGGATACCCTCCAGCATAGTGAGTGACCGAGATCCTATTTTTACGAGCGAGTTCTTGAAGAGTTTTTAGGAGGCTGTAGGAACACAACTATGCTTAAGCACGACCTATCACCCCCAAACCGATGGTCAGACAGAAAGGGTGAACAGAATATTGGAAGACCTCTTGAGATTGAGCATTCTTGACTTTGGAGGAACATCGGAGGATCATCTTCCTTTGGTGGAATTCGCTTACAACAATAGCTACCAAGCCACCATAGGCATGGCACCCTTCGAGGCTTTATATGGAAGACCATGCCAATCACCAACTTGCAGGTGGGAGACTATAGACAAGCTCGTACTTGGGACAAACATTATTAGAGAAACTTCAGAGAAGGTGGACTTGATAAGAAGACGAAGGAAGACAGCACATGATAGATAGAAATCCTATATAGACAAAAGAAGGAACGACCTTGAGTTTGACGTTTGAGATAGGGTGTTCCTTAAAGTATCTCCTTTGAGGAATATCATTTGCTTTGGGTCCGTAGGAAAGTTGGCACCAAGATTTGTAGGACCTTTTCCTATCATTGAAAGGATTTGGACGATGGCTTACAGAGTAGAGCTACCAAAAAGACTAGCTAGAGTTCATAATGTTTTTCATGTTTCTCAACTATGAAAGTGCTTACATGAGTCTGCGGAAGTTATGGAGCCAAGTATACTAGAGGAAGCAGAAGTGGAACGAGAAGCGACTGTGAGAAGAGTTTCAACTCGTATCTTGGGCATGGAAGTCGAAAAGCTACGCAACTGTGAAGTCAAGCTTGTTAAAGTTCAATGGAGTGACACCGAGGAAGACGCCACTTGGGAAACTGATAGAAAAATACGCGTAGCCTACCCTTTTCTTTTTAAGATTACCTCCTTGATCTCTTTCTCCATAAGTTCATATATGCTTATATCTATCTTTTTAAGTAAATCTCCTCGGTCCTATTCTTTATCCTTAGGTAGAAACCAATAGACATGTATTTGAAACATGTTATGATTGGTAGTTGCGAGTGGTTGCAAGTGGTAGCTCGTGGATGCATATACACACACATTAGTACTAGATTGGCTCAGTCACTTTCATATTGCATATGCATATATGTATTTGTATATGGATTGAAACTTGGAATGTTATCATATGGACGTTGTATTTGTATGGATGATGGTGCACTCATGTAGGAAGAATGATTAGGAATAATCGCATACATAATGGACTCATGACACTGACATAATTCGCATTAAGGAGATCAACTGAATAAGTAGACCTCCTGATTTTGCATTAGATAAGGACATGTACACACACTATGCATATGATCATGAAAGCATTAGAAGTCTTTTTAAGGACAATGGACGCCTGTGTTTGATGGTTGAGTAGATGGACGATTGGATGGTAGAATGCACATTCTTCTAAACTTGAAGATTTCGGGGATGAAATCCTTTAAGGAGGGGAGAATGTAACACTCTGAATTTTCTGTGTCTATTATAGGAACGAATTAAAGAATACCTAATTTTTAAATTGAGAATTAAGGGAAACGGGTTATGCCATTGCGTTCGTCTTGAAATTCTGCTTGGAATAATGTCTAATTTTTCGTAAATCGGGCTTCGTATGAGGAAGTTATGGGCCTCAGAAGTTTCAGAAATTTAAATAAATTAAAAAAGCTCAGATTTAAATTCAAAATTCAAACGAAAACAAGAAACGGTTTGGGCGGGATTTTTCTCGCCCCAGGCCAGGTCGACCAGGGGTCGACCTCCACTATACAGGTCGACCTACCCCCTCGCCCAGATCCAAAAAAGTGATGATTCTGACTTGTTGCTGAGTCTTTTCTGACCTGTTGCCGAGTCACTAGGGCATAGGTGGAAATTCTGGATTACTCTATCTAGTTTGGACGGTTGTGATTGCTCCTAAGATGATCTAATTGCTCACATAAGTTTAAACCTCTATAAAAGCAACCCTATTCCTCAACCCTAAATCACACAAATTCATTCCAAGGAGCCCCCATGCTGTCCGTGGTCGTCCTAGCCTAGCCACCTTTTCTTCTTCAATTAGAAAATAAGTTAGAATCCACGAATTAAATCAAAACTAACTTAGAGGATTGATAGTCTTCTTCAAGGGATTTCTTTTCAGTTTCAGAAACAGATCCCAAAAAAAAAGACTTTCTTTTGTTTGTAAGTCCTGTTATTATTTTGATGTGAACGATTAAAAGTTATGATTTGTAATAAAGTGAAAACTAGAGTTATTCCTAGTTGTAAGATAATGACGATGCTATTTCATGTCTATTCTTGTAACGATTCTATCGTATATGCTTATGAGACTATTGTGGTTATTATGTTGATGTTAAACCAATCGTGTATTATGTAAATTTGGTGACTTTTTCATGTTATGTTACATGCAAATTGTTAGGCTAAGACATGTATTAAGTTTAGATCCACATTTACATCTATGAAAATTGGATCCAAGATAAAAGTTTACATTTACATGCCTTGTTGGATTTGTGTAATTCCATATGCTTAAGATTCAAGTTTATTGGATCCAAAATAAAAGTTTACATTCACATGCCTGGTTGAACTTGTGTAATTCTATATGCTTAAGATTCACGTTTATTGGATCCAAAATAAATGTTCACATTCACATGCCTAGTTGAACTTGTGTAATTCTATATGCTTAAGACTCATGTTTATTGGATCCAAAATAAAAGTTCACATTCACATGCCTAGTTGGATTTGTGTAATTCTACACACTTAAGATTCATGTTTATTGGATCCAAAATAAAAGTTTACATTTACATGCCTAGTTGCATTTGGGTAATTTCATATGCTTAAGACTAATGTTAATTGGATCCAAAAATGCAAGTTCATTATTTTATGCCAAATTTACATGACACATGTTTAGTTAGATCCTTATTATTTTATGTGGTATGAATGGTACAAGCTCCTTTCTTTCCCCTTTTGTATATAAGTTAGGCTAAGTTGCGAGCCTAACAGTCTGTGTTAATTTTGCGAATGTATAACGGGGTTAACGTTGGGAAAACCTTAAAATTCATATTATTGGCATAATTTGGCCCATAAATATATGAATGATTAATGGCATAAAAATGGTATAATTTATATACCTAAAAATTATGAATATGATTTAGAGGAAAAATTGGACATGACTTGAATGGCAATAATTGTAGATAATTTACATATAAATATGAAAGGTAAATATGTAAATTAAGTAAAATACGAATATTCCTAACCCGAGGTTAGATTGAGTTATGGTGTAAGACTGCCTGGAACCCACCGGCACATCCAGCAACCGTAACAATATATATCTAATGTGAGAGGTTAGTGCATCAAGTCCAAAAGAACCCGAGGTTAGATTGAGTTGCGGTGTAAGGCTGCCCGGAACAGACCTGTACATCCAACAACCGCGACAATACATATCTAATTTGAATGGTTGGTGCTTTAATGAATGAATTAAAGCTAAGACAGGAATGGTAGGGTAAAGTTAATTAAGGCAACACTTAACCAATACAACATGTTAACTAAACTGATGGGTGGGGTTAGGTTAATTTGAGAACACTTAACCATTTTAACATGTTGATTAGGAAACCCTAGTAACGGGGACCTATTTCAGCAGTAACCCACATAGATGTATCTCGGTACCCTGAACTAGGCAGGGTGGGGCACGATTACTGGGCTGATTATAAGCGGTCAAAACAACGGAGGTTGGTGCGTCAGTGTAGGTTCTGACGAAGTGCGGTCGTGCACGTACTCCGGAGTGGAAAAAACAGGCATTGGGCATCAACGGTTATACTCTGTGCATCTTGAATTGTGTCAGGTTACCACCATAGGATTTAATACACCCCATGGTGGGACCAGCACAGGTATCTACAATCAAGCGGGGCCGAATGACACAAGTGGTAAACCTATACGAGTAGGAGCCAATCGACAAAAAAGGGATCATTTGTCTTGAACACGCGGTGCTAGTTGAAACACCTGTAAGCAGATGCAAAGAAATAGTAATGAGTGGGATAGCATATTAAGTCTTATTATCTTATTTCTAGGGTGTTGTCCTAGATTCAGTTTGTTCATGTAATAATCCTTTTTCTTGTTTACATGCTAAATAATCACTGGACTTACCAGACTCATGTCTGACCCATTTTCTTTCATCTTCTTTTCTTCCATCTCCCCCCCTCAGGTCCGCAGGGAGGGAATACTTCAGCTTAGTTCGGATCATTTCCAGCTTGAAGAGAGTAGATATATTGCTTGGAATCTCTTTCCTTGGGCTATGGCTTTGGATACTCGCTTATTGGGGATTTATGCTGCCTTACTGTTGTTTTAGTGCTTCTTTATATTTTAATTCAAGACAGAGGTTTTGTTGTAATAATTTGGAAGTTGGTTTGAGACAGTTGTTGTAATATTTTAACTGAACCACGTACTTATGAAATAAATTTAGTTTTTCCGCTATTTATATGTCTGTCTTGTAAATTATCTGTATCTTTTACCTATAATGCTCCACCGAAGTTAAGCATTCCCTTTGTGAGTGACCTTCATAAAGGTGGGGTGTTTCACAAACCATCTATGATTTGCACGTAAAAAAATCCTGGAGTAAGTGAACATAATAATATTGTTATATAAACTAGATTGCATGAGCTAGGAAGCCTACAGTCTAACTTTTATATTAGAGGTAAAAGTAAAGAGAAAGGAGGAAGGAGAATCGTTGGTAGGATATCATGTATAAATTTTTGTTAAACAAAATACTGTCAAAGCAAATTGCAGTGATATTCATTCAAGTGCATTAATTCATTTAGTGATGAAACCGTATGAGAATTCATGCAGCTGCAATATATAACTTTGCTACGGTATATTTATTAATTCTTCGTTATCTTGAGCATCAATGCCGATGGATGTTTACAATAAAGTTAGTCCTCCATGAAATATGATAATATTGTGGCAGGGATACGGTATATGTTGTTAGTGGATTATTCTTAAGCGTTATGATGGAAAAATAACTTGTAAATAAAATGAACAAAATAACCTTGGTCCATCTGCATGCCTTTGTAATATAGTATAGTACCTTTTCATTGGTCAGTTCAATCTGGTTCCAATCCTGTATAATTGGCAATCAGTGTCTAGTAATGCAAAAATACAGACTATCCTGACCTTGTATTATACCAACAAAGTAATATATTTTTACAGTGTAAGCAACATTAAGATAGCTAAAAAACATGGAGCATTAAATTATTTTTATGACTGGTAGAGCATGGGGTACAGAAGCACCAATAAAGTGAGGGACTATATATACAAATCTCCATCACAAGAAATGTTAAAATGCTCAGTTCTCTTAAAACTTTTTATTACGAAAAATAGAATGACAAAGTGTTTTGCTGGTAAAGATCCGTTCATTTTGGTCTGCCATTGTATTGATGCCAACGTGTGGATCAAGTTGACTTATGAAATAGTTTCCCATGATACTATGCTTATGTATTATCATTTGTCAGTTGACACTTTTCTTTTTCAAAATTTGTAAACTAGTAAATTTTAGGTTGGGAAATATTTTTGATACATTGTTGCAATTGATGCTATATATTCATATATATATGTATATATGTGTGTGTGTGTGTGTGTGTGTGTTAACAGTGCTATAGTTCTATTCTTCTATGCATCGGTTATGACATCAGTTACAACAACAAAAAGTGTATTCTCCTACATATCAGTTATGACAAAAAGACTCTAGACTGTGGATCTAAAGGTTAGACATCAATTATTAGAACAAACAGGTATACATTTCGACTTTGATATGAGATGTTATAGATTTGAAATTTAGGTAGCCTGATACCAACATATATCCGCATGTGGTATGTTTTCTAGTATCAAAGGCATATACCAAATTGTACTACCATATAATTAAGCAAGCAATTTTAGAAGAAAAAAAGGGTAACTAAATGGCTCACTTTGACATTAGGTTCTTTGACATAACAAGCTACGTCATCCTCCATGGAATGATGGAAGAGAGCTTGATAGGCCTTTCAAGCCCCGAGCAATTTTTCGGAGGAGTGAGTGCAAGCAGTTTCTATAAGGATGGCAGAAGGGTGAGCTTTGTGCAGTACATGGTGCGATCACCTTGCATCTCTTTCCATGGATGCATTGCCCATAGCAACACCACATTCTTCCCAAAAGAAGAAAATAATAGCAATAATCATCAATATTTCTAAATATATATGTTGCAGATAGTCTCTGTTGTTGATAATGTCAAACCTTGAATCTTGAAAACTCACTCTTCAAACGTTTTACATGATCATCCTCCAACCTCTCAAAATTGGCACTCTCGCTTCTAAAAAGTCCACTATTTCCCCTTCTAAAATAAACCTTTTTTCAGGGTGCTGCCTCAAGTGCGAAATCGTAGCTATCAGTTCTGTTTCCTCAACACCAAACATAGGCATGAACTTGAAAATCAAAACCGAACTACACACACTCTTATGAATCACAAACCCAAGAAGTGTTTCTGCACTCATCCCTTATTAAATAACCGAACTACATACCCTGAACTACAAATGGAGAGAAAGGTCATCACTTACAAATTCACTAAGGAACAATTTAAAATCCGTCGATTAGGGCAAAACCAACGAGAATAGCTAGCAACCATGGCTTGTTAGATAGCCATCGGCAAAACCTTAGAAATGTTCGAATAATCGCTTTATGACATATGAATGTTATGAATCGAAAAGCAACGAGGGAAACGAAAGAGCCAATTTGGGGAAGCGAAAGAGGCAATTTGGGGGAAAAATTAAATGAAGTAGAGAAGGAGAAATAATTTTTTTGATTAATTGGAAGCAGATTGGATTAGTAAATGGATCGCTAAGGTGGATGAATATAGCATATTGATATATTGATACTTATTTATAATTGGACGAACTGATTTATGCTGTGATTTTTATATTTTTGATTTTCAACTCCTGTGCTAGCTTTGATAAATATTCATCAGTATTCTACCTGAATTTGCAGCGGAAAATAGAGGTAGAAATTTTCTGTCGGTAATTTGACGCAATTTGCGACGACTTAGTGAGGGATAGCAGAAGACAATGGTAATAAATAAAGGAAAAAAAAGTTGAAAATAAAATTATCCCTTGCAGATCACATGGAAATCCGTCGCAAATTGGCGATGGAAATTTCTGCTTGTAAATTTTTGATGCTAAATCAGTGTTTTCTTGTAGTATAAGCATAGCCCAACATACCCATATAAGCATGTAGCTGCTTGATGCTTATATGATATGAACCGTATTGTATTCAATTATTTAATG
This sequence comes from Allium sativum, assembly GCA_030737875.1. NCBI lineage: Eukaryota > Viridiplantae > Streptophyta > Magnoliopsida > Asparagales > Amaryllidaceae > Allium > Allium sativum. The sequence continues at coordinate 827,727,148 of CM060913.1, forward strand.
CTATACGACAAGAGCAATGACTAGAGATTAGGTATACCGCATATTAATCAGATGTGAGCAGAGGACATGATTTGGACTAAACTAAACCTATAAATAAATTTGCAAGATTTAATAATGTACCCTACATAGGTCAGGAGGTGATGAAAATATAAACACCCCTCTTGCATAGTTACAGTACATGGGAATTGAGGTAATTAAATTGTACACATTTCCTAGGGGTGATATGTAAGGCACAATGGATGTTCATATAATTTTTAATTCCCACACGGGCATTGAGATGATTTATATTTACACGTCTCTAAATGTACACATGTTGTAAGGATATACTATGATTTATTGGATCCTTTTTAGGCCATATCTGATTTTTCTGAACCCTCCGTTCGAAGGAGGTTTAACGAATTATATTTTTATATGGAAAATGTAAATTAAATTAAATGAATCGCGCAGCGGTAGTTCCCGTTTTTGACTTGTTGTTGTAAACGAGTATACCGGGAGATCCGACCATAGGATTTTCCTAAAGTTAGAACCATTTCGTTTGTTTCAAAAAGATCTTTCCAACGATAATAAATATGTTAAGATCCGATGGTTATATCTTAAGAAACGTTTAATTCAAGATCGAGGGAAAACAACGCCAGTGCAGTCGAATGATCTGAAACGTCGTTCGGCTAAATTGAGTTATTTTTATGTACATAAAATAGCGAAAAATCATTTTAAATTAAAATAAGCAATTTAGAAAGTGGGTAAACCAATTATGATTGGTTTATAAAAATGAAAATGGTTAAGTGTGATTTGGCAAGAAAACATATTAAATGAAATTTTGGGTATATTGACTGAGTATTTAATTTGACGACCAAATTAAATTCCTGATTAAAACTTATAAAATAAGGTAGTGTTATGAAGGCCAATAACTTAACCAAAAGAAAGAATTTATTTGAATTATATATGCAAGAATTATTTGAAAAAGACCGAGTTAATTCTCATTTCAAATAATTAAACGACGACTAAAAGTCAAAGAAATGAATACGGTGCAAGACCGACAATCTTCATGTCTAATGGATTACTACTGATGTCTTCGATATGGGTAGCTCCCTTGAAAATATTATAGTGGTGGTTGTCCGGACGTACTTATTGATTGTCCGGATACGCAAGGACCTCTCCCCTATATTGGACATATAGGACGAGGAATAAGGTGCCTGCGTTTTCGTTCAGACCTAGAACGGACGTATGAATGGATTATATGTTTTACATTGTATTGTATGCTATGTTGTTGATCTCTGCTAAATATATATCTGTTTGGTGGCAGAGAATTTATTCTCTTGCTTGACACCCTTCTCTGAGACGTACAAGCTTAGAGGTTATATATTAGCGGAAATCTATGACATATTATGGATTGATAATGTGGCATGCTAAGATGCAAATGATCCCGACTTTTGTTGAAAACCAGGGTCATGTGGTTGATGATCAAAGCACGACTTTAATTAGCATAGCTTTGTGTGTAGTGTTAATCCATGAGTCTCACACCCCGATATGATTCTAAAATGGGATAATGATCGCGAGGAATGCATGTGTTTCTTTCTAGCTAGAAGCTCTATCATGGTATGGAGCCCAGGCATTTTTACTTATGTGGTTGATGGATTGTGAGGTACATCGGATATAAAGCCGACTAAAAGGCTCGAGTGATAGGTCTGATAGGACCAGGTAATGTATTGTTCAAGGATAACCAATCCACAAACGTTAGGTGTGGATTGTCCTGGAAGATCCAAGGGTTGCCCATAGGTGTGATCCTAAGGCATTTGGTAGAGTGTCTCGAAACTAGAAAGGAGACATCCCTTGCCTTGACTCATGATAGAAATCCAATTTCCAATACGACATTGTGTATTTTGATTGTAAACCTATATGGCGACATAATATATGGTACCTATGTCGTCTATGATTGATACATTTATATTGTAGTTGTTTTTTAAAACATCTTGACACAAATGATAATATCAAATGATTTTAGTTTTATGCGTATTAAGCATGTTTAGCCATTATAAGGTAAAATTCTATCCTTTGGTTTGCATTGTGTAATGGGACATGAGTCTTATAATGGCTTCATTTTTCCAAAAAGCATTGCATTGCTTATTTGGTTTACTTCATTGTATGCACTGGCAATCCAATGGAGTAAACCCGTGTCGTGACATACAACGTGGTCATGTGATTTGCCTTATTCTTAATTAAGTTAAGTAACTTAGGATTTCTCATACCAGTCCCATGACTGACTCGTAGTTTGTTTTTCCCTTGCAATCTCGGGTGCCCCTATTTTTACACAGGCAGCCAAGTAAACAGATGATTGTCTTCTTTTGGATAAGCATCATAGCATTGGTGCTCTTTTGGCTAAAGATGAAGAGTTTTCTTTTATCATTTCTTTTGGACTCTTAAGTACTATCTTATGCATGCCTATATTTGTTTCCATTGTAGACTTATTTCTACTTGCTGAAACATGTTATGTACTAAGTAGGATCATGTATCTGTGTAGCTCTCATGATGATTATGACGTTGATGATTTCCGCTTTTATGATATAATGTAAATTATTCTCTGATTTTATGTATTATGCTATATTATGTAATCTGCTGATATGATTAATGAGTAATATTCCAAAGACAAACTGTGCCACCGTGGAGCAGGGGTTTGGTTCTTTTTGGGCGTGGTATCGAAGCTTTGTTTAAACCTTAGCTCTAGAGTATAACACACTAAACGTCTCGTTAGAGATAGAATGAGTAGTATTATAGGATGAGTAACTCATTATAGATAAAATTAGCATTATCCTAGAATAAGTACATCAGAATAACATGTAACTTGATTATTACATCATTATTCACATATATGTCTTTATGCTATTACTATTTTTAAGATGTCCTTTCTGTTGGCCTGACTCTTTTCTTGATATTCGCAGAAGCAAAAGAAAATGGGTGGAAGAGGCAGAGGCCGAGGAAGGGACAATATCCCCGTTGTTAGTAGTCAGCATGGGTTTGATGAAGTTGAATCGAATGCTAACAATGAATCAGTGTTTCCATAACAACCATTTGATCTTGATGCAGTTGCCAAGAAATATAAGAACTTGGGCGGAGTGTCATTCACCGTTATTGGAACTATAATGTAAGATGAAGCTTGGTTGAGGTCTTGCGAACAGATCTTCACTAGCCCAGAATTGGCAGATAACAGGAAAAGATTCTTGGCATCCTAGTTACTTAAAGATGAGGCCTTGATCTGGTGGGAAGCGATGACCGTAGGTTATCTAGAAGTTGATATGACATGAACTAGGTTTAAAGAAGCCTTTCATGAAAGGTTTGTTCCTGAAGTCAAACGCTTGCATGACAAATTTGCTAATCTTCAGCAAGGTGACAAAACCATTCATGATTATGTCAGCAAGTTTAATGCACTCTCTCTATGGACCAGAATTAACTCTGGAACCAATCAGGAAGAACAAACGAACCATATATGGTCTTCAGAGGTGGTACCACAGGGGAGTAACATCCCATATAGAACTTCCATTTGCTAAGATTGTCAAGATGGCTTGTACATGTGAGGGTATCGATAAGAAAAACTCTCAAGCGGATTGGGAAAGAAGCCAAGCAAATAGCAAGAGAATGCTTCCCGACGCAAAGTCTGAGATAGGCAAGCCTGGAGCATTTAAGCCTTAATAAGATAAGCGACCGAAGGTTAAATGCTTCAATTGTGACCAGTATGGGCATTGGGCTAATCATTACAATGCTCCTAAGAGGCCAAAAAGAAATGAATTCGGCCCTAGTCAGCAGCCTTGCAATAGTGGTGAGTGCTATAATTGCCATAAGCCGGGACATTTTGCAAGGAAATTCCTGCTAACTAAGAAAGTTGGGGTAGCCCATGTTTGTGATAGGCTGAATGCGCCGGCTCCTTCTATCGATGGAGGGAGACCAGATGTTTTGGAAGGTACACTTACAATTAAAAATATCCTTGTTAAAGTGCTATTTGATAAGGGTGCATCGCGAAGTTTTATTTCGAGTAACACAGTTAAGAAATTAAATTTAAAATTGAGGAATCTCGAAGGATCAATTAGCATCCATAAGCTTATAGGGGGTTCTCTTATTCTCCATTTATATTGTAGAGTGCCTGTTTCTTACTCTTGTAACCAGTTTTCTTTTGATTTAATCGTCATGAATCTTTTCTAGTTTGATATCATACTCGGGTTGGATTGGTTAACTAAATACAAGGCTGAAGTTAAATGCACCGAAAGGGTTGTTAAGGTTAAAACGAAGCTTAGACATATTGTTATATTGTACATAGGCTCGAATTCCGATAGAAAGAATTCTGGTCATCGCTTGAGGTTTCTCCCCCCTCCATCGAGAATATTCCCATTGTTAAAAATTATTCGGATGTGTTTGAAGAAGTTGATAGCTTACCTCCGTGTAGGGAAATTGATTTCAGAATCGATCTTGTTCTGAATGTAAGGCCAGTTGTGCATGCAATTCGAAAGATGGCATTGAAAGAGAAGGAAGAGTAGAGTGATCAAACTCAGCAGCTTTTATGGAAAGGTCTGATCAAGCCTAGTTTCTCAAGTTAGGGAGGAGCAGTGATATTTGTTCCTAACTCAGACGGTACTCCCGGATTATGCACATACTACTGAGACCTCAATAAGCAAACATTGAAGAATAAATATACATTACCGTGCATTAATTATTTATTAGATCGCTTGAATGGAGCGGGAGTGTTTTCAAAGATGGACCTAACTATAGGTTACCATCAGTTGTGGGTTGTTGACAGCCTTCAGAGGTCCAGATTTATTTAATGAATGGTTAGTAATGTCGTTCGGCTTATGTAACACCTCTGATTGTTTTGTTAATTTGATGAATCCAGTATTTCGTGAGGCGTTGAATAAATTTGTGCTAGTTTTCACTGACAATATTTTAATCTTCTCTAAGTTAGCTTGCAAGCATGCGAAGCATTTGGAACAGGTTTTGGAAATTATGAGAAAGAATGTATTGAAAGCCAAATTTTCTAAATGCATATTCTGGCAAGAAGAAGTGAAGTTCCTTGGTCATGTTGTATCAAAGGAAGGAATTTTAGTAGATTTAGGCAAGATTACAGACATACGAGATTAGAAGCAACCTATCACTCCTACAGAAGTCAGAAGTTTTCTAGGATTGAAGGCTATTACCGGAAATTCATTAAATATTTTTCAAAGCTATCTAGTCCATTGGCCAAGCTTACAAAGAAGCATACAAGGTTTAATTGGACAACGAAATGTGAGGCAGCTTTCCAAGAGCTGAAATTAAGGTTGACTACTGCTCCAGTATTGACTATTATAGATGGAATTCAAGATTTGACTGTCTATACAGATGCTTCTCATGAAGGAGCATGGGCGTTATTAATGCAAAGATGCCAAGTTGTTGCTTATGCTAGCCGTCAGTTGAGGCCGCATGAGAAGAAGTATGTTACTTATGGTTTAGAGCTGTTGGCTATAGTATTTTCTTTGAAAATACGGAGGCATTATCTTTTGGGTGAGAAGTTTGAATTACATACAGATCATAAATCATTATAGTATTTGTTCGCCTAAAAATACTTGAATTTGAGATAGCAGTGTTGGTTAATTTTTTTTGCAGCATATGATCTAGATATCTTGTATACTCCAGGGAAAGCCAATGTTGTAGTTGATGCATTTAGCAGAAAGAATGCAATCGACGCTAATATTATTATTACGCCTTCATTAATTGAGAAGATCTCTGTTCTTCAGAAAGTTGATGATTTTATTCAGAAGATTATTAAAAGAATTTAGCAAGGCGAAGTCTCGAGTTTCCAGGTTGATAGCAAGGGAATTCTAAGATTATTAGGCCGTATATGTGTTCCGAATATTCTCGAGCTCAGAAGAGAGGTAATGGATGAATGTCAAAAATCCAAGATTAGTATTCATCCAGGTGTGAGTAAGATGCATTATGATCTTAAGCACACATTCTGGTAGGGGTCTCTGAAGAGAGATATCCCTATATATGTTAGCAGGTGTCCAACTTGCCAACAGGTTAAGAGCTATCAGCAGAAGGTCGCTGGTTTATTACAACCATTATAGGTTGCAGAATGGAAGTGGGATCAGATTTCTATCGATTTCATTGATTGTTTTCCTAGAACAAACAAAGTAGTATTTGGTTTATTGTCGATCGTTTCACGAAAAGTGTCCATTTTATTCTAGTGAAATCGACTAGAACCACTCATAGTCGGGCTCAGATATATTTTAGAGAGATTGTTTGACTGCATGGAGTACCTAGCAGCATTATAAGTGATCGAGATCCGATCTTTGCGAGTAAGTTCTGGGAAGTGTAACAATTTGAATTGGGAACGAAAATAAATCTTAGTACCGCATATCATCCTCAAACAGACGACCAAACTGAGAGGGAGAATTGTATATTAGAAGATTTTATTACGGGCTTGTATTCTTGATTTTGAAGGGTCTTGGAAGAACATATACACTTAGTGGAATTTTCATATAATAATAGTTACCAAGCGAGTTTGAAATCATCTCCATTGGAGGCATTATATGGTAGACCGTGTATATCTCCTACATGTTGGATAGAGCCTGGTAATCGATTAGTGCTGGGTCCAGAAATGATCCAAGAAGCTTCAGATAAAGTGGATTTCATTAAGAAGCGACTGCAAGCAGCACAGAGCCAACAAAAGAGTTATGTGGATTCTAAAAGGAGGGATTTAGCATTTTCTGTTGGTGATCACATATATTTGAAGATTTCTCCGATGATAGGAGTAATTTGATTTGGTAAGATAGGGAAGTTGGCATCTAAATTTATTGGCCCATTTCCTATACTCGAAACTCTAGCTTATAAGGTTTAGTTGTCAGATTGGTTGCCCGGAGTGCATGATGTGTTTTACATTTCTCAATTTTGGAAGCATGTACATGATCCAGACTTGATCGTGGAGGAGGCGAGTCAACCAATATTAGATATTAATCTGAGTTTGGTTATTCATAAGGAGCCCTAAAGATTATTGGCAGAGAAACAAGAGTTCTAAGGAACAGGATGGTGCATTTAGTCAAGGTGCAATGGAGCAGAAATCCTAGTGACTATACATAGGAGGCAGAAGATAGCATTAAACAGGCTTATCCAAAGTGTAGAGTGGACATCTCTGATTAGCACTTGTGTAAGGTACATTTGTGTTATGATTACATTACTGTATTGTTTCCTACTTTACTGTTGTTTCCTTTTCGGGGACGAAAAGTTCAACGTATGGGAGGTTGTAACAACTCGGAATTTCACAACAAAATTTAAAATTATTTTTAATATAATTTTATAGGAAATTGTGTAAGAATTTAAAAATTCAAATTTTAAATCATCGCATAGCCCTTAAAAAGTGAAATTTTGACAGCGACCTCAAAATTCGACGAGACCAATTTTGTTGGATTCCGAATAATCAATCATTGCTAGATTTCAAATTTCACATTAAACGAAGTTAACATGTGACCATGCGGGGTAGATACATTTGCTAAGAAACTGACACTCAGTTTACAAAGGAACATTATTGAGACGAACTCGGAATTCAATTTCACTTTTTTCCATATTTGTAACGTTAAATAATAAAGGAATTAAAAGTTTCATAATTTTTGGAGTTAGTGTGTGGGCGTACAAGATGAGAAGGTACACTAAAATCGCATTTTTGAAGCTAATTTGAGCTAGAGAGAAAATTAAAACGGAAGTTCAAACGAACTCGGAATTCGATGACTTGGTTCGTAGGATTCGTATTGATGTGTATTATCTCATGCCGAAATCTCGTAGCAAGCGGAGATAGTTTGCAGTCGGGTAGTCGGAGATAAGAGGTGATAAATTCCTGCTTAATCTTAGTTTCTCTTCTTTCCTCCTCACTTTCTTTTTCCTCCTCCTTCTTCCAACTCCCCAAAATCCAACCCTAGCCACCACCCTACCCTCCCCCCAGCTCACGCATAGACTCACACTCCCCCTCCCCCCTCCCCCCCGCGCAGCCCACAGTAGACCCCCAACCCGCGTGCGACAGACCCCTGCTCTCTTTTCTTCTTCCACTTCAAAACTCCTCCTTTCCTCTTCCTTAAGCTTCATACACCCCCTACAACTCCTCCTACCTCCTCTAAACTCCATTTCACTCTCTAACACCTTTAAAATTCCGAACCTCGGAGCATAAGGGTTTGAGCATCCCGCACGAGCTTGATTTCATCACCATCGAGCGATGGAGAGCATTGGAGCATAGCTCGAGCACTTTGGATCTTCGAATTGCCGCATTATATCTTAGCAAAGTCTCATTCTTTCGCATTTAAAGAATCAGAGGAAAGGAACTCATGTTGGGAAATCTAAACTTAATTTAGAAAGAGGTTAGATAGGTTAGTGAATCATTAGAGAACTGTTAATAAGTTAAAAATATGATTTTTTAACTAGTATATGACATGTAATAATTTTTAATAAGTTAAAAATGTGATTTTTAACTAGTGTATGACATGAAATAATTTTTAGTTAGTTAAAAATATAATTTTTAACAAATGTGTGTGATGTAGATTACATGCATGATATGTAAATAAAACCATATTGATATCATGAGATTGTAATTAGAATGAAATAAATAAAATTAACTACAAAGTAATATGATAATAAAACTTATTAATACCTTAGAAAGAGACTAACGATTAAAAATATTTAATCTTGTTTGTTGATGCTCATTACTACTTACATGCATGCATATATACTTTTGTTAGTTCAACACTTGAACTATTCACAAATCATTTGCAATAGATGCGTTGTATGAATATGTGACACTTGCAATTCATACTACATGGACGAACACTTGTGCCGCCTTAAATGACATTGGATGTTAAGTAATTATTTATGACTACTGTGTATGCATTGGATGCGAGTGATTGTTTGTGGATTAATTAAATAACACCATAGGATAGAAAGCAGGTATTGGACTATACAACATAAGCATATCCCAACGTACTCATAAATGCATGTAGTTGCTTGATGCTTATATGATGTGAACCGTATTGTATTCAATTATGTGATGTTATACGATGAGAACAATGACTAGAGATCAGGTATACTGCATATTGATCAGATGTGTGCAGAGGACATGATTTGGACTAAACTAAACCTATAAATAAATTTGCAAAACTTAATAATAAACTCTACATAGGTTAGGGGCAATAAAAATATACACATCCCTCTTGCGTAGTTACGCTATATGGGAATTTGGGTAATAAAATTTCATACATTGTCTGGGGGTGATGTGTAAGGCACAATGGATGTTCACCTGATTTTTAATTTCCACACAGACATTGAGATGATCTATTTTTATGCATCTCTCAAGGTACACATGTTGTATGGATATACTGTGATTTATTGGAGCCTTTTTAGGCCACATTTAATTTTTCTTAGCCCTCTGTACAAAGTAGGTTATGGTGAAATTTTCCAAAATTTAATGGCGTTAGCCAAATATTTAGTCAACTAAATAGTTTGGAATCCATTTAACGAATTATACTTTTGTAAGGAAAATGTAAATTAAATTAAACAAATTGCATAGCGACAGTTCGCGTTTTTGACTTGTAGTTATAAACGAGTATACCGGTGATCCGACCATCGGATTTTCCTGAAATTAGAACCGTTTCATTCATTTTAAAATGTTCTTTCCAACAATTATTAATATGTTAAGATCCAACAGTTAGATCTTAAGAAATGTTTAATTAAAGATCTAGGTAAAACAGTGCCAGTGCAGTCGAATGGCCTGAAACGTCGTTCGGCTAAATTGAGCTAATTTTATATACATACAAATAGCAAAAGATAGTTATAAATTAAAATAAGCAATTTAGAACGTGGGTAAACTAATTATGATTGGTTTATAAAAATTAAAATGGTTAAGTACGATTTGGCATGAAAACTTATTAAATGAAAATTCGGGTATATTGACCGAGTATTTAATTCGAAGACCGAATTAAATTCTCGATTAAACCTTTTAAAATAATGTAGTGAAATGAATTCTGAAAGCCAATAAGTTAACCAAAAAAAGAATTGATTTGATTTATATATGCGAGAATTATTTGAAAAAGCCGAGTTAATTCTCATTTCAATTAATTGAACGACGATAAAAAGTCAAAGAAATGAAGACGGTGCAAGACCGACATTCTTTACACCGAATGGATTACTACTGATGCCTTAGATATGGGTATCTCCCTTGAAAAGGTTATAGTGGTAGTTGTCCGGACGTACTTGTTGATTATCCAGATATGCGAGGGCCTCTTTCCTATATTGCACGAGGAATAAGTTGCTTCCGGTTTCGTTCAGACCTAGAACTAATGTATGAATGGATTGTATGTTTGACATTGTATTGTGTGATATGTTGCTGATCTCTACTAAATGTATATCTTTTTGGTGGCAAAGAATTTATTCTCTTGCTTAATACCCTTCTCTGAGACGTACGAGCTTAGAGATTATATATTATTGGAAATCAATGACATAGTATGGCTTGACAGTGTGGCATGTTAAGATGCAAATAATCAAGGCTTTTGTTGAAAAGTAGGGTCTTGTGGTTGATGATCAAATCGTGATTTTAATTAGCATAGCTTTGTGTATAGCGTTAATTCGCGAGCCTTGCACCCCGATATGAGTCTAAAACGGGATAGTAACTGCGCGGAGTGCATGCGTTTCTTTCTAGCTAGAAAATATGTCATGGTATGGAGCCTAGACATTTTTACTTATGTGGTTGATGGATTGCGAGGCGTCTCGGATATAAAGAAGACTAAAAGGCTCGAGCGATAGGTCGGATATGACCGAGAAACATTGTTCAGGAATAACTAATCCACAAATGTTAGGTGTGGACCGACCCTGAAGATCCATGGGTTTCCCATAGGTGAGATCCTAAAGCATTTGCTAGAGTGTCTCGAAACTGGTAAGGAGACATCCCTTTCCTTGACTCATGACAGAAATCCAATTTCCAATACGACATTGTGCAGTTTTGATTATAAACCTATATGGCAACATAATATAAGGTACCTATGTCGTCTATAATTGACACATTTATGTTGACTTTTTTTGAAAACATCTAGGCACTAATAATAATATCAAATTATTTTTTATGCGTATCAAGCATATTTGGCCATTATAAGGTAAAACTCTATCCATTGGTTTGTGTTGCATTGTGTGATGAGACCTGCGTCTTATAATGGCTTCATTTTTCTAAAAAGCATTGCATTGTTTATTTGATTTACTTTATTGTATGCACTGGCAATCAAATGGAGTAAACCCATTCCATGTCATATGACATAGTCCTGTGATTTGCATTATTCTTAATTAAGTTAAGTAACTGTAGGATTTCTCATACCAGTCTCATGACTAACTCGTAGTTTGTTTTTCCCTTGCACTGGCAACTAAGTAAACAGGTGATTGGCTTTCTTTTGTATAAGCACCGTATCATTGGGTGCTTTATTGGATAAAGATGAAGACTTATCTTTTATCATTTTTTTTGGACTCTTAAGTACTATCTTATGCATGTCTATATTTGATTCTGCTGTAGACTTATTTTCTACTCGATCAAACTTGTTATGTACTAAGTAGGGTCATGTATCTGTGTAGCTCAGATGATGATTATGACGTTGATGATTGCCGCTATTATGATATAACGCAAATTATTCTGTGATTTTATGTATTATGCTATATTCTGTAATTTACTGATGTGATTAATGTGTAATATTCCAAAGACAGACCTTGCCACTGTGGAGTAGGGGTTTGGTTTATGTCAAGAGAGCAACCTTAAGTCCCTTATTCGTAGAGTGGAAGAGTTTGGAGTTTGTACCTACCTTTGATTTTAAGCTCTATACGGATTATTGGCAGCGTTAGTGTAACAATCCAAAGTTTTAATGAATAAATTTAAATAAAAGAACAATAAAATAAATATTAATTAGAAAAATAATAAGAATTGGCCAATATGTTTTTGCCATTTGGGTCCGTTACAAAATTCTGGTTAAGATAGACATTTGGTTTGCTGAAATCAGACTTAAATCGAAGAAGTCATGAAGGAAAGAAGTTTAAAATTCAAATTTAAAATTAAATAAACAAATGAATTAATATATAAAAAATCACCGAGAAGTCATGTGAAACTGGGGTGACCCAGGATGTAAGTGGGTCAACCTATTCTTTCAAAATGTGTGCACCATGGAAGCACATTACTGATGTATTTGGATGAATATATGTTCGTCTTCTAGAGAGTTCTTATAATCCGGTGGACCAAGTTTAAAACCTAATATCTCACGGTCCTATAGATCTATTATAAATATAACCCCAACCTAACCAGGTTTCTCCTTACTCCATTTCCTCCCTTCACCAAACAAAACCTTTTCCTCTAAATATTTCAATGGAGCTCTAAGATGTAGGCTATTACATACATAAGTTTGGAGAACATTTATACTTAGAGAATTCCTAATTAGGCATATCGGTTGCACAAATCAGTGAGTATTTTATGTGATACAAGATCAGTATAAATTGAGATTTATTTAGATGGTATAGTAATTGTTAATTTCTTCAGTAATTTACGGACTACAATGTGTCTTTTCTGTAACTGATTATTGTTTGTATGATTTCTGCTCCAATCCCATTTCGGTCTTTTTCAGTAATCTAACTGTTACTACATATCATTCAGTTTATCTCTGTCTCTTTTTCTTCGTGAATTATTTCATATATAACTAACATTTGTCTTGTTTTCATTTCTTATTCAATTGAGCCTAGGTCATACGAGAGCCTAGGCCTTTATCCTTTTAATTCACGTTTAGTTTTGACCTTTGAAGAGCCTACACCGTTATTCCTTTTTTTCTTCTGCGTAGTTTATGTAAAATTGTGAATATGATTATAAATGTGTAGATTCTAAATAATATAATTTAATTATAAAAGGATTAATTAGGGTATAATGTTTAAATTCAACAATAGACAATCGAACTATAATTTTGGTAAAATTACCGATAAATTGAATAATTGGAAATATGACGCAAAGTAGTGGGGGATGGGTTGTATAATGAATATAAACAAGAAAACGTTTAATGCAACCTATTATATAACATGAAGTTATGTGGAGTAAATAATCTTACTAATAAACTTAAAATGGACATTGAGTTTAATATGAATAGATTAATAAGCATGAATAGGGGTCTGTTCCAGTAGCATAAAATGATCAGGGAAAATAAGTGGCTTATTAAGAAAATGTATAGTGGGAGTCTGTTCCACCAGCGACGGCTGATTAGGGAAAACAAGTGGCTCTTAGTTGTGGTCTGGTCCAACAGCAGGGGTAGGTTGATTAGCGAAAATACGTGGCTAATTAAAATAATTAATTTATAGTAGCTTAGTCATTTGTTGACAATTCTATGGGTCTATGGTAGCTAGACAGTTAATAATAATTCTATGTGGCTTTGGTGATAATAAATTGAGGACTAAATCTAGGGGTGACTTTAGTCAAATTGCATTTTTTGTTGGGGCCCTATATCCGACAATATTTCCTTTTATCACACTATGAAAATCTCTTACAAGGAGGGGGAGAGGGCACGCTTGTACTATACTATGTAGTAAGAGGTCTAAATGAGGTAGGTACGGGTGCGTTCCGGTGAGGTAATGAGCATGCATTGTGACGACTAGGGAAACTAAGATGTTGTGATGCCTGTGATTAATTTTGTGTCCTTATAGTTGATGGGTCAGGTCTAATAAACCCAAGACCATCATTGGCATGGGTTATCACAACTTTGGTTTAGGAGCTGATCGACCGGTAGAATTAGGTTATATCCTAATCATATGTTGTAGTAAATTGTACATAAATCAAATGATTCGAATGAGACGACATTCGTCTATATCCTTATTTATCTTTCTGTTGTCTTATTTACTGTTATCTAGATTTCCTCTTTTATTACTCGTGCTAGTAATTGCAGAACTAACCATGCTTTATGTCTGTCTATTTTTCTTTCTCTCTTCTATTTTTCTTTCTCTCTTCTTTCTTCCTTCCCTACCAGGTTCTCAAGGTGGAGGATCGAATAGCTGATAGAGTTTTGACCCAACTTATCCCATGATAAATTCTTATTTGTCTTATTCTCTGCTTCAACGTTTGCCTTATTTATGTATTTGATGTTGGAAGGGATTTATTTGGTACTCTGATTATGTTGCTTTCATGAGATAGATGTAGTTTTTATGATAAAGTACAATCTATGTTGTAATAACGTTTATATTCTATTTTTAATCAAAATAAATAAATTCCACTATGTTTTTCATCTTCTGCCTTGTGAATTTTAGTCCCTGTTATGTTATTTTATACCTATACGCTTCATATACCTTAGTAAAATCATTATACGGGCGATGTTAAGGGATGTGGGGTGTTACATTTGGTATTAGAGCCAGGTTACAAGATCAGAGAAAATTATTGTTTTTAAAATAAAAGCCCTAAAAAGAAAAGTGTTTTCAAAATAAAAATTGGTTTTGAAAAATATCACCTCAAATCAGTTACAATATTCCCTTGACTACATTCCTGAATCCTTCCCTCTTCTCTTTTCGCAGCATGTATAGGGTTCCCAACTTTCTTAAGGGTATCCCTATTTCGACTTGGTTCCATTGATATGTGGAAGCTACGCCGCCATCCGAAGGGCAGGAGAATTCCCTTGCTCTCGCTCCATCCATGGTGTCTCCTCCTTATCTATCACAAACGTCTAATTTCTCTAAGCTTTGCCAAGATTTCGCTACTCTTGGCGGTAAGGCCTTCCTTGGTTCAGAGACTTTTGTTGAGGCCCGCGCTTGGCTTAGGAATACCGAGCACATATTTGGACTTTTGGAGCCTGAGGATAGGAGGAGAGTTCATTGGCAGTATAGCAATTGAAAGGCAAGGCTTCTTATTTGTAGGATATAGTTGTGGCAGAGCGTGGTTTTGAGACTTGGAATGAGTTTAAGGAGAGGTTTGAAAGTAAGTTTCTATCTCCGATGGAATAGGGCATGCAATTAGAAAATTTTCAAGTACTAAGACAGGGTGATATTTCTGTGAAGGAATATGTGAACCAGTTCAATGAGCATGCAAGGTTCAGGATGGATTTGTGAATACGGCTCATAAGAAGGTTGTTGTAATATCCCATATTTTTGGTAGTAAGATATTTAAATTATTTTATTATTTTAAATATTATATTTAGAATATTAAGGGATTTTAATATTAAATTCGTTTATTAATACGAAGATTGAACATTAAATTTATAATTAATTTAAAACGAGCTCGAAATGGCGTTGTAGTTCGTAATATTGAGCTTTGAACTTCAATTGAATATACATGATCCTATTTAAGTCGGAATTCCATGAAACACGAAACGTTTGAATTTAGCTGATTATAATTTCCACATGAAAGAGAAAAATCTAGATTTCATGTTGTAGATTATTAGCTATGTCCAAATCAAATTTTGAAATAGTCGCTATGGAAATTGTTAATAAACGATAATGTTTATTTAACAAATTTTAATCATTTTTACATAATTTGGATAGCATTTAACTCCAAATGGATGATATTGAGTTATATAATTTATATTTGAAGCTATGTGATATTTCCAGTTGGATATTTATGATTGTAATGATTTATTATAATTTAGTTAAATTATTTTAGAATTTTATAACATTTAATCGATATTTTATAAGCCTTATAAATAACCGATTTTCAAATGACCTCCGTTTGCGATGAAACATATTTTGTTAGATCCGTAACGTTAAAACATAAGGTGCTGCAAATTTTGGGGCCAAATGGAGTTAATATGTGAGCGTACAGAATTTAATTGTAAACCGATAAACAATTTAAATTATAAAGTATCATCGTTTTCCAAACGGAGTCGAATTTCGACCAAACGAGTTTTATTGGACCCGTATTAGTGAATTATTGTTATGTTTCGAATTTGGTAGCAATACGATTACTATGTAATCGTGGCAGTGTCAAACGCCCTTATTTTTATTTAATAGTTTATTTTATTTTGGCCAATTTAGACTGGGGTAACTTTAAAGGAATAAACGACTGGCCAAACAAACTTCGATTTTAACGGAAAAAATTTACTGGATCCTTAAGGTAAAGGACAAGTAGAATCTCGAAGTAACAAGTTGATTGGATTTATTTTGTGATCGGGGAAATTTAAATGCATGATTTTTCGCTTTTGATTTATAAAGACTTTTCACAAATGACCTCGAAATTTGATGAAACTGTCCCATCGGGTTTGGAATATTTTTTTATGCTAGGATTAGGAGTTTCATCTCAATCGAAATTTGTTTGTGGTGGTTTTAAATTAATACTTTGAGCATAAGTTCTATTGAATTAAATTATTATTTTAATCAAACCATCCCCTTATAAGCTCAGCAGCCGTTAGCCCTAAATCAACGGTCAAAAAGTTTCCTTTGGTCAACTCTCCTGCCCCATTCTTCTTTTAATGATTGAAAACCTTTGATTGATACTTCCATTTTTTCTTCTAATCCACTATACGAATGTGAAATCTTCCTTCAGCAATTTTGTGCAGCTCATTGAGCACCACATATTAGACGATCACGATCTGAAATCTCGAACTAAGATGACCGGAATCTGCCATAGGAAGTGGCGTAGTTTGAGGCATGTAGCAGCTGGAAGACAAGATCGAATGGGGTGAAACTACTGGCATGGGTCGAGTGGCCTACGGCACTGCTACTGGCAAGCTCAGATGGTCTTTCGATGGAGCGATTGAAGTACAGTAGGCGGTTTGTTTTTGGAGCATGGGTTTCTGGTCGAGCAGTATTCACAAGAGTAAAAGAGAAAGCATCGTCCAATATGCTTACCTTAGTAAATTTTATAACGTGCGTTAATAGTAATGTAAATTGTTTAAATAATATTTAAGGTTAAATTAGTTAATAAATTTATATTAACTAAATCTTGAATTGAACAGGCCTTTGAAGATGCCTAAAAACTTGGAATGAAAATCAGATGGGAACGAGAAGAGATGAAGTACCGACCGACCTTATTTAAAACAAATCCAGTGTAATTAGTTAAAACTAAAAGTAAATAAGGAACTAAATTTTTATTTAATCTAATTAGAGGTTAATTATTTGTTAAATCATGACAGGATTTGAACAAGAGGAATTCGGCCTGGAAAAGAAAAAACAAACAACGTTGGCCTGATTAGTTTTTAAAAAAGTAATTAATGGTAATGAAATTGTAATTAAGAATTAATAGATTAATAAAATTATATTAACTTATATCATTTATAACTTGCTGATGTATTCTCAGAATCAGACAATTAAGAGACTTTGGACTCGTCTCAATGAGCACAACGTCGAACAGAACTGGAAGCGTTTGGAATCAACTGAAATAAGCCTTTTAAACAACGGTATCAACTCAAGGTGAGACAAACTCACTCAACTCTTAGTGACAAAGGAAGCTCATATACCCATAAGCCTCCATCTTTTTCCAAAACGCTTCTTGATGATGGATTTAATCACTTTGTTGACAGCCTCGACTTGCCCATTGGCTTGAGGATGAGCTACTGTCGAGGATCTCTTCTCGATCTTGTGTCATCGGCAGAAGGTCTTGAACTCAGTGCTCTCAAATTGGGTCCTGTTGTTGGAAATGATAGCTGGGGGACTCCATATTGGGTGATGATGTTGCGGACGACGGAGTTGATCACCTTCTTGGTAGTAATTTTAGTGAGGGCTTTGGCTTTGGCCCATTTGGTGAAATAATCAACTGCAACGATAGCATAGCGTGCACCGTCTCTTTCTATTGGAAGAGTTCCGATGATATCTATTCCCCACATGGAGAATGGCCAAGGATTGACCATTTGTGCTAGCTCGATAAGCAGGGATCTTGGAATCTTGGAAAAACTCTGGCATTTATCGCACTAGCTAGCATAATACGTGGCTTCTTGGTCGAATGTGGGCTAGAAGTAACCATATCCGAGAACCTTCCTTGCCAGAGTTTCCCCCCTTCCCCGTGTGGTCACCGCACTCGCCCTCATGTACGTCTAATAACACATAGTTGGCATCATTATTGGATACACACCAGAGTAATGGAACAAAGAATCCTCTTCGGTAGAGCACTCCATCTTGAATGATGTAGTGAGATGATTTGTAAGTGAGTGCTCACCTTTCCTAGTAGCGCTTAGGAAGGATTCCATGTTGTAAATAGTTCTTGATCGTAGTCATCCAAGACTCGGGATCGGGGTCGAGTACTTCAACTAGGGCTAGCCCCAAGAGTTTCTCATCCCCAGAGCTTGCCAGTTTGGCTAATGAATTAGCTTTCTCATTTTTTTTCCGAGGGGATGTGCATGATGATGTAGTAGTCGAAATTGGTGAGAAGTTCGCGGACCTGAGCAAGGTAGAGAGCCAGCCGTACCCCATGGATTTGTATTCACCCTGCACCTGGAACGATGAGCTATGAGTCAGAGTAGATCTGTAGAGACTTGATGTTAAGTTCGATTGCAATTCGGAGTCCAGAAATTTAGACCTCGTATTCTGCATCGTTGTTTCATAGAATGGAAGTCGAGTTTCAGAGCATAACAGATCGAGCGTTCCTCAGGAGTAATGATTATGACTACGGCGCTGGAACACTGACTCTTAGATGATCCATCCATAAACAGTTCCAGTGAATGCTTGGAGTCTCACTGCCCTCCGTAGGAGGCTCCTCATGAATCGTGAACTCGACTATGAAATCTACAAGGGCTTTCCGAAGGATGGCTGGACGAGGGATGAAAGTGATCTCTAATTAGCTCAGATCTATGTTTCACTTCAAAAGTCGTCCACACGCCTCAGGCCATTGCAGAACCTGTCGTAACGGCTGGTTAGTGTAGACTTTGATTGGATAGGAATGAAATTAAGGTCGTAGCTTCCGAGAAGAAATCAACTAACAGTAGGCGTGCTTCTGAAGCTTCAGATAATTCTTTTCTTCTCATGTTAATCCCTTGTTAATGTAGTAAACGGGTCATTGGACACGATGTTCGATCCACATAAGTGCCGAGCTAATTGCCTGCACATAAACAGCCAAATAGAGATATAAGTCTTCATGATCCATGGGTTTTGACAAGATAAGTGGTTGCTCTAAGTGATTCAAGAGGTCCTGGAATGCATCAATGCATTCTAGTGTCCATTCTGAGATAGTAAAAAAAGGAATGCATTTGTCAGTTACTTTAGGGATAAATCCATTTAGGGCGGCCACTTTCCCATTTAAGCTTTGAATATCCTTGATGCTTCGAGGGGATTGGATATCCCTGATAGCTTAGATTTTCTCTAGATTGGCTTCGATGCCCCTTGAATTAACAATGAAACCCAGGAATTTTCTTGATGCAGCACCAAAAGAGCATTTCAAGGGATTGAGTTTCATGCCATATTTACGAAGGACACCGATCACTTTGACAAGGTCGTTGATGTGGTCGTTTTACACCCTTGTTTTCACGAGCATATCAACCATGTAAATCTCCATGGATCTCCCGATTTGGCCCTTGAACATGCGGTTGACCAATCGCTGATAGGTGGCTCCAGTATTCTTGAGACCAAAGGGCATGACGACACAATAGTAGAGCCCTAAGTCGGTTATGAAAGAAGCATGGTCCTGATCCGGAAGGTACATTGGGATCTGATTGTATCCTGAGTACGCATCCATGAAGGAGAGAAGTTGGTAGCCGGGGGTTGAATTAACAAGTCGGTCAATCTTTGAAAGTGTGAAGCTGCCCTTTGGGCAGGCTTTTTTCAAGTCTGAGTGGTTGATACACGTTTTCCACTTGCTATTTGCTTTCTTGACCAAGACCGGTTTATAGATCCATTCGAGGTAGAGGGCATCATGGATGAAGCTGTTATCAAGTAGCATATCCAATTCTTCTTTAGGTGTAGTCGATCTTTCAGTTCCTATGATTCAACGCTTTTGATTGATCGGAAAGTACTTTGGATCGATGTTAAGCATGTGACAAGCGATTCCTGGGTAGATACCACACATGTCTGAGTGGTTCCAAGCGAATACATCGAGGTTAGCCCTTAGTAAATCCAAAATCTCTTTCTTTATTGTGGTGTGGAGCTGCGATCCAACTTCCATGCCCTTTGTCGGGTCGGTGGGGTTGAACAGAACATCCACCGTTGGTTCTACCAGGGTAGCCCTCTCAAAGTAGGAATCTTCTTCCTCACTCGGATCAAGAATGTTGGAAAAACGACAATGGTGCCTGAGACAGGACTCGGGCACTATTGATTGCTATGTGGAGACGGTCTTGGCATAAGAGGTTGGAGGCACTGTCTTGCCTTTCCCTTTATTGATCAGCATCTTTCCACTCGATGATGTAGCAGTCTCTCATTATTGATTGGTCACCTTTGATGGTGCCTATCCCTTTCTCTATCGGAAATTTCATTAGAAGGGACCATGGCGATATGCAGACTCAGAATTCTTCAAGGAAGGGGTGTGCAAAGACGACATTGTATTGGGTGATGACGTCGATGACCACAAAGGCGAGGATTCAGACCCATCTCCGATCCTCTTCTCCAATTTTGATAGTCAGCTCAACCATGCCCACGGATTGATTAGAAAGCCATGGATCGTGGCATGGCAGGGCTTCAAGCCTTTGGCCTCTAGTTTCGTTTGATCGAAGGCCGCCTTGAAGATGATGTTGATTGATATTCCTGAGTCAATTAGGATTCTTCAAAAAATGGCTGGGCCAATCTGAGCAAAGATGATGATAAGGTCTATGTTAGCCTGCTTTGTGAACTAGGCTACACAAAGAGGAAACAATGAAAAAGTCATCAATCGGTTCGGATCGGATGAAGATAGCTCAGGAGGTTAGTAAAGATCAAGAATGCAGAGATTATATCGGATCGGAAGTGTATGGCATCAACAAAGCAGGTGGCTTCGGCGGTTCGGATCGGAGGAACACTTCAGCGGCATCAGAAGAAAGCAAGCAATCCCAATGGTTTGGATCGGATGAGTACGTTAGCAGCATTAAGGGATAGCAAGTTGCATCACCGGATTGGATCGGAGGCCCCGATCCGAATCCCTTTTTCCCTTTGAATCTGTAGCCGTTGCTGCGTATATTCCCTGAAGACTCGGACAAAATCTGACCATTTCTCCCATAATCTCCTACTGAATCGATGCGCTGTAGACATCTTGGAGCCTCCGAACCCGACTCTCAAGGGATGGATGCCACGCAATTCCGAAACGGAGCCACTTCGAGGAGATTTTTCACCTATAAATACACCATCTAGAGGCATTTGAAAGGATCTTTTGGCAAATTCTCAGTCCATACTTCCTCCATAGCCGAATTCTACAATCATATTCAGATCAAAGTCATCTATTAAAGCCCATTTTTGAGAGATTTGAGTGAGTTTATGCATTGTAATTGTGAAGTTGAGTGAGAATCATTGCTATATTTGTATTCAAATCATCAATCAAAAGAAAACAAAGCGGACGTAGGCTCTTTAACGCCGAACCACTATAAATCGTGTGTTCTTTACTGCTTTTTGATTCTATTTCATTGAAATCATAACTAGTTTGGGTGTTAGAACCAATTTTTGGTCTAACATTTTGGTGCTTTCACTGAGAACCTTCGAATTCTTAGCTTTCTCGGGATTATCATTCTACTATTTGGACTGTCAAGTTTAAAGAAGTTAATCCCTTCTCTTTGACATCCTTCAGTATTTGTTGAATAACTGTTCAAGAATCAAGTGTTATGGCTAAGACCAAAGGAAAGGAAGTGCAAGATGCAAGGGGAAATGATGCTAGAGAAAATCAGCAAGCTATTGTGTTAATGAGGTCACGCGCTCAAAGCTCTGGAGCAGATCACTCCAACCAGGAGGATCCGAACCGGATCGGAGGTGCCGATCCGAACCGAGAGGAAACAAATCGGATCGTGTTAACACCGATCCGAACCGATGATGTTGGGGGCTCTCACTCTCTCCATTCGGACCGCACTGACCAGGCTGCTGTGGACCGATCCGATCCGAACCAGAGTGAGGCTGGAACTTCTATTCGAGCTCCCTCAAACGCTCTGATTCCAGCCACGATGACTAATGTTCAGCCTGATCCATCTGCACCCATTACTCAGGGAGATTTTTCACGTTTTCTTGACATGCTTCAGAGCACTAAGGAAGCATTGGAAGCCCAAAGGCGTGACAACCTTCGCATGCAGGAAAATATGATCACCATGGGTAGAGAATTACAAGAGCTCCGGAGACAGAGAACTCCTTCCGCACCGCACCGTACTCCTACAGATGACTCACTTCTTCGGAGGAGGAACGTCCTCGCGAGAGAAGGCCGCTTGAACGACCTCAGAACCTAGACCAATTGACTTTCGGATCTTTAGGATCCCGAGAAGATGTTGCTCGTGTATTGAGCCCTGATGACCCGAGTCTGCAACAACCTATGTTACTACCTATGCGCGGATCCCACGTCTTACCCAGGGATCCTAATATTACTAACCCCATGCAGCAACAACTTCTCCAACCTCTACCTCCAGAGGTCGACCGGGAGCGTAGAGAGCAACGTAGAGCGGCGGCCGCCAGAAACAGAAGGTTATCCCCTGATCAGGAACCCAGGGGTAATCCAAACATCAGATCTAGAGAGGCAGTGTAGACATTAACCAACGCCGATGTATGGGCAATGGTGCGTCAGATTATGTCTGAGAGCCGGCGATATACTAATGAATATTGGGGCATCGAGCGAAGTCATACCCCTTTCACAGATGACATCCTGAAATTTCCAGTTTCCCTGACGATTTAACTTGCCTCAGATGGATTGATATTCAGGAAGAACAGACCCAGAGCAGCATCTGATGAGATATGCCTGGTTCATGAACGCGGCAACGGCTCCGGATGTCGTAAAATGCAAAGCTTTTCCCATTTATCTTGAAGATGTAGCGTTAATGTGGTTCACTCGACTTCCTCCTCGGTCGGTGTTAAATTTCACAGAATTGAGTGAGCTTTTCATGAATCAGTTCCGACTCCATGCCCAAAAGTCCAAGACCGTCATAGAATTGTCACGAATTAAACACGGCCCAGGAGAATCTTTGAAGTCATATTTGGATCGCTTCAACCTGGCCGTCATCGAAGTCACTGATCCCCATGAGCCCACTATCCTGAGGGCCTTGATTGAAGGAATAAATCCCGACACAGAGTTCGGGGATTACTTGGTTGGAAAACCACCTCCTACAAGAGAATTATTCTATGAAAAGGCTAATGTCTGTTTAAGGCGAGAAGAAGCTAAGGTAAACCGGAAGAGAAAGTCCGAAGGGGCCTCGAAGGAAGGAGTCCAGAGTAATGTCGCCGTGAAACAGTCTGGTGATAGTTCAGGAAAAGTGGAAGTAAATGTTGGCAACCAGAGTGGTGGTAATAGCAATAGAAATGGGAACGACAATAGAAGGAACAGAAAACATGGGAATGGCTTTAATAAAAGACCCAGATTCCAGAGTTTTGAAAATTACACGCCGTTAAATGATACGTTGGAGAACATTTATCTAGACACATACAACATATTGCAGTGTAAAAAGCCACCACCCAGAGATTCTACTGAGAAGGAAATTGAAACAGGAAAGTTTTGCTTGTTTCATGGTACACACGGTCATTCCACCAATGAGTGTCGTCATTTGAGGGATATCGTTGAAAAATTGCTATGGGAAGGGAAGTTGGATGAGTACAAGGCCACCCCGAGGGACAGGGGGCAAGGGGGACAAGCCCCGAACCAAGAACTGCCGGCTTCAAAACCCACGGCTCAGCAAAAAGGTAAGAGGATCATCATTAACTCCATTATGGGCGGGCCTCACTTGGTTGGTCGTAGTTTTAAAGCATTGGACCAGTACGTCAACACCGCCAAGCATTATGAAGTAGGAGAGTGCAGCAGCCTTGAAGACGTCACTCCAATAAAACAGCAAAAAACAATGTCCGATGATGTTGTATTCCGTAATAGAGACAAGTTTGGAGTTCAATCCCCAACCGATGATCCGCTAGTGATAACCACGACAATTGGTCCCGCTCTGGTCCATAAGGTGCTAGTGGACAACGGAAGATCGGTCAATATCCTATTTAAGAAAGCCTTCGAACAAATGAGGCTCGAAGCAAAAGACTTAAAGCCATGTCAAGGATGGATACACGGTTTTAACAGAGTATCTACAACTCCAATGGGTTTTGTGGAATTACCAGTCACACTAGGGCAGTGGGATCGCCAGAGAGTAAGGATCCTATCGTTTGTAGTTCTGGATTTGGAGTCGCCTTACATTGCCTTCCTAGGCCGACCAACCCTTGCCGAATTTAGGGCATGTATTACGCCTTGGTGTTTGCTGCTAAAATTCCCGACTGACTCGGGAGTTAGGACGATGAGAGGCGACCAAGCTACGGGACGAGCTTGTTATGTGGCAGAGTTAAAGATGCTAATGAAGGGGCTGAATATAGATGCTAAAGACGATTCCGCCTCTCCAAAGGGGGCCTCAGCATAGCAACTAAGGGGTCCTGCCCCAAGAGAGTCGCCCTCAGATGTGCTCGAGGATATAGATCCCAGAGAGGGTAGAGAACCTGGGGACATGAAAGCAACTCCTAATGAAATAATAGTCGACATACCTATTGATGAAACTGATCCAACAAAAGTACTAAAGATCGGCTCGCAACTAGATCAAGTTAGAGTAAGGGAATTGGCAGATTTCTTGAAGGCAAATCTGGATGTGTTTGCCTGGACTCACGCTGACATGTGTCGGATTTCGCCTACCATCATGAACCACTCCTTGTGTATCAATCCAAAGCACCCACCAGTCAAGCAGAAGAGACGGATGTTAGGCACAGAGCGGTCAGTAGCTTTGAAAGAAGAAGTAGAAAAATTAAAAGGTAATGGATTCATTAAGGATTCAAAATATCCCGACTGGATATCGAATCCTGTCCTGGTCAAAAAGTCAAATGGGAAGTGGAGAACATGCATCGACTTTTCCAATTTGAACAAGGCTTGCCCGAAGTATAGTTTTCCTCTCCCTAGAATTGATCAACTAGTAGATTCAACTGCCGGGCATGAACTCTTATCCTTTATGGACGCCTATTCCGGGTACAATCAAATTCCCATGCACATGCCATATCAAGAGCATACAAGCTTTATCACAGACTTGGGATTGTATTGTTACGTGGTGATGCCATTCGGGTTAAAAAATGCGGGAACCACATACCAGCGCCGCATGTTCTATAATCAAATCGGGAAAACCATGGAAGTGTACGTGGATGATATGCTCGTGAAGTCCAAGCAATCTCCCGATCATACGAAGGACTTGGCAGAAATGTTCGGCATATTACGAAGGTATGGGATGAGGTTGAATCCCTTGAAATGTTCTTTTGGTGTGGCATCAGGCAAGTTCCTCGGCTTTATCATGAGTTCCAAAGGAATTGAAATCATCCGGACCAAATAGCAGCAATGAGGAACATAGAGGAGCCATGGAAGATTAAGGATGTTCAAAGTTTAGCTGGTAAGGTTGCAGCATTGGGCAGGTTCATCTCCAAGGCAACAGACAAGTGTGTACCTTTCTTCGATCTCATAAAACGATTGTGTAGAGGCATTCCAGAATTTGTTAGACTTTTTAGAAAAGCCTCCCATATTATCAAAGCCTGTGGAACACGAGGATTTTTTCGTCTACTTGGCAGTATCGTCTCATGCCGTCACCACAGCATTGGTACATGAAGAGGATAAAGTCCAGAAACTTGTGTACTACGTAAGTAAAAAACTGGCCGCTGTAGAACACAACTATCCGAAGATAGAGAAGCTTGTTTATAGTCTCCTGATTTCCTCCCGTAAACAACGCCATTACTTCCAGGCACACCCGATAATCGTATATACTGATCAACCCTTAAGCCAAGTGCTGCAGAAACCCCAAGCATCAGGGCGATTACTCAAATGGAATATCGAGCTGAGTCAGTTTGATCTGAACTTTCAGCCATGAAGATCAGGGGGCAGGCCTTGGCTGACTTCATAGCTGAATTTACAATTCTTGAAGAAGAAACGGTGGGTGACAAGATTGTTACTTTGGATCAAGAGTTGGAGCTCAGTCCGTGGAAATTGTATACAGACGGAGCCAAGAACGATAGAAAGTCCGGTGCCGGAGTTGTTTTAATAATTCCTGAAGGACGATCTATTTATTATGCATTACGGTCGGAATTTACTGCTACTAACAATGATTCTGAGTAAGAAGCCCAGATTGCCGGGCTGAAACACGCCAAATATTTGGGAGTGAAGACGCTAGACATATATTGTGAGTCCAAGATAGTTGTATGTCAAGTTCGGGAAGAATTTGCTGCTAAAGGACCTCGACTTAGTGCTTATCTTAAAAAGGTAAAGGAGTTATTGGAAGGCTTGGAGCATTATAGCATAATACACATTCCAAGAACAGAAAATCAGAAAGCAGATCGACTGGCGAAACTAGCAAGTTCCGATAATCCTAGAGAAACCGAAATGGTCCCCATCGAGGTGTTGGAATCACCAAGCTTCGACCTAATGGAAGCAGAGCTAGCCTTGGAAGTCGAACCAAAAAGAGAATCATGGATGACATCAATTAATAATTTCCTCAAGGACGGAACCCTCCCCTTAAAAAAGAGCGAAAGACGAGCTGTAATACGCAAGGCTACAAGATACGTGTTACAGGACGACGTCCTTTATCGTTAAGGGTTTTCAATGCCCCTATTACGGTGTATCGCACACAACGACATCAAACGTGTACTGCGAGAAGGTGCATGAAGGTGAGTGTGGAGATCACACTGGGGGTCAGACCCTGGCAAAGAAAATATTACGGTACGGATATTTCTGGCCTACTCTGAATAAAGACGCGGCTGATTATTCACGACGTTGCGATAGATGTCAAAGATATTCCAAAGTTCCCAGAGCGCCTCCGACTCAGCTCAAGTCGATGGTAAGTCCGTGGACGTTTGCCATGTGGGGGATTGATATTATTAGAGTGCTACCTATTGCCATAGGAGGAGCTAAGTATGCGATCATTGCCGTGGACTACTTCACAAAGTGGGTGGAAGATGAACCTCTAACAACCATCATGACAAGGAAAGTGATCAGTTTTGTGGTGAGAAACATTATTTGTTGATTTGGGATACCGAAAATCATCATAACTGATAATGGGACGCAGTTTGACAACATCGAGTTCAGAAATTTTTGCCAGAAATACAAGATCGATAAACGATATACTGCAGTAGCTCACCCGCAATCAAATGGCCAGGTCGAATCCATAAACAAAGTCATTAAATCAATTTTGAAGAAGCGGTTGGAGCGGGCCAAAGCTAGATGGGTGGACGAGTTGCCATTAGCTCTGTGGGCCTACAGGACAACCTTTAAGACGGCTACCGGCCATACTCCCCACTCACTTTCCTTTGGGTCAGAAGCAGTGATCCCGGTAGAATTAGAAGTCCCTTCTCATCGAGTTGCGTACTATGACCTGATGACGAATAAAGCATTCCTCCTAGAATCTCTTGATATGATTGAAGAAAAAAGAGATGAAGCCGAGTTGCGTGCCTCAAGACATCGACATCAAGTAGCACGCTATTATGACCAAAAAGTTCACTTCAAAACCTTTGAACCAGGAGACCTAGTACTGAAGCGAGTCTTCCCGTTGTCGACCCAACTGGGTCCAAAATGGGAAGGGCCATTCACCATCCAACGGAAGCTTGATACAGGAGCATTCAAGCTAACGACCGTGGATGGTGAAGAGATTCCCAGAGCTTGGAATGCTCAGCACCTACGAAGATATCTGAGCTAAATACGAGATGTCATTTCTTTTGTTTTCATATGCTATGTAAAAAGGCACAACTTGCCTTAAAAAGTCTATTTATGTGAACAAAGGACTATAAAGTGGATGTAGGCTACGACTTAGCTGAACCACTATAAAAATATCGTGTGTCATTTAATTTCCTGCATTATTTATATCCTCAACTATAATTCTATTATGACTGTGGAATACGAAATGTTAAATTAAAACTTGGAAAGTTGGAGATGATCTATATGCAGGAACAAACAAAACGACTATTTGTACGATAAGACATAGAAGAATGGGAAGATGACATTCTTAACTCTAACTCTCAAGAATCGAGAGAGAGTATAAAGGACGGGAAGACGACGTCCTCTGAGGCGTGAAGGTGCACCCAGATGAGAGACCACCTCAGCGAAAACTCTAACCTGGATATGAGACAGGAGAGTATAAAGATGCCAGAAAGAACTGGCATCAATGACGAAAGGAATATGGCCCCTGTCAGAGAATCGGGGACATTTGGACTCTTTAATTTAATTTAATCTTGAGTAGTTTTTGCTTAGTTATTCAAGATTGACTGGGGGCATATATGCACATACATGTTTCCTCCAACAATGACTTCATTATATGACTTTAATTTGGCATACTTGTGTATTTTCATTTAAGTACTGAACTAACGACTATCAGACATTGCAGGAAATAAACTATTTTTATTCACAAACATGTGAGTTTGTACAAGGAAAACATGCGGAAAAGAAGATGCGAGGGCCGCGCTCGCTGCAACAATTGCGTGCCGATTAAATGCTAAAATAAAACAAAGCACTTCATCACTTAGACTTTGGAGTGGACTTGGATCTTTTAGCAGCCTTCTGAGCATCCTTCGCCTCCCTTTCAGCATCAGTTAGAATGCACTTTGGTTTTTTCCTCCCTATGACCGAAGTGCTGGAATTGGTTGATTTTTTCCCAGGAGTTGGAACACTGGAATCAAGAGAAGACTTTTAGCAAGCTCTTCTGTAATATACCTCGTTGAAAGCTTAACAACTAACCTTGATCCAACATCCACCTCTGCAAGAGGCTTAAGGCTTTCGGGGTCCAGGTCTTCAACTTTAAGGTGCATACGTTTGTCTTGTTCAGCTTTCAATGCAGCCAAAGTGATGTCATCAGCGCTTTTTGACTCCCCAACTATAGCCACCTCAGGGTCTTCCTCATGTCCCTCGTTGCCACCATCATCTTTCAAGGCGTCTATCATCTCGTCATCGTGAGGAGCATCAGCCTTAGACGGTTCAGCTCCCTCTCCTGAATCAACAGTGGAAGCCTTGTCCTTTTCTCCTTGAGCCTTCTCCACGGGTTTTGCTCCAGTGGTGGTTCCCTGAGGCCCACCAATCTTCTCGGTCGGTTCAGCACCTACAGAATGAGAAGCAACAGTTATCAACTCGGGAGAAAATAAAGGGTCCTCCATCGATTGTCCGATTATGTGATGAAAAGTGGAGACGACCTTGTCGAATTGAGGTTAAAAGGTAGAAATACCTACCGATGATTTCTCAGCTGGAGTAACTCCCGTCTCCGACGCCGTCTCGGGTATTGGGGATAAAAGAGATGCCTGAGGGATCCTCAGGTTTTTGGGGTCATATCCCTCTACTTCAAAAGTTCTAGCAGCAGTAGAAGAAGAACCAGCCTCAGAGATATTCTTTTGCTTGGCCATCCGCTTCTCCTCCTCCATAGCAGCAGCGATGAGGCGACGCCCCTCGACCAGACGTGTCAGCTCATCGTCTTTTAGATATTTTTCTATAAGCTTGTCTTCGTCGATGGAATCTACCTTGAGCTCCTCTTTCTCCCATTCAACAATTTGACTCCATATGTGAACCAAGGTAGTCGGATAATCTTCAATCCAAGCAATGTTTCGGCGACGAATTATATGCGCGAAGAATTCGATTAGTAATTCGCCGAAGCCATGTACTTCCTCCTCGACCTTTGACAGCTGCTTGCGGGTCTCTTCGGTGGATTTAATAACACTTTCTACATTACCCTCCACTAGGGAAGCCCTATTCTCAGCCTCCACCAACTTGGAAGCCAAGTCAACGTTTATCTTCTCCAATTCAGCATTCTTTCTCGCTAACTCGGCTTTCTCTTACTACAGAGCAGTATAAGCCAGTTGCATTTTAGCATTATCCGACTTAGCATCTTCTGCTTGCTTTTTCAGCTCCAAGTGCTCTTGACTATGAGACTCGAGCAAGTCATGATAACGTTTTTGTTGCTTTTCAAATTGCTGCTTGAAGTTGGTAGCATCCCGTTGAGCAACGACAAGTTAGGCCTGTGTGTCCTCAAGATCTTTCGTCAAAATTTTCAAGGCTTTAGCATCAGCTGTTGTAGTATTTTTCATCGACTCAGTATTCTTAATTAGAGTTTGGTGATTCTGGAGAGGTTACGTGAATACTTGAACATTTTCGAATATTGTTTTTCAACTGCATCAATCTTCGCTTTGGCCTCGTCTGCCCACCTTGAGGAAATAGGCTCGAGAGCAGGTAAGAAAGTCATGGTTTCAAAGTAGTGTTCGGGGAATTGTTTCTCCAAATATGCCCGCATGACTTTAGCTTCAGCATCCAACGGTGGAGGTGCGCGATATGTCAGCTCAGTATCCTTAGGATGAGCGGGCACGACAGCTGCATCACCCTTCCTAGGCCGCTTATCGGAAACCTTATGCTTGCCTCGCGAGTCGCTATCTTTCAGCGGGCTCCTTTCCCTACTGCGTTTTTCTTGAGAAGAGGTTTGATCTTTTGACTGCGACGTGTCTTCTCCTCGACGGCCTTGGTAGCCTATGTATTGTTTTGAATCCGACCGAACGGGGGAGCGAGAGCGCGAGGTCCACGACTGATAAGAGTCAAGAGGCCTTCTATCTTCTCTACCCCGGCCTTCGCGGCGACCATGCTCAACGTCAGAAGGGGGGCCAGTCATGCTGCGACGAAGTTTTCTGATGTCATAATGAGAGCGAGACATTGTACCTGTTCAACAATGCAAATGGAATTCAGAATCAGTATTCCCATGAGAAGTAAGTCCTGCGAAATGTAGTGCTATTGTGTTAAGTGCATCCTAAGTGGTGTTCCCCCCGACAAACCCGAGTCCGAAGCCAGACTAGTGCGAGTGGGCTCTTTGGCCTTAGCGGGAGTAGTCTCTTCTGAAGAAGTGAAAACTAAAGGATTTGTTCCAAAATCCTCTAAAGTGTAGATAGTTTCAGGTAAGGTAAGATCTCCTAAATCCTGAAATGTACGATCATCGGTACTAGGGGCATCTCCTTGGGAAGCATATATTGGTGGTTCTTTGGAAGACGTCGACTTCTCCAGAGAGATAGCATCCTCGGGGACAATGTACCCTTCTCGGTGCTTTTCGGCCGTGTTGGCCAGCTCATTGTTTTGAGTCGAAGATGGAGAAGGTGAAGTTCGAAGTGGCATTGTGGGAGTTTTCGAGCTCTCGCCCATTTCTGGAATTACGTCCACTGGGGGGATGTATACATATGGACCCGACCCATGACCTATGCTACGGGTAATGGACAGCAACCCGTGAAGATGAAGATATTCATCCTTAAGGACTTCATCGATGGTTACAAAATTTTTGGTCGCCATTGAGGAGCCAGTGCATCCGATCAAAGAACATTTAACCCGATATTTGTTTTCGATTATCAACTGCAAACAAAAATAAAACGGATTAATGTGGTGGCGTGGACATTCAGAGTTGAGATTTAGAAAACCAATGCTTTACTTGATTTTGTCCATCTCCTAGCACATCCCGGCTGTTGCCCTATATAAAACCATTCCAGCTTGGAATCGTCGGCCTTGCTGCTGAACGGCGCTGAAATTATTTTCCTTTTTGGGACTGATTCGAAGTAAGAGAAAGAAGGAGTTTTTCGAGTCCAATGCTTGAAGTTATAAAAGAAATGAACGTCATCGAAAGTGAGCTCTGTACCTAAGATCTCGCGGTATGCTACATATAAGGTATATATGTAAGCATAGGAGTTGGGATGCAGCTGCATGGGGGCAATCCGCATCTGTCTTAGAAAGTCGACAACAAAAGGAGAAAACGGTGGAATAGCCCCAACCATGCACATCAGTCGGGTGATAGCCATAAATCCTTCTGGAGGGTTGTGAGGACGGTCAGTTTCCGATGGCACCAGGGTATCCTTTTTCAATATCCCATGCTTTAAGCATATTCGAGCAAGTCTGTCATTGTCAATCGTTGATTCAACCGAATCTTGAGGTGATTCCAATATGATGGCAGAATCAAATTCGTCAGGAGCTTGATCATCTCCAATCCCTCCTTCCTCTTCATAGCCTAGAGAAACTTCACTGTCAGAAGGCGTTTCGCTGTTATGCGCTCCTACTTCATAATCTGAGCCCACGTCTCCCCATTCGGGGTCTGAAGGAGAAGATATGTCATCAAGAGTATATTTCTTAGAAGTTTCTGCAACTTCCATCTTCTTTTCCAATCTAGAAGAACGTCTTTCGGCCATGATCACTAGACTATTGAAGAAACAATGACAAGGATTAGAGTAAATTTGCCCGTGTCCCCCGTGTGTGTATGTGAACTAAAGTGTGTGCTACGTGTAACAAAGATGCAAAGCAAATACATGAAAGCATAATGTAAAGGTCCAAGGAAGCAGTAATGGTCATAACAATTCTTGATGTTCGTTTATATTCGCAAGGCGCAATCCTAACTGTCCATTAAGTTGAAGATGGTGTTAAATGTTGATTTAGCTAGTCAAATAGAATCTTGCTCATTAAGTCATGTTACTCCGGTACGGTTCGGGTGCATGCGTGGGCTCGGATCGGGGGGCAGAACCTCCTCTTGGTTTGAAGAAAAATTGGCACCCGACAGGCAAGCTGGATCAGTTCGGAAAAGGCACTTGGAGCGGACCGGAGTGACTTGAGTGTCCTTACCACTTTTCTCCTTATTTCTTGCTCTGACCCGACCCAGTCAAGTGAGCCCTCTCTCTCTTCTTTGCTTCTTAGTCCGGTCTGATCTGATCAGGTGAATTCAACTCCAATCTCCACTTCCATGCTTCTTTACCCGAACCGGTCCCCCATACTCTTCTTCCTCCTCCTTAACATCGAACCCACTCCCGTGCCAGGATCCCCAATTAAAATTAAGTGCTTGTGTGTTCAAATATTCAACGAAGGACCCTAACACCCTCCATCGCTGCCTCGAGATGGCGATTGACGCCATTAACGATGATGGCGGAGGGTGGAAGAAACTGTGATGTCAGAATTAAGCAAATACCATGCTCATATCATTCGATTTAACCACAAATCCAAACTGAAAACAATTATAGCAAAGTGATTCGAGATTATAAAGCTACCTATAAATTTGACTCGGCGATTAAAACGAGAGTTTTGGAGTTTTTTAAAGGCTAGGGTTTCGGTGTAGGATTTTTTAACCGAGAGCAATAAAAGAAAGGGAGAAGGAAGGAAAGAGGTAGCGGATTTATATAGGTTCAAGGTGACTCTTATTATCCCCGGCCTCTGATTTTGCTCGGACCGGAATTGAAGCCCGTATTGATAAATCAAGCCCATCCATTCGATAACGATGGGTAAAGGAAAAAACCGTTTGGTCTGGTAGAGCTCACC
Source organism: Allium sativum (assembly GCA_030737875.1). NCBI lineage: Eukaryota > Viridiplantae > Streptophyta > Magnoliopsida > Asparagales > Amaryllidaceae > Allium > Allium sativum. The sequence goes on from CM060913.1 coordinate 827,760,485, forward strand.
CCTTTGATTTTTGCTCTGTTCGGACCGGAAATCAAGCCCGCCAACACATTTTGGCCTGTTGGACCAGCGCTAAGCAATACAAAGGGAAAGCCTATTGGGGTCGGGTCCGAACCGAAGGGAACTAAGCACAATGACTTGGCATGCAAGTTGAATTTAAAGAAAAATAAAGAAAAAAACTCACCTGGGAGAATTGCTGGACATCAAGAAGGGTTCTTGGAATTATTCAAAAAATGAAGAAAATAATGTGTATTTCCTATGGTGTGTATATATAAGCAGCGAGAGATGCGACTTTATGAAGTAACACGTCTCAACGAATGAATGGAAGCGGCCATTTAATGATTCAAGTTCAGAAACTAAGGGACAGATAATGTCAAAGCACGCTTCGTCTTTAGCAGAAACGTCCTTTGAGGGGGGAAAATGTTAGCCTACTTTGTGAACTAGGCTACACAAAGAGGAAACAAAGAAAAAGTCATCAATCGGTTCGGATCGGATGAAGATAGCGCAGGAGGTAAGTAAAGATCAAGAATGCAGAGATTATATCGGATTGGATCGGAAGAATATGGCATCAACATCATAAAGCAGGTGGCTTCGGCGGATCGGATCGGAGGAACACTTCAGCGGCATCAGAAGAAAGCAAGCAATCCCAACGGTTCGGATCGGATGAGTACGTCAACAGCATTAAGGGACAACAAGTTGCATCACCGGATCGGATCGGAGGCCCCGATCTGAATCCCTTTTTCCCTTTGAATCTGTAGCCGTTGCTGCGTATATCTCCTGAAGACTCGGACAAGATCTGACCATTTCTCCCACAATCTCCTACTGAATCGATGCGCTGTAGCCATCTTGGAGCCTCCGAACCCGACTCTCAAGGGATGGATGCCACGCAATTCCGAACCGGAGCCACTTCGAGGAGATTTTTCACCTATAAATACACCATCTAGAGGCATTTGAAAGGATCTTTTAGCAAATTCTCGGTCCATACTTCCTCCATAACCGAATTCTACAATCATATTCAGATCAAAGTCATCTCTTAAAGCCCATTTTTGAGAGATTTGAGTGAGTTTATGCATTGTAATTGTGAAGTTGAGTGAGAATCATTGCTATATTTGTATTCAAATCATCAATCAAAAGAAAACAAAGTGGACGTAGGCTCGTTAACGCCGAACCACTATAAATCGTATGTTCTTTACTGCTTTTTGATTCTATTTCATTGAAATCATAACTAGTTTGGGTGTTAGGACCAATTTTTGGTCTAACAGTCTATGGTTGGGATCCAAATTCCCATAGACTCTTTCCCGCAGAAGACGATATCGTCCTTCACTGTCTTCTGAAGCTTTGAGGGAACTGATTCGTCCAAGAAGGAGCATGCTTCGTGGGTGGCGTGTTTAATGGAGTTGGCATATTCCTCCATCTTTTGGAAGATTTCGTGTGCAGGGTGAGGCTTGTCGTAGATAGTGTTGATCATGATGACACGTGGTCTTTAATTGGGAAATCCTAGGGACACATTGGCTTGAGGTAAAGTGGGCGTTGAAGGGCTCGCGGATACTACAGGAGAAGCAAGTTCCTTAACGTATTGTTCTACACGTTTCTCGCGGATGATTTTTTCAAGCACATCCTTGAGGTGGCGACAGTCGTTAGTATTGTGCCGAAACACGTCATGGGATTTGCAATACTTGCCAGAATTTTTCTCGCGGTTGGTAGATTCCCTAGTGTTAGGCTTCTTGTATTGATGAGTGTTACAGGTCTCTATATAGATGGTCCCCATATCTCGGTTAAGCGGAGTGTAGTTCCCGCTCGTGCTTCTTGGTGTCTCCAAGAGCTGGGTTGTTGCGGCCGTCAGGTTTCTTATTTTTTTTGGTTTAGGCTTGTACAAGGTCGTTCCCTTACCCATGTCGGAAGATTCTCCAGCCTCTTCTCGATGTAGGAATTGTCCATCCTTTTCATAGGAATCTTCTAGAGCCGTGGGTTGCTTTCTGTCTATCCACTCTCCAAACTCGGAGCTAGCGAGGATACTTTTGGCAAGTTGGACAAGGACTGTGCGAGGTTCCGGATCGTCAGCCTCAGCTAAGGCGGTGTTTAAATGCTCGAGGTAGCTTTTGAGGATTTCTATCGGGCCTTGATAGAGGTTGGAGAGAGTGAGAGTATTCTTCGGCGTTGACGCATGCATCCTAAATTGTTTGACCATTTCTGCAGCTAGTTGGTCAAAGGTGGAGATGGAATTATCCGAGAGACAGGTGAACCAAAGCAAAGGTGTGCCTTCCTAGAAAATAGGAAAGAATTTACACTTGACAACATCTGTGGCCCAACTGGAGTCCATGTGCCACTCATAGCAGTTTAGAAAGCCACAAGGGTCGGTCTTCCCCCTGTAGAGTGCGAGCTATGGCAAGTTAAAGCGTTAGGGTCACTTGGTTTCATGCACGGCCTTGGTGAATGGGTTACGCCTCATGTTAGTTCCCCACATGTCATTGACAATCCTATACATATCTCTCATTATCCTTAGGATCATGTCGAGGAGATATGCAGGTTGAATATTCGCTGGTGGAATCTAGCAGTCATGGGTCAATTCAGGGGTCCTGGGCTGTGAACGTCTTCTAGGGTGGACTTCAAGCTCGTCCTCTTCTATGCCATCAGTATTGTTCACCTGATTTTGGTACGGTTGCTGAGGCTGAGCCTATTGACGTAGATTCTGATTAGGTGGGACTTGGGCCTGTTGATTTGTTGGACGCATGGGCCTCAAGTTGAAAGCAGCGACCGCTGGGTTCTATCGAGGAAGGGGTCGGTTACTTGGACCTAGTTCGTCATTAACAACAAACCGGGAATGGTCGCGTCGATGCGTTACCTTGCTCAAAGTGATGGTAGTTCCATTACCGTTTCTGTTGTCATTATCATTGTTGTTGCGGTTGACATGGGCAATAGTGTTGGTGAAGGCGTTGAGAGTCATCCTCCCTTTTTGGCTCCATCCCCGTGCGTCAGAAGAAGAACTTTTCGAAGCGTTGAGATGCGGTTGAGCATTGTTCTGAGCAAGCTGAAGTTGAGCGATGAGACGTTGACTTTCCTGAAGTTGATACATAAGGTCTATGTTTGTCTTCAATGTGTCATTGAGCCCTCGAGATCTATCTTTTTTTACGCGCTCGAAGTTGCGCTTGAGTTACAGGAGCATCGGGGTTCGTAGAAGGAAGGAAATCAAAGTCGGTCCAGTTCCCCACTGATTGGGTTGTTGATAAGAAAAAGCATCGTCCCCTGCGGATGTTCCGACAATAGGGTTCTTTTATCACATAACGATCGCATGCAAACTCGAGCTATAGGTTAGAAAGGAACCTGAGTAGCGCGTCGAAGTCGAGATGGAAGTGCACGAAAAGAAGTGAGTTAAAGCTCTCAATGAAAGCATCAGAATGTTGACGAAAAAAAAATGCCGTAGCACCTAAAGATTCTCTATTACATGAGAATAACGTTTCTCATAGGGAAAATAAAGTGCGGGAAGTAGCAAATAACACGCTAATATATATTGATTCAACCCGTGAGGGGCTTACTTCCACTTCGAAGGAGTTTTTTGATCTTTTATTCATAAGTATGAGTTATAATCATTGTACGTCATCATGGCATGTGTTTACAAGTCTTTCTATGCATTTTGGAGTCATAGTTGACTTATGTCGAGTCTTGGAAAAAAGCATGTAACTTCTTCTTCGTCAACGGCTAGGTTGCCATTAATGGAGTTCAAAGAGCTTGTAGAGGTTTAAAATAAGCAAAAATCCAATCCTTGTGAAGAATGAGAAAGGGGTATTTATAGGCAATGGGTTAGGTGGGAGAAGGTGAGATTTGGGGACCACACAGCTGAATTTCGTATCCTTCGAAGGCCATAACTTGAATTTCACATCCTTCTTATAATGTGCAGAAACTTCGTAACCCCAGGGGAATACGAATTTTGTATCCCATAGGATGGTGGTTCTATATCCCTTGAGGATACTAGAATTCGTATCTCCTTAGGGATACAAATTCGTATCCCTGGGATACGGTGGCTTCGTATCCCCCGAGGGATAAAAATTCTCGTATCCTCTGAGGGATACGAGTTCATATCACAAGAGCTAAGGTGAATTCTTATCTCTTGGGGATACGAATTCTCGAATACCCTAAGGGATATGAACTTGAATCAATGGGATTCATTGAAGGGGTTTCCTGTAGTGGAATTCGAAATGTATTAAGGCCTAGGGATTAGAACCTATAGAGGCCGTGGGATTCGAACTATTTGGGAAGTGAGGGAGTCGAATTCTAGGGAGATGAGGGATTCAAAATCCCAAAAATGAGGGATTTGAAATTGGCTAAATTAACTTTTTTGAGGATTTGTGAGTCTTACACTCGCACAACTTCTCCTGGGCTTGAATTCTTACTGCTTTGGCGACACGTCGGATGTGTTGAGCCTAGCGTGCCTGGTGCAATTTTGGGAACATGACCAAAAGGCCAGTTAACACATGTTAAAATGCATTAGTTGCTCGCGTATGAAACATTTCCCCTTCATCCGTCCCTTCCTACAATCTCTAGCATAATTATCGACTACCCCACAGTTATGATACTTAAGACGTTGATGGTTTTGTTTACAAGTAGCGGAAAAGGAAGATCATTTTCTACAGCAAATTCCATACACCTGTAATTCACCGCAAAGTAAGAATAGTTTGGGGATCGGTCCTCCCGCTCACTTCGCTCGCCTTGCACACGTTTGGACCCAAACCCCGAACCATAGCTAGGAAAGTGAGAATCTCTTCCTCTATGCTTTATTGGAGCAGTTGCCACAAAGACAAATTATCCTGTCGCTTGACAACACCTATCTGCAGGTGCTTGAGCCTGCTGCGCCTAAGTCTGCCAAATCTAGTAAAGAAGCAATTTTATCCTTTTGGAGTCGTCCAATGTAACAACCCGAGATTTGATCACCATAATTAAGAATATTTGAACTATTTCAGATATTCAAATATGAATCATTTATAACTAATAATAATGTTAAATGTGATAATATATAATAATTACTCATTATGGGAAATTATCGAAGAAAATATTTGTTTAATTATTAAATTATGATAAGAAACTTGTTTTAAAAATTTGTTTATTTAAATAAATAGTTCAACTGAAAACTGAAAATATAATTGATAAACGGGTTCCAGGTTCTCAACGATTTAACGAATAGAAGTCATATAATATTGTGTGACACACACGTACATATATATATATATATATATATATATATATATATATATAGGTATACATGCACATGATAACATATATATATACAAGGCTAAAAAAGGATTAAATAAAGTAAGAAATATTTAGAAAACATAAACATAAAAAAAGGAAATTACTTTAATAAAATAATACCATACGCTTACACAAAACTTGCCCTTATACCTACATGCACACATCAAATCATCTTACATGCAAGGAAAAATACGGCAAGGAAGAGGGGGTGTGGCTAAACCTAGTGGAGGAGAGAGGGTTTAACAATTTTCCAACCAATATTTTATTTTCTAAGAATACCTATAAATACCACACCGCTTTCTCTCATTTATTTATACCTAAATTCTACACTTTTCACTTATCCCAAAATTCATTCATGACTACCAAACTCTATTCAAATAATAAAAAAAACATAAGAAGAAACCAATCAGGGGAAACACCGGTGGAATCACTTTAATGATCTTTTTTCTACTGACCTCTTTCTCCAACGTCATCACCATTACCATCAAGTGGTCTGAGCACGTGGATCAATCCAATGTCAAACTAATTTGGAGTGGTGGAGAAAGGCTAAAGCATTTGGGGAAAGAATACTCAAGTCTGGGAAAGTTCAGTATGATCATAGCAAAGCAATAGCGATTTTTAAGAACTTTTAAAACAAACAAAGGTGAGAAACTAACTTTAAAAATGAGCTAACTATCCATACATTAATGAAATGATTATGCTTACTGTAATGATGAGTAATGATGTTCATGTATGCTACGATGATTGTTTATTAATTTTTGATTGATTGTATGTTGGTTGAATAGATTATTTAACAAGTCTTGCTAAATACACATCAATAAGCATAAAGTAAATCACTTTCCTTTTATGAATGAAATGGTGTAATGGAATGATTAAACCTCTTAAAAATAGTTTGAAATGTTTTTAGATATAACATATAAATGTTTCTAAGTGTAAATATGAAGTCCGAAAAGAATATGTAATTTGAATTAATTTTGGAATGTCACAAAACGGTAATTCACGATTACGCGCTTTTCAAAGTAATTTTCTGTATACGAAAAAATATGAACCCAGTTTCTTTGAAATGAGATTTTTCCATATTCTTATAACCATATCTTTCCAACAAATTGAGAAGATATCAAGATTTTGTTTATGAATGAAAAGGTGTAATGGAATGAATAAACCTATTGAAAATTGTTTGAAATGTTTTAGAAATAACCTACAAACACTTCTAAGTGTTATAATGAAGTTTTGAAAGAGCATGAAATTTGAATAAATTTAGGGAGTCATGAAATTATAATTTGCGTTTGCACGCTTTAAAAAGTAAATCTCTTTTATATAAAAAAATACAAGTCCAAATTCTTTGAAATTATATTTTACAAACTCTTACAACCATAACTTTCTAAGAATCAAAATAAATCTGGATTCACCATTGAGTAGAATTTGAAATATGACCAACACAAATTTTGAAAAACATCGCAGCTTTACAGTTCGAAATCCAAACATGAAATTATTTGAAATTGAGGTTTTTTAATATCTTGAAATGTGAAATATATCATTCAAATTGTTTAGAATGCTATAAAGGTGATTTTAGTTTATGAATTTTCCAAAGACATAAAAATACGTTTTGATCAATTGAGTTAAAATAGCACTTTCCATTGCACTTTTTCAATAATGGTAAAATACAAGTTTAAACTTATCCACTGTTTCCATAATATCTTATGAATGTTTCCAAATGATTAAACAAGTGTTTTGTACAATTCTTAAATGTTTTATTACTTGTTTAAAAGTCTTTTAATGATTGAATTCAACAAAAAATTATAATAAGAAATTATGTTAATCTTGGCTCTAATAAGCTGACGAGTAAACCCGATATTTATATTTCTAAGATTCAAATACAGTGTATAACTAACGAGACGATCGGGGATCACCTGGCCTTTTCATGGGCGAGGGATCTATAAGGTTGACCTCTTCGTAATGAGTAAAGTATAAAAGAGCAAGTTTTCTTAGGCTAAATCTAGTGGATTACTCAAAGATGACCTTATTGTATTCAGTACCAAATTTTGAAAAGAGAATCCTTATTGATTCATAAGATTTTTGATCAAGACAACAACGAAATAAAGATTAGATCAAAGAGTTAGTTCATACACACACACACACACACACACATATATATATATATATATATATATGTGTGTGTGTGTGTGTGTGTGTGTGTGTGTGTGTTTAGTTGTGTTAGATAAATGTTGCAATCTATCCTCATTTTATATAACACAAATGCACAGAATTTGATAAAATATATATGTGAATAAATGGAAATAAAAATAGCCATTACTGGGCAACATTCTCTAAATCAGTCGACTGGTTCATTTCAGATCAGTCGACTGGTCAGGAATTTTTTGCCCAGTAACGGCTATTTCTACTATTTTTAAATATATATATACAATTTATACTTTTTAACCAGTTGACTGACGATTTTCAGACCAGTTGACTGATTCGAAAATAACATCCATTTTTATGAAATGACATCATCTTTCTTGAAGAGATTCCTCTTTATTTCTGAATAGAAATGGGGCATCTCTTTGATAAAACTCTTCATGAAAGATCTATACTCTTCAACTATTATATATATACGCTACAAACTTGATGTTCAAATCACTGAATCATTCCAAATCTATTCTATTTTCGGATCTACATTTCTACGCACACTTACATTCTAAAAATCTTTCTAATATTCAAATTACTTATTGAACCATTGAAATTATTTCATATCCTTTGATTCAATAAGTAATATACTTCCTTCAATCTTCACATAAACTTTATAAACTTGAGGATAAGATTCTAGGAAGGGTGCACTCAATCGTTGGCTACTCAATGTTGTTCAAGAACACAAGCAGAAGTTGAACTCTTGTTATTTGTAAAAGTCCTGTGTCGGTGCTCAAGCGGGAAATCCTTGTTGGGGCTCGGATTGTTGTGAACCTGTTCCTTCGGGTGAAGAGAGGGTGTTTATAGTAGAATTCCGGAAGGAGACTAGGACTAGTCGTAGGACAGGAAGTCTGAACCAGTATAAAATTCCAGATGTCACTTTACTTACTGCATTTACTTATCTGTTATATTTTATATTAGTTAATATTTACTTACATAACTATTGTATTAAACAAGTTAGGATATCATAGTCAATTTCGCTATATTCCATATATAAAGTCCTACACTAAGTCACATGACTTTTCATTTGGTATCAAAGCAGGACATCATTTAACCTTACAACTGTTATTAGATACTTATATAGTATGGAAAATAACACTAGTACTAGCACAAACACTGGATTCATAGAAGGCCAATCTACTGCATGACCACCTTTTTTCAATGGCATGATTTATAATTATTGGGCTACACTTATGAGAATATATGTGCAAGCTAATAGTTTTGATGCTTGGAATATTACATAAAAATAATATACACAACCCACTACACCTTATACTGAATGGTCCACAAATGAAAAAGAATAGGTCACTTGCTAATGATAAAGCCATGAATATGTTGCATTGTGCCTTGGATAGAAACGAGTTTAACCAAATTTGTATATGCAATACAGCATATGAAATTTGGTGAACACTCAAAGTAACTCATGAAGGAACTAACAAGGTTAAACAAAGTAAGACATCCATGCTTAAAAATCAATTTCAGAATTTTAGAATGAATGAGAATGAGTCTATAAATTATATGTATTCATGATTTAAAAATATTTATCATTCATTAATGGGATTAGGAGAAAAATATACTGATCTTGATATTGTTCCAAAGATATTAAACTCTTTGATGGATGAGTGGGAAAGAAAGGTTATATTCATCGAAGAGGCTATTGATCTCTCAACCAAGGAACCAGAAGAGTTAATAGGTAATCTTATGCCATATGAAGTTAATTTGCAGGCTAAAAATATACATGCTCAATACCAAAAAAATCTAGCCTTCCATGCTGAAAAAGATGAATCAAATTCATACGAAGAAGACATTGCACTAGTTGCCAAAAATTTCAGAAAATTTCAGAAATATAAGAAGGGTCATATAAAGAATATAAAGAAGAATTATACAAGAGAAAATAATATTGATCCATCCTTAGATTAGTGCTGGACATTTTTAAAAGAATTGTCCAGAACTAAAAAAATCACAACAAAAAGGAGAAATCTAAAAGACGAGCTTTCTCGGTCACATGGGATAATTCAGACAATTCATCTTTGGAAAGTGATAGTGATAGCGACAATGAACAAGCTAATGTGTGCTTAATGGCCAAAGAGACTGAGGTTAGTGATTTTACTTATGAAGAAATGGTTGAAATACATATGGAAATTCTAGAATCTAGAAATAATTTTAAAAGAAAAAATAAGCAAGCAAACAAAGATAAGAGAAAAGCAGAATTTGAAAGAGATTAGTTAAAGGATGAAAAGGAGAATTTAGAAGATGAAATCAGAAAATTACATGAATCTTTATCTAGTGAAAATTCTCAAATTTCTTTATTGAGTGAAGAAATGGAAACTCAAAAAGAAAAGAATGATTTGCTTGCTTTCGAAAATCATGATGTAAACTCAAAAATTAAAGTTATTGAGTTGGATAATTCTAGTCCTAAACTAAAATTAGATGATATTTCTAAAAATGTCAATAATTTTAATAAAGGAAGAGAAAATTTATCTAGAATTTTAGAAAATTCTCGGCTTACTTATAGTAAAAAAGGATTAGGACTCGTACAAAAAATCAGTGCTAAGAAAAATTCTAGCAAACCTACTAATACTAAGAGTAATGTTGAATTTATCAAACCTACTTTTTCTTATAAAAAGAAACCAGTTTCAAAGAAAAAATTCTCTAGAAATATTAATATATGGGTTCCTAAAACAAATAATCATTTGATTAGGAATGAGTGTATTAAAAATTTCTTAGATACTGTACATAATAATATTAATTATATTTTAAAAAGCGACTTTGAACCCACTTGGGTTTGGTTTCCTAAGACCTAACTCTTAGGATCCTAACGGAGGAAGTTAGCACCAACATCTTTTATCTTTTTGCAGGTACCACTCCAAATAATGGAAGATAGATGCTTATCAGTGACAAGTCATTACAAGAAACAAGGAGATAGCTTTTAAAAATTCATTAAGCAAATTACGGTATCTACTTACTTCTCACTTCTTTTATATATACTTTAGTAAAAATTCTTTCTAAAAAGAAAATTTTTGTTACTATTTTGCTAAAAATTTCATAAAATGAGTTTATATTATATGTTCAAGAAATAGAAGTCAAAAATAAATTTTTGTACTCATAAGTTTTGAACCTAGGTATTTGCATTAGTCGCACTACTTCTCAATTTTGTGGCTGAAACTATTTATAGATATTACTATTTTTATCTAACAAATCATTCATTAAACTAGTGGTGTCAAATCATTTCACTACTCGCTCCTTTATTTTAGTTGCTAGTTTATAGGTCCTTCCTTCTTTATATATGTATTTAAAGAAGCTTTCTACCTCTTTTAAAAAATTATCACCCCTCCGAATAAAAACAAAAGCTTACTACATTATGTCAAAGAAATAAACTTCCTCAAAATCATCACCATCTACTCCGACAAAATCATCGGGGAAAACGTCTTCCAAATCCATTAATATTATTGCCTCCCCAACTCCAAATAGAGATCAAGAGTTAGAGTGGCAAGAATATTGTACTGGATTTTACAGATGTAAAGAAGAAAAGACAATTCTCTGTATCACCATCTACAAGATATAAGATCGACAAGATACACCACTATCAGCAGGAACAGATGAAGCTACAACGCGAAGTATACTTCGAACAACAAAAACCTCACGTAGATTAAGCTTCCATGAAGAATTGCACTTCGAGCTTGCGGAAATTATGTTGTCTTAGAACCCAGACATCATCCTCTGTCCATAACTCCAGAAACTCCAAAAAGACCATCCACATCTTGGAGTCCATGGAAGAAAACCCCCAAGGATCATAAGTATAGTCCCAATTCGTGGACAAAAACTACAAGGAAAACGAGGGAGTTGGATCCAAAACTCCTAGAAAATCAACTTCTTCTGAGTCAGATTAATGTGATGATCTTGTCTCTTTCTTTTTCAATTGAATTATGTTAATAAAATTTGCATTGATAGAACATGCAAAAGACAAGGATGTACTCTTGATATTCGTTAATTAAAAAAAAATCTTTGACTAAATATTATTGAATTCGTATTATAAGATGATCTGTATCACTAATCATAGATATTTAATAACTTAAACTAAATAAGAACTAATAAGAATGAATATCTAAAATTTATTATTGCCAAAAATAATTATATAAAAATACATATAAAGACTGCAAAACGGTAAAATTGGAAAAACCAGTTTGTCTTCCACCAATCGACTGTTGGATTTCGACTAGTCGACTAGTATGCAGATCCGAGGGAAAAAATTTGCTACCCCATTTCATCCTCTATAACGTCCAGCAACTATTTTTACTTCATTTCAAAAGAACCTAGTCGCCTCTATCAAAAACCTAAGTCTTCTCCCATCAGAAAAATTCGTTTTTTACATCATATTTCGTCGAATTAATGGCTCTTCCACAAAAAGACCAAGAAGAGGCGCATCGTCTTCTACAGAGAAACCCATAGATTCGTATATCTCTCATTGGTTGTGGAATGATGTTGCAAAGGATAGATGGAGGAAAGTGGAGAAATTAAAGTTTAATGGAGGAGTATATGTTAAATTTTCTGATTTCGAGACATACGGTCTAAAATGATTAGCACAAAAATGAAGGCTTGAGTCTTTGATGGATTATAATCAGAATAACCGAAAAATTAACATTTTCATGGTAAAACTTTTCTTAGCCAATTTGAATTTGGATCATCTTGTTCTCAGAATTCCAGAAAATTGCGCTTGGAGCCTAGTATGCGGCAAACCAGTGTTTCTTATTATTGAAACACTAGGCCATATTTTGAATTCTCCATCAGATGTGATACCGTTAGGAGAATTAAAGTGCGATGTTGGAGTTAGAGATGAAGTCAGTCGTTTATTCATTGACAATGAATCGGACGGATCACATACTAAAGGTTTACGTCCTAGTGCAAGGCTACTACATCATGCTCTTACTTGAACGAACTTTCCTCGCACCGAAACTTTTGATATCGTCTATGCCGAGACATTTCGGGTTTTATATGCAATCTATAACGAAACTCCGGTCAATTAGATGCAAAAAATCTTGGATTACATCTCACTTTATACTAATGGAACTCCAACTTACTTTTATTATGGTGAGTATCTTATGTGAATTTTTGCAAAAGTTGGAATACCCAAACCTGCATCCGATAAACTAGAGGTAAAAATTCTTAATAATAGAACTTGAAAATGATGAAAATGCCACCTTCGGTTCGGAGAATTATGAGCTTATAAGAGTGGAAGAAAAGGGAGACAGATCAACCATCGTCTAGTGCTTCTCATGTTAATCTAGAAGATGTTCACTTGAAGAATGATTCACAAACTACTTGCCAAGCAATTGATGTTATTGCTCATTACCAACTTCTTCTATAAGCCAGGCTTAAAAGAAATAATAAAAAGGTTGACAAGAAATTCAATTAATTCAAGAAATTTCTCAGAAATATGTGGAATGTGATTTCTTGTACTCTTGCACTTTAAGTTAAGCTACGGATCCGAGTAAAAGGCCAATATCACATGCCCATTGGACATCTTCAGAAAGTATGGAATTCTACGCTTTCCAAGCTTACTTTGGTGATATGTTTGCTTATGATTTTCTAATAAATATGCTTATGCCCTTTTTAACTCAAAAAAAACTAAAGGGATCTGTACTGAGTGATCTCTCGTTATTTTGGTTATTAAATTTTAAGAGGCTTGTACTAAATGGCCTCATATGTACTTTAAACTTTATTATGTTGTTTAAGACCACTCCCATGTTGTAATTCTATCTAGTTGCTTGTTGTTTTCTACTATGTCAAAATTGGTTTATACATTCTCTCTTGATTGTTGTTTTCTCACGATACTTATTCCTTTTAATCGATGACAAAGTTGGAGAAATATGTTATCATTATATCATTATATACACTAGCATTTTGTTACAGGAAAAGGTAAGTATATTAAATTATTATGCACCAACAAAATGTTGTAAAAAAGCTTTTTATTCAGGGGGAGACGACTATATACAAGCATATATTCAAGGGGAGCAAATCATTATCATAACAACAATGCAAGGTGTTGTCATGAATCAAAAATGGGGGAGAATGTTGATTCACAAGATTTTTGATTCAAGACAACAACGAAATGAAGATCAAATCAAAGAGTTAGTTCATATATATATATATATATATATATGTGTGTGTGTGTGTGTGTGTGTGTGTGTGTGTGTGTGTGGTTGCGTTAGATAAATGTTAAGATTCATCCTCATTTTACAAAATACAAATGCCCGAAATTTAATTATATATATATATATATATATATATATATATATATATATATATATGAATAAATGGCTAAAAACAGCCATTACTGGGCAACATGCCCTGAACCAGTCGACTGGTTCATTTCAGACCAGTCGACTGGTTAGGCAAATTTTGCCTGGTAACAGCTACTTTTAGCTATTTTCAATATATATACGATTTATACTTTTTAACCACTTGACTGATGATTTTCAGACCAGTTGACTAATTCAAACATAACAGCCATTTTTATGGAAGGACATCATCTTTTATGAAGAGATTCCTCTTCATTTCTGAATAGAAATGTGTGCATCTCTTTGATAAAACTCTTCATGAAAGATCTCTACTCTTCAACTATTATATATACACTACAAACTTGGTTTCAAATAATTGAATCTTTCCAAATTTATTCTATTTTCTTATCTACATTTCGAAGCACTCTTGCATTCTAAAAAGCTTTCAAATATTTAAATTACCTGTTGAATCATTGAAATTATTTCATATTTCTTGATTCAATAAGTAATATACTTCCTTCAATCTTCACATACACATTATATACTTGAGGATAAGATTCTAGGAAGGGTGTACTCAAACGTTGGCTATTCAGTGTTGTTCAATAACACAAGCAGAAGTCAAACTCGTGTTATTTGTAAAAGTCCTGTGTCGGTGCTCAAGTGGGAAATCTTTGTTGGGGCTTAGATTGTTGTGAACATGTTCCCTCGGGTAAAGAGAGAGTTATGACAGTAGAATTCCAAAAGGAGTCTGGGATTGGACGTAGGACGGGAAGTCCGAACCAGTATAAAATTCCTGGTGTCACTTTACTTACTGGATTTACTTATCTGTGATAGTTTATATTAGTTAATAGTTACTTGCATAACTATTGTATTAAACAAGTTAGGATATCATAGTCAATTTCGCTATATTCCACATATAAAGATCCCACACTAAGTCACATGACTTTTCATTACTATCTGTAAGAATTTAAAGGTATAACACCATTGTTCAAAGAATAGTAGGAATTGAATACAAAAATTGATATTAAAGGAAATGATTATGATTCTTTGGATCTGTGCATATAATGAGTAAGGTTCATTGATTACATGCATATACCCAGAGAATATTGGAAAGATATACATTCTTAAAAGATGTTTTATGCAGTAATGAACTAAGAAAGAAAGAACACCCACTACTACTTAAATTGTATTTTTGCGATGATTGATTTGACGAGACCGAGATTAGATTTGTGTGATTCCTATCCAAAACCCACTTCGAATCAATTAATGTTTCAAAAAAGGATGATGAATTAACAAGAATGACATGGATCGAATGAAGGGTTGTTGTCAATGATCCTCAGGGGATTATTCCCATATTAATAAATCGATAACGATTCTACATTTAGAGCTTTGATGCAAGTGCTACTCTTTGTTAGATCAAACGATCTAATAAGAGTAGTCTCACTAGTTTATCCAAAACCTAGATAATTTGTAATAATGAAGGTTTGACAATACATTTATGATACGCGTATATTGATCTCCATAAATGTATATATGTTTGGTGGTGTGGAAAGTAATTCTCCTTCGCTATATAAACATTTCTCTGAGACATATGAGCTTATAGGTTGTGCATTGGCGAAATTCAATCGCATGTAATGGACTTGGCAATATGGCATTCAAAGTGAAGAATGAGCTTGGTATAGGTAATCGATGACTTTAAATTTCATTACCCGATAATGGCATTAAAAGGGCATGCAGTAAGGCTATGTGGTTCATGCCCATTAGGATATGAACGTCGTATTTCTGGATTACTTAATATATATCAAGTATGTAGTGAATGCTAAGAGACGTATCAAAAAATCTAGTTTTGGCCGAGGCGATGTCATATACGGTCGGCATGGTACCTTCAGGTATATGTAGGTGTGTCAATCTTCCAAGTTGGGCATGAGGGATATAGGCATCCTCGGATACATCCCTCTACAGGTGACCTGTATGGAAGGTAGTCTCTTTCCTTGCCATTGTATGGAATCCATTTTCCCTTAGAGCTTGCGATTTTGTTCGTGTCACCTAACATACACGAAATTTAATAGTGATAACAATTTATCACTTTTATTTGATTTATTTTAATAGGTTTTATTCCAAAAGTCATTAAAAATAATATCATATAATTTTATGTATCAAAAGTTTGGTTACTATACGGAAAAATCCAGTGCGATGTCTACGTGTGATCGTGATCTTATAGGATACCGTTGTTTTCCTAATAACAATGGATTTGAGTTTCTCACACCAGCCCCATGACTAACCGGAATCTGTTTTTCCTTATACTATGAGTGCTCCTATTTTATTAAGGCCGCCTTGTCCCTCAAGTTTTCTTGGATCAATTGGATGATGCTTAGAGCTGAATATTTTGTAGATAGTCATATATTCACACCTTTACCTAGTTTCATTCAGCATTGTGGAGGTTGTTTATATAACTATCCAATTTGATATTAATTTCACTCTGATAAGGACGATTAAATTTTCCTTTGTAACATTTTATATGATGAATATACATATATATATGTATACACATTTTTCGTTATGTAATATTCTGTTCTTTCTACTTCTTCCTATTTTCTTTCTTACTATAAATGGTTCACTTCTCCGGAACTTGGTTTTTCCACACATCGATACCATTGATGTATTAGTGTCGATTTCCAAGTGTTGAGAAAATAGGTCATTTCATTTGATATCAAAGCTTGGGTTGAACGGATACCAAAGCCTGATCCAGGTAAAAGACTCATCAAAAATAGAGTCAGAAATAGCCTAGGATAAGTAACTCGTTAGAGATGGAGATAGAAACACCCTAGTATGAGTTGAAAGTAATATATATGAGTGCGTATTTTCAAGTATAAACGATTTCTCTTTGATATTTGGTAAAGAAATAACTATATATATGACTTATTTTCCATAAAATAATATCTTTGAAAAGTATTGTTATTAAACGGTAATGGTCAAAACTATAAACATCTTATGATGATAGTCTCACAGTTTGTCAGTAAGATGTTTATCATGAGAAGGATATAGTAGAAACTTATCATTAAAAGTACTTGGAATTTTAAGTTAGACCTATTAGTTAATAATTAGAATATGCTACTGATATGTGTCCTTTGTCTTTATATAAACCCAAAGGGGAAAATAACTACAAATAGGATTCCATCAAAGCCTAGGAGAATGCACCTATCGTCATTTCTAGCAATGACACCTAACATACAGTCCTTCCCTATTCTTGCTTTAATTGTGAAAATATTCCTGCGGTCAAGATGGTAATTCCCCGTGAGACTCTAAAGCTTATCATTCTGTCTAGCGACGAAGATCTTGCACCAATCCTCAAGATAGAGGAATCGAAGCAATAGAGGAGGTAGAAGGACCTGAGGCTGAACTCAACATCCAAAACTCAGCTTACTACGACTAGTGGATGTGCGACAATTATGGGAACAACGTAAGAAGCATCCAGGCTAGCAATCTCGTTTAGTCCCTTGGAAGCGACTTCATCGAGTGACAGGACAAGATGAAAGTTAAAGAAGAAGAAAAAGAGGAAGCCCCCATAAAGGATGAGTTGTCCTCAGACTTCAAGAAATTGAGGAGGACTGCATCATGGAAGAAAACCAACTACCGGAAGAAGAGGACAGAAATGAGGTCAACGACGAAGATGAGGAGGACAAAGATATATGCTTCGAGGTGGATTTTAGTATGGAGGAGCCTTGTCAGAATTTGAAGAATAGGATTTTATTGGAAGTATTATAATTAGTTAAAATTATGTGGGGGTGTTTTAGTAGTAGAGTTGTAAGAATCTTTTTGTGTATGAATGAAATTTCCATTATTATACATTTTGTGTAGATCTCTCCTAAGAAATTTACAAAGACAAAAATATTGAGAAATTACTTTAAGTTAAGATTTAGAAAGGAAATTTTTGGATAAAAAGACTATGCAAGGACATAACATTTCATTTAGTATCAATGAAATCCATGATGATTTCTGCCATTGTCTGATGGTAGAAAAGCTTTGCAACATTTCATTTGGTATACACCATATTAAGATACGACTTCATATAGTATCAAAATTTTAAATGGTTACGAGTTGAATTAAGATAAGACTTCATCTTTGCAAGAAATATGATAGAGAAATAAGAAAATACGTATGATATACATTATCTTATAATAGGTAACTTGGTAAATTCTAACGATTAAGTAAACCTAGGTTTTCGACGATTTTGGACAATTGAAAACCACAAAGTTGGTTTAGAACTTGATGCAGAAAGTTTTCGAAAATATAAAGTCAAGCATATAGGGCACTTGAATTAAGAAGATAACAAGTTAGAAAACTTGTTGAATGTGCTAGTTAAAGAAAATGAACATGATGCTTTTGTGTACTCGTTGGACGTAACATAATATTATTCAAGTATAAACTTAAGATATGAAATGTGTATAAACTTAAAGAAACAACGCATTATTTGAATATTAAAAAGATATTGGTATTTAAGAAACTGATAGCATAAATACATAAGTTGTATGCAGATCGATTAATTTGCATCTTGATCAAGATTCGAGTATGAAACCTTGAGGTGTTTGCACCAGTCCGAAAGAGAATTCATCATTCGATGTTTGACGGCGAGTATTAATTGGGTTTGATAACGGAACTTAAGTTTTATATCATAATTAAGATCAATGTAAGGGGAGCAAAATTTTCCGATTAAAGAGCCTGATTGAAATCAACACAAATGATTGGAGGATCTATACTAGTTTGGAAGGAGAAGTTGTGAATTCAAATAAAGGATCAAATCATATGTTGCATGCAGATGGTTTATATACATCCGATGAGCGTAGGATTTATTTTGGGAGAAACTACCTTGGGTTTTATTTGGTGTGATTTCGAGGGTAAAATCCTTTTAAGGAGGTGAGAATGTAACAACTCGAAATTTGATCATCTTAACTAAGGATATTTGAATTATTTTAAAATTCAAATATGAATTATTTCTATCCAAAAATAAAGTCTAATGTGATAATACATAATAATGAACTCATTTTGGGAAATTATCCAAGAATATATTTCCTTAGGGAAAATGATGATAAAATAGTTGAAAACGTTCTATTAGTAAAACTGATTTCTAGTCATAAGGTTAAAGAATGGTTTTACTTATTTTCATTATTGAGCAGGAACATAAAATATGCTATTACATTTTATTTTAGAGAATTTATTGTATGCATAACATAATCAATAAGGGCACTATGTTTAATAACTTATTTATTGATTTAGATGATCTAATAATTATTACAATTATTCAAATAATTATCTAAATGATAATAAATCATTTTAATTATCAGCTAAATTTTACAATGTTGTGAAAGGTCAAACGAGCTGTCGCTCTTTGGAAATGGGGACTAGGGCCCCGTCGCAGCCTTAATTTGGCACGTTGGGGATTGTGTTCGCGTCCGACGCATCGGACGCCAACACAATTTACCCCGTTCAGAAGAAGCGCTCGCCGGATGATGGAAATTTACCCATTGGCATCCGACGCGCCAGACGCCAGCCTTAATTTTTTTTTATTAATTACCTGAACAGTTTGCTCATGTATTAATTACCCATGAGACGCCAGCCTTTTTTTTGTTAATTACCCATGTATTAATTACACTGCATTGTAAGTGCTGCAAGACAACATATGTTTCCCATGAATTTACTTTCCTGTTAGTTACCCATGTACTAATTACACTGCATTGTAAGTGCTGCAAGACAACATATGTATTAATTACCCTGAATTTACTTTCCCATGTATTAATTACGCAAGCCTTTTTTTGGAATTCAGTTTCTATTTTGTAGAAAATGGAAATAAAATAATAATTAACTAACAACTAATTACCCCATTAAAAAGTTAGTGTTTAATTAATTTAAAGCAAACAAACAAACAATTAATTTACGGTCATTTAAAAATTAGTGTTTAATTAATTCAAAACAATTAATTTAACAATTAATACCACGTTCAAATATCCCGTCGTATGTAGCTAAAAAACATATTTCCCGCTCACTACAGTACCATATTTACATTCCCCGCTCAATTGTGATGCTAAAATACACCATTCCCCTTTGGTTGAGAACGCACCGTAGGTATTTCCGTCGTCCTCTTCCTTCGTCTCGTTCATCTTCTCCCTACGTCACAACTCAGATCCTTCTAAAACACATCATAATCCTTAGATTTCTCCATGCCTGCCTTGCGGCAGCTTCGAAATCTATTTATCCCTCCGCTTCTCATTTTTTAGATCCAATGCCTAGATCATGGCGACCCTTTCCAAAAAGCTCTAATGAACATCGGATGTCAGGATCTAGCGCGAGATCTCGGGTAGCTAACTCACATAAACTGCTCAAGCATGAATCGAATCGAGACCTTTAAAGGCTGGCGAGGATTGTTTTGTTAGGTTCTCCAGTTGTTTATTTCTCTTGCTACTTTCGATTTGCTTATGTGTTTTGTGCATCCCTTTCTGCATCTCCGTTGATCGGAATTTGGTTGTATGTTTGGATTTTGGATCTGGTATATTTATGCTCTGGTGTGAGGGGGTTTCTTGTTACAAACGGAAATGGTATTTTGTCATGTAACGTTGGTTGACTATTTGGGGTGCTTGGCTTCTTCTGTCACCAAGGCTGTAGCTGCAATTTAGGTCACAACAATGATTGTTCTGCAGCGGTTGTTTACCTAGTTTTGGTATGTTCCTTTTGTGCTCCTTGGAAGTGCTTTAATCCCTATTAGCTTTATGTCACTGCTATGCTGTGACCAAACCCTGAGGTTTGCTGTTCTTATGAAACTTGTGCTGCTCGACTTGGGGCATGTAACTCTATGCTTTGATGCTGCTTCCCTGCTGGTTTTTGGGGTTGCAATTGCAATTTCATATCCTGGCAGTAGTAAGCTGTTTGTTGATTTTCCATTGGTTTGAAACTTAGGTTTGGGTGATATGCATTGATGTAACTCACTGCCGGCTTGCAGCATGTCAAATAGATGTTTGTAAAGTCTTATCCCTGCATTGAGAAATGTCATTAGTAGTCTAGTTTAGCTCCTGGACTTTAAGCCAGGTCAATAGCATTGGTTGATCCACTATAAAAAGGTCTGTGGTGGACGGTCCACCTTAAAAGCCAAGTAGCCGATTGGTGATCTGTCAATCTCCTGTGACTATTGTTTATTATTTTTAATAATAATAAGTCTTTGTGGTCACTTTAAAAATCGTTCAACTTTGCCAAAAAATCATCCTAATTACATTTTATAGTGATAAAAAATCAACTGAAAACAAGATTTCTAAAAAATATATTGAAAAATCGAAATCGCTCTACCGGTATAATTTCCAATTTTGAAAATAACAATTTAATATGGTTTTCATATTGAAATAATCATTTTTTTAATTATTCAAATATGATAATAAAGTTTCTTTCGATTTTTGCTTTCTTCAATAAATCGTCAGATTGAAACCTGAAAAACAAATGTTAAGCAGGTTTCAGATTCCTGACAATCTAAAGAATAAAAGTTGTACATGATTGTGTTACACACATGTACATACATACATACATACATATATATATATATATACACACATATATATATATATATATATATATATATATATATATATATACATGTACATATGCACATGATGATATATATAAAGGGATAATAAAGGATTAAACAAAAACGTAAGCATAAGAAAACAAAACGAGTTTACTTTAATAAAACAATGCCGTATTCTTACACATACCATAGCATTACACCTACATACACACATTGAATCATCTTATACACAAGTATAAGTATGGCAAGGGAGAGGCAGGGCGAGGCCAAACCTTAGGGAGGAGGAATAGAGTTTTAATAATTTTCCAAACAATATTTTATTTCCTAAGTTTATTTATAAATACCATACCACTTTCTCTCATTTCTTTACGCCTAAATTCTACACTTCTTACTCCTCTCAAGCTTCATTAATAGCTTCCAAACTCTCTTAAAATAATAATAAAACATAAGAAGAGAAGCAAGAGGAAATCAAGGAAATGCTAGTGGAATAGCTTAAAAGATCTTCTTTCTACTAACCTCTTTCTCTACCATAATCACCATTACTATCAAGTGGCTCGATCATGTGGATCAAACCACGACCGAATCAATTCGGTGGGGAGGAGAAAGGCAAGAGCGTTCGGGGAATGAATACTCGAGTCTGGGAAGTTTTGGTGAGATCATAACAGGGTTATAGAAAATTTTAAGAACTACAAAAACCATTGAAGATGAAAAGCTAACTTTAAAAGAGCATAATTTTCCATATGTTAATGAAATGATTATGCTTGTTATAATGATGGTTTATGATGTTTATGTCGCGATGATGATTGTTTATTAATTTTTGATTGATAACATGTTTGTTAAATGGATTACTTAACAGGTCACACTAAGTACACAACAATACGCAGAAAGGAAATTACTTTCCTTTTATGAATGATTAAACCTCTTTAAAATGGTTTGAAATGTTTTAAAAATAACCTATAAACACTTCTAAGGGTAAACAGGAAGTTTGAAAAGAATACGAGATTTGAATAAAATTTGGGTGTCGTGAAACGGTAATTCACAATTACTCGCTTTAAAAAGTAAATCTTTTGTGTATGGAAACATATGAATTCAAGTTCTTTAAAATAATATTTTTATGCTATAACTATAGGTCTCTAAGAACAAAAAAAAAATCAAGATTTTGTTGAGTAAAGTTTGAAATATGACCAAAATAAGTTTTGAAAAACATTACAGCTTTACATATCGAAATCCAAATAATGAAATTGTTTAAAATTAAGGTTTCTATCTCTTAAAAAGTGAATAAAATCATATAAATCATTTAAAACTTTTAAAAGTGATGTAAGTTGAATATATAAATTTTCCAATGATAGAAGAATCGTTTTGATCAATTAATTTAAAATAGTACTTTCCTCAGCACTTTTAAAATACCAATTATATACAAGTTTAAACTTAACAACTCTTTCCCAAATATCTTAGGAATGTTTCAAAATGTTGAACAAACGTTTTATAGATTTATTAAAAGTTTAATAACTTATATAAAAGTGTTTTAATGATTAAATTCAACCAAAAGCTATCATAAGCAATTGTGTTCATCTTAGCTCTAATAAGTCGATGTGTAAACCCTATTTTTCTATTTCTGAGGTCTGGATGTGGGAGTTTTACTAAGGATATGTTTAGGAGCAACCAATGCCCTGGCTCGCTGGCCCTTTACTGGGTAGGAGAAGGATAAGGTTAGAATGTCAGAAATGGTATAAAAGAGCAAGTTTTCTTAGGATAAATGAATTGGATTACTTAGAGATGATCTTCTCGTATCTAGTATCAAATTCCAAGGAGGGATTCATACTATCCATAATAATTCAAAAGGTCTTTACACCGTTGTTCAACGAATAGTAAAAATTGAATGCGGAAATTGATATCGAGTAAATGAATATGATTTCTACGGATCCACTATACTAAAATGGACTTACCATCTAATATGACATAATGAATGAGGTTTAATGATTGATTGCATATATCTACATAATATTTAAAATATATACATCCCTAAAAGATGTTTCAGGAAGTACTGAACTAAGAATAAGGAACACCCAATACTACCTAAACAGTATTTTTGCGATGATTGATTTGAAGAGACTGGGATTGGATTTGGGTGATTTCCATTTGAAAACCACTTCAAATCAATTAACGTTTCGAAAGCAAGGACGATGAATTAACAATGAAGAATAAACAATAATGATGTAGATTGAATGAAGGGTTGTTGTCACTGACCATTGAGGGAATATTCCTACATTACTAATTAGACATTTATTGTACATTTATATCTTCGATGGAGAAGGGATATCTTTATTAGAGCACATGATTTGGTGACGGTCGTGCCTTCAGTTTATACAAACCTAGGATAACTTGTATGGACGAATGTTGACCTTACACTTCTTATACACGCATATTGATCTCCATGAATGTACATCTTTTTGGTGATGTGGGAAGTAACTCTCTCGCACTATAACCTCTTCTTTGGAACATACGAGCTCATAGGTTGTGCATTAGTGAAAATCAGTCGTGTGTAATGGACTTGGCAACGTGGCATTCAATGTGAAAGATGTACTTGATATAAGGTAACCGATGGCCTTAAGCCTCGTAACCCTATAAGGGTAGAAAAAGGGTAGGCCATAAGGCTATATAAGCCTCACCCATTAGAATATAATCATCACCTTTTTAGATTACTCATTATTTGTCGGGAATGTGGTGTATGTTAAGAGATGTCTCGAATATGCTGTTTATGTTTGAAATGATGTCATATTCGGTTGTTAACCACCTTCTGGTCTATGTAGCTAGGTCGGTCTTATCATTTGGGCGTGAGGGTTATAGACGTCCTCGGGTATATTCCTCTGTAGGTGTACTGTACAGAAGGCACTCCCTTACCTTGCCATTGTATGGAAATCTATTTTCCTTTTTTTTTGTATTGCCTTACATACATGGAATTTAATAACGGTAACGATTTTGCACTTTGATTCAATTGATTTATTTTAATGGATTTTATCTCACAAATCATTAAAAGTAATATCAGATAATTTTACGTATTTGGTTTCCATAAGAGAAAAACTCGTGCCATGTTTATATGTGGTTGTGGTCTTACAGGATACCGTTTTATTCCCTAAAACCAATGGATTTATGTTTATCAAACTAGTCCCATGACTAAGCCTAAGTTATTTTTCCTTAAACTTTTCGTGCCCTTATTATCTACAAACAGACTAGTAGCTCAAGTTTTCTTAGATAAATTGGACTGAGCTTTAAGCGGAAGATTTTGTAAATAACCATCTATTCCTTCCATTACTATTTCATTCAGCATTGTCAGGACATATTGTATAATTGTCCAAGCTAACGTTTAGTTACAACCTGAAACGTACGATTTGATTTCCCATTGTAACATTTTTATATTATTAAACATATATATATATATATATACACACACACATTTACTGCTATACAAGATTATGTTCTTTCTACTTCTTTCTATTTTCTGTCCAGCACTTGGTTTTGCGGCACATGAATACAATGGATGTATTAGTGTCGATTTCAAAGGGATGAGGAAGTGCGTCGTTTCATTTAACCTTCTTCTTGTAATTACTCTTGTTGTTTTTCCACCAAGTTTTATTTGAAACTATTGCTTCTGGAGCTTCCTTAACTTCCTTCTTGCCAACCTCCGGCATGAGAGCCATCTCCACTAGGGGCTTGAGTAACATACATCGATACATACATACATACATACATACATGCGTACATATATATATATATATATGTGTGTGTGTGTGTATATGTGTGTGAGTGAGTGCCAACCCTAGAAGTGGTTGGTTTAGTCCTTTGGTGAATTTCAATGCCTTCTTGTACTAAGTATTGACAAGTTCCAGAACAAGCCTCAAAACCTCATTCAATTGGTTGATATATTCCTTAACCGGCAAATCTTCCGGTTTCATATTGATAAAACTCTCTGTAACACCTCGTAATTCTGTAACACTAAGTTTCACAAATTAAAGTATAGTTGATTCTAAACGTGGGAATTAAGGGAAACGGGTTACGCTGTTGCGTTCGTCTCAGAATTCTGCTTGAGATAGAGTCCGAGTTTGCGAAAATCGGACTCTGTATGAAGGAGTTATGGCCTTCCGAAATTTCAGAATTCAATTTAAAATTCAAAACCGTTCAGAATGAAATTCAAAATTTGAAAAATAAGCTCAAAGTGGGCTGGGCGGGAAAATTCCCGCCCAGGGACCAGGTCGATCACAGGGTCGACCATGGTGTCGACCTGGTCACCCCCAGGTCGACCATAGTGTCGACCTGGGTGTCGACCTGCCAGCCGACCTGCTTGGTCGGCCCAGTTTGTCTGGTTGGGTCCTGGCTTGAATTTCTGGGCTTGGTCCTGTCACTAGGGTTGAGTTGTCTTCTTTTGATTGGCTTCTCTTTAGAATGGATGGCTTTGATTAACCCTGGCTTCATCGATGGCTCTAATTAACTTGCAACTCTATAAAAACACCCTAGGTCTCCAACTAAAATTCACACAAAAACAAGAACTTGAGCCGCCATGCTGTAGGAAGAAAACTAAGGAGAGCCTCCGCTTGAAAAGAGACGAACAACAAATCAACTCAAGCTAATTCAAATTTGAGATTAAAGCTACTAATAAAATCAAAACAACAACGTCTACCCAGAGGAACGCATCTCAATTTCAGAACCTCAGATCTCAGAAAAACAAGACCGTCTTGCGTTGTAAGTATAGTGGTTTTCTGAATATGAATAGAAATTGCGATGTGATTCGATGTAAATGAAATTGGGGTTATACTATTGTAAAATATTGATGTAAATTCTGTGTATTGCGTAGATTATGTCATATTTTGTATTGGGTGTTTGTAGCATAAATTGGTTGATGCGAGCCTATTGACATTTGTATATGAAAATAAATATCACTTGCAAGTTTGTAGTAAAACACTAGAATTGACATCTTTATGTTATGTCGTTAACATGGTTAGCATACATTCTTTTTAGGCCTAAGTTGAGACTCATGTAAACATGTTCCAAGTTGAAATCTTTTATGCCTACACGACTCAAAACCTTTGCATACATTATTATGTTTATTTGCAAGTGATAATTGGGTTTATGCAAGTACCTTTTGGTTACACAAATTATACTAATTTCATGTTGAAATAGGCTACTTGATGTAAAGTTAGTTTACACCTTTGGGTTATGTCAAAAAGTGGACATTTTTTGCTAGTTTGGTGTTTGACATTATGCCTAGTTATATGTGTATAAAACCATGTTTAAACAAGTCTAAAAGTACGCCATTTCATGTGACACCAATTTAGTTATATCCTTATTAAATGCAAGTTCACATGACCCACAATCTATGTTAGTGGAAATGCTATGTTGCAAGTTCATGCGCCACACACTTTTATGTATTCTAGAACAATTCATGATTCTGTGCTTCCCCTTTTTATGTTTATGAGTTGGGCTGAAATGCTAAGCCCAACATATGTTATAACGCTGCGTACGTACAAACGGGGGAAACAAACGTTGGGTTTAAAATAAAATATATGTATTGGCATGTTTGACACATGCCAATGAGTAGTGACATTTAAAGCGGTATAAATTGTTATACCCAAAATTAGTGAATTTGGATAATTGGGCCATAAACTTTTACATATAAAAAATGTAAATTTAGACAATATGAATATGCTTAACCCGAGGTTGGACTGAGTTGTGATGTAAACCGGCCCGGACCCGCCCGGCTGTCCAGTAATCACAACAATACCTATCCAATGTGAGAGGTTAAGGCATTGAGCCCAATAAAGTCCCGAGATTAGACTGAGATGTGGCGTAAGACTGCCCAGAACCGACCGGCATACAGGCAGCCACAACAATACCTGTCTAATGTGAGTGGTTGGTGCTTTAATAAGACAATTAAAGCTAAGTTAGGATTGGTAGGGTTAAGTTAACTAAAACACTTAACCAACTAAATATATTAACAAGACAAGACTTGTAGGGGTTAAGTAACTAAGAAAACACTTAGCCAAATTAACATGTTAACTAGACTAGAAGGTGAGGTTAAGTAAAGTTAATACACTTAACCAACTTAACATATTAACAAGACAAGACTTGTAGGGGTTAAGTAACTAAGAAAACACTTAGTCAAATTAACTTGTTAACTAGACTAGAAGGTGAGGTTAAGTAAAGTAAATACGCTTAACCAATTTAACATATTAACTAGACTAGAGGGTGATGTTGAATAAATTCGGGACACTTAACCGTTATAACCTGATAATTAGATAAGTGGGTGAGGTTAAGTAAATTTAGAATGATTAACCATCATAACATGTTAGCTAGTTAAGTGGGTAAGGTTAAGTAAATACACTTAGCCAATTTAATATGTTAGCTGGACTAGAGGGTAGGGTTAAGTAAACTTAGAACACTTAACCATCATAGTGTGATAAATTGAACATGGTTAAGTTGAAACATGAAGGGACAATACTTAACCATTAGAACATGTTAATTAAACAAATGTTAGGGTTAAGTTAACTAAGGGAACACTTAACCGTTATAACATGTTAGTTAAAACAGGTGGGCAAGGTTAGGTTAAAAGGGACACTTAACCAATACAAGATGAATGGGTAGGGTTAAGTAATAAGAAATACTTAACCAATATAACTTGGTTTGTGATAGGGTTAAGTCAACATGAACTACTGATAACACTTAGCCAGTTTAATATGACAAAGGAATGGGTTAAGCTAACTTGAATTGACTAATGACACTTAACCAATCCAACTTGACGAGAAAGAGACTAAGTAGTAAACCTTAGTTAAAAGGACTAAGTTGTAAACCTTAGTTAAGAAAACGACGGTTCGGGGACTAAGTAGTAATCCTTAGTACGACACGAGAAGGAGCGAACGTCCGTCTGATCTTAAAGAAGGCTCCAACGAACTGGGGAACGAAGCCCGTGGCTTCGAGGGGACGTGAGGGTACTCTTGGTATCCCTCTGTGAGGCTGCAGATGATCCTCCTGGGCTCACAGAGGTTAAGGTCTGCGTCAGAAGAACCAAGGGTATGCCTTGGTTGTAATTTAAGGCAACCTAAAGACTAGGATGGACCAGCGTGATTCGATGAGACCAGTAGCCCTGTGATAGCAACTCGTCGTCTACCTACCATCTTGAGTCAGTCGAGATACACACGCAGAAAGGCAGAGAACTCCCAACAGACCATATACTTGCTATCTAGTTATGGGTGAGGCTGACCAATAGGAAAGTGGGGCATAGGTGGCAGGAGTATAGTTCTTGTGCTTGATTTTCTTGGATTGCCTTTCATTCGTTGAGGGAGGGGTCAGGTGGGACCATAGCTACTAGAAAAACAGACCCTAGCATCTGCATCGGCAGATATCTGAAAGCTCCCGACCGAGTTCCATGTTTCTAGAATAGCCCTGCCACGGGACTCGGGTCGCACATTTCAGGACATGTGCATCTATACAACGATAAACGATTCGCGACACATACGTGGGGAAAGTCTAGGAACATATACCAATCTGGGTAGTGTGTCCTACGCTAGGGGCATCATTCGACAGGTAGCATAATCCCTAGTTGGACCTAGGTGGCATAAATCCTGAATCCGAGAAGTATTAGATAAGTCGCATAAACCCTAGTTGAATCTAGGAAGCGCTTGATAAGAAAACCCTAGAATAGATCTAGGTAATAAATAATATATGTACACCTAAAGGCAACCACAATTACAGGGATTGGGATCACGTTATCATCTTTATACAGATTACTAGTTGGGATACTAGTTAGGTGGTGCAGAGATATAGAATGGTGTGTGATAATATATTCGGTGTAAACTGTCTTGCTTTGGTTTATATTAGTCTGTTATTCTGGTACTTTCCTATTTTTCAGTTTATTCCTGTTATGTCCTTTTCCTTATTCATATGCTGAAACACCACTAGACTTACCAGGCTTTATGTCTGACTCTATGTTTTCTTTTGTCTTCTTTTCTTCCATTCCCCCCAGGTAGTCAGGGAGGGAATTGCTCAGATTTGTATGGACCTGTTACTTTTTCCAAGCTTGAAGACTCTTTGATGTGCTGCTTTGGACCCTTTTTCCACCGCTATGGCTGGCTAATGTTTTATTGGGGAATATCATTGTATATTTATGCTTCTTCATTTTGTTAAACAAGATAGATACTTTGTTGTTGGAAAACAATCTTTGTACAAGCTGTTTATAAATGCAATAAAGTTTTATTCACTTTTCCGCTGCTTTATTTATCTGTCTTGTAATTTATCTGCATCTTTTACCTATAACACTTCACAGAACTTAGTGCATTCCCTTTGTGAGTGACACTAACGGATGTGGGGTGTTACACGTGGTATCAGAACTGAAGGTTACTGAATCAGATAAAAGATTTGAAAAATTATTTTCAAAACGGGTTTAAAAGAAGCATTTTCAAAAGAAAAGTTTTGTTTTAAAGGCATATTCCCCAAAGCCATATGCACTATCTTTTGATTCTCTGTTTGAGTCCTTGTTTCCTTTTTCTTGAGTCTCTTGGGCTCCTGGCTTTCTGGGAGGTAACCTCATCGAAGGGCGAAGTAGTGCCCGAATTCCATCTATAGCCGTAATAGTTTCACCTACGACTAGTTTTCTTTCAATCTTTGTAGGGTTTTCTATACGATGGAGGCAGCTTTCGAGAGATTTGTCAACATGATTACACAAGGAAGAGGATGAGGAGTTTGGCTAAGGGGCACAACCCAAGGATGAGTAATTCATGGATATGGACTTAGCTCACGAAAGAGGAAGGAATTATAAAACCTAAGACAAGAGGAAGTAGATTTTCTATGGTATAATAGGGCATATAATTAAGGACAAGGGCAAGGACGAGGGAAAGGATTTTCAGGAGGATGAGTTCGTGCTTTCACCACCAGAATTCCTGGGAGAGAGATAGTAAAAGTCTCCATTGGAAAAGTTTAGCTTTCCATTTGATCAACCTGTTAGTACTCTTTTGATCTTAGCACTTCGCATTCGTTTATACATGCTTCCATAGTTGTGCCTCTGCACCTAGGCACTTGTATAGTAGAAGACCCCAATTAGTCTCAGATCCAAATTGGTGGTTCGGCCCGTTTACCTTTGGTTTATAGGGATTTGAGAACGGCCACACTAAGTGTTGAGTTTAAGCGTAATGTTTTGGTTAGATGGGCTATGAGTTGATCCTAGGCATGGGTTGGTTGGCTAGTAATTCTGAAAGTTAGATTTTTTGACTTGCCTTGGAAATGCCCTCGAGATTACATGATCCTAAAAGGATCAGTTAGGCTTAACTATCTAGAATTGCTTAATACATTTATCGACGATTTGCAATCCATTAGAATAGTCCATGAGTACGCAGATGTTTTGATTAGGTTAGGGGTTTACCCCTAAAACGCGGGATAGACTTCCGCATATATCCAGTTGACAATGAAAAGCCAGCTATCCGATCAATGACAGTTTTGGAAATGGAGGTCAAGAAGCTTCACAATCGTGAAGATTAACTAGATAAGGTACGGTACAGAGAAGCTCAAGAAGATGGGACTTAGAAGACGGAAGACTAGATACGTGCATCATACCCTTTTTCTTAAGGGTATATTCTTTCTCTAGGAGTTTTATGCCTACTTGTTTCTAGCTTTTAAGGTATATCCTCTAGGACGTATCAACGATGCTTAGGTAGAAGCCAATTGATGTATACGTGTATTTGAAACATGTATTTGAAACATGTTATGATTGATGGTTGCAAGTGGTTGCTCGTGGATGCATATACACACCATATGCGCAAGAACGACTTAGTCACTTTCATATTGCATTCGCATATATGTATTTGCTTAACAGATTTAACTTGATATGTTTATCATATGGATGTTGCATATGAATGAATGACTATGCACACATGTAGTATTTACATAACTAGGGACGCTTGCATACATGATTGGATGCATGGCACTGACATAATTCGCAATAAGGAGGTCAACTGAATCAGTAGACCGCCTGATTTTTCATTAGATAAAGACATATACACACACTATGCATATGAAAGCATTTAGAAATCTTTTTAAGGACAATGAATGCCTGTGATTGAATGGTTGAATAGATTGGTGATTGGATGGTAGGACACATTCTTCCTAACTTGAAGATTACGGGGACGAAATCCTTTTAAGAAGGGGAGAATGTAACACCCCGTAATTCTATAACACTAAATTTCACAAATTAAAGTATAGTTGATTCTAAATGTGGGAATTAAGGGAAACGGGTTACGCATTGCGTTCATCTCAGAATTCTGCTTGAGATAGAGTCGGAGTTTGCGTAAATCGGACTCCGTATGAAGGAGTTATGGCCTTCCGAAATTTCAGAATTCAGTTTAAAATTCAAAACAGTTTAGAACGAAATTCAAAATTTGAAAAATAAGCTCAAACTGGGCTAGACGGGAAAATTCCCGCCCAGGGACCAGGTCGACAATGGTGTCGACCTGGTCACCCCCAGGTCGACCATAATGTCGACCTGGGTGTCGACCTGCCAGTCGACCTGCCTGGTCGACCTGGTTTGTCTGGTTGGGTCCTGGCTCGAATTTCTGGCCCTAGTCTTGTCACTAAGGCTGAGTTGTCTTCTTTTGATTGGCTTCTCTTTAGAACGGATGGCTTTGATTAACCCTGGCTTCATCAATGGCTCTAATTAACTTGCAACTCTATAAAAACACCCTAGGTGTCCAATTAAAATTCACACAAAAACAAGAACTTGTGCCGCCATGCTGTAGGAAGAAAACCAAGGAGAGCCTCCGCTTGAAAAGAGACGAACAACGAATCAACTCAAGCTAATTCAATTTTGAGATTAAAGCTACTAATAAAATCAAAACAACAATGTCTACCCAGAGGAACGCATCTCAATTTCAGAACCTCAGATCTCAGAAAAACAAGACCGTCTTGCGTTGTAAGTATAGTGGTTTTCTGAATATGAATAGAAATTGCGATGTGATTCGATGTAAATGAAATTGGGGTTTTACTATTGTAAAATATTGATGTAAATTCTGTGTATTGAGTTGATTATGTCATATTTTGTATTGGGTGTTTGTGGCATAAATTGGTTGATGCGAGCCTATTGACATTTGTATATGAAAATAAATATCACTTGCAAGTTTGTTGTAAAACACTAGAATTGACATCTTTATGTTATGTCGTTAACATGGTTAGCATACATTCTTTTTAGGCCTAAGTTGAGACTCATGTAAACATGTTCCAAGTTGAAATCTTTTATGCCTACACAACTCAAAACCTTTGCATACATTATTATGTTTATTTGCAATTGATAATTGGGTTTATGCAAGTACCTTTTGGTTACACAAATTATACTAATTTCATGTTGAAATAGGCTACTTGAGGTAAAGTTAGTTTACACCTTTGGGTTATGTCAAAAAGTGGACATTTTTATGCTAGTTTGGTGTTTGACATTATGCCTAGTTATATGTGTATAAAACCATGTTTAAACAAGTCTAAAAGTACGTCATTTCATGTGACACCAATTTAGTTATATCCTTATTGAATGCAAGTTCACATGACCCACAATCTATGTTAGTGGAAACGCTATGCTGCAAGTTCATGCGCCACACACTTTTATGTATTCTAGAACAATTCATGATCCCGTGCTTCCACTTTTTATGTTTATGAGTTGGGCCGAAATGCTAAGCCCAACATATGTTATAACGCTGCGTACGTACAAACGGGGGAAACAAACGTTGGGTTTAAAATAAAATACATGTTTTGGCATGTTTGACACATGCCAATGAGTAGTGACATTTAAAGCGGTATAAATTGTTATACCCAAAATTAGTGAATTTGGATAATTGGGCCATAAACATTTACATAAAAAAAATGTAAATCTAGACAATATGAATATGCTTAACCCGAGGTTGGATTGAGTTGTGATGTAAACCTGCCCGGACCCGCCCGGCTGTCCAGTAATCACAACAATACCTATCCAATGTGAGAGGTTAAGGCATTGAACCCAATGAAGACCCAAGGTTAGACTGAGTTGTGGCCTAAGACTTCCCGGAACCGACCGGCATACAGGCATCCACAACAATACCTATCTAATGTGAGTGGTTGGTGCTTTAATAAGACAATTAAAGCTAAGTTAGGATTGGTAGGGTTAAGTTAACTAAAACACTTAACCAACTTAACATATTAATAAGACAAGACTTGTAGGGGTTAAGTAACTAAGAAAACACTTAGCCAAATTAACATGTTAACTAGACTAGAAGGTGAGGTTAAGTAAAGTTAATACACTTAACCAACTTAACATATTAACAAGACAAGACTTGTAGGGGTTAAGTAACTAAGAAAACACTTAGCCAAATTAACATGTTATCTAGACTAGAAGGTGAGATTAAGTAAAGTTAATACACTTAACCAATTTAACATATTAACTAGACTAGAGGGTGAGGTTGAGTAAATTCAGGACACTTAACCGTTATAACCTGATAATTAGATAAGTGGGTGAGGTTAAGTAAATTTACAATGCTTAACCATCATAACACGTTAGCTAGATAAGGAGGTAAGGTTAAGTAAATACACTTAGCCAATTTAATATGTTAGCTGGACTAGAGGGTAGGGTTAAGTAAACTTAGAACACTTAACCATCATAGCGTGATAAATTGAACAGGGTTAAGTTGAAACATGAAGGGACAATACTTAACCATTTGAACATGTTAATTAAACAGATGTTAGGGTTAAGTTAACTAACGGAACACTTAACCGTTATAACATGTTAGTTAAAACAGGTGGGCAAGGTTAGGTTAAAAGGGACACTTAACCAATACAAGATGAACGGGTAGGGTTAAGTAATAAGAAATACTTAACCAATATAACTTGGTTTGTGATAGGGTTAAGTCAACATGAACTACTGATAAAACTTAGCCAGTTTAATATGACAA
This sequence comes from Allium sativum, assembly GCA_030737875.1. Taxonomy (NCBI): domain Eukaryota; kingdom Viridiplantae; phylum Streptophyta; class Magnoliopsida; order Asparagales; family Amaryllidaceae; genus Allium; species Allium sativum. Next base: position 827,794,699 of record CM060913.1, read on the forward strand.
AGGAATGGGTTAAGCTAACTTGAATTGACTAATGACACTTAACCAATCCAACTTGACGAGAAAGAGACTAAATAGTAAACCTTAGTTAAAAGGACTAAGTTGTAAACCTTAGTTAAGAAAACGACGGTTCGGGGACTAAGTAGTAAACCTTACTACGACACGAGAAGGAGCGAATGTCCGTCTGATCTTAAAGAAGGCTCCAACGAACTGGGGAACGAAGCCCGCGGCTTCGAGGGGATATGATGGTACTCTTGGTATCCCTCTGTGAGGCTGCAGATGATTCGCCTGGGCTCACAGAGGTTAAGGTCTGCGTTAGAAGAACCAAGGGTATGCCTTGGTTGCAATTTAAGGCAACCTAAAGACTAGGATGGACCAGCGTGATTCGATGAGACCAGTAGCCCTGTGATAGCAACTCGTCGTCTACCTACCATCTTGAGTCAGTCGAGATACGCATGCGGAAAGGCAGAAAACTCCCAACAGACCATATACTTGCTATCTAGTTATGGGTGAGGCTGACCAATAGGAAAGTGGGGCATAGGTGGCAGGAGTATAGTTCTCGTGGTTGATTTTCTTGGATTGTCTTTCATTAGTTGAGGGAGGGGTCAGGTGGGACCATAGCCACGGGAAAAACATACCTTAGCATCCGCATCGGCAGATATCTGAAAGCTCCCGACTGAGTTCCATTTTTCTAGAATAGCCCTGCCACGGGACTCGGGTCGCACATTTCAGGACATGTGCATCTAGACAGCGATAAACGATTCGCGACACACACGTGGGGAAAGTCTAGGAACATATACCACTCTAGGTAGTGTGTCCTAGGCTTGGGGCATCGTTCAACAGGTAGCATAATCCCTAGTTGGACCTAGGTGGCATAAATCCTGAATCCGAGAAGTATTAGATAAGTCGCATAAACCCTAGTTGAATCTAGGAAGCGCTCGATAAGAAAACCCTAGAATAGATCTAGGTAATAAATAATTGATGTACACCTAAAGGCAATCGCAATTACAGGGATTTTGATCACGTTATCATCTTTATACAGATTATTAGTTGGGATACTAGTTAGGTGGTGCAGAGATATAGAATGGTGTGTGATAATATATTCGGTGTAAACTGTCTTGATTTGGTTTATATTAGTCTGTTATTCTGGTACTTTCCCATTTTTCAGTTTATGCCTGTTATGTCCTTTTCCTTATTCATATACCGAAACACCACTAGACTTACCAGGCTTTATGTCTGACTCTATGTTTTCTTTCGTCTTCTTTTCTTCCGTTCCCCCCAGGTAGTCAGGGCGGGAATAGCCCAGCTTTGTATGGACCTGTTACTCTTTCCAAGCTTGAAGACTCTTTGATGTGCTGCTTTGGACCCTTTTTCCACCGCTATGGCTGGCTAATGTTTTATTGGGGAATATCATTGTATATTTATGCTTCTTTATTTTGTTAAACAAGATAGATACTTTGTTGTTGGAAAACAATCTTTGTACAAGCTGTTTATAAATGCAATACAGTTTTATTCACTTTTCCGCTGCTTTATTTATCTGTCTTGTAATTTATCTGCATCTTTTACCTATAATACTTCACAGAACTTAGTGCATTCCCTTTGCGAGTGACACTAACGGATGTGGGGTGTTACACTCTCCAACTGTGCTCCTTCTTCATCTTAGGTTAGAAACTTCTTTTCAAACCTCTCACTAAATTGTCCCATCCTAACTCTCCAGCCTCTGCCTCAAGCTCCTTTCAGCTGCCAAGTGGCAAGCTTAACTCTCTCCCGGTCTCCAAGTTGTATCAGCCCAATTAACCTCTTCGAACCCCTCAACCATGCTCGAGCCTCCACATAAGTATTAGTCCATATAAAAAGCCTACCTCATAAATTAAAAAAATTCTTAAAAATCTTAAATAAATAAGAGTAACTCAAAATGTCTTACAACCTCAGTCTCATAAGTCATATCAATGTACATTAATAAGCAAAACATCCCCCTCTCCAGATCCAACATAACAGAACAAATAAAATGACAAAAAGTTAATGTGAATACATCAATAAAAGAGAATAAGAAACTCCAAGAAGAACTTTCCCGACTGTTTATGTTATGCATTTCCCTGTGAGCCTAACGAGGAAGAAAAGAATGGAGAATAGGTCAGACATAAAGGCTGGTGAATATAAGTGACTACTAGAAAGTGAATAATAAGAGAAAATAAACTAAAGAATAGTTCCTATGTTACAAGAAATAAGTGCATGTTCATTAATTAAGGTTATTCCTTAAATTGTTTTCTTAGTTGATTTCTTGCACTATAATTTGCTACAATAGAATTATTATTAGGGTTGATTCCTAATTCAATGCAGATCGACCTCCTCACTCTACCAAGAAGCTGGCATGGTAGTTGATGCCTCTTTTACTGAATATAAACCCACTCGGACGTGAATAGGGCCAAAACATCACTTAATGGTGCATATATAAGAACATTCCTTCAAGAGCCACATATATAAGTACATCCCATTGAGGGCCACATCTATTTTGAAACATTGTCCATTGATTCACCATGAAGATGGACATCTATCTAGTGCAACACGGGTATATTTACCTTATTCGATGTTGCATGCTCGATCATTACTGGTACACACTGATTATCATCCACTATATTGGACTTGTTATTTACCCCCAATATGGCATGTGTGTCTGGTCTGTCTGCAATACGAGCCCCTCGAGCAAGAATGTAGTTGCGCTTCCATCTTAGTCCTCATGGTTGACCCTTACCTTTTATTATGATATTTTATTCTTCCTATGTCTTATCTCTTCGTGATAGTTTTTATTTAACCATGAATGAATATCATAATAGGTTTTCGTTTTTTCTTTCTTTCTTGAATATAATATATGTTATAATTTCCTGCAAGTCTCCAAGGCTTTCTCTTTGCAGTATATTCTTTCATTATAATTCTGCAAGTTTACTTATGGTTTATGTCTTTTGGCCAATTGTGTATTTTCTATTTAGTCCACATTTCATGAAACTCTACCATTTTCCGATAAATTTCACTTAAATTAAAGGATTAAGTCTCCTTTTCAAATATAACATTTACAGAAATATTTGCTATTTTAACATGCGTAAAAACATAGATAACTGTAAATAAATTGTAAAGTTGAGAGTAACTGAAATAGATTGAATAACATCTTGTATATGAATTAAACTATAAAACAAAAACTATAAACTAAACTATTTTCAACCCTTTTTATTTAACTTTTCAAATTCTAAAATAGCAGCTTCCACTAACCTATCATCCTACACTAATGCATGCCTGCAGTCCTTATTGATTATAAAGCATTTAATTTTAGGTCTCGCCTCTAAAAGTTAAGAGGGATCCCAATGCAAGAAGAAAGGAGTGAAATGAAATGGCTAGACTGGGGTTATATTTATAGGCGTGTTAGAGGATCTCAGGCTGTAAGAATAACTAGATTAGAACTGGATTTGCCATGTCACAAGCCCAAAGCAAACCTCCATTTAAAAACCTAATGTCTCGGGTTCATTACAATTCAGATCTACCGCCCGATCAATCGGCCATGGAGCCAGTCGACCCATATAAATAAATATGCATACTAAAGTTCTAAACTTACTTGAAAACATAATTATTTCCCTTACATCTGACAACTTAATTCTCTCATAACCTATTCATGTTAATTCGGGTTTTAACAAGTTATATATGAAAATCATCCAGAAAATCACCAATGACTCAATGGTGCCACTCTTATCGCCAAATTCAAATAATTTAATAAGCTTATATTCTTATTTAACCAATTTCTTAATTAATCTTTTATTACTAAAATTTCACTGTGTTATACTTTTCAAATCATTTCACTAATTATATTTACTAATTTTACATAACATCTTTACTTTTCGTCTAAAATCATTGAAAAAGCTCCAAATCCAATTTTGTTGCCCGAACTTTCAATTTATAGAACAAAAGAGATCAAGAACTTTATCTTCTTCTGCTTACCCCTACCGAATCTGTAATTAGAGGAGTGTTTCATAATGATGGGGAAATCTAATGTTATAATACCATGAAAACCTCTAGGGTTTTCAGAGGTTTTATACCAAATCTCCTGACTTCAAATGCTATACTGATTTGATGCCAATAATTTAAGAATTGTCATTTATTTGTCAAATTGACTATAACGACCCGGAAAATCTGAACCAATTTAAAATTTTTAAATTGGCTATTTTAGTGGATTTTAAATTAAAATAAATATTTTAAATAACAACAATGAAAAGTAAGTTTGAATCGACATTTTAAAATAAATATAATTATTTTTAATTATAAATAAGGCCTGAAATGGCGCGGCAGTTTCAAATTTTCATTTCAAACTTTGACTGACAGTACCGGGTGCAAAACAAAACGGATTTGAGTGAAACCAAAAATGTTTAAATCTGTTAGTGAATACCTTTCTAACGAATCTGAATAATCGAAGTTTCATAGCGGGAAGCAAAAGTTATGGCCAAATGAATTTTCAGAAAGGTCGATATAGAGTTCATATAACCCGTGAAAATGGAAATTTTGCAAATGACCTCGGAATTCGATGAAACCACTTTTGTTGGATCCAGGATGGTAAACTATTACTAGGTTTCAAATTTCATAATTTTTGAAGCTATTATGTGAGCGTGATAAAGGAAAATGTGTTTGGTCGATTTCTATTAAATTGGATCGACCAGAAAAGGGCCATTTTTCAAACGGTCTCAGAATTCGACGAAACTAGTTTTGTTGGGACCGTATCGTCAAAACATAGCTAGATTTATTTTTCGGGAATTTTTAGTGTTAGTATGTGGCCCCGGTAATTTGAAATGCACATTTGAATCGAATATATATAGTTTTATATTGTAAATTTTGCAGAAACTGATCGTAATGTCCGAATTTGCTTACGAAACATATCCCATTGTGTTCGGAATGGGGGTATTTAGCTAGGGGCGACAGTCGTTGGGTTTGATTTGGAGTTCGAACCTGTAAATGAGTTAAATTTGAATTAAATAATAATTAAATTATATTATATATATCCTTATTGGTCAAAACCCTATCATTTATTTCAGCCGTTGTCAAAGCCGCCAGAAACGATTTCGAAGGCCATGAACTTCCGATTTCTCTCTTCAAATCGCACTCAACCCATGGATCAATTCGATAAACCTCTAAAACAAAAATCATTGAGCATCCTACCAGCTTCAGATTCATGTGGTCAAGATCAGATCTGGGCTCATGATGTGGTCCGAATTATGTCTCAATGCAGTACCGTTCGCTGGAAATTTTGGAGGCCGACGTTGCCTCGAGTTCAACAACAAGGCTGGCGTGGGGAGAGGGCATTCAAGTCGACGTCGTGAGGTGTTTCGATCTAAGTCAGGATGGCCGGTGTTGAGGGGTTCGAGACAGCGTGCGTGGTCAAGGGGAAGCTGGAGCTTCTTTTCTGTGTTCGGTCCAGAAATACAAAAGGGGGAGAAGGGTTAATCGCTGGTAAACCATGATTAACTAATTTAATAAATTATTAATTATCCTGGGTAATTAAATTAAGTGGTCAAATCTTTAAACTACCGTAACTTTTCCATATGACAACAGATTGGGATGAAACTGAATGCATTGGATTCGCACCGTCTAGCACTACATTGTATAATAGATTTGGACTGATTTGAAGCAGTCAAGAGTTTTAATTGAATTAAACGCAGAGTTTAGTTCGGTTAAAAAAAACCGTTATCAACGATTTCAGAAACCGATCCCAGTGAGAATTCTCTCACTTTAAATTTTCTATACAGTTATTTATTTTGTAATTGCATATATGAACTGCTCCCCGTCGTCCATAGACCATGGATGACTTGTTTGTTTGGTTGGTTGTATTCTGTGTGAAAATTGATGTGAAATAAATATATATATATATATATATATCGTATATATTGAAAGTGAAAATATCGTATATATTGAAAAGTGAAATTATCGTATATATTGAAAAGTGAAAATATCGTGTATATATGAAATGTGTAAACGATATATATATGAAATGAAAACGATATATACATGAAATGTGAAAACGATATATATATATATATATATATATATATATATGAAATGAAAACGATATATACATGAAATGTGAAAACGATATATATATATATATATATATATATATATATATGAAATGAAAACGATATATATATATATATATGAAATGTGAAAATGATTTGATTGTTAAAAATATAATTTTTAACATATATATACACTGTATAAAATTGTCGTGTATATGGAATATTCAATTTTGATTAGAAATTGAATATGAAGTTGAAATCGTTTTGAAACGAATTTAAAACGATTTATAAAATACATTTTAAAAGGAAATTGACGAAATATATATTATATATATAACATAATGGCCTGAATAGAACGCGTCGCGCTGCGGTAGTTCGTGAATTTCGACCATTGACTTCGAACAGACATTACGGGAGATCCGACCGTCGGATTCTCCTAAAACAGGAACCGTTGGGTTCGTATCGAAAAGTGATTTCTAACGAATATTAGAAATTAGAAATCTAACGGTTGGATTTGGAATTATGTCCAAATCAAATTTGGAAAAGGTCGCTATAAGTGCTGTTCGATGACCGTTTATGGAAATCGACTGTACGGGCCTTGATAAAATAAATAAAAATATCGATAATTTATGTAGAATCATAAGAAATGATTTGGAAAGAATTGGGATGAAAAATTCCATATTTGAAAAGATAAAAATAGTTTTTTATCAAAACGAACTAGTTATTAACTAGAAAAATAATCCAATGGTTATAAATAAATAAATTGGATTCGTGGTTTGTCGTGAACTGTGTTTAAATGACATTAGTTCTTTAACCCGCGTAAAAGCATGATTAATTTCCAAAAAGTAGAACAATCAATATGATAAGATTTTAGAGATGAAACCAATTGGGGTTTGAATAAATCTTTAATTAGAGCGGTGATTAAATTTACCAAAACACGTGATGTGATTAAACCAAATTTACAAAGTTGTTGATATTGATTGTGGTTGATTGATTGTTTGGATGGTGCTCGACCAGTTGATGAGCAGAATATGCTTTTACATTTAGCATTGGGTTAGGTAAAGATATCTGTATGCTAACACCTTGGGAAACACTTCACGATTTGTCAATAAGGTGTTTAGCGATGTGGGTTCATTTCGAATTTAATGAATGATTGTGAAATGATATATATTTTTTTCTTAAGTGAAAAGAAATGTATTCCCGATTTTGGACAGGGAATGTTTTATAAAAATGTTTTATAGAACAGAAAGAATTTCGAGGGCTAAAACCCGATGATTTCTAAAATGATTTAGAAATGTAATATATGTTACATTGTGGTTCATCGCATATTCGATTAGTTGCTATTAATGATGTATCTGTTTGGTGGCGGAGAAATTATTCTCTTGCTTAACACCCTTCTTTGAGAGGTACGAGCTCAAAGGTTATATGATTAATAGTGACCGATCATATGTGTGAATTACTAATGTGAAGTACTATATTTTGAAAGTACTTGTGATTATTATGTTGTGAAATGATTTTCCCTACTTCGGGATATGAAATGATTTAGTATGTGGCTAAAGAATCGGGTAACCCTGAGACTAAAGTATGGGTGAGAGGGCGGTGTAGCCTGCTCCTATGTGGGGTAGGTGCATCGTCGGTGTAGCCTACTCCTATGTGGGGTAGGTGCACATTTATATAACGATTTGCGAGGTGCGTACCCTTTGCCTTGTCGATGGGGGGCACGATATTTGGTTGCATACTTGTTTGTATGCATTGTTATGTTTTGGAATTCATATTTCCAAACGATTTGATTTGAGATCCCGAAGTGAAATCTACTTTGATATAGAAAGTTAGATATGTATTTCAAATGATTTGAAATAAGAAATTGGGAATAAAATCCAAAGGAATAATTTCTGTAAATTGAACTGGATTTGGAAAATCTAAGTGTAGTGATTAATCTAGGTGGGTAGATTGGGATATTGCATGTTGATTGATGCATAGTAGATCCATATACCTATACTGATTGTTGTTTATACACTATCATTCATGGGGGTAAACCTGTTCCGCGTTAGCGACGTGGTCCCGTGATATGCCATATTATTAAATAAGTTAATTATAACTGTTTAGAGTTTCTCACACCAGTCCCATGACTGACCTATAGTTTGCTTTTCCCTTGCGAACTCGGGTGCCCCTATTTTCCACATGGGCAGTCGAGTAGTTTTATTTTGCAGATGTATTGAGCAGGATTCTGGATTGAAGCTTTAAGCTGTGTCCAGGCATTTACAGTATTCTGCTGTGTAGTTTATATTTCTGCTGTGCATTGTATTACATTTATGTAAATTTATCTTCCGCTGTGTATTATATTTCGATATACTCTGATATTTTGTACTCTGATGTAACATTATTATGATGTTTATAAAAGTCTTCTGTTATTTGTTCTGATGTGTTGTATGCCCAGAGTTAGCGTATGCGGGATTCGAACGGTCTTGGTCAGTTTAGCGATCGATTAGGGCCGAGCGAAATCCATGTCGTTACATTGACTTGTGCTAATCTCAATATTAATCATCAAAAGACGCATTATATTGAAGAATACATTTGGACATCTGTTTATGGTATAAAAATTTACTTGCCATTGCAATGATTAGGGGAAATATTGAAATCTCCATACCAAGATATGGATTTGGAAGATATTATGGTAAATATGCATGAGAGATATGAATTAAGTCAATGTTTTCTCTCTAACAATCTCATAAATTTAAAGTCATATCTTTAAGGCCAAAAGCATGTATAATGTTGTTTATTCTTACTCATTCAATTGAGCCTCGAATAGGAGGTTACGAGAAAATTTACATACATGATTTCCAAGCACTAAATGCTATGTGGGGAATGTGAACTGGTCTAAGCTAACCATCGATGAATTCCTATCTTTTAACTTAGATCTAATAAAGACGATCCATTATTGCGCTTAAGTAATGAGAATCCTTTCCAACTTAAATGCTCTCTCTCCTAAATTTGAGATTTTAATTTTTTGTCATTAAACAAACACTTAGCTTAGTAGGATTCACAAATGTCTCCAAATCCATGACATAATATCTTTTGACGAATGAAGGGAGAGTAAGGAAGTTGGTCAAGCACGACCACTCATTATCCTCATACATTACAATCACAACCTTCTTAATCTTCACAATCACCTCAAGAAATAAGAGGAATTGGGGAAATAGAGATGGAAAAGCAAGCTTGAAAAGCCTATAATATCATTTCTCGAAACCAGTAGAAGCTTGTAAATACTTAGTAGGGCTTGGAAGAATGGAGAAAAGAATGGATTGAAAGCTTGACAAAATCAAGGAATTTGCAAGGAGCATATAGAAAAACTCTCTTATATCACCTCAACTCTAGCACATACCATTCTTCTTGAAAAATACCAATGTTGTGACACCCCACTTCCGTTAATGTCACTCACAAAGGGAATGCATTAAGTTTCATGAAGTGTTATAGGTAAACAGATGCAGAATATTACAAGACAGATATAAATAAGATAGCAGCAGAAATTCAAATTTTTATTTCAAACAAAAATCATACATCGTGGTCTAAAATACCATAAGTCACAAAAACCATTACAATAATATAACTTCTGTCTTTTACCATCAGAGTACATAAATACTTAAAAGAAGACATAATTCCCCAATTAGAAGAGACAAAGCCACAGTAGAGATAAGAACATGAGCCATACTTCGAAAGAAGCTTTAGCAAGATGATAACTGAGTCCTGACTAAGCCTGAGTGTTTCCTCCCTGAGAACTCTGGGAGGGGGGCGGGAGGGGGAAATGGAAGAAAGAAGGAGAAACAAAAAGGGTCAGACATAAAGTCTAGTGAGTCCCGTTACTTTTAGCAAGTAAATAAATAAAAGTAGCATGACAGGCATATTAAGTGGATAAGAGATTACTGCATGAAAGGCAGGTGTGACAAGGTAGACAGGATGAGGTGTATACACTTCCCTAATGATTACTCTGCACTATTACTAGTATATCCAGAATGAGATGATCCCTTCCACTGTAAGGTGGTAGACATAGGCATACGTCCAAATGTACCCTACTATTACCCTGATCGATCGTCTCCTTACTCCGTAGATACTCAGTGTCGGCCCCACAGTAGTATGTATCACGTCCTAAAGTGACAACCCTTTGCTGATATGCATAGCACCATATCTACATGTGTCACGGTCGTCTTATCCCCATCATCATGGCTCATGCACGCATATGGCTCGGTTGGTTTGTGCCACCAACACCGCCTCCACATTTGGATCTCTTACAACCAGTCTGTAAGCGTGTCCCTTCTCCGACCTAGTTTGGGGTTCTCTACTCGATACATACTCCGAGTTACTGACTGAAACGGTCCCACACAATATGATACTAGCTCTCCCCTTTGTCTTGTATCCCCCACTAGGTTTTCGACAGGTTATATTTACCCTAAAGGTGTCTTTAATTATATAACCCCAATCTTTCTACTGGTTATGCTTACCACTAGGTGTCTTTAATTACATAACCTTATCGAGCTAAGTTTGTGGGCCTATATATACACTAATATTACCCACCTACCCAAGATTTACTTAACCCTCCCACTGATCCAAGCATGTTTATTTAACGGTTAAGTTTGTCGGTGTATATATACTAATATTACCTACCTACCCAGGATTTACTTAACCCTCCCACTGATTTAACCTAGTTTACTTAACCCTTATTCATGTTTATGTTCACACAATCCTTTTGGATTCAAATGGGTTAAGTATTACAGACTAACATGTTATCCCCATTCACATTAACTGCTTTTTTTTCTTGCCAAAGTTTCACTTGCCTATTAATTTCATATAAATATAACTTAATCCATTTAAATTCATTAATAAGCCCCATTACATGTTATTCTTTAGATTGTAATTAACAAAAGTAATCTTACCATCTTCCACACTACACCAGAAATGCCGATTTGGTAGTGATCATGGCCGTATCAAAATCGATTTAATACAGTTTTAAGTCATATCAAAAAATGACGTCTTTGTTGCTTTGATACGGTTTTAAGCCGTATCAAAATCATAAATTGATATGGCTTAAAACCGTATCAAATTGGTAATTTGATACGGTTTTAAGCCATATCAATTTATGATTTTGATATGGCTTAAAACTGTATCTATTTATGTATTTGATGCAGCTCAAAGCCGTATGAATTTTCTAAATTGATACGGCTTAAAACTGTATCATGTTAGCATGCTGATACTGTCAACTTCATAGATCGATACGGTTTCAAGTCGTATCTAATTTTAAAAAAATACAGCAAGAGCTCCAGAATTAGAACAATTTGAATACAACAAATATCACAGAATTTACATCTGAACCAAATCTCACATAACCGATCAAGACCAAATTGAATGAAACATGATACAAATCAAGGACCATTGTCGAAATGGAAAACATGAAACAACAATTGAAATGAGTATTCGGTTGATATTATTCAACCATATATTAAGCATATACAATAATAATTTAGCTATGACAAAAAATATCCGGTGGCCTTTGATTATTTTACTGATCAATTACAACCAGTCCTCACTTTTCTAAAGATATAAGCACACGAACTCTCTTTGAATGTATAATTACACCTGACTGTTCAGCACCGTCGATTTCCCTTTGCCATCCTCATCTTCATCATCGTTTTCATTGTCATTATCATGCACCATATTCTTCCCTCCCCTGCCAATATAAGTAAATTTACATTAAATACATATTTAGTTACAGAGGAAAAAACTTGAGAAGAAGTAAAATAACTATTCATGATAATACTGCAACTTTAAATAGCTCAACGTAACAACAATGCCATATGACTGAATATTCATCTGTAGTACGAGTACACAAATTTTAATTTACTTTTGGCTGTTAAAAATCCAGAACATTCCTGCCAAATTTGGATATTTGTGATATCTATAATTCACCGGTGAGAGTTAGTTACCCCATGAAAGAGTGGGATGATGATTACATCAGTCTACAAAAGTGATCACACAATATAAATTTGAATTTTGAACCATACAGGGCTTTCTAATGCTTACAATTATGAAGCTTTTTGAAAGATAAATAAATTATTGAAAAGATAAATTTTGAACCATACAATATCAATGTGTCTCATCTCAAAATTGCCTTCCTACATTGATATGATGTAATAAAGTTAGGTAAATAGATGATGAATATATTAGACTAAGCCAAACTAAAGTGTGTACAGTGAGAATACATTGATCCTCTAATATTTATATATACTTCCTTGCTAGTGCATAATCCAAAAGTTGATCCTCTAATATTATCCAACCTGCTCACGTTATTTAATGCATTACCAGTGCATAATCCAAAAGTTGATCCTTTAATATTTTTCTGGAAAAATAAGAAAATGGTTTGTTTACAATGACATTTCCTTGCATTAATTAGAATATGAATACAAAATAAAGTATTGAATTGATTATTCTATACCAAGAGGTTAATTTTTTGTTCCAGTACTTGTTCTATGTATGTTTAGCAAATATATGTCATATATGCAAGGCAATATGCAATGTAAACCAAATTCTTGATATACAGTAACTTTATATTTTGAGGAACCAATTGAAGCACAAAAAAGTCAATAAAAAATTATTTAAAATAGATCTATGTTTGAAGTCCGGAACTAAGTTTGCAAACTCAGTATAGAACTGAGTTTGTACTCAGTCCGCGACTGAGTTTGCATACTCAGTCCAGAACTGAGTTTGTACTAGTCTGTAACTGAGTTTGCGTACTCAGTCCGGGACTGAGTTTGCATACTCAAATCGGGGTTGGGTTTGCAAACTCAGTTCGGAACTGAGTTTGTACTCAGTCCGCGACGGAGTTTGCACTCAGTCCGCGACTGAGTTTGCACTCATTCCGCGACTGAGTTCGCAGACTTAGTCCGTGACTGAGTTTGCAAACTCAGGCGCAATACCTCAGTCCATACTAAGGTATCTACTTTTAACAAATGAGAAAAAAATACGACCCAGAAACAATGACCATCCTAATTCAGCACAATTCAACAAATCACCATTAATTTAAGAATACATGGTACATGGCAATGGAAAAGATAAATTCAAATGTTGCAAAAGCCTTACCATGACTGTTAGCTTTGTTTAAGCAATAGGAATAGTAGTCAAATAGTCAAGTTGATAATGGACAAACAAATTAACTTTGGCTATGAAACTTTAAAGTAACAAAGTTGCCATTGATTTATTTAAAAAATACTGCTGAATTACAACTATAACCAGCATTGAAGATTCTTTTAAAGTATGTAACGCAAAAATGGACAAAACAAAAGTCTAGGCAAGGTAATGCTTTGCATATGAAGTGACACGTATAAGGAATAGATTAAAATAAATAAGGAATGAATTACATTTACCGCCAAAGCCATAGCGGTTCATTCCCTGCCTTTTCAGGTACAAATGACATACGTGCAATGATCGTATTCCTTATTGCATACTCTCTTCAAAGAAGATGACTAAAATTCATAAACTACATCAACTCAGTGGATAAACTATTCCCAACAGTGAATGTCCAATTACAAAGTGGGAAAGAAACAACAGTACAAGTTTAGTATGGATACAAAACATATACATGTTTATGATGACATATATTTGGTCACCCAACATCAAATGTATAGTTTATAAACCTGGCAAAAACAGAAACAACATAACAACCAATATAATCAGCCACACAAAGCAATAAAAAGCATGTTGATATACAAGCATGGGCTCCAACCTGAGTAGTAGAATAAACTTCCATCAATCATGCTAAACAATAAGACAAATGTTGATATAAATGCACCTATTTCAGATGATGGCAATTGGGGGAAAAGAACTAAGGATAAGCATGAAACAGAAGCACAAAAAGAATGAAGGGAAATTATATTGCCATTAACAAGCATATTCATAGGAGAAAAAAGGTACCATGTACTATCGAAAGTGTTTGACAATACCAAACAATACCAACATGAATACGGGAAGTGATAATGTGTTCCTCCAGGAGAGTGTCTATTTTGGAGGTCTATTAAAAAATAAAAAAACCTTAGCTTGTAAATAAATTAACACTGGCAAATTTCAAATTAAAATTTAACAATACCAAACAGAAAAAACCCCAGGACTAAACTAAACAGTAGATCTTAGAGGAGATAAACTCAAAGCATTACGCTGCTACTGATTGTCAAATTTCAAAAGCCCCTGCACAAAATCAAATTATAAATCTTAAGTCACATGAAAAGATCATATATTATAAGAGAAAACTGGTACAGATACCTGTCTAACGACATACGCCACAACCGAGGCGAGCAAACATAGGCGAGCAGATAGCGGAGAGTAGCGCGCTATGGTTTGCAAGAGGGTCTCATCAATTTTAGCAATTCCGATCTAATTTCGTGGATGACAATGGAGCTAGGGTTTGGATTTAGGGGAAAAATTGTGGCTATTTTATTTTACTTCGATCCATACAGCGAGCAAAAGGAAATGAAAAAGTAGCAGCCAAAAATATGATGCATATTTGATACGATTGCAAACCATATCAAATGTAGCAATCCGAACCACTGAAGATGGACGGTTAGATCTAAGGTACTCGGGGTGGCGTGGATCGCCAAATTTAATTTTATACAGTCAAATTTAATTTGATATGGATATGAGCATAATCAAATTTGATATGGCTTAAAGCCGTATCAAATCTCCACATCCTGATATGCCAAATTTGCTTTTTTGGTGTAGTGTCACCCTTGGATTATAATTAACGAAAGTAATCTTACAATCCCACTCTATTATTCATTGTCTGATTCCATAATTACGATAACATGTTTTACTTAATATTTAATTAAGTATACTCCTTCTCAGTTCACCTGTTTCCTGTTTAACATAAAACTACAACTTGACGTTGTTTACTTATTAACTTAGTTTTCTTAACTTAGGTTTACTAGTAAGCTTTCTTTCCTTTTATTATAACTTATGTTCTAATTTCCACTTGTCCCTAGGACAAGCCTACCTATTATATACAATATTTTCATTAAGTAATTAATCATAATAGGTTACTATCATCCCTTTTTTACACCAATTCATTACCATGTCCATTTATGGTTATAATGTGCTAGACCTCCCACATTAGGCCTACAACTTTGGGATGCTGGATATGCCGGTCAGGTCTGGGTAGACTTATTCCACAAGTTGGGCCTAACCTCGTGTATTAGCCCGATTCGTGTTTGCGCACATAGACCTCTTACATTAGATTCAACATTAGTGGCTGCTGGATATGCCAGTCGGGTCCGGGCAGACTTCCACCACTAATGCAACCTAACCTCGTGTCATAAGTGCAATTACAATTTCTAATTGAAATTATTAGACATTTCATTCTTACCCAATTCTTAGCTATGTCTTTGTAGGTGATTATGCCCCCCTTTTTGAATTATATGTCCAATTCATATCAACATTATTTAAATTATGCCAATTCTAACCTTTTTTTCCCCCATTCCTTAACTAACACATTCGCATATATTTGGCGGCATCTAGGCAAGAAAGTAGCTTAGTCATAAACAATAAAAAGGGAAAAGTGATATAATATGACAAGGGTGATTGTTTGGCATAAACATAAACTAACATGGTGATAAGGTGGATATATAAGCATAAATCTGATGAACTTTTGGCAGTTAACTAATTCTAACATAACTATGATGTCATAATAAGCATAATAAGATCTAGATTAACAAATTAGATGTCTAACTGGTTTAGATCTAATATGATAGGTGATAAACTAGATCTGATTAATAATTTAGATGTCCACATAATTCAGATCCAATAGTTAAAAGTAGATCTAACACGAATAAGGTCAAGACCACATCATAGAAATTACAATAGAACCGACAAGATAGAGAATTAGATCCAATAGTTAGAAATAGATCTAACACAAATAAGGTCAAGATCCACATCATAGAATGCCACAAAAGTTACAATAGATCCGAATAAGAATTCATATGTCCAATAATAATAGATCTCAGTTAATCACAATATAATAATCAGGTGGACATAAAAACAGATCTAGTAAAATGGCAGTGATAAAGCTAGATCCAATATACTTAGGACGAACAGATCCAAATAAGAATTCATATGTCCAACAATAACTGAGCTCAATTAATCACAATATGATAATAAGGTGGACATAAAAACAGATTTAGTAAAGGGGTAATGATAAAACTAGATCCAGTATACTTAGGATGAACAAATCCAAATAAGAATTCATATGTCCAATATTAACAGATCTCAATTAATCACAATATGATGATCTAGATCTAAACAAAGGTTCACTTGTCCATATATTCATAATCCCAAATTAACCACAAACTTGACAAAGGTTCAGATCCACAAAGGTGACTTGATAAACTAATCACAGGTGAGTTAGATCTATAAAAAATAGATCTAGCATAATGAAGTTTGAGATCCAAGAATAACATAGATTTATGATTTAAGACAGACCCAAATCACAGTACTATCATGATATACTTTTAGTCATTTAAATCTAAAAGTAACCTAGAACTCGTAGTGTTTGGCTAAGAAGATAGAACTAGAAAAGAAGCTTGTTGGGTTGTAGATCCATGCTTGATTCTCTAATTGATTTGCAAAGTTGATAGTTGTAGGGGATTAACGGATCCAGTTATGTTCAGACACCGGCAGAGTTTGGCCCCCATGGATTCTAAATGAGGAAAACAAGAGAAATGACCACATATTTATAGCTGCCAGCCCCTCTGAAACCGACAGCTATGTCAGCCTTATGGGTGTCGACACCCCTGTAGGTGGGTCGACCCTGGTGTCGACACACCTTAAGGGGTTGACCCCCGTGTGGACACCCCTCTAGGGGGGTCAACCCCCTAAAGCGGGAAACTGCCGCCACTTTTTCTTTTTCAAATTAGAACGGTTTTGGATAAAATTGTGACTCATCCCTGACTCATGTGTATATATATAATTCTTCTACTTGTATATAAACTTAAAACCCTCATAACTTCTTCATATGGTGTTCGTTTTACACAAATCAAATGTCTATCTTGACCAGAATTTCGAGACGGACGCAATGGCACAGTCCGTTTTCCTTAATTCTGAATATTAAATTAATTATTGTTTCATTTATCCTCTTTTAGTGTCATTAAAAATACGGGGTGTTGCATTCTCCCCTACTCAAAGGATTTCGTCCCCTAAATCTCTAAGTTGAGAAGAATGCATATCCTACCATCCATCTACTCATCCATCAATCACTGGCATCCATTGTCGTTAAAGACTTCTAATGCTTATATGAATATATGCAAGGGTGTGTGTATATGTCCCACCATTAATGCAGAAATCAAGCGGTCTACTGATTCAGTTGATCTCCTTAATGCAATGTATATTAGTGCCATGAATCAAACATGTACACAAATAATCTTATTATAATATGTAACTTCTATATGTGTGCACATTCATTCATCCAAAATGCAACATCCATATGGTAATACATCCATTTCCATCCATAAAAGAAAATAAAATGCACACACATCCATATGCAGTATGAGAGTGACTGAGCCGATCTAGTGCCTAATGGATGTGTATATGCATCCACAGGAAGCCACTAGCGAGCACTTGCATCCACTTGCATCCATCAAACATAACATGTCTCAAACACATGTTTACAATCATGGGATTTCCTACCTAAAGGTCGAAGATTCGATCGATAGGATATACTCAGGCGATAGATGCAAATGTGAATAAAAGCTTTTGGAAGAGAAGTTAAGAACATTCCCTTGAAAAGAAAAGGATATGAAGCGCAAAAATCTTGTCTTTGGTCTCCCAAGTTGCATCTTCTTGGTTGTTTCCCCACTGAACCTTCACCAACTTGACTTCTTTGCTGCGTAGCTTATCATCCTCTGGTCCAAGTAAAAGTCATTCTGTAGATCCCCACCAAACAGTTGGTGATCTACAGGGTCATCCATATAATGCTTCGAAGGGTTCCATGCCAATGCCTGCTTAATGCCTGTTGTGGGCAAACTTTACTAAAGGAAGGTGCTCTTCCCAAGTCCCCCGAAGTCTAGGACACACAGTCTAAAAAGATCCTCTAGAACTCTGTTCACCCTCTACGTCTATCCATCGGTCTGAGGATGATAAGTGGTTCTCAAACATAACTATGTACCTAATGCTTCTTGCAAGCTCCTCCAAAATACACTAATGAAAATGGGATCACGATTTCTTACGATATTGGATGGTACTCCATGAATACGGACTATCTCACGAACGTAAACTGCTGCCAACCATGCTGTTATCCCCTTACTCTTAACTGGTATGAAATGAGCGCTCTTAGTAAGCCTATCTATTATTACCCAAATGCTGGTGTTGCCATTCCTTGATCTAGGAAAACCATCTATGAAATCCATGGAGACGCTCTCCCACTTCCACTGCGGGACCTCTAAAGGATGAAGTAAACCACCGGGCTTCCTTTGGTCAGCTTTGCCTTGTTGGCAAATCAGACATTGAGAAACAAAGTCTGCTACACCTTTCTTCATCCCATCCCGAAAGAAAACTCATTCTCAAGTTGCTCTCCTACTTTCTCTTGGAGCCATATGGAGCACAGGCAATACAACTGGCTTTGCATTGTCCACCAAATATATGCGGAAACCGTTCTCGCGCCTTGGGTAAACCCCGATCCTCATCAAAGACATCGGGATACTCACGGACTATTGGAACGGACTTTAGATCATTGATAGATGCGTCAAGTGACTCTAGGAAACTCAACATAACAGACCCTTCGGGGTCACATGAAATCTCGAGGGTCCCCCCTTGGCAAGTCAGAAGCCTAACAAATCTCCTCTCACAATCCATAATGGCCCCATACGTGGTTAGCTAGTTCATCCCTAGAATCAACCCATAGTCCATGTACCCAAGCATATACGCGTCACACTCGAACTCGAAGCCTAACACAGATATCCTCAAACCCCGACAAATCATAGATAAATGAGCCGAACCACCAATGGGGTTTGAGACAACTACGAGATCCACTACCATACTAGTAATTAAGTGCAGAGATTTAACAACAGATCTAGATATAAATGAAAGTGAAGCGCTAAAATCAAAAGGAGTTCTTATAGGATGATTGGAAAGAGAAATCAAACCTTCAAAAAAACTTTCTTACCTCTATCCAGTACGATGGCCATGAGAGCATACACCTACCCTCCAAGGGATCCGACCTTTGGCCTTGTCCTTGCCTCTTCGGGCACTCTTTAGCAAAGTTTCCAACTTCTCCACAACTGAAGCAAGTATTCTTCCTTCTTTTGCAGTCTTTTACCAAGTGACCCTCACGTCCACAACTTTGACACATCCTCTTATCCTTAGCTTTGTTATTCTTTCTGCCTTTCTTTTGTAGTTGTTGTTGTCCTTTTTTGGGCCATACCTTCCTGTTTTGTGTTTCCTCAACCCTATCTTCTTTTTTTTTTAGAGAAATCTTCTACTCGCGACAGTGGAGGAACAATGATTGTAGCTGGGGGAGGGACGTCGCCTTGGCTCCCGGTCGGTGCCATGTCTTTAAGAAACCTATGGAACCAATCTGGTACTTCAACGCCCTCGCGAATATAAGGCTCCCTAAACATGCTGAGAATAAAAAGGGAGGAGATTCAGACAAAGGACCGAAGGATATTACACATGGCTTCTTGGGGAAATGTCATTCAAAACAGACTTTTCTTTTTGAAAATGCTTTCTTTTAAAACCTTTTTTAAAATAATTTTCAAAACTTTACCCAATCCGGTATCCCTCAGTTCTAATACCAAGTGTGACACCCCACGTCTGTTAATGTCATTCACAAAGGGAATGCGTTAAGTTTCGTTAAGCATTATAGGTAAACAGACGCAGAATATTACAAGATAGATATAAATAAGATAGCAGCGGAAATTCAAATTTTTATTTCAAACTAAAATCATACATCATGGTCCAAACTAACATAAGTCACAAAAACCATTACAACAATATAACTTCTGTCTTTTACCATCAGAGTACATAAATACTTAAAGAAAATATAATTCTCCAATTAAAAGAGACAAAGCCATAGTAGAGATAAGAACTTGAGCCATACTTCGAAAGTAGCTCTAGCAAGATGATGACTGAGTCCTGACTAAGCCTGAGTGTTTCCTCCCTGAGAACCTGAGGGGGAAACGGAAGAAAGAAGGAGAAACAAAATGGGTCAGACATAAAGTCTGGCGAGTCCAGTTAGTTTTAGCAAGTAAATAAATAAAAGTAGCATGATAGGCATATAAAGTGGATAAGAGATTACTCCGTAAAAGGCAGGTGTGACAAGGTAGACAGGATGAGGTGTATATGCTTCTTTAATGATTACTCTGCACTATTACTAGTACATCCAGAATGAGATGATCCCTTCCACTATAAAGTGGTAGACTTAGGCATACGTCTAAATATACCCTACTACTACCCTGATCGATTGGCTCCTTACTCCATAGATACTCTGTGCCGGCCCCACAGTAGGATGTATCACGTCCTAAAGTGGCAACCCCTTGCTGATATGCACAGCCCCATATCTACAGGTGTCACGGTCGTCTTACCCCCTTCGGCCTGGGTCATGCACCCACATGGCCCGGTAGGTTTGCGCCGCCAACACCGCCTCCACGTTTGGATCTCTTACAGGTAGTCAATAAGTGTGTCCCTTCTCCGACTTAGTTCGGAGTTCTCTACTCGATACATACTCCGGGTTACTAACTAAAACGGGGTCACACACAATATGATAAAAGCTCACCCCTTTGTCTTGTATCCCCCACTAGGTTTTCCACATGTTATATTTACCTTAAAGGTTTCTTTAATTATATAACCCCAATCTTTCTACCAGTTATGCTTACCACTAGGTACCTTTAATTACATAACCTTATCGGGCTAAGTTTGTGGGCCTATATATACACTAATATTACCCACCTACCAAAGAATTACTTAACCCTCCCACTGTTCCAAGCATATTTATTTAACAGTTAAGTTTGTGGGCCTATATATACTAATATTACCCACATACCAAGATTTACTTAACCCTCCCACTGATTCAACCAAGTTTACTTAACCCCTATTCATGTTTATGCTCACATAATCCCTTTGGATTCAACTGGGTTAAGTATTACAGACTAACAGGTTATCCCCATTCACATTGACTTCTTTTTTTTTCTTGCCAAAGTTTCACTTGCTTATTAATTTCATATAAATATAACTTAATCCATTTAAGTTCATTAATAAGCCCCATTACGTGTTAATCTTTAGATTATAATTAACAGAAGCAATCTTACAATCCTTTATATCTGGATTGTAATTGACGAAAGTAATCTTACAATCCCTCTCTATTATTCATTGTCTGGTTCCATAATTAGAATAACGTGTTTTTCTTAATATTTAATTAAGTATACTCCTTCTCAGTTCACCTACTTGTTGTTTAAAATATCACTACAAGTTGACGTTGTTTATTTATTAACTTAGTTTTCTTAACTAAGGTTTACTAATAAGCTTTCTTTCCTTTTATTATAACTTATGTTATAATTTCCACTTGTCCCTAGGACAAGCCTACCTATTATATACAAAATTTTCATTAAGTAATTAATCATAATAGGTTACTATCATCCCTTGTTTACTCAAATTCATTACCATGTCCATTTATGGTTATAATAGGCTAGACCTCCCATATTAGGCCTACAACTTGTGGATGTTGGACATGCCGGTTGGGTCCGGGCAGACTTATTCCATGAGTTGGGCCTAACTCATATCTTAGCCCGATTTGTACTTGCGCACTTAGACCTCTCACATTAGGTTGGCTGCTGGATATGCCAGTCGGGTCCTGGCAGACTTCCACCACTAATGTAACCTATCCTCGTGTCATAAGTGCAATTATAATTTCTAATTGAAACTATTAGACATTTCATTATTATCCAATTCTTACTTATGTCTTTATAGGTGAATATGCCTCTATTTCCCCTTTTTGAATCATATGTCCAATTCGTATAAACATAATTTAAATTATGCCAATTCTAACATTTTTCCCCCGTTCCCTAACTAACGCATTCGCATGTATTTAGCGGCATCTAAGCCAGAAAGTAGCCTAGTCATAAACAATAAAAAGGGAAAAGTGATGGAAATATGACAAGGGCGATTGTTATGGAATGAACATAAACTAGAATGGTGATAAGGTGGACATATAAGCATAAATCTGATGAACTTGTGGCAGTTAACTAATTCTAACATAACTATGATGTCATAATAAGCATAATAAGATCTAAATTAACAAATTAGACGTCCAACTGGTTTAGATGTAATATGGTAGGCATAAGGTGATAAACTAGATCTGATTAATAATTTAGATGTCCACATAATTCAGATCCAATAGTTAAAAGTATATCTAACGCGAATAAGGTCAAGATCCACATCATAGCACGTCATAGAAATTACAATTGATCTGACAAGATAGAGATTTAGATCCAATAGTTAGAAATAGATCTAACACAAATGAGGTCAAGATCCACATCATAGAATGCCACAAAAGTTACAATAGATCCGAATAAGAACTCATATGTCCAATAATAATAGATCTCAGTTAATCACAATATGATAATCAGGTGGACATAAAAACAGATCTAGTAAAATGGTGGTGATAAAGCTAGATCCAATATACTTAGGACGAACAGATCCAAATAAGAATTCATATGTCCAACAATAACAAATTTCAATTAATCACAATATGATAATAAGGTGGACATAAAAACAGATTTAGTAAAGGGGTAATGATAAAACTAGATCCAGTGTACTTAGGATGAACAGATCCAAATAAGAATTCATATATCCAATATAACAGATCTCAATTAATCACAATATGATGATCTAGATCTAAAAAAAGGTTCACTTGTCCATATACTCACAATCCCAAATTAACCACAAACTTGACAAAGGTTCAGATCCACAAAGGTGACATGATAAACTAATCATGGGTGAGTTAGATCTATAAAAAAATAGATCTAACATAATGAAGTTTGAGATCCAAGAATAACATAGATTTATGATTTAAGACAGATCCAAATCACAGTACAATCATGATATACTTTTAGTCATTTAAATCTAAAAGTAACCTAGAACTCGTAGTGTTTGGCTAAGAAGATAGAACTAGAAAAGAAGCTTGTTGGGTTGTAGATCCATGCTTGATTCTCTAATTGATTTGCAAAGTTGATAGTTGTAGGAGATTAACGGATCCAGTTCTGTTCAAATACCGGCAGAGTTTAGCCCCCATGGATTCTAAATGAGGAAAACAAGAGAAATGACCACATATTTATAGCTGCCAGCCCCTCTGAAATCGACTGCCATGTCAGCCTTAGGGGTGTCAATACCCCTGTAGGTGGGTGGACCCTTGTGTCGATACCCCTTAAGGGGGATCGACCCTGGTGTCGACACCCCTCTAGGGGGTCGACCCCCTAGAGCGGAAAAACTGCTGCCACTTTTCTTTTTCAAATTTGAACGGTTTTGGATAAAATTCTGACTCATCCCTGACTCATGTGTATATATATAATTCTTCTACATGTATATAAACTTAAAACCCTCATAACTTCTTCATATGTTGTCTCTTTTACGCAAACCAAATGTCTATCTTGACAAGAATTTTGAGATGGACGCAATGGCGCAGTCTATTTTCCTTAATTCTGAATATTAAATTAATTATCATTTAATTTATCCTCTTTTAGTGTCATTAAAAATACGGGGTGTTACAAATGCCAACTAAACTTTTCACTTAATCATCTTTTGGAAATAATAGAGAAGAAAAAAAAAATTAAAAGTGAAAAGGAAGGTCCTTGTAGGAGGTGAGTGGAGGTAATGATGAATAAGTGGTTTGAATCCTTTTCTGTTTTCCTTAAATCGTTTATATGTTTGAACATTTGATGTTTATTGTTCTGTATTAATGTTCTTGTGTTTTACAATTTTTGATGTTTTGCAATGTTTGTTTAAATGCTTTGCTGTGAAATCCATGTTCAATATTTTTGTGTTTTTAGTGTTATACAGTTATCCATGTTTAATGTCTAATGTGACATTGTGTTGTCAATGTCTAAATGTTCTACATTTAGTCACATTGTCAATGTTTAATGGTGTGTCATATGTAAATATCTCCATATATTTGCATCCCAAATCTCTTTTTTGTTGATTAAAGAGGGGGAGATAAATGACTAGTTTTCTGTAGAAGAACAATAATTCAGAGTGAGATATTCTCAAGTATCATTCAAGGAATCAAACAGTTGTCATTATAAAAAAGGAAGAGAATGTTGAATCTTGTATTTTAACGAATAGCTACTATATGTGAGCAAATCAATGGTGTTGAATCAATAGCGACAAACTCATAAATAAACAACATTAAATTATAAAGGGAGAAATATGATGACTCAAAAACAAGTATAACATACTTAAAATTCTATATTAGAATCGTGAATATACTAAAATCTGCACTCGAGTAGTAGATATGTACGCACATCACTCACGAATAATCATGAAATCAAGGGATAAGAAATAAGTTGGTTCTGCCAACTAAACCAACATAGTCATCTGAATAAATGGAATTAGTTGACTGAGTCATGCCAATTTTGAACAATTCTTTTCTGTTCAGTTTGATCTATTTTTAGTCGACTGAACTATTAAATCTAGTTGACTGAAACTGCATAACAGTTAAAATTTTAAATTTTCTTAAGAAACAACTCCCTTTATTGAAGAGATATCCCTTCTAGAAAAGGTTACAACTTTTTTTTAATAATCATATCTTTTTATCAGAGTTTGCAACCAAACATTATCTATATATACATGTCAAATTTAAGATTAAAATCACTAATTCTCATATTACTTACAATTTGCAAGAAAGAAATTCATTCATTTTAATATTTTCATTCATTCGATTTCATCCTTTCCTTTAACATAAATGAAAAGATTATAGAAAGGACTAATCTATGTTATCCTAAGAACACACTAAATCAAAATAATTTTCTCTTGTATTTGAAGTTCTGTTCGGTTTTTCAAGCAAGGTTGAAGTCCTGTCCAAATGCTCAAGCGAAGTCTTATTTGGTAGCTCGGTAAGTGTATTGAAATCCATTTTGTTTGCTTAGGCGCCTATACCTCCAAGCTATGCGAGGATGTTGGATAGTGAAATTCCAGAAATTGCAAGGAACTAGATGTTGGACTGGAGGTCCAAACTAGTATGAAAATCGCTGGTGTGATCATTTAATTTTTATCTGCATTTACATTTAGTAAACATATCTATATTACCCGTTGCTTATTTACTTTCATGAAGGAACTAAAAATTTGGGCCATGATAAGAGTAATAGGAAGTCATGTGATGGTGCTGAAAAGGCATGGAGATGGAGAGCGAAAATGGTAAATAATTAGTAAGAGATATGTATGACGTTGATCCTAAAGTATCTCAAACTTCTCCTCTATATAGGCATCTCGATCCTCTATCTCTAGTGAACTTTTGAAGCCTTTATTTTAGATATAGTGGAAACAAACTATTAAGGATGCGGATCTTAAGGCAGAATTAACACTAGAAGGGGGAGGGGGGTTGAATAGTGTTTATGAGGAATTTATAGAAATCTTAAACTAACTTTAATTACTATATGAATCATACAATGATTATCACACCATAAATGATCACAAACATAGAAATAAGTAAATATAAAATGCAAAAAAGGAAAGAAACAATCAGATTTTATACCGGTTTGGATTACTGCTATGTACAGTCCCACACAACGTTAGATTGCACAAAGTTTTATTAATATCAGAATCCAATTACAACAACCTCGATTTCACGGCTACAAGGTTAACACCGATTCCACCACCTTTGATTTGACGGCTACAAGTTTAACACCGATTCCACCACCCTTGATTTCATGTCTATAAGGTTAACACCGCTCTCTTTCCTTGATTTCAGGGCCACAAGGAATACACCCTTTCCCAAACGATTACCAAGTGAATACAACAACCCTAAAACTCTTCAATAGCACTTCAAACAGATAGTGGTTGATAGAGATTGAGAAGAGAAGAAGAATGTAATACCCCTAGTTTTTGATAATAAAATATAAATAAGTTAATTCAATATTCAGAATTAAGTGAAACGAACTGAGCCATTGCGACCTTCTCAAAATTTTGGCCAAGATAGACTGCGTTAAACAGACACCGTATAAAGAAGTTATGGGCGTTAGAAGTTTGTATACATATAAGGAGTCTATATGTATATATATAAAGTTTATCCAGAAACTCCAAAAATAGGTTCGAAAATCAGAATGCATGGGCAAGAGATTTAGGGGGGAAACAGACCATTGAGGGTCGACCTAGGGGTCGACCCACCAACAGGGGGGTCAACCCACTTTAAGGGGGGGGGTCGACCTAGAGGTTGACCCCACCTCGGCTTTGGTACCTTCTGACGACGTGGATGGTTCTAATGTTTTGATTCTAAATCTGAAGGACAATGTTTTCATGCTTCCCCTATAAATAAGACCCTAGGCCCATTGTTTTAT
The DNA here is from genome assembly GCA_030737875.1 of Allium sativum. NCBI lineage: Eukaryota > Viridiplantae > Streptophyta > Magnoliopsida > Asparagales > Amaryllidaceae > Allium > Allium sativum. The sequence goes on from CM060913.1 coordinate 827,821,310, forward strand.
TCATCTAATTCAATGGTGACGACGAAGTGCTGCTTCAACATAGTTAGTTCTAGCCTTTTCTTCTTTAGCCTATTAGGGTTATCCAAGCTTGGAGATCTGGGATTCTACATCAGCAATCCCTTTTCTATTTTCTAGATCTAAGTCAGAATAAATCTACGCCAATTTTAGATCTCTTATCGGAATTGATCTGGTCTATTTTTCAAATCCCTTCTCTTTCCTAACCTTTCCCTTTTAGCAAAAACTATAAATCCATAATTGTTAGGTTCTGAATCTAATTAGGAGAAAGCTATGGGAGGATAGATTAGGATCAGATCCCGAATTTGGAAAGCTTACGAGGTGAGTGGATTTAAGCCATATTATTTTAGATAATGGTATATTACCGTTTAGCATTCCCCATTATGATGATTTGGAATATGACATGTTAAGATGCCTAAACATATGCTAATAATGATTAAAGTTGTGCAAATGACATGTAGGAATGATTAGCATGATATAACGTCAAATTGTTAATATGAATAATTCATATATTGGACTAGTGGAATGCTAAAAAGTTTATTGTATATTCACCCCAATTATATACAGGGAGTAATTGGAGTAAGTATATGATTATATAAACTCATGTTAACATAGAATTGAATAAATAAATATGGGTTTGGGGCATCGACCAAATTATGTTTAAAGGTCTTAAATTGGATCATAAGTATAAAAAAATGATTTGGGCGCAAATGGGATCTTATGTAAAATATGAATTCATATAATTTGAATAATATGAATTTGGACATAAATCCATCATCAATATAATTGGTTAAATGGGCATGAGCACCTATAAAGACATAGGTATGATTAATTGATTAATAATGAATGCCTAGGGTTGCAATTAAAAATTGTAATTGTTCTTATGACACGAGGTTAGGTTGCATTAGTGGAAGAAGTCTGCCCGGACCCGACCGGCATATCCAGCAACCACTAATGTTGAAGCTAATGTGAGAGGTCTAAGTGCGCAAATACGAGATAGGAAATGACACGAGGTAAGGCCCAACTTATGGAAAAAGCCTACCCGGACCAGACCGACATATCCAACATCCACAAGTTGTAGGCCTAATGTTGGAGCTCTAGCCAATTATAAACCATAAATGGATATGGTAATGAATTGGACTACATAACCTAATCTAATCTGTAGGGATTGTATGAATACGAACTAAAGTTAGGGTTAAGTAAAATTAGTTGGACAACGGGTGGGCTAAGCAAATCAGAGGGGGTGGGTAATATTTACATATAGGCCCGCAAACTTAGCTCGATAAGGTTATGTAATTAAAAACACCTAGTGGTATATATAATCAGTAAAAATAATAAAGTTATGTAATTAAAGACACCATTTTGGGTAAGCATAACTTGTAGAAATGATAGAATTTAGATATGTATAATAACCTACCAAGTAGAATATGTTATGGTAACCAAACTAGAAAAGAAAAGGATTGTGGTCACAAACCTTGGACCACAATATAGAGGATACATGTTGTGGGATTATTAATAAACCTAAACGGGTTAAATTATGGTTGTATGATTAAAATTAATAAGCAAGAGAAACTTGGTAGTTTGAATAAGAATTCAATATGAATGGGAATAACCAAGTTAACTGGAAAACTGATGAGGTGAGGCAAGCGTGTAAAAGAATGTTTAGACATAGGGTCTAACAACGTATTAAATTGAGGCGCTTGGACCAGTCCGTACGTTTGAGGGTGAATAACCCAACGGGGTAGATCATCGAGGTGTTATAAGGCACGAGGGATGCACACATTCATCTTATTGTTCTAACGGCTTCGAAGGACTGGAATGGGAATCACGCAGCTTCCTGAGGTACGTAAGGTGCTCCTAGTAGTCCTCTGTGCGGTGATAGATGTCTTAGGCTGTGCTCGCAGAGGTTGGGTCTGCGCGTAACTACTAGGTTGGTGGGCCTTGACTGTAGATGTAGCTATGCAGTCAGAATGTTGTGACGCGGTGACACCAGGGTGATTCGGTGGTTGCCTCAATGGGGAGGCAGAGGGTCACGACCAATTAGGATAGTTGATCGTCGGATACCCATCATCAACAACCGGTGGGATGCGGAAATACTAGAGCTAAACCCAAGATACCATTTCACCCTTCACTATCGAGGTAAGGGGTTGAAGGGAGAAGCGACATGGATGTTTAGATTGTTTGCGTAGGGGTAGTCGCTTAACTCTTGTAGTCATTATTAGTTGAGGGAGGGGCTGAGGTGGGGCCATAGCCACCACGGAAACAGACCCTAGGTATATCTGTATATAGAGACTCTTTGAAGACGGGCCTGTACAGATATGGAAAAGCTCCCGACCGAGTTCCATGTTTCTTGTATCGCCCTGCCATGGAACTTGGTTGCACATTAGAGAACGTGCGATTGAGGCATCGAGCTACAATTAACAGTACATACGATGGACAGTCTAGATACATGCATATCTGCTCTGGGTGGTGTATCGTAGACTTGAGGGCATTACTCCGGTATGAGATCTGATTCGATCGAGGGTGGCAGTCCGTACGCTTACGTAGCATAGTGATAACAGATATATGTTGATCGTAACATTGTTATATAGATATCCATACGTCACTCTGGCGTAGGATGAGGGACTGCGAGCATTTCGGTAAAGACCGTGCGAGTGGGGTACTATGGGGTGTACCTCGATATTTGGGGTAGCTACATATATACTATATTAGGTTAATCCATTGGGAAGTAAATGGGTACGACGTGTGTATAAGCCTTGAGTGTTGTTAACCTAAGTATCCTAATATATAAGAAAACATGATTGAATGGTATATGTAGGATTATCCATAGTGTATAGTTTAAATTCAGTCACTAGGACTTGTGTTCTGACCCCCTCCTCATAACATACTAGCAGGTTAGATTTGTGGCAGAGATATGATAGCCTTGGATACCAGTTAGGTAGTATTATTAATACCGTAAGGCTATATTTTGATTATACAATATTTTATCCATTCTAGCGTGAGATATTTTTTGAGCTCTGACATGTTTTATGTCTCTGTCTTTTCTACAGGAAACCAGAGCAAACCAATCTGAGTTTTGATGGATTGGAATTTTGGAAAAAAAATCGGTCTGTCGGAATTGGGGTTGTCACATCTGGTATCAGAGCTAAGGTTTAGGATTCCTGTATAGATAGCGAGGGAACGTATTTGTATTCTTAAAATATAAATATATTATATTTATACCTAGATTCATAGAGGAACCCACTAAATAGAAGGAGAATAAATATGGTAAGAATTGGGATGTTTGTTTCGTACACTAAAGGAATGAATATGGAAATCCAAGAGTCTATGGTAAATTTGGGTGGAAAGTGTACAGTATATGGAGGAATGGTGGTAAAGCCCAGGAGGAAGCATTTAGGTAGTGGGTCCGATAATGAAACCTTATCTGGAAGGGTTAAGATGGATTAATTATATATAAGGACGAAGGTCGATTGACCCAAAAAGGAATAATAGGAATGTGGAAAGTTTATAAAAGTGGTAAGGTCACAGAAACGACTACAAAATAGTTGTATGCCTTTCCCTCTACGCTCGAAAAAAAGAGAAGGGGGTGGGACGGCCCAGGTATGGACTCGGGGTGGGTCGACACACTAGGCTGTTGGTCGATCACTATGTCGACACCCCTTCAGGGGGGCCGACCACTGGGTCAACACCCCTTCAGAGGGGTCGACCCACCCGCGATGTGGGAAAAAAATAAAAAGGGAACGAAGCCAAAGGCTTCGTCCCCATTTTGCTCCCACCCAACCACCGAAACCCATCCCCTTCTCCCACTTCCCAAGCCCACCACCACCTCAAATCTCCACCATTTTCCGCAATTTTGGGGCCAAATCGAAGCTCTCAACGCTCTCTATCCGGATCTACTAGAGTTTTCCCCCAATTTGGAGAAAAATTGCCATGCAACCTCAACCTCCCCTTTCCACCGCCTTTCCCCAATTAACCCCTCAAGAAATTGCATGGTGTGATAATCGGAGAGACATAGTAGAGGCGTATGTAAGCACCGTAGGACACGAAATTCTACTTAGAAGATCGGTCAAGTTTAGAGACTTTGTGGGAACTAGTTTGAAGCATTGTTCAATAATGTTAGGCTGGATAGAATTTTGGATCACAACATTGTAGAGAGAAGAGGTTTTCCAAGGTTAGTACGTCTTTTAGCTGCCAATTTGGTAATTAGTGAGGAAAATGACATGGTGGTTTTTGAGTCTAAGGCAAAAAGGGTATAAATCCGATTCACTGAGGTCCAGTTTGGGGCCCTGCTTAATATTAGGGGGTGGAGCTTAAATTTAGAGGAGGTAGAAATGATAGATCTAGCACCTTTCGTAGAAATTTTGTAGATGAGGACCAAAGGCATTGGGATATAACACATCTACCCCCTTATCCAGAGTAGTTGTATGCATACTATAGTACAACTTAATTGCCAAGACAGGCGGCTTTGATAGGGTTTCTTCTATGGTTAGGCTCGCTACTTATGCAGTTTTTGCTGGGATAGATATAAATTGGGCCCATTTGATCCTACAATATTATGATTCCTCTAGGGGATGGAGGCAAAGTAAAATTCTCTATGGACATTTGTGGACCATAGTTTTTGTACGGTCTCAAGTTCCCATGGCAACGGAAAATTTTATCTCATCCTACACATATTATAGACTTAAGCATGCTGACTAGGATGCAGATTGATTTTCATGAGTTGATGGCCGTGAACCCACATCCAATGGAGCATGACCAAGAGGAAGATGAAGAGGAGGAGGCCACAGAGGATGTTGGGGCATATGAAGATCAACTGAACGAAGGGGGTCAACAGAACTTAGAAGTACAGCCCTATTGGTATCAACCCATGCCAAAGACGGACCCGCAGCAGTCACTAATAGTAGAGCCGCAACCTCATCAGTACCTTGATCCCTCAGACGATTACCATTATACAGATACGGAGCGGTAGTGGTGGGGGGTGCTGGATCCTCCCAGACCTCTGGATGAGATACATGGTCGTCTAGAGAGCAAGGGAACCTGAGGAATGAGGTTAGTACCATCTCAGGTAGACAGGCTCAACTAGCCAGGGAGCATCAGGATATTTTGCGGGGACATCAAGAGAAGATTAGAGCACAGATAGAGGCTGCCCAGACGCAACAGCAGAGCTTACAGGAGATCTATGCTATGCATCAGTGGTTTGACTAGTTACAGGTAGATATGCAGGACATGCAGTTAGAGGTCAGAGAGGGGACCGGGCGGCAGGAGGAGCGCCAAGGTAGGATGGAGGGCACTTTAGGTGGATTAGACTCTTTCATCTGCAACATCTTTGAGTGGGGACCCAGACCTCCATTTTCGTGGTGATCCTCTAGACCGCATGTGCCGGATCTTGACTATCTTAGTATTATCTTGTTGTGGTAGAATCTATGTTTGAGATCTACCGTATGTTAGTAGGGTTTGTATTTTCTTTGATATAAGAAAACTATGCTTTAGTTTCGATGCATGTAGTTATTGCGTAAAATTCTACTATCCAGTAAGAAAACTTCTGTTATACGCAATTTTCTCAACCAAGAAAAAATCGGTAACAAAAGAAAATTTCCTTATGTGAACTGTGCTAGAATGGGAAAATAGGGAATCTTTATAAATAGTTACATAAAATCCAAATACGGTTGGAAAAGGGTACATAAAAGAAAAACGGAAAATGAGATATTTTCCGTTTTCCACCCTTTTTGTAACATAAGACATCGAATTTAGAAAATTAGATTTTTCTGAAATTCGAAAAATAAAGTTGGTCGGTAGGATTCTAGATGCAACAATTGGGTAAACTACGCTCTTACTCGGTGAGAGTGTAGGAAAATTTGGATGAAAAGGTATTTTTTTAGCTTCAAAACATTGCATTCATGTAGAACTGCCAGTATATTTAGGATGTGAGCATCATATTTTAAAGAATTTTTGAAATTTTGCATACGCATAGGAGGTACCGCCTAGGCATACATGCATTATTATGTTGTACTTCACTTTGCACAAGTACACAATGTTCTCAAAAATTGGATGAACACATGATGGATGTATATTATGCGAGGGATTAATTGATTTTACCCTTATCAAATTTCGGGGACGAAATTTCCTAAGGGTGGGAGAATGTAACACCCCATATTTTTGGATAATAAAATATAAATAAGTTAATTCAATATTTAGACTTAAGTGAAACGAACTGTGCCATTGCAACGTCTCAAAATTTTGGCCAAGATAAACAATTGGTTTGCATAAAACGGATACCGTATGAAGAAGTTATGATCGTTAGAAGTTTGTATACATATAAGGAGTTTATATGCATGTATGTATATATATATAAAGTTTATCCAGAAATTCCGAAAATAGGTTCGAAAATCAGAATGCACAGGCGGGAGATTTAGGGGGGAAACAAACCGTTGGAGGTCGACCTAGGGGTCAACCCCACCTCGGCTCTGGAACCTTCTAACGACGTGGATAGTTCTGATGTTTTGATTCTGAATCTGAAGGACCATGTTTTCCCGCTTCCCCTATAAATAAGACCTAGGCCCAGTGTTTTATTCATCTAATTCAATGGTGATGACGAAGTGCTGCTTCAACGTAGTTTGTTCTAGCCTTTTCTTCTTCAGCCTATTAGGGTTATTCAAGCTTAGAGATCTGGGATTCTACATCAGCAATCCCTTTTCTATTTTCTAGATCTAAATCACAACAGATCTACGCCAATCTTAGATCTCTTATCGGAATAAGGTAATTCCTAGATCTGATCTATTTTTCAAATCCCTTCTCTTTCCTTCCCTTTCTCTTTTAGTAAAAACTATAAATCCATAATTGTTAGGTTCCGAATCTAATTAGGAGAAAACTATAAAAGGATAGATCTGGATCAGATCCCGGATTTGGAAAGCTTACGAGGTGAGAGGATTTATGCCATATTTTTTAGATAATGGTATATTACCGTTTAGCATTCCCTATTATGACGAATTGGAAAACGACATGTTAAGATGCCTAAACATAAGCTAATAATGATTAAAGTGGTGTTAATGACATGTGGGAATGATTAGCATGATATAACGTCAAATTATTAATATGAATAATTCATATATTGGAGTAGTGGAATGCTAAAAAGTTTACATGTAAATTAGTCCCAATTATATATAGGGAAAAATTGGAGTAAGTATATGATTATATGGACTAATGTTAACATAGAATTGAATAAATAAATATGGGTTTGGGGAATCGACCAAATTATGTTTAAAGGTCTTAAATTGGATCGTAAGTATAAAAAAATGATTTGGGCGCAAATGGGATCTTACGTAAAATATGAATTGGCAAATTTTGAATAATATGAATTTGGACATAAATCCATCATGAACATAATTGGGTAATGGGCTTGAGCACCTATAAAGACATATGTATGATTAATAGATTAATAATGAATGCCTAGGGTTACAATTAGAAATTATAATTGTACTTATGACACGAGGTTAGGTTGCATTAGTGGAAGAAGTCTGCCAGGACCCGACCGGCATATCCAGCAACCACTAATGTTGAACCTAATGTGAGAGGTCTAAGTGCGCAAATACGAGGCGGTCCATGATACGAGGTTAGGCCCAACTTATGGAAGAAGTCTGCCCGGACCCGATCGATATATCCAGCATACACAAGTAGTAGGCCTAATCCGGAAGGTCTAGCCCATTATAAACCATAAATGGACATGGTAATGAATTGGAATACTTAACCTAATCTAATCCATTGGGATTGTATGAATACGAACTAAAGTTAGGGTTAAGTAAAATTGGTTGGACAACGGGTGGGATAAGCAAATCAGAGGGGGTGGGTAATATTTACATATAAGCCCGCAAACTTAGCCTGATAAGGTTATGTAATTAAAGACACCTAGTGGTATACATAAGCGGTAAAAATAATAAAGTTATGTAATTAAAGACACCTTTTAGGGTAAGCATAATTGTAGAAATGGTAGGTTTAGACATGTATAATAACCTGCCAAGTAGAAGATGTTATGGTAACCGAACTAGAAAAGAAAAGGATTGTGGTCACAAACCTTGAACCAAAATCTAGAGGATACATGTTGTGGGCTTATGAATAAACCTAAACGGGTTAAGTTATAGTTATATGACTGAAATTAATAAGCAAGAAAAACTTGGTAGTTTCAATAAGAATTCAATATGAATGGGTGCTTGGTCCAGTCCGTACGTTTGAGGGTGAATAACCCAACAGGGTAGATCATCAAGGTGTTATAAGGCACGAGGGGAGCGCACATTCATCTGATTGTTCTAACAGCTCCGAAGGACTGGAAGGGGAAGCACACAACTTCCTGAGGTACGTAAGGTGAAACACCCCACCTCCGTTAAGGTCACTCACAAAGGGAATGCCTTAACTTCGATGGAGCATTATAGGTATAAGACACATAAAATTTACAAGACAGATGTATATACATAAGCAGCGGAAAATAAAACTAACTTTATTTCAAACGTGGTTCATAACAAAACATTACAACAAACTGTTTCAAACCAACTTCCAAACCATTACATCATAATTTTTGTCTTGATTATTATATAAAGAAGTATAAAACATAAATAAAACTGAATAAATCCCCAAGTCTAGTGTGTCCAAAGCCATAGCCAAAGATAATAGGTTCCAAGACGTACATCACAGAGTCTTCGGGCATGGAAAGATGAATGGTCCAAATTAAGCTGAGCTATTCCCCCTGGCTACCTAAGGGGGGGAATGGAAAAAAAGAAGACGATAGAAAAATGGGTTAGACATAAGTCTGAGTAAGTCTAGTGACTTTTCAGTGTGTGATTAAGGAAAAGGTCATGATAGGAATAAACTGAAAATAGGACAGTACCAGAACAACAAACTAACAAAAAACTATATAAGTCAGGATAACCAAATATACATCACACCCATGTTTAATTCTTCTGCACCTATTTATACTTGTCTAACTAGCACCATGTGTTCATGGTGAAATTATCCTCTTATTTTGATCGGCTCCTACTAGCATGCATTCATCACGTGTGTCCTTCGACCCCCGCTTGACTGTAGATACCTGTGTTGGTCCTACCACGGCGTGTATCAAATCCTATGGTGGCAACCCGACACGATTCAAGATGCACAGTGTATGACTACTGATACTCAGTGCCTGCTTTTTCCACTCCGGAGTACGTGCACGTCCGTACTTGACCGGATCCTACACTGATGCACCACCGCCGATGTTTTTGACCGCTTATAATCATCCCAGTAATCATGCCCCGCCCGGCCTTGTTCAGGGTCCCCTGATACTTCTACGTGGGTTACTGCTAAAATGGGTCCCCGTTTCTAGGATTTTCCAGCCAACATGTTAAACTGGTTAAGTGTCCAAATTTACCTAACCCCACCAATCAGTTTAGCTAACATGTTAAATTGGTTAAGTGTTTCCTTAATTCGACTTAACCCTACCACTCTTGACTTAGCTTTATTAGAGCACCAACCACACACATTAGACAGGTATTGTTGTGGTTATTGGATGTGTCGGTCGGTTCCGGACAGTTTTACACTACAACTCAGTCTAACCTTGGGTCCTTTTTGGGCTCAATGCACTAACCATCCACATTAGACAGGTATTGTTGTGGTCACTGGATGTGCCGGTCGGTTCCGAGCAGTTTTACACCATAACTCGGTCTAACCTCGGGTTAGGCATATTCGCCTTTTCTAAATTTATATATATTTCCTTTTATGCTTATATGTAAATTTGTCAACAATTTATTTGTCATGGCTCACTTTCTTTCTAAATCATATTCATAATTTTTGATATGTAAATTATACCTTTTTTATGCCATACCATTTATATGGTTATGAGCCAAATATGTTAGTTATGTATAATTCTCAGGTTTTGCCCAACGTTACCCCCGTTGTACGTTCGCAAATTTACATAGGATGTTAGGCTCGACATTTTAGCCTAACTAATAAACTAAAAGGGGAACTTGCAACATTCCAGTATCATACAAAAATATGGATCTAACTACAGATGTGTCACATGAACTTGGCATAATATATTTTTAATTATGAACTTGCAAACTAGATCTATGCAACATTAGTCATAAAATAATAGTTTTACAAAGAACTACAAAAAATCTAATTAAGCATGTAGTGGTGAACATGCATAGGGGTTGAATCATGATAATATTGATCTAACATAAAGGCATATGGTTCTAACATATAAAGTTTTAGATCTAAACATATAGGTTTTACATAATCATGTTTTTAACCTATAAACCTACATGTATTCATAACATGATAGCATCACTTAGCTTGCATAAACATGGCATAATTTCTAGATTGACATACAACATATAGATATAATCACAAGGTCGTAGATCTAAACATGTATGCATAATGGACCTAAACAATTAGTCATAAACTACATGACTTAGCCTAAAACTTGTATAATATCACCAAACTTACATATGATAATTTCATTACATCATAGGTTTATTCAACAATTTCCACATAACATAATAGGTTCGATAGACCACAACAATTCATAGGCATATACGATAGAATAGACATGAATAAACATAAATCAGCATCACATACAACTTGATACAATTCAATTTTACAATCCATTACAAACCATGTCTTTAATTCATTCACATCTGAAAGATAAATACACTTTTAAACAAAAAGGAATTCTTGAGTTATGGGATCTGTATTCTGAAATTGAACTGCTCGCCTTTGATGTAGATCGTTGAATTTTCTTAGTTGAATCAGATTAGATTTAATTTTGACGTAGCTTCAATCTTGCCTTTGAGTTGAAAGATATGACGGCTATTCTAGGTTCACCATTGACGGCATGGCGGCTCTTGGTATGAATATTTGTGATTTAGGGTTGAGAGTTAGGTTGTTTTTATAGAGGTTTAATTAATTTAGAGCCGTCAAATTAACCCTCGAAATAATCAAGACCATCCAGTCAAGATAGGATAACACCTCAGCCCTAATGACTCAGCAGGGAGTCAGAAATCGTCATCCTTTCAGATCTGCCTGGAGGGGGGGTAGGTCAACCCCTATGTCAACCCTTAGGTCGACACTAGGGTCGACCTGGCCTAGGCGGGAATTTTTCCTGCCCTGCCCTCTTCTTTGTTTAAATTTGAAATTTGAAATTTTCGAAACTTCCGAAGGCCATAACTTCTTCATACGAAGTCCAATTCACGGGAACTCGGACTCTATCTCAACCAGAATTCCAAGACGAACGTAATGGCATAACCCGTTTCCCTTAATTCTCACATTTAGAATTATTTATTCTTTAATTCGTTACTTTAAGGTTTATCAAAAATGCGGTGTGTTACATAAGGTGCTCCTGGTAGTCCTCTGTGCGGTGACAGATGTCTTAGGCTGTGCTCGCAGAGGTTGGGTCCGCGCGTAACTACTAGGTGGGTGGGCCTTGACTGTAGATGTAGCTATGTAGTTAGAATGCCGTGACGCGGTGACACCAGGATGATTCGACAGTTGCCTCAATGGGGAGGCAGAGGGTCACGACCAACAAGGATAGTAGATCGTCGGATACCTGCCATCGACAGCCAGTGGGATGCGAAAAGACTAGAGCTAAACCCAAGATACCATTTCACCCTTCGCTATCAGGGTAAGGGGTTGAGGGGAGACGCCACATGGATGTTTAGATTGTTTGCCTAGGGGTGGTCTCTTAGCTCTTGTAGTCTTTACTAGTTGAGGGAGGGGATGAGGTGGGGCCATAGCCATCGCAGAAACAGACCCTAGGTACATCTGTATTTAGAGGCTCTTAAAAGACGGGCCTGTACAGATGTGCAAAAGCTCCTGACCGAGTTCCGTGATTCTTGTATCACCCTGTCATAGAACTCGGTGCACATTAGAGGACGTGTGATTGAGGCATCAGGCTACAATTAATAGTACGTACGAGGGACAGTCTAGATACATGCATATATCTGCTCTGGGTGGTTATTATAGACTTGAGGGCATAACTCCGGTATGTGATCTGATTCGATCGAGGGTGGCAGTCTATATGCTTACGTAGCATAGTGATAGCAGTATATGCTGATCATAACAATGTTCTATAGAGATCTGTACGTCACTCCGGCATAGGATGAGGGACTGCGAGCACTTCAGTAGCATTACGGCGGAGACCGTGCGAGTGGGGTACCACGGGGTATACCTCGATATTGGGGTTAGCTACATATATACTATATTAGGTTAATCCGCCGGGAAGTAAATGGGTACGACGTGTGTGTAAGCCTTGAGTGTTATTAACCCAAGTAACCTAATAAATAAGAAAATGTGATTGAAAGGTATATGTAGGATTAAAAACTTTATATATAAGTTATATAAAAACAACATATAATATAATTATAAGCATATATAAAGGAATTTATAAAGGGATATTTATAAACTATATAAACAAAAAGGTTATATGAAAACTTAGAGTTTAAATAAGAATATTTAAAATTATAATAAAAAATAAACTTAGTAAAATATATATGAATGATTTAATAAAAAAATCAGAATACTTATAAATCAGGATATATATATATATATATATATATATATATATATGGAATCATATGTTTGAAAGCCTTATATGATTAAAAAACATTTTGAGAGAAGTTCGAAATCAATTTGAAATCAATTTTGAAAGAGAATTTGAAAGTAGAGCTTGAGTGTTGTTCAGAGTTTTACATAATTTCTGGACTCTATTATCCTGACAGTCCTGGACTCTTGATATCTTGATACTCATGAGTCTTGATTATCCTTTGAAATCTTGAATCTCTTAACTCTTGAAGCTCATAACTGTACAGTCTTTAATACCTTTTTACCTACATATAAATTCTGCATATACATACATGTGTGTATATATATATATATATATATATATATATATATATATATATTCTGGACAAAAGTGTTAGTATATATTTTATAACCAATAATGGTTGAAACAAGGTTATTGTCATCAAAATATCATCAACATTCCATTGTCCAACAATCTCCCCTTTTTTGATGGTGACAAGCTTGGTTTATAAAATATTTACACCTGATATTGTCTGTTGATCTGCTTCCTTGACTGCTCCCCTTATAATTATGAATTCCTTTGGACTCCCCCTTAAACTTTCCTATCTTAACTATATCCTATTTTATATTTTATAATTTCTCCCCCTTTGTCATTATCAAAAACTATCCTATACTAAACTAAATTAGATTAGGCTATACTAAACTAAACTATACTCCGCCTAAATCTATGCTATAACTAATCCTAATGACTAATTCTATATATAAGTCCCAATTAATCTATAACTCTCCCTAAACCTATAGTTCTCCCTAAATCTATAAGTTACTATAACTCTCCCAAAATCGATGGCTACAAATATTGTATAATTTAAGAGAAACAAGCATTTCAGACTAATAATTAAGTCAAACCAATTCAATACAAACTTTCTATATAAATAAGCATCCATTCAATTAAAACAAATTTAAATCATAGTTATATTAAATTCAAGTTTTAAGTTAGTAAAACCTCATCATTCTTAATTATGTTTATTATGTATAGATTATCCCAATTAAATCAACAATCCAGACCAAATCAACCAAATTAAAATAATATATGTTAATTCAAAAACACTTCATGAAACTTAAACTAAACCTTAAAACTATAAAACTCCCCCTTAATCTAATATAAGACTAAGCCTAGCCTAAAATCTAATTTCCTTAAAACTATAATAAGAATTTAATCCAGACTAAGAAATAATTATGATAATATATCCTTAAAACTATAATATAAGTTTAGAGAATCAATTCAATCCAAACAATCAATCAACTTAAGTTTTGTTGTCACAAAACATCAATTCAAATAAATTCAAACATAAAGCCTGACAACAAGGAATGTCGCTCGATCCGAATCAGTCGCTAAACCGACCAAGACCGTTCGAAACGTCTGATTGTTTAGAGAACACGACAAAATAGAATGCAGACAGAAGAACATTTCATTGTTAATTACAACAATTCCATCATAATACAAGAATATACAGAGTATGAATAAATATTACACAGAAAATATCAGAGATTTAAATTACATTTAAAATACCTCACAGCGGAAATAACACAAAACACAACTAGAAGAGATATACGAATACAAAGCTTTCCGGATATCATTCCAGCTGTAAATCAGGATCCTGTGAATATAAATCCGCAAAACCAAAACTACTAGCTGTCCGTGTAAAAAATAAGGGCACCCAGAGTTTAGGTTAAAACAATAAACTCCAGGTCAGTCATGTGATTGGTGTGAGAACTAAAACAGTTATTTAAAACTTTACTTTAAATCGAATATATCAAGGGACCACACCGTATAACACGGAACGGGTTTCCTCCCAAGAATACCAGCGCATATAACAAAACAGCGCAATGCTTTTTGGAAAAATGAAGCTATTATAAGACCCAGGTCATATCACACAATGCAATGCAAGCCGGGGGATAGGGTTTTCCCTTATAATAGCCAAACATGCTTAGTACGTTTAAAACAAATCATTTGATACTATTATAAGTGCATAGTGTATAAAACAACTTCAAATCATAAGTATCAATCATAGACGGTATGGGTACCATATATCATGTCGCCATACTAGTTCTACAATTAAAACCGCAAAATCACGTATTTGGAAATTGGATTTCCATCTGTGAACCGAGGCAAAAGATAGTCCTCTACCGATTCGAGACTCTCTAGCCCGAGCCTCAGGAACAGCCGCTACTGCCCCTTGGATCGTCAGGGCCGGTCCATCGATATGGATTATAATGCCTGAACACTACGTTTCCCCACCCTTTGGGGCGTAAATGAGCCAACGAATGACTCCATCGGACCCGGATCGTCCGATCTAACCGAGGCGCCTCGCAATAGTAACAACCGCATAAGCCAAACTCGTCAGGGCGTGTAAAACCACTGACGCCACTTCTAGCTAGAAAGAAACGCATGTCCCCCCTGAGGTCCTCTCCCGTTTTTGGTTCACCACCTGGGTGTGAGGCTCGCGAATCAACGCTACACAAAAGCTACGCCACACAGGTCGTGCTTTGATCATCAACCACAAGACTTTGTTTTTCAACAGAAGCCTTGATCATTTGCATCTTAGCATGCCACACAGGCAAACCACTCCATGCAACCGATATCCATCAATCACACATAATGATATCCAATGTCAGACACACAGTCCATTTACAAGTCCGTTCTGAGTCTGAATGAAACCGGAGGCACCTAGTACCTCGCATATCCATCGATCTCCAAGTACGTCTGGACGACCACTAACTGATTCTCTTCTCTTGGGTGTACGGCCCAATCAAAATCATCAGTAATTATCCAAACGACGTGAAGACCTCCGGTCTTTGACCACCGTCTTCATGTTCGACTCATTGTCGAATCAGTTATTCAGAATGGGATAAACCCGGTCTTTCTGAATAACTCGCGTATACAATAAACATGTGTTACACAAACACAACATATGCCTCATTCCAATTCATCAGTCACTAACCATAAATTAACAAGAGAATAATTCCCCAAATATTTACCCCGAAGGCCGAAACCAACATCAGATCAATACCCAGGAAACCGTTCTGCTTATCTAACCTACAGTTAGTTTCTAAATTTCACATTCTTAGGGAAAGGTTCCCATTAATTTTATCAAAGATAAATTCTTCTAAATTTATTCTTTAATCATCCTTTGAAAATCAATTCAAACCAAATTTTGGTTTATCCAAACTAGTCGGGATTAACGAACCTTACTGAAGTAATCAATAGTTAAATTTCCCAACCCTTACCTATTCATCCCATGAAGTAAAACTGGTAATAATTCATATCTAACACCACGGTGTTATCGGTAAATTCAATTACCATTTCACGTTCAAATCTAATTAAAGATTTAACTATCGCCTGGTGCAAAACTGGTGATACTCCATCCTCGATCTTTTCAATCTAATTAAAGATTCATTAAAACTCCACTTAGTTTTAATCTTTGACTGGGTTAAAGAATCATTGTTATTTAAAACACGGTTCACGATAAACCCCAAAATCACATCACGTTTCAATCAGTCCCTAACCGTAAATTAGCAAGTGAGCAATTCCCTAAGTATTAACCCCGAAGGCCGAAACCAACATCAGATCAATACCCCAGAAACCATTCAACTTAACTAATCTCCAATTAGTTTCTGATCTTCTTAACTTCATTGGGTCTAAGAATAGTATTATTAAAGATACTGTTCACGACAACCCAAATTCACATTCCATTAATTGTCGGGTTAAAGAACAAGTGTCATTTAAAACACTGTTCACGATAAACCCAAAAATCAATACCAATTCAATTCCAATTAAATATAATTTAATCGGTATACTTCATTAAATCTAAATAAAATGATCTAATCTTTCTCTCAACTGGGCTTAAGAACAGTGTTAATGAAGACACCATTCATGACAAACCCAAATCACATTTGATATTAAATACAAGGCTCTGAATAGAAAATATATCGGCTTATATTCAATATCAAATTCTATGACCAACAAACATCGTATTGGAAATAACGATATATATCTCTCAAATTCCCAAAACAATATCTGTATCATCACGAAATCCAACATCGAAATATTCCAAAGACAATTTCAATTCAAATCCATTCCAATTCAATTATTGGAAATTCTGGTTACTTTTAAAACCCTTTTCAAATTCAATTTATTTATTTCAAAAATAAATTGATTTTAATTCTAGTTCAAAACTAGTTCATTTCGATAAAAATCTATTTTTATCTTTTCAAATATGGAGTTTTTCATCCTAATTCTTCCCAAATCATTTCTTATGATTTTACACAAATTATTACTATTTTTAATAATTTTATCAAGGCCCGTACAGTCGGTTTCCATCAACGACCATCGAACTGCACTTACAGCGACCTTTTCCAAATTTGATTTGGACATAATTCAAAATCCAACTGTTAGATTCAAATCTCTAATATTCATTAGAAAGCTC
Source organism: Allium sativum (assembly GCA_030737875.1). Taxonomy (NCBI): domain Eukaryota; kingdom Viridiplantae; phylum Streptophyta; class Magnoliopsida; order Asparagales; family Amaryllidaceae; genus Allium; species Allium sativum. The sequence continues at coordinate 827,838,355 of CM060913.1, forward strand.
TTTTCGGTACGAACCCAACGGTTCCGATTTTAGGAGAATCCGACCGTCGGATCTCCTGTAATATCCATTCGAAGTCAATGATCGAAATACGCGAACTGCCGCGGCGCGGCACGTCCTATTCAGGCCATTATATGTATGTAATATATATATATTATTTATATATCGTCGATTTCCTTTCAAAACGTATTTTATAAATCGTTTTAAATTCGTTTCAAAACGGTTTCAACTTCATATTCAATTTCTAATCAAAATTGAATATTCCAATATAAATTCGTTTTAATTTCCTTTCAAATCGATTTCAATTCAATTTCAATTTAATTCGAATTTCAATTCATTTCAATTTGATTCGAATTTCAAATCATTTCAATTTAACTTGAATTTCAAATCATTTCAATATCCATTGAAAAATGAATATAATCGATATAAATATCATTCACGTCAAAATGGCGTCAATCTAATCAACCCGGCTTCATATATTTCTATTTTCAAATATTCTATTTCAAATATTCTATTTCAAATATTTCTGTTTCAAAACTGGAATGAGACCCAATCAATTACCATATAATGTTAATTATATGGATTTTCTATAACATGTATAAAATAACAACGATAAATAATCAACCATCATCCAGAGTGCGTTCTACATTGTATAAGCATCAAATATAAATATTTGACGCTTATAACAGCCTGTCAATCAATCGATCAACATACAGCTAATTATTGGGACTAGTGTATGTCATATATCATCCCAATACCCGTGTGGGGTTTCAATCAATCAAACACAGATTTTATTTGTGCAGTTGGGCGATGTGTAAATTTTATCGTCCCAATCAATATCAGTCAAATGTGCGTATATAAATAAATCGTCCGATCTGTTTATATTTATTTCATTTTAAATACACATTAAAAATTCTATTTTCAACTGTAAAATATTTTTAACTATATAAATATTTTATTTCGTTTCACATCACATCACACAATCAACTACACATCAAATCAAACAAACAAGCATACAAGCCGTCCATGGTCTGTGGACGATGGGTGTCGCGTGCTACTAAACACCGTCTGCATTATAGTATAGATTATTAACTAGAAAACAAAAATAAAAGGTGAGAAGTTCTCACTGAGGGTTCCACTCCGCCGTGCTTTGCTTTTGAACTGCTGAATCATCTGAATCTGTTTAAAATTCTACGGCAGCTCTTTTCACGCTGTTCATAATAAAAATTATATTTTTATTGCTTCTTTTCAATAAATAAAAATCATATTTTTATTTCTACTTCATATATATTTTTACAATGCTTGTTCTATATAAAAATCTCAATTTATATTTTAAACAAAAACACTTCTTTATATAGTTAATTCGCTACAACACATATAAAGATCGAATTTTTATAATCTCTACTATATAAAGATAATATTTTTATATTCTAAAAATACAAATATCATGTTTTTAATACTCTTCATAAGTAAAAAATCATATTTTTAAACTTCACATATGATAAAAATCATATTTTTAAACTTCACATATGATAAAAATCATATTTTTAAACTCTACATTATATAAAAATTATATTTTTATTACTCTAGTATATGTATAAAAATCACTCCTTTGATCTTATAAAAATCACATCTTTCTTAATTATAAAAATCTAATTTTTACTTTGTCTCCTACATAATAAAAATCAAATTTTCCCTTGTATAAAAATATAATCTTTTTCATTTTAAAAATAAAATCCTTTTAATGTTAAAAATTCTACCTTTCATGTTATAAAAATATACGATCTTTCATGTTCAAAATATACGATCTTTCATGTTCAAAATATACGATCTTTCATGTTCAAAATGCATAATAAAATTGAAACTGATTTTACAACACTATATTGTAATTTAATTAATTAAATAAATTAGAAAACACACATCTTCAGAGGATGGGAGGGCTCATCTCGAACGGAGGGTCTGAAATGGAAGGTGGAGAGGCGGCAGGGGCCACCAGCGATCGGCGCCAGGTGGGGCGGTAGAGGGAGCGGAACGGGCTCAAATTTGGGGGTTTAGGGTTTTGTGGTAGCCGAGGGGCGCTGGAGCAGAGATCATCGGAGGGGGCCCGCGGCGTCTTCGCGAGGTGGAGATCGGCGGGGCGCTCCGTCGTTGGGGGGGGGGGTTAAGTGAAAATTATATTATTTAATTTATTTTAATTTTAAAAAGTAACTTTTTCATTCGAACTCGAAACGAGGCCCACCGCCTGTCATCCACAGCTAACTACCCCCATCCCGAATACAATGGGATATGTATCGTATGCTGATTCGATTGTTTCGAACAGTTTTCGTCAAAATCAACATATAACTCTATATATTGAACTTAAACGCGCATTTCAATTTACTGGGGTCACATATAGTCTCTAAAAATTCCCAAAAAATATTTTCTTGCTTCGTGTTGACGATACGGTTCTAACAAAACTAGTTTCATCGAATTCTGAGACCATTAGAAAAATGGCCAATTTCCAGTCGATTAAAATCAACTAAATCTGGTCAAACGCGTTTTCCTTTGCCACGCTCTCATATTGATTCGAAAAATTACGAAAATTGGAATCTAGCAATAACTTGACATCACGGATCCAACAAAAGTGGTTTCGTCAAAATCCGAGGTCGTTTGCAAAATGGCTAATTTCAATGGCCAAAATTCCATAGCGACTATTCTGAAATTTCAACTGGACATAATTTTTTATCCCCGCTATGAAATTTCGATTTTTCAGATTCGTTGGAAAGATATTCTCAAATAGATTCTAATATTTTTGGTTTCACAAAAATCCAGTTTATTTTGCACCCGGTACATTCATTTGAAATTTGAGATCGAATTATCGAACTACCGCGCCATTTTCAATTCCTTTTATAATTTAAAATAAATATTTATATTCTAACGACGATCTATATAATATATGCGTTCGAATTCTATTCAAAATAAATTTCTCGTTGATATTATTTAAAAAAAAATCATTTTAAATAATCAAGATTCACTAAAATTGCCAAAATAAAAATTTTAAATTGGCCCAGATTTCCGGGTTATTACAATCTCCCCCACTTAAAACTTTTCGTCCCCGAAAAGGAATGAAGCCGAAAGTTGTTTAACAAATCAACTCAACTTTCGTTATTTTCATTACGGCTTAAGTTCTTCAACTTTTCAGTTTCTAAGAACTTTTCAAATTTTTCAAAAATTTGGCTAACACCCTAAATTTTCGAAAAATTTCGCCATAACCTCCCCTGCACCGGGACACCGGGAAAATCCCGAAATTGCTATACAGGCCCTCTGATCTCAAAAAGAAAAACAAAAAGCCAAGCGGCTAGCCAATCGGCTCATAAAATCATCATCACCCAAACAAAACAGTAAATTAGGGTAAACATGTACCTATTTGTCGGCCAAACAATTTTATTCTTCTGTTCTAGCCTCCTTGTTATGACCTGTTCAATGTAAGTACATGTATATGCAAGCAAATGCGACCAAATTTCAATACAATTTACTATTTGGTTCAAATTGGCTATATGGTTCAAATTTAACTAATCAGACAATAATCAAACAACACAACCAGCAATCAATTAGTTGATTAGCTTTTCAAATTCATAACTGTGATATATAGTCAAAAATCACATTTTTGGTGCCAATTCACAAAAATGAGCCCTATCTAATTTTGGTTCTCACACCAGTCTAATGGAAACATATAAATATCCCACTTTCGACACTCAAAAACAGACTATTGATGTCGTACGTCATCAGTAGAATCATGCTCGGGCGACTAGAGTGTGAGTCTATATCTACCCAATATATTAAAACTTCAAATACACGCGGATCAGACGTATATGCAAAATCTTTATATATTGGATAGTCCAAATCAATATAAATAAGTACTCAAATACGAATAATTGATTTAAATTTTAAAAACAAAATTTGTTTTCATTTTCAAAAAATATACTCTTCACACTCGTTCTAGAATACTACTGATCCCATCTCTAACGAGTCATTCCCGTTGGATATTACTAATCCAGTTTCTGATGAATTCTTTCGTATGGTTCTAACGTGTCTTGTTATCTGAGCTTTGTAAACCAAGGCTCTGATACCACTGTGACAACAAGGAATGTCGCTCGATCTGAATCAGTCGCTAAACCGACCAAGACCGTTCGAAACGCTTGATTGTTTTGAGAACACGACAAAATAGAACGCAGAAAGAAGAACATTTCATTGTTAATTACAACAATTCCATCAGAATACAAGAATATACAGAGTATGAATAAATATTACACAGAAAATATCAGAGATTTAAGTTACATTTAAATACATCGCAGCAGAAATAATACAAAACGTAACTAGAAGAGATATACGGATACAGAGCTTTCCGGATATCATTCCAGCTGTAAATCAGGATCCTGTGAATATAAATCTGCAAAACCAAAACTACTAGCTGCCCGTGTCAAAAATAAGGGTACCCAGAGTTTAGGTTAAAACAATAAACTCCAGGTCAGTCATGTGACTGGTGTGAGAACTAAAACAGTTATTTAACACTTTACTTTAAATCAGATATATTAAGGGACCACGCCGTATAACATGGAACGGGTTTCCTCCCAAGAATATCAGTGCATATAACAAAACAGCGCAATGCTTTTTGAAAAAATGAAACTATTATAAGACCCAGGTCCTATCACACAATGCAACGCAAGCCGGGGGATAGGGTTTTCCCTTATAATAGCCAAACATGCTTAGTACGTTTAAAACAAATCATTTGATACTATTATAAGTGCATAGTGTATAAAACAACTTCAAATCATAAGTATCAATCATAGACGGCATGGGTACCATATATCATATCGCCATACTAGTTATACAATTAAAACCGTAAAATCACGTATTTGGAAATTGGATTTCCATCTGTGAACCGAGGCAAAAGATAGTCCTCTACCGATTCGAGACTCTCTAGCCCGAGCCTCAGGAACAGCCGCAACTGCCCCTTGGATCGTCAGGGTCAGTCCACCGATGTGGATTATAATGCCTGAACACTACGTTTCCCCGCCCTTGGGGGCGTAAATGAGCCAACGATTGACTCCATTGGACCCGGATCGTCCGATCTAACCGCGGCGCCTCGCAACAGTAACAACCACATAAGTCAAACTCGTCAGGGCATGTGAAACCACTGACGCCACTTCTAGCTAGAAAGAAACACATGTCCCCCCTGAGGTCCTCTCCCGTTTTTGGTTCACCATCTGGGTGTGAGGCTCGCGAATCAACGCTACACAAAGCTACGCCACACAGGCCGTGCTTTGATCATCAACCACAAGACTTTGTTTTTCAACAGAAGCCTTGATCATTTGCATCTTAGCATGCCACACAGGAAAACCACTCCATGCAACCGATATTCATCAATCACACAGAATGATATCCAATGTCAGACACACAGTCCATTTACAAGTCCGTTTTGGGTGTGAACGAAACCGGAGGCACCTAGTACCTCGCATATCCATCGATCTCCAAGTACGTCTGGACGACCACTAACTGATTCTCTCCTCTTGGGTGTACGGCCAATCAAGATAATCAGTAATTATCCAAACGATGTGAAGACCTCCGGTCTTCGACCACCATCTTCATCTTCGACTCCCATCTTCATCTTCGACTCATCGTCGAATCAGTTATTTAGAATGGGATAAACCCGGTCTTTTTGAATAGCTCCCGTATATAATAAACATGTGTTACACAAACACAACATACGCGTCATTCCAATTCATCAGTCACTAACCATAAATTAACAAGAGAATAATTCCCCAAATATTAACCCGGAAGGCCGGAACCAACAACAGATCAATACCCAGGAAACCGTTCTGCTTAGCTAACCTACAGTTAGTTTCTAAATTTCACATTCTTAGGGAAAGGTTCCCATTAATTTTATCAAAGGTAAATTCTTCTAAATTTATTCTTTAATCATCCTTTGAAAATCAATTCAAACCAAAATTTGGTTTATCCAAACTAGTCGGGATTAACGAACCTTACCGAAGTAATCAATTGTTAAATTTCCCAACCCCAACCTATTCATCCCATGAAGTAAAACTGGTAATACTTCATATCTAACACCACGGTGTTATCGGTAAATTCAATTACCATTTCACGTTCAAATCTAATTAAAGATTTAACTATCGCCTGGAGCAAAACTGGTGATACTCCATCCTCGATCTTTTCAATCTAATTAAAGATTCATTAAAACTCCACTTAGTTTTAATCTTTGACTAGGTTAAAGAATCAATGTCATTTAAAACACAGTTCACGATAAACCCCAAAATTACATCATGTTTCAATCAGTCCCTAACCGTAAATTAGCAAGTGAGCAATTCCCTAAGTATTAACCCCGAAGGCCGAGCCCAAAATCAGATCAATACCCCAGAAACCATTCAACTTAACTAATCTCCAATTAGTTTCTTATTTTCTTAACTCCATTGGGTCTAAGAACAGTATTATTGAAGATACCGTTCACGACAACCCAAATTCACATTCCATTAATTGTCGGGTTAAAGAACAAGTGTCATTTAAAACACTGTTCACGATAAACCCAAAAATCAATACCAATTCAATTCCAATTAAATATTATTTAATTGGTATACTTCATTAAATCTAAATAAAAAGATCTAATCTTTCTCTCAACTGGGCTTAAGAACAGTGTTAATGAAGACATCATTCACGACAAACCCAATGCACATTTGATATTAAATACAAGGTTCTGAATAGAAAATATATCAGATTATATTCAATATCAAATTCTACGACCAACAAACATCGTATTGGAAATAACTATATATATATCTCTCGAATTTCCAAAACAATATCTGTATCATTACGAAATCCAACATTGAAATATTCCAAAGACAATTTCGATTCAAATCCATTCCAATTCAATTATTGGTAATTCTGGTCACTTTTAAAACCCTTTTCAAATTCAATTTATTTATTTCAAAAATAAATTGATTTTAATTCTAGTTCAAAACTAGTTCATTTCGATAAAAATCTATTTTTATCTTTTCAAATATGGAGATTTTCATCCTAGTTCTTCCCAAATCATTTCTTATGATTTTACACAAATTATTACTATTTTTAATAATTTTATCAAGGCCCGTACAGTCGATTTCCATCAACGGCCATCGAACTGCACTTACAACGACCTTTTCCAAATTTGATTTGGACATAATTCCAAATCCAACCGTTAGATTTCAAATCTCTAATACTCATTAGAAAGCTCTTTTCGATACAAACCCAACGGTTCCGGTTTTAGGAGAATCCGACGGTCGGATCTCCCGTAATATCCATTCGAAGTCAATGGTCGAAATTCGCGAATTGCCGCGGCGCGGCGCGTTTTATTCAGGCCATTATATATATGTATATATATTATATATATATATATATATATATATATATATATATCGTTGATTTCCTTTCAAAACGTATTTTATAAATCGTTTTAAATTCGTTTCGAAACGGTTTCAACTTCATATTCAATTTCTAATCAAAATTGAATATTCCAATATAAATTCGTTTTAATTTCCTTTCAAATCAATTTCAATTTAATTCGAATTTCAATTCATTTCAATTAGATTCGAATTTCAAATCATTTCAATTTAACTCGAATTTCAAATCATTTCAATATCCATTGAAAAATGAATATAATCGATATAAATTTCGTTCACGTCTAAATGGCGTCAATCTAATCAACCCGGCTTCATATATTTCTATTTTCAAATATTCTATTTCAAATATTCTATTTCAAATATTTCTATTTCAAAACTAGAATGAGACCCAATCAATTACCATATAATGTTCATTATATGGATTTTCTACAACATGTATACAATAACAACGATAAATAATCAACCATCATCCAGAGTGCGTTCTACACTGTATAAGCATCAAATATAAATATTTGACGCTTATAACAGCCTGTCAATCAATCGATCGACAAACAGCTAATTATTGGGACTAGTGTATGTCATATATCGTCCCAATACCCGCGTGGGGTTTTAATCAATCAAACACAGATTTTATTTGTGCAGTTGGGCGATGTGTAAAATTTATCGTCCCAATCAATATCAGTCAAATGTGTGTATATAAACAAATCGTCCGATCTATTTATATTTATTTCATTTTAAATACACATTAAAAATTCTATTTTCAACTATAAAATATTTTTAACTATATAAATATTTTATTTCGTTTCACATCACACAATCAACTATACATCAAATCAAACAAACAAGCATACAAGTCGTCCATCGTCTGTGGATGACGGGTGTCGGGTGCTACTAAACACCATCTGCATCCTAGTATAGATTATTAACTAGAAAAAAAAATTAAAAGGTAAGAAGTTCTCACTGAGGGTTCCACTCCGCCGTGCTTTGATTTTGAACTGTTGAATCATCTGAATCTATTTAAAATTCTAAGGCAGCTTTTTTCACGCTGTTCATAATAAAAATTATATTTTTATTACTTCTTTTCAATAAATAAAAATCGTATTTTTATTTCTACTTCATATATATTTTTACAATGCTTATTCTATATAAAAATCTCAATTTATATTTTAAACAAAAACAGTTCTTTATATAGTTATTTCGCTACAACACATATAAAGATCGCATTTTTATAATCTCTACTATATAAAGATAATATTTTTATATTCTAAAAATACAAAAATCATATTTTTAATACTCTTCATAAGTAAAAATCATATTTTTAAACTTCACATATGATAAAAATCATATTATTAAACTTCACATATGATAAAAATCATATTTTTAAACTATACATTATATAAAAATTATATTTTTATTACTCTAGTATATGTATACAAATCACTCCTTTGATCTTATAAAAATCACATCTTTCTTAGTTATAAAAATCTAATTTTTACTTCGTCTCCCATATAATAAAAATAGAATTTTTCCTTGTATAAAAATATAATCTTTTCATTTTAAAAATCAAATCCTTTTAATGTTAAAAATTTCACCTTTCATGTTATAAAAATATACGATCTTTCATGTTCAAAATATACGATCTTTCATGTTCAAAATATACGATCTTTCATGTTCAAAATGCATAATAAAATTGAAACTGATTTTACAACACTATATTGTAATTTAATTAATTAAATAAATAAGAAAACATACCTCTTCAGAGGAGGGGAGGGCTCATCTCGAACGGAGGGTCTGAAATGGAAGGTGGAGAGGCGGCGGGGGCCACCAGCGATCGGCGCCGGGTGGGGCGGTAGAGGGAGTGGAACGGGCTCGGATTTGGGGGTTTAGGGTTTCGGGGTACCTGAGGGGCGCTGGAGCAGAGATCATCGGAGGGGTCCCGCGGCGTCTTCGCGAGGTGGAGGTCAGCGGGGCGCTCTGCCGTTGGGGGGGGGGGGGGGGCGATGTTGATCGTCGACGAGGGTTTTTTTCTTTCTTTTTTTCTGAAAATGAAATGATCAGGGAAAGAGAAGAAAGAAAGGGGGTTAAGTGAAAATTATATTATTTAATTTATTTTAATTTTAAAAAGTAACTTTTTCATTTGAACCCGAAACGAGGCCCACCGCCTGTCGTCCATAGCTAACTACCCCATCCCGAAGACAATAGGATATGTATCGTAGGCTGATTCGATCGTTTCGAACAGTTTTCATCAAAATCAACATATAACTCTATATATTGAATTTGAACGCGCATATCAATTTACTGGGATTACATATAGTCTCTAAAAATTCCCGAAAAATATTTTCTAGCTTCGTGTTGATGATACGGTCCTAACCAAACTAGTTTCATCGAATTCTGAGACCGTTAGAAAAGTGGCTAATTTCCAGTCGATTAAAATTAACTGAATCTGGCCAAACGCGTTTTCCTTTGCCACGCTCACATATTGATTGGAAAAATTACGAAAATTGAAATCTAGTAATAACTTGACATCACGGATCCAACAAAAGTGGTTTCATCAAAATCCAAGGTCGTTTGCGAAATGGCTAATTTCAATGGCCAGAATTCCATAGCGACTATTCTAAAATTTCAACTAGACATAATTTTTTATCCCCGCTATGAAATTTTGATTTTTCGGATTCGTTGGAAAGATATTCTCAAATAGATTCTAATATTTTTGGTTTCGCAAAAATCCGGTTTATTTTGCACCCGGTACATTCATTTGAAATTTGAAATCGAATTATCGAACTACCGCGCCATTTTCAATTCCTTTTATAATTCAAAATAAATATTTATATTTTAATGACGATCTATATAATATATACGTTCGAATTCTATTCAAAATAAATTTCTGGTCGATATTATTTAAAATAATTCATTTTAAATAATCAAAATTCACTAAAATTGCCAAAATAAAATTTTTAAATTGGCCCAGATTTCTGGGTTATTACAAAGCCAAACATTTCTTGTAACTTCTATTTATTCTTAAAACCTATAAAACTCTTATTAACCACAAATGCATAAGTATATTTCTAACACACCTATCAACCACAAATGAAATTCAACCATGTCAAATAAGTCAATCAAGTTATTCATGTCAAATAAATCAGACAAGTCAATTAAGTCAAACAATTCAAAAAAGTCAATCAAATCAAACAAATTAATCAAGCCAAACAAGTCAATCTAGTCAAGCAAATCAATCAATCCAATAAATCAATCTTGTTAAAATAATATGCTATGTATTTAATTTATAATCCTATTTATTTTTAACTAGATAAAAACTCCCCATACAGTATACTTGTTGTGTGTTGAGTAATAACTTACCATGTAATGCAATGTGTTTAGTATGTTGGTTATAATGCAGTATGAAATGTGTGTCATTTGCAAAGCAATTTGAGATGATATACTGAATGAAATGCAATTTGTGACGTGAACGATTTTAATTTGAGATGCGCTGTAATTTATAGTAATGATGTATGATTTGAAATAAGATGTGTAATGATAATATGCAGAATGATTTGATGATGATACCTATTTTGGTAAAAGATATTCAAAGTACTACATATATTATAAATTATTTCAATCAAACAAAGGTAATATTAACTTCTAGACTTAGGTTAATGATACTAATGAAAGACATTAAGAGTTTAATGGTAATTAAAATTATATGCATGATAGGTGACATAATATTTAGAATAATTATATGAGAAATATGGAGTTAAATAGTCTTAGTAGGGTGCTTATTTAAAAATAATATAATAAATATTGAAGATCATTTTAAAGGGAATATAAAGTTTTATCATATGAAGTAAACTATTTTGATGTAAACATATATTCATAAATGTATATATAAAAACTAACAAAAAGTTAATTTATTGTGAAATATACATCAGTCTTTTAATACAAATTAACTTTAAATTTATACTATAGAATAAATTAATTTACTAAAGAACCATTAAAATTTTAAAACTTGAAATTAGAAAATTATTACAATATAAAATCTATAATTATAACAAAATTAATTTTTTGATGAAATCTGGTAATATAGAGTAAACTATAAAAATATGTTTTATGTACCAAAGTTTAAATATACAAGTTTTACCAAATTAAGATAATCAAATTAGTTTTCAATTTACAATGTAACCCAAATCTTTATGTAATCATAGGTAATATATATATCAATATACACACATATATATAAATAAAAATTGGACTATGTGTGTTTAAACTATATGTAAAAGATATAAATTTATATTGTATAACAATATCAAATATTTTAAAATTTTAAATTATTTCAAGCATATATCTATGTACTATATATAATTTTATCGATTTATATAATTTCAATATATATATATATATATATATTTGAAACAAAATATATGAAACATAAGTAGATAAACAAAATTGGTAATTAGAGTTTGAACATATATTTTCATATTGAAAAGACGTCCTTCAAATTTTCAAATCAAAATCAAATAGTAATGAAAATTAAATTTAGAATAAGAAAAGATTTTAATTAGATTGGTATATTGATAAGTATACTATGGTGTATCAACATATGAATCAAATTATCTAAAATTATAAAAGAGATAAATTTCTCTATCTAACTATGTGCACATATGTATATTCCTAAATATAATGACAATTACAAAATTATTGTAAAGCATACCACTTTTTGCAATCCTCCATTTTGTTGTTCTTCCATTGTCATGAACCACACATTTATATCTTTTAGAACTTGACGATGAGATCTGCTTTATTGCGACAGGCTCGTTTTTTTCTAATCAGCTTGGTATATTCATTTGCTGAGTTTGAAGACTGTATGAGAAGGATACCGATGATTTAGTAGTTTCACCAACTTGGCGCCAAAAATTTGAATTTGAATTTTGTATGAATGGACACTTTAACTACTATAAGCCCAAAAGTCATATCCTTTCATAAACTTTTCTCTTCTTGATTGATGAATGATCATCTTGATGTCTTTCGGCCAGTAGTCATCAGATATAACTCTTTCCCTTCAAAACAACAAAACTTTTCAAAGAATTAAGTGATTTTCAGAATAACTAATTGTAATTTTAAATAATAAAAACATGATGATTTTGTGATATATCCATATGAAAAATAGTGTTAAAAATTTCCATTTAATATTTCCGAAATTCAGATGCTGAAAATTTGAATACCTATGCTCCGATACCAATTGTTAACGATGCGGAATGCAGATCTTAAGGCAGAATTAACACTAGAGGGGAGGGGGCGAATAGTGTTTATGAGGAATTTGTAGAAATATTAAACTAACTTCAATTACTATATGAATCACATAATGATTATTACACCATAAATGATCACAAACACAGAAACAATCAAAGACATAGAAATAAGTAAATGTAAAATGCAGAAAAGAAAACAACACAGTAGATTTAATACTAGTTCGGATCACTCCTACGTCCGATCCCATGCAACGGTAGATTGCGTAGAGTTTTATTAATATCAGAATCTAATTACAACACCCTTGATTTCACGGCTACAAGGTTAACACTGATTCCACCACTCTTGATTTCACAACTACAAGGTTAAAACTGCTCTCTTTCCTTGATTTCAGGGCCACAAGAAACACACCATTTCCCAAACAATTTCTAAATGATTACAACATCCTTAGAACTCTTCAATATTACTTCAAACAGATAGCAATTGATAGAGATTGAGAAGAAGAATGATATAAATTTTGTTGAAATCAGCAGAGTATATGGGTAGAAATCAAGAATTTTATGTATATTAATGGTGGTAAGTAAAGGGGTAAAGAAGGAGAAGAAGAAGTGATAAAAAATTCAAAATCAACTCCTATTTATAGAGGTTGAAAGGTTGCAAAGTTTGTGAAGCATTTCAAATATGAAACGATACTTCCTTTGAATTTTAAAAATATGACAGTTATATGTCGACATATGCATTATGGTATGTCGAATATATACCATATTTTTGAATTTATTAATCATTTTAATATTATTTAAACCAATATATATTCTAGAAATTCCTGAAACAAAACTAGTTGTTAAAACATTATTTTTCAAGTATAAAAATATTAGAAAATATTGTTTAAACATATGATTGAAAACTTTATATATAAGTTATATAACAACTATATAAAATATAATTATAAACATATGTTTAGGAACTTATAAAGAGATACTTATAAACTATATAAACAAAAAGGTTATTGTTAACTCTGTTTTAAAATGCAATTTATAAATGATACATTGGTTATAATATAATGCATATAAGTCATGTGGAGTTCGAAGCACTGGTTCTGTTTTGTTCAAAAGGGCCGGTTGTACGATATGTGCATGGATCAGTTACAGTCTGCTTTGCTATAATTCAATGGATCTCAAGTCTTACAACATGAACATTCATGGACCGTTCCAACTGAGTTCAATAAGGATCGGCTGCATATGTTTACACCATCACAAGTTGGGTCGGTTGTAGCTAAGTATATTAGGTAGGCTATATTATAGGAATGGGTTGGTGACACTAGCCGTGTATGCATGGACCGTTTGCGTATATGGTTTAGCTTCACTGATCGTTCACATACTAGAACATATCGTTTGTTGCAAGTATCCAGGTCAGCCTTGTTCTTCAGGTCGTTAACATGGAGTCATGGGTCACCATGTCTTCATGGTGTACGAGCCATGAGTATATAAATACATGGGCCAGTTGCCTTAATCTATGAACGTGATCTATTGCTACAGTATATATTAGTTTACTGGCATAATGTATATGTGAATGGACATGTGGCATATATTATCGTTATTCAGTTCGCAATATATTGGGGGTATAGATATATTATATGTTGATGCAAGTATGGCACGTGGACATACATGGGATTGGTTCAATATATTTTATAAGTCGGGAAAAGCAGGTCGTACCTATGTACTTGCATGAAAGGATGTGGCAAGCTGTAGAACAAAACAAATTAGGTCGTTCATGCTACAAAGCCATCCGGCCATTCACATGTTTGCTTAGATTGTAGACCGGCTTAGTTGCTTAGGTCGTTTATATTTTTTCCACTACACGTGTCCGAAGGTGGTGGACTGCTTGCAAGATTATTGCAAATGTGATATACAAAGTGAATATATGGGATCTGTGTTGGTCGTGCGTTGGCCATGAGGTCTGCATTTGTATTAATAAAGCTCGGGTCATGAAGGCGTGAGTTAATCTAGGTCATGGCATATAATTGGGATGTTGAGTTTGTGTATTGGTCAGACCATTGAACGACCTGAAGAGGCAAGACATTGAATGACCCGAATACCTGCATCCATAAATTTACAACTTCGCCACTCTATCCAAATGACTCATTAAATACTAATACATTTCCCACACTGAAGAGGGAATTTCTCCACCCATGAAGTGCTTCCATTTTCATTTCTCAACAACTCCGATCAATTCTAACCTCCATTAAATTTCTTCCAAGCTCTAATTCAACATCTCAATCATCACGGAATCGTTAAGAACGTCTAAGTGCTCAAATTTTAAATATCCACTTCAACAATCATCACAATCAAAGAGATCTAATCATTTCCATGGTGAAATCGAGAGAATGAAGAGATTAAAGAGATGAAATAGAGAGAATTGTTGTGAAGAGAGAAAATGAGCAAAGTTATAGAAATTATGCACCTTGTAACATTGAGAATCATAATGAAATCTCTCTTAAAAGTGGACGTAGGCCAGATCTAGGCCGAACCACTATAAATCTCTATCTTTTTACTGCTTTTTTGTTTGTGGTTTTCCATATTCTAAATTTATATTGTTTGAAGGTATGCTCACACTTTCCAGGGTGTTAGTGATCAAATTTTTACATTAACGGTTATATGAAAACTTAGAGTTTAAATAAGAATATTTGAAATTATAATTAGATATAAACTTAGTAAAATATATATAAATGATTTAATAAAAAATAAGAATACTTATAAACTAGGAAATATATATTTGAAATTATAAGCTTGAAATTCTTGGATGATTAAAATACATTTTGAGAGAAATTAGAAATTAATTTGAAAATAGTTTGAGATTAATTTTGAAAAGAGAACTTGAAAACAGAGTTTGAGTGCTACTCAGAGTTTTACATAATTTTTAGACTCTATTACCCTGATAGTCTTGGACTCTTGATTTCTTGATACTTATGATTCTTGATTCTACTTTGAAATATTGAATATCTTAACTCTTGAAACTCTTAACTGTACAGTCTTTTATATCTTATTACCTTCATATAAATTTTGCATACACACACATACGCACACATATACATATATATATTTTAGATAAAAGTGTTAGTATATATATTTTATAATCAATAATGATTGAAACAAGGTTGTTGTCATTAAAACATCATCAGCATTCCATTCTCTAACATTAACTTTTCCCTACCTCCATTGATATAAGTTCAAATCAAGTGAGACGTTATCTAATAATTGAAAGTCAAAGTTTTCGGAATTAGAATTATGCTTAAACGAATCAAAATTCAAAGGGGAGGATTTTTTTTTAGTGTACTTCAAGGCTTTGGAATAAATGTGTGATTTATAGTTAATGATTTTTAATATAATTTTTATTATATATTATATGTGTATACATATATATTATTCTATTTGTTAGGTGGCGATCCTAATATGCAAGCAATATTGTCACAAAATAGTTTGGTAATATGTACACTGTAACAACCCAGAATTTTTTCAAACTGAATAAGAAAATTTAATAAAAAATAATAAAGGCATTTAAAATAAAATTTACACAAATGTTGAAATTTGGTCAAATCATATATGAATTTTTGTAATCCGATTTAGTATGAGAGAGTTATGTCCATCAGAAGATAAACTCAAAATTAAAATAGGTTAGGTCGACCTATGTTTGGCCTGAGTCAAACTTGGGAATCAACCAAACCCTAGGGGCGATTGACTGAACCACCATAAAGACTAGTGGTTACCATGCTATGTCGATTAAATGAATGGTATATATTTAAGGCGTGGTTGCAAAGTAAAAGACCAATGGTTCATATTTGCAGACAAGATGATCTAAGTCCAAAATCTTAGAGTAACCTTATAAATAAGTTCTAGCCTAAACCCTAATTTCTTTAGTTGAGCGATATTTATCAGACTTTGTCAAAATATTACTGATGCTATAGTTTTTCCCATAATTATAAAATCAATCCAAATCAAAACTCAAATTAAAATCAAATTCAAAAAAAATCAAAGAGGAGATTTACGAGATCTACTAATTAAAGGCCATTTTTTTGGATCTAGAGCTAAAGCAATATGGTGAGTGGGCATAGACTTGTGATTTTATTATTTGGATTAATTCTAAAACTATTTTAAATGGTTAGAATTATTAAAACCCTAATGAACTGGTTATTTCGAAATTGAGCTGCCAAGATCCTAAGCCTTATCATTTAAATCGAGATTAGGTTATGGAATTGGGTAAATCGACACCTGCCAATGCCATTTTGTAACACTGATTCACAAATTCCTAATTTTATTTGAACAAGACAATATCCAACCAGGAAATTAGGGTTAACGGTAATTATTAATTGAACATAAATAAAATAATTAACTACAAGTTAAAAATCACTGAACTCTAACATTTATAAAGTAACGGTCAACCTTAGGACAACTACTGTTGAAGGTAGTCGCCGATCTGGGGAAGTCTCTAACTGTCCATGTTAAAAATAAAGAATTTGACCCTTGGCCTAAGGTCCGAATAAATGGATAATTTTTTATGCAATTTGGTTAAAAAATATGTAATTAGTGAACTTGATTTTGAGTTAATTTAGGCAACGTATATGAATGACAGAATAGGGAAATTTTGTTCCTTATTAAAGGTATTTAGAAAATTTATTTCCAATGATTGGTACCACTTAGGTGGATTTATTTCGCAAAGATACCAGGTTAGAGTTTAATCCACCAACTTCGTAACTAGTGGGACGACCATGAGTATTGGGTCTGCTCCCAATAATGATGCTGACCGAGAGAATGTCTAGCTTGGGCTTGAATAGTTACAAAGTGGTTCTTAATGATTTATTTTTGCAACAGGCTTGAGAGTGTTGCAAGAAAGTGGATGCAACAATAACGAAAATACTACCCGAGAGAGCCCGATACTAACAAGAGATCCAATTATTGTACGGTTTCTTATGCAAATGTGGTATAAGTGGGCAATGGAGAAGTACAAGACATTGTTGTGGGAACCAATATTAGTTAGGGCTAGTAACTAGTGGGAGTTCACACATGAGGGACATCAAAACTATACAATAAAAGGCATTTTCCCACACAATTGAGAGGTGATAACAATTGCATACGATAAGCCAACATGCGTGTTTTTATTATGAAGTTCTCCCTCTCTATGTGCAATATAAGTAGATGTGGTTAGTGAGTGATTCCTGATTTGGTTAATTGTTAGTGTGAGGTTCAATTTATAGGTTCGACCAATTAAGTTGGGAAAAATCATAAGGACAGTACATCTAATCTATATTACTTAGAGTAGGATTAAAGTTACTTGCATTTCATTATTTCCTCTTATTCCTACCGCAGCTGGATATGACATAAAGTGACTAGTTTATGCCTACTTATCTGAGAATCATGCCTAGCTTGGAGTTTACAAGGGATATTGTTATGCTATACTCTGATTTAATTCGTATATTGATATTTCTACAACAATGATATGATATGATATTTTCTGAGACTGCTATTATATTTTTTTTTTAGGATGATTCATATCTATTATATCACTTCTTTTGTGATACATTGTGATTAAACAGGTTATTCTTCATTATATACATTATCCTTATCCTTGTAATGCTAGTTTATAAGCTCAACAATCTCCTTTTCTTGATGTGATGACTTTTAAGCATAACAGGAGATATGGGTTGTCATACATACGTATTTAGTACAAAAATAAAATGGTTTCTTTAATCACGTACATCGGGTCGGTGTAGCCGACTGAAATGTAATATAATTTTATATTTTGCAAATTAATATATATTTTTAAATTTTAAAAAAGTTTATAGTTGGTTACAATCTTATATTATAGTTAAAGCTATTCATCTAATTTTATGTAAAATGTACATAGCAAAACTAATTTTCGACCGTAAAAAGTAATTTTTTTACAAATATTTTATTATTATGTAAATCAATTCACTACGTAAATGGACTATATTATCCAAATATGTTATGGAAAATATTTTTAAATTTTATATTATTATATTTCTAATAGATGGGACCTCAACTAAAAGATGAAAATAATTTTTTTAATTAATCACTTTAAATGATCGAAATTGAAAAATTAAAATAAATTTAAATTCAAAAAAATAAAAAAATAAATTAAACCTCAAAATATCAATTAGGAAATAGTGGAAAATTAAAATTTGGAATAAAGTTTTGAATTAGTTATTTGTTAATATTTTATTAATTTTCATTTGAATTTTCAATTAAAACGAATTATAATTTGAAAATTAATGAAAATATTATTTCTAAGCTACGCATGTGATCTAAGGGTTAATGAAACAAATAATTTTATTAATTAGTATAAAACTATATATTACATATATATTTATGCATATATATAATAAAATATTACTTTATTATTATGCATATGCATACATATATTCATTTTTAAAGTTAAATAATAATTTAAATAATTTATTTCTGTTTAAAAATACGTATATTTAACCATATTCAGTTTCTCATAGTGATGTTCAAAAGAAAGTTACTATAGGTTGCAACCTAGGTCATACTACTAATGATAATCCTAGTACAAACAAAGAAAAGTCAGCACAGGACATAATCCTAAGAAGAAAGTAGCATGGAGGAAAGTTTTGATAAAGAAGAAGAGTTTTGCTAAACCCCTATCTAAAACAAGAAAAGTAACGTAGTAAAAGGGAGAGTTCCAAGGGTTTCTATTCTTGATGAACTTGTTGCAAGTAGATCCCATGTTGTTGATTGTAACATAACAAACATGAGTGAAGCTAGATTTGGAAATGTAGGCTTTCAACTAGGTAATATTTGTAATGAGGTTGGCATTGGAGTATCCAATAGATTTGACATACTTGAGCAAGTTAATGAAGAGTGTGAGGGATTAGTGATGGGAATAAAGTCGAAGAAGGTGATATCGGTTCTCTAGTTAAACATGATAGCATCGTGAATGTCAGTAACAAGGGTAAAGCTTTGACTGCTGTAAAAGATGAGGAACAACAAGTGGTTGCAACTTTGGATAATGGAAAAAATAAAGAAAAAACTAGGAAAAGGTGGTGAATGTTAGCAGTGGTCCAATTAAGCGTAAGATGTATTCGACACAATTAGAAGGTGACACCATGCACTAGCTTTTGTCAGATATGTTAAATTTTTGGCAACTCACTACTTGCAAGTGATTATGACAAGGAAAAGCTTGACACTCCCGTGTCCTTAGCTTCTCCAATGAGTAAGTCTTTTGCCGGTGCACTTCATCTCTCTTCCTATTTCGATGAAGAAGAAGAGTAAGCCAAAGCAACTATATCCTTTTGCTCATATAATACCACTTGCTGCTTATAAGGCACCTCCCCTTTTTCCAACAAAAGCCAATACGAATTTCTCTAACTCTCCTTTGTTTGCTGCCATGCCTAGATATAATGAGATTAAGGCTCCTATCATGAGGAGCAAAAATAAATGAGCAACTGAAAGGGCTTAGTTTCGGCAATGACTAACACTTTGGTTTGTGCAATGTGGAGCTTTTTTTGGCTCAAAGGAGACTAGTTTTTTTTACATATTTAGTGATTCCTTTCTTTGGATTTGTCATGTATTGTTTTATATAATTTGGACTGTCTGTTTTTGGTCCAATCTTCCCTATTTGGAAATTTCTTTGTGTTTATTGTAGATATACTTGCTACGTATCTCTAGTCTTCCTCATATTATTATTTCAATATAATAAAAGTGTTATGGATCACTATAAAAATCGGCCAGTCTTGTCAAAAATATTTGTATATAAAATAACAGTTAACATACATAAAAACAATTGGAGCGTACATTTGCATATTGGATGAGCTAACATATCTGTTGCATGGTAAATCACAAGATTTATATTCGGGAATGACATACCTTGCACGGGTTGATGTGTTACACAACCATGCACACATATCTATTTTTTTTTTTTGAAAAGCAGGGTATTTAATTACATAATAAACGGTTACAAACAATTTGAGTTGGCACAAAATAAAAAAACCCATACAACTAATACTGTACAACCAATAGAAGAAGCCAACTCAAACTAAATACAAGACACATCAACATATACCACGAACAACAGTCCACACTACAATGAAACACAACATTCCACTAAACAAAACACTCCAAATAAACTATATTAGACCGAACTTCAAAGAGTCAAGTTCCCACATTAGTGGCAAATGGAAAGCACCACTTAAACCAAAATTCCTTCAATATGAGAAAAAAACCATCCCATGAAAAAACAAAACATAAATATATCCAAGGTTAGAAGCCTGCACCAAGAACCCAACAGCAAGAAGAATGAAGATCTACATGTAGAAAAACAAATTGCCACTGCAACCGACACAGCAGAATCATCTAAGACTAGGAAATAAATATATGACTGCGACAACCAAATATATGACTGCGACAACCACAAAATCACCACTTATAGAGCTGAAAAACCAAACTAACACTCAAAGACAGAGAAGAAATCCAAAACACATTTGTTTCTTACGTACACCTCCATTAGTTACTCCACTTGGATTTCCTCCTCCTGCTTTCGCTTTTCTAGTTTTAGCTCGAGTTTGGATTTGACGCATAAGATTATTCCACTGTGGATTATCCTATACTAATGGTTCATCCGTTACAAACTTGTTACCCGTTTTTTAATTATAGTTCTTGAAAATTATTCTTCTCTTTTTAAAGCTATGTGCACACATATATGTTATGCATGTATATGTGTGTGTGTGTGTGCGTGTGTATATATCAATTTTTAAACAGTAGACATTGTGCACTTTACAAATTTAAATAAAATAATAAATTTTGAAAAATAATAATATTAACGAATTTTCTAAAAGAATTATACTTCATATACCTGACATAAATCCAATAAGTGAGTTTTTCTTTTTGAAATTTACCATATCTTCCGCTTTGGCCTAATCTAGTTACAATAACACCAACCTGACTATCTCTTATCTCATCAACCCAGACTTTTACACCTCATTTGAGAATAAAATTGTAATGTTGAGGTAGCAGTTCAGTATGTATATCTATTTTTACATACTTATATTGGAATAATAACTTCAACCACTATACTTATATAACCAACTTAAGCTTTAAGTGATGTCAATCAAAGCACCATAGGCTATAAAACAATTGACAACTAGTGTGAATCAACTCAAAGTATCGTAACATTTAATATATTTCATTGTTAAATCAAAAGCATGCTTACTATAAAACAAAGGTGTATATGGATAAGAGTTAGTTAAACTCACCATCGTTTAGCTTAGTTATACTTTTGGAATTCTAATTCTTAAAGAAGAATAAATCAAAGAAAGTGACCTCAATAATTTATTTCTAGCTTGCTGCATGGAGAAGAGGAGTAGCGTGTATGATACTTAGAAGATTTGGGTAGGAAGCTTAGGGTATAAGGATATAAATTAGTTAAATTAAAATGATTGGATGATTTTATAAATGAAGGCACTTTATCAAAATTTCATTTCGTTTGTTGATGTGGGGAATTGGTCACTCGCACATGCCAACACCCGATGGGTTAATATCAAGCGAATTGTCCAAAATAACCAAATAATAGAGACCTAGAGATATAGAAAAGTAAAGAACACCGAATTTATAGTAGTTTGGCACTAACGCCTATGTCTACTTCATAGTAATTATTCTTCATCATTGTTATCATTATAAGATGTTCCAAGTTCAAAGACTTTAAATTCACAAAGTTATGACATGGAGAGAGGCAAAGTCCTTGCCAATCCCTATAAGGCCAAAACAACCATTGACATCCTTCTAAGTCCAAAAAGCTCCAAATATGCTCCAATGTCCAAAATGCAAGTCAAGATCAAATTTGAATATATATGTTTAGTGAGATGACTTAAAGTGAAGTTTTATAGGTCAAAGAAACCCTTTAAAGCCATGAAAACCATGTAAGAGGCCATAAAAATACTCCAAGAAGAAGCTTCACACGTTTAGGTAATGAACAACCAAAAGATCCTAAAGAAAGGCAAGCCAAGGGTTTTATATAGGGGTGGAGATACGGATTTTCATGTATCCCGTATTTTTTATCCTGGGATCGGACCGACTCCCGGGTACTTAGCCAATTCTTGCACCACTTCGTCACCTCGAAGTTCTTCAAACCAAAGCCAAGCTTCGGATCATACTACATGATACGAGATGCCAATCTCATATCTCACTAGATAGAAAATATTCAAGCCAGAATTTGTATCATACCCCATGATAAGAAATAATATTTTTGTATCCTGAAAGTCAAGGAGTTTGAACCACTTCGTGATGCTGCTTCGTATTCTGGAGCAGGTACGAAAAATCAAGGGTACCAAATACAAAACAAATAATTTCGTATCACTAAGCCTTAAGCAAAATGCCACCATCAAGAAGAGAACCAAGTCATGCCTTCATATCCTAAAGGAGGATACGAAATCCTCAAATTCGTACCCTTGTGTGGGATACTAATTTGAGTCCTGAAGCATGATACGAAATGTGCCTTCATTTCATGTGCCTTTCGTGACTTTGTATCCCTAAGCGGGATATGAATTCATATCCCCTAAGCGGATATGATTTCCTGAGAAAATGGAGATACGAAGATAGAAATCGTATCCCCAGACCTTGATGTTTTTTGAGTGATCCCTTTTCGTCTCATGAGAGGGATACGAAAATTTCCATGTTGAGCAGGATACGAAATCCCTGAATCCGAGAATGCCGATCGAATGTTGATTATTTTTCTAAGTTTCCGACTACTTCGCGACTTCGACCAAATTGATTTATGTCTTCATAAGCTTGTACTCGAGCCTTGAATACTAAGAAAACCGTAAATCCACCAAGTGATTTCCTTACCAAAAGGCGGGTCAACGCTTTACCCTCTAAAACATGTCTTCCCGCAAAAAAGGAGATTTATTTTGGATAATCTAGAAATCTAAGAATCCATAAGTCGCAAACCTGAAGAAGTCCGCAATGAGATCAAGTAGCCGAGAACCAGAAAACCAAGAGCCAAGACTGCGCCAAATCATATTAATGGAAACCAATAAATTCAGAAAACTAAAGAAAATTGACGATCGCTCCGGATCGAGCTAACCAGAAGACCAAAACCAAAGAGATATGATGATCGCTCCGGAACGTATTACGAGGGATAATCAAGGCAACCAGAATAACCAAGAATTGGGTGACTAGAGTGACCCTAAATTCAGAAAACCAAAATAACCAATAATTAGATAACCAAACCAGATGATCAGAGGAGTTTGAAAGCCAGAATAACCAATAGCTAGATAAGCAGATGAATTCAAGACGGCCTCATCAAGACCTGGCGAACGACTAAGGAAAGCCAGGAGAGTCCAAAACGCCCTTGTTGGAGTGTGGCAAGAGGACCATTGGAAAGCCAGAAGAGTTCAAGATGTCTCTGCCAAAGTGTGGTAAGAGGATCATGGATAAGCCAGAAGAGTCTAAAGTGCCCTTGCCAAACTATGGAAAGAGGACCATTGGAAAGCTAGAAGAGTCTGAGATGCCATTGCTAGTGTGTGACAAAGGACCGAGGATAAGGCAGAAGAATCCAAGATTCCCTTTCTAGAGTGTGGCAAGAGGACTAAGGATAAGCCAAACGGGTAGGGCCTTACCTACCACTAGGCAAGGAGGCCTTGCCAAGTCCTGACAAGACGGCACTCCCCTTCCTAAGAAAAGTCCTTACTTGGGGACCAGGTTTTTATGCTTAGCGAGAAAAGTCCTTGCTATGCCAAGTTCTTAAAGTTTGAAATTTCATTTCTATATTTCCTTATCCCACAAGCTGCGTCTTGACAACCGAGGTAGTTTTTACTAAGTATTTCATGGGTTGGAGTTTTAGATAAATCCAAAGGAAAACCCAGCGATTTATCATCAAGCAAAGAGCACGCCTAGGGGTTAACGAATAATAGTGTATGTAGGTGTGTCGACTTAGACACTTTCAATTTCAAGTTTATTTGGTTCTGTTATGTTTGAAGGGTATGGACAATTGTCGGGTACAGAGCATGCCTAGAGGTTGCACCAATCCCCATACATGGGTAGGCTGACGTAGTCATCCTTAAGACAAGAAATGAAAAATAAACGAAGGTGATTGGACGGTTTTTCGCCCGTAAAGAGCGTTCTTTGGGAATAAGTCCTAATCCCGTATATGGGTAGGAAGGCTTAGCCCTCCAAACTTCCAAGCCAGGCAACCAGAAGTGAGTGAAGGAAATTAGAGGGTTTATCGTTCGTAAAGAGCATGCTTATGTATCAAAACCTAATCTCGTACATGGGTAGGTAGACTTAGGCCTTCCAAAATCCAAAGTTATATAACCAGAGATGAAGGTAGGAGATCAGATAGTTTCTCGTCTACAAGGAGCATGCCTAGTGATTAAGACCTAATCCCATACATGGGTAGGTAGACTTAGGACATTTTGAAATCCAAAGCCTGGTGAATCCAGTAGTAGATCAAATGTTTTCTCACCCACAAAGAGCAAGCCTAGGGATTAAGACCTAATCCCGTACTTGGTGGTAGACTTAGGCCCTCTGGCCTTCTATACTTATGTAAACTAAAGGGATTAGTTAATTGCAGTGCAGATGGTTTATGGTCGGGTACATAGCACACCTACGGATTATGTCCTAATCTTGTAAGTGTGTGATCCGACTAAAAGCCACCTGTAGCTAGTAAACCAGAGGTGTGATGCTTAAAAGCATAATATCCAGAAGGACGAAGCCAATATAACCAGAGTCCAGAGATAGAAAATCAGAGTTTTAATCACCAAGTAGTCAAAATACATGAGCCAAAAGTCCAGAAAAACACCGGGTCGTATCCACAAGCTGGAAGACCCAATAACCATACCCATAATCCACAAGACCAAAACACCAGAAAACAAAAATTATAATTGCAAGTATACGAAGATTGAAATGCCAAAGGCCAGAGTCCGCATAAACAAAATCCAGAGTGTGGAAAGATGAAAAGTTGATAATCCAAGTAACCAGAAACAAAGAAAACCAAAATCCAAGAGCAACAAAACTAGAAGCCACATTAATTGATGATCAAACTGTTGGGAGCAGTCCCTGGTCCATTCCTATCCTGACCCGGAGAAGGCTGCTGTGCATGTCCCTTTACTACAGCTCAATTCCGAATGTATTCTGCTAGCTTTCCTTGTTTGACGTATTTTTCAATCAAATCCCTGAGATGCCTGCAATCGTTGGTACGTGACCATCCAGGTTGTGATATAAACAGTGCCTACCATAAGCCTTCTCGCTTTGAGTCAACTCCCTCGTGGGAGGTTTCTTGAAGGGAGAAACTGGATGAATTTTCAGATAAATATCTTCGTGAGGACGAGTAAGCTACGTGTATGAAGTGAATTTGAGATATTCCACGCATTCCAATCATTCCGGGGAGCAGCCTTTCTTTGCCTTTACCAAAATTGGATGATGCTTCGCCCTAGAATTGAATTAACCTCGAGAAATTTCTTGTCAGTCCTTACATCCTGTTCCCTAAGAAACCAATATGCCTTAAAATGGAATTCACCTAGGTCCCTCAGCGGATCCCGTTGAAGCGAGATTTTGAAATCATGCTTTTCCAAGACACCCGAAACCGAAGCCAATAAGACCATAGAAGGGTCTGGTAGATCGATCGAAGCCACAATAGCATTAAACCTTTCCAAAAATTTATACAATGTCTCGCCAGTACTTTGCTTAATTGCCGTAAAAGTCAACACGTTCTTAGGTTGGGCAATGTAAACCCTGAACTATTTGATGAATTTACCCACCAAGGCCCTGAACTGTTTGATGAATTTACCCACCAAGACATTCCAAGAATCAACCGACTCGTTTTCCAAACATCGAAACCACATGGCAGCTATGTCCGTAAGATAAATAGGGAAGACTTTGCTATAACATTCTCTGAAGCCTTAAGTACTTCCATGTGGTGCGTATAGCGCATCAAACGAACCGTAGGATCCTTTCTACCATCAGAAGCTTCCAACACCAGCAATTTGAAATCTGGTGGGTTCCGAGAATTCCAAATATCCTGAGTAAATGGACTACGAGTAATGCAATCCAAATCCGAAAGAAAAGCCACGCCTCGAGTATATCGTCTAATAATATCGGTGGTCTGAGCTCCATTACTGTTACAAGAAAGTGATTCCAATCATTCAAATCCGCACTGGTGTTGCTGGTGTCAAGTCCAACACTAGCGAATTGTTGAGCCCTAATAAAGAAATTTGGCTCAACCCTATCCTGAGGTGCCTTGGCTGGTACAAACCTAGCTTCTGGGGCTATGGGAGTTCCTGCATCTAAAGCTGCGTGCACCAGCGTTTGAACGACATTACCAACACCTAAACCTGAATCTAATTAACCAAAACCCGAGTCGAACCTTCAACGGGATTGGGGGTGTTGCCCCCAAGTCTAGCTGATCCAGTACCTATTTTCGAATTTGTGTCGACGCGGGGTTGTTTTTCGGGATTTGCCCTAAAGTCCCGAGATAATCTTTGAGGAAAACTAGCACTTATTCCAATAATATTACCTAGGCCAGACAACCTTCCAAACCCTTTATGTCTAGCGAGAAGAGTATTGATAGTAACCTCCTGCCTTCGAAAATGCTCTTCTTGCTGTTCCAACCGAGAAGTAAATCCTTTATTAAATTCTTTACCGTTCTATCAATATCCTCGCGAGTAACATAGTTTTACGGATGTCTTGTAGAGGAAACGTCCTGACTTTCCTTTGTCCCCCTCCTTCCGAAGGAGATAAACTAATTTTCTTATAACTTTTAATCATAGTGAAATCTGAGAGAAATCTAAGAGAATCTGTTTCGTTAATGATCCTAAATCCAAAGGCAATCCAACACCCCAGCTTAGCATGCCAAAATGTTGACGTGGGGAATTGGTCACTCGCACATGTGAACACCCAATCGGTTAATATTAAGTGAATTATCCTAATTAACCAAACAATCTAGACGTAGAGATGCAAAAAAGTAAAGAACACCGAATTTATGTGGTTCAACATTAACGCATACGTCCACTTCATAGTAACTATTCATCATCATTGTTACAATTACAAGATTAATCCAAGTCCAACCACTTTGAATTTACAAAATTATGAAATAGAGAGAGGTAAAATCCTTACCAACCCCCTACAAGGCCAACAACGATTGACATCCTTCTAAGTCTAAAAAACTCTGAATACGCTCCAATGTCCAAAAAGTAAGCCAAGATCCAATTTGAATATATAAGTGTAGTGAGATAACTTCTAAGTGATGTTTTATAGGTCAAAGAGATCCTCCAAGCCGTAGAAACCATGTATGAGGCCATTAAAATGCTCTAAGAAGATGCTTCACACTTGTAGGAAATGAACAGCTAAAGATCTTGAAGCAAGACAAGCCAAGGGGTATATATATGAGTGGGGACACAAATTTTTGCATCCTCATATTTCGTATCCTAGGATCAGTACAGGTCATGGGATCGAACCGACTCTGGGCACTTAGCCATTTCTTGCACCACTTCGTCACATCGAAGTTCTTCAAACCAAAGCCAAGCTTCATATCGTTTAACGTGATACTCGATGCCAATTTCGTATCCCAACAGATAGAGAATACCCAAGCCAGAATTTATATCGTATCCCATGATACGGTATAAGATTTCGCATTCTATAAGCGAGGGAGTTAGAATCACTTCGTTATGTTGCTTCATATCCTAGAGAGGGTATAAAGAATAAGGTTATCGGATAAGAAACAAGTCATTTCATATCCCCAAGCTTTAAGAAAAATGCCACCATCCAGAAGAGAACCAAGTCATGCATTTGTATCCCCAAGGGGATATGAAATCCCCGAATTCATATCCGTGGGTGTGACACAAATTCGTATTGCCATGCGTGATATGAAATGTGCCTTTGTATCACATGCCTTGCCATGGCATCATATCCTTAAGAGGGATACGAATTCGTGTCCCTTGATCGGATTTGATTTCCAGAGTAACCAAGGGAACGAAGATAGAAATCGTATCCCCAGACTTTGTTATTTTGTCGAGTGATCCCTTTTCATATAACGAGGGGATAAAAAAATTCCCATATTGAGTGGGACACAAAAAAACTGAATCTGAGAATGTCGATCAACTATTGACTATATTTTTAGTTTTCGAACACTTCGCGACTTCGACCAAATCGCTTTGTGTTTCCATAAGCCCGTGCTCGTTCTGAATACTTAAAAATCGTGAATCCACCATGTGACTATCTTTCCAAAAGGCGGGTCAACATCGTTTTTATTATGGTTCTCATTTTTTAAACGTTATAACTTTTCAATTTCACCAATTATAAGATTTAAAAAAAATCACAAATATAATTTATTTCCTTAAAATGAATTTCCATAGATCGTTTGGATCTTTGAAATACATTTCAGATTTCAGATTTCAAATCAGTATAATTACTTTGAAGATCATTTAATTCCAAAAATCATTTTTATTGAATTAATTTTAGCTAAATCTGTAACAAACCAGATTTTTCAACTTCGAAAATCGACATTTAATACATCCAAGTAATCAAATGCCGGAATTTCAAATGTTGGAATCTGCATTGTCTAGGATTATAACACATTAGAAACAACACAATGAACCGAAATAATATCTTCATTAATGTTATATGATGGTTACATAAAGGTACAACATAACTACATTACGGTATACACATTTCCAAATACACAAACTATTAAATATAATGAAAAGAGGAAAGTAAAAGAGTGTGAATCCAAAGGATGCTCCATCTTCACCTCAAAAGCTCCAGTCCACAAAATTACCAAATCCAAAATACACTCCACAATAGGCTCCAAGATGCTCCTACTAAGACCTGGCTACAAGGATGCTCATGTCGAAAATTAAGCGCACCAAGAGTTTGGAGGAAAACATATAAACTCCAGGTCATTCGTGGGACTGGTATGAGAAACTCAATATATTTTTTATGTGCAGTTGTAAACGATGAAAATCGTAAACATCCAGTTTAAGGTTCGTCAATGTATATAAGATGAAATTTAGAGAATAATCGATCTAAAGGATGCTAAATGATAATTCAGCCTCAACAAGCTCAGCTTATTTTTCCATTTCCTAAATATCAAGACCCTAAGTCCGAAGATTAGTTACACTTCCTTCGAGAGGTGAGTATCGCACTTGCCAGAGTTAAGAATCAATAATTACCTTGAGATAAGAGCATTATAGGCCTATAGAAGGTTGAGAACTTCATTAACACGATGACCTTAAGATTCAGGATAGAATAGTATGTACTGTGTTAAGAGGACATAGGCCAATGCTTCACAACAATAAGGTTTTCAACATGTTGTAACATTTAATGGCTTAGGTGATACTTCTATATCGGACCAGCCTAGAAAAGGCCTTGTTTGTGTTAGTTATCAAGTCACAAGCTTATAACAGGTTCCTTCGTATTGTTATATTTCATTAGACTAATCATGAAAGAGTTAAGTCACATGTAAAGGATCGAGAGGAGATATTCCTTGGTTTCACCCAAAGTCTTTCCCTTTCCAAAACGGTTGTGATTAACCCTTTCATGAAGAAGGTTAACATTAACTCCCGTTTAATCAAGACAAACACAATATGATTATCGAATCGGGAAATATTTTAGTCCCGGACTTCTCCTTTTATTTATTTTGAGTATAATACATGAATTGAAGAAATCCCCAATCTATTTGAGAAATTAGGGTTTGTTGTCAATAAAAGAGTACAAGTTATATAATGAGAATTTTCTACCCCCAAAATGTTACCCCTGGAGTCTTATATATAGACAATTTGGGCCCCCTTTGTTACCAACTCAACAGAAGCCCCTTTCAGCTGCGGTAAAAGGGTGTCGGCCGTTTTTGTGCCTTTCGTCTCTGGCAGTGTGCTTTCGGCTTCCTTTCCTTTTTCTTCAGAGCGTTGTTATCGAGTCCAGTCCTACTTTCAAAGCATCGGTCTTGGCTATATGCTTTCAGTTTTGGTTGTTAGTCTTTATGGTATTTCGCTTATGCTTTCAGTTCTTATATCTTTAGTACCTCCATCCTCTTTAGTATCGACACTAAGAAAGTAAGTGTGGATAACCCTTATTCTTATGAGCTTCATTTTACTTTTGGTGTCCTTTATTATTAGCTTTCGAATGTTAGGTCCCTTGACTCTAGCATTATTTCTCCTCCGAGCCTTCTTTGTTTCGGAAATGAATACATGGTGTTGACTTGTCTCCGAAAGTGGATTCTCTACTTCTCTTCATGATGCTTTCAGTATCGCTACCAAGATGATGTTGGTAGCAATAGCATTCTCGTTGGATCTTCCGCCTTCGTCTAGTCTTGATATCGTGATTTCAGTGCTTGACTTTATCTTTTCACCAGCGTCAACTATAAGCCCTTCCGGTAGCCAATATCACCTTACTCATTCTTAAGCTAGTGGCATTGGTTCTTCTTGAATGGAACTATGTTTTGGTACTGAAACAAGTGCTCCTGGTCACTCCACCTCGCTTTTGGACATTGGCTTCCACCTTTTGGCATTGTCGTCGACTTTCAGATGTTAACTTCCAACTTTCAAATATGGGTTTCTGCACAATACCCCTTCGCTCTGGCTCACTTATGGTGTTGAAATATGATATCAACATTTGTCCCCCCTTAGTGAAGGGGTATATCTGACTTTTCAAGTTAGACCTTCCTTTTAAACTTGTGACATCTTTTCCAAAACTTGTACCTACTTTTCTCCTGCATAAATTTCGACAACTAATATTTTGCATTAGTTTTTTTAATTTTAGTAAAATTTCTGTAGCTATTTTTCCCATATCATATTAGGCATTGTTCGGGCCCTTACCCAATAGCATTCTAAGCCTGCAGCTAAGGCTTTATAACTAATACTTTATACCTTATTGGACGAAATAATGAATAAGGCTTAGAAAACTTCTTGGTTGTCAAAATGTGAGTGGATTCTATATTTATTACCAAACTCTGTAATGAATAATTCAAGATACCAACCCGATGGTGAGTATCGAAATTCATTATTGGATATAGCATGGAACACCTGAAAACCTATATTCGGGTGTCCATAAAAGAAGGCCAGAATTCCATTTCTGGAAATAAGAGAAGTCCTGAACCAACCCAGATTCGGGTACTGAAGATAGAAGACCAGAAATCTATTTTTGGTATTAATAGAAGTCTTGAACCAACCCAGGTTTGGGTATATGTTAGAAGACCAGAAACCCACTTATGGTATTTGATGGAAGTCCATAACCCAACCCAGATTCGAGTATCTACGACATTCCTAGGCTTGACCTTTAGGGCAGAAGTTGTTTGTGTGTTGTTCCCTTCCTCCAGGATACTTGTTTAAGAAGAGGCGATTATGTGCTTAGAATGCTTCTCAAGTACTTTTGTTCCCTTTTCTCGGGATTAAGTGTAAGCAGAGGATGTACATGCTCACTAGGCCACTCTCCGAGCTTTTTTTTGCCAATGCAGAGGTTGGACGTGCTTTTCTAGTCACTCTCCGGGTTTTAGATTGCCAAAGTAGAGGATGTACGTTCTTTTATTATTCCCTTCCGTGGGAAAAGATATAAGCAGAGGTAGAGCGTGCTCATTTGCGAGCAGAGGCATGATGTACTTAAGCAGAGCCAGAGCGCGCTCTTCTGCGAGCATAGGCAGGGCATGCTTTATTTTCTCCATCTATGTGAAATGAGGAACATAAGCAAAGGTAGGACGTGCTCTTTTACAAGCAGTGATAGGATATGCTTAGTTCATACCAGAGGCAGGGAATACTATTCTGCAAGCAGAGGCAGGGCGTGCTAA
The DNA here is from genome assembly GCA_030737875.1 of Allium sativum. Classification (NCBI taxonomy): domain Eukaryota; kingdom Viridiplantae; phylum Streptophyta; class Magnoliopsida; order Asparagales; family Amaryllidaceae; genus Allium; species Allium sativum. The sequence continues at coordinate 827,870,820 of CM060913.1, forward strand.
ATTAGATGCTCCGTCCCGACCATTCATAGCATGGATCAAAGGCTTACGCTTTTAATGCTTTAATCTGGCCCTATCTGATTTTGGGTGCGAACAAAGGCTTACACCCCTCCTCCCTCTGGTAGATGCCTTGCCTGGCCATCTTGGCTGTGACAAGGGTTTTTAACCATTGTAGGTCAAAGGCTTACGCTTTTAATGCTTTAACCTGGCCCTATCTGATTTTGGTGTGGACAAAAGCTTACACCCCTCCTCTCTCTGGTAGATGCCTTGCCTTAGCCATCTTGGCGATGACAAGGGTTTTTGACCATTGTAGGCTATGTTACCCATTTGGGGTTATTCCAAGCTTCGAAAGGACTTTCATACCCTTAACCATGAGGTTGTTCTTAAGATGAGCTTTTTTCATTCATTTGTTGTTGATAAGTATGGTCTCAGGTCTTCTGTGTCCATGTTCTAAGTACGAGATCACCATTTGGTTTACAGAGTCGGTATGCTCCGGGTGCGAGCTCTTGATGTATGATTAAGGGTCCCTCCCAGTTTGGGCCAAGAGGACCATCCGCTGGATTCTTATTATTAGCCACTACCCTTCGTAATACCAAACCACATTTTTGAAAGGCCCTTGTTCTCACTTTTGAATTGCAGTATTTGATGATTCTTCATTGATATTCATCCATTCTAATGGTTGCTTCGTCTCTCAATCCTTGAATCAAGTATGAGGTTTCCTTCTTTAACTCTTGATTAGGATAAATGCATATGTTATCCTTCTATGTGAGGGAATCTCAAGCTCGACTAGAAGCGTAGCTTCACATCCATATGTTAGGGAACATGGAGTATGTCCTATTGCCGTTTTGGCGGAAGTCCTATATGCCCAAGGTACTAAAGGTAGTTCGTCTATCGAATTTCTTTTAACTTTGTTTAGTCATTCCTTTAGGATTGTGTATATAGTTTTGTTTGCGGCTTCAACTGCACCATTTTCTCTTGGGTGCGCTACGGAAGGGAAAATCTTTATGATTCCTTTTTATCACAAAACCTTGTAAACTCTTCACTGTGAAATTGTTTTTGATTGTCTGATATGATCTTATAAGGGATTCCAAAGCATGTGACAATATTCTTTATCACAAACCTCAAAACCTTTTTAGATGTGATTGTTGGAAGAGGTTCTGCCTCTATCCACTTGGTAAAGTAGTCGATGGCTACCATGGCATATTTAGCTCCACCTAAGAGATTGGTAAGGGTCCGATTAAGTCTATTCCCTATACATCGAAAGGCCATAGGCTCGAGATGGTAATTAAGTCATTCGGAGGTAATCAGGGTATCTTTGAATACCTTTGGCATTTTCACACTTCCTGACATACTCAATTGCTTAGTCCCCTATCTACGGTCAAAAAAACCTTTTGAATACCTTTGGCATTTTTCACACTTCCTGACATACTCAATTGCTTAGTCCCCTATCTACGGCCAAAAAAACCTTGCTGCATAACTTTCTTGGCTAGCTTAATTCCGTTTGAATGATCTCCGCATAGACCCTCATGTGCTTCTCTTAACAAACCAAATAGGGAGGTGAATGTCCCTTCTTATAAACTACTTCATTCATGACTAAGAAGGTAGGGGATTGGTGTTTAACCTTCTGAGCATCTTGATTATTAGTGGGTAAGGTTCCTCTCAAGAGATAATCTATGATGGGAGCCATTAAGGTGTTCTCATAATGGGCTCTTCTCTCAATAGGTAGAGGTTCCTAACTGGGAATGACATATTTTTCCTTTTCATCTCCTTCTGCTAAGGATTGGGATCTGGTTAAGACTAACAATTCTATTCTCACTTCAGAAGCTTCCTGCTCGTTGCTAGATTATTCCTGATATCCTACATGGATTTTTTGAGTCTCGGGTGCGCCTCGAGTGCTAGCCAATTTTGCTAATGAGTCTGCTTGGGAATTCTCCTCTCTTGGGATTTTATGTATGGAAAAATCCTTGAACTGAGAAAGCATCTTTAGTATCCTTTTCATATATAAGGCCAACCGAGTATCTTTGGTTTGGTAGGTTTTCTTGATTTGATGTACCATGAATTATGAGTCGCTAAAGATCTTTATTTGAGGTATTTTCAGTTGGAGTGCTAAACTCAACCCTATTACCATCGATTGATATTCCGCGACGTTGTTGGCTGTGGCAAAACCCAACCTCATTGCATAATGCAAACGATGACCGTCAGGGGTGACTATAATATATCCTGCCCCTACTCTTTGTTCATTTGAGGCTCTATCCACAAACAACTGCCATTTTTCCTTTAGATCATTTTCTTTGTGGATTGCTGTGAAATGAAGCTTGCACACTCATTCACAAAATCCGCAAGTGCTTTCCCTTTAATAGCTAATCGAAGTTGGAATTCTATTTCGTATTGGCTAAGTTCAATTCCCTATTTTACCAATGTTCCTGAGGTCTCTGTACTGAAAACTTGCTTGAGAGGGAAATTGGTTAAGGCCTAAATGGGAAATGCCTGAAAGTAACCCCTAAGCTTTCGAGTTGTAAGTAATAGGCAATAAGCTAGTTTTTCCCTGATAGGGTATCGGGTTTGTAACGACCCGTATTTTACGTTTCGGAGGATCGTAAAATATTTTTATACAATTCCCTGAGAGTCGGATCATTCTCATATTTTGATATGTTGGTTATAGGGATGTGATACATGTGATACATGTACGTAATTTTTATCAATTTTATTTGTTACCATTTTCCCTTATCAATTTTGTACAGTGAATAACTTTTGACTGGGATCGAATCAAGTGTTGAGGTTGATTTCATTGGAAAGGAAATGATGTTTCCAATTTCATAGGGTTGTCATATCAAAGAATTGGTTTAGCAGTTTGGGAGGAATCGTTGTTTTTGTGTTACACGGTTTCTGGACAGGTTAACTAGTCATTAGTACGTTGATTTGGTGAGGCCCATTGGTAGGCTAGTTATATGGCTATAAATAGGGGGTAGAACCAAGGAGAATGGTTTACTTTCTTCATTTCTTATTTCTTTGGGGTTTGAGATTATCCCTACTTCAAGGAAGGCGGGATCAACACAAGAGAGAGTAGATTGCATCAAATTGGGTGTTTTGAAGAGCGTTCTTCGCTGTTCAGATTTGTAGATCATCATTTTAAAGCTAATTCGTGGATTTAGTGAGTGATAGGCATCACTCACATGGATTCAATCAAGTATATGGGTTTTGATCTTATTTTTATAATTTTAATTTGTTTTCACCTAGATCTACATCATGATAAGTATATTTTCATTTGAATCACCATAGGATCTAAAATAGCAACTTATATCAATTAATTTCTATGTTAATTCATGCGTTATCGCAAGTTTGATCCATTTGTTTAATTTATTTTTTATTTATTGGGAATTGGGTAAATTCTACATGATTGTATGGTGATATTTGTTGTGTTAATGTTCATTTCATGATTGTTTGAATATGCGATGCTCGGTCAATTTGGTCGTATAAACATGGTTTGATTGCACGAGTTTGAAGTCAGAATTGGTTTTGGGTTAGATCGTTTCTTGGAGCACAAGACCTGGTGGATCGGGTGTGATGTAAAAACATGGGTGATTGACCAAGTGGCTACACGGTAAAAAAGTGGATTTGGCAAGATGCTGCAGTGGATTGGGAGCTGCTATTGATGGATCGGGCACGTGAAAATGATGGATCGACCAAGGGAGTGCGCACTAATAAAGTGGATCGAGCAAGGTTTTTGCTTGGATCAGATCATTGGGTTCGACAGCATTTGCCAAACGTTGTGCTTGGGAATGGATCAGGCGGCATCGAAGGCCACGGACCGTGCGCAAAAAAGTTGGATCAGGTGGCATATCGATGGACTGGGCCAGCTTCCAGGCCAATGGATCGGCATAGTTTTTCATGGATTGGATCGGCCTGGATCACAGCATTTTCAAAAATGCTATAGAAAAGTGTGGATCAGGCAAGTTCTAGTGTATGGATTGGGCATGTGATTTTTGATGGATCGGCAATATCTTCTGGTGGCTCGGGCAGGCCGATCCATGATGGATCAGGTAGAAGATACGATAGCATTTTATAAACGTTGTGGATGGAAATTTAAATGTTGTGGTTTAAAATTCATAGCAAAAGGATGAAACACTGTGAATCGAATATCGACCAAACGATGTATGTTTTTGATTCGACGATGGTTTTGACTTCGATGTGAATTCAAGGAGGAATGTTCGAGCGTTATGAAGTGTTCGTTGATCGTCGAAATGCAACGAATGTGAAGACGACTCAAGATGATTTGAGCTCATGGATAATGGTTGCTCAAGATGATTTGAGCTTATGGATGGTTGCCGATGACAACTACTAGAGATATTGAAGGTCGAGGAGTTATCGTTGTCGTAGGTTCTAGCGGGCTCAAAGCAAAGGTATAATAGGGATGTCTAAAACACTAGAGGATTAGTCGATTACCCCTGGGTAGCCATGAAAGGCCTAGACACATAGCGATGAAAGGCATATGGAATTTTTGCTAGAACCAGGGTTACGATTAGCCCTTAACAGATGGCATAATGATATGGCCAGTCATATGATTAGTGATGGTTTCAAGGTAGGATTGGCAGTGATAGCCAGAGTCATTGATGTAGATTGTTTTCGTGTATCGTCTTGCATAGATTGTTCGACATTGAAGGAGACATCTTTTGGGTGCTTGTCTGATGTTGTGTAACACCATGTAACTTTAGAGTACATTATTAAACTAAGTGATACTTAATTAAATATTGGGAATTAAGTAAAAGGATTGTACCATTATGTTCATCTCGGAATTCTGGTTCAGATAGACTCCGAGTTTGCGTAAGACGGTCATCGTATGAGGAAGGTATAAAGGTTAGAAGTTTGTATACATATAAGATGGATATATGTAAATATAATTCAAAATAGTTCAAAACCAACGAGTGACAAACGAAGGCGGCAAGGGGCGGGAGCCAGACCTATTTTATGGCGACCACGCTTGGTTCTGGTCAACGTATGTGTCCACCCAAGGTCAGGTGGGTCGACCCAGGTGGGGGTGAGTCGACCTACAGCGATCTAGCGAGATTCATTTTTCTGCATCCGGAAGATTTTGTTACCCAGGTTCATTATTTTTTTGAATGGGTTGGATTTAAAAACAGGGATATGATGGTTAAGGATTGTTTTGTAAACTCTATATAAAGGCATGTACCCCTATCAAATCAATTACACTTCTTCATACTTCTTCCTCAAACCTCTGTTCTAAAAATTTAAGATGAAGATAAGGAGATGCTGCCGAAACTTGGATTGAATCAAGGCAATTCTTATCTAACTTATACAATAATCCCTTCTACAACATCAGCATATTTTCCTTTATTCTATAAATCCAATATGTGTGAGTTCATATTATTTTTAGATATAAATATTTAACAACCTTGACATGTTAAAACCTGGATCTGAGCCAATGCTTGTTAAGAAACTGATTCATATCTAAACAGTTATTCTATAATTACATGTATTTTTTCATACACATGTTATGTTGTTCAATTGTTATTGTATGCCTATTTATGTTCTTATCCCTCTCTTATTCCCTTTATATTTTATAATCCTAGGCTACCTTCGAGCCTAGGCCAATCTCGTAAGAGACATACATATAAATGAAATTAGGACAATTGGGGAATGTTTGGGAATGAAAATAAAAGAGGGAAATTTGGGGCATATCTTGTATTATGGGATATGATTGGAATTTTGGGGTGTATGAACATACAAATCTGTAGGTTTAATTCAAAAGATTAAGCGGAACATGTTAATGGAACTGTATGTTACCTGTGGGATCTATTAAATCTGTGGGGTTAAGTAAATTTGTTAAATCTATGGGGTTAAGTAAACACTGTTTAATTTGTTGGGGTTATATATGAACCTATTAATCTTTAAGACTTAACCTGTTACATTTGATTGGGGTTATATGAGCCTGTAAAACTTAACCTGTTAAATATGTGGGGGTTAAATGAACTTGTTAATCTGTAATCTATTAAATCTGTGGGGTTATGCGGTAAGGCTTAACCCGTTAAAATCCTGGTTAATTAGGGGTAACAAGTTTAGGGGTTTGACTTACGTCATCTATTATGTGGGGCCCATATCAGTCAGTAACCCATTCTAGTATTAAACAGGGACCCCGTACTAGGTAGGGGTCAGGGAACGCATAATGAACTCAGTAAGAGGTTCATCTGAAAGTGGGTGTATACGGGCGTGTTCCAACGGAGTCATGAGTGTGCACGGGTCCGATCTGTAGGGGAAAATAAGCCGTTGTAGCACCAGAAATAGGTCTGTGTCCTTCTATAGGTTGCCAATTTAGGAAGTAATACACCCTACTGTGGGGCTAACACAGGGTATTTACGTATTAGGGAGCCGATCGCTTGGGGGTGGTAATTAGGGTACATCTAGTCCTATTTATTTATGTTGAGGTACCTGTCATTTCTGTTTGGGGGTAACACCCGTTATATTCTGTTGAGGTACCTGTTATTTCTATTTAGGGAAAAACCCGTTATGTAACTAGATTACACCTAAACCTGCCGTTATGTTTCTGTTGGGGTCATTTTGTTTCTGTTATATTAGAGAACACATAATCCTGTCATAAATCATGTATACCAGTATTGGTGCAGAGAAAAGTAGTTGAGAAGTAGAGTTTATTCTGCTTACCATATTTATACCTGTAGTATGTTACTGTTTTCTCTCATCCAGTTCATTTACCTATCTTGATATTTTTACTTCTTTATATGCTAAAAGTCACTGGACTCGCCAAACTTTATGTCTGACTCTTTTTTGTTTTCTTTCTTCTTTCCTTTCCCCCTAAGTCCTAAGGGAAGGAATACCCAGTCGTGATTAGGACTCTCTCTGTTTCTGCTTGGATTTAGATCTTCTTTGAAGTATTGCTTTGACTACTTGTCTACTTTGTTATGGCAATTATTGGGGATTATGATTTTACATTTTTGTACTTTGATGATTTTTAGCGCAAGACAAATATTTTTGTTTGATCTATTTGGTTTCAGTATTTTAGCCTGATGTTGTAACTGGTTTTGAGACTGCGATGTTTTTTTGCTATTGAATTATGAATTTTTAAATTTTTGCTGCTATTTTTACATTTGTCTTGTGGGATTCTGTTTCTATTTACCTTACGCTTCATAGAACTTATTGCATTCTGATAAAGAGTGACATTAAGGGACGTGGGGTGTCACATGTTGGTTTAGGCCTTCGCGGCTTTTGCTTGGGGGATATTGATTTCAATTAGAATAGTCTACACAGGATAACCAGTTGCTATGTCCAGTTTCTGTTTGATTGATTGTAAAGGCTAACACTATCAGAAGTGGAGGAGATGGTTTTGGGTTTCTTCTCTGTTAATGTTGGTAGATTAGATTATTATCTATCGATTTCTCATATACATTATTGATTATGTTAGATAACTGTTTTATCACCCATTAAGACTATTGTCTGACTCAAGGTTTTATGTCTCACTCTTATTACTCAGGGTTGTTCATTCATGTGATGAATGGGCAGACTAAGTAATAGGTGACAGGTGACAGGTGACAGGTAGTAGATCTTGATGAGGACGATGCTGCTGAGCGATGAGGAGCAGTAGGCCATCATATTATTTCCTACTATGTATTATTTACTGTTTCCTCTAGTACGTTGATGTATTCTCTAAGTGACTTATAGTGAGGCACTTTGTACAGACTATAATAGTGTAATCTTATGTTGTATGGATATTTCTTGGTGATATGAAAAAAATGTAAGATTCTGCTTAATTCCGCTTCATTATTATTGCCTGTTGCATATGTTCTATTATATTTTATCCTTGCGTTATGAGTTATTTGGCAGGTTTTGCATATATTATCCTACCCTGATGATCGCCCATGATTGTCTGGCACATCTTTCATCGCATTATTCTTCTTATTAAGGGCAGGAATTATGGGTGGTCGTCATATTTGGTATCAGAGCTCTGGTTAATCGATTTTAGCCAAAGTTCGAAGATGTAATAACGTATAAGAGACGTATTTGTATGTTTTTGATGGATGTATACTATATTATAATGTATAGTATAGTAGCTCTTTAACTCCATTTGCAGTCATTCCCATGTGTGGACTAATCATTCTATTTTTCAAATTTAGAATGAGTCGTCGAACTTCGAGACATACTGCTAGGGAGGAAACTGTTCCTGGAGGGGGTGATGGTGGTATACCATATTATACAACTATGTTCAAGGTCATGGAGGCAATGATCGTGAGAAGGATACCCGCTCCAGAGACAGCTGCGATAGATGTGGGGGTTCAGGTGTAGGTACCTAGGATTGCGGACTTCCCAAAATTGTGCAAAGACTTCACTACACTAGGAGGAAAGTCGTTCAAAGGGACAGAGTCGACGGTAGAGATTCAAGGGTGGGTTGATACTTACATTCAGAATTATGGAGACTTGGGGATTGATGTTGCGATCAAGAGGAAGCTTGCATCAAGACAGCTACAAGACAGAGATATGGATTGTGGAACTTTGTCAGTTTAGAGACCCCAAATGATGAGATCACATGGGATCAGTCCCAAGTCAAGTTTGAGATGAAGTTCATTTCTACTGTTTAGAAGTCTATTTTGTTCAAGAAATTCGTTGAGCTGAAGCAGAATGGTAGACCAGTGTTGGAGTATATTTCAGATTTTGAAGCTTTATCCAAGTATACTCGTTCGTATATTAAGACTCCCTACCAAAAGAATGAGAAGTTTGTCATGGGTTTTGGACAAGTACCTTAGGAATCAGCCGGTTGATCATCTAGATGATGCATATTAGAAGATCGTGGAGAAAGCTCTAAGGCATGAGAGTTTGTTTCCCAAGGAAGAGACTGTTATTATAGCTAAATAAGAATAAAAACCACATCAGGGTGGTAATAATAAGAAAAGGAAGCAGCAACAATAGAAGGGAAAAGATGGTCAGAAGAAGCAGAAAAGCGAAGTGACTTGCTATAACTGCTAGTAGAAGGGCCATTATTCCAAAGATTGCAAGAATCTAAAAGTTGAAAGAAAGTGCTATAATTATGGCAAGCCTTGGCATAACAAGAAGGATTGTCCATAACCAGCTAAGGGAAAGAAGATTGTGAAGGCGTATGTTTGGGAAGTTGTGCCATCTTCTTTGAGGGCTCTACGGCAGAGGAGAAAGGGAAGAGTGTCATTGTTCAAGGTATTCTTTCCGTTAGAGAAGTTTCAGTTCAAGTGTTGTTTAATACTGGAGCATCACATTCTCTAATTTGTAATAAGCTTGTGTGCCATTTGGGTTTAAAACCCAAGATTTGTGATAGACCATTAATCGTGACTAATCCAGTCAGGGGTTCATCTAGTTTGTGTATGATTTGTCGTGGTTATGTGTTATCGAGTCAAGGTTGCTCCTTTGTGTGTGATTGATTTGTTTTGAACTTCGTTGGGTTTAGTATTATTTCGGGCATCGATTGGCTCAAGAGGTATGCTAAAAATGTGGATTGTGAGAAGCTGGAGGTGACAGTCGGGAATGTGGAAGGGTGAAAGGTTGTGATTCGATGTAAGCCCGAAGATGGTGTCTTCTTAAGCTATTTATATTCGCTTGTGACTCCTTGGGAAGACTTGTCATTTGTGTTGATCGCTAGTGAGTTCGATGATGCCTTTGACAAGGTCAAAGGGTTGCTGCCGCATCGCGAGATTGAGTTTAGGATTGATTTGGTCGAAGGTGCTAGACCTAGTGTCATGCCTCTTAGGTGGATGATGCCTAAGGAACAACGAGAGTTAGAGGTGCAAGTATATGACCTTTTGGGAAAAGGATTCATTTGGAGAAGTGTATATGAATGGGGTGCACCAGTTGTGTTTGCAACCAAGGCAGATGGATCTTTGAGATTGTGTGTGGATTATCGTAAGCTGAACAAGGTGACCAAGAAGAACAAGTATCCAGTGCCGAGGATAAATGACTTGTTCGATCAGCTTCACGAGGCTAAGGTATTTTCTCAGATGGATTTGGCAACGGGATTAAACCAGTTGAGGGTGGTAAAGAAAAGTGTGTTGAAGACTGCTTTTAGGAGGTTTCTTCGAATGGTTGGTGATGTCATTTGGGTTGACTAACATCCCATCATATTTCGTGGATCTTATTAATAGGGTATTCAAAGACCAACTGAACAAGTTCGTGCTTGTGTTTGTGGGTGATATTCTGGTTCATTTCCGAAATGAGGAAGAGCATAAGATGCATTTGCGAGTTATTTTGGAAATCTTGCGAAAGCATCAGCTGAGAGCTAAGTTTTGGAAGTGTCACTTTTGGAAGAGCGAAGTGAGGTTCTTAGGCCATGTTGTTTCTGGAAATGGAATAACGGTGGATCGTGCTAAGGTGGCAGCAATCCAGGGTTGTAATAGACCTAAGAATGCGATGAATATGGTATTATCATTGTTTTATCAAGGATTTCTCCAAGATAGCTGCACCATTAACAGGATCGACAAAGAAAAACCAAGTGTTCACATTGGATGCGAAATGTGAGAAATCTTTTGGAATCCCGAAAGAGAGACTGACGAGTGCTCTTGTTTTGACCATTCCAAATGGGAATGAAGAAATGGAGGTATACACCGAAGCATGTGGTACTAGACTTGGAGCAATGCTGTTGAGAAGTATAGAGTTGTGGCCTACGCGAGTCGACGACTGAAGCTGCACGGAGGAATTATTCAACTCATGATTTGGAGTTGGCAGCAACCATGTTTGCTCTGTAGATGTGGAGACATTGCCTGTTGGGAGTTCAATTCGAGTTATTTACTGATCATAAGTCGTTGAAGTATATTTTCTCCCAAAAAAATTTGAATCTTCGGCAAAAGTGGTGGTTGAAGTTTCTGATGTCGTATGATTTTGGTATAACCTATACTCCTGTAAAGGTAATGCAGTGGTTGATGCATTAATCGAAGACATGGAAGTTTAGGAACGATGTTCTCATAATGGAAGCACCTCGAGTACTTGGCAGGATTTGATTTCAGGCCTTGGTGTGAGTTAGAGTCTGAAATGTTGGCAAGCTTATCGATAAGACCTACTCTCATCGAAAGGATTAGCGAAAGCCAAAAGAGCGATTCAAAGCTTGTCAACATAATCCAGAAGTTAGAATCAAAGGAAAAGGAATTCAAAGTTGATCAAGAAGGTTGGCTTCGGAAACAAGGACGACTGGTTGTTCCTGGTGTTGATGGTCTGATAGATGATGTTCTAAGGGAATGTCATCACTCGAAGTTGACGATTCATCTCGGTGGTAACAAGATGTATTAGGACACGAAGCGAGCTTACTATTGGGAAGTTATGAAGAGGGATGCAGGAAAATTTATTTCTAAGTGTATCAATTATCAGCCGGTGAAAGCTGAATAAAAGAAGCCAAGAGGATTGCTTCAGCCATTGGAAGTTCCTACATGGAAGTGGGAGTAGACATCGATGGATTTTATCGATAGGTTACCTAGAACTAGAGGAGGAAACAAAGTAATTTTGGTCATAGTGGATCTTTGACCAAAAGCACGAGTTTTATTCCTATCAGATCGACTAGGACAACATCGAAGTTGGCTGAGCTTTATATTAAATGGATAGTTTGATTCCATGGTATCCCGAAAAGGATAGTGAGTGATCGAGATCCATCGTTCACAAGTAGATTTTGGAAGAGTTTTTAAGAGACTTTGGGAACCGAATTGTGTTTGAGTACGGCTTATAGTCCACAGACCGATGGTCAAACCGAAGGGTTAACCGAGTTTTGGAAGATCTCCTAAGAGCTTATATATTGGACTTCTGAGGATCGTGGGAAGACCATCTACATCTAGTTGAGTTTGCATATAAAAACAGCTACCGGTCGAGCATTGGGGTGGCACCATACGAGGCGTTGTATGGTAGACTGTGGAATTCTCCAACATGTTGGTTAGAAACTGGAGATAAGTTTATGCTTGGGCCAAAGATGATCAGAGAGACATCATATTGTATCGAGATCATTTGATGACAAATGAAGGCAGCCCAAGATCGTTAGAAGAGTTGCACTAGTAAGCATCGTAAGGATTTAAAATTCGATGTTGGCTATATGGTTTTTGCAAAGATTGCGCCATTAAAGCATGTTGTTCGGTTCAAAAGTAAATGAAAGTGAGCTCCAAGGTCCGTTGGACCATTTTCGATAGTCGAGAAGATTGGAAATCCCATGTATAGATTGAATTTACCCAAGAAGTTGTCGAATGTGCACAATGATTTCCATGTGTCATTTCTACGGAAGTGCATGCATGATTTGAATGTGATGGTATCGACAGAACAATACAAAGACCTAGAACTCAAGTCTGTTGTTACGTGACCTTATAAGCTATTTCACGTCGTAGGGAATGACACGAAACAGCTTAGGAGGAAGACAGTTAATCTATTCAAGGTACAATGGAGTAAGGATGATGATGATTGTACGTGGGAAACAGAAGAGAGTATGAAGACGATTAATCCAGAACTCTTCGTTGGTATGACCTATTAATGTCGTGTCACCTTACACCATTGTAACTTGTACCATTATTAGAATTCCGGATGTTAGGATAAGGCTATGGATGCATGGCTAGTTCGGATGATAAATTGGCTGCATGGATGATAGGCATGCAGAATTGTTTTGGTTATTTGTGTTTGCTTGGGTTTTCTGGGGAGAAATTCCTAAAGGGAGAGAATGTAACGACCCGCATTTTGCGTATTGGAGGATTGTAAAATATTTTTGTTCAATTCCCTGAGGGTCAGATCATTCTCATATTTTGATATGTTGGTTATGGGTATGCGAGACATATCCATAATTTTTATCAATTTTATATTCGACCATTTTGCCCCTGTCTGTTTTGTACATAACATAACTTTTGACCGGGATCAAATTAGGTGTTGAGGTTGATTTCATTGGAAAGAAATTGATATTTCCAATTCTGTAGAGTGGTCATATTAAAGATTTGGTTCAGCGATTTGTGAGGAATCGCTGTTTTTCTGTTACATAATTTCTAGACATGTTAACTAGTCATTAGTGGGCTGATTTGGTGAGGCCCATTAGTGGGTTGGTTAGATGGCTATAAATAGGGGGTAGAGGCAAGGAGAATGGTTTACTTTCTTCAATTCTTATTTGGTTGGGTTTTGAGATTCTCACTACTCCAATCAAATACATCTCTCCTCCATTAAAATCTTAGATCTACATTAGAAGATTGAAGATCTACATCAAAGAAGGCTATATCAACATCAAGAGAGAGTAGATCGCACAAAATTGGGTGATTTGAATATCGTTCTTCGCTGTCCGGATTTGTAGATCATCGTTTTAAAGCTAATTTATGGATTTGGTGAGTGATAGACATCTCTCACATGGGTTCAATCAAGTATATGAGTTGTTTGATCTTATTTTCATCATTTTAAGTTGTTTTCACCTAGATATACATCATTGTCAGTATATTTTCATTTGAATCACCATATGATCTAGTCTAGCAGCTTAAATCGATAAATTTCTATGTAAATTCATGTGTTATTGCAAGTTAGATCCATTTGTTTAATTCATTTATTGTTTATCGGAAATTGGATCAATTATACATGATTGTATGGTGATATTTGCTATGTTAATGTTCATTTGATGATTGTTTGAATTATGGGATGCTTGGTCGATTTATTCATATAAACTTGGTTCAATTGCACGAGTTTGGAGTCAAAATTAGTTTCGGGTTAGATCGTTTCTTGGAGCACAAGATGTGATGGATCGGGATTGATGTAAAAACATGGGTGATTGACCAAGTGGTTACACGGTGAAAAAGTGGATCTGGCAAGGTGCTGCAGTGGATCGGGCACTGCTGTTGATGGATCGGGCATGTGAAACATTGGATCGACAAAGGGTGCATGCAGTGAAAAGTGGATCGGGCAAGGTTTTTGCTTGGATCAGATCATTTGGTTCGACGGGATTTGCCAAATGTCGTGTTTAGGTTCGACAATGTTTTTTGATGGATCGAGCAGGCCAATCCATGATGGATCGGGCGGAAGATACGACAACGTTTTATAAACGCTGTGGATGGAAATTGTGACACCCCACGTCCGTTAATGTCACTTTTTATCAGAATGCATTAAGTTCTGTGGAGGTTATCGGTAAATAGAAACAGAAACAACACAAGATAAGTATAAAAAACAGTGGAATTTAAAAATTTATTTTTCAAACAGAAAACATCGTAGTCCCAAATCCCATTACAACATAAGGATGAAATACAGAAAACCCATTACATCAAATTAAAATATATGCCTTGTACTAAAATCATCAGAGTACAGTAAAATAAAATCATAGTCCCCAAAAAGAGCCGTATCAGAGTACACAGAAAATCAAAGCGGTGCATCTAAGCAACTACAAGCTGAAATAGAAGAGAGAATTCTAATCAACCCTGAGTATTCTCACCCTGAGAACCTGGAGGGGGTAAAAGGAATAGAGAGAAAAGGAAACAAAATGGGTCAGACATAAAGTGTAACACCCTATATTTTTAACGACACTAAAAGAGGATAAATTAAATAATAAATAATTTAATATTCAGAATTAAGGAAAACGAACAACGCCATTGCGTCCTCGAAATTCTGGTCAAGATAGACATTTGGTGTGTGAAAAACGGACACCGTATGAAGAAGTTATGAGGGTTTTAAGTTTGTATACGCACAAAAAGATTATATATATACACATGAGAAGAGATGAGTCGGAATCTTATCCAAAATAGTTCGAATCCGAAAAATAAAAAGTGGCAACAGAATTCCCGCTCTAGGGGGTCGACCCCCCTAGTGGGGTGTCGACACAGGGGTCGACCCCCTTAAGGGGTGTTGACACCAGGGTCGACCCATGCACAGGAGTGTCGACTCCCTTAGGATTGACGTGGCAGTCGGTTTCAGAGGGTCTGGCAGCTATATATAAGTGGTCATTTCTCCTATTTTCTTCATTGAGAAATCATGGTGGCCAAACTCGGTTAGTATCTGAACTGATCTAGATCCGTTATCTTCTATCAGCTTTGCAAATCAAATCTAGAGATTCAAGATCCATTCTTCTTCTATTTTCTAATCCTAACACTGTGAGTTTCTAGTTGCTTTTAGATTTGAATATTTAAAAGTAAATATGACACAACTATGACTTGGACTTGCTCATATGCCTAGATTATTTTAGATCCATTGTAAATTCTGATTATATGACATTCTAAATTGGTTAAAATTTGGATCTAAATCTCTATCTTGTTGGATTTATTGTTACTTTTGTGGCATTCTATGATATGAATTTTAAACCTTAATTGTGTAGATTTACTTTTAAACTATTGGATCTAAATTGTGTGGACATTTAATTTGTTAATCAGATCTAGTTTATCATCTTGTGCCTATTATGTTAGATCTGAACAGTTGGACATCTAAATGGTTAATTTAGAGCTTATTATGCTCACTATGACATCATAGTTATGTTAGAACTAGTGCATCTAAATGGTTAATTTAGATCTTATTATGCTCACTATGACATCATAGTTATGTTAGACCTAGTAATTGCTACAAGTTCATTAGATTTATGCTCATATGTCCACCTTATCACCATGCTAGTTTACATTTATGCCAGGTTATGTTAAAACAATCACTTTGGTTGTATTTCTATTATTTTTCCTATTATCGTTTATGACTAGGCTATTGTCTAGCCTAGGCATGCCGCCAATTTTGTGAGTGCGCTAGTTAAGGAATGGGGGAAAAGGTTAATATTGGCATAATTTGAATATAAACATCATTGGACATATAATTCAAATTATTGCGTAAAATGGGCATTAAAAACTATGAGGGCATATATTTAATTAATTGATTAATTAATAATGAATGCCTGGGATTACAATTGGAAATTGTAATTTCACTTATGACACGAGGTTAGGTTGCATTAGTGGTGGAAGTTTGCCCAGACCTGACCGGCATATCTAGCAGCCACTAATGTTGAACCTAATGTTATAGGTCTAAGTGCACAAATACGAATCGGGCTAAGACACGAGGTTAGACCCAACTGTGTAATAAGACTGGCTGTACCCGAACAACATATCCAGCATCCACAAGTTGTAGGCCTAATGTGGGAGGTCTAACCCATTATAAACCATAAATGGACACGGTAATAAATTGGACCACTTAACCAAATCAAACCCATAGGGATTGTATTATTGTGAACAAAAGTTAGGGTTAAGTAAAACTGGTTGGATAGTGGATGGGTTAAGTAAATCTGTAGGGGGTGGGTAATATTTACATATAGGCCCACAAACTTAACGAGATAAGGTTATGTAATTAAAGACACCTAGTGGTATACATAACCGGAGGAAATAATAAAGTTATGTAATTAAAGACACCTAGTGGTATACATAACCGAAGGAAATAATAAAGTTATGTAATTAAAGACACCGTTTATGGTAAGCATAACTTGTAGAAATAATAGGGTTACGTAATTAGAGACACTTAGTGGTATACATAGCTAAAGAAAACCTAGTGGGAATACAAAACAAGGGGGAGAGCTTGTATCATATTCTGTGGGATCCGTTTTAGTCAGTAAATCGGAGTAGGTATCAAAACATGTATTCCGTACTAGGTCAGAAAAGGGGCACACTTACTAGACTGGTTGTAAGTGATCCAAACGAGGCGGACAGTGTGGATGGCGCAAACCGACCGGGCCATGTTCGTGCATGAGCTGGGCAGAAGGGGATAAGATGATCATGCAAACTGTAGATATGGGGATGTGCACATCAGCGAGGGGTTGCCACTTTAGGATGTGATCCATGCTACAGTGGGGCCGACACGAAGTATCTACGCGGATTAGGGAGCCGATCGATTATTGTAACACCCCGAATTTTAGTCAATACTAAAATTCACTAATTACAGGATAAATAATCTCAGATGTGGGAATTGGGGGTAACGGGCTGCGTTATTGCGTTCGTCTCGGAAAAATACGCGAAATAGAGTCCGAGTTTTCGAGAATCGGAGTCCGTATGGCCCAAAGAAGTTTGCAGAAAAATTAGAGCTAAAAACAGATTTAGGAATTTAAATTTAGATTTTAAATTAGAACCAGCGGGGCTAGGCGGGAAGATTCCCGCCCTAAGCATGTCGACAGGGCTGTCGACAGGCCTGTCGACAGGGGTGTCGACTTGCCTGTCGACTTGCCTGTCGACACGGCGTGTCGAACTAGGGTGCTTGGGTGCACCAGATCTGGTTTTCTGGCTAGGGCTGGGCTTGGTTCTAGAGATTTCCTAAATCTAACGGACCTAAATTAATCTAGGGTTAATCTAAGGGCCTAAAACACTCTCTTAATCTATAAATACACCCTAAACCTACCTTAATCCATACTAAAAATAGAAATGAAGGCCTCATGCCGCCAAATTAAATCCTAGAAGGAGTCTCCATTAATCTAAGAAGGAAGTTTCAAGCTAATCCCTCTCATATCATTCTCTAATCATCACCATCTTCATAATTAGCAACTAATCCCTCTTCATAAGTTGGTTAATTTTGGGTTTGGTGAGTTTCTATCACTTTAACATCAATTGTTAAAGTAAGTAGATTGGGTGTAATGAGACTTATGGTCTTAAATGCGGATTAGTGAGTTTGAATCATTTATAATGATATGTTACTCTATGTTGTTCTATGTTTATGCATGTTTGACAAGTTGGTTTATGCATGCTTAATAAGTTGATTTATGCATGTTTAACAAGTTGGTTTATGCATGTTTAACAAGTGGGTTTATGCATATTTAACGAGTGGAATTATGCATGTTTAACAAAGTGAGTTATGCAAGTTAAGTATATGTTTAAATGCAAGTTTAATGTGATATGCAAGTTATGCATGCTTATGCAAGTGTATGGATGCTTATGCAAGTCATGTATATGTTTAAATGCAAGATTTATGTGATATGCAAGTTATGCATGCTTATGCGAGTATATGAATGCTTATGCAAGATATGTATATGCTTAAATGACATGATATGCAAGTTATGCATGTTTATGCAAGTATGTGAATGCTTATGCAAGTATGTGGATGCTTATGCAAGTATGTGAATGCTTATGCAAGTTATGTGTATGCTTAAATGCATGTTTAACATGTTATGAAAGTTATGAGAATGCTTATATGCAAGTTCAACATGTTATGCAAGATATGTGTATGATAATATGCAAGCTCATATGCAACATGTTATGCAAATCATGTGTATGATAATATGCAAGTTTGGGTTATATGTAGTTGGGTTAATATATGCTCATATATGCAAGTTGACATCCTCTTAGCCCATGAAAAAGTTGTATGCTAAACCCATGATATTTGTGATGATCTTCCCCTTATTTATGTCATGAAATGAGAACGATTTACGTGGGAACGATGGGGTTGGTAAATATGTTAATAAATGAATGATTGGGTATGATTAAGCATACCATAAAAATAAATTACCATAAGTGGGAATTTACCTATTGAGTTAGGTCTACCCCATGGGAATTTACCTATTGAGTTAGGTCTACCCATGTTATGGAAAACTTGATATTAATTAGGGATAATTAATATGGGGGTGATTAATTAGGTGTAATTAATCGACTAAGACACGAGGTTGGACTCATTTGTAGTGTAAAACTGCCCGGACCCGACCGGCTTAACCAGTTGCTACAATTGTCAGCCCAATGTGAGAGGTCTTAGCCATGAATTAAATACGTGATTAAAGTAAAGACACGAGGTTAGGCTCTGTTATGACGTAAGACTGCCCGGACTCTACCGCCTTAACCAGGCGGTCATAACAGCCAGTCTAATGTGGGAGGTCTTTATGGGGGATCACGGTCTTAATTAATTAAGAAACACTTAACCATATTAGCATGTGGTGGGACATGAGGGGTTAAGTGGGTGCCTTGGGTGGCATGTGGAAATTTAATGGTTGCCTTGGGTGGCATGTGGAATCTAGTGGGTTGCCTTGGGTGGCAATGGAAAATACGATTAGAATACTTAACCAAGTGGAAACATGTAATTAAACATGATTAAAGGGTTAAGTGGGATACACTAGATATATGACAAGCTTAGGTGGGTAGCTTGTTGGGGGCCCATTTCAACCAATATCCCAAACGTATCTTTGTGGGCTCGACCCATGTCGAGTGACGGGACACGCATATTGGGCTTGATTATAAGAGGCCAAAACGGGTTAGCGGTGGCAACGCAAGTCCAACGGGTTTCATATGCATGTGTGGGCCCGGGCTGGTAGATAAGCCGTTGTTGCATCGTGTAGATATAAAGCCGTGCACCGTTGATAGTATTGGGTAGCCACTTTAGGGGAGTGATACACCCCACTGTGGGACCAGCACGGGTATCTACGGTAGGGAGCCGATCGATGGGGAGTAGTGGGTACACCTAATAAAGATAGGGGCAGACGGCACCTATGTAGGGGTACACGAAACTACTGGGTAAGAATTACTGAGTACACCTAGTGGAGATAGGGGCAGACGGCACCTATGTAGTGGGCTAGGGGTACACGAGACTACTGCGGAAATTTTCTAAGTCCTTGGAAGGGATCAACCTTTAAGTAGGAATGACTGGTGTGGTGCAGTTAGTAATTATCCTTGGGTGGGTAGATGCGTCCTTATGGCTATCTTAGTTTATCCTAAGTCTACCAAGCTGCTTAGTGTAGCCATTCATCCCCAGATATTACCGTAGGTCAAGATTATGTCTTCTCTGGTTACTTTAATGATTGTATTGTTAAAGTTATAGGACTCACTCAGACTTATGTCTGACCCCGTTGTTTTTATCTTTTTCCAACCCTCAGGTCCTACGGTGGATCCTAGCGGTAGTAGAGCTTGATCGGATTGCTGTTCCAGTCTTTAGGAGCTTGGGTAGATGTAAAGCTCCAGTTATCCAGTTATCTTTTCTTTTGTTATGGCTATCGTATGAGAGAGTGGGATTATGTACTTCTTTATTTTGATGGATATTGTACTTGACTTTTATCGTGGTTTTATGATGTAACCAGACATGTTTATTTCCGCTGTTGTGAGATGATATTTTTAAATTTCAAGTACTA
Organism: Allium sativum; assembly: GCA_030737875.1. NCBI lineage: Eukaryota > Viridiplantae > Streptophyta > Magnoliopsida > Asparagales > Amaryllidaceae > Allium > Allium sativum. The sequence continues at coordinate 827,890,840 of CM060913.1, forward strand.
ATTATATCTGTCTTGTTGTAATTTTTCTGTTCTATATTCACTAAAATACTCCACCGATGCTATGGCATTCCCTTAGTGAGTGACCATAGCGGGCGTGGGGTGTTACACGTGGTATCAGAGCAAAGGTTACCGGAACAGATAAAAATTTTAGAAAACTATTTTTCTAAAACATTTTTGGAAAAGATATTTTCAAAAACATGTCTTTTAAGAGAAAAGTTTTTGAAAGAAAAGCATAATCCCCAATAGCCATATCTATATCCTTCGAATTCTCCGTTTTGAATCTTTTCTTTTTCGTTTCAGCATGGCCGAGAATCTTAATCTTCCGGAGGGTGTGACGGTACCAGTATGGTATAGGAGATTGATGGAGGCTAGGGCCACCACTACGGGTCCAGCAAATGTTCCTCCACCAACCGTAGCACCCGATCTTCCTCCTCCCCCTCCTCCTCGCACGGATACTTTTGCTAAGACTTGCAAGGAATTTAAAGCTATGGGAGGGAAACCTTTTCAAGGATCTGAAACTTTTGTGGAGGCTAGAGATTGGCTTAAGGAGGTGGAAGAGTTGATAGATATCTTTGAGATGGAAGAAGGGAAGAAAGTCAAGTTGGCTGCTTGGTTAATGAAGGGAGAGGCCTCATTCTGGTGGGAGGTCACTAATGGAGAACGCCCCGTTGACTCTTGGGCGGATTTTAGGCAAAGATTTGTGGCAAAGTTTCTCTCAAGGGCGGAGGAAAACTTGTATATGGAAAGATTCTTGACTCTAAAGCAAGGAAATCTTTCGGTGAAGGAATATGTTAACAAGTTTAATCAATTGGCAAGGTTTGGCCTAGATATGGTGAATACACCGGAGAAGAAGGCTTTGCGGTTCGTGAAAGGCTTGAATGAACCTATGCATGGGTTGGCTATGACTCATATCCCTATGGGGGCCACCTTTGAGAAGCTAGTTGACATGGCACTCATGTATGAGGAAGAGAAGGGTCCTAATGCTAATAAGGCACCCGAGAAGAAGGGAGATCAAAAGAGACCTCAGCAACAACAACAAAGCAAAGGTGGGAAAGGCAACGGTGGCAAGGGCAAGAAGAAGAAGTGTTTCAATTGTGGGACACCTGGCCACCTAAGCAAGGATTTTCGCAAGAAGAAGAAGACTGGCTGCTTCCACTATGGCGAAGCAGGGCATTTAGTGAAGGATTGCCCTAAGAAGGGGCAAAGGACGGGATCTACCTCAGGAGGACAGGTGCAAGCTCTTATGGCACCGAGTCAGGCTAGGGGGCAAGTACAGGCTCTCGCGGTTCCACCGATTCAGGAGAGAGGTAGAACTATTTCCGTTGAAAGTCTGGTTTTTCTATTTGACCATCCTGTCCATACATTGTTTGATTCAGGCGCATCGCATTCGTTTATTTCATCATCATTAGTTGAGTTACTGCACTTAGACACCAGTCTGGTAGATGATCCCTTGGTTGTTTCAAATCCAATTGGGGGCTCCACTTATTTGTCCATGATATGTTTGGGTTTGAAGATTTCTATACTTAGCATTGAGTTTAGATGTGATGCTTTTGTATTGGGCTTCACGGGCTATGGGTTGATTTTGGGCATGGACTGGTTATCCAGTAATGGTGCCGTTCTTGATTGCGAAAGGAGAGTTGTTAGGCTCATGACCCGCTTGGGTAACACTCTCGAGATTTCTTGTAATCCCATGGACTCTGTTATGCTAAGTTATCTTGAATCGCTTGACGCTTCGGTCGAGAGTTTGCAATCTGTTAGAGTGGTCCGGGAATATCCGGATGTGTTTGAGGAGGTGAAGGGCTTACCTCCGAAGCGGGAGATTGACTTCCGAATATATTTGGTGGATAATGCTAAACCGGTATCTTTACCAGTGTGCCACATGGCTCCTCGTGAGAGGAGGGAACTCCATAAGCAAGTAGGAGAGTTACTTGAGAAGGGGTTCATAAGACGGAGCATATCGGAGTGGGGTGCTCCAGTAGTATTTGCTACGAAGGCGGATGGGTCCCTCAGACTTTGTGTAGACTATAGAGAACTCAACAAGCTCACAAAGAAGAATAGACACCCATTGCCGAGAATAGATGATCTTTTCGATCAGTTGGTTGGCGCTTCAGTATTTTCTCAGTTGGACTTGGCCACGGGGTTTCATCAGTTAAGGGTGGCTGAGGATAGCATAGACAAGACTGCCTTTAGAACTCCGGATGGTTTCTATGAGTGGCTGGTGATGCCATTTGGGTTGACGAACGCCCCTGCATACTTTGTTGATTTGATGAGTAGGGTGTTCAGGGAGTTCCTTAATAAATTCGTGGTGGTCTTTGTGGATGATATCTTAGTATTTTCTAAGAGTGAAGAAGAGCATGCCCTACATCTTGGGGAAGTGTTGAAGACTCTTCGAGCACATAGCCTTAAGGCTAAATTCTCTAAATGTCACTTCTGGAGGAAGGAAGTACGGTTCTTGGGGCACGTGGTCTCCAAGGAAGGGATAGCTGTGGATCCCGCGAAGGTAGTATCAATTCAGGATTGGAAGGTTCCGAAGAATGCTACCGAAGTAAGAAATTTCTTGGGGTTGGCGGGTTATTATAGGAAGTTTATTAAAGACTTCGCGAAGATATCAGCCCCATTAACCCGCTTAACAAAGAAGAATCTTGTTTTTGCATGGGACGTAGATTGTGATGATGCGTTCCGACGGTCAAAGAGAGCTTTAACCACGGCTCCAGTTTTAGTGTTGCCAGATGGGAGCAAGCCATTTGTTGTCTATACCGATGCCTGTAGGACAGGACTTGGCGCAGTCTTAATGCAAGAGGGAAGGGTAATAGCCTATGGTGGAAGACAGTTGAGGGCGCATGAGAAAAATTGCCCTACCCATGATCTAGAGCTGGCCGCTATTGTTTTTGCGCTTAAGATTTGGCGCCATTATCTTCTTGGTGAGAGATTCGAGTTGTTCACTGACCATAAATCTTTGAAGTACTTGTTCTCTCAGAAGGATCCAAACTTAAGACAGTAAAGGTGGATGGAGTTCTTAGCATCTTATGATTTCGAGATAGCGTATACCCCTGGCAAGGGTAACGTGGTGGCGGACGCCTTGAGTAGGAAGAGGTTGTCCTTGAGTCCATTGTTCGTGGAACGACGAAACTTGGAGTTTATCTCGATGTTTGATTTCAGACCTTCCATTGATTATGTACCCGGTTTGCTAGCTTCCTTGGAAGTTAGGCCTACTCTTTTGGGGTGGATTGGAGAAGCACAGAGGGGCGACCCACAGTTGGTTGAGTTAGTAGAGAAGCTCATGAGGGGGGAGTCGTCCAGCCATTTGAGTAGGTACACCCTAGACGATAGGGGGTGCTTGCGTAGAGACGGTAGACTTTGCGTACCGCAAGACGAGGGTTTGAGGAAGGCTATTCTTGATGACGCACACCGTTCTAGGATGACCATTCATCCCGGTGGGGATAAGATGTACCAAGACATGAAGAGGGTTTTCTTCTGGGCCGGTATGAAGAAAGATGTGGCCGAATATGTCGCTCGATGTTTGGTGTGCCAGCAAGTGAAGGCGGAGCAAAGGAAACCAGGTGGGTTGCTTCACCCATTGGAGGTTTCGCAATGGAAGTGGGATAGCGTCTCGATGGATTTTATTGACGGGTTACCCAGATCGAGGAAGGGTAATACAGGAATTTGGGTGGTGGTAGACAGACTTACGAAGAGCGCCCATTTCATACCTGTGAAGAGTAAGAGGACTGCTCCATGGCTAGCTTCAGTATATCTTCGAGAGATAGTTCGATTACATGGGGTACCCTCTAGCATAGTAAGTGATCGAGATCCTATCTTCACTAGCGAGTTCTGGAGAAGTTTGCAAGAAGCAGTGGGGACTCAATTGTGTCTGAGCACCGCATATCATCCTCAGACGGACGGCCAGACTGAGAGGGTGAATCGTGTTCTAGAAGACCTTTTGAGGCTTTGTATCTTAGATTTTGGAGGTACATGGGAAGAGCATCTTACATTGGTGGAGTTCGCATATAATAACAGCTTTCAGTCCAGTATTGGTATGGCTCCTTTCGGAGCTCTCTATGGAAGGCCTTGTCGATCACCTACATGTTGGTGGGAATCTACGGATAAGATCTTGCTTGGGCCCGATATGGTTAGGGAGACTTCTGAGAAGATTGACTTGATTCGAAGAAGGATGAAAGCAGCGCAGGATAGGCAAAAATCTTATGCGGACAAGAGAAGGACGGATCTTGAGTTTGAGGTTGGGGATATGGTTTTTGTTAAGGTATCTCCGTTGAGAAATGTTGTTCGCTTCGGATCCGTTGGGAAGTTAGCACCGATGTTTGTTGGGCCGTTTCCTATCAAGGAAAGGATTGGACGGATGGCATATAGGGTGGAGTTGCCCGACATACTTAGTGGTGTTCATGATGTATTCCATGTATCACATCTGAGGAAGTGCTTACATGAGACGGCAGAGGTGGTAGAGCCGAGCTTCCTTAGAGATGTAGAGGTAGAGCGTGATGCGACTATTCGACGAGCTCCTACTCGCATCCTTGGGTCAGAGACTAGGAAGTTGAGAAACAGAGAGGTTCAACTAGTCAAGGTGCAATGGGGAGAAGATGAGAGCAACGCAACTTGGGAGACGGAAGCGAAGATGCGTTCATTGTACCCATTTCTTTTTTAGGGTATGTCTTTACTTTCTCCTTTATCACTTGTCTAGTACTTATCTTATCTTTGGTATGTCCTCTCGTTAGTACCTTTGACCTTTAGATAGGGTAAACCTATGGTTGAAACATGTGTTTGAGACATGTTATGGTTGATGGATGCAAGTGGATGCAAGTGTTTGCTAGTGGTTGCTCGTGGATGCATATACACACACTCTAGGCACTAGATCGGCTCAATCACTTCATATTGCATATTGCATAAAATTGTGTGTAGGAAAATATATTTATGGATGTATAATGGTTGTGTTATCACATGGATGAATCATTTTGATGAATGATTGTGCACTCATGTAGATATTGTATGTGTCGATAGGGTTTTCTCGCATACATAATGGATGCATGGCACTATCATGGTTTGCATATGTTCATACATTAGATAGGGAACATATACACACTGTTTGCATATGCTCATACATCATTAGAAACTGTTTAAGGACAATGGATGCCCGTGGTTGATGATTTGAGTAGATGGTTGTTTGGATGATAGGATATGCATTCTCCTTAGCTTAGAGATTTCGGGGACGAAATCCTTTAAGGAGGGGAGAATGTAACACCCCGAATTTTAGTCAATACTAAAATTCACTAATTACAGAAAAAATAATCTCAAATGTGGGAATTGGGGGTAACGGGCTGCGTTATTGCGTTCGTCTCGGAAAAATACGCGAAATAGAGTCCGAGTTTTCGAGAATCGGAGTCCGTATGGCCCGGTTATGGCCCAAAGAAGTTTGCAGAAAAATTAGAGCTAAAAACAGATTTAGGAATTTAAATTTAGATTTTAAATTAGAACCAGCGGGGCCAGGCGGGAAGATTCCCGCCCTAAGCATGTCGACAGGGCTGTCGACAGGCCTGTCGACAGGGGTGTCGACTTGCCTGTCGACTTGCCTGTCGACACGGCGTGTCGAACCAGGGTGCTTGGGTGCACCAGATCTGGTTTTCTGGCTAGGGCTGGGCTTGGTTCTAGAGATTTCCTAAATCTAACGGACCTAAATTAATCTAGGGTTAATCTAAGGGCCTAAAACACTCTCTTAATCTATAAATACACCCTAAACCTACCTTAATCCATACTAAAAATAGAAATGAAGGCCTCATGCCGCCAAATTAAATCCTAGAAGGAGTCTCCATTAATCTAAGAAGGAAGTTTCAAGCTAATCCCTCTCATATCATTCTCTAATCATCACCATCTTCATAATTAGCAACTAATCCCTCTTCATAAGTTGGTTAATTTTGGGTTTGGTGAGTTTCTATCACTTTAACATCAATTGTTAAAGTAAGTAGATTGGGTGTAATGAGACTTATGGTCTTAAATGCGGATTAGTGAGTTTGAATCATTTATAATGATATGTTACTCTATGTTGTTCTATGTTTATGCATGTTTGACAAGTTGGTTTATGCATGCTTAATAAGTTGATTTATGCATGTTTAACAAGTTGGTTTATGCATGTTTAACAAGTGGGTTTATGCATATTTAACGAGTGGAATTATGCATGTTTAACAAAGTGAGTTATGCAAGTTAAGTATATGTTTAAATGCAAGTTTAATGTGATATGCAAGTTATGCATGCTTATGCAAGTGTATGGATGCTTATGCAAGTCATGTATATGTTTAAATGCAAGATTTATGTGATATGCAAGTTATGCATGCTTATGCGAGTATATGAATGCTTATGCAAGATATGTATATGCTTAAATGACATGATATGCAAGTTATGCATGTTTATGCAAGTATGTGAATGCTTATGCAAGTATGTGGATGCTTATGCAAGTATGTGAATGCTTATGCAAGTTATGTGTATGCTTAAATGCATGTTTAACATGTTATGCAAGTTATGAGAATGCCTATATGCAAGTTCAACATGTTATGCAAGATATGTGTATGATAATATGCAAGCTCATATGCAACATGTTATGCAAATCATGTGTATGATAATATGCAAGTTTGGGTTATATGTAGTTGGGTTAATATATGCTCATATATGCAAGTTGACATCCTCTTAGCCCATGACAAAGTTGTATGCTAAACCCATGATATTTGTGATGATCTTCCCCTTATTTATGTCATGAAATGAGAACGATTTACGTGGGAACGATGGGGTTGGTAAATATGTTAATAAATGAATGATTGGGTATGATTAAGCATACCATAAAAATAAATTACCATAAGTGGGAATTTACCTATTGAGTTAGGTCTACCCCATGGGAATTTACCTATTGAGTTAGGTCTACCCATGTTATGGAAAACTTGATACTAATTAGGGATAATTAATATGGGGGTGATTAATTAGGTGTAATTAATCGACTAAGACACGAGGTTGGACTCATTTGTAGTGTAAAACTGCCCGGACCCGACCGGCTTAACCAGTTGCTACAATTGTCAGCCCAATGTGAGAGGTCTTAGCCATGAATTAAATACGTGATTAAAGTAAAGACACGAGGTTAGGCTCTGTTATGACGTAAGACTGCCCGGACTCTACCGGCTTAACCAGGCGGTCATAACAGCCAGTCTAATGTGGGAGGTCTTTATGGGGGATCACGGTCTTAATTAATTAAGAAACACTTAACCATATTAGCATGTGGTGGGACATGAGGGGTTAAGTGGGTGCCTTGGGTGGCATGTGGAAATTTAATGGTTGCCTTGGGTGGCATGTGGAATCTAGTGGGTTGCCTTCGGTGGCAATGGAAAATACGATTAGAATACTTAACCAAGTGGAAACATGTAATTAAACATGATTAAAGGGTTAAGTGGGATACACTAGATATATGACAAGCTTAGGTGGGTAGCTTGTTGGGGGCCCATTTCAACCAATATCCCAAACGTATCTTTGTGGGATCGACCCATGTCGAGTGACGGGACACACATATTGGGCTTGATTATAAGAGGCCAAAACGGGTTAGCGGTGGCAACGCAAGTCCAACGGGTTTCATATGCATGTGTGGGCCCGGGCTGGTAGATAAGCCGTTGTTGCATCGTGTAGATATAAAGCCGTGCACCGTTGATAGTATTGGGTAGCCACTTTAGGGGAGTGATACACCCCACTGTGGGACCAGCACGGGTATCTACGGTAGGGAGCCGATCGATGGGGAGTAGTGGGTACACCTAATAAAGATAGGGGCAGACGGCACCTATGTAGGGGTACACGAAACTACTGGGTAAGAATTACTGAGTACACCTAGTGGAGATAGGGGCAGACGGCACCTATGTAGTGGGCTAGGGGTACACGAGACTACTGGGGAAATTTTCTAAGTCCTTGGAAGGGATCAACCTTTAAGTAGGAATGACTGGTGTGGTGCAGTTAGTAATTATCCTTGGGTGGGTAGATGCGTCCTTATGGCTATCTTAGTTTATCCTAAGTCTACCAAACTGCTTAGTGTAGCCATTCATCCCCAGATATTACCGTAGGTCAAGATTATGTCTTCTCTGGTTACTTTAATGATTGTATTGTTAAAGTTATAGGACTCACTCAGACTTATGTCTGACCCCGTTGTTTTTATCTTTTTCCAACCCTCAGGTCCTACGGTGGATCCTAGCGGTAGTAGAGCTTGATCGGATTGCTGTTCCAGTCTTTAGGAGCTTGGGTAGATGTAAAGCTCCAGTTATCTTTTCTTTTGTTATGGCTATCGTATGAGAGAGTGGGATTATGTACTTCTTTATTTTGATGGATATTGTACTTGACTTTTATCGTGGTTTTATGATGTAACCAGACATGTTTATTTCCGCTGTTGTGAGATGATATTTTTAAATTTCAAGTACTAATTATATCTGTCTTGTTGTAATTTTTCTGTTCTATATTCACTAAAATACTCCACCGATGCTATGGCATTCCCTTAGTGAGTGACCATAGCGGGCGTGGGGTGTTACAATTATGGTAGTAGTTAGGGTTCATTTGGACATATGCCTAAGTCTACCACCTTATAGTGGAAGGGATCATCTCATTCTGGCTATACTAGTAATAGTGCAGAGTAATCATTAGAGAAGCATGTACACCTTATCCTGTCTACCTTGTCTCACTTGCCATTTATGTAGTGATCTCCCTTATCCATTTTATATGTCTGCAATGCTTCTTTTATTTATTTACTTGCTAAAAGTAACTAGACTCGCCATACTTCATGTATGACCCTTTTGTTTCCTCTTCTTTCTTCCGTTTCCCCCCAGGTTCTCAAGGAGGAAACACTCAGGCTTAGTCAGGACTTAGATATCATCTTGTTAGAGATGCTTTCGAAGTATGGCTCAAGTTCTTATCTCTGTTATGGCTTTGTCCCTTTTATTTGGGGAATTATGTTTTCTTTTAAGTATTTATGTACTCTGATGGTAAAAGACAGAAGTTATATTGTTGTAATGGTTTTTGTGACTTATAGTATTTTGGACCACTATGTATGATTTGTGTTTGAAATAAAATTTTGAATTTTCGCTGCTATTTTATTTATATCTGTCTTGTAATATTTTGTGTCTATTTACCTATAACGCTTCACGAAACTTAATGCATTCCCTTTGTGAGTGATATTAACAGACGTGGAGTGTCACACTTGGTATCAGAGCTGAAGGTTACCAGATTAGATAAAAGTTTTCGAAAATTATTTTGAAAGAGGTTTTAAAAGAAAGCATTTTCAAAAAGAAAGGGTTTTTTTGAAAAACATTCCCCAAAAAAAGCCATATGTAATATCATTCGGTCTTTTGTCTAAATCTCTTCCTTTCCTTTTTCAGCATTTCTAGGGAACAAAACATTCCTAATATCCCAGAGGGCGTCACGATAACTGGAAGGATCCATAGGTATATGGAGCCTATGGGACCTACCGAAGGCCAATGAAATGTTCCTCCCCCAGTTGCATCAGTCATTCCTCCTCCTCCTCCTCCAAGAGCAGATAATTTTGCTAAGATCTGCAAGGACTTCCGTGCTATAGGAGGGAAGTCGTTCCATTGGAACGTGACATTTGTAGAAGCGCGGAACTGGCTCAAGGAGACCGAGGACTTGTTCGTAATCTTTGAAGTAGAGGATAGAAGGAAGATTTAGTATGCTACTTGGCTACTGAAAGTCGAAGCCTCATTTTGGTGGGAAGTTACCCAACCTGGACGTTCGGTGGAAACTTGGGAAGATTTTAAAACAAAGATTTGAAATGAAATTTCTCTCCCAAGCTGAGAGAATCATGCAATGGAGAGATTCTTAGCACTCAAACAAGGAAACTTGACGTGAAAGAGTATGTGAACAAATTCAACCAACTAGCAAGGTTCGGGTTAGAGCTGGAGGATACATCACACAAAAGGGCTTTGCGATTTGCTAAAGGGTTGAATGAACCCCTTCATGAGTTAGCCATGTCCCATATTCCAATGGGGGCCACTTTTAAAAAGCTTGTCAATATGTCCCTTATGCATGAGGAAGACAAGGGAGAAAAGAAGGAAGTAAAGGCTAGGAAACATCACAAAATAAGGTGTGACCCAAGAAGGGGAAACAACAACAACCGCAAAAGAAAGGTGGAAAGACTAACAAGGGCAAGGATAAGAGAAAATGTCACAATTATGGGAAAGAGGGTCACTTGGTCAAAGATTGTAAGCGAAGGAATAACTCCTGCTACTATTGTGGAGAGGTCGAACACTTTGCTAGGGAGTGCCCGAAGAAACAGGGATCGCAGGGACAAGGTCAAAGGGCAGGAAATTCTGGAGGGCAGGTGCATGCTCTCACGATTAGAGCTCCTGATAGAGGTAGAAATTTTTTATGGAAGGTTTAATTTCTCTTCCTAATAATCCAATTAGAACACTTTTTGATTCTGGCGCTTCACATTCATTTATATGTAGTTCTATGGTTGAATCTCTGCACTCAATTACTAGTATGGTAGCGGATCCCGTAGTTAATTCAAACCCCATTGGTGGTTCGACTCATTTATCTATGATTTTCGGGGTTTGAAAATATCTGTGTTAGGCGTTGAGTTTGAATGCGACGCGTATGTGCTCGGGTTTATGGGCTATGGGTTGATTCTAGGAATTGATTGGCTTACCATGTATGGTGCCATTCTAGATTGTGAGAGGAGGGTCGTTAGACTTTTGACTTGTAATGGAAGGACCCTCGAGATTTCTTGTGACCCACAAGGGTCGGTTATGCTTAGTTTCCTAGAGTCTCTTGATGCATCTATCGATGATCTGTAAACTCTTCCAGTAGTCCGGGATTATTCTAATGTTTTTGATGAGGTACGGGGCTTACCTCCAAGGCGCGAAATCGATTTCCATATATACTTAGTGGATAATGCAAAGCCAGTTGCATTACGAGTGCGCCATATGGCTCCAAGGGAAAGGAGGGAGCTGAGTAAGCAAGTAGGGGAGCTGCTTGGGAAGGGGTTCATCAGAGGAAGCATATCTGAATGGGGTGCTCCAGTAGTATTCGCAACTAAGGTGGATGGTTCGCTTCGTTTGTGTGTTAACAATAGGAAGTTGAATGAAATCACCCAGAAGAATAGGCTCCCGCTTCCGAGGGTTAATGATTTATTTGATCAGCTTGCTGGTGCCTCGGTATTTTCCCAGTTAGACTTGGCCACGGGGTCTCATCAGTTGAGGGTGGCTGAGGACAGCACAAATAAGACTGCTTTTAGGATTCCGGATGGTTTCTTTGAATTGCTAGTTATGCCTTTTGGGCTGACAAATGCACCTGCCTATTTTGTTGATTTGATGAGTGGAGTGTTCCAGGAGTTTCTAAATAAATTTGTCGTGAAAGCAAAGAAGAGCATGCCCAAAATTTGAGAGAAGTTTTGAAAACTCTCCATGACCATCAGCTTAAGGCAAAGTTCTCCAAATGCCATTTGTGGAGAAAGGAGGTTTGATTCTTAGGGCATGTGGTCTCCAAAGAAGGAATAATTGTAGATCCCGCAAAGGTGGTTGCAGTGCAAGATTGGCAGATTCCTAAAAATGCAACCGAGGTGAGAAGCTTTCTTGGGTTAGTAGGTTATTATAGGAAGTTCATTAAGGACTTCGAAAAGATATCAACCACACTCACCGGGCAGACAAAGAAGAATTTGGCGTTTTCATAGGATATAGATTATGATGTTGCTTTCCAACGACTGAAGATGGCTCTGACAACAGCCCCAGTCCTTACCTTGCCTGATGGGAGTTAAGTGTTTACCGTTTACACTAATGCATGTAGTACAGGGATTGGTGTGGTTCTGATGCAAGAAGGGAAAGTAGTGTGTTATGGGGGTAGACAGTTGAGAGTTCATGAGAAGAACTACCCCACCGATGATCTAGAGCTAGCTGCCATAGTATTTGCGCTTAACACGTGGCGCCATTATTTACTTGGAGAGAAGTCCAAGTTATACACCGATCATAAATCTCTCAAGTATCTGTTCTCGCAGAAGGATCTCAATTTAAGGCAACAACAGTGGATGGAGTTCCAAGCTTCTTATGATTTTGGATACAGCTTATACCCCTGGCAAGGGTAATGTGGTGGTAGACGCACTAAGTAGGCAGAGGATGGCCTTGAGTCGTCTGTTTGTGGAGAGGAAGAGCTTGGAGTTCATATCAGCTTTTGATTTTAAACCCTCCATCGAGGTTTTGCCTGATTTGTTTGCATCCTTGCCGACACGACCAACTCTTATGGATCAGATTGGAGCTTTGCAACAAGTGACCCACAGAGTTTTGGCATCATGAAAAATTTAAGAAAATGGGAGACTTTTAGTCATCTCAATAGATATGCCGTAGATGAAAAGGGGTGGTTGCAAAAAGATGGAAGGATTTGTGTTCCTCAAACTGGAAGCTTGATAAAGGTAGTCATAGTAGAAGCCCACCATTCTAAGATCTATTCATCCAGGCGATGACAAGATGTACAGAGACATGAAAAGGGTTTTCTTTTGGGCTGGGATGAAGAAAGATATGGCAGAGTTCATTTCTCAATGTTTAGTTTGCCAGCAAGTTAAAGCAGCGAAAAAGAAGCCCGATGGTTTACTTCATCCTTTGGAGGTTCCTCAATGGAAATGGGAGAGCGTCTCTATGTATTTCATAGATGGTTTGCCTAGATCGAAGAAAGGCAGCACTAATATCTGAGATTTGGTAGATAGACTCACTAAGAGCACGCACTTTATTCTAGTTAAGAGCAAGAGGACGACATCATGGTTGGAAGCAAGTTATGTTCGTGAGATAGTTCGTCTTCATGGAGTACCTTCCAACATCGTGAGCGATCGTGACCCCCTCTTCACTAGTGAATTTTGGAGGAGCTTGAAAGAAGCGTTAGGTACACAGTTGTGTTTGAGCACCGCTTATCATTCTCAACCGATGGGCAAACGGAGAGGGTGAACATAATTCTAGAGGATCTTTTAAGGCTGTGTATCCTAGACTTCGGAGGGACTTGGGAAGAGCACCTTCGTTTAGTAGAGTTTGACTATAACAACAGCTATCAATCCCGCATCAGTATGACACCCTTCGAAGCATTGTATGGATGACCCTGTAGATCATCAACTTGTTGGTGGGAATCTACAGAAAGATTATTACGTGGACCAGATACGGTTAGGGAAATGTCCGAAAAGATTGACCTCATTCGACGGCGGATGAAGACAGCTTAAGATAGGCAGAAGTCCTATACATACAAGAGAAGGACTGACATCGAATTTAAAGTGGAAGACTTATTTTTTATTAAAGTATCACCTTCGAGGAATGTGGTTTACTTCGGGTCAGTAGGGAAGTTGGCACTCAGGTTTGTGGGACCATTTCCCATAACCGGGAGGATTGGCCAGATGGCCTATAGAGTAAAGCTCCTAGAAAATCAATCTGGTGTTCATGATGTGTGACGGCACGCCCCGCACCAACCGACATTTACTCCAAAAGTGCACTGTACACATGTCCAGTTAGCATGGAACAGGTCGTCAGAAGGAAAGGGAAGAAGGAAATGAAATAACAAGAAACCTGTAAAATGTCTCACAGCGCATAGGATAAAATATAATAATAACATACTTGACATAAAACAGGTGAACCAGTGCATAAGCTGAAACTACTAACATAGCAGCGGAAAATGTAAGTATAGCTTATGATCCAAAGTTAAACATTATTACAACTTTTCAAACTGTCTCAAAGCAAAAGCAAGATAAAGGAGGTACACAGCTAATGCCCAAGTAGCGACCACCAACGACACAGGGAGAATATCTATATATCATACGTGGAAGCCTCCCGTCCGCCTCCGAATCAGCTACTCGCGCATCACCAGCTAACATGTCTCTAGTTTGCTCGTGTGAGCACCCAGAGTAATAAGAGGAGACATAAAACTCTGGGTCAGACATAAAGCCTGGTATGAGCGATAAGCATCTAACAGAACAATAACAGGTAGACTAAAACATACCTGAACCTGGACCTGCAACCAAAGAGTTAGCACTACATACAGTACAACACTCTAAGGCGCCATATCAAACAGTGTAAAAATACAGAGGTGGGGGTGTGCATGTCATAGTGATGACAAACAATCAAGCATAGCGTCCATCCTCACATCTCTCACTCAGTGCGTAAAGCATACGATATTCACCACTTCGATCACCCAACGTACCTTGCTACGATCACTTTGCCCCCATGAAGTCATAAATGGCTTCACTGCACTGATAACATAGCCACTAATCCTTCGCTATGTCCACTTGCCCCATGGAGTTATTCACCCCATCTGCGCTGGCTCATAGCCTTACCAATCCTTGACTATGTCCACTTTCCCCATGGAGTTATTCACCCCATCTGCGCTGGCTCATAGTCTTACCAATCCTTTACTATGTCCACTTTCCCCATGGAGTTATTCACCCCATCTGCGCTGGCTCATAGTCTTACTATGCATCACCTTTCCTGTCAAGTCATAATGACTCTACTGCACTGATAACGTAGTCTTGCTACCATCACTTTGCCCCTCGAGTCATAATGACTCTACTGGACTGATAAATAGCCCATCATTCATTTTCAGTGGTGAATCGAAGTTATGAACGTCGACAACTCCTTAGCACACGTCCCACAGCAAAGCCCAACCATGAAGTGAAATCATCGGTTCCCAATTGGATCCTGAGCTATAACTTCCCATATTGGACTACCTTTGCATCTCTGGTTCCCTTCAAGCTATCGGTTCGGGTCGGGTTCACTCCATCGTGTCGGTTCATGGTCCTTCTCTGGTATGGTTTGGTTCGGGTCCACTCCATCGCGTCGGTTCGGGTCGGGTGTCCCACTTCGGGTCGGGTCGGGTGCCATCTCCCATCCAGTTCGTGCTTCTGCTCCGATTAGCTCCCTCGCCCTTCATTTGTTCTGATCCAACCCTCCTCCTTTAGCCGCTTCGATCCCCCTCCTTCATCCGATCCGATCCTTGTATTGATAGCATGGCCTTCCTTTTTGCCAGGTTTCTCAAGTGTCAAGTTCCGATCCGATCGAATCCCTTGCCCAGTTCACTTATCCGATCCGAGCCACCATATCTGATCCGATCCGAAACCTGCACTGTTTCCTGAAGCTTTTCCAGCAAGTGTTTTACGCCATTCGATGACGTTTTCGACCATTCTAACTATTAAAATCAATCACAAAGCATATCACACAGTCATAGCAACATGCATAATCAACCACAAACATCAAAACATCAATATGATAGGTTAGAATGGATCAAACCTACCTAAAACCCCATATTTCCCCTTAAGCATGTTTAAGTGAAACTAATGATAGGATTAGCAAAACTTAACCAAATTAACCCAAATTCATATCAGAGGTCTAAAACATCATTTAAGAATTTATGAACATTTTTCCAGAATTTTATCATGTTTAAATTCACTAATTAACACTTATTACCCTTAATTAGCCATAATTAGTGCAAAACTATGCAAATCACTCACATTAGCCACAAATAAACTAAGATCTGAAATAAATCTCTGATTTGATGCGAATTCTAATGCTAAACAGCAACTCCAATGTTGATTTGGTGTAGATCTCCCTTGATTTGATGTTGCTAAGCTAAATCCTTGATTAAAAGACGATTTGAGGGTGATTTAGAGGTTGGAGGCCATTTTTAGGGTTTCTTGGAGATAAGTGGAGGCTAGAAAACTGAAATGGAATGATTCTCTAACTCATTTCAGCCTCCCCATAACCCTAATCCCGAAATGGGTTATGGGCCTATTCACTAATCACCCTATTTGGCCCGGTTAAGCAGTTTTTCACCTTCCAAACCTTAATTTAGCCATATCTCCCAAACGGTAAGTCTGTTTGGCTATTATGACCACTTTATGGAAAGGTAAACCATCAAACGAATCAAATGGAAGTGGTATTAGGTCAAAATTCCTTTCCAATCAAAAGTTATGGCCAAAACAAGATCAGCTAGGGGCAAAATGGTCATTTAAAAATCGACAAAAAATATGAACATGGGAAATGACTCTAATGGATGTTTCCCAAAGTTACATGACCATACGACTTCATATGGGAAAGAAATAAATATTCTACGATCCTCCGATGCGTAGTATGCGGGTTGTTACATTCTCCCCCCCCCCCCCCCCCCTTAAGAAATTTCGCCCCTGAAATTCCTTAACCAAAAACACAAAAGGGTCCCGCATGCCTATCAATCATAAAACAACAATCAAACATGTAAAACAAGCAAAACAAGTCTATCCTAGCATGCGGAATAACTAAATTACGAAGTAAATCTTACCAGGCAAAGAGTTCTGGATACGTCTTCCTAATGCTCTCCTCTGTCCCCCAAGTACAGTCATCCTCGTTCTCGCCCCACTGAACCTTGACTAGCTTCACCGCCTTCCTTCGAAGTTGCTTCGTATCGTGCCCCACAATACGAATCGGCTTGCGGTTCCCTATCTTCTCGGGTTCTACTTCGAAGTCCTCTAACTGATCAGGTGAAATAGTCATATTTGTGTCGTGAACGAACTTCCTCAGTTGGGAAACATGAAATACATTGTGAACTCCCACCATCTTCTCTGGTATGCCAACTCTATATGCCAAATTCCCAACTGGTTCAAGAACAGGGAATGGGCCAACAAATCTTGGTGCTAACTTGCCTCTCCTGCCAAACCGTATCACGCTCTTCAACGGAGAAATCTTGACAAACACCAAGTCAACAACGGAGAATTTTATGTCTCTTCTCCTCTTATTAGCATAACTCTTCTGCCTATCTTGGGCAGCTTTCATTCGTTGTTGAATGACCTTAATCTTATCTGAAGTTTCCCTCACCACATCTGGTCCAAGCACAAACTTCTCACCATTCTCTATCCAACATGATGGTGAGTTGCACGGTCTTCCGTACAAAGCTTCATATGGAGCCATACCGATATTGGATTGGTAACTATTATAGTATGCAAACTCTACTAGATGCAAATGGTCAACCCATGATCCACCAAAATCCAATATACAAGCTCTCAAGAGATCTTCCAATATACGATTTACCCTCTCCGTCTGACCGTCGATCTGAGGATGATATGCGGTACTGAGATGTAATCTTGACCCTAGAGCCTCTTGTAAGCTCTTCCAAAACCCACTAGTGAACAACGGGTCTCGGTCAATCACAATGCTTTTAGGTACTCCATGAAATCTCACTACCCACTTCATATACAATTCTGCCAACTTGGCTGCCGTTCTGGTCGATTTGACTGGTATAAATCTTGCACTCTTAGTCAATCGATCCACAATTACCCAAATGCTATCATATCCTGATCTAGTCCTTGGTAAACTATCGATGAAATCCATTGAGACTTGTTCCCATTTCCATTCGGGAATTTCTAATGGTTGCAACAACCCACTAGGCTTCTTTTGCTCGACTTTAACTAGCTTTCAATTCATGCATTTGGATATAAACTTCCCAACGTCTCTTTTCATCCCTTCCCAGTAGTAAGTCTGCTTCATGTCTCGATACATCTTATTACCACCGGGATGTATAGTCAGTTTTGAGTGATGACATTCTCTAAGCACTTCATTTCTCAAACCATTCACGTTGGGTACAACTAGTCTTCCATTCTTTCTAAGCTATCCATCTCGATCAAGCCCATGCAAATTCATCTCCTCACCGTCGATGTCCATCTCTAACTTGTAGATGATTTCCAATAGATTAGGATCATTCCTCTGGATGGAACCAATCCGCTCTATCAAAGTGGGTCTGATCGCCAAACTAGCTAGCATGACTGGATCCAATTCGCACTTTGGTCTGAAATCAAACCCCGCGATATACTCCAGTTGCTTCCATTCAAGAAACATTGCCCTTCAACTGGCATGTCTCCTACTCAAGGCATCGGCTACCGCATTACCTTTCCCAGGTGTGTATGCGATATCAAAATCATACGAAGCCAAGAACTCTAACCATCTTTGCTGACGGAGATTCAGATCTTTCTGAGAGAAGAGATACTTTAACGATTTATGATCGGTAAACAACTCAAATCTTTCTCCCAAGAGATAGTGTCTCCACATCTTCAGCGCGAACACAATTGCTGCCAATTCCAAATATGGGTAGGATACTTCTTCTCATGCGGCTTTAATTGCCGACTAGCATAAGCTACAACCCTACCTCCTTGCATCAATACAGCACCCAGTCCGGTACCACAAGCATCCGTGTATACCATCATTTCTTCATTCCCCTTAGGAATGACCAATACTGGCGCACGCGTCAACTTCTCTTTTAGACTTTTGAATGCATTCTCACACACTCCGTCCCAGACGAAGGACTGATTCTTCTTGGTCAACTGAGTCAACGGTGCTGCTATCTTGGAGATGTCCTGGATAAACTTATGATAATATCCAGCTAATCCCAAGAAACTTCTTACATCTGTTGCATTCTTGGGCGTAGGCTAATCCTGTACCGTAGCCACCTTCGCAGGGTCCACGGCAATACCATTCTCGGAAACAACATGACCCAAGAATCTCACTTCCCTTCTCCAAAAGTGACACTTAGAGAATTTCGCTTTCAATTGGTATTTCCTCAACACCTCCATCACTATCCTCAAGTGTCCCTTGTGTTCCTCCTCTGTCCTTGAGTAAACAAGGATATCATCTACGAACACAAGAACAAACTTATTCAACTGATCTCTGAATACTCGATTCATTAGATCCACAAAGTAGGCTGGCGCATTGGTCAACCCAAATGGCATGGCCAACCACTCATAAAATCCAGACGGCGTCCTAAATGCCGTTTTCAGAACACTCTCATCTGCCACTCGGAGCTGATGAAATCCTGTCGCGAGGTCCAACTGGGAGAAGACTCTTGCTCCTTCCAATTGATCAAACAAATCATCTATCCGCGGTAGAGGATACTTATTCTTCCTCGTCACCTTATTCAACTCGTGATAGTCCACACACAAACGAAGGGAACCATCTGCCTTAGTGGCAAACACAACTAGTGCTCCCCACTCGGAGACACTCCTTCTAATAAATCCCTTCTTCAAAGGATTGCTGACTTGCACCCCGAGCTCTTGCTGCTCCCTTGGTGCCATACGACGAAGTGGCATCACTATAGGTCTGGCATCTTTCACTAAATCAATACGGAACTCAATCTCTCGGTGTGGTGGAAGCCCGGTCACCTCCTCGAAGACGTCCGAATACTGGCCAACCACGGGCACATCTGACAACTCATCCTGCGGGATGTCGAGGGAACTTACAAAACTAGCCATAACCCCATCACTAGGTAGACTACCAAACACTACCCTCCGCCCATCATCCGCCCTAACTGTCACCAAAAAGTCCTCACAGTCTACCACCACCCCGTATCTCTGGAGCCAATCAACTCCCAATATAATGCCATACCCAATAAAGCCCAAAACAAAGCAATCACAAACAAACATACATCCATGAGTCGATAAGACCAAATTCCTGCAAATCATACTAAGGCTAGTCGAACCACCAATCGGGTTCGTCACAACCAATGGTCTATCGAATATCTCGGGTTCCAGTCCCAACCTATCTACTAGGTCGCTAGATATGAAGGAACGGGAAGCCCCGGTATCAAACAAAACTCGAACTGGTACATCATAAATAGAAAGCATACCTTGAATAACAACATTCTTTCCTTTATCTGCCGCAGTTGGGGCATTCGACGAAGAAGGAACAGCATCAATAGCATATGCTTTCACAATTTGCTTCTCTTTCAGAGGTTGCGGACACTTATCCTTGAAATGTCCTACTTGACCACAGTTGAAGCACTTCTTATCCGCTGTCATGGCCCAACAATCTTTAGCATAATGACCCTTCTTACCACAGCTGAAGCACTCAACATCCTTCTTGTTCTTTTTCTGACCACCCTTAGATTGGTCCTGCTTCCTCTTATTCTGAGAGTTAATCTTGCCTCCACCGCCTGCTTGCGGCTTTGGCCCTTCTGTAGATGCAGCCTCAGTCTTTGACTTAGGGTAAAGACTCTCTGATCTCAAAGCTTTCCCCACAATCGATTCAAAAGTCTCATCGATGTGGTCGATAAGCCTTTCCCCCAAGTATCCATCCAAACCAGTAATGAACTTCTCATTCTTCTTCTCAAGAGTGTCGATAAGGGATAGTCCATACTTTGACAAAGTGTCGAACTCAGCAATATAGTCAGAAACTGCCCTACCACTCTGCTTGAGTTCCAAGAATCTCTTAAACAACACTGACTTCTGAGCGGCTGGAATGAACTTCTCGCTAATGTGAGCCTTGAACTGATCCCAAGTAACTTGATCTTCTGGAGTAGCTGTTCTAATGGCATTCCACCAATTCATCGCTCGCCCTTGCAGCTGACGAGACGCTAGCCTTCTCTTCATCTCATCCTCAAGACCCAAGTCATCGAAGATACGATCACAGCTTTCCATCCAGTCCTGAACATCCGTGGCCGACTCCGTCCCGTGGAACGGCTTCCCACCAAGGTTAGTGTAATCCTTGCACAACTTGGCGAAATCGACCCTAGGCGCCTGCACTACTGGGCCAACACCAACTCCGGGATTGGGAACTGCCCCTTGCACTTCTCTAAGCATGTCTCTCATGAGGTCAGTAAACATCGCCCTCATGTCCGCAGCATTCCCATTATTGGCTCCCCTAGCAGCACCTCTAGCATATCGGCTCATCGTCAATCTGTAAAAGGGGAAACGATTAACGACCCCATAGTGGTGCTAGTGCAGTACGACTTCATTCTTATACTACCAATAATATATATATATAGCTTTTGAAAACCAAAGTAATTACAAATACGCGCTCTCATATACGTACTATCTCTCCCTAGTGTCTTTCCCTAGGTTAACTACGCAACCTAGAGCTCTGATACCAAGTGTGACGACACGCCCCGCACCAACCGACATTTACTCCAAAAGTGCGCTGTACACATGTCCAGTTAGCACGGAACGGGTCGTCAGAAGGAAAGAGAAGAAGGAAATGAACTAACAAGAAACCTGTAAAATGTCTCACAGCGCATAGGATAAAATATAATAATAACATACTTGACATAAAACAGGTGAGACAGTGCATAAGCTGAAACCACTAACATAGCAGCGGAAAATGTAAGTATAGCTTATGATCCAAAGTTAAACATTACTATAACTTTTCAAACTGTCTCAAAGCAAAAGCAAGATAAAGGAGGTACACTACTAATGCCCAAGTAGCGACCACCAACGACACAGGGAGAATATCTATATATCATACGTGGAAGCCTCCTGCCCGCCTCCGAATCAGCTACTCGCGCATCACCAACTAACCTGTCTTTAGTCTACTCGTGTGAGCACCCAGAGTAATAAGAGGAGACATAAAACTCTGGGTCAGACATAAAACCTGGTATGAGCGATAAGCATCTAACAGAACAATAACAGGTAGACTAAAACATACATGAACCTGGATCTGCAACCAAAGAGTTAGCACTACGTACTGTACAACACTCTAAGGTGCCATATCAAACAGTGTGAAGATACGGACGTGGGGGTGTGCATGTCATAGTGATGGCAAACAATCAAGCATAGCGTCCATCCTCACATCTCTCACTCAGTGCGTAAAGCATACGATATTCACCACTTCGATCACCCAACATACCTTGCTACGATCACTTTACCCCATGAAGTCATAAATGGCTTTAATGCACTGATAACGTAGCCACTAATCCTTCGCTATGTCCACTTGCCCCATGGAGTTATTCACTCCATCTGTGCTGGCTCATAGCCTTACCAATCCTTGACTATGTCCACTTGCCCCATGGAGTTATTCACCCCATCTGCGCTGGCTCATAGTCTTACCAATCCTTTACTATGTCCACTTGCCCCATGGAGTTATTCACCTCATCTGCGCTGGCTCATAGTCTTACTACGCATCACCTTGCCCCTCAAGTCATGATGACTCTACTGCACTGATAACGTAGTCTTGCTACCATCACCTTGCCCCTCGAGTCATAATGACTCTACTGCACTGATAAGTAGCCCATCATTCATTTTCAGTGGTGAATCGAAGTTATGAACGTCGAAAACTCCTTAGCACATGTCCCGCAGCAAAGCCCAACCATGAAGTGAACTCATCGGTTCCCAATTGGATCCTGAGCTCTAACTTCCCATATTGGACTACCTTTGCATCTCGGGTTATTGGTCAATACTGGGTCGGGTCGGGTTCCCTTCAAGCTATCGGTTCGGGTCAGGTTCACTCCATCGCGTTGGTTCATGGTCCTTCTCTGGTACGGTTCGGTTCCGGTCCACTCCATCGCGTCGGTTCGGGTCGGGTGTCCCACTTTGGGTCGGGTCGGGTGCCATCTCCCATCCAGTTCGTGCTTCCACTCCGATTAGCTCCCTCGCCCTTCATTTGTTCCGATCCGATCCTCCTCCTTTAGCCGCTCAATCCCCCTCCTTCATCCGATCCGATCCCAATATTGCTAGCATGGCCTTCCTTTTTGCCAGGTCTCTCAAGTGTCAAGTTCCGATCCAATCGAATCCCTTGCCCAGTTCACTTATCCGATCCGATCCGAAACCTACACTGTTTCCTGAAGCTTTTCCAGCAAGTGTTTTACGCCATTCGATGACGTTTTCGACCATTCTAACTATTAAAATCAATCACAAAGCATATCACACAGTCATAGCAACATGCATAATCAACCACAAACATCAATACATCCATATGATAGGTTAAAATGGATCAAACCTACCCAAAACCCCATATTTTTCCTTAAGCATGTTTAGGTGAAACTAATGATAGGATTAGCAAAACTTAACCAAATTAACCCAAATTCATATCAGAGGTCTAAAACATCATTTAAGAATTTATGAACATTTTTCCAGAATTTTATCATGTTTAAATTCGCTAATTAACACTAATTACCCTTAATTAGCCATAATTAGTGCAAAACTATGCAAATCACTCACCTTAGCCACAAATAAACTAAGATATGAAATAAATCTCTGATTTGATGTGAATTCTAATTCTAAAAAGCAGTTCCAATGTTGATTTGGTGTAGATCTCCCTTGATTTGATGTTGCTAAGCTAAATCCTTGATTAAAAGATGATTTGGGGGTGATTTAGAGGTTGGAGGCCATTTTTAGGGTTTCTTGGAGATAAGTGGAGGCTAGAAAACTGAAATGGAATGATTCTCTAACTCATTTCAGCCTCCCCATAACCCTAATCCCGAAATGGGTTATGGGCCTATTCACTAATCACCCTATTTGGCCCGGTTAAGCAGTTTTTCACCTTCCAAACCTTAATTCAGCCATATCTCCCAAACGGTAAGTCCGTTTGGCTATTATGACCACTCTACGGAAAGGTAAACCATCAAACGAATCTAATGGAAGTGGTTTCAGTCAAAATTCCTTTCCAATCAAAAGTTATGGCCAAAACAAGATCAGCTAGGGGCAAAATGGTCATTTAAAAATCGACAAAAATTATGAACATGGGAAATGACTCTAATGGATGTTTCCCAAAGTTACATGACTGTACGACTTCATATGGGAAAGAAATAAATATTCTACCATCCTCCGATGCGTAGAATGCTAGTTGTTACATGATGTTTTCCATGTTTCCCATCTGTGGAAGTGCTTGCATGTCACCGCAAAAGTTGCTGAGCCAAGTGTATTGGAAGAGGTAGAAGTGGAATGGGAGGCGACATTCAGACGAGCTCCTTCCCATATCCTTGGATCCAAAGTTTAGAAGCTACGCAATAAAGAGATCAAGTTGCTAAAGGTACAAAGGGGAGATAACCCAGCGGATGCGACTTGGGAGACCGAAGCCAAGATTCGTGCTTCATATCCTTTTCTTTTCAAGGGCATGTCCTTAACTCCTTTTCCTAAGTTTTAGTTGTGCTTGTTTCTATCGTTTGAATACATCTTATCCATAGTATTTTCGACCTCTAGATAGGAATCCTATGGATGTAAACAAGTCTTTTAGACATGTTATGTTTGATGGATGCAAGTGGATGCAAATATTTGCTAGTTGTTGCATGTGGACACATATACACACACATTAGGCACTAGATCGGCTCAATCACTCTCATACTGCATATGGATGTGTACGCTTTTCTTTTTCTTTTATGGATGGAAATGGATGTATTATCATATGGATGTTGCATTTGGACGAATGAGTGTGCACACATATTGGAAGAACTCACAGTCATAATAGGATTATTTGCATACATATTGGATTCATGACACTAACATACATTGCATTAAGGAGGTCAACTGAATCAGTAGACCGCCTGATTTCTGCATTAGTGTTGGGACATATACACACACCTCTGCATATCATTAGAAGTCTTTAAGGACAATGGATGTCGGTGATTGATGGATGAGTAGATGGGTGATGGATGGTAGGATACGCGTTCTTTTCAACTTAGAGATTTCTGGGATGAAATCCTTTGAGTAGGGGAGGATGTAACACCCCGTATTTTTAATGACACTAAAAGAGAACAAATATAATAATAACTAATTTAATATTCAGAATTAAGGGAAACGGACTACGCCATTGCATCCGTCTCAAAATTCTGGTCAAGATAGACATTTGGTTTGCGTAAAACGGACACCGTATGAAGAAATTATGAGGGTTTTAAGTTTGTATACGCATAGAAAGATAATATATATACACATGAGTCAGAGACTAGTCAAAATCTTATCCAAAACTATTCGAACTCAAAAAATAAAAAGTGGCTGCAGAATTCCCGCTCTAGGGGGTCGACTCCCTAGAGGGGTGTAGACACTGGGGTCGACCCCCCTTAAGGGGTGTTGACACCAGGGTCGACCCATGGACAGGAGTGTCGACACCCTTAGGATTGACGTGGCAGTCGGTTTCAGAGGGTCTGGCAGCTATATATAAGTGGTCATTTCTCCTATTTTCTTCATTGAGAAATCATGGTGGCCAAACTCTGTCGGTATCTGAACTGATCTGGATCCGTTATCTTTTATCAGCTTTACAAATCAAATCTAGAGATTCAAGATCCATTCTACTTCTATTTTCTAATCCTAACACTATGAGTTTCTAGTTGCTTTTAGATTTGAATATTTAAAAGTAAATATGGCACGACTATGACTTGGACTTGTTCATATGTCTAGATTATATCAGATCCATTGTAAATTCTGATTATATGACATTCTAAATTGGTTAGGATTTGGATCTAAATCTATATCTTGTTGGAACTATTGTAACTTTTATGGCATTCTATGATGTGAATCTTAAACCTTAATTGTGTAGATTTACTTTTAAACTATTAGATCTAAATTTTGTGGGCATTTAATTTGTTAATCAGATCTAGTTTATCATCTTGTTCCTATTATGTTCGATCTGAATAGTTGGACATCTAAATGGTTAATTTAGATCTTATTATGCTTACTATGATATCATAGTTATGTTAGAACTAGTACGTCTAAATGGTTAATTTAGATCTTATTATGCTCACTATGACATGATAGTTATGTTAGAACTAGTAATTGCTACAAGTTCATCAGATTTATGCTCATATGTCCACCTTATCACCGTGCTAGTTTACATTTATGCCAAGTTATGTTAAAACAATCACTTTGGTTATATTCCTATTATTTTCCTATTATTGTTTATGACTAGGCTATTGTCTAGCCTAGGCATGCCGCCAATTTTGTGAGTTCACTAGTTAAGGAACAGAGGAAAAAGGTTAATATTGGCATAATTTGAATATAAACATCATTGAACATATAATTCAAATTGTTGGGTAAAATGGGCATTAAAACCTATAAGGGCATAGGTTTAATTAATTTATTAATTAATAATGAATGCCTAGGATTACAATTAGAAAATGTAATTGCACTTATGGCACTAGGTTACATTGCATTAGTGCTGGAAGTCAACCCATAAACAACCGACATATTCAGCAGCCACTAATGTTGAACATAATGTGAGAGGTCTAAGTGAGCTAATACAAATCGGGCAAAGACACGAGGTTAGACCCGACTGTGGAATAAGACTGCCTGGACCCAACCGGGATATCCAGCATCCACAATAGGAGGTCTGGCCTGTTATAAACCATAAATGGACATGGTAATAAATTGGACCACTTAACCGAATCTAATCCATAGGTATTGTATGATTTTGAACTAAAATTAGGGTAAAGTAAAATTGGTTGGATAGTGGATGGGTTAAGCAAATCTGGAGGGGGTGGGTAATATATACATATAGGCCCACAAACTTAACCCGATAAGGTTATGTAATTAAAGACACCTAGTGGTATACATAACCAGAGGAAATAATAAAGTTATGTAATTAAGACACCTTTTAGGGTATTGTAGAAATAATAGGGTTATGTAATTAAAGACACCTAGTGGTATACATAGCTAAAGAAAACCTAGTGGGGATACAAGACAAGGGGGAGAGCTTGTATTGTATTATGCGGGATACGTTTCAGTCAGTAACCCGGAGTAGGTATCAAAACATGTACTTCGTACTAGGTCGGAGAAGGGGCACGCTTACTGGACTGATTGCAAGAGATCCAAACGTGGAGGACGGTGTGGGCGGCGCAAACCGACCGGGCCATGTGGGTGCATGAACCGGGAAGAAGGGGATAAGATGACCATGATACCTGTAGATTTGGGGCTGTGCACATCAGCGATGGGTTGCCACTTTAGGACGTGATATATCCTACGGTGGGGCCAGCACAGAGTATCTACGCAGATTAGGGAGCCGATCGATTAGGGTAGTAGTTAGGGTACATTTGGACGTATGCCTAAGTCTACCACCTTATAGTGGAAGGGATCATCCCATTATGGTTATACTAATAATAGTGTAGAGTAATCGTTAGAGAAGCATATACACCTTATCTTGTCTACCTTGTCACACCTGCCATTTATGTAGTGATCTCTCTTATCCACTTTATATGCTTGGCATGCTACTTTTATTTATTTACTTGCTAAAAGTAACTAAACTCGCCAGACTTCATGTCCGACCCTTTTTTTCCTCTTCTTTCTTCCGTCCCGCCCCCCACCCCTAAGGTTCTCAGGGAGGAAACACTCAGGCTTAGTCAGGACTCATATATCATCTTATTAGAGCTACTTTCAAAGTATGACTCAAGTTCTTATCTCTACTATGACTTTGTCTCTTTTATTTGGGGAATTATGTTTTCTTTTAAGTATTTATGTACTCTGATGGTAAAAGATAGAAGTTTTATTGTTGTAATGGTTTTTGTGACTTATGGTATTTTGGACCATGATGTATGATTTTTGTATGAAATAAAAATTTGAATTTCCGTTGCTATCTTATTTATATCTGTCTTGTAATATTCTGCGTTTGTTTACCTATAGCGCTTCATGAAACTTAATGCATTCCCTTTGTGAGTGACATTACGGACGTGGGGTGTCACATAAAGTCTAGCAAGTCCAGATTCTTTTAGCATATAAATAAGTAAAAGCATCATGAAAGGAATATAAATTAGATGAGAGAGATAACAGCATCATAAGATAGGTATAACAGAATGAGCGGGATAATCAGAATAAACTGAACAAAATAGTTTACGCTTCCTAAATACTTTTCTCTGCACCAATAGTAGTATAACAGAAATGATCCCAGCAGAAACATAATGGTAGACTTGGGTTACTTCTAGTGACAGTTTTTACCCCCAATAATAACAGGAAGCCCAACAGATGTAACGGGCGTTACCCCAGACGATAATAACGGGCTCCTAAACAAGCAGAACTAGATGTACCATAATTACTACCCCCAATCGATCGGCTCCCTATCCCATAGAAACCCAGTGCTGGCCCCATAGTAGGATGTATCACTTCCTAAAGTCGCAACCCCTTTTTCCAATAGGCACAACCATATCTACTTATGTCACAGCGTCTTAATTTCCCAAGCAATCCGGACCCATGCACGCACATGACTCCGTTGGAATGCGCCATCAGCACCTCTGCCCGTCTGAACCTCTTATAATCAGCTCAGTAAGCGTGCCCCTAAGCCCTACCTAGTTCGGAGTCCCCCTATGATACCTATATGGGTTACTGAGGAATACAGGTCCTACACAACAGATGATACAAGCCACCCCCTAGGCTTGCATCCTCACTACTAGGATTTTGACAAGTTATGCTTAACAGATAAACAAGCTCGCATAACCCCAACATATAAAACAGGTTAAGTATGTTGGCTTCGTCTAACCCCCCACTAATTTAACAGATTCACTTAACCTCTCATTGATTCAAACAAGTTTACTTAACCCTTACACAATTTTACAGGTTCATGTAACCCCCACATATTTAAACTGGTTAAGTATTACAGGTTAATAGGTTATTATTATTTCCCATTTATGCATGTTAATGCACCAGACCTCTCACATTAACTCGACCACTTGTGCATGCGGGATATGCCGGTGATTTCGGTCAGACTTCTACCATAAATTGGATTTAACCTCATGTCTTAGTACCGTTACATGCACATTTACGCACTAGACCCCTCACATTAGGTTAACCGCTGGATTTGTCGGGTGATTACGGGTAGACTTCTACCATAAGTGTAATCTAACCTTGTTTCTAAGTGTGGTCACAGTTTCTATTTACTATAATTTTAGGCATGTTCGTTCTTAGACAATTATTCATGTTCATCATAGGTTATGCCCCGTAATTCCCTAGTCCGATTCACGATACACGTTATACCCCAATTCATATTTCCCAATCGTTCCCAATTTCGTCCGTTCGCAAATTTCAGCAATAAGCCTATGCTCAAAGGTAGCCTAGGCTATAAAAATAAAAAGGGAAAGAGGGAGAGAAGAGAACATAAATAGGTATAATAACAAAACAGGCATATGATGAAAATTTGGCATAATAACAGAATAGGCATATGATGACAAAATTGGGCATAATAACATAATAGGCATATGATGACAGATTGGGAATATGAGAACTGAGCAGTAGATCAGGTGTACAAGGAATGGCAGATCTGTTTAATTATGATTCCGGTTATTAACAGGCATAGGTTTAGATCCAAACTTATAAACATGTCAAGATTACTTATTAAATGTTTATATATAAAAATAACATGAACTCTCGGGGATTGGATCTAAAGAACTGAGACAAGAGTGTTGATGTTGAAGTAGAGATTCTTGAATACATATAAATCGTTGTAGTAGAAGAATAGGCTGATTCAATCTGAGTTGGGGCAGTATCTCGTGGTCTCCATTGTTTTAGATGAATTAAACATGTGATGACCGCCCATAACCCCTGCATTAAGTAAGAGGAATAATGCACTGCAAGGCATGTCAGACAGCTATGGACGATCATCAAGGCGTGATAACACAATTGGAGCCTGTCGTAAATCTCACAGCACAAGGATAAAATATAATAGAACGTACACAGTAGGTAATATTAGTGAGGCATATTTGAGCAGAAATCTCAAAATTTTCAAAACAATAAGAAGGTATATCCTAACACCAGGATTGCAACATATATCTGTACAAATTTGCCTCACTACAGCACTTAGAGTAGGATAACAAATAGCGAAAACCCAAATATTATATAGTAAGAGAGATAGTACACCAGCCTCCTGTCCACCTCTGAATTGCTACATCGCCCTTACTAAGCTATCCCCTGTCACCTAGTTTGCCCACCCAAAATTGGATGAAGAACCCAAGGTAATAAGAGGGAAACATAAAACCTTGAGTCAGACAACAGTCTTATTGGTCGATAAAACAACTAAATAACTTAATCAATAAAGTATATGAGAATGGGTAAGTAAACTAACTAATTTACCCACAACATCAGAGAAGAACACAACTCTCATCTTCCCCACATCGGACAGTGATAACCTTTACAATCCATACAACAAAAGGAACTACAATCCATCCAGGGTAATCAGGACGATCATTCAATCATGGTAAACAAAAGAAACCAATCAGTAACACCCATAACATCCAGATTATAGATCTCACTTAAACCATTTTAATCGAATTCAACGTCCCTCAAGCACAAGCCCCAAAGGCCGAAACAAATATCAGAAAAGTACCCAAGAAATAACTCCTTCAACGTTGGACAATCTACATGAGACGATACAAACAAAGAAACCAATCGTCCATGACAGACTCTGGCTATTACTGCCAATCCTTCTTTGAAACCATCGTTAATCGTATGACTGGCCATATCATACTGCCATCCATCAAGGGCTAATGGTAACCCTGCTTCTAACAAAAAAAAACCATACGCCTTTCAACGATACGTGCCTAGGCCTTTCTATGATACCCAGGGTACTCGACCTACATCCAGTCTTTTAGGTACGCCCCTATTATACCCCTGCTTTGGGCCCGCTAGAACCTACGACAATGATAATTCCTCGGCCTTCAGTATCTCTAGTCGTAATCAACGACGACTATCCAACCATTATCACCCTACTCAGAATACCTTTGAGTTGTCATACCATTCATTGTTCCACACCGATCAACGAACATCTTCAACACTTCGAACCTTCCAACATGAATCCACTTTGAAGTCACAACATCACCGAACCAAATAACATCAACATATGGTTCAACACGATTCAATGTGTTTCATCCACTTGCTTTGAAATAAACTACGGCATTCATGCCATCCGTCACAGCATTTCGGGCCCACTGCGCTGCGGCACGAGTTCAGGGTATTGCCCCCCGAAAAATATTTTTTTCCAGGCCCTTTTTTTCCAAATCAGAGTCATCTCGAAAATATAATTTTCCCATAAACGTCCCTGTACGACTGACCCCTGGCCATGCTCGACCTCATTCTTCAAAACATAACCGACCATCACTTCCAAGACCCGACCGACTAGCTCCAAGACTCCTACATGACCCAGCTCGACCACTCCTAGTGCTCGACCCAACCACCCATGCCTGATCCAACATTTCCAACCGACCCCAATGTGCAACCGAGTCTAGGTGACCGACCTCATACTTCACCTCTAGGAACATGACCGACCGACCTGAAGCTGCTCGACCCAACCAGACCGAACCCCTCTACTCGAGCCCACACTCGACCGTCCCGCTTGCACGACCGATCACTTTGTGTGCAACCAACCCAATCTCCTAGTTCTGATGCACAAACCCTGGTCTGCTCGACCCTGACCTGCTCGACCTGGTGCTGCTCGTTCGACCCACTTGTTTCACCCTTGGGCTCGCTCGACCGACCCACTTACTTCACCCTTGGCTCGCTCGACCGACCCGTCCATTCCTCTCACTTACGACCGAGCCCCTTCATGTCTTATTCCCCAAGAAATCTGCACCTCTGGTGCGACCGACCCTTCACGTGCGACCCAAAAGCTGCACCACTCTAATGCAACTCCAACTTCGACCAAAACTTCGCCAATCGATACAATTGACGAAACTTAACTCAACCAATTCACCAAATACAATCATAAACATGTCATAAGGTTGCTAACAACATGAATATGGCGATTATCACTAAAATTATGCAAATTACTCCAAAATCATAACAAATGACCATATGAACTAAATTGCGGATCTAACTTGCATAAACATATGAAATGGCATAGGAATAATCGATATAAACTTGCTAAAATAGATCATAGGGTGATTCATATGAAAATGGACTTGTCATGGTATAGATCTATGGTAAAACACTTGAATTTGATGAAAAATGTTATCAAACGTTCATATACTTCATTGAATCCATGTGAGAGATGTAAATCACTCGCCGATTCTATAAAACAAACTAAATCAATGTAATAAGATTCCGGAAAGCAAACAATTGAATCCAAACTCCTTGATTTGACGAGTTCTCCCTTCAATTGACGTAGATCTAGCCTAAAATGGTGTAGATCTTCAATTTCCCTCCCTAGATTTTGATTTTTTTAATGGTGGAATGGTGTTAGAGGAAGGAGGAACATAGGCCACCTAATGAGAGAATAGAGAGACTAAAACATTTCTCGTACCTCCACCCCCTATTTATACCATTCCACTAGCCTACTAATAGGCCTTCCCAAATCAGCCCATTGTTGCTCTCCAAACCTAAACAGCCAAATGAAAAACTTTAAAACAATGATTCCTCCCAAACCGCTAGCCAAATCTTTATTGTAACCACTGTACAAAAAGGCAAACATTAATTCCTTTCCAATGGAATTGGTCTCACCCTCTGAATTGACCTAAGTCAAAAGTTATTCCTTGTACAAGACTGACAGGGGCAAAATGGTCACAAACAAAATCGATAAAAATTATAGACATATCTCACATTCCCATAAGCATCATATCAAAATATGAGAATGATTCAACCCTCAGAGAATAAAATAAAAATATTTTACGATCTTCCGATACGTAAAATGCGGGCTGTTACATTCTCCCCACCCTTAAAAATTTCGCCCCCGAAATTCCAAGCAAACTCAAGTAACCAAAACAATTTTACATGCCTATCATTCATGAACATCCAATTCTATCATCCAAACTAGCAGACATCAAACCATGCATCCATATCCCTATCCTAGCACGTGGAATTCTAACAATAACAACAAAAATAACAACAATAACAACAAGTAATAATGATGTAATGATGGCGCGATATCAGTAGGTCATAAGGACGAAGAGTTTTGGATGGCTCATCTTTATACTCTCCTCCGTCTCCCACGTACCATTGTGGCCATCGTCACTCTATTGTACCTTCACTAGCTTAACCGTCTTCCTCCTAATTTAATTCGTGTCATTTGCCACAACACGAAGTGGCTTACGAGGTATCATAACTGAGGCCTCGACTTTTAGGTTTCTGTATTGTCCCGGAGATATTATCACATCCGGGTCATGTGCATATTTCGTAGAAACGATTTACAAAAAGCACTATGCACACACGACATCTTTTCGAGTAACTCTAATCTATATATGAGCTTTCCATTTCGCTTAGCTATTGGAGACGGTCCAACAAACCTAGGAGTTAACTTTTATTTAGTTACAAACCTAACCACATGTTTTAATGGCTGGTCCTTCACGAAAACCATATTGCCAACATCGAATTCCAAATCCTTTTGATGCTTGTCAACATATTTCTATTGACGGTCATAGGCTACCTTCATTTATTGCCAAATGATCTCGATACAATCCGATGTCTTTTTTTATCCCTGGCCCAAGTATAAACTTTTCTCCAGCTCTAACCAACATACTGGAGAATTACGTGGTCTACTATACAATGCCTTGTATGGTGCCATCCCAATGCTTTTTGTATACTCTACCAAAATCTACTCAGCCTCTTCTGCTCAGGTTTCACCAACTGACAGTTTATACACTTGGAAATGAACCTTCCAATATCTCGCTTCATCCCTTCCAGTAATAGACTCGCTACGTGTCCTGGAATATCTTATTACCACCAGGATGAATCGTCCACTTCGAGTGATGACATTCTCTCAGAACCTCATCTTTCAATCCATCAATATCAGGAACAACTAGTCGCCTTTGCGTTCGAAGACAACCTTCCAGATTGACTTCGAACTCTCTATCTTCTGGTTCCAGTTTCTGGATAAACTTGACAAGTTTGCATCTTACTTTTGCCTTTCACCAATCCTTTCAATCAGAGGAGGTCTTATCGATAAGCTTTCCAACATTTCAGGTTCCAACTCACATCTTTGTCTGAAATCAAACCTTGCCAAATACTTGAGGTTCTTCCATTCAAATCATATGATGCCAGAAACTCTAATCATCGTTGTTGCCAAAGGTCCAAATGTTTTTGGGTGAAAAGATGCTTCAACGGCTTATGATCCGTAAACAACTCGAATAGAACTCCCAACAAGTAATGTCTCCACATCTTCAGAACAAACGCAATTAATGCCTACTCTAAATCATGAGTTGGGTAATTTCTTTCATGCGGCTTTGGCTATCGACTTGCGTAGGCCACATCCTTATCCTATGCCACCCTCAATTAGTGAAATCCCGTTACTAAATCCTTCTTGAGAAAACACTTTGGCTTCGTGAAGCTGATCGAACAAGTTGTCAATTCTTGGCAATGGGTACTTGTTCTTCTTGGTCACCTTATTCAGCTCACGATAGTCCTCACACAATCTTAATGAGCCATCCGCTTTGGTTGTAAATACTACTGGTACACCACATTCGAAAACACTTCCCCGAATGAATCCCTTTCCTAGAAGGCCACGAACTTGCACCCCCAACTCTTGTTGTTCTTTAGGCGTTATCCTCCTACGAGGCATAACGATAGGTCTAGCACCCTCGACCAAATTGACTCTAAGCTCCATCTCACGATGCCGTGACAACTCTTTGACTTCTTCAAAGACATCCTAAAACTCACTTGCGATTTGCACGGATGACAAGTCTTCTTGTGGAATTCCAAGGGAATATAACAACTCGCAAGAACATCATCTTCGAGTTACCCCGAATCAACACCTGTTGCCTTTCCACATCCCCGACTATCATCTCTAGCTTTTCGCAACTCACTTTTGTCGCACATCTCTTAGGAAAATTCATACCCAAGATGATTTCAAACCCAGTGAAAGTTACAACTGAGCAACCACTCATAAATGAGCATCCATGATCAACAATACTGGATCCATAAAGTTTGCAAAGAGCAAGTGAACCAATATTAGATTAGTTACAGCCAAAGGTGTATTACAACTTCAAGTTCCAAACTTATTCGGCCTACAATCTTATTATAGGTAAAAGATGACGATTCTTTAGTACCCAACAAAACCCAACAACTCCACTAGTAGAAACCACGTCTAAATTGGCAACAACTTCTTCTAATCCTCATTAAGAATGCAATAAGAGATCGGAGTAGCTTCCACAACACATGCTTCCTCTGGTTGCTTATTCTTTATAAAATCCGGGTAGTCTTTCTTCTTATGTCCAGGCTTGCAGCATTTAAAGCAATTCATTTCGGCTCTCGGCTTCTTACAATCCTTGGAATAATGGCCCTTTAGCTGACAGTGAAAGAAAATGTCATTCTTCTTGGGTTTATTCTTTCCCTTATTCAGCTTCCTTGCTCTACTGGGGCCAGCATAAGTTTCTTCGTGAGGCTCATGTTTGTTTCTACAAGCCTCTTCCCAAGAAGCAATGATCCTCTCACCTTGCTCCTTGGACCGACGTCGAGGTTGCTCTATAGATACACCTCTTCTTAACACATCTTTTTCAACTATAGGAGAATAATCCCTCTGTCTCTTAGCAGAATCACCCCTAGGTACATTTACAGGAACACCACGCCTTATTTTTGCTTCTGGAATGGGCATTCTTAGCAGGACAGTGGCCATCATGGCCCCAAACATAACTAGGCATTCTGGCATAACAACAAAAGCTTCCAATTGGTTTCCATCTCCCTCCCTTCCAGTCCTAGGCTCGTCCTTAGTAGTGTTTCCTAAAGTTTGACGGCTCATTCTAAATCTAAAAACTAGAATGATTGTCCACATAGAAAATAACCGCTATAAAGTTCAAACGCTATTATACAATACATTATTATATAGTATACATCCAAGTAAAACTACAAATACGTCTCTCTTACATAGTTCGTCTTCGAACTTTGGCTAAAATCGTTAACTAGAGCTCTAGTACCAAATGCGACGACTGTCCACAACCCATGAACAACGTAAGAGGAATAATGCACTAAAAGGCGTGTCAAGCAACTATGGACGATCATCAAGGTATGATAACATAATCGGAGCCTGTCGTAAATCTCGCAAGGATAAAATATAATAGAACATATACAATATGTAATATTAGTGAGGCATATTTGAGCAGAAATCTCAAAATTTTCAAAACAATAAGAAGGTATATCCTTACACTAGGATTACAACATATATTTGTAAAATTATGCCTCACTACAGCACCCAGAGTAGGATAGCGAACAGCAGAAACAAAAATACTTTATAGTAAGAGAGATAGTACACCAGCCTCCGGCTCGCCTTCGAATTGTTACATTGTCCTTATAAAGCTATCACCTGTAACCTAGTCTGCCCACCCAAAATTAGATGAAAAACCCAAGGAAATAAGAGAGAAACATAAAACTTTGAGTCGGACAACAGTCCTAGTGAGCAATAAAACAGATAACTAACTTCATCAATAAAGTATATGAGAATGGGTAAATAAACTAAATAACTTACCCATAACATCAGAGAAGAACACAACTCCCTTCTTCCCCACATCGGACTGTGATAGTCTTTACAATCCATACAACCAAAGGAAAAAAAATCCATCCAGGATAATCAGAAAGATCGTTCAATCATGGTAAACAGAATCAACGAATCAGTAACGCTCATAACATCCAGATTATAGATCTCACGTAAACCATCTTAATCGAATTCAACATCCCTCAAGAACAAGCTCCAAAGGCCTAAACCAATATCAGACAAGCACCCAAGAAATATTTCCTTCGACGTTGGACAATCTACATGAGACGATACAAACAAAGAAACCAATCATCCATAACAGACTCTGGCTATCACTGCCAATCCTGCTTTGAAACCATCGTTAATCGTATGACTGGCCATGTGACGACTGCCCACAACCCTCACACTATACAAGGGAAATAATGCGCTGAAGGATGTGCCAGGCAGTCATGGACGATCATTAGAGTAGGTAAACACAAGCGGAAACTGTCGTAAACTCATAGTGCAAGGATAAAATATAATAGAACATATACAACAGGTAGTAATAGTGAAGTAGAAACACAAGACTTTCATACAACCAGAAAGTAATATCCACAACTTGGAAATAGTGGTTGTACAAAGTTGCCTCACTACATCACTTAGAAAAGCAAACAACGGAAATCCAATTATTATATAGTAGTAAAACTGGTATTTGAGCCTCTTGCACGCCATCGATCAACATAATCATCCTCACCAAAGCATTACCTGTCACCTGTTACTTAGTCTGCCCATCCACAATCGAATGAACAGCCCACGCTAATAAGAGGAAACATAAAACCTTGAGTCAAACAACAGTCTTAGTGGGCGATAAAACAACCAACAAACTCCAACAATAAAGTGTATGAGAAAGGATAGATAAACATACTAATCTACCCACGACACCAGAGAAGAACTCAACCTTATCTTCCCCACATCGGACAGTGATAGCCTTTATAATCTATTCAACCAAAGGAATAACAATTCATACATGGGAACCAGAACAAGCGTTGATAACATTAATAGCATCCAGATTACATAGGTCTCACGTAGACAACCCTAATCGAGTTTAACATTCCCCAAGTACTCTCCCTAGAGGCCTAAACCAATATCAGTTAAGCACTTAAAGAACATCTCCCTCGACTTTGGATAATGTATATGAGATAGTATAAACAGAACAACCAATCATCCATGACTGACTCTGGCTATCACCGTCAATCCTGCTTTGAAATCATCGTTAATCATATGATGGCCAACCTTGCTATATGTCAAAGGCTAATGGTAACCCCAGTTCTGGCATAAACTCCATATGTCCAACCTTGACAACTAGGCCTTTCAACGATACCCAAGGTACTCGACCTACAATCGGTCTCTTGGGTGCCCCCATCGTACCTCTGCTTTGAGCCTGCTGGAACTTACGACAACGATAATTTCTCGATCTTCAATATCTCTAGTCGCCCAACCTTGATAGCTACCTTCTCGAGCAACCATTATCCACCAACTCATGACCTTTGAGTTGTCTGCCTACTCATTGCTTTCACCGATCAACGAACATATCACATCACTTCAAACTTCCCCTTCTGGACTCTTGTTGAACCCACCACCATCGTTAAACCAACCAACATCTTTACAAGGTTCAAAGCAATCCATAGAATTATTTTAGCACTTCCTGACTTCCCAATTAAATTTACTTTGAAGTCACACCATCACTGGAAATGACCAAGTCACTTTAGTCCGAATCACTCCTGGCTGAGCCAATTCTTGCTGTGCCAATTCTGCCGGATCCAATTCTGCCCGATCTGATTCTGCCCGATATAACTTCTGGCCGAGCCAACTTCTTCCCAAGCCAGCTTCTGCCCGAGCTAACTTCTGTCCGAGCCAACTTCTGGCCGATCACACTTTTGGCTGAGCCAACTTTTCCCCGAGCCAACTTCAGCCCATCCAACTGCCTGATCCAACTTCTGGCTGAGCCAACTTCTGCCCGAACCAACTTCTGTCCGATCCAACTTCTGGCGGAGTCAACTTCTGCCCGAGCCAATTACGGCCAAGTCAAAACGTGCATATTGCAATTCAACTCCGATTTCGACGAAAACTTTGCCAAACGATGAATCCGACGAAACCAACCCAACCAAAATCATCAAACACAATCATAAACATATCATAACATTACTAACCACATGAATATGACGATTATCAAACAAATGATGTAAATCTCATCAAAAACCATTAAAATGAACATATGATCAAAATGAGAGAACTAACTAACATAAATATGTAAAATGACATGAAATTAACGAGTAAAGCTGGTTAGATTAGATCATAGGGTGATGCATATGAAAATGGACATGTAATGGTGTAAATCTATGGTAAAACATTCCAATTTGATGAGAAACATGCACAAACACTCATATACTTCATTGCATTCATGTGAGAGATGTAAATCACTCACCAATTATCCAATAAAAAGAAAAATGATGAAATAAAATTCCGGACAGCGAAGAGATAGCTCCTAGCCCTTCGATTTGATGAACCCTTTCTTGAAATGATGTAGATCTAGCCTCCAATGGTGTAGATCATTCCCTCCTTAGATTTGGAATTTTAATGGGGGAAATATGTTAGAGGAAGAAGGAGATCAATGCCTCCAAATGAGAGAATGAGAAAGTAAACCTTTTCCCTCCACTCTCACCCCATATTTATAGGATTCCACCAAGGCTCCAAAACCTGAGTAACCAACTGTAAAACCTTAAATAGTGATTTCTCCCAAACCGCTGAGCCAAATCTTTAATGTAACCACTCTACGGAAAGGAAATCGTCAATTCCTTTCCAATGGAATAGGTCTCACACTATGATTCGACCTGAGTCAAAAGTTATGCCCTATACAAGGCTGACAGGGGCAAAATGGTTACAAACAAAATCGGTAAAAATTATGGATATGTATCACATCCCCATAAGCAACATATTAAAAGATGAGAATGATCCAACCCACAGAGAACAAAATAGAAATATTTTATGATCTTTTGATACATAAAATGTGGGCTGTTACATTCCACCCCCCTTTTTAGAATTTCATCCCCGAAATTCGAAACAAACACAAGTAATCACAATGATTTTGCATGCCTATCATCCATTAAAAAGCCAATTCTATCATCCAAACTAGAAACCATCAAGCCATGCATCCATAGCCTTATCCTAGCACGTGGAATTCTAACAATCAACAACAAGATACAATGGTATGACGAAG
Source organism: Allium sativum (assembly GCA_030737875.1). Classification (NCBI taxonomy): domain Eukaryota; kingdom Viridiplantae; phylum Streptophyta; class Magnoliopsida; order Asparagales; family Amaryllidaceae; genus Allium; species Allium sativum. Next base: position 827,930,179 of record CM060913.1, read on the forward strand.
ATACGATGTCAAAGGGTCCTACCGATGAAGATTTCTGGATGAGTCGCTCTCGAACTCTCTTCCGTCTCCCACGTATAATCGTCTCCATCCTCACACCATTGTACTTTGACTAGCTTAACCGTCTTCCTCCTAAGCTGTTTCGTGTCATTCCCCACAACACGAAGTGGCTTACGAGGTCTCGAAACTATGGTCTCTACTTCTAAGTTTTCGTACTGCTCTGGAGATACCTCCACATTCGAATCATGCACGAACTTCCGTAGAAATGACACATGGAACACATTATGCGCACTCGACATCTTCTCGGGTAACTCCAATCTATATGTGAGCTTTCAATTCGCTCGACTATCGGAAATGATCCAACAAACCTTGGAGCTAACTTTCCTTTCTTACCAAATCTAAACATGTGCTTCAACGACGAAGCTTTCACGAAAACCATATCGCCCACGTCGAATTCCAAGTCCTTACGACGCTTGTCGGCGTAACTCTTCTGACAATCCTGGGCTGCCTTCATTCGTTGCCTAACTATCTCAATACAATCCGAGGTTTCTCTAATCATCTCAGGCCCAAGTACTAACTTATCTCCAGTTTCTAAGTAACATGCTGGAGAATTGCATGGCCTTCCATACAATGCTTCGTATGGTGCCATCCCAATGCTAGACTGGTAGCTATTATTATACACAAACTAAATTAGATGTTGATGGTCTTCCCATGATCCTCCGAAGTCTAACACACAAGCCCTCAGGAGATCTTCCAAAACTCGATTGACTCTCTCGGTCTGACTATTAGTTTGGGGATGATATGCCATACTCAAGCACAACTCGGTTCCAAAAGCTTCTTATAGACTTTTCCAAAATGCACTCGTGAATAATGGATCTCGGTCACTCATTATACTCTTTGGGACATCATGAAATTGAACTATCCATTTCACATAAAGCTCAACCAATTTTGATGCTGTCCTAGTCAACTTGACAGGAATAAATCTCACACTTTTGGTTAAACGATCCACGATAACCTAAATCCCTTCGTTTCCTACCCTTGTTCTAGGTAGTCCATCGATAAAATCCATCGATACTTGCTCCCACTTTCACGTGGGAACTTTCAATGGCTGAAGGAGACCGCTCGGCTTCTTCTGTTCATCTTTCACCAACTAACAGTTCATACACTTGGAAATGAACTTCCAATATCTCGCTCGATCCCTTCCCATTAATAGACTCTCTTCATGTCCTAATACATCTTATTTCCACCGAGATGAATCGTCAGCTTCGAGTGATGACATTCTCTCAGAACCTCATCCCTTAATCTGTCGATATCAGGAGCAACTAATCTCCCTTGTTTCAAAGCCAACCTTCTCGATCGACCTTGAACTCTTTATCTTATGGTTCTACTTTCTGAATAAACTCGGCAAGCTTCGCATCTTTCTTTTGGCTCTCGCCAATTCTTTCTATAAGAGTAGGTCTTATCGACAAGCTTGCAAACATTTCAGGTTCCAACTCACACGTTGTCCTGAAATCGAACCTTTCCAAGTACTCTAGGCTTTTCATTCCAAAAACATTACTCCCAAACTTGCGTATCTTCGGCTTAACGCATCTGCAACTGCGTTACCCTTGCTCGGAGTATAGGCTATGCCAAAATCATATGACGCCAGAAACTCTAACCATCTTTGCTGCCAAAGATTCAAATCCTTTTGGGAGAAAAGATAATTCAACGACTTATGGTCCGTAAACAACTCGAATCGAACTCCTAACAAGTAATGTCTCCACATCTTCAGAGAAAATACAAACACTGCCAACTCCAAATCATGAGCTGGGTAATTCTTCTCATGCGTCTTTAGCTGTCAACTTGCGTAGGCCACAACTTTATCCTTCTGCATTAGTACTGCTCCAAGTCCAGTACCACATGCATCAGTATATACCACCATCTCTTCGTTCCCACTTGGAATGGTCAACACAGATGTACTCGTCAATCTCTCCTTCAGGATTTCAAATGCTTGTTCACACTTTGCATCCCATGTGAACGCTTGGTTCTTCTTCGTCAATCCTATCAACGGTGCGGCTACTTTGGAGAAATCCTTGATAAACCGTCGGTAATATCCTTCCAACCCAAGGAAACTCCAAACATCCGTCGCATTCTTAGGTCGATCCCAGTCCTGAATTACTACAACTTTAGCGAGGTCAACCTCTATCCCTTTCCCAGAAACTACATGACCTAAGAATCTCACTTCATCCTTCCAGGAGTGACACTTTGAGAACTTAGCCTTAAGCTGATGCTTCCGCAAGATCTCTAACACAACTCTCAAGTGCGTCTTATGTTCTCCCTCATTTCTGGAGTAAACCAGAATATCATCCACGAACACAAGCACAAACTTGTTCAACTGGTCTCTGAATACTCTATTCATAAGATCCACAAAATAAGCTCGTGCGTTAGTCAACCCGAATGACATCACCAACCATTCGAAGAAACCGAATGGTGTCCTAAAAGCAATCTTTGACACACTATCCCTAGCCACCCTCAACTGGTGAAATCCTATTGCTAAATCCATCTAAGAAAACACTTTGGCTTCGTGAAGCTGATCGAACAAGTCATCTATCCTTGGCAACGGTTACTTGTTCTTCTTTGTCACCTTGTTCAGCGCACGATAGTCCAAAAACAATCTTAACTAGCCATCCGCCTTGGTTGCAAATACGACTGGCGCACCCCACTAGGAAACACTCCTCCGAATGAATCCTTCTCCCAAAAGGTCACGAACTTGCACCTCTAACTCTTGTTGTTCCCTAGGCGCCATCCGCCTAAGAGGCATAACGATTGGTCTAGCACCTTTGACCAAATCAATCCTAAACTTGATCTCATGATGCGGTGGCAACCCTTTGACCTCGTCAAAGACATCTACATACTCATTAGCGATCAGCACTGATGACAGGTCTTCTTGTGGAATCCCAAGCGAATATAGATAACTCACGAAGACCCCGTCTTCGCGCTAACATCTAATCAACACCTTTCGCCCTTCCACATCCCCGAACCTCACCTCTAGCTTCTCGCAATTCACCCTGGCTGCATACCTCTTGAGCCAATCCATGTCCAAGATGATCCCAAACCCAGCGAAGTTAAGAACAAAGCAATCGCACACAAAAGAGCAACCATGACTCGAAAACACTAAACCACGACATATCATGCAAAGATTTGAAGAACCCCCAATTGGATTAGTCACTATGAAGGGTCTATCACAAATCTTAGGTTCCAAACCCAAGAGACACACAAGCTCATTGCAAATGAAAGAATGTGATGCTCTAGTATCGAAAAGCACACGAACTGAAACACTTTAAACAAAAAGAGTACCTTGCACCACGACACCCTTTCCCTTCTCCTATGCGGTAGGAGCTCTAAAAGAAGATGGCATAGCTTTCAAAGCATATGCCTTCACAATCTGCTTGCCCTTAGATGATTCTGGACAATCTTTCTTCTCATGCCCAGGCTTCCCACGTTTGAAGCACTTCTTCTCAGCATTGGGATTCTTGCACTCACTAGCAAAATGGCCTTTCTGTTGGCATTTAAAGCAAACCACCTCATTTTGGGCTTCTTTTGACCATCTTTTCCTTATTGTTGTTGTTGCTTCCTCTTCTTATTATTACCAACCTGATGTGGTTTCTGAGCCTCTTTGGTCGCAGCAACAACATTTGCTTCCTTAGGAAACAAGCTCTAATGATGAATAGCTTTTTCCACAATCTTCTCAAATGAGTCATCAAGAAGGTCCACTAACGGCTTTCCGATATAAGCACCAAGCCCAAGACAAACTTCTCGTTCTTTTGATAGGGTGTATCAAAGTATTTACGAGCATATCTAGACAAAGCCTCAAAATCAGAAATGTAGTCAAGAACTGATCTGCCATTCTGCTTCAACTCTACGAACTTCTAGAAGAGAACAGACTTCTGAGCAGTGGAGATAAACTTTGCTTCAAACTTATCTTGGAATAGCTCCCCCGAAATTTCTTCCTCTGGAGTCTCGAGTGTAATAGAATTCCACCATTCCGTGGCCCTGCCTTGCAGTTGCCTTGATGCAAGCTTTCTCTTTATTGCCTCCTCAATACACAAGTCTCCAAAGATTCAAACACATAAATCCATCCACCAATGAACCACTTCAGCTGGTTCCGTTCCCTTGAATGGTTTTTTTCCCTAGAGATGTAAAGTCTGTGCACAGCTTTGCAAAATCCACTACTCTAGGAACTTGCACACCAACATCTACCGTTGCTGCCACTGGAGCGGGTGCCCTTCACATAATTGCTTCTGCCATGGCTTAAAACATGGCCGGGTAATTCGGTTCAACGCCATTTCCCCCTCCAGTATTGGCTCCCCTAGCAGCGTGTCTTGTTTCTCGTCTACTCATTCTAAATCTGCAATTTAGAATAATTAGTCACTTTCAAGAGAAACTGCTAAAGGAAAACAACCATTACTACTATATGTGCTAATATATATATAGTAAGCATCCAGCTGAAATCTACAAGTACGTCTCTCATATGTGATTACATCCTTGAACTTTGGCCAAAAATCGTTGACCAGAGCTCTGATACCAAATGTGACGACAGCCCATAACCCTTACACTATACAAGGGGAATAATGCGCTGAAGGATATGTCAGGCTATCATGGATGATCATCAGAGTAGGTAAACACAAGCGGAAACTGTCGTAAACTCACAACGCATGGACAAAATATAATAGAACATATACAACAGGTAGTAATAGTGAAGCAGAAACACAAGACTTTCATACAACCAGAAAGTAATATCCACAACTTGGAAATAGTGTTTGTATGAAGTTGCCTCACTACATCACTCAGAAAAGCAAACAACGGAAATCCAATTATTATATAGTAGTAAAACTGGTGCATGAGCCTCCTGCATGCATCGATCAGCATAGTCGTCCTCACTAAAGCATTATCTGTCATCTGTTACTTAGTCTGCCCATCCATAACAGGATGAACAACCCAAGGTAATAAGAGGAAACATAAAACCTTGAGTCAGACAACAGTCTTAGTGAGTGATAAAATAGCCAACAAACTTCAACAATAAAGTGTATGAGAAAGGATAGATAAACATACTAATATACCCACAACACCAGAGCATAACTCAACCTTATCTTCCCCACATCGGACAGTGATAGCCTTTACAATCTATTCAACCAAAGGAATAATAATTCATACATAGGAACCAGAACAAGCATTGATAACGTTCATAGCATCCAGATTACATAGGTCTCACGTAGACAATCCTAATCGAGTTTAACATTCCCCAAGTACTCTCCCCATAAACCTAAACCAATATTAGTTAAGCACTCAAAGAACATCTCCCTTGACTTTGGATAATCTATATGAGATAGTATAAACAAAAAAACCAATCGTCCATGACTGACTCTGGCTATCACTGCCAATCCTTCTTTGAAATCATCGTCAATCCTATGACGGCCAACCTTGCCATATGTCAAGGGCTAATGGTAACCCCAGTTCTAGCATAAACTCCATATGTCCAACCTTGACAATGTCCAACCTTAACAACTAGGCCTTTCGACGATACCCAAGGTACTCGACCTACAATCGGTCTTTTGGGTGCCCCCATCGTACCCCTGCTTTGAGCCTGCTAGAGCTTACGACAACAATCTCTCGGCCTTCAATATCTCTAGTCGTCCAACCTTGACGACTATATACTACTCAAGCGACCTTCTCTAGCAACCATTATCCACCAACTCACGACCTTTTGGTTGTCTGCCTATTCATTGTTTTCACCGATCAACGAACATATCACCTCACTTCGCACATCCCCTTCTGGACTCTTGTCGAAGCCACCACCGTCGTTGAACCAACCAACATATTTATAAGGTTTAAAGCAATCCATAGCATTATTTTAGCACTTCCTGACTTCCTAATTAAATTTACTTTGAAGTCACACCATCACTGGTGTCCAGGTCACTTTAGTCTGAATCACTTCTGGCTAATCCAATTCTAACTGAGCCAATTCTTGCTGAGCCAATTCTGCCTGATCCAACTTCTGGCGAAGCCAAATTCTACCCTAGCCAACTTCTGCTCGATCCAACTTCTGCCCAAGCCAACTTCTTCCTGATCCAACTTCTTCCCGATTCGACTTCTGCCCGATCCAACTTCTGCCCGATCCAACTTCTGCCCAAGCCAACCTCCGCTCGAGCCAACTTCTGCCCGATCCAACTTCTGCCCAAGCCAACTTCTGCCTGAGCCAACTTCTAGTTAAGCCAACTTTTTCCCGAGCCAATTATGGCCAAGTCAAAACCTGCGTATTGCAATTCAACTCCGATTTCGACCAAAACTTCGCCAAATGACGAATCCGATGAAACCAACTCAACCAAAATCATGAAACACCATCATCAACATATCATAACATTACTAACCACATGAATATGACGATTATGACAAAAATGATGTAAATCTCACCAAAAACCATTAAAATGAACATATGATCAAAATGAGAGGTCTAACTAACATAAACATGTAAAATGACATGAAATTAACGAGTAAAACTTGTTAGATTAGATTATACAGTGATGCATATGAATATGGACATGTAATGGTGTAAGTCTATGGTAAAACATTCCAATTTGATGAGAAACATACACAAACACTCATATACTTCATTGCATTCGTGTGAGAGATGTAAATCACTCACCAATTATCCAAAACAAAGCAAAATGATGAAATAGAATTCTGGACAGCGAAGAGATAGCTCCTAGCCCTTCAATTTGATGAATCCTTACTTGAAATGATGTAGATCTAGCCTCCAATGGTGTAGATCTATGATTTCCCTCCTTAGATTTGGATTTTTGATGGTGGAAATGTGTTAGAGGAAGAAGGAGACCAATGCCTCCAAATGAGAGAATGGGAAAGTAAACCTTTTCCCTCCACTCTCACCCCCTATTTATAGGATTCCACCAAGGCTCCAAAACCAGAATAACCAACTGTAAAACATTAAAACAGCGATTTCTCCCAAATCGCTGAGCCAAATTATAATATAACCACTCTACGGAAAGGCAATCATCAATTCCTTTCCAATGAAACAGGTCTCACCCTATGATTCGACCTGAGTCAAAAGTTATGCCATGTACAAGGCTGACTGGGGCAAAATGGTCACAAACAAAATCGGTAAAAATTATCGATATGTCTCACATCCCCATAAGCAACATATTAAAAGATGAGAATGATCCAACCCTCAGAGAATGAAATAAAAATATCGTACGATCTTTCGATACATAAAATGCAGGCTGTTACAGGCGATATCATACTGCCATCCATCAAGGGCTAATGGTAACCCCAGTTCTAGCAAAAACCCCATACGCCTTTCAACGATACATACCTAGGCCTTTCAACGATACCCAGGGTACTCGACCTATATCCGGTCTTTTAGGTACGACCCTATTATACCCCTGCTTTGGGCTGCTAGAACCTACGACAACGATAACTCTTCGGCCTTCAGTATCTCCAATCGTCATCAATGGCGACTTTCCAACCATTATCACCTCACTCGGAACACCTTTGAATTGTCATACCATTCGTTGTTTTACACCAATCAATGAACGCCTTCAACACTTCGAATCTTCCAACTTGAATCCACTTTGAAGTCACAACATCACCGAACCAAATAACATCAACATATGGTTCAACACAATTCATAGCGTTTCATCCACTTGCTATGAAATAAATTACAACATTCACACCACCCATCACAACATTTAGGGGCCACTACGCTATGGCACGGGTTCGGGGTTATTTCCCCCCGAAAAATATATTTTCAGGCCCTTTTTTTTCAAATCCAAGTCATACCCGAAAATATAGTTTTCCCACAAATGACCCTGTGTGACCGACTTCCTAGCCATGCTCGACCCCATTCTTCAATACATACCGACCATCACTTCCAAGACCTGACCGACCAGCCTATGACCGACCAGCTCCAAGACTTCTCTATGATTCAGCTTGACATCTCCTAGTGCTCGACCCGACCACCCATGCTTGATCCAACATTTCCAACCGACCCCAATATGCGATCGAGTCCAGGTGACCGACCTCATACTTCACGTCCAGGAGCATGACCGACAGACCTGAAGCTACTCGACCCAACCAGACCGAACCCCTCTACTCGAGCCCACGCTCAACCGTCCCGCTTGCATGACCCATCACTTTGTGTTCAACCGACCTAATCTCCTGGTTCTGATGCACAAACCTGGTCTGCTCAACCCTGGCCCGCTCGACTACTCGACCCGGTGCTGCTTATTCGACCCACTTGTTTCACACGTGGGCTTGCTCAACCGACCCCCTTACTCACCCTTGGCTCGCTCGACCGACCCATCCATGCCTCTCACTTACAACCGATCCCCTTCATGTCTTGTTCCCCAAGAAATCCGCACCTTTGGTGCGACCGACCCTTCACGTGCGACCCTAAACCTGCAGCACTCCAATTCAACTCAATTTCAACCAAAACTTCGCCTATCGATACAATCAACGAAACATAACTCAACCAATTCACAAAATACAATCATAAGCATGTCATAAGGTTGCTAACAACATGAATATGACGATTATCACTAAAATTATGCAAATCACTCCAAAATCATGACAAATGAAAATATGAACTAAATTGCGGATCTAACTTATATAAACATATGAAATGACATAGGAATTACTAATCTAAACTTGCTAAAATAGATCATAGGATGATTTATATGAAAATAGACTTTTCATGGTATAGATCTATGGTAAAACACTTGAATTTGATGAAAAATATAATCAAACATTCATATACTTCATTGAATCCATATGAGCGATGTAAATCACTCACAGATTCTCCAAATCAATCTAAAATCAATGTAATAAGATTCTGGACAGCAAACAATTGAATCCGAACTCCTTGATTTGATGAATTCGTCCCTCAATTGATGTAGATCTAGCTTCCAATGGTGTAGATCTTCAATTTGCCTCCCTAGATTTTGATTTTTTTTAATGGTGGAGCATTGTTAGAGGAAGGAGGAACATAGACCACCTAATGAGAGAATAGAGAAACTAAAACATTTCTCATACCTCCCACCACTATTTATACCATTCCACTAGCCCCCTAATGGGCCTTCCCAAATCAGACCATTGTGGCCCTCCAAACCTGAACAACCAATAAAAAGCCCTATAACAGTGATTCCTCCCAAACCGCTGAGCCAAATTTTTAATCTAACCACTATACGGAAAGGCAAACATCATTTTCTTTCCAATGACACATGTCTCACCCTCTAAGTTGACCTTAGTCGAAAGTTATGCCCTGTACAAGACTGACAGGGGCAAAATGGTCACAAACAAAATCGGTATAAATTATAGACATGTCTCACATCCCCATAAGCAACATATAAAAATATGAGAATGATCCAGCACTTAGGGAATAAAATAAAAATATTTTACAATCTTCCGATGCGTGAAATGCGGGCTGTTACAAAACAATAGAAATGAGGTCCTATATATAGCCTCAAGCTAACGGATTAAGTCAAGAAATGCGTTCAGGTTCAGAAAATGGATCTGCCCTTGATCTGGGTGGGGTCGACCCTAGGGTCGACACCCTTATGTGTGGGTCGACCCCCAACGGGTCGATTTCCCGCATCTTCCGGCTCTCTGATTTTTGATTTGTTTTGAATTTTTCTGGACTGGTTTGTTAATATATATTTTGCTTATACATATGCAAACTTCTAACATTAATAACTTCTTCATACGATGTCTTTTTTACGCAAACTCAAAGTATATCTTAAGCAGAGTTCCGAGATGAATGCAATGGTGCAGTCCATTTTACTTAATTTCCAATATTTAATTAAGTATTATTTCGTTTTTTGTTATGATGTTCTTTTAAAATTACGGGGTGTTACATTCTCCCGTACTAAAAGTACTTCATCCCCGAAATCTCTAAGTTAAGAAGAATGTATATCCTAACGTCCATCATCCATCTACTCATCCACCAATCACAGACATCCATTGTACTTAAAAGATTTATAATTCTTTAATGAACATATTCAAAGGTGTGTGTATATGTCTCTATAATAATGCGAAAGATCAAGCGGTCTACTAATTCAGTCGACCTCCCTAATGCAATGTATGTCAACGCCATGAATCCAACATATATGCAAATAGTCCTAGTATGTCATGTAAATGCTATATGTGTGCACAATCATCCATCCAAATGCAACATTCAAGTGATGATATACCCATTTCCATCCATAAAAGAAAAATATGCGCATGTATCCATATGTCGTATGAGAGTGATTGAGCCGATCTAGTGCTTAGTGTGTGTGTGTGTATGCATCCACGAGCAACCGAACTTGTATCCACTTGCATCCAACAAACATACAATGTCTCAAACACATATTTAAACCCATTGGTTCCCTACCTAAAGTTCGAAGATTCGATCAATAGGATATACTTAATGATAGAAACAAGTACGAGTAAAAGATTTGGAAAAAGAAGTTAAGAACATACCCTTGAAAATAAAAGGATATGAAGCGCGAATCTTGTCCTCGGTCTCCCAAATGGCATCCTGGGGGTCTTCTCCCATTGAACTTTCATCAGTTTGACCTCTCGGGTGCGTAGCTTCTTATCCTCTGATCCAAGAATACGGGCAGGAACTCATCTAACAATCGCCTCCCATTCCACCTCTATATCCTCAGGCATACTCGGCTCAACTACCTCTGTGATGTCATGCAGGCACTTCCGTAAATGAGAAACTAGTCAACATCATGAACACCCACCATTCTCTCTGGTAGCTTTACCCTATAGGCCATTTACCCAATCCTTTCTATTCTGGGAAATTGTCCTACAAACCATGGTGCCAATTTCCTAATAGATCCAAAGCGAATCATATTCGTTAATGGTGATACCTTGATGAAAACCATGTCTCCCACTTAAAACTCAATATCAGTCCTTTCTTATCTACGTAGGACTTATGCCTGTTCTAAGCTGCCTTCATGCGTCTGCGGATAAGATCAATCTTCTCTGAAGTTTCATTAATCATCGCAGATCCAAGAAGAAGCCTATCTGTAGATTCCCACCAACAAGTCGGTGATCTAGGGGTCGTCCACACAATGCCTCGATAAGTTCCATGCCAATATTAGCTTGATAACTATTGTTGTATGTGAACTCTATCAAAGGAAGATGCTCCTCCCATGTCCCTCCGAAGTCTAGGATACACAGTCTTAAAAGATCCTCAAGAACTCTATCCACCCTTTCGGTCTGCCCATCGGTCTGAGGGTGATAAGCGGTGCTCAAATGAAACTATGTACCTAATGCCTCATGCAAGCTCCTCCAAAACTCACTAGTGAATATGGGGTCACGATCACTCACTATACTGGAAGGTACTCCATGTAGACGGACTATCTCACGAAGATAAACTGCTGCCAACATGTTGTCGTTCTCTTACTCTTAACAGGAATGAAATGAGTGCTCTCAGTAAGCCTATCCATTGTAATCCAAATGGCCTCGATCTAGGCAAACCATCAATGAAATCCATAGAGATTGTCTCCCACTTCCATTGCGGGACCTCTAAAGGATGAAGTAAACCCAAATGAAAACCCTCTTCATATCTCTATACATCTTATCACCACCTGGATGGATAGTCATCTTAGAATGGTAGGCTTCCTCAAGGATTGTCTTCAACAAACTCCCAACTTGGGGAACACAAAGCCTTCCATCTCGTCGCAACCATCCTCTTTCATCCGTTAAATATCTACTGAGGTGGCTAGAAGACTCCCCTCTACTGAGCCTATCCAAGATGTCTTCTATCTGCGGGTCCTCTCGCTGCGATGTTCCTATCTGATCCAAAAGAGTAGGTCGCACCTTTAACGATGCCAAAAAAGCAGGTGTAAACTCGGTAGAGGGCCTAAAATCGAAGGTTGATACATACTCCAAGTTTCGCCCCTCTACAAATAGAGGATTCAAGGTCATCATCTACCTACTCAGTGCATTTGTCACTACATTACCCTTGCCATGGGTGTAAGCAATCTCAAAGTCGTAGGACGCCAAGAACTACATCCATCTTTGTTGCCTCAAATTGAGATCCTCTTGTTAGAACAAATACTTGAGAGATTTATGATCGATATACAACTCGAACTTCTCTCCAAGTAGATAATGATGCCAAGTCTTAAGTGCAAATACTATGGCAGCCAACTCTAAGTCATGGGTAGAGTAGGTCTTCTCATGAACTCTCAACTGTCTACCACTGTAACATACCACCTTTCCATCTTGCATCAAAACAACACCAAGCCCTGTGTCTCATGCATCAGTGCATACTGTGAACACTTTATTCCCATTAGGCAAAGTCAAGACTATGGCTGTTGTCATAGCCCTCTTCAATCGCTAAAAAGCATCCTTATGGTTAATATCCCAAGAAAAGGTCAGATTCTTCTTCGTTAGTCTGGTGAGTGGGGCTGATACCTTTGCAAAGTCCTTAATGAACTTCCTATAATAGCCCGCTAAACCAAGAAAACTCCTTATCTCCGTTGCATTCTTTGGAATCTTCCAATGCTATCCCATTCTTAGAGACCACATGCCCTAGAAATCTCACTTCCTTTCTCCATAAATGACATTTGGAGAATTTTGCCTTAAGCTAAAGTGCTCGGAGAGTCTTCAAAACGTCCCTTAAATGTAGGGCATGTTCTTCCTCGCTCTTTGAGAAAATCAAGATATCATCAACAAAGACCATAGTGCACTTTTTTAGAAACTCCTGAAGCACCCTACTCATCAGATCAACAAAATAGGCAGGTGCATTCGTCAACCCAAAATGCATGATGAGCCACTCGAAGAAACCACTTGGAGTTCTAAAAGCAGTCTTGTCCATACTATCCTCGGCCACCCTCAACCGATGAAAACATGTGGCTAAGTCTAACTGGGATAAAACAGATGCACCTATAAGCTGGTCAAACAGATCATTTATCCTCAAAAGTGGGTGCTATTTTTCTTAGTGAGCTCATTCAACTCTCTTTAATCCACACAAAAGCAAAGCGAGCCATCTACCTTAGTCGCGTAAATGACTGGAGCACCCCATTCCGATATGCTTCCCCTAATAAACCCTTTCTCAATAGCTCCTCTACTTGCTTGCTGAGCTTCCTCCTTTCTCTCGGAGCCATATAGTGCACAGGCAATGTAACTGGCTTTGCATTGTCTACCAAGCATATCCGAAAATCAATCTCGTGCCTCAGAGGTAAACCCTAGATCTCCTCATGAACATCAGAATACTCACAGACTACTGGTACAGATCGTAAATCATCGACAGATGCTTCAAGTGATTCTAGGAAACTAATCATGACAGACCCCTTTGGGTCACAAGAAATCTCGAGAGTCCTCCGTGGCAAATCAAAAATCTAATGACCCTCCTTTCACAGCCTAGAATAGCACCATACATTGCTAGCCAATCCATCCCAAGAATCAGACCATAGCCCATAAAACCAAGCACATATGCATCACACTCGAGCTCGATGCCCAATACAGATATTCTCAAAGCCCGACAAATCATAGACAGATGAATCGTGTCCCCAACATGGTTTGAGACAACAATGGGATCCGAAACCATACAAGTACTAAGGTGCAAAGACTCAATCCACATAATCAGATATAAAAGAATGTGAAGCGCTAGTATCAAAAAAATTTCTAACAGGATGATTAGAAAGAGAAATCAAACAGTCAGTACACAACCATATCCCGTAGATACCCTGTGTTGGCCCCATAGTAGGATGTATAACTTCCTAAAGTGGAAACCCCTTTTTCCGATAGGCACAACCATATCTACTGATGTCACAACATCTTAATTTCCCGAGCAATCCGAACCCATGCACGCATATGACTCCATTGGAATGCGCCGTCAACACCTCCACCCATATGAACCTCTTATAATCAGCTCAGTAAGCGTGTTCCTGACCCCTACCTAGTTCAGGTCCCCTTATCATACCTGTATGGGTTACTAACTGATACAGATCCCACACAACAGGTGATATAAGCCACTCCCTAGGCTTTCATCCCCACTACTAGGATATTGACAGTTATTCTTAACAGATAAACGAGCTCGCATAACCCCAACATATAAAATAGGTTAAGTTTGTCGGGTTCATGTAACCCCCCACTGAGTTAACAGATTTACTTAACCCCCCATTGATTCAAACAAGTTTACTTAACCCTTTCACAATTTGACAGGTTCATGTAACCCCCACAGATTTAAAAAAGTTAAGCATTACATGTTAATAGGTTATTATCATTACACGTTTATGCATGTTAATGCACCAGACCTTTCACATTAAGTCGACCGCTTGTGGATGCTGGATATGTCGGGCGGTTCTGGGTATACTTCTACCATAAATTGGACTAAACCGCATTTCTTAGTTCCGTTACATGCACATTTACGCACTAGACCCCTCGTGTTAGGTTAACCACTTGTGGATGCTGGATTTGTCGGGCGATTCTGCGCAGACTTCTACCATAAGTGTAATCTAACCTCATGTCTAAGTGCGGTAACAATTTCTATTTACTGTAATTTTAGGCATATTCGTTCTTAGACAATCGTTCATACTCATCATAGGTTATGCCCCCAAATCCCTAGTCTGATTCACGATACAAGTTATACCCCAATTCAACTTTCCTAACTGTTCCCAATTTCGTCCGTTTGCATTTTTCAGCGATAGGCCTTGGCTCGAAGGTAGCCTAGGCTATAAAAATAAAAATGAAAAAAGGGAGAGAATAGAAATATGCATAATGGCAAAACAGGCATATGATGATAAAATTGGGCATAATAACAGAATAGGCATATGATGGCAGAATTGGGCATAATAACAGAATATGCATATGATGATAGAATTGGGCATATGAGAACTGAACAGTAGATCAGGTGTACAAGTAATGGCAGATCTGTTTAATTATGATTCAGGTTATTAGCAGGCATAGGTTTAGATCCAAACTTATAAACATGTTAAAATTACTTATTAAATGTTTATATCTAAAAATAACATGAACTCATAGGGACTGGATCTAAAGAACTGAGAAAAGAGTGTTGATGTTGAAGCAGAGATTTTTGAATACGTATAAATCGTTGTTGCAGAAGAATAGGCTAATTCAATCTGAGTTAGGGCAGCATCTCGTTGTCTCCATTGTTTTAGATGAATAAAGAAATAGAAATGCGGTCCTATATATAGTCTCAAGCCAATGAATTGCGTCAAGAAATGCGTCTAAGTTTAGAAAATGGAACTGCCTCAGATCTAGGGGGATCGACCCCGGGGTCGACCCTAGGGTCGGCACCCCTATGTGTGGGTCGACCATAGGGTCAACCCCTATAGGGCATGGGTCGACCCCCAATGGGTTAATTTACCGCATCTTCCCACTCTCTGATTTTTTATTTATTTTGAATGTTTTTGGACTGGTTTGTTAATATATATTTTGCTTATATGAATACAAACTTCAAACCTTAATAACTTCTTCATACGATGTCCGTTTTACGCAAACTCAGAGTCTATCTTAAGCAGAATTCCGAGACGAACGCAATGGTGCGGTCCATTTTACTTAATTACCAATATTTAATTAAGTATTCTTTAGTTTATTGTTATAATGTTCTTTTAAAATTATGGGGTGTTATAGAAATTTAAACGCTGTGGTTTCAAATTCATAGCAAAAAGCTAAAACGTTGTGAATCGAATATCGACCAAACGATGTATCTTTTTGGTTTGACAATGGTTATGACTTCGAAGTGAATTCAAGGAGGAATGTTAGGAGTGTTATGAAGTGCTTGTTGATCGTCGAAATACAACGAATGTGAAGATGACTCAAGATTTGAGTTCGTGGATAATGGCTGCTCAAGATGATTTGAGCTTATGGATGGTCACTGATAATGACGACTAGAGATATTGAAGGCCGACAATACACCAGAAACGTCATTTTGGAAAGCGTTGTGACCATTCCTAAGAGGTTTTGGAATGGTGAGCGCTTGTTCCGATATTAGGAGTGGCTGATATCTTGGAACGGTCTTTTATTATTCCAATATATACTCGTAATGGTCCTCCAAACGTATGAAATAAACCGTTCAGGAACAGTGAATAACCATCCCCTACACGGTTAGGAACGATTCTTCCTCATTCCTAAATCACCGTTAAGCACAGCTAAAAACCATTACTTAATTACAGTATTTTTTTATTCCTCTTTTTGCACAGTTTGTGACCGTTTCAGAGTTTTTTTATCAATATTCATCACACAATAACCAAAATAATAAGTGTAATGGTTGATCATTATATTATATAAACTCTCAGCGAAAATGAATTATAATACTTTTAATTATAGATAACCATAAAAATTAAGATCCACTATGTTGTCAAGATGAGCTTACAAAGCATCTTAAATATTTCTTCAAATAAAGAAGATATATTAAAAACTAATTTTTGTCAAAATACAAAAAAAGACATTTAGCAACTGAATTAATCCAATTTCTCCACCACCCATTTCCATAGATTCTGCAGCACAACTTAAAGCGTTTGTCCCAGAGTATCTATGCAGCAGAGAAGAATTAACAGTCTATAAAAAATTATATATGTCTTCAAAACTGTAACAAATAAAGGTAATTCGGCAATATCAATCTTAGGAAAAGTAACACTGGGTAAACATGTGACGAAAGAAAGAAGCATACCTTAGCTCAAAAAAAATATTCCTTTTTTTGAATTCATGCAATTAAAGCCCCGCAAAATCCCACCTATAGGCCTAGCGCCCTCTAACTTCTATGCTATTTAAATTTAGCGCTGATGAATAGTAACTCCTCTTATATCCCCACTATTTTCCGCTGCATCAACTAAATCAACGCTATTTAGCACCCGCTTTAGCAATATTAATATACAAAGAATGAATTGACCAATTCTCTTTTAAAATAAATCAAAAAAGTTAATGTAAAAATTTAATTTTAAGTCGTAAGTGCCTTAGATAAGATAGAAATATGTAGTAATCCTCGAATCTAGTGTGCTTAACCATGACAATCTTTGATATTGTTATATAATAGAAACCAATATTCATTTCTTCTACACAAATGATGCGAGACCGATAATTAATTAATTTTATTTATATAGTTTTACATTTAATTAACATTTTTTCACCTCCACTATGTCCCCGCTACAACTTTTTTCATCTCTACCGCTATAACTGCAAAGGTTTGAACACCATATTCATATTTGTTCAATGTGCAGGGTTGACCTGCAATAAAATAAGCATAGTGAATAAAATGCAACAAGGAACCCAAATATGAAGGAAATATTCACGTACAAACTTAGCTGATTAGATACTGTAGTCTCGTTGTTGTATGAAATGATGGATTAAATTTATGTCATACTGGGCTTTGATGTTGTAAACATTATTATTATGAATAACATTAGAATTTCTATCTTTTTTGGTACCCAACATTTTTGTCAATGAAGTCACATAATACAGGAAATTTTAGATTTCATTTACACGTATTGTTCGTCCATCCAATCACTTACACTGCCTGATAAAGAATCCAGATCAAGAGATAATTTTTACCATAGACCTCTATATCATTTGAAGCAAATGATCATTCTCTGTGTCTATTTGTTCATTTTTTTTTACAAAAAGGAAATATATAGCATAACAAAAAGGAAAATCTAGCATTTCTCCAACGGCTCACAAAAACGGTTCTGCAAAAAGCTGAAACCGTGCACACACACACAAACAAGAAAATAAAATACATAAAAACCATAGAACCAACCACTGCAGTCCAGAAGGGATGGTCTGTCCAGGAAGGCAACTCTCAGATCGTAGGGGATGACAAGGATCCCAATAGACTGGATGGGAAGATGCGG
Source organism: Allium sativum (assembly GCA_030737875.1). Taxonomy (NCBI): domain Eukaryota; kingdom Viridiplantae; phylum Streptophyta; class Magnoliopsida; order Asparagales; family Amaryllidaceae; genus Allium; species Allium sativum. Next base: position 827,948,037 of record CM060913.1, read on the forward strand.
CAGAGATGTTGAAAACATAACCAAGATCTCGAAAAGCTACTAATGCCCCTGCTAATCTAGCAATCCGCTCACGTAGTAAAGAATCAACCCGCGCGTAGCACCTAATAGATCCTGCCCATCAACCTGTATAACAATACCTGAACAACTAGCAAATAATGTCAGTACTGGTGGGAGTGAAAAGGAAAATAAGGATCACCAAAGCACACTACCCACACGAAATAGAAATCATCCTATACCTTGTATGGGATTGGCTGTTAGCGTTGAAGCATCAAAGTTAACAGCCAACCTCCTAGACCGGGATCCAAACACACTTCTAAACGACCTACCCCGAAATGCTAGGAAAACATCATTCCTAATTTTCCGGATGATGGTCTGAGGGTCCATAGCCTCTTCGTCAAAGATTGCCTGGTTTCGTGCACAACAGATGTGCCAACAGATCAAACAAGGAATCAGAGGAAAGAGGGTAGCACGAAGGCCTTTGCCTGAGATGCCAGACCACCAAACCTCAGGAAGTCTTCAAACGAGTTTGCATTACAATGAAAACCAAGCAGGTTCCCGATGTAATTCCAAACAGACCTAGCACAAATCCCAGAAATCAACAAGTAAAAGAGGTTTCGGTGCTGCAAGCGCTATAGCACCTGCATCTGGGAGCGAGCAGGATATCGATTCTCTGAAAATTCTATTTTTTCATTTACACATATTGTCCATCCTTTGTTTGTAATGAGGGACTATCTGTTACATCAATTTTCATTGATAAATTCAGCATCATAATTATAAATCATATTTCTCGGTTAAAATAACTGGCTATAGTTTTGGTATCGAATGTGGTACAAAATCTGGAATTGATTTGAATTTTCGAATTCAACAGCAGTAGATAAATTTTCAAGTGTAGATCTAAAATTACAATTAACTAAATTTAACGTATGTGGGTATAATACACGAAAGATGTTGCATAGTGCATACACTTGTATTTACGTTCAAAGTTCAAAGCATCGCAAAGCAGAAGATGTAGCGAATAAAATTGTCATGCAACACATTTATTTAGCAACGACATCATTAATATCATGGTGCATACGAAGTTCAAACCAAGAAAATAATATTTTTTCTATTTTTTCTTTTTCTGTATGAAAGTGGAAAAAAGAAAATCATACTTTAATAGTTGTCGTTTGTAATGTAATCCAGGAGGGCTTTCTGTATGAATAGCTACACAGTGTGCATGAATTCCATTGACATAAGAAAGTAAGGTCAAATTTTCTATTTCAACGTATCAAACTTGGTAAGGATACTATTAGAACTTGGTAAGGATACTATAAAAATCATGTTTTGTTTGTAATGGTTTTTCAACCTGTGGTGAAAAACTAACAACAACCAAGTTATATGTTCACCCTCTATTGCAACTTCTTATGATATCAATAACTATATATGTAACTTGATCATTTGAATGTTTTAACAGGGTATATGGCTATGTGAGTATCGTGACTATGTGACTTCGCGTAAAGTTGCAGTTACTCTTAATGGAATATAAACTTGGATGGTTTGATATTTATTTCAGGTGATATAAGCCTCTTATACATGGTTTATCCATGGTATGTTTGAACTGAAATACAGTGCGTCTCCATAGTTGCTTTTGTCATGGAAGCATGCACTATTACATGTTTGATAATTAAAAGAATATGATTTATTTCTTCGTTCTTTGATTGTCCTTGAAAACAAGGTGTCCGCTACTTAGTTATTTCGGATTTTAATTAACTGCATCTATGTTTAAAAAACACAAACCTAAGATGAATTATTCATGCTTATATTTACTTCGGACGATGGACCTAGGAAAGGTCTTAAGTAGAAAATAAGTATTTACTTTGGATAGTATAACTTACTTGGCAAAGGTCGTCATTTAGAGTGGTTCCAATAAAGCGTCTAAATATATCGAATCATATTTTTTGGGTGGCACACATAACCACCAATTCCAACTTAGGTTGTTGCAAAAGGATTTTGTTTGCATGTTTTCTCGTCCGGTAGAAATATATTGTCCACCAACAACTTCTCATGTGTTGATGGCATATCTTTCTCATGAATAATGGATGATGTTGAATCTCTAAATACAATATATATTGCAATGACATCTAGGTTAAGGCTTAGGATTTCATATTTTGTTGATTATCGGCATCGACGAAATGTAATTGAGCAGCAACATCATTGACTCGGTTTCTCCCAACACTTTCGTGACGTGTGCTACTTCCTCCTTCGTTCAAAGTAACATTTGATAGACAATTTCCTTCACCTATCTACGTGGCCAAGCTAACCGACTTCTTCAGTGTACCATCCATATTTTCCAATTTATCCTCCATATTTTCCATCTTACTTTTCAACTCTTATGTGTCTCCTTTAGCCTTTTTGAGCTATTTGCATGCAATAGCACAAGACTTAACTTGAGTTCTTGATATCTTGGTTCCAACAATTCGAGTTCGACCCTTTTTATCCTTGCCAAACGCTTGTGATAGGATGTCTTCATCCAGTGGCAGCTCTTCTTCATCACTATTGTTGATTGTTTCCTTTGCTTTTGCAATTTTATCCTAAAATACAATAAGAACTTGAGACGGTTATCTAAAATATCTAAATTATTATTTGTTTGACTTTCGAAGTATAATGAAGTGTTATCTGGTATGGTCTCATCTTTTCTTGTATGATCTTTTTCCCATACTTGACGACTTGTGATTACTTTTGTTGGATTTGCACTAGCATATAACAAAAATAATCATTATATGTGAATTAAGTTATGTAAAGGTAATAACAAAATCACATATACCCACTATCAACGCTAATATATTCATAATAAAAAGTTCCATGTTAAATTACGTTAAACTTTTAATCTGTTATTAAAATATTCTTGTTAGTTCTATACCGTTGAATAATTATATATCTTGAATAAATAATACTTTTAGTTTGTTAACTTTTAATTCTATATTTGTTATCGAATAACATTATATTATAGTATAAGCTACAAATGACAAAAAGAATATAAATAGTGAGGAAACATAGAACAAACCACGGAGTAACATAAATGTGAAGTTAAGTTAAGAAGCACCAATTTATTTTTTACCTTGGTTATCTTGACCAGTTTATTTTTCATTTTGTAGCATAACTAAATTTGAAATCACCATGAAAAAAAATGATATCATAAAAAATCAATGAAAATAAAAAAATCATACCATTTTATGTTCTAATGCTACATGACTTGTACATCCAGCATGATGACCATGGTCATACATTTGTCTATTTCTTTTGCATGCCTCCATTTTTTTTGCATGCACCTTGTTTTGCTTTGTTTTTTATGAGCATATCCCAATCTTCTTGACTAATTGCTCGTCAACAATTTTTGACCTATCGTCATCATTATCAAATTTGTCATAATGATTTTTTGTCAGTTCGCTCTTATGTTTCCTGAATGACTCGACCATATTTTTATGAAATGGTCCTTTGCATTAGACTTTAGTTAAAAAGATGTCTGTGAAAATTAAAAGATAAATAAGAAGCAATTTGATAAAAAATATGTTATAACGAAAATTAAAAATAGTATAAACCGATTCAACTTACCAACAGATCATTCCAAATGTCATCTTTAAATTTTTTGGGCACTTTATCCCAACGTTTGTATGATATCGGCACATGAATTCGTATTAATTTACCAACTCGGCTTCCTATTCTTCCAGCATTATCTGATAAAGGAACACCATATGAATTTATCCCAACTGGCTTGGGTTTCTTAGAGGATGATTGCGCAATCGAAAGAGGTGAAGCTTCTTTTGGCGTTGACATTGTTGTTTACAAGTGAGAAAAAATAAAAAGAACAATTATAACTTGTAATGACATGTAATGAAATAACTGTAGTAGACGTACAAAAATAATTGAATTATCAGTTGTTTGTTGACAATTAACAAGCCCAACAAAATTGTTCCATGTCTTTGTTCTGTGACTTTGATTACCATAATATAACAAAAATGACAAACCGATATACTGGCAAATTTCTACATAAAACAATATATTTCTCGTTCGTACTAGTGACAATCATTGCATTATCCAACACTATGTTACACTTTTATTGGTCTAGAATGAGTTTCTTTCACTTGATCATTGTGAACTTTGAATGAGTTTTGGTTGGTTCACTAAATTTTACATCATGAATGAAGTATCATTGTGACCTCATGTATAAAGTGTGACGATCAATCAAAAATAACACCAGGTATCAGGCTGCACTCCTTTCCAACAAAATGTGATGAATGAGCATTTATAACCTTACCTTTTCAAAAACCTGAAAACATTTATTGATTAGGATTGTCTCACAGTTTGTATGGGCGGTTGGATGCAAGAAGCCGTCAGTAATCTTGTTTTTCCCATCTCAATGCAACTATTTGCGTTATTTCCCCATGTGTATATCCCTTTTTAACATGATTGGTGGTTGGTGTTTGAACTTGGCTAAGAGTATCCAATTTGCTTCCGCTCATGAAGAAAAATTAAGATTATCCATATTTTTCATAGAAAACTCACGTGAAAACCATGTCAGTAATTTAATCTTCTCCATTTTTTTGTGCAAAAGTAGGCAGTAGACTTACCTTACCGAGACAAGTTTTCTTTATATAAATGCTTATTTTCCTTTAGCAGAGTGTATTCAGGCTTTTGGTATTTTCCTTGTATTTGCCGAGTCTATAATATTAGATTGTAAATATTCAAGAATTAAAAAAGGGAAAAAAGAAAACAAAACGAAAGCCAAAACCTTTTCCTTTACATGGGAAAATATTAACCTACATAAAAAATTTGCACCGTTGTTTGATTTTGAACTTCGCACAACTCATTGCACATGACCATACCCAGTTTGTAGAGTGGAGCAGCTAGCAATTGATAAAGCTTTGTTCTTCTGGATTAGGTGATATCATATATATTTTTATGTCTCCGTACGAAATACGAATCATCTTCTTTGATTTTGGATTATGATTTTTTTTTTGTTCATTTGTTTTATTTCGACTAGAGTTATTATCTTTTCATTTTATTTATTTATTTTTGGTTAGTCCACCTGTTGTTAAATCATATTCAATGTTGGAATGGCTAGTTTTCGTCCGAGCATGTTGCATCATTCGAATCCAAACTGAGATAGAAGAATGATGACCTTTCAGTACAAACCCAGACAAAGGTACTCGGCTTTTAGAAAGCTCGATATCTTTCCCACCCTCAACAACAAATGGTGTGCTCCTTCATAATGCCAATCATAGTTTTAAAATATTAAAACAACGCAAAATTTTGTATGATCAAAATCCTTTCTTTAGTTTGTGAGCTAATAGAGTTTTTTAAAGAAAAATAAAAAAATATCTCTAAAACCAAAATTATTCATCCTCTCATTTGTGTAAGTATCGTATAATGGAGTTTTTCTCATGATGTTTTCTTGCTGAAATTTTTGCTCTTAACTTTTTTTTACAAGGTAAATTAACAGTAACATAAACCAGTAATTTGAGTATCTTTAAATTACATGGAGAGTTTCTCAAATACTTAAGCTACAACACGATGACTTCAATATTCCAAGACCAAACTAAATACTGAAAAGTTCCTTTACAACCTAAGGATTTCCATTCCATATTCTTTTATAAATTACATCAACACTATATGTTACCTTCCCACCTAAAGTCATATGTCATATGATTTGTGAAAGGTGGCTAACGTGAATATGTGACACACTTGACATTTATAACTTGCATAATTGTAAAGTAGAAGACAGATATCATGATTTGAGGATGTTAGTCTTTGGTTATTATGCTCTTTCTTAATTTCATGTCACAATTTAGCATTGACACTCTCAACAGTCAGTACAATCTGCAAGCAAGCATATATCATACCAGTTGCAAAGTAGAAGTTTGAGTTGCCAATACCCTCCATATCCAAAGGCTGTGCATAACCGGACTAAGAAGAGAGACTCCAATAAATCCACAATAAGAAAGAAAAAATGCATATCTGCTCGTTTATTAGCAAAGAGACCTAATAGATCCAAGTATAAAGCAGAGTCACCCAGTGATGGATACGATTTTAGCATAGCCAATATGGCAATATACACAAATGCCAAGAAGCATAGTCTGCGATTCAAGCATATAGCTAATAGAAAAATCATGAAGAGTATGTTTATTTGAAAAACTATCAGATAAAAATTTCTAAAGAAATCAAGCGCTTCAGCAAAAAAATACCATGAAACACCAATATTGGGAGATAGAACTTCGACACAACTAAAGAATTAAAACACTTCTACACAACTTACTGGATATATCCTTGGATTTGGAGCCATGAATCGATCAAAATGGCAGCGGCGACAGTTTGATAAGGCTAGTCATTAACTGTTGCGGCGGCGGCCCCAAGTTGCAGTGGTGGTTTTAGCATTGCTGAGGTGGAGATAAAAGGAGGACATTTAATTAACTTTGATATAGAGAAAAAAAATTAGCGTGAAACGATATGAAGATCTAATGTGGAGAAAAAGAATTTAGAGGGGAAATATTAAGTTTTGCGATTATAATTTTGAGGCATACGAAGGGGGCCAGGGAAGTTGCGAACAGTAAGATTCCACCCAGAACGTCTATAGACTATAATAATATTCTGAAGGCTAAAGACCACTCCTACATCGATCAAATGCCATCCAAATAGTATGGAACGACTATAAGCCATTGCTAATTTAGAACGGTATGTAACCATTCTAAAAATTCTTCATGTATGTGTTCCGAAATAGCTGTTATGGTGTAGTTCGAGGAGTTATCATTGTCGTAGGTTCCAGCGGGCTCAAAGCAGGTCGAGTACCCTGGGTAGCAATGAAAGGCCTAGATACATAGCGATGAAAGGCATATAGATTTTTTGCTAGAACCAGGGTTGCCATTAACCCTTGATGGATGGCATGATGATATGGTTAGTCATAAGATTAACGATGGTTTCAATGCAGGATTGGTAGTGATAGCCAGAGTCATGGATGTTGATTGTTTTGCTTGTATTGTCTTTCGTAGATTGTTCGACATTGAACGAGACATCTCTTGGGCGCTTGTCTAATGTTGGTTTAGGCCTTCAGGGCCTGTGCTTGGGGATGTTGATCTCGATTAGAATGGTCTACACAGGATAACTAGTTGCTATGTTTGTTTGTTTCTATTTGATTGATTGCAAAGTTGATGAGGTTAGATAGTTGTTTTATCGCTCATTAAGGCTATTGTCTAATTCCAGGTTTTATTCTTCCTCTTATTACTGTGGGTTGTTCATTCATGTGATGAATGAGCATACTGAGTAGCAGGTGACAGGTATTAGATCTTGACGAGGATGATGTTGTTTGGCGACGACGAGCAGAAGGCTGACGTGTTATTTCCTACTATATACTATTTGTTGCTTTTTCGCTGTTATGTTGACGTATTATCCGAGTGACTTGTACGTTTATTCACAAGATTTTCGATTCTTGACAACAAAGGAATGAAGATCAATGAAGATCATTTTGAAGAGCTAAGTTGCAACGACCTGCATTCTATGCATCGGATGATCATAAAATGTTTATTTTATTTTCGTACGGAGTCATATGGTCGTGTAACTTTGGAAAACGACTAATGGGATCATTTCCCACATTCATGATTTTTGACGAATTTTAAATGATCATTTTGCCCCTACATATCTTGTTTCGCCTATAAATTTTGATTAGTAAGGAGTTTTGACCTGAAACTACTTCCAGTGGATTCAGATGATGGTTTACCTTTCCGTAGAATAGTCACATTAATCAAACGGATATACCATTTGGTAGATATGGGTGAAATAAGATTTGAACATGGAAAAACAACCTAACTGGGCTTAATATGGTGATTAGTGGCTAGGCCCATAACCCATTTCGGGGTTAAGGTTAAGGAAGGGCTGAAAGGGGTCGGAGAATCATCTCCTTCCATTTCTTTAGCCTCCACAAACATTTATCTAACCCTAATAATGGCCTCCATCTTCCAAATATCTCTTTAATCACTTTCTAATCATATATTAGCCAAATCTACACTAAATCAAGGTGGAATAGCATCGAATCAGAGATAGAGCTGCTGCTATACATAGAAATCCGTCCCAAATCAGTTAGAGTTTCAGATCTATAGTTTATTTGTGGCTAAGGTGAGTGATTTGCATGCTTTTTTCACTAATTATGGCTAATTATGGGTGATTAGTGATAATTAGCAAAATTATACCTCAGAAAAATATGGAAAAATATGCTTAAATCCTAGAATCATATTTTATATCACTGATATAAATTTAGATTAATTTGGATTAAGTTTGATAATCCCGGAATTTAGGGGATTAAGGGGAAAATTATGAATTTGGGTATGTTTGATCCTAAATAACACATATGATTAATGTTTTAATGTTTTTGGTTGATCCCATATGTTACTACTACTGTTTGGCATATTCTATGATTGCATAGAAAAGTTAGAATGGTCAAAAACGCCGTCGAGAGGTGAAAAATGGTTTGCTGGAAAATGGTGTAGGCTATGGGTCGAGTGACCGACCCATAATTCCCGACCGACCCAATAACGATGTTCAGCTGACCCATGGTGTTCGACCAACCCATGGTGTATGACCGACACAAATATGCATGTTCGATTGACCCAAATATACATGTTCGACCGACCCAAATATGCATGTTCGACCGACCCAAATATGCATGTTCAACCGACCCAAATATGCATGTTCGACCTACTAGGGTTGCAATGTTCGAATGACCCTATGGAAGATCGATTCTAATCTGACCAAAACCTGAGATGCCAAGGAAGTTCAGAGGAGAAGTGATGGGTCAAGATCCAAATGGGGATCGACGGGTTAACTTCTAAAGTTGGGCTTTGCTGCGGGACGTGTGCAAAGGGGTTATCGATATCTATAACTTTGGTTCACTATTGAGAGAGGGGGCATTGACTATGGATCAGTGCAGGGGGTTAGAGGTTGTATGGAGTCAAACTCCATCAGGGCCTCCAAGGGCAAAGTGGTCACAGTGATAGTTAGACGGGGTGGGACTTCATCATAGCCCCAATAGTTCTAGTGATCAAAGTGGTGTATATCGTATGCTTTACGCACTGAGTGAGAGATGTGAGGATGATTTCTATGTTTGATGTCGGCTATCACCATGACATGCACACACCCATTTTACACTTTATGTTAGTGTTACCTTAGAGTACTGTACATCTTGTTGTACTAACTCTTTGGTTGCAGGTCCAAGTTCAGGTATGATCATTTATACCTGCTGTTGTTTTACCTTGCTGTTGTCGCTCATACCAGATTTTTGTCTGACCCAGAGTTTTATGTCTCTTCTTATTACTCTGGGTGCTCCTAAATGAGCAGACTAGAGACAGGTTAGGTGGCTATGCACGAGTAGCTGTCCAGATTCGAGCAGGAGGCTTCCACGCACTATTTACATATATTCTCCCTTTGTTGTTGTTGGTCACTACTTTGGGCACTAGTAGTGTACCTTTTCTATTTTTCTTTAGAGATAGTATTTTGAAGTTGTAATAATGGTTTGGATCATAAGTCGTATTTTGGATTCCGCTACTCTGATGGATATGGTTTAGTTTTCAGCTTATGCACTGTCTCGCTTGTTTTATATCAAGTTATGTTACTATTATATTTTATTCAATGCGTTGTGAGAAATACTACTGGTTCTTGATGATTTGCCGTTTCAGATCCTTTTCTTTTGATGATCCTCCCGTGCTAGTTGGACATCCACACAGCGCATTTCATAGAAATTCGGCTGGTGTGAGGCGGGCCATCACGGTTGGTATCAGAGCTAGGTTGCGTAGTTTAAGCTAAGAGAAGACATCAGGGAGAGATGGTATACATATATGAGAGCGCGTATTTGTGATATTATGGTTTTCAAAAACTATATATACACTATTAATATATCTAAGGATAAAGTCGCACTGCACATGCACTACTAAGTAGGTAGTTAATAGTTTCTCTTTACTGATTGAACGATGAGCCGAAATACGAGGAGTATGGGTTCAGGGGACAATAGTGAGAATGTCCCTAATATGAGGACGATGTTTACTGCCTTTATGCGAGAGATGCTTAGGAATGCTCAGGGAGCAGTTTCAAATACTACTAATGGTGGTGGTGCAGTAGTGCAGCCGCCTAGAGCCGGTTTCGCCAAGCTCAGCAACGATTATACTATCTTGGTGGAAAGCCATTCCACGAAACGGAATCGGCTACGGAATTTCAGGATTGGTTTGACAGTTCTGAGCGCATCTTCGAGGATTTAGGGATCGATGATGCAATGAAAAGGAAGTTAGCATCGCATCAACTTCAAGGTGGGCTATGAATTGGTTGAATGCTATTAATGCAGCTACTCCCGAGGATCAAGTTACTTGGAATCAGTTTAAGACTTGCTTTAGTGACAAGTTTATTCCGGCTGCTCAAAAGTCAGAATTGTTTAGTAAATTCTTGGAGGTTAAGCAGTGTGGTAGGGCTGTCTCGGAATATATTGCTGAGTTCGATAATTTATCGAAGTATGGATTATCTCTTATTGATACTGCCGAGAAGAAGAATGAGAGGTTCATAACTGGCATAGATGGGTACCTGGGGGAAAGACTTATAAACCACATCGATGAGACATTCAGATCTATTGTGGGGAAAGCATTGAGACGAGAAGGCTTTTACCCTAAATCGAAGACCGAGGTTGCTATTACAGCTGCAGAGGAGCCAAAGCCGCAGGCAAGCGGTGGAGGCAAGAATAATTCCTAGAATAAGAGAAAACAGAACCAGACCAAGGATGATCAGAAAAAGTAGGACAAGAAAGAAGTCGAGCGCTTTAGCTGTGGCAAGAAGTGCCACTATGCCAAAGTTTGTCGAGCAAAGCCAGCAGACAGGAAGTGCATTAGTTGTGGCCAAGTGGGACATCACAAGGATAAATGTCCACAACCTCTTAAGGAGAAGCAGATTGTGAAAGCATATGCCATCAATGTCGTTTCTTCTTCGTCAATTGCCCCAGCTGCGGCGCGGAAGGGCAAGGGTGTCATTATCCAAGGTATGCTTTTCATTTATGATGTTCCTGTTCGAGTACTACTTGATACCGGGGCTTCCCATTCCTTTGTATCTAGTGACCTGGTAGATAGGTTGGAAATGGAACCAAGATTGTCGATAGACCTTTAGTTGTGACGAACCCGATCGGTGGTTCAACTAGCCTCAGTATGATTTGTCGTAGTATGGTTTTATCGAGTCATGGATGCATGTTTTTTGTGATTGATTAGTTTTGGGCTTCACTAGGTTTGGCATTATTTCGGGAGTCGATTGGATCCAAAGGTATGGGGTGGTGGTAGACTATGAGGGGTCTTCGATGACCATTAGTGTAGATGATGGGCGGAGGGTACTGTTTGGTTGCCTACCTAGTCATGGGGTGATGGCTAGTTTTTTAAATTCCCTCAACATCCCGCATGATGAGTTGTCAGATGTGCCTATTGCTGGCGAGTATCCAGACATCTTCAAGGAAGTGTCCGTATTTTCACCACAGATTTAGTGAAAGATGCCTGGCCTATAGTGGTGCCTCTTCGTTTTATGGCGCCGAGGGAGCAGCGAGAGATCGAGGTGCAAGTAAGCGATCTTTTAAAGAACGGATTTATCCAAAGAAGTGTTTCCAAGTAGGGAGCACCAGTTGTACTTGCTACCAAGGCCGATGGTTCCCTTCGATTATGTGTGGACTACCGCGAGTTGAATAAGGTGACGAGGAAGAGTAAGTGTAACAACCCAGAAAAATCAGAACTAATTAAAAAAACTTATTTTAGCTATTTTAATGGATTTTGAATATTTAAAATGATTTATTTTAAATAATAATGACTAAAAATTTATTTTAGTCGAAGTTAGAATGTAAAAAATTATTTTAATTATAATACGAGCCAAAAATGGCGTGCTAATCTGAAAATTCGATTTTAAATTTCAAATGAATGTACAGGATTCATAATAAATCAGATTTCAGTAAAACAAGAAATATTTGAATCTGTCTGATTATATCTTTCTATCGAATGTGAAAAATCCAGATTTTATAGCGGGAATTGAAAGTTATGTCCAGTTTAAAATTTAGAATAGTCGTTATGGAAATTATATATATATACACACACACACACATATATATATATATATATTAATATAATATAAATATAATAAATAGACATTTTTACAAACGACCTCTGTTTTCGACGAGACCACTTTTTTTGGTTTTGAAATGTCAAACTATTGCTAGATTTTAATTTTCATAATTTTTCGAATTAATATGTGAGCGTAGTAAATGTAAACGCGTTTGGTCAATTTCAGTTGAATTGGATTGATCAAGAAATGACCTTTTTCAAATGGTCTCCAACTTCGACGAAATTAATATTATTAGGACTGTATCGTCAAAACAAAGCTAGAAATAATTTTTGGAGCTAGTATGTGGCCGCGAGAAATTAATTGCGAATCGATCAGCCATATACGGCCAAAAACAAGGTTTTTTGAGCAACCAGACTCGGAATATGACGAAACTAGTTTTGTTGGAACCGTGTCGTCAAGACATTACAGCATGTGAATTTTCATCGCTAACGGAGTTCGTATGTGACAATTGGCATCAATAACTGTCGAACGAAGAGAGCGTGAACTAGAGAATTAATAAAACTGAAAAATTAATAATAAATAATAAATCCTAACCCACTGTTATATAAAATCTTTCCCCTTCCCAAACCCTCACTATTCTTCTTCCTCAAAAATTGACAACAGTGCTCTCTCTAAATTTTGCAAATGAGCCCCTAGAAACAAAATAATTTATATCTCCCAATCCATACACAATCAACCCAAACGGCTTCTAGGTACTGTAGATCATGTTGATCTTTACCTACCACAAAAATTCCATAACCTATCTCGCACGAATTCACTGGAATCTCAATCCAAAGGTAGAAAATCAGTTTCGGTTTTGGCCATTTTCTGGCCAATCCGCGAAGAATTAGGTGATGACCCAGTAGAAGAAATTGTAGAGGAGAGATAGATGAACAACTTTGTCTTTGGTTGCTCGATCTGAAAATGAACGAGGTGGTGGCAATATCGAGATGAACGTGAAGCAGTTTTTTCGGCAAGGTCACGAACGGAAATGGATGTATTATCGAAGTTGGAGGCATTTTCAGGTGGAGGTGGTTGAACGGGATCGGTGCGGCGTGGTGAGGCGCGACCAACGGTGGCGGTCCGCGACTCTAGCAATCGACGGCGGCGGAATTTGACCACGAACGGGATTTGGGGCTTTTGGAAAAATCAGATCGCCTAAGGCGATTCAGGCACAGCGGTTCAAGGGGGAGTGGCGTCAGGATGGGTGAAGCAGTGGCGATGGTCAAGCGGCGTCCAAGTGGGCCCAGGTGGGAGCGGCAGGTGATGCTAGAGGGGGAACCAACGTTGAAGGTGATTAGGAATTTAATTAATTTATTTAATTTAATTATATAATCAATGTTCATAACGCGATATTTTTCACATACGAGGTCGAAGTCTGACGATCGCAGATCCGTTGCGATCATGGAGTCGAGAGCTTAGTAATAACACTAACTGGGTCCAATTTGGAGCAAGTTGGAATTTGGGGCAAATTCAAACCCAAACGATACCAAAACCGCCAGTTAAAGACAGACGAAGTGGAAATGAAGGTGACAACTCCTCACTAAAAATTTCTTCATAGTTATTTATTTATTTTCATAACTGAAAAATATATAGAATTGCCAGGGTAGATTTTTATCAGTTTAATTATTATAAATTGTATACGGTGCATGTTAGATCATTTTTCTCGTCCACAAACCATGGACGATTTAAATTGACTGTATTGTGTGTTGTTTGTGTAGTTGAAATGTTTAACATATTAAAAATAATGTTAACATAAATATGGTGGTTGAAATTAAATTATAAATATTTATTTATAATTTAAAACAATGAAAATTGGTCAAGTTTAAAAATAATTCAATCTAAATTAGAATTGGTTAAATTTGTTAATCAATAATTTAAATTCACTGTTGTTGATTGAAAACCCCACATGGGTATTGGGATGATATTTGACATACACTAGTCCCAATATTTAGTTGTATGTTAATTGATGGATTGACAGTCTGTGATGAGCGTTATTTATTCGTTTTAATGCTTACACAGTTGTAAATTTCACTCTGGACATGAGTGGACTGTTTGATGATTATTTATCATTATTGTTGCATACATGCGATGTATGAAATCCATATAACTGAAATTATATGGTAATATATTGGGCCGCATTCCGATTCAGAAATAAAAGAACATTTTAAAATAAAAGGACATTTTAACATGAAGAATATTTTAAAAATATGGAGTATTTTTAAAAACAAAGAATCTTTAAAAATAGAGAATATTTTAAAAATAAAAATCACATTTTTATTGTATGTATAAACCAATAAAATAATCATTTGTTGAATTATATTTTTGTACATTAAAAATGTCATCTTTAACGTATTAATGAAAATAAAATAATCATTTGTCGATTTATATTTTTATACATTAAAAATACCACCTTTTACATGTTAATGAAAATGAGAATAATCATTGGTTGAATTATATTTTTATACATTAAAAATGTCATCTTTAACATATAAATGAAGAAGGAAAAAGGATCATAGGTTAAAATATCTTTGTTAGATAAAAATATTATTTTTAACATGTTCATGAAGTAAATAAAATATTTATGTGTTGAACAAAATTTTTGAACAATAAAAATATCATTTTTATTGAATGTATAAACCATATAAGGTATTCATGTGTTGAATAAAAATTTTGGAATAATAAAAATAGTTATGTAGTTAAACGCCCTTTTTATCGATCGAGTTATTCATTTTATAATGAATATCGAAAAGAAGTGATTTAAAGTTAATATTTTGGAAATATTATCGTTTTAATATGATAAAGGTATAGAATATTCAATTTTGATTTAAAATTGAATATGAAGTTGGAATCGTTTTAAAACAAATATATAAACGATTTATAAAATACGTTTTAATTGGAAATTGACAATATATAATATATATATATATATATTATATTTAATGGTCTGAATAGAACGCGCCGCACAACGACCATTCGTGAATTTCGACAATTAACTTCAAATTGATGTAATAGGAGATGCAACCGTCGGATTCTCCAAAAATGGGAACCGTTGGGTTCGTATCGAAAAGAGATTTACAACGAATATAAGAGATTTGAAATCTAACAATTGGATTTGGAATTATGTCGAAATCAAATTTGAAAAAGGTCGACATAGATGCAGTTCGGTGGCCGATATTGGAAACTGACTGTAAGGGCCTTAATAAAATTATTAAAAATATGAAAAAATTATGCAAAATCACAATATGTGATTTAGAAAGATGTTGAAGGAAAAAATTCCATATTTGAAAAGATAAAAATATAGTTTTATCAAAATGACCTAGTTATTAACTAGTATAATAATTCAATATTTTTAAATAATAAATAAATTTGGTTTGAAATGGTTTTAATATAACCAAAAAATTTCAACATTAAAACTAGAATGTATTTGAATAGAAATTATCTTCGGAGATATTGTTGAGGAATTTGGAAGACATATATATATCGTTATTCCCAATACGATATTTGTTGATTTCAGAATTTGAAATTGAATATAAGCCGATATAATTTCTATTCAGAGCCTTTTATTTAATGTCAAATTGGATTTTGGGTTTGTCGTGAATAGTGTCTTCAATAATACTGATCTTAAACCCCGATGATAAAAGAATAAATATTTAAATTAAGATTTAATGAAGTTTTCCAATAAATTGATATTTAATGGGAATTGAATAAAATAAATTGGGAATTGGATTTTGGGTTTTCCATGAATGGTGTCTTCAATAACACTGTTCTCAAACCCCGTATGAAAAGAATAAATCTTTTAATTAAGATTACTAGAGTTTCCAATTATATTTAGTAATTGGAATAAAATGAAATGTGAATTGGGTTTATTGTGGCCTGTGTTTTTAATGACATTTGTTCTTTAACCTAATTAACAGTGAAAATATAATTTGGAATTTACAAATCATTTATTAGGATTTAATGGAAATTTTACAACGTAAAGTTTTCCAATTTAATATATTAAATTGGAATTGAATGGGATTCAATTTGGTAAAAATTGAGATGAGCTTCTGTCAATGAAGACCATTACTATATATGGAATTTAAAAGGCTTTGCCGCTATTCCATTTATATTATTAGCCTGACACGAGAATTTATATCGATTATGTACTGTTATGATTTCCGTGTAGATTCCATTTTGATGGAAGAAGAATTTGGGGTTTATCGTGAACTGTGTTTTAAATGACATTAGTACTTTATCCTAGTTAAAGATAAGATTAATTTCTTAACTTTGAATAATCATAAAGTAATGATTTTTGATACTAAAACCAAATTGGAGTTTTAATAAATTTTTAATTATATTAAAATGAGAAAGAGATAATTAAATTTATCAAAATCATGAAATAATCGAGAATGGAGTACCACCAATTTTACTCCAAGCGATATTTGAATCTTTAATTAGATTTAAACGTGAAATGGTAATTAATTTTACCGATAACACAGTGGGTGTTAGATATAGAGTACTACCCATTTTGCTCCATGGGATGAATAGGTTGGGATTGAGATAATAAGTAAATAAATAAATGATTACTTCTGTAAGGCTCGCTAATCCCGACTAGTTGATAAACCTTAGTTTGGTTTAGAATTGAGAATAGATAAAATAAAATCTTTTGAAATTGAGATCCAAAAGAAGATTAAAGAATAAATTTAAAAGAATTTATCATTGATAAAATTAATGGAAACCTTTCCCTAATAATGTTAATATTTAAATAAAGAAATATTCTGAATTGGAATGAGGCATATGATGTATTTTTATAGCAATTGATTATAAAATACGCGAGTTATTTGGAAAGACCGGGTCTAACCCAATCTGAATAATTACTACGACGATCAAAAGTCTAAGATGAAGACAGTGGTTAAAGACTGGAGATCTTTACATCGTTTGGATGATTATTGATGTCTTGATTGGGCTGTACACCTAAGACAAGGTAATAAGTGGTGATCGTCCAGACGTACTTGGAGATCGACTAGACATGCGAGGACCTCTCTCCAGTATTGGATATATGAGATAAGGAAAAAGGTGCCTCGGTTTCGTTCAAACCCAGAACGGACTTGTAAATGGATGTGTCTCTGAAATTGGATTTCATTATGTGCTAATTGATTTCTATTAAATATATATCTGTTTGGTGGCAGAGAATTTATTCTCTTTCTTAACACCCTTCTATGAGACGTACGAGCTTAGAAGTTATATATTGATAGACATCAGTTGTATGGCATGAATTATCAGTGTGGCATGCAAAGATGCAAATGATCAAGGCTTTTGTTGAAAAGCAGAGTCTTGTGGTTGATGATCAAAGCATAGCTTTAATTAGTATAGCTTTGTGTATAGCATTACTTCGCGAGCCTCACACCCCGGTATGAACCAGAACGAGAGAAGGACCCCATGGAGGACATGCGTTTCATTCTTGCTAGAAGTGGTGTCATGGTATGGAGCCCAGACATTTTTACTTATGTGGATGATGGAAAGTGAGGTACCTCAGATATTGAATCCCTAGTGGCTCAGATTTTATGCCCCATAGGGCAGGGAAACGTATTGTTCAGGCATAACTAATCCACTAAAATCTTTGTGGACCGGCCCTGGCGCTTCTAGGTGCAGTTGCGACTGTATCCTAAGACATGCGCTAAATTGTCTCGAATTCGGTAAGGACGATCCCTTGCCTTGGTTTATAGATGTAAATCCAACTTCCAATACGACATTCTGCGGTTTTGATTGTAGAACTAGTATGGTGACATGATATATGGTATCCATGCCGTCTATGATTGATACGTTTATATTTGAAGTTGTTTTTGACACTATTCACTTATAGTAATAACAAAATAATTTGTTTTAAACATACTAATCATGTTTGGCTATTATAAGAGAAACTCTATCCTCCGGCTTGTATTGCATTGTGCGATGGGACCTGAGTCTTATAATAGCTTCATTTATCAAAAATCATTGCGTTGTTTTATTTTAAACTAAGATTCATGTGGAGTAAACCCGTTCCGTGTTATATGGTGTAGTCCCATGACTTCCTAACCTTTAAAGTAAAGATTAATAACTGTTTTAGTTCTCACACCAGTCCCATGACTGACCTGGAGTTTATTGTTTTAACCTAAACTCTAGGCGCCCATATGTTCCACACGGGCAACTAGTAGTTTGGGTTTTGGAGATATTGTATTCAAAGGATCCTAGTTTACAGCTGAAGCGATATTCGGAAAGCTCTATATCCGTGTATTTCTTTCAGTTGTATTTTGTACTATTTTTCCGCTGCTATTTAAATGTAATTTAAATCTCTGATATTTTCTGCTGTATATTATCTACTCATACTCTGGAATATTCTTGTACTCTGATGTAATTGTTGTAATAAGCAATGAAATGTTCTTCTGTTTGTGTTCTGGTTTGTCATGTTCTAAACTAAATCTGGGCGTTCCCTTACAGGCGAGTTTGGGTCGTTTCAGTTGGTATCAGAGCTTTGGTTACAGAGCCTGAGAACAAGACACGTTAGAACCGAACGAAAGAATTCATCAGAGATTGGATTAGTAATATCCAATGAGAATGACTCGTTAGAAATGGGATCAGGAGTATCCTAGAATGAGTGTAAGGAGTACTGTTTTTAAAAATAACATTGAAAACAAATTTTGTTTTGAAAATTTAAACCTTATTCTACGTATTTGAATATTTTATTTTAAATTGATTTGGACAATCAAGTATATAGAGATTTCTAATATACGTCTGATCCATGTGTATATGAAGCCTCAAATATACTGGGTAGATAAAGAATCACACTCTAGTCGTCCGGAGATGATTCTGATGATTGATGCATCATCATCAGAGTTTATGTTCGAGTTTCGAAAGTGGGATATCAATATATTTCCAATTGACTGGTGTGAGAACCAAAATTTAGAGTTTATTGCTATGATTTGCACAAAAAATATGATTTTTGACTACATATAAAAATTATATATATTTAAAAGGTTAATCACCTAATTGATTGTTGATTATGATGTTTGATAATTAGTTTAACTAATTAAAATATTGGAAGGATAATTAATTTAAACAATATGAGAAATAATGATAAATTTAGCTAAATCGAATTTATTATTGAACTGAGTTGAAAATTGTTTAGAATTGCCTATTTGTACATATGTATACATTAAACAGGTCATAGCGTGGAAGTTAAGAAGAGGAATAAAATTATATGCCCGACAAATAGGTACATATTTACTGTATCTATTGGGGTTTGATAATTTTATGGGCCGATTGGCTTTTTGCTTTTCTTTTGGATTGATGAGGGCCCTGTGAGGCAAGTTGCGGTTTTAAATATCAACCTGTACAAAGGAGGTTATGGCGAAATTTTCGAAAATATAGGGTGTTAGCCAAATTTTTGAAAATAAAAAAAAATAGAAACTGAAAAGTTGAAGAATGAAAGTTGAGTTGGTTAGTTAAACAACTTTAAGCTCCGTTCCTTTTCGAGGATGAAAAGATTTTAAGTAGGGGAGATTGTAACAACCCGGAAAAATCAGAACCAAATTTAATTTTTTTTATTTTCGCTATTTTAATGGATTTTGAATATTTAAAATGATTTATTTTAAATAATAATGACTAAAAAAATTATTTTTATCGAAGTTAGAACGTAAAAACTTATTTTAATTATAATATGAGCCTGAAATGGCGCGGTAGTTTAAATTCGATTTTAAATTTAAAATGAATGTACAAGATTCAAAATAAATCGGATTTCAGTAAAACAAGAAATATTTTTATCTGTCCGGTTATATCTTTCCAATGAATGTGAAAAATCCAGATTTCATAGCGGGAATTGAAAGTTATGTCCAGTTTAAAATTCAGAACAGTCGCTTTGTAAAACTTATATATATTTTAATATAATATATAGCCATTTTACAAACGACTTCCATTTTCGACCAGACCACTTTTGTTGGAACCGGAATGTCAAATTATTGCTAGATTCTAGTTTTCATAATTTTTTGAATTAATATGTGAGCGCAGTAAATGTAAACGCGTTTGGTCAATTTCAGTTGAATTGGATCGACCAGGAAATGACCGTTTTTCAAATGATCTCCAAATTCGATGAAATTAATTTTGTTAGGACCGTATAATCAAAATAAAGCTAGAAATAATTTTTCTGTAATTTTTAGAGCTAGTATGTGGTCGTGAGAAATTAATTGTGAATCGATCAGCCATATACGGCCAAAAACAAAGTTTTTTGAGCAAACGGACTCAGAATTCAACGAACCCGGTTTTGTTGGAACCGTGTCGTCAAGACATAGCAGCATGTCAATTTTCATCGCCAACGGAGTTCGTATGTGACCATGGCATCAATAATTGTCGAATGAAGAGAGCGTGAACTAGAGAATTAATAAAACTGAAGAATTAATAATAAAATATAAATCCTAACCCACTGCTATATAATATCTTTTCCCCCTTCCCAAACCCTCATTATTCTTCTTCCTCAAAAATTGACAGCAGCTCTCTCTCTAAATTTTGCAAATAATCCCCTGGAAACAAAATAATTTATATCTCTCAGTCTATGCACAATCAACCCAAACGGCTTCTACGTATAGTAGATCATGTTGATCTCTACCTACCACAAAAATTCCATAACTTATCGTCGCACGAATTCAACGGAATCTCAATCCAAAGGTAGAAAATCGATTTCGGTTTTGGCCATTTTCTGACCAACCCATGAAGAATTAGGTGATGACTTAATTGAAGAAATTGTAGAGGAGACATAGATGAACAACTTTGTCTTTAATTGTTCGATCTGAAAGTGATCGGGGTGGCAGCAATATGGAGATGAACGTGAAGCAGTTTTTCCGGCAAGGTCACGAACGGAAATGGATGGATTGCCGGAGCTAGAGGCGTTTTCGGGTGCAGTGGCTAAAGGGGATTGGTGCAGCGTGGCGAGGCGCGCCTAAAGGTGGCGGTCCGCGAGTCTGGTGATCGACGGCGGCGGAGAATTTGACCACGAATGGGATTTGGGGCTTTTGGCGAAATCAGATCGCCTAAGGCGATTCAGGCACGACGGTTCAAGGTGGAGCGGCGTCAGGCTGGGAGGAGACGGCGGCGATTGTCAGGCGGCGTCTAAGTAGGCCTAGGTCGCGACGACAGGTGGTGGTAAAGGGGAACCAACGTTGAAGGTGATTAGGAATTTAATTAATTATTTTAATTATATAATCAATGTTCGTAACGTGATATTTTTCACGTACGAGGTCGAAAGCTGACGATTTCTGATCCATTGCGATCGTGGAGTCGAGAGCTTCACAACAATACTAACTGGGTCAAATTTGGAGCAAGTTGAAATTTGGGGGCAAATTCAAACCAAATGGTACCAAAACCGCCAGTTAAAGACTGACGAAGTGGAAACGAAGATGACAACTCCTCACTATTAATTTCTACATAGTTATTTATTTATTTTCATAACTGAAAAATATATAGAATTGCCAGTGTCGAATTTTATCAGTTTAATTATTATAAATGGCATACGGTGCATGTTAGATCATTTTCCTCGTCCACAAACCATGGACGATTTAAATTGACTGTATTGTGTGTTGTTGAAATGTTTAACATATTAAAAATAATGTTAACATAAATATGGTAGTTGAATTAAATTATAAATATTTATTTATAATTTAAAACAGTGAAAACTGGTTAAGTTTAATAATAATTCAATCTGAGTTAGAATTTGTTAAATTTGTTAATCGATAATTTAATTTCACTGTTGTTGACTGAAAACCCCGCACATGTATTGGGATGATATTTGACATACACTAATCCCAATATTTAGTTGTATGTTAATCGATGGATTGATAGTATGTGATGAGCGTTATTTATTCATTTTAATGCTCACACAGTTGCAAATTTCACACTGGATGTGAATGGACTGTTTGATGATTATTTATCATTATTGTTGCATACATTGGATGTATGAAATCCATAAAACTAAAATTATATGGTAATTGATTGGGCCGCATTACGATTCAGAAATAAAAGAACATTTTAAAATAAAAGGACATTTTAAAATAAAGAATATTTTAAAAATAAAGAGTATTTTTAAAAATAAAGAATCATTAAAAATAAAGCATATTTTAAAATAAAATGTTTGAACAATAAAAATCACATTTTTATTGTATGTATAAACCAATAAAATAATCATTTGTTGAATTTAATTTTTGTATGTTAAAAATGTCATCTTTAACATATTAACGAAAATATAATAATCATTTGTCGAATTATATTTTTGTACATTATAAATGCCATCTTTAAAATGTTAATGAAAATGAGAATAATTATTGGTTGAATTACATTTTTGTACGTTAAAAATGTCATCTTTAACATATAAATGAAGAAGGAAAAAGGATCATAGGTTAAAATATCTTTGTTAGATAAAAATATTATTTTTAACATGTTCATGAAGTAAATAAAATATTTATGTGTTGAATAAAATTTTTGAACAAAAATATCATTTTTATTGAATGTATAAACCATATAAGGTATTCATGTGTTGAATAAAATTTTTGGAACAATAATAATAGTTATGTAGTTAAATGCCCTTTTTATCGATCGAGTTATTCAATTTAAAACGAATATCGAAAAGAAGTGATTTAAAGTTAATATTTTGGAAATATTATCATTTTAATATGATAACAATATAGAATATTCAATTTTGGTTTAAAATTAAAAATAAATTGGAATCGTTTAAAAGAAAATATATAAATGATTTATAAAATACGTTTTAATTGGAAATCGACGAAATATATATAATATGTATATATTATATATTTAATGGTCTGATTAGAACTCGTCACGCAGCGACCATTCGCGAATTTCGACCATTAACTTCAAATTGATGTAACGGGAGATCTGACCGTCGGATTCTCCTAAAACCAGAACCGTTGGGTTCGTATCGATAAAAGTTTTCCAATGAATATAACATATTTGAAATCTAAGGGTTGGATTTGGAATTATTCCAAATCAAATTTGAAAAAGATCGCTATGGATGCAGTTCGGTGGCCGATATTGGAAACTGACTATAAATGCCTTAATAAAATTATTAAAAATACGGAAAAATTATTTAAAATCATATTAAGTGATTTGGAAAGATTTTGGAGGAAAGAATTCCATATTTGAAAAGATAAAAATATATTTTTATCGAAATGACCTAGTTATTAACTAGTATAATAATCGAATGTTTTTAAATAATAACTAAATTAGGTTTGAAATGGTTTTAATATAACCAAAATTTTCCAACATTAAAACTGGAATGGATTTGAGCAGAAATTATCTTTGGAATATTTCGATATTGGATTCCGTGATTATACGGATATTATTGAGGAATTTGGAAGATATATATATATCGTTATTCCCAATACAATATTTGTTGATTTCAGAATTTGATATTGAATATAAGCCAATATAATTTCTATTCAAAGCCTTTTATTTAATGTCAAATTGGATTTTGGGTTTGTCGTGAATAGTGTCTTCAATAACACTGTTCTTAAACCCCGATGAGAAAAGAATAAATCTTTAAATTAATATTTAATGAAGTTTCCCAATAAATTGATATTTAATGGGAATTAAACAAAATAAATTGGGAATGGGATTTTGGGTTCGTCGTGAATGGTATCTTCAATAACACTGTTCTTAAACCCCGTGTGAAAAGAATAAATCTTTTAATTAAGATTATTATAGTTTCCAATTATATTTATTAATGGGAATAAAATGAAATGTGAATAGGGTTTATTGTGAACTGTGTTTTTAACAACATTTGTTCTTTAACCCAATTAACAGTGAAAATATAGTTTCGAATTTATAAATCTTTTATTAGGATTTAATGGAAATTTTCTAAAGTAAGGTTTTCAAATTTAATATATTAAATTGGAATTGAATGGGATTCAATTTGGTAATAATCGAGATGAACTTCTGTGAATGAAGACCATTACCATATATGGAACTTAAAAGGCTTTGCCGCTATTCATTTTATATTATTAGTCTGACATGGGAATTTATATCGACTATGTACTGTTATGATTTCCGTGTAGATTCCATTTTGATGGAAGAAGAATTTGGGGTTTATCGTGAACTGTGTTTTAAATGACATTAGTTCTTTAACCTAGTTAAAGGCAAGATTAATTTCTTAAATTTGAGTTATCATAAAGTATTGATTTTTGATATTAGTACCAAATTGGAGTTCAGTTAAAATTTTAATTAGATTAAAATGAGAAAGAGATAATTAAATTTATCAAAATCATGAAATGATCGAGAATGGAGTACCACCAGTTTTACTCCAAGTGATAGTTAAATCTTTAATTAGATTTGAACGTGAAATGGTAATTAATTTTATCGATAACACAGTGGGTGTTAGATATGGAGTACTACCCATTTTGCTCCATAGGATGAATAGGTTGGGATTGGGATAATAAATAAATAAATGATTACTTCGGTAAGGCTCGCTAATCCCGACTAGTTAATAAACCGTAGTTTGGTTTAGAATTGAGAAAGGAAAAATAAAATCTTTTGAAATTGAGATCCAAAAGAAGATTTAAGAATAAATTTAAAAGAATTTATCTTTGATAAAATTAATGGGAACCTTTCCCTAATAATGTGAATATTTAAATAAAGGAATATTTTGAATTGGAATGAGGCATATGATGTGTTTTTATAGCAATTGATCATAAAATACGCGAGTTAATCGGAAAGGCCGGGTCTAACCCATTCTGAATAATTACTACGATGATCAAAAGTCGTAGATGAAGACGGTGGTTGAAGACCGGAGATCTTCACATCGTTTGGATGATTACTGATGTCTTGATTGGGCTATACACCCAAGACAACGTAATAAGTAGTGATCGTCCAGACGTACTTGGAGATCGACCAGATATACGAGGACCTCTCTCTTGTATTGGACATATAGGACGAGGAATAAGGTGCCTCCGGTTTCGTTCAGACCCGGAACAGACTTGTAAATGGATGTGTGTCTGAAATTGGATTTCATTCTGTTCTAATTGATTTCTATTAAATATATATTTGTTTGGTGGAGGAGAATTTATTCTCCTGCTTAGCACCCTTCTCTTAGACATACGAGCTTAGAGGTTATGTATTGATAGACATCAGTTATATGGCGTGAATTGTCAGTGTGGCATGCCAAGATGCAAATCATCAAGGCTTTTGTTGAAAAGTAGAGTCTTGTGATTGATGATCAAAGCACAACTTTAATTAGCATAGCTTTGTGCATAGCGTTACTTCGCGAGCCTCATACCCCGGTATGAACCAGAAATGGGAGAAGGACCCCAAGAGGACATGCGTTTCTTTCTAGCTAGAAGTGATGTCATGGTATGGATCCCAGACATTTTTACTTATATGGATGATGGAAAGTAAGGTACCTGGGATATTGAATCCCTAGTGGCTTAAATTTTATGCCTCATAGGGCAGGGAAACGTATTGTTCAGGCATAACTAATCCACTAAAGTATTGGTGGACCGGCCCTGACGCATCTAGGTGCAGTTGCGGCTGTTTCCTGAGACATGGGTTAGATTTTCTCGAATTCGGTAAGGACGATCCCTTGCCTTGGTTTATAGATGGAAATCAAACTTCTAATACGACATTGTGCGGTTTTGATTGTAGAACTAGTATGGTGACATGATATATGGTACCCTTGTCGTCTATGATTGATACATTTATATTTGAAGTTGTTTTTGACATTATACACTTATAGTAACATCGAAATAATTTGTTTTAAATGTAACAAGCATGTCTGGCTATTATAAGGGAAAACTCTATCCTCCAGTTTGCGTTGTGTGATGGGGCCTGAGTCTTATAATAGCTTAATTTTTCAAAAAGCATTGCGTTTTTTTGTTTTAAACTAAGATTCATGTGGAGTAAACCCGTTCCGTGTTTTATGGCGTGGTCCCATGATTTCCCAACCTTTAAAGTAAAGATTAATAACTGTTTTAGTTCTCACACTGATCCCATGACTGACCTAGAGTTTATTGTTTTAACCTAAACTCTGGGTGCCCCTATTTTCCACACGGGCAGCTAGTAGTTTGGGTTTTGCAGATATTTTATTCACATGATCCTGGTTTACAACAGAAGCGATATTCAGAAAGCTCTGTATCCATGTATTTCTTTCAGTTGTATTTTGTACTATTTTTCCGCTGCTATTTAAATGTAACTTAAATCTCTGATATTTTCTGATGTAAATTATCTACTCATACTCTGAAATATTCTTGTATTTTAATGTAAATGTTGTAATAAGCAATGAAATGTTCTTCTGTTTGTATTCTAGTTTTTCGTGTTCTCAACTAAATCCAGGCTTTCCCTTACGGGCGAGTTTGAGTCGTTTCAATAAGCATCCTCTTCCGCAGATAGACGATTTGTTTGATCAGTTGAATGGAGCGAGAGTGTTCTCCCAGTTAGATCTCGCAACAGGATTTCATCATCTTCGAGTAGCAGCTGAGAGTATTCCTAAAACGACATTTCAGACTGGATTCTATGAGTGGTTAGTCATGCTATTTGGGTTGACCAATGCACCAACATACTTTGTGGAACTTATGAATATGGTATTCAGGGGTCAATTAAATAAGCTTTTTCTTGTGTTTGTAGATGATATCTTGGTTTAATCGAGGATAGAGGAAGAACACGAGGGACATTTGAGGATAGTGATGGAGGTGTTGAGGAAACACCAATTGAAAGCGAAAAATTTTAAATGTCACTTCTGTAGGAGGGAAGTGAGATTCTTGGACCATGTTGTTTCAAAGAATGGTATTGCCGTGGATCTTGCAAAGATGGCTACAGTGCAAGATTGGTCTACGCCCAAGAATGCAATGGACATGAGAAGTTTCTTGGGGTTAGCTCGATATTATCGTAAGTTATCCAAGACTTCTCCAAGATAGCGGCACCGTTAACTCAGTTGACTAAGAAGAATCGAGATTTTGCTTGGGACGGAAGGTGTGAGAATGCATTTAAGAGCCTAAAGGAGAAGTTAACGTGCGCACCAATGTTAGTTATTCCTAAGGGGAAAGAAGAGATGACGGTATACATGGATGCTTGTGGTACCGGACTAGGTGTTGTACTAATGTAAGGAGGTAGGGTTGTAGCTTATGCTAGTCGGCAAATAAAACCGCATGAGAAAAGATATCCTGCCCATGATTTGGAATTGGAAGCGATCGTGTTCGTGTGAAAGATGCGGAGACATTATCTCTTGGGAGAAAGATTTGAGTTGTTTACCAATCATAAGTCGATAGATATCTTTTCTCCCAAAAGGATTTAAATCTTCGTCAGTACAGATGGTAAGACTTCTTGGGTGCATATGATTTCAATATCGCATACACACCTGGAAAGGGCAATGCGATTGCTGATGTATTGGGTAGGAGACATGCCAGCTTAGGGGCTATGTTTCTAGAATGAAAGAAACTGGAGTATATCGCAGGATATGATTTCAGACCAAGTGTGAATTGGATCTAGAGATGTTAGCAAGTTTGATGATCAGACCGACTTTGATTGAGCGGATCGGTTCCAGTCAGAGAGATGATCCTAGCCTATTGGAAATCATCTCCGAGGTAGAGATGGATATCGACAGTGAGGAGATGAACAAGCATGGACTTGATCGAGAAGGATGGCTTCGAAAGAATGGGAGACTAGTTGTACCCAATGTTAATGGATTGAGAGACAGAGTGCTTAGAGAATGTCATCACTCAAAACTGACTTTACATTCCGGTGGTAACAAAATGTATCGAGACATGAAGCAGACATACTACTGGGAAGGGATGAAGAGAGACGTTGGAAAGTTCATATCCAAATGCATGAACTGCCAGCTAGTTAAAGCCATGCAAAAGAAGCTTAGTAGTTTGTTTCAACCGCTGGAAATTCCCGAATGGAAATGGGAACAAGTCTCAATGGATTTCATTGACGATTTACCAAGGACTAGATCGGGTCATGATAGTATTTGGGTGATTGTGGATCTATTGACCAAAAGTGCAAGGTTTATACCAATCAAGTCAAATAAAACGGCAGCTAAGTTAGCAGAACTGTATATGAAGTGAGTAGTGAGATTTCATGGAGTACCTAAAGGTATTGTGAGTGACCGAGATCCATTATTTACTAGTGGATTTTGGAAGAGCTTACAAGAAGCTTTAGGGTCAAGATTACATCTCAGTACCGCGTACCATCCCCAAACCGACGGTCAAACAGAGAGAGTGAATCGTGTATTAGAAGATCTCTTGAGAGCTTGTATATTGGATTTTGGAGGGTTATGGGATGACCATTTGCATCTGGTTGAGTTCGCGTATAATAATAATTATAACTCCAGTATTGGTATAGATCCATTTGAAGCTTTGTACGGAAGACCGTGCAACTCACCATCGTGTTGGTTGGAAACCGGTGAGAAATTTGTGCTTGGGCCAGATGTAATATGAGAAACTTTTGATAAGATCAAGATTATTCAACAGCGAATGAAGGCTGCACAAGATAGGCAGAAGAGTTATGCTGATAAAAGGCGAAAAGATTTGAAATTCTTCGTTGACGACTTGGTATTCGTCAAAATTTCTCCGTTGAAGCATGTAATTCGATTTGGTAGAAGAGGTAAGTTGGCACCAACTTTTGTTGGTCCGTTTCTAGTTCTCGAAAATGATGGGAATTTAGCGTATAAAGTTGGATTGCTCGACAGGATGGCGGATGTTCACGACGTGTTTCATGTTTCCCAGTTAAGGAAGTTCGTGCTTGATTCTGATATGACTATTTCACCAAATCAGTTGGATGATATCGAGGTAGAATCCAAGGCATTTGGGAGCCGTAGGACGATTCGTATTGTCGGACATGGTACGAAACAACTTCGAAGGAAGACGGTGGAACTAGTCAAGGTCCAGTGGGGCAATAATGAGAATGACTGTACTTGGGAAACAGAGGAGAGCATAAGGAAGTCATATCCAGAACTCTTTGCGTGGTAAGATTTTAAATCGCGATATAGTTATTCCCTTGTTAGTAAACCGCATGCTAGGATAAGCTAATTATGTAAATGTGTGTGTATGATTGTTGTAAATGGTTGATAGGCATGTGGGACACCGTTGTATATTTTTTGGTTAAAGAATTTTGGAGGCGAAAATTCTTAAGGGGGGGGGGGGGAGGGGTGTAATGACCTGCATTCTATGTATTGGAGGATAGTAGAATATTTATTTTATTTTCATACGAAGTTGTATGGCCGTGTAACTTCGGGACACGACTATTGGGGTCATTTCCCACATTCATGATTTTTGTCGAATTTCAAACGACCGTTTTGCCCCTGTGAATCTTTTTTCGCCTGTAACTTTTGATTGGTAAGGAGTTTTGACCTGAAACCACTTCCACTGGATTCGGATGATGGTTTACCTTTCCGTATAGTAGTCACATTAATGAAATGGACTTATAGATATGGCTGAAATAAGATCTGAACATGGAAAAACAGCCTAATTGGGCTTAACATGGTGATTAGCGGCTAGGCCCATTACCCATTTCGGGATTAGGATTATGGGAGGGCTGAAAGGGGTTAGAGAATCATCTCCTTTCATTTCTTTAGCCTTCACAAACATTTCTCTAACCCTAGTAATGGCCTCCATCTTTCAAATCTCTCTTTAATCATTTTCTAATCACATATTAGCCAGATCTACACCAAATCAAGGCGGATTAGCATCAAATCAGAGATAGATCTGCTGCTATACATAGGAATCCATGACAAATTAGTTAGAGTTTCAGATCTATAGTTTATTTGTGGCTAAGGTGAGTGATTTGAACGCTTATTCACTAATTATGGCTAATTATGGGTGATTAGTGATAATTAGCAAAATTATACCTCAGAAAAATATGGAAAAATATGCATAAATTCTAGAATCATATTTTATGTCACTGATATAAATTTGGATTAACTTGGATTGAGGTTGCTAATCACAGAATTTAGGGGATTAAGGGGAAAATCATGGATTTGGGTATGTTTCATCCTATATAATACATGTGATTGACGTTTTAATGTTTTTGGTTGATCCCATATGTTCCTACAGCTATTTGGTATGATCTATGTTTGCATAGAAAAGTTAGAATGGTCGTAAACACCGTCGATAGGCGAAAAAATGGTTTGTTGGAAAATGGTGCAGGCTATTGGTCGAGCGACCGACCCATAATACCCAACTGACCCAATAACGATGTTCGACCGACCCATGGTGTTCGACCGACCCAAATATGCATGTTCGACTGACCCAAATATGCATGTTCGACCAGCCAAACATACATATTCGACCGACCCAAATATGCATGTTCGACCAACCCAATTATGCATGTTCGACCGACTAGGGTTGCAATGTTCGACCAACCCTATGGAAGATCAATTCTAATCCGACCAAAATCCAAGATGCAAAGGTAGTTTAGACGAGAAGTGATGGCTTAAAATCCAAATGGGGATCGATGGGTTAACTTCTAAAGTTGGGCTTTGCTGCAGGACATGTGCAAAGGGGTTATCGATATCTATGACTTTGGTTCACTACTGAGAGAGGGGGCATTGATTATGGACCAGTGCGGTGGGTCAGAGGTTGTATGGAGTCGAACTCCATCAGGGCCTCCAAGGGCAAAGTGGTCGCAGTGATAGTTGGACGGGGTGAGACTCCGTGATGTCCCCAATAGTTCTGGTGATCAAAGTGGTGGATACCGTATGCTTTACGCACTGAGTGAGAGATATGAGGATAATTGCTATGTTTGATGTCTGCTATCACCATGACATGCACACTCCCATTTTACACTTTATATTAGTGTTACCTTAGAGTACTGTACATCTTTTTGTGCTAAATCTTTGGTTGCAGGTCCAGGTTCAGGTATGATCATTTATACCTGTTTTTGTTTTATTTTGTGTTGCTATCACTCATACCAGACTTTTGTCTGATCCATAGTTTTATGTCTCTTCTTATTACTCTAGGTGCTTCTAAACGAGCAGACTAGAAAAAGGTTAGGTGGTTATGCACGAGTAGCTGTCGGGAGACGAGTATGAGGCTTACACGTACTATTTACATATATTCTCCCTGTGTTGTTACTGGTCACTACTTTAGGCATTAGTAGTGTACCTTTTGTTTTCAGCAAAAAATGGCTCAGACACCAAAAGTACTAGAATTGTACTTCACCGATACGATAAGAAAATAAATAGAGCTGTACTTAATAACGATTGATAGTAAAAATGCAAATAAGGAAAAATAGAGACGAGATTTAGAGTGGTTCAGCCTTGTGCTCGGCCTACATCCACTATGAAGATTACTTGCACTCTTAAAATGAAGATTACAAAATACATCAACTCTCTTTTGTCATACATCTCTATATTCACTCAACATACTCTCATTTATACATATCAATCCTGGGATTTTATGAGAAAATGGTAGAATTTGGGGAGGAGAAGGATGGATGAATGATTGAGAAGGAGGATGTCTTTGATTTTCTGATTACAAGTTTGAACTAGATGTCATGGCCAAATCGGTGATGAACCTCTGGACGGAGAACATGATCCAAATCTTTAAGGAATGACTAAAAATAGAATTTAGCAGCACTCCATCGTTCAGAAGATTCCCCCCTTTGTGTTGGTAACCATGGCCTATTTATAGGTGAGACTCCTCAGAGCAATGAGCTGAAGTTCACATATGCAAGCGACAGATCATTTCAGCTGGTAATTACCAAAATGCCACTGCCTGGTTGTTGCCAGCTGTCTGTAGTTGTATCCAGCTGTCATGTGCGAGCACTTTATAGGGGCAATCGTTTTGAGTAGTCGAGTGAGCGACTTTAGTTAATGCCCATCGGAAGTGGCTATATCTGGCACTTGGTGAATTGTTATCCGATTCTTTTGATTTGTGAATTGAGAGGGCGACCAAGGTCGTACTTATGGTTGAGCGATTTTGGAGTAAAGTACGGGACTGGCATCAGTTCTTCTTTGTGCTTTGCTCGACTGAATTCCTCGGTTTACGAATGTGTGACCTTCTCTAATTCGAACGCCCTTAGCAGGTTGCTTAAGGATATTCATTCTCACTGCCTTTTCACCATGCCGTTTCTCAGTATGGCTATGCTATGTGGTCGCCCCTGATCCTGTTAAGTGAATAACTCGTCTTGTTTTTCCATTCGAGCGACTTTGTTTTAATACGAACGACCGACCTTTGCTTCCGTGACCGGGTCATAACTTGCATCTGGCTTTGGTTTGAGACATGGGTACATAAAAACATTGTGAGAGCTTGCTTTGTAGTTCTAACTCAAGCTCAGTCCTTTAAAGGATAAACATTTGAATCTTGTTCTATATGGTTGCTTCTTATTCTTTGCCAGACGTTTAAGCGCCTCGGTTAACCAATATTCATGAGCGACCCTGATGGTGCTCGTTCTGTAGTTTCTGCTTAGATTTTGTAGTTTAGTGTGCGTATGGTTTTTTAGGAATCAACACCTTTTCTATTTTTCTTTAGAGACAGTATTTTGAAGTTATAATAATGTTTTGAATGGTAAGCTATATTTTGGATTCTGCTACTCTGATGGATATGGTTTACTTTTCAGCTTATGCACTGTCTCACCTGTTTTATATCAAGTTATGTTACTATTATATTTTATTCCATATGCTGTGAGATATGCTACAGGTTCTTGATGATTAGTTTCAAATCCCTTTCTTTTGACGACCGTCCCGTGCTGGTTGGACATCGACACAACACATTTCGTAGAAATGTCGGCTGGTGCGGGGCGGGCCGTCACATAAGTTCATGTAAATATATGTATAAGTATTTAGTTGTGTCAGATATTTGTTAAAATCTACCCTCGTAGTATAACACGAATGCAAAAAATATTATATATATATATATATATATATATATGTAAATGGCTATAAATAGCCATGACTGGACAAAATTCATCTGAACCAGTCGACTAGTTCAAAACAGACCATTCGACTGGTCAAAGAAATTCTGCCTAGTAATGGCTAGTTTATACATGTTTTAAATGTATACGATTTTTAGTAACCAGTTGACTAGTGATTTATAGACCAGTTGACTGATTCGAAACAACAACCATTTTTATGAAAGGTTGCCATTCTTCGTGAAGGATTTTCTCTTCATTTCTTAAAAGAAATGGGTGCATCTCTCTGATTAAACTCTTAATGAAGGACCACTACCTTTTAACTATTATATATACACTTCAAACTCAGTTTTCTAATCACAAATCTTTCCGATTCTAATCTATTTTCTGATCTACATTTCTATACTCTTGCATTATAAAAAGCTTTCATATATTCAAGTTACTTGTTGAATCATTGGAATTATTTCATATCTCTTGATTCAACAAGTAATATACTTCCTTCAATCTTCACATACACGTTATATTCTTAAGGATAAGATTATAGGAAGGGTGCACTCAATCATTGGCTATTCAGTATTTTAAGAACACAAGCAGAAGTCAAACTACTGTAATGTGTAAATGTCATGTGTCGGTGCTCAAGCGGGGAAACCCTTGTTGGGGCTCGGATTGTTGTGAACATGTTCCTCCGGGTGAAGAAAGGGCATTGATAGTGAATTCCAAAAGGAGAATGGGACTGTACGTAGGACGGGAAATCCGAACCAGTATTAAATTCCTGGTGTCGCTTTATTTACTGCTTTTACTTGTTTGTGGCATTCTATGTCATTTAGTTTTACTTGTATAATTGTATTAGACAAGTTCATATATCATAGTCAATTCTGCTTAATTCCATGTATAAAGATCCTACACAAAGTCGCACGATTTTTCATTTGGTATCAGAGCCTGGCGTTCTAGAGATCGTAACAACATCCTAGAATAAATGGCAATAAATAAATCTTGTTAAGTGATTAGAAAAAGGAAGAGCAACAAAGTAGAATCAAGAGAGCAAGGAAGAAAATATCTCATGGCTAAAGACAGATCACAATCGGTATATATACATTTCATTATATAAAAATCTTTTGTTAGACCTTGAAAAATTGTTAAAAGATTTTAAAAGTTTGAGTAAACTTAATGCAATTATTTTAGCCAAGTTTAAAGTTTGTGAGCAAGAAAATTCCAAATTAAAAGAGGAAAACAATTGTTTAGTAAAACAAACCAAATGTTTTGAAAATACCTTAGAAGAGCTTGTTTTTCAAAAGGATTTCCTTCAAAAAGAAAATGAGCGATTAATAGATAAAATCAATTATCTTTTAAAGGAAATCGATGATTTACAAAGTAGAAATAAATCATCAGAAGATTCTTTAAACAATTCAACTTTTTGCGTAGAAAGGCAATGTGAAGAACCCTATATCTAAATCTAGCATTTCAAAATCATGCTCAAACTTCTAAAGGCGCTAAGGAATACAAAGTGAGATGATTTCCGCCAAATAGAATGGATGTTGAAGTGATTGATCGATCCCCAATTAATATAATAAAGGTCCTTTCTATCAAACTTAGGAAGCGTTCCCATCAATTGTCACTAGCATTCCCGTTCCGTTGGTCCCCTTAGGTGTACTTGGCTCGGTCCTCCATCCAATTCCCCCTTCCCTGCTCCTTAGCACTCGCATTCTAGTTTTTTTAATTTCGTCTATTGAAAAATAGAATGAAGTTTTAACTGAAAAGAATTTGGAATTATCTAAAGAATATGAGAATTTAAAGGTTAATAATAATATTTTGAAAAATGAAATTTCCGACTCAAAAGAAAATTTTGAAAAATTACAATCTTCTTTAGATAATCCAGAATCTCAAATTTTTGATCTCAAAAATGAGAATGATACTTTAAAAAGGGAGAATTTTGAATTAAATAAAGAAATTGATATACTGAAAACCAGCAAAATTTATTTTGAAAATGTCAATCGCAACGTTGGAATAAAATTTGAAAAATGTACAAGTAAGTTCGCGAAATTTATAGGTCAGAATGATTTAAACGAGATTTTGTCTAGTTCACGACCTTTACGTGATAAAAGTGGTTTAGGTATAATAAAACCAATCATAGAACTAGTACTAGATATGCTTTTATATATAATAAAAACATCACTGCTAGTACTAATGCACGAGTAAATCCAAGATCCAATCATTATAGAAATTCGAATACTTCTATGACTAGAGATATCTATAATAAATTTAGAAGTACAAAATGAAATACCAATAGAAGTTATTTAAGAATTTGGGTTCCCGTAAGTTGGAAAAACAAAGAAAAATATATTGATGATTATTTTAATTCAGTAGTCAATAATGAAAATTTCATTTTTAAAGGTTCCATTAAACCTTCTTGGGTATGGTTACCTTCCATCTAACCCTTGGACCCTAATGAAGGAAGTGGGTACCAAAGTATATATATATCATATTTTTTGCAGGTACACCACAACAAAAAGAAGGCTATTTTCGTATCTCTAAATATATGTGAAAACAAATTTCAGTTTATCGAAAAGCACATGATCTAATATCTCCTAAAGGTGCTATAATGATTTATGTTCTCTACTATGCTCGATTACTACTTTATCATGATACTTATTTTTTTAATCGATGATTAAATGGGAGAGAAATATTGGACATATATTATATACACTAACATTTTGTTACAGGAAAGCAAACAGTAAGTATATTATATTCGGAAAAAATGTTGTAGATAAGCTTTTTATTTAGGGGGAGATGAATATATACAGACATACATTCAGGGGGAGAAATTCATTATCTCAACGAAAATGGAAGGTGTTGTCACCAATCAAAATAGGGAGAGAATGTTGATTCACGAGATTTTCGATTCATGACAACAAAGGAATGAAGATCATATTGAAGAGCTAAGTTCATATATATATATATATATATAAGTATTTAGTCTTGTTAGATATTTGTTAAAATCTATCCTCACAGAATAACACGAATGCACAAAACATTATATATATATATATATACACACACACACATATATGTAAATGGCTATAAATAGCCATGGCTAGACAAAATTCATCTGTACTAGTCGACTGGTTCAAAACAGGCCAGTCGAGTGGTCAAACAAATTCTGCCCAGTAACGGCTAGTTTCTACATGTTTTAAATACATCCGATTTTCAGTATTTTTAACAAGTTGACTGGTAATTTACAGACCAGTTGACTGATTCGAAACAACAATCATTTTTATGAAAGGTTGCCATTTTTCATGAAGGGGTTTCTCTTCATTTCTAAAAAGAAATGGGTGCATCTCTTTGATTAAACTCTTCATGAAGGATCACTGCCTTTTAACTATTACATATACACCTCAAACTCAGTTTTCTAATCACTAATTCTTTCCAATTCTAATTTATTTTCTAATCTACATTTCTATACTCTTGCATTCTAAAAAGCTTTCATATATTCTAGTTACTTGTTGAATCACTGGAATTATTTCATAACTCTTGATTCAATAAGTAATATACTTCCTTCAGTCTTCATATACACATTATATTCTTGAGGATAAGATTAGAAAGGATATACTCAATCACTGGCTATTCAGTGTTTCAAGAACACAAGCAGAAGTCAAACTCTTGTAATTTGCAAAAGTCCTATGTCGGTGCTCAGGCAGGGAATACTTGTTGGGGCTCGGATTGTTGTGAACTTGTTCCTTTGGGTGAAGAGAGGGTGTTGATAGTGAATTCCAGAAGGAGTCTGGGATTGGACGTTGGACGGGAAGTCCAAACAAGTATAAAATTCCTGATGTCACTTCACTTACTGCTTTTACTTATTTGTGATATTTTATATCATTTATATTACTTGTATAACTATTGTATTAAAAAATTTAGTATATCATAGTCAACTCTGCTTTATTCCATATATAAAGATCCTACACAAAGTCATGCGACTTTTCGTTGTGGTGAGGCACTTTGTACAACTCTTATAGTGTAATCCAATGTTGTTTGAGTATTTCATGGTGATATGAAAAAGTTTAAGATTCTTCTCAATTCTGCTTCACTATTAATGTCTATGTATGTTCTATTATATTTTATCCTTGCGCTATGAGTTATACGACAGGTTTTATTATATTACGCTACCCAGATGATCGTCCATAGTTGCCTGGCACGTCTTTCAATGCATTATTCCTCTTTTCAAGTGCAAGAGTTATGGGAGGTCGTCACAGGGTTTCTGCATCTTTTAGCCTTCTGCTAACATAATAGATTGGGATTGTGCTCCATTATCTTCTCCGATGAGAACTGAGATAACTGCATATTCTGAGACAGCCATGTAAAGGTAGAGATGCTGCCCTCTCTCGAGGCTAGAAATAATCGGAGGTTTCCCATATAATCCTTTAACTCATGAAAA
The DNA here is from genome assembly GCA_030737875.1 of Allium sativum. NCBI lineage: Eukaryota > Viridiplantae > Streptophyta > Magnoliopsida > Asparagales > Amaryllidaceae > Allium > Allium sativum. Next base: position 827,985,457 of record CM060913.1, read on the forward strand.
GCCTTTCTGCATTCTTCGTTCCATTCAAAGTTCTTTTTCTTTATTACATCAAAGAAATGAACACACTTATCAGTTGCTTTGGAGATGAGCCGACTCTGGGCCGCTGTCTTTCCGTATAAACTCATAACTTCTTTTGTGACAGCCCGCACTTTATGTATTGGTGGATCATAAAATATTTTTATTTAATTCCTTTAGGGTCAGATCATTCACATATTTTGATATGTTGATTATGGGGATGTGTGACATATCCATAATTTTTTATCAATATTATTTATGAGCATTTTCCCATGTAAGTGTTGTACATGGCACATTTTTTACTAGGATCGAATCAGGTGCTGGGATCGATTCTATTATAAAGGAAATGACGTTTTCAATTCCGTAGATGGTCACATTAAAGATTTAGTTCAACATTTTAGGTGCTATTGTTGTTTTAGTGCTACACAATTTTGGACTGACTAATCAGTCATTAGTGGGCTGATTAGTTAGGCCATTAAGGCTAGGAGTTGTTGACTATAAAAAGAGGGGTAGAGGCAAGGATAATGGTTTAGTTTCTTCATTTATCTCATTTAGTTGAGCTTATGATCCTCCTTGCTCAATCAAATACATCTCCACCCCATTAAATTCTTGGGTCTACATTAGAAGATTGAAGATCAGCAACAAGGAAGAGTAGATCTCATCAAGGAAGTTGATTCGAATATCGTACATCACTATTTTTCGTTGTTCAGATTAGAGATTCATCAATTTCGAGCAAATTTGTGGATTTGGTGGGTGATAAACATCTCTTGCACAGATTCAATGAAGTATATGGGTTCTTTGATCTTTAGTTCAACAGTTTAGGTGCTATTGTTGTTTTAGTGCTACACAATTTTTGGACTGACTAATCAGTCATTAGTGGGCTGATTAGTTAGGCCTTTAAGGCTAGGAGTTGTTGGCTATAAAAAGAGGGGTAGAGGCAAGGATAATGGTTTAGTTTCTTCATTTATCTCATTTAGTTGAGCTCATGATCCTCCTTGCTCAATCAAATACATCTCCACCCTATTAAATTCTTGGATCTACATTAGAAGATTGAAGATCAGCAACAAGAAAGAGTAGATCTCATCAAGGAAGTTGATTCGAATATCGTACATCACTGTTTTTCGTTGTTCAGATTTGAGATTCATCGATTTCGAGCTAATTTGTGGATTTGGTGGGTGATAAGCATCTCTCGCACGGATTCAATGAAGTATATGGGTTCTTTGATCTTATTTTCATCATTTCAAGTCATTTTCACATAGATTCATGGTAAGTATATTTTCATTCAAATCACCATAGGATCTAATCTAGCAACTTAAATCGATAGATTCATGTGTTAATGAAATGTTTATGCAAGTTTAAATCCATTTATTGATTTGTTTATTGTTTAATCATGATTTGGTGAATTTCATATGTTTGTTGATGGTTATTTGATGTGTTAGTGCTTGTTTGATGATCGTTTGATTGTGTCGTTGAATGATTGTTTGGAGTAGCAAGGATTTGGAGTTGGATTGGTTTTGAGTGTATATCGTGTCATGTTGTGCAAGAAAAATTGGATGGATCAATTAATTGCAAGGATCGTGATGGATTGTTGATGGATCAGTGATGGATCGGTGATGGATCAACGACCGATTCAGTGATGGATCCATGACCGATCAATCAAAGATATGGCCAAGCAAAGTTTATATTTATTGGAAGATGGTCGTAACTTCAAGGTGAATTCTGATGGAATGTTCGAAGCATGATGAGATATTCGTTGATGGATGAAGTGCAGTGAAGTTGTGAAGACGACTCAAGGATGATTTTAGCTTGTAGATAATGGTTATTCAAGATGATTTGAGCTGATAGATGGTCAGTGACGACGACTAGAGTTATTGGAGGTCAAGGGATTGTCGTTAGTTGGAGGTTCTAACGGACTCAAAGTAGGGATATAATAGGGACGCTTAATAGACTAGATGATTAGTCAAGTGCCCCAGGTATCAATGAAAGGCCTAGATACAAGTCACGATGGCGTATGGAGTTTTGCTAGAACCGGGGTTACCATTATCCCTCGATAGATGGCTTGATGTTGAGCTAGCCATATGATTAACAATGGTTCATGGCAAGGCCAATAGTGATAGCCAAAGTTATGGATGTTATTGTTTGGTTGTATCATCTTGTGTGGATTTTCCGACGTCGAGTGAGATATCTCTTGGGTGCTTTTCTGATGTTGGTTTTGGCCTTCGAGGTTTGTGCTTGGGAGGTGTTGAGCTCGATTAGGATGGTTTAAGCTTGATAATTGGTTGTTGTGGACGTACTATTTGCCTCTTCTCTAATTTTTTGGAAAAGTCTATCACTGTCAGATGTGGAGGAGACAAGTTTGGGTTTCTTCTCTGTTGGTAGATTAGATGATTGATCCACCTATTTCTTATATACTTTATTGATGATGTTGGATAGATGTTTTATCGTTCATTAAGACTGTTGTCAGACTCAAGGTTTTATGTTTCCTCTTATTACCATGGGTTGTTCATCCATGTTGTTATGGATGAGCAGACTAGGTGGCAGGTAGTAGATCTTAATGAGGACGATGCTGATGAGCGACAACGAGCTAGAGGATTACGTATTAGTTTCCAACCATACATATTATGTTGTTTTCTGCTGGTATTGTTTAGATGCTACTCTGAGTGAACTTGTAGTGAGGATCCTTGTACAGATTCTCATGACGTAATCCAATGATGTATGGATATTCTTTCTTGATGATATAAAAGTTTGAGTTTTTCTTCAGTGATGCTTCACTATTAATGCCCGTTGTATATGTTCTATTATATTTTATCCGTGCGTTGTGAGTTATATGACAAGTTTCGTGTGTGTTATTATACCCTGATGATCATCCATATCTGCCTGGCATGTCTTTCAATACACTATTCTCCTTGTTTAAGTGTAGGGGTTATGAGCAGTCGTCACATCTTTGCTTCTCTTACGTTCTTCCATATCTTTTATGGCTATAATTTGATCGGGGCTAGCCTCAGTCCCTTGTTCGCTGACAACATATCCTAAAAACTTTCCAGATTGAACTCCGAAGGAGCTTTTTTGCGGATTTAGTTTCATTTATTATTCTCTTAGGATGTTGAACATTTTTTCCAAATCATTCAGATGATTCTCTGCCTTAGTAGATTTCACTAGCATGTCATCTATATATACCTCCATGTTTCGTCCTATTTGACCTTGAAACATCCTATCAACCAGCCTCTGATATGTTGCGCCAACGTTCTTTAGCCCAAAGGGCATTACTTTGTCGCAAAAGTTTCCCCAATCGGTGATGAAGCTGGTGTGTTCCTCATTAGGTTTATGCATAGGGATCTGGTTGTACCCCGAGTAGGCATCCATAATGGACAATAGCTTATGCCCGTTGGTTTCATCCACCAACTGATCTATCCGGGGAAGAGGGTAGCAATCCTTTAGGAAAGCTTTCTTTAGGTCCGTATAGTCAATACTAGTCCTCTATTTCCCATTGGATTTCTTCACCGTCACTGGATTAGCCAACCACTTGGGGTAGAAGAATTCACAAATAATTTTTTTTGTAAGCAACTTCTTGACCTCTTCTTCCAAGGCTTCCGATCTGTCTCTGTTGTATTTCCTTTTCTTCTGTCAGATGGAGGTCATAGACAGACTAATGTTCATAGCATGGCTCATGACTGAAGGGTTTATTCCTACCATGTCGGAGTAAGTCCATGCAAACACATCCTTATTATGTAATAGGAATTGGATCAAGTCTCTTCTTCCGACCTCTTCCCTACATTGATGGTTCTAGTTTTATCAGTTGAATCAACATTTATTTCTTCCAAATCTTCTATGGGTTTGATTCTTTCCGTATCTCCTAGGGAATCTAATTTTGTGACAATTCCTTCTTCTACTAAGTTTACTTCATCGGCCCTCTTTCTCCTTAAGGAAGTGTACCTACCATTCATATGATTATTAGCTTCATTGATTCTTATTTAAGCTTTGAATGTCGGATGTAAGAATCCGACATCCAAAGGTTGAAAATCTGTAGAATAATCAAAATAAGCAGAATACTCCCCTTCGTATTGGTCAACGGTTGCGAAATACAATTCATGAGAGCTAAAATGCTCCCTCATGATCATTCCCCAGCCTTGATTAGTCAGGAATTTCATCATTGGATATTTGGATGAGACGAAAACATTCATTTCATCCAAAGCGGGTCGTCCAGAGAAAGCGTTGAAGTAGGAAGGTTGGTCAATGACGACAAAGAGAGTCTCAAAGGTTCTGTGAAGAGGAGACAACCCCACTCGAGCTAGGAGCTTGATTTACTCCACTAAAGTTGAACCTTTGTTACTGAATCCAAAGTTAGGCTCATTGCTCAGTTTCAGCTTTTCTTTGGAGATTCCCATTTGGTCAAAAGCATGCTTAAAGATCACATTGACCGAACTCCCGGTAACAACAAGAATTTTGGCAACTACAGAAATCCCAATCTGAGCTGCTATCATGAGAGGATCATTGTATGGGTGAAGAACCCCCTTCTTCATCTCACTTGGAGAAATCGGTAGATTGTGCATCTTAATGTTGCAGTGGGTATACTTTAATGATGGCTTTTCTTGAATAGAGAATATTCCCTCGCGGATCTCCCTCAGATATCGGTTCCGAACTACTGGCCAGTTTCTAGCTGGATGTGGCCCACCATGGATCACATTAATTCAGTTTATTAATGGGCCTAGATCTAGGTTACCCTCTTCAGTCCACTACATGGGCTGAAACCTCTTGGTGCCCATTAGCATGTTGGACTGATTGTTGTTTGTTCAAAACAAACTCTTTCAGATGCCCTTCGCGAATAAGACTTTGAATAATTCCTTCCAATACCTTGCGTTCGTCAGTCTTACGTCCATTCGTCTTCTGATATTCGCAATACTTTCCTTCATCATAGGGTTTAGGGAAATTCTTAGCTTTAAACAAAACAAGGAAGTTATTAACCCTTTCTTTGGCCACAACGTATACAAAGGAGATGGGTTTGCTTAGAGCTATCGAGTTGGAATTGGAGTCTTCCCATCTTGGCCTTTTTTGATTTCCATTTAGACCAAACCTTCCACCTTGAGGCTTTCGACCAAAGCCCAGCTTTCCTCCTTCCCCTCGAGTCTCGAACTTCTTCTTTGTGTAGTATAATTCGTCCGCTCGGGTGAATTTGTCATCTTTGAAGTGGTATTCTTGCAGATCTTTACACCCATGAATATATAGTTCTTTCAAGAAAGGCGTGTTCTCGATTAACCCCGAGTGGACAGTGATAAAGTTTGTTGTGATCATTCATATCCTTTTCCTTCATAGCTTCTATGTTGAATCTTTTCAAGTAATCTACCAGAGAATCCCCTTGTCTTTGCATAATGTTGGCGTAACTGTGTAATCCACCATCGGATCTTTACAGATACAGAACTATGCAGAAAATTCATAAACAAATTGTTTCCACAAGTCGATGGTATTCTCTTATATTGACGATACCACTTGGCTACGATCCATGGAAGGTTACTGTGAAAAGACGACATCGGACGACCCTTGAAGCGTTATGGAGATACATTTGGATGTCAAAAGACATTTGGTGGTATCAGGATTAGTGGTTCTGAGATACTTTATAGTTGGAACCTTTACTCAATATGGTATCATGATGTGCATAATCTCGTCAATGAAAGGGGATACCCTTTCATTGTCATTGACCCTTTCATCAAGGGTCTTCTTTCCCTTAATACCTAGTAGATCTTTAACCGTTTTCCTTTTTATGTCCTTGAGGTAAGTTTCTATGCTATCGTAGTCCGCCCTCTTAGGATCATGGCCTTTAGAAGTAGAGCTCCCAGACTGCTGCTAACTACATTGATTTCTTTGATGACTTATTCCTCTCAAAGTGGGACTTTTTCTTCTTAGAGAAGCTTGCTTTGAATTTTTCCTTCCCTTCGGAATGTTGGATAAGACCTTTTCTTTTTGGAGATTCTTCTTCTTCCCTTTGACTTGGCTTGGCGATCCTTGAGGACATTTATGCTTGGGCGGCATCCCATTGAGTTTGCATCTCCTAGATTTGTTTCTCTAGAGCCATTAGCTTGGCGGCATTTTCTTCCACGACATTTGGATTTGGTGGTTGCATCGGATTAGAAGTTGCTCCTACTTCAGTATTGTTTAGATTGAGTGTTGGACTCACATTCTCTTCCATAGTAGTATTAGGAGCTGGTTCTTTATTTAGCGCCTCTAACCTTTTTGACTTCATCTTTTCCTGCCATGAAGCAATAGTTTCACCAAATTAGTCTATAATAGAATAATATGATTGGAGGTCTAGGCCCTCCTTCTAGCGCCAAAATGTTAACGATAAAAATCGTTAACACCCAGTTTAAGGTTCGTCAATGCATATAATATGAAATTTAGAGAATAATCGATCTAAAGGATCCTAAATGACAATTCAGCCTCAACAAGCTCAGGTTATTTTTTCGTTTCCTAAATATCAAGACCAATGTCCGAAGATTAGTTACTCTTCCTTCGAGAGGTGAGTATCAAACTTGCCAGACTTAAGAATCAACAATTACCTTGAGATAATGCCATTATAGGCTTACGTAATGTTATGAACTTCATTAACATGATGTCCCCCAGACTAAGGATTTTATAATATACACTGCATTGAGAGGAAACAGGATAATGCTTCACAACAATAAGGTTATCAACATGTTATACCACTTAACGGCTTAGGTGATACTTCCACATCGAACCATCATAGAAAAGGTCTTGGTTGTGTTAGTTATCAAGTCGCAAGCTTACAACAGGTTCCCTTCGTATTGTTATGTTCCATTAGGCTAATTATGAAAGAGTTAATTCATATGTAAAGGATCGAGAGGAGAGATTCCTTGGTTTCACCCATAGTCTTTCCCCTTCCGAAACAGTTGTGGTTATTCCTTTCGTAAAGAAGGTTAACGTTAACTCCCTGTTTAATCAAGATAAACAAAATATGATTATCGAATCAGGAAATATTTAAGTCCTGGACTTCTCCTTTTATTTATTTTGAGTATATTACAAGGATTGAAGAATCCCCAATTTGATTGAGAAATTAAGGTTTGTTCTAAAATAAAGTACAAGGTTGTGGAATGAGAATTTTCCGCCCCCAAAATGTGACCCACGGGGTCTTATTTATAGACAATTTGGGCTACCTTTTGTTATCATCTCAAAAAACCCCTTTCGGATGTGTTAATAGGGTGTCAGTCGTTTTTATGCCTTTCGGCTCTGGCAGTTGTGGTTTCGGCCGCCTTTTTTCCTTCTTCTCAGCATTGTGAACGAGCCCATTTCTTCTTTCAGAGCATCGGTCTCAGCTATATGCTTTCGGTTTTGGTTCTTAATCTTCATAGTATTGCCCTTATGCTTTCAGTTCTTATATCTTCAGTACCTTCATCCTCTTTGGTATCGCCACTAAGCAAGTTACTGTGGATATCCCTTCTTTTTGTGAGCTTCGATTTACTTTCGGTATCCTTTATTATTGGCTTTCGGATGTTATGTCCCATGACTCTGGCATTATTTCTCCTTCGATCCTTCTTTGTTTCGGAAATAAATACCTGGTGTTGGCTTGTCTCCGAAAGTAGACTCTCTACTTTTTCTTCATGACGCTTTCGGTATCGCTACCAAGCTGATGTTGGTAGTGATAACATTCTTGCTGAAGCTTCCACCTTCGTTTAGTCTTGATGTTGAGCTTTTGGTGCTTGACTTTATCTTTTCACTAGTGTCGAAAATAAGCACTTTTGGTAGCTGATAGCGCCTTACTCATTCTCAAGCTAGTGGCTTCGATTCTTCTTGAGTGGCACTATGTTTCAGTACTGAAACAAGTGCTCCTGGTCACTCCACCTCGCTTTCGGACATTGGCTTCCACCTTGCGGGTGTTGTCTCTCACTTTTGTATCTTAACTTCCACCTTTTGGATATGGGTTTCTGCTCAATACCCCTTCGCTTTGGCTTGCTTATGGTGTTGAAATCTAGTAGTAATAAAATTCGCAATGTTTATTTTGGGAAAATGCATCAGGTCTCATGGCACACACACATAATGCAAACGCACACATGGGCAAGGTTTCTCCTTATGATAACCAAAAATGCTTGATACGCAAAAATCATTTGATATTTTCACTAGTGCATAATGTGAAAAATAATTTTCTGCAAGTAAATGTATCAATCTTAGACAACATGGGTACCATATACTACATTTCCAACTACAATGGTCTTATTCATGGCCACCTTCCTTTTCCTCTGCTAGTTTCCCCAATCTACTTTGATTTCCTTTTTTATCGTTTATTCTTTCATCATCCTTCCCAATCGCGAGCTGCTCTACTATTCTGCTTTCTCGATCTTGTATTCGCTCTGACTTCTGGTTCGGTATCCCCAATTTATGGGGGCAATTTCGTCATTGGAAGAATTTGTGGTTAGAGGCAGCTTTCTCAAGTATTGTCCTCTTTTGGTGACATAGCGACAACGATCTTGGAAATAGCTGAAGCTCCGCTGTCGGTTGTTTCATGGGATTATCTGAAATTGAGATCCGCTTTTTCTCTCTTAAAGCTTTTGCAGTGTTATTGTGATTTCGGTTCTTGGATGTAAGAGGCAGTTTCTTGGAATTGTCGCCGCAATTTTCGAATGGACTGGTATCCAAACTCTTCCCTAGTAGGAGAGAAGTCAGAGCTCTAGGGAAGAAGGATGTGGAGGAGCAGTGCTATGCTATTGCAGGCTGACCAAAACAGGATTTCATCACCTGTTTTGAGTTGCGGCTGAGCTTCTCTTGCTCATAATTCTCGCCTGTAGTTGTTGTGCATGGCTTTGTTGTTGGCTCGTTGATTTGTGGAGGGGTGTTCGGTCAAGGTTTTGCTAAAGTTGTATCTGAAGTTGAGTGCGGTAAAGAGGAGCTGATCGCCTCTTCCCATCCTGAACAGCTTGGACCATGTGATGGACATCGTGTAGAAGTGGGACATCGACAGATTGGATCTCGTTGAAGACGACGTCGTTGTTCTTAACATACGAGATTGTCCAATTCTGCTGAGTATCCCTCTCCGTGGCTTGTCAGCTCTGACTGTTCTATTACAGTGGGTTCATCGACCTGTGAAGGTCCTATTTTATAGTTTCTTTGTTCGGGAGGTGTTCGCAGTGTTAGCTCTTTGGTGCGGCTACCGATTATTGAGTCTGGCTCGAAGGTTGGCTATTTTAGTGATGGAAAGGACTTCATCACCTCTGCATCATTGGACGGTGCTGGTTCAGAGGATCTGGACTGTGCTGAATCGACCAATTGGTGTTCTGTGCAATCAATTGTTATTCTCTCCAAGTTGTATAGTTTCACGGCGGTTTTCTGATCAGCTTCAGGTTATCCAGTTAGTATGTTATTCCCACACGTTCAGTTTTATCCATTTATTTCAAGGTCTGTATCTATCAACGCTAAGTTTACATTTATTTCTTGGTGGTCCGATGGTGTTGTGTGTGGTCATTTGAGCCATGTCACACAGTCGTGTGAGCTCCCTATTATCGCTACTTCGTCATCGGATGTAACAATGATGGGTCACGGGTGTGTGTACCTGGTTGAGTGCGTGCTCTACTTTTTCATGTCTTACATTCCTTGCTGTATTAAGTGGGATTCTTTTTGTGTGGATTACAGGAAGTGTTCTGTTGGCTTTCATCATTTGGTAGCGCCTGCTGTGCTTTCTAGTTTGGTTGTCTTTATACTTGCTAGACCTATCTCTTGTGGCATTAGGCTTTGTTCCTATTTTTGCTGTGACGAGGAGGGGTTTGTTCTTTGGGTAATGTTGATTGTTGTAGTGGATTCCCTTACCCATCTTCATTTGATTTGCCAACATGGGTTTGAAAGGCAGTTTTATCCTTTTTCCATCATCTCATTGTTTGGTGCATCTTTTATTGTTGTTGTTCTAGCAGTACTCGGCTGGTATTTTTTGTACCTCTTGCTTTTTTGGGGCAGTCTGAGGTTTGCACTGTTCTTGTTGCGGCTTTTATCCAGTGGTCAGTGCTTCACGGCCAAGGTTGGCTCTTTATTGTGCTAAATTTTGGTTCGATATCTTCTGACTTTTCGTCGATTGGTAGGGTTATAGTTGCATTTAGTCTTGGCAAGGCTTATTCAGTGTCATAGAGACTAGTTCGGTTAGGATCTTGTTTTTGTGATCATGCGTTTATCGTTGGTGGTGTTTTAGGAGTGTGTCTTCATGGGATGGATGGCCTCTCTGCCGTAGGCGTATAGTGGACACTTCTATGTACCGCTATATGGTGTACCAGAGAGGTGGCCTCCCATGTCTGACCATTTCTACCACTAGTTCCGGCTATCCCTTCCTATGAACTTTACCGTTATTGCGGGCCTATCAATCTGATGATAGATCGTCATTGGTAAAGTTCATACAGCGATTGGTGTTGTCTCCTTTGAGCAACTCCACATTTCTCTATTCATTTCCTAAGTCCGTGTCTGAGATTGCTTTGGTTTCCCCATCTTCTTCTTGTCTATCATATGATGCTTCTGTTTCCATTACCCTTCTTCGTAAGGATGAGATAACGATCGTTAATGATCGCCTATCTCGTCTTACTAAGAATTCTTACCCGGCTAGGTGTGGCAGATCGGTCTATGCTCCAGACGGTGATGCCCGTCACTCTCATGTTTTTTCTGCTGTGTCTCCCGTTAGGCCGACTACGCGACCCCCTTGTCGTAGATAGCAGCCAGGTCCGTGCACACCACGCACCATCCGCAGATGCTTTATAGCGGCGTCTGAGCAGATCGTTAGATCTACTCGCCACAACCTATATCTTGTCTGATCTGTGTGGTGTGGTTTCCATCGGTGGTCTTTTCCCTGTGGGGTCCTTTTTATTGATTTTCTTGATGACGAACTTTCTCATCTGGAACGTTCGCGGCATTGGTAATGATGAGTCGATAGCAAGGCTCAAGCGGATCATTAAGAAGCACTCTATCTTTCTGGTGGCGCTTCTGGAACCATTAGTGGGACTAGAGAAGATCACTTGTGATGTCTTATCTATTGGCTTCGGTTTTGCCTTAGCCAACGTCTCCGACAAGAATTGGATCCTTTGGTCCAAGGATGTTGTCGTCTGCCCTATCTTCAATTTGGATCAGATTTTTTCGATTACATGCACGTGCACTTCATTTTGTTCTTCCTTTCTTTTCTCCGCAGTCTACGCTAAGTGCGACAGAATTGAAAGATTGACCCTTTGGTCTGATATTCTATCGCTTTCCGGAATGGGTTTTTCTGTTTCCTTTTTAGGTGGCGGCTTTAATGTTGCCGCTAGCCAAGCGGAAAAAGGAGGGGGAATTGTTGTTAATCGCTTGGCTGTTGCAGATTTCAATGCTTTTATCCTTAATTCGGGTCTTTCGGAGGTGTCTTTCGTCGGCATAAGCTTCACTTGGTGTAATAATGAAGACGGGCCAAACCGCATTCTATCCTGGCTTAACAGTGTCTTCGCGTCTGAAGGGTGTTTCAGCCTCCCTTTTTCTTTATTGGTTTCTCATCACCATCGTACCTTCTCCGACCATGCCCCTATGCTTATTAGTTGCTCTCCCCATTCTTTATCTGGTCCGTCCTCTTTTAGGTTTCAGAGTATGTGGAGATCTCACCATACGTTCCATGGTGCAGTGGAAGATTCCTGGAACTCCCCTGTCAATGGCTCTCCGTGTAGTTGAAGAGGCTTAAGGCTTGCCTCAAGGCGTGGACTACCCTGGTTTTCAAGAATATCTTTGACCGAGTTTGTTTGGTCGAAGAAACTCTTGTGCTAGCAGAATCATCTTTTGATGAGGATCCTTCTGTTGCTAACAATGAAGCTTGGGCTTTGGCCCAGTCAGCCTTTTCTTCGGAGCTTCGTATTGAACAAGACCATCTTCATCAAAAGGTGAGGATCAAGTGGATTGTTGATGGAGATACGAACTCCAAGTTTTTTCATTCTACCATTCCTAAGAAGTATAGACTTCTTACAATTCTCCGCATCCAACGCCCCGATCTTTGTTTGGCTTCCATTCCAGCTGAAGTCAAAGATACTATTCTGTCCCATTTCTAGTCTTTCCTGAGCTCTCCCTTTGTGTTTGTCTCTGATCCGTCCCTGCTCGCATTCATCCCTCGGCTAGTTCTTCCCATGGATAGCTCTGACCTTGTTGCTCCCCTGATCGTTAGATGAAATACGTGCGTGCATATTTGCTCTGAGCAAGGACAGTGCAAGTGGGCCGGATGGCTTCAACGGGGTGTTCTACAGGAGTGTGTGGCAGATTATTCAAGCAGACTTCTGCCATGCCATCCAATCCATCTTCTCCGTTGGAGAGCTCCCTAAGAGCTGGACCTCCACCAACTTGATCCTCATTCCAAAATGTGCCCAACGATCTCTTGTTCAGATTTTCGGCCTATCAACTTGTATAATTTCTCTAACAAGGTCATTTCTAAGGTTCTAACCTCCGGGCTAGCTCCGTTTCTCGAGGTCTTATATCTTCTTCCCAGGATGGTTTTATTAAAGGACGTTTGATCACCGATAACGTTCTTTTAGCCCAGGTGCTATTTCTCATATCAATAAGAAAGTTCGAGGCTCTAATGCGGTCGTTTAGCTAGTTATGGCTAAGGCTTACGACCGCATGGCATGGTTCTTCATCATCAAGGTTTTGAGGGCGTTCGGGTTTCCAGAACCCCTAATCGATGTTGTTTGGAGACTTATCTCCAGCTGCTAGCTTTCCATTCTCATCAACGAACCGGCCACTGGTTTTTTCAGATCTAGGAAGGGTCTCAGACATAGGGGCCTTCTCTCTCCCACTCTGTTTGTCATCGTGGCTGAGGCTTTCGTTTGAGGGCTGCACGCTCTTACGATTTCTAGCCAGATTCATAGGTTCGACATTCCTAGGGGATCCTATTATCTCTTCCTTGTCCTTCGTAGACGACATCATCCTTTTTACTAATGGTAGTCGTCAGTCTATTAGGAGCCTTTTGGGTTTTATTCGGTAGTAAGTGAGAAGCTCGGGGCAACTCATAAACTCTTCTAAAAGCTGGTTCGTGTCCGCAGGAGACCTTATTAAGGTCAGATCTTCCTAGATCGAGTCTTGTTCTGGTTTCAAGGAGGCCTCTCTTCCCCTCCCTTACGTCGGCATTGAGCTATATCGAGGTAGGAAGCTCAACGCCATTTCGATCCCCTTACCGAAAAAGTTAGGGGAAAGATCATTCGGTGGAACGTTACTCTCCTCTCTCAAGATGGCAGATTGGTTCTTATTAAGTCCGTTCTTGATGTTGTGGGATCTCATACCTTCGCTGCTATGACTCCCACCGCTTCGTTCTTCCGCTCTTACCGTTCCTTAGCTTAGTTCTTCTTCTGGGGAAGCAAGGACAATGCTTCTCGCTACCACTGGATTTCTTGGAACTCCATCTGTCGTCCGAAGAGTTAGGGAGGTCTAGGCCTGCATAACCCTAAGGACACCTGAACGACCTTTTCTTGCAAGTTTTGGGTGAGGTTTCGAGCGAACAACTCCCTATGGGTGACGTTCCTCCATGCCAAGTACCACAGGTTGAAGGTACAAATTTCATTGGTGTCTCGTCTTACACTAGTGAGACGTGGAAACGGATGCAATCCGTGAAGGCCTTGTCAGATGCACATGGGGGAGGTACTTCTTGGGATAGCAGACCCTTCTCACTAAAGACAACATAGAATTCTGTTAGAACCCCAGATCCTCGTCATCATCTTTTCTCCTGCGTCTGGAATGTCCGTATTCCCCCCGAAGGTTTCCCTAATTATGTGGAAATCCTTGCATAGTGGATTACCAATAGATGAGAACCTTCAGAGAAGTGGCATCCCGCTAGTATCTAGATGTTGGTGCTGCAGTTCTGGAAACTCCGAACCATCTACTCATTTGTTGCTCTTTGGGTCTTGTGCCAGGTCTGTCTAGAATTACTTCGAGAATCTGATGGGTTACCGAGGTAATGCTAGCTCGCTTGAAGGTTTTCTGAGTATCTGGTGGTTAGTCATCTTTGGAAAATCTTTTCGATCGATCCTTCTTCGTATGCTTCCTTGCCTTGTCTGCTGGCATATCTGGTGCTCGCGAAATAAGGCATTATTTAATGAAGTGGCTATGGACCCTCCTACCATTATTCGAAAGTGAGGAACGATGTGTTCCACATGTTTCGAGGTAGGCCTTTCAGTAACACCCCACATCCATTAATGTCACTCTCAAAGGGAATGCATTAACTTTCATGGAGTATTATTAGTGTATAGAACATAATATAACAAAACAGATACATATATTGGTACTTGAAAATTTTAAAACAACTTTTATTGCAGCGGAGAAATAGTTTGGTTACAACATCAAAAACCAACAATAAAACCAAGTTTACTTAATATCCATCTTGACAAATTGTTTTCTGAGTACATTAAGTAAAAAGCATAACCCTAACATAAGTAGTCATAAAAGATATAAGTTGAACTTTACTTCCAGCAATCCAAGCACTTCCAAAAAGAGAGAGAAAGAGATCCAAATCAAGCTCCACTAGCACTAGTCCCACCCTGAGAACCTGGGGAGGAGGGTGGAAGGAAGAAAAGAGAAGAAAATAAACGAGGTTAGACATATGCCTAGTGAGTCCAATAACTTTAACAATATAATTATTAAAGTAATTAGGATAAGGCATAAACTAGTAAAACAAGGAACGTCTGTGAAACAAATGGGCATGACAAAACCAACAAGAGGAATAAGATAACGTTAATAGTGTTCCTAATCACTATAGGATAATTACTATACTGCACCAATACTAGTCACCCTAAAAGTTGATCCATCCTACTGAACAAAATAATAATAATGGTTGTTTCGTGTACCCCTAGCTGTCTTCATAGGTGCCGCCTGCTCCTATCTCCACTAGTTGTACCTACTACTCTCCCCATTCTAATTACAACATTTATTCATAATATGGTAGTTGGACTCCTAGCTGTCTTCAAGGTGCCGCCTGATCCTATCTCCGCTAGTCATACCCACTACCTTCCCCATTCGATTGGCTCCCTAACTTGTAGATACCCATGTTGGTCCCATAGTGAGGTGTATCACTCCCCAAAGTGGCAACCTGTAACAACCCGTATTTTAAATAACACGTTATAACATAAACCAAGGCAGAATTAAATAATAAATTCTGAATCAAGGGAAACGGGCTGTTCCATTGCGTTCATCTCGGAAAAATACGCGAAATAGAGTCCGAGTTTTCGAAAATCGGAGTCCGTATGACCCAGTTATGGCCCATAGAAGTTTTCAGAAAATTCAAATTTAAAAACAGATTTCAAATTCAGCTAGGCAGGGCAGGCGGGAAAAATTCCCGCCACCCCAAGTCGACTGGGGAGTCGACTTGGGAGTCGACACACCCCAGGCTGTGTCGAATGCCCAGTCGACACCCCTGTCGACTTGGGTGGTCGGCCAGTCTGGCCTGGGTGCACCTGACTTGTTTCTCAAGACATGTTTGGAGGCTAGTGACGTGAATTGATGGCCCAAATCTGAATTAGGGTTAATCTTATGGTCTAAACTAACTAAGCATCTATAAAAAGACCCTAATACCTAGCCTAAGTCATCATAAATCAATCCTACAACTAAACTATGCCAAAATGTTTAATCATGGCCTCCACCCTCTTGTCATAGCCTCAATCTTCATTCATATGAGAGTTCCTAAGCTTGTTTGAGAGTTGCAAAGCTTGATTCAAGGCCAAAGTTCAATCTTTCTTCATTAAAACAAGGATCTTTCTTCATAGAATCAAAGGAGCTTCTTGGAGCTTGTATTCATTTGGGGTTTTTAGAGTTGCTAGTGGCTTCGTCTCAATCTTATTTATATTTTATAAGTCTTCATAGCATTGTAAGCCCTATACTACTCTTAGATTCTAACTATGAAGTTAAATATGACATGTTGCAAGTTTGAGTTTGGGCCTAAGTATGATATGTGCTTTGATCCTATCATGTTATGCACGAATTTATTCTATGCATGTTTGTAAAGCTATCACCTTTGCCTTATGCATAGAATGCTATGAGCTTTGATTGGAAATGTTGTATAAAGCAACATAGAAACTCTCATAAACCTTGTGTTATCTTGCATATGGTGTTATATGCGAATCACTAGCCACCATCCTATGTCATTTATGATCATGTTTCACCTATTTGCTTAAGTTTGATATCATGCATATTTTGAGGCTTATGATGTAATATGCAAGTTGCTATCTTGCATATGGTGTTATATGCGAATCACTTGCTATCATCCTATGTCATTTATGACCATGTTGCACCTATTTTGCTAAAGTTGATATTATGCATGTTTTGAGGCCTATGATGTAATATGCAAGTTTATGAACACCTTTGCCTCATATGCCACCATGTTTAACTTGTGGCCCAAAACCTCATTAATTATGTCATGTTTCTAAGTTTCCCCCTTTTGAGATCTATTTGTGTTTATGCGAGCTTACATGCGATGGGGTTACGTTATGGGTAAACTAAAATAAAAACATGACTTGAAAAGATGACATGAAATATGACATGTGATTATGCTTGAAACATGAACATGAACTTGGACATGACTTCTAGAAAACATGAGAATGGCCAACTCGAGGTTGGGTTGAGTTTGTACCATAAATCTACCTGGAACGGACCGGCTTAACTAGTGGCTACAAGCAATAGGACCCAATGTGAGTAGTTGGTCATGTCGCACGTGAAACCCGAGGTTAGACCAAGTTGTGGTGTAAAGCTACCCGGACCCGCCCGGCTTAACTAGTAACCACAACAAGGTCTAATGTGAGAGGTTGGGTGCATTAAATTAATTAATGCCACATGATAGGGTTAAGTCATGGACCACTTGAATACTTAACCAATTAAACACGATGGGTTGATAGGGTTAAGTCATGAACCTTGGGTACACTTAACCAACTTGATTGGGTAGGGTTAACCACATTTAACCCGTTAGAAACCCTAGTTACGTGGTCCTTTTCAGCAGTAACCCTCTTGATTGTATCATGATACCCTAGGGACTAGGCTAGGGTGGGGCACGAATACTGGGCTGACATGTAAGCGACCAAAACGACGGCTGAGTAGGTGCGCCGGTGTAGGTTTAGGCGGACTATGGTCGTGCACATGGTCCGGAGTTGAAAAAGCAGACACGGGCACCCGTAGGTTTAGACTGTGCGTGCTTGATTTGTGTCCGTGGTTGGCACCCTAGGGCTTGATACACCCTAGGGTGGACCTAGCACAGTTTGACTACACTTCGTGATTGGGCCGTATGACACCGACACTTGACGAGTTAGGCTTTTAGGGAGCCGATCAACTAGACCGTGTTGTTGGACCTTGATCTAGCTCATCTCGGGATGTTGGGCCAAGATTGGGCCAAGGGATCTTTTCTTGTTGACACTTGACATAGATTACTAGTACACACTTGGTGCAACTTAACCTTGTATATGCGATGCCACACTTGATCTGTCTCTTCACCATGCCAGTTATAACCCCATGTTTCATCTCTGCTTTACATGTACAGTTAACTTTATTAGTTTTTATACTAATAGTAGATAGGACTTACCAGTCTTTTTGACTGACCCATTTTCTTTCGCCTCTTTTCTTCCGTCCCCCCCCCCCCCCCCCAGGTTTGCAGGGTGGGAACACTGGTACCTAGCTGGATCTTTAGCTGCTTTTCTGGATAGCTCATGTACGGTTTGGACTTGAGCATGCTATGGCTTTATCCTACTTTGGGGATAGTTACTTTATGTTTTTTTTTTAGTTTCCAGATTATGTTCTAGACTTTGTTTTGTGGGAAAATAATGACCAAGTACTTTGATGTAACTTGACTATGGTTTTGAAATATTAGTTTTATCCGCTGCTTTACTACTCTGTTTTACTTATATGTTCTGTCTTGTGATATCTGCATGCATGTTTACCTTGTTTAACGCCCCTCCAAAGCTAGTGTGCTTGCAAGAGTGGCACTGGCGGAGGTGGGGTGTTACACAACCCGATACCACTAAAGATGCACGACTTATACCTACACGATGCAACAACGTCTTACCTACCAGCTCGGGCCCACGCACGCATATGACCCCGTTGGACTTGCGTTGCCACCGCTAAACCGTTTTGACCTCTTACAATCAAACCTAGTAAGCGTGTCCCGTCCTCGATCTTAATCGAGCTCACTTAGATACTAAATGGGTTACTGGTTGAAAAGGGTCCCCACACTTGACACAAGCTTTCCACCTATTCTTGGTCCCCGCTAGGATTTCCCACTTAACCCACTCTTATTCATGTCTTCTTACATGTTTCAACTTGGTTAAGTATTTATAATTATATCCCACATGTCACCTATGTTACCCACTTATCAATTCAAGATGTGTTATTGGTTAAGCTTGTCTTAACCCTATCCGCTTATCAGATCAATATATATTATTGGTTAAGTTTGTCTTAACCCTATCCACTTATCAGATTAATATATATAGATTATTTGTTAAGCTGGTCTTAACCCTACCCACTTATCAAATTAATATATATTATTGGTTAAGCTGGTCTTAACCCTATCCACTTATGTATCATTGGTTAAGCTGGTCTTAACCCTACCTACTTATCATGTTTTATGTATCATATATATATATATATATATATATATATATCGTATAACATGTTTTACTTAATTTATGATTAAGTATATCTTAGTTCACAGATACATTGGTTAAGAGAATAACTCCCTAAGTATCAACCCCGAAGACCGAAATCAACATCAGATTGGTACTCAGAGAATTACTCAACTCAACCAAACTTCTGTTTGTCACTCATATCCCTCTTTGATCAGCATTAATTAATTATTAATGCACATACCTCTCACATTAATTCGATTGCTTGTGGCCGCTGGATATGTCGGGCGATTCCGGGCAGACTTCCACCACAAGCCAGACTTAACCTCGTGTCTAAGCATCTTTTAATTATGCCTACGACCTCTCACATTAGACTGCCTTTTGCGGTTGCTGGATGTGCCAGGCGGGTCCGGGCAGTCTTATACCACAAACGAGTCTAACCTCATGTTTTAGGCATTTATTACGCATTTAATTTATGCCTTTGACCTCTCACATTAGACTACCGTTTGGGGTTGCTGGATTTGCCGGGCGGGTACGGGCAGTCTTATACCACAAACGAGTCTAACCTCGTGTCTTAGGCATTTGTTATTACACATTATTATTCAACCCCAATTTGAATTGCTATCCCTATTTCAGATTGTTAATAACTTCCAATTTTAATCTATGTCCATAATTATCACTTAAATTATGTCCAAAATTTTCAGGTATATAAATTATACCAATTAATGTCTCAAATTAATTATATGCTTTTAAAGCCATTATATGCCAATTCAAAATATTAATATTTAATATTTTCCCATTGTCCCCACATCGTTCGTACGTTTAATATGTTAGACCAGCAAATAGTCTAACTCATAAAAAGAAAAGAAACATCACAACTTGCATAACACATAAAATAGATCTAACTTGCAAATAAGAATAGGCTATCATGGATCAAAACTTGCATGATTATAATTTATATAATCATAAATTTGCATAATCAATAACTTGCCTAGGCAATAAACATAATTTGCATAAACTAAAAACTGGCGTGGATGAAATTTTATAAGATATGATTTGCATAGATCTATACACATAAAGGTGAACTTGCATATATGAACATGGTTTTCGCATAAACTTGCATATGTGAATATGGTTTTCACCTAAAATTGCATATATGAATATGGTTTTCACCTAAACTTGCATATGGATTCCTACAAACTTGCATATGAATTTAAACATGTAAACTAATATCACATGATTTACATATAAACTCGCATATGTATATATATACTTGATTCACATATAAACTTGTGTATAATTCGCATAAAGACTTGCATATGATTCGCATACAAACTAGCATATGATTTACATCCCGAACTTGCATATAAACTGATGTCATAAAACGAATCAAGTTAAGCATATGTGATTGGACATATGAAATAGATCTACTAACATAAGTTAACAAAACTGTCATATGTTCACCAACAGACGGTAACAAAGTTAAGTAACGTCACATGATTCAACAGACATGTTCTCATAATCCCAATTATAACTCATCATAATTAATTTATTAATTATTTTGTGAAAGAAATTGTACTCATAAAGACGTATTAGAGAAGAGAATAATTCGTATTAGAGAAGAGAATAATTCGTTCGTCGTTTGTATTAAAATCCTGACTTGCAATTCCTAAGCTTTAAGAAGAAGAACTATTCAAGCAGTAGCATTGAGGCCAAGAGATTAATTTAGTTTAGGTTTGTAGCTTGGGTCTATGCATGCTTATATAGAATTTTAAACTTATGTGAGCCGTTAGATCATCCTAGGAGTAATCACAACCGTCCAAACTAGATAGAGTTATCCAGAATTGCCACCTATGCCATAATGACTCAACAACAGGTCAGAAAAGACTCAGCAACAAGTCAGAATTGTCACAGTTCAGATCTGCTCGAGGGGGTAGGTCGACCCCCAGGTCGACCCATATAGAGGAGGTTGACCCCTTGGTCGACCTGGCCTGGGGCGGAAAAATCCTTCCCAGCCTACTTCTTTGTTTGAATTTGAATTTTGAATTTATATCTAAGCTGTTTTAATTTATTTAAATTACTGAAACTTCTGAGGACCATAGCTTCCTCATACGAAGTCCGATTTACGAAAACTTGGACTCTATTCCAAGCAGAATTTCGAGAAGAACGCAATAGCATAACCCATTTCCCTTAATTCTTCCCCTAAAAATTAAGTGTTCTTAAAATTGTTAATTTTACTATTTAAAATTACGAGGTGTTACACTTTCTAGGGAGTCATCAGCTCCCGTGCAAGGAGGTGGGCTACGACCTTTGATGTTGTGTCAATGTCGGCCACTCCCAAGGCTGGTATCGGCTGATTTTTGGTTTCTGTATTTAGGCTTGGATTTGGTTTTTCTACTACTGCTTGCCCCTTTCCAACACCTCCCCCCAATCGTTCTTATTTCGTTTGCTAGTGCGCAGATATTGGATGACAGGTTAGTCGATTAATCAGACATGAGTAGGATTGGTGCTTTCTTTTCTTTATCGCAGGAGGAACTGATTGAGAAGATGATGCAGAATTTTATTATGTTCAGATGATTTGATGGAGCCGGGGAGCAGGAGATTTCAGTGGCTCTGAGTTGTCATCTGGTTTGCTGGATCGCTAGAACTTGGGCCTTCAGATCAGATTAGTTGGGTTGCCTTCTTGGTAGCATTTCTACTTAGTAGTGGTCTTCGATTGGATGGTCGTCTGCTCTATCCTGGTTATGTCTACGTTTTGTTTCCTTTCTGTTGATGTACTTATGAGACTTCTTCATTTTCGTACTTCTTTTATTTTGGAGTGACTGTTGTATTGTGTAGGAATCGATATACTTCAATATTGGGTGGTGGCTTTGCTGGAACTCGATTTTGAAGTAGGATAGGTGGTGGCTAGTCCATAGCTCATGCATCTATTCTTCTGTGCATACACTCAGTCATTTTCCGAGCATATTATATCTATTGGTCACCTTCCAGCCATGTTCGCAGTTTTGAGAACCTTTTGTTCCTTTATTTATATATATACACATTTTTTTATAAAAAAGGTACCATATACTATACTGACATACGTATACAACTAAAACCATATAGGCTCGTAGTGGAGAATCAATTTCCATTAATGACCAGGCAAAGGATCAACCTTATCTGAACCGAATTTGAAAATCTCTAGAGGGATGTCCGAGGATCAACAGTGATACTCCTCATGCTACACATGGTCGGTTTATCCTTACCTGGATAACTTAGAGTACTCCTATATATGTATGCCATTTCCCAGTCATAACCGACCATTCCGACCGCTCTCAAACATCCACATAAAGTATAGTTTTCCACTAAGTAAATACCTGAGCTTCAGACCATTGTACTACTTTTAATTTAGAAGGAATCAAACATACCCTGGTGGTGCGACCACTAAACTTGCTACATATAATCATATTTTTGTCAATTCCTAGGGTGTGAGGCATGTCGAAGTCTCGTTACACAAAGCTACGCTTATCCTTAACCCATGCTTTGATCATCAATAGCTCATCACTTAGTATGCCACACTATCATTTCGTAATATACAATCAATAATTACTAACCACATAATCTTTGAGCTCGTATGGCTCGAAGAAGAGTGTTAAGCTAACGGAATATATTCTTTGCCACCAATCAGAAGTATGTTTAATAAAAACTAATCGATACATTACAAAATATACCATTAGATATACATCCATACAAGTCTGTTCTAGGTCTGAACGAAACCAAAGGTACCTTATTCCTCATTCTTAATGGACTGAGGCCCTTGTAAATATGGAAAATCTCCAAGTACGTCCGGACATATCGCTAGATATAACATCTCAATATTGAAGCAACCCACTGAAGAGAAAGCTATCAGCAAGCTAGTCCTTTCGATGTATTGATTCTCGATCTTCAATCACCGTCTTCAAATATCTCTTCTTCATCACGTCGTATTATTATTTGGAATGGTTTTAAGACATAAGTTCCGATCTCGGTCTTCCCAAATAATAAACGTCATTTAAAAACAATATGGATATATCAGATTTTTGTTAAGTCTCAACCCATCTTAACTTTTGAAACTTCTATTCATCATCAAACACATTTCATTATTCATTTGAAATGGTTTAACGAGGTTGGATATCGATTATTAAGGATAAACCCTTCAAAAACAATTAAGTAAAAAAAGTGTTTCAAAACCATTATTAAAAGCGTTACAAATATGTTATTTAAACTAGTTTGATGAAAATAACTTTAAAACTCTATAATTTTATTCCAAACCACTTTGAATTCATTTATTATGGTTCATGAAAAATTTCCCATATTTTTAATAATTTTTATAAAGCCATTTCAGTTGATTTCTGTAATAATCCGAATTTTTATAACATGTTAAAACCATAAATCAAGGCAGAATTAATTTTTAAAATGAGATTTATAGGAAAAGGGTTGCACCATTGCGATCGTCTCGGAATTCTGCATGAAATAGAGTCCGAGTTTTCGAAAATCGAAGTCCGGATGAAGAAGTTATGGCCTGTAGAACATTCAGCAAATTTCAGGCAGCACAGGACCAGGCAGGTCGACCTGGGGGTCAAGTCGACCATGTGGTCGACCTTAGGGTCAACCTACTCCACCTAGGTCGACCATATGCTCAACCTCCCCCCTTACAGGTCGACCTGGTTGGCCTGTTTTGACCCAGAACCCATTTCTGAAGCCTGAGACGTGTTTTGATGGTCCGGATTGATTCTAGGGTTAATCTAAGGGCCTAAACTAGATTCTAGGGTTAATCTATTTAAGTTAGATATATTTGTGTTCTTGAATCTAGATTATTATTCAAACCTTTTCATGTTCATAATGTTATGCCTGCGATGTTTTAATCAATTTATTCAGTTAGGTCATGCCTTGGAAATAAATTGATAATAGAGCAATGTTTATTATGTTGATCTATGCCTATGGTTCTATTTTTGGGAATTAATGAATAAGTCGATTCATATGTATATGAACTTGGAGTATAACCCGTGATGACAAGTTGTGTAGTTTATCATGTTATGCAAGTTTTAGGTTGTGAAATCATATCACATATGTGATCAAATGTTAGATCTACATGTTTATGTGTATATGTTAAACCTATGTCATATTTCAAGTTCACACTTATTCATATGTTCGTGATTGATTTGCAAGTTCACATATATGTAAGTTGATTTAGTGTATGTTGCAAATTCACATATATGTATGTTGGTTTAGTCTACGTTGCAAGTTCACACCTATGATATTCATGTTGATTGTTTTGCAAGTACACACCTATGGTGTTCATATTGACTATGCCAAGAATGCCAAGTTTACACCTATGTCATGTTAATGAATTTCTTTATGCAAATTTTGTGTACGTTAAATTAGGCTAAGTTTTGTAATGGCGCGTTTTGTTAGCTGTCGAATAATTTATTTATTTAATTATTTATATATCGATTTGACGATATCGATAACTTAAAGTAAAACATTCGAACTTATAATTTATAATTATAATTAAAACGAACCTGAAACGTCGCGGCAGTTCGCAAATTGGCGATTTGAACTTCAACTGAATGTACATGATTCGTTTTAAGCCGGATTTCTGTGAAACATGAAACGTGTGGAGCTGGTGGAGTATATCTTTCTAGTGAAAGAGAAAAATCAGGATTTCGTCGTGTAGATTTTGAGTTATGTCCAAATCAAATTTTAAAATTGTCGCTATAGAATCGTTTATCGACCGTATCGGTTTATTCGATATAACTAGAGATCGGGTTTGAATTTAGACAAGGTTCTTTTGAGGCGTAGTGATAATTTATTTTTTAGAATTTTATGGTAATTTTTAATTAATTTAATAAGCAACTTTTAATTTGGAGTATTTGGCACCCTGTATCGACATTTCGGGATTTCACAATATGAGTCCATCTACCGGTATTATTACATTTTTGGGACCAGAGCACGTCACTCATTTCAATGGTATTTTTGTTTCTGTCCATAACAGTCCCTACGTGAACAGAATATTTCATAGTACGGTACACTATGTTTTTAACTTGAAACAAACTAAAACTGAATGGTTAACTGGTCAAACGAACTCGAAATTCAACGAAACAAGTTTCATACGAAACCTTAGGAAGAGGTCTAGTGAAACGTCAAGGCCTCATATTTTTAGGATTTTTTCTGGAATTGTTAGGAATTATTGCTCGGTGTTTTTCATCGATATTTTCTAAAGGATTTTCACAAACGGTGTCAGAATTCGACGAAACCTATCCCATTGGATCTGGAATACGTTTTTATACTAGGAACAAGTATTAGATCTCTATTTTAGAGAATATTTGTGATAGTTTTAAAGGTGAAACGAATTTACAAAAGAATATTCTGGGAATATTCCTTGGCATTAAAAATATCCTATTTCTTTGCACCAAAAGGAGTCCACGCTCCTTTATTTCAACCGCACAAATGCTTGGTGTAATTTACAAAGCCACGTACCCTCTTTTTTCTCAACCACCAAGCATCTTCACCCTATACATATACCACCTCAAACCGTCCACGTTTTCCTTTCAGCCTCACCATTTCTCTTCTACTACTTTTCACGTTCGAAAGAAAGAAATAAAGAAAGGGGAGAACATGCGGTTTTGGGAGGAGTTCACGCCGGGATCTTGTGAAGAAAGGGAAGCTCAAACTTTTGGCAACATCACTATATGGTGCAAGAGGAGTTTGCATGAGGGAGGACTTGGAACTGAGAAGATGGAAGTGGGTTTGTACGTGGAAAATCTAGATGGGGAGCCAAGTGTGAAGCCGACAGTTTAAAGGTGGAAATGGCTTCGGAAATATGAGAGCAACGTTCAGCAAGAGGAGGGGTCTGCGTCATTTAACGGTAACGAAGGAAGCCCCGACCGCAAATAGAAGGAGAGCACCGCAAGTTCAAAGAAGCTTGAAATTTTCAAAAACCTATAGCTCGACAAGGCTATCGTCGAGTTTCCCTTCTGAGCAGTCAAGGTGAGAGGGAGTCTAACAGTTTTTAGCGGTTTAAAGCAGGGAGTTATTTAACAAGGGGAGATGATGTGTTTTCGAACAGGAGATGCTGGGTGATTTTGGTTAGGGTGTTAGTTGTGAAGTAGAGAGGGATGCGGTGGAGTTTGAAGGTGCGAAAATGGATTCCTGAAGCCTGATGAGCAGCTGCGCTCAAAATGAATGGGAAAATGGGTGTAGAAAGCGGGTTTGAGTGGTATATGGTTTTGAATAACCGTGAGGAAGTAAAGGAAAATATCTGTGCGGTCGGGTCTTCTTTTAAATGATGTTGGGCTAGGCGAGTATGGTGAGGCCCATTTTTATTAATTCAAGTTTTGTTTGAAATGTTAACAACGTATGCGAAGTGGATGCGGACCATTTGACGATGGAGTCTTTGAGTGTGAGAACTTCAGTAGACATTGTTTGGATGTCTAGTATGGGAAAGCTACAGGGAAGATCGGGAATCAGTTGCGTTCTTTTTACTGGAACTGACGACTGGAAAGGGATCGGAGCTCGACTGAATTTATATCGAAATAAATTACCTGATCAGAACCAACTACCGTAAATCGTATTTAACGGTTAACACGCCAAGGTGAGTAAAACTCACCAACTCTGAACAGTTATATTTTTATAATGTATTTTTTTGAATTGTTAATCATCGGTTGATTGTTGTGTGTTGGTTGATTGATTGAACTACTAGTCAGTTAGTGAAAATTATATATATATATATATATATATATATACCGTTAAATATTTATATATTGATTATGCTATCATAATAATTTATATTGAACTGAAAGTGATGATAATCATATTGTGTAACATCTGTGGATGCAGGGAGACAGGTTGGAGGAATCCGACTGGATTCCTCAACCGTTATTTTATTGTTTTTCATATATTGTTATATGATGTAATATAAAATCTGTGGGCGATTATATGTGCTTGGACGATATTGAACATCGTGATTTGATATGATTGAATACCATAACATACCGAAATGTTGATAAGGGGATTTTCAATGTTTATATTGAAAATGAATCTTATTTATAAAATCGATAGGATTTTATAAAAGGAAAACATTTATTTAATTAGAAAATAAATAAATGAAAAAGGAAACATTTATTTAGAAAATAAATGAAATAAAATAGAAACATTTATTTAGAAAATAAATGAATTAGAATATAAAGGAATATTTATTTTAGGAAATAAATAAAGGAACATTTATTTAGATTATAAATAAATGGAATAAAGTAATATTTATTTAAGGAATAAATAAAGGAACACTTGTTCGGAAAATAAATAGAATTATACAAGGATAGATTTAAACACGTGCTTCGCACACGGTATAACACGATATGGATTTAAATGAGATATTAAATAGGAAATCTGTTTTAAACAGATAAATTGAAGTAGACTAATTTATAAATAATGTTTTATAAATTAAATAAATTATTTATCGTTGATAAATGGAATATATATAAGTCTGGACTTATATAGAGAAGTAGAAACGTTATTAAAAGGACATTTATAAAGTGAAGAACCGTTACTAAAAGTAAATCTTTATAAATGGATAAACGTTGTAAAAAGTAAATCTTTATAAATCGATAAACGTTGTAAAAAGGAAATCTTTTGAAATGAATAAACGTTATAAAAAGGAGTTAATCGAATTTAGTTATTCGAATTAGATATTTGAATAGAGTTAAACACATTAGAGTGAATCGAATTACTTATTCGAATAGAGTTAAACACGTAAGAGTTAATTGAATATTAGTTATTCAATTTGAGTTAATCGAATTTAGTTATTCGAGAAGAGTTAAATTGAATTTAGTTATTCGAAAGGAGTTAATCAATTTGAGTTAAGTTAATCGATTTGAATTAAGTTGAATCGAAATGGAGTAAATCGATTAGAATTAAGTTAATCGAGTTAGAGTAAATCGAATATTAGTTATTCGAAGGTAAGTTATTCGAAGGAGTTACTCAATTAAGTTATTTGAATGAGTTATTCGAAGGAGTAAATCAAATTAAGTTAATCGAATAGAGTTGAGTTAATCGATTTGGGTTAAGTTAAGTTATCGAGTTAAGTAATCGAGTTAAGATTTATCGAGTTAAGTAATCGAGTTGAGATAATTGAGTTAAGAAAATCAAGTTAAGTTAATCGAAAAAGTTATTCGATAAGAGTAAATCCATTTAAGTTAATCGGATGTTAGTTATTCGATAAGAATTGACACATTTAAGAAAATCGAATATTTGTTATTCGATAAGAGTTAATGAAATAGAGCCAACCAAGAAGAGTTATTCGAATCTTAGTTATTCGATGGAAGTTAATTGAAATAGAGTTTCTCGAATATAAGTTATTAAAAAGGGAGAGTTAATCGAATAGAGATTTCTCGAAAGAGAGTTATACTTCGAGTTCGATTATAGCGAATTCAGGAAAGTACTATTTACTTTCCAGGGTTTAAATCAAGATTTAGTTATTGATTTAGAAATTAGGTGTCTGTTAAATTATTCGAGTTAGGAAATTAATTTATAATTTAGGTTAGATATTGTAGAAGTAGGAATTATAACGTTATAGTTATAATCAAACGTTTTCATATGAGAAGTGGATTCGTAACCTGAATCCGAGAATTTGCGTAAACAGAAGATTGGAAAAAGTGAGTAATGAGCTTCATCTATTTCACAGTAAAGGACATTGTTCAATTAAGGTCTGAGAGGTAATTATACCCCAACTTGATTGACTTCAGAATTGACAAAGGAATAGTTGTGGTTCGATCTAAAGGGTTGATTAGGAATAAAGTTAAGGAATAAGCGATAAATGGATTAAGCGAAACGATGTTTTATACAACGTTCATTGGAAATCCGTAAATGAGTTTTGGAAACCTTTTCCAAATATAGTAAGATATGTTTTCTAAACATAGAAAATGAAATGTTTTCATGATAAGAATTTAAGAAATAGAGTTAAGCAAATTCAGAAACTGACTGGAGAGGGTAAGTTGAACGGTTTTCTAAGTGACGATCTGATGTTGGTTTTGACCTTCTGGATTGATACTTAGAGAATTGTTCTCATACTAGTTACAGTTAGGGACTGATAGTTGCGAAATAATAGTGATGCATAAATAAGCTATGGAAATGTTTTCCAATGATTAATAACATATATTTTCTTAATATATGAAATAAGGAAATATGAACATATATATGTATATGATGATTGATCGATCGAATTTCCATTTGGAAATAAGATCGTTGTTTGTACACCGACATGTTTTCATTTGATAGTTGAATCACAGACTATCAAAGTTTTGACCCCATTTACGTTGTAAATATGGAGAGACCGGTTGGATTATTATCCGAAGAACCACTCCGTATTAGCATAAGCGTTGCGAATCAAGTACGCTGAAGATAATTGAAGACGGAGTGAAGTGCAAGGGCTATTGTGGAAAGCCTAGGTAGGATGGATTCACTGAATAGTGCCTTCGGTTTATTCAGTCCCAGAACAACGTATATGGACGAGTGTCTGACAAAGTATTCTTAACGAATCATATATGTTGATCTCTTTAAACGTATTACGTTGGTGGCGGAGAAATTCGTTTCTCTTAGCTTTTATACTCGTGATGCCTTGAGAAATCGATAATGATTTGGCGGGTATGACGATGTGGCATTCAAAGTAATTGAAGAAATAATCTGTCAAAGTGATAAACGTGACCTCAAACCTCACAACCGGGAAATAACAGAAGTTGGGCTAGGCAGCATGGCTAGTTGGGCCATACCCAAGCAGGGTGTATTATCACCATCTAGAGAATATTCAATTGTACTTCTTTATAATCTATTTCAATGCTGTCCCTTATCAGGAAGGATGGTTGCTGATCCCAACCATCGGTGATAATATATTCGTTACACTCAAGCTAAATGAGTGGACGGTCATGTGTGGCCGGGTTGCAAGACGTTCTTGTTGAACCCTAGTGTATCTCCTCTAGAGTACACTGATCGGAAGGTGCTCCCATACCTTGTCTGTTGGAATCCAATCTCCAATAAGCGCTCACGGTTTATTTGTATACTATGTGTGTGGAACGTGAGATGCAAGCGTTCTGCTAGATTGATATCTATTTGTATTTAGACATTATTATAATATCAGAAAGATATCCTTTATTTAACCAAGTGTTGGAGTTTTATTCACACCAGTCCCATGACTGACCCGGAGTTTATTTTGTTTGTTTTCCCTAAACTCTTGGGTGCCTAAATTTGTACGGGCAGTCAAGTAGTCGGGATTTTACAGATACAATTGGAGAGCTTGGAGCAGGAGGCTTCAGGATTATAGCTATTATTATTCCGCTGTGTTGTTAAGTTTGGTACTTTGAAATGGTATGTATATACGAGTACTGATTTGTATTTCAAAGTTATGTAATATTTTATTCGTTCCGCTGTGAGAATCGTGTTTACTCTGATGATGTAAGTTCTTCTTCTTCTTCTATTCTATTAGTTCTATCTTTTCTTCCTCACCCTCTACTTTCTTTCACTAACGTCTCGCGATTTCCGACTCTCGAGGAGTCGGAAAATTTCCAGCCGTTACAGTTGGTATCAGAGCTTAGGTTAAGATTTACCTTGGCTCTGTGGCATAACTCGATAGAGATGGGATTAGTAATATCCAAGATTGAGTTTGAGTGTATATATATGAGCGCGTAATTGTTATTCAATATAAAATGGTTTTATATTGTGGAGACTCATTGGTTGAGTGGCTTATGAATTCTGGTCGATCAGTTGATCCACTGTATCGATAAGGGTTACTAAACACTCGAATACGATGAACCGTCATGGTATGTTTTAAAAGAGGGTAAATGAAATAATTTTTCCCAAATATATGTGTTTATAGAAGAAATATATATCTTGAAATTATTATAGTATATTGATTGTGTTAGTTGTTATTATAATCGAATAAGATTATAAAAGGGTGAAAGGGTTATAAATGACCAATCGGAATTCATATGAATGTAATATATGAAATAGTTAGAATTAAATATGAATTTAAATCAGAATTTGGAATTTAAAATAAGGAAATTTTAAGTTCCTGGGAGATTTTGAAAATGTTTTTCAAATTGAAAATGATATAGTATTGAACTCACTTCGATAGCTAGAAAATAGATTCTAATGATGAATCTAGACATCATCAGTGTTCATTTTCGAGTTCTAAGTGACGGATTACTACCAAAGGTTTTGTTTTTGAATTGTTTTGAGAAAACAAGTTGTTTAGAAATTCAAAGGTTTTGAATTGGCATTATGATTTCAAATTGATTTGAAAGAAACCCAGGAACTTAAGTTCTGGAATTAAAATTTAACTAATGAAGTTAAATAAAATAAAATGAGATGGTAAAAATAAATTGAAATTTAACTTGAACCGAGTTAAATAAAATTGAATTGGATTAGAGATAATCTAGAATGGAACCAAATTGATAAGTCAATAATTTGGAATTTGATATTAGAGTTCGAATGAAATTCGATTTGGATTTGAGGATATGAACTGATTGGAGATCAATTGGAATGGATAACATTGGTATATGTTGAAGTGGTAGCAGATGAAAGGGATAGAGTTAAATGCCCGACAAAAAGGTACAAGTTTATATCATATATGAGTTTGGATTTTATGAGCCGAATTGGCAAGCCGCTTGGCTATTTTAATTTCCTTTTGGATTGGAGGAGGCCTAGAGAGGCGAGTTGTGGTATGACGTATTGAGCCATACAAAGGAGGTTATGGCGAAAATTTTCGAAAATTTAAGGTGTTAGAAAATTTTTAGAATTTTTGAAAATTTTAGTTGGTCGGAAATGAATTAATAAATTAATTAAAATTAAATGAGTCTAGTCGAAACTGAAATTTAGAGGTAAAAAAAAAGGATTTTTAAATCTAGTTAGTAGAGTTAGTAGCATTTTTCTAACTTAGCAATTTCGAGGACGAAATTATTTTAAGGGGGGAAGTCTGTAATGGCGCGTTTTGTTAGCTGTCGTATAATTTATTTATTTAATTATTTATATATCGATTTGGCGATATCGATAACTTAAAGTAAAACGTTCGAACTTATAATTTATAATTACAATTAAAACGAACCTGAAACGTCGCGGTAGTTCGCAAATTGGCGATTTGAACTTCAACTGAATGTACATGATTCATTTTAAGCCGGATTTCTGTGAAACATGAAACATGTGGAGCTGGTGGAGTATATCTTTCTAGTGAAAGAGAAAAATCAGGATTTCGTCGTGTAGATTTTGAGTTATGTCCAAATCAAATTTTAAAATAGTCGCTATAGAATCATTTATCGACCGTATCGGTTTATTCGATATAACTAGAGATCGGGTTTGAATTTAGACAAGGTTCTTTTGAGGCGTAGTGATAATTTAATTTTTAGAATTTTATGGTAATTTTTAATTAATTTAATAAGCAACTTTTAATTTGGAGTATTTGGCACCCTGTATCGACATTTCGGGATTTCACAATATGAGTCCATCTACCGGTATTATTACATTTTTGGGACCAGAGCACGTCACTCATTTCAATGGTATTTTTGTTTCTGTCCATAACAGTCCCTACGTGAACAGAATATTTCATAGTACGGTACACTATGTTTTTAACTTGAAACAAACTAAAACTGAATGGTTAACTGGTCAAACGAACTCGAAATTCAACGAAACAAGTTTCATACGAAACCTTAGGAAGAGGTCTAGTGAAACGTCAAGGCCTCATATTTTTAGGATTTTTTCTGGAATTGTTAGGAATTATTGCTCGGTGTTTTTCATCGATATTTTCTAAAGGATTTTCGCAAACGGTGTCAGAATTCGACGAAACCTATCCCATTGGATCTGGAATACGTTTTTATACTAGGAACAGGTATTAGATCTCTATTTTAGAGAATATTTGTGATAGTTTTAAAGGTGAAACGAATTTACAAAAGAATATTCTGGGAATATTCCTTGGCATTAAAAATATCCTATTTCTTTGCACCAAAAGGAGTCCACGCTCCTTTATTTCAACCGCACAAATGCTTGGTGTAATTTACAAAGCCACGTACCCTCTTTTTTCTCAACCACCAAGCATCTTCACCCTATACATATACCACCTCAAACCGTCCACGTTTTCCTTACAGCCTCACCATTTCTCTTCTACTACTTTTCACGTTCGAAAGAAAGAAATAAAGAAAGGGGAGAACATGCGGTTTTGGGAGGAGTTCACGCCGGGATCTTGTGAAGAAAGGGAAGCTCAAACTTTTGGCAACATCACTATATGGTGCAAGAGGAGTTTGCATGAGGGAGGACTTGGAACTGAGAAGATGGAAGTGGGTTTGTACGTGGAAAATCTAGATGGGGAGCCAAGTGTGAAGCCGACAGTTTAAAGGTGGAAATGGCTTCGGAAATATGAGAGCAACGTTCAGCAAGAGGAGGGGTCTGCGTCATTTAACGGTAACGAAGGAAGCCCCGACCGCAAATAGAAGGAGAGCACCGCAAGTTCAAAGAAGCTTGAAATTTTCAAAAACCTATAGCTCGACAAGGCTATCGTCGAGTTTCCCTTCTGAGCAGTCAAGGTGAGAGGGAGTCTAACAGTTTTTAGCGGTTTAAAGCAGGGAGTTATTTAACAAGGGGAGATGATGTGTTTTCGAACAGGAGATGCTGGGTGATTTTGGTTAGGGTGTTAGTTGTGAAGTAGAGAGGGATGCGGTGGAGTTTGAAGGTGCGAAAATGGATTCCTGAAGCCTGATGAGCAGCTGCGCTCAAAATGAATGGGAAGATGGGTGTAGAAAGCGGGTTTGAGTGGTATACGGTTTTGAATAACCGTGAGGAAGTAAAGGAAAATATCTGTGCGGTCGGGTCTTCTTTTAAATGATGTTGGGCTAGGCGAGTATGGTGAGGCCCATTTTTATTAATTCAAGTTTTGTTTGAAATGTTAACAGCGTATGCGAAGTGGATGCGGACCATTTGACGATGGAGTCTTTGAGTGTGAGAACTTCAGTAGACATTGTTTGGATGTCTAGTATGGGAAAGCTACAGGGAAGATCGGGAATCAGGTGCGTTCTTTTTACTGGAACTGACGACTGGAAAGGGATCGGAGCTCGACTGAATTTATATCGAAATAAATTACCTGATCAGAACCAACTACCGTAAATCGTATTTAACGGTTAACACGCCAAGGTGAGTAAAACTCACCAACTCTGAACAGTTATATTTTTATAATGTATTTTTTGAATTGTTAATCATCTGTTGATTGTTGTGTGTTGGTTGATTGATTGAACTGCTAGTCAGTTAGTGAAAATTTTATATATATATATATATACAAAAACCGTTAAATATTTATATATTGATTCTGCTATCAGAATAATTTATATTGAACTGAAAGTGATGATAATCATATTGTGTAACATCTGTGGATGCAGGGAGACAGGTTGGAGGAATCCGACTGGATTCCTCAACCGTTATTTTATTGTTTTTCATATATTGTTATATGATGTGATATAAAATCTGTGGGCGATTATATGTGCTTGGACGATATTGAACATCGTGATTTGATATGATTGAATACCATAACATACCGAAATGTTGATAAGGGGATTTTCAATGTTTATATTGAAAATGAATCTTATTTATAAAATCGATAGGATTTTATAAAAGGAAAACATTTATTTAATTAGAAAATAAATAAATGAAAAAGGAAACATTTATTTAGAAAATAAATGAAATAAAATAGAAACATTTATTTAGAAAATAAATGAATTAGAATATAAAGGAATATTTATTTTAGGAAATAAATAAAGGAACATTTATTTAGATTATAAATAAATGGAATAAAGTAATATTTATTTAGGGAATAAATAAAGGAACACTTGTTCGGAAAATAAATAGAATTATACAAGGATAGATTTAAACACGTGCTTCGCACACGGTATAACACGATATGGATTTAAATGAGATATTAAATAGGAAATCTGTTTTAAATAGATAAATTGAAGTAGACTAATTTATAAATAATGTTTTATAAATTAAATAAATTATTTATCGTTGATAAATGGAATATATATAAGTCTGGACTTATATAGAGAAGTAGAAACGTTATTAAAAGGACATTTATAAAGTGAAGAACCGTTACTAAAAGTAAATCTTTATAAATGGATAAACGTTGTAAAAAGTAAATCTTTATTAATAGATAAACGTTGTAAAAAGGAAATCTTTTGAAATGAATAAACGTTATAAAAAGGAGTTAATCGAATTTAGTTATTCGAAATGAGTTATTCGAATTAGATATTTGAATAGAGTTAAACACATTAGAGTGATTCGAATAACTTATTCGAATAGAGTTAAACACGTAAGAGTTAATTGAATATTAGTTATTCAATTTGAGTTAATCGAATTTAGTTATTCGAGAATAGTTAAATCGAATTTAGTCATTCGAAAGGAGTTAATCAATTTGAGTTAAGTTAATCGATTTGAATTAAGTTATCGAAATGGAGTAAATCGATTAGAATTAAGTTAATCGAGTTAGAGTAAATCAAATATTAGTTATTCGAAGGTAAGTTATTCGAATTAGTTATTCGAAGGAGTTAATCAATTAAGTTATTTGAATGAGTTATTCGAAGGAGTAAATCAAATTAAGTTAATCGATTAGAGTTGAGTTAATCGATTTGGGTTAAGTTAAGTTATCGAGTTAAGTAATCGAGTTAAGATTTATCGAGTTAAGTAATCGAGTTAAGTAATCGAGTTGAGATAATCGAGTTAAGAAAATCAAGTTAAGTTAATCGAAAAAGTTATTCGATAAGAGTAAATCCATTTAAGTTAATCGGATGTTAGTTATTCGATAAGAATTGACACATTTAAGAAAATCGAATATTTGTTATTCGATAAGAGTTAATGAAATAGAGCCAACCAAGAAGAGTTATTCGAATATTAGTTATTCGATAGAAGTTAATTGAAATAGAGTTTCTCGAATATAAGTTATTAAAAAGGGAGAGTTAATCGAATAGAGATTTCTCAAAAGAGAGTTATACGCCGAATTCGATTATAGCGAATTCAGGAAAGTACTATTTACTTTCCAGGGTTTAAATCAAGATTTAGTTATTGATTTAGAAATTAGGTGTCTGTTAAATTATTCGAGTTATGAAATTAATTTATAATTTAGGTTAGATATTGTAGAAGTAGGAATTATAACGTTATAGTTATAATCAAACGTTTTCATATGAGAAGTGGATTCGTAACCTGAATCCGAGAATTTGCGTAAACAGAAGATTGGAAAAAGTGAGTAATGAGCTTCATCTATTTCACAGTAAAGGACGTTGTTCAATTAAGGTCTGAGAGGTAATTATACCCCAACTTGATTGACTTCAGAATTGACAAAGGAATAGTTGTGGTTCGATCTAAAGGGTTGATTAGGAATAAAGTTAAGGAATAAGCGATAAATGGATTAAGCGAAACGATGTTTTATACAACGTTCATTGGAAATCCGTAAATGAGTTTTGGAAACGTTTTCCAAATATAGTAAGATATGTTTTCTAAACATAGAAAATGAAATGTTTTCATGATAAGAATTTAAGAAATAGAGTTAAGCAAATTCAGAAACTGACTGGAGAGGGTAAGTTGAACGGTTTTCTAAGTGACGATCTGATGTTGGTTTCGGCCTTTTGGATTGATACTTAGAGAATTGTTCTCATACTAGTTACAGTTAGGGACTGATAGTTGCGAAATAATAGTGATGCATAAATAAGCTATGGAAATTTTTTCCAATGATTAATAACATATATTTTCTAAATATATGAAATAAGGAAATATGAACATATATATGTATATGATGATTGATCGATCGAATTTCCATATGGAAATAAGATCGTTGTTTGTACACCGACATGTTTTCATTTGATAGTTGAATCACAGACTATCAAAGTTTTGACCCCATTTACGTTGTCAATATGGAGAGACCGGTTGGATTATTATCCGAAGAACCACTCCGTATTAGCATAAGCGTTGCGAATCAAGTACGCTGAAGATAATTGAAGACGGAGTGAAGTGCAAGGGCTATTGTGGAAAGCCTAGGTAGGATGGATTCACTGAATAGTGCATTCGGTTTATTCAGTCCCAGAACAATGTATATGGACGAGTGTCTGACAAAGTATTCTTAACGAATCATATATGTTGATCTCTTTAAACGTATTACGTTGGTGGCGGAGAAATTCGTTTCTCTTAGCTTTTATACTCGTGATGCCTTGAGAAATCGATAATGATTTTGCGGGTATGACGATGTGGCATTCAAAGTAATTGAAGAAATAATCTGTCAAAGTGATAAACGTGACCTCAAACCTCACAACCGGGAAATAACAGAAGTTGGGCTAGGCAGCATGGCTAGTTGGGCCATACCCAAGCAGGGTGTATTATCACCATCTAGAGAATATTCAATTGTACTTCTTTATAATCTATTTCAATGCTGTCCCTTATCAGGAAGGATGGTTGCTGATCCCAACCATCGGTGATAATATATTCGTTACACTCAAGCTAAATGAATGGACGGTCATGTGTGGCCGAGTTGCAAGACGTTCTTGTTGAACCCTAGTGTATCTCCTCTAGAGTACACTGATCGGAAGGTGCTCCCATACCTTGTCTGTTGGAATCCAATCTCCAATAAGCGCTCACGGTTTATTTGTATACTATGTATGTGGAACGTGAGATGCAAGCGTTCTGCTAGATTGATATCTATTTGTATTTAGACATTATTATAATATCAGAAAGATATCCTTTATTTAACCAAGTGTTGGAGTTTTATTCACACCAGTCCCATGACCGACCCGGAGTTTATTTTGTTTGTTTTCCCTAAACTCTTGGGTGCCTAAATTTGTACGGGCAGTCAAGTAGTCGGGATTTTACAGATACAATTGGAGAGCTTGGAGCAAGAGGCTTCAGGATTATAGCTATTATTATTCCACTGTGTTGTTAAGTGTTGTCTTTGAAATGGTATGTATATACGAGTACTGATTTGTATTTCAAAGTTATGTTATATTTTATTCGTTCCGCTGTGAGATTCATGTTTACTCTGATGATGTAAGTTCTTCTTCTTCTTCTATTCTATTAGTTCTATCTTTTCTTCCTCTCCCTCTACTTTCTTTCACTAACGTCTCGGGATTTCCGACTCTCGAGGAGTCGAAAATTTCCAGCCGTTACAAGTTTTTAGCCTAATATTATGCCAGAAATCATGCGGACGGAAAACTAGGCTAAGATTGTTATCCTAATATTTAGACGGGGTAACGTTGGGAAAAATTGGTAATTATAGGAAACTTGGTATGAAACTCACCATGAAACTTGACATGAACATTGTTATAACTTGAATCTAGATGTGGGCATGAAACTTGCCTTGAAACTTGACACGAACTTGACATGAAAATTTGAACATGGACATGACACTAGAATGAACTTGAAAATGGCCAACTCGAGGTTGGGTTAAGTTTGCAGTGTAATTCTGCCCAGAACCGCCCGGCAAATCCAGTTACTGCAAACAATAGGATCCAATGTTGGTAGTTGGTCATATCGCACTTGAAAACCCAAGGTCAGACTGAGTTGTGGTGTAATTCTGCCCGGAACCGCCCGGCATATTCAGTGACCACAACAACAAATCTGATGTGAGAGTTTGGGGTGCATTAATGAATTAATGCCACATGATAAGGTTAAGTCATGAACATGAAAGACAACACTTAACCAACTTGATACATGATTCGTAGGCGGGTTAAGTCAAGAACTTGAATGACAACACTTAACCAACTTCACATGCTAGACTGATAAGGGTTAAGTCACGAATTTAAATGACAACACTTAACCTATTGGACGAAAACCCTAGTTACGCGGTCCATTTCAGCAGTAATCCACTAGATGTATAAGGGTACCCTGGAACTAGGCAGGGTGGGGCACGATTACTGGGCTCATTGTAAGTGACCAGAACGACGGCTATGTTGGTGCGCCAGTGTAGGTTCAGGCGGGCTATGGTCGTGCATGTGGTCCGGAGTTGAAAAAGCAGGCATTGGGCATTAGTAGGTTTATCTGTGCATGCTTGATTCATGTCGGTGATTGGCACCATTGGGCTTGATACACCCTATGGTGGACCTAGCACAGGTGACTACATTCGTGATAGGGCTGTATGACACAGACACATGACGAGCTAGAACTTGTAGGGAGCCGATCGACTAGTGGATCGTTTCGTTGGACCTAGAAATAGGTCATTTCATGATATTGGGCCAAGGGATTATTTCATGATTTATATAAGACATGGGTTTGGGATTTTAGTACAGTTGATGCAGCGAACCTTGAATATGTGATGCTATACTTGATTTATACTTGATTTATCATGTTATCTTAGTCTATCTTGCCCATCTTGTCATCATCCGTATGTTTACTTTCAGTTTATACATGTCATGTTACCTTTATCTGTTTTTGTGCTGAAAGTCACTTGGACTTACCAGTCTTTATGACTGACCCGCTTTCTTTCACCTCTTTTTCTTCCGTTTCCCTCCCCCAGGTTCTCAGGGAGGAAACTCTAGCACTTAGCTTGGATTTCACGTGCTTTTGGTTGAGCTCATGTACGGTTTGATCTTGAGCTATGCTATGGCTGCATTTCTGCTACCTTTGGGGAATTAAGCTCCTTTTGTTGTTTCTAGTTTATGCTTCTTTATTTGTGCAAGACAGAATTTATTGTAATGGAAAATAATAACTTTGGATATTTGATGTAAAAGGTTTTGACTCTTTTTTAAAGTAATGAAATTTAGCTTTTGAATCTTCCGCTGTTTTATTTATGTTCTGTCTTGTAATAATTCTGTGATTGTTTACCTCGATAACGCTCCTCCAAAACTAGTGCATTCCCTTTATGAGTGACCCTAGCGGAGGTGGGGTGTTACATTTGGTATCAGAGCATAAGGTTACCGGACTGAGCAAAAGTTTTTAAAAACCTTCTAAAACTATTTTCAAAACCGTTTACAAAGAAGCATTTTTCAAGAAAAGTCTTGTTTTATTTAAAGGCTATTCCCCAAAAGCCGTTAGCACTATCCTTTGTTTCCTCGTTTGAATCTCTTTTCCTTTCTTTTCTCCATCTGTAGTCGCAATAGTTTTTTCCTGCGGCTAATCTTCTTTCTTGCTTCATAGAGGGTTTTCCGTATGATGGAGATAGATCCCGTAAGGCTTGTTAACATGTTACATAGGAAAGGTATGAGTGATAAGAAAGAAGTTACGGCGGATGAGTCTCAGAACGAGAAGAAAGACTTCCAGAAGGGAGGCGAGAACAACGACAACAATAATGATAACAAGACACGTGAGAAAAGAAAATGCCACTTCTGTGGTATAGAGGGGCATATAGTCCAGGATTGTAGAAAGAAGAAGATGAAGATGGGAGCATGCTTCCAGTGTGGTAAAACTGGACATATCAGCAAGAACTGCCCTAAGAAGCAAGGGCAAGACTCGCAGGCAGGACCTTCTGGGGGTACATCTTTAACTTCTTCTCCTAGATGCTTTGTTTTAACTTGCTTATCTTCTCAATCCTATCTTGAGAACCGTAGGTAGAAATTTTTCGGATGTAAACATGTGATTGAAACATGTTATGGTTGATGTTTGCAAATGGTTGCAAGTGGTCGCAAGTGTTGCTCGTGGTTGCATAACACACATTAGGCACTAGATAGGCGCAGACACATTTTCATATTGCATATGAATGAGTGTTTATACTTGTTTGTGGATGAAATTGAATGTGTTATCATATGGATGTTGCATATGGATGGATGTTTGTGCACACATATAGTGTTTATGTGACTAGGACTATTTGCATACATGTTGGATTCAAGGCACTAAACATATTTTGCATTAAGAAGATCAACCAGATCTGATCATTTGCATTAGACAAGGAACATATACACACACTTTCTACATATGTTCATATAGCATTAAATATTTTTTAAGGACAATGGTTGCTTGTGGATGATGTTGAGTAGATGGTTGATTGGATGATAGGATGCATTCTTCTTAACTTGAAGATTTCAGGGACGAAATCCTTTTAGGAGGGAAGAATGTAACAACCCGAATTTTTATAACATGTTAAAACCATAAATCAAGGCAGAATTAATTTTTAAAATGAGAATTATGGGAAACGGGTTACGCCATTGCGTTCATCTCGGAATTCTGCATGAAATAGAGTCTGAGTTTTCGAAAATCGGAGTCCGGATGAAGAAGTTATAGCCTGTAGAAGATTCAGCAAATTTTAGGCAGCACAGGACCAGGCAGGTCGACTTGGGGGTCAAGTCGACCATGTGGTCGACCTTAGGCTCGACCTACCCCCCAGGTCGACCATATGGTCGACCTCCCTCCTTACAGGTCGACCTGGTAGTTATGTTTTAACCCAGAACCCATTTTTGGAGCCTGAGACGTGTTTTGATGGTCCGGATTGATTCTAGGGTCAATCTAAGGGCCTAAACTAGTTGCTACCCCTATAAATACATCCTAAGACCAAGCCTAATTCATACAAATCATTCTTACACTGCTATGCTGCTAATTTACCCCTTGAACCATGGCCGCCGCCTCCAAATTAAAGCTTAAGCATTCAAACTCGGTTCAAATCAAAGATCAACGCTTCTACAACAATTCAAGAGAATAGATCAGCGACACCGCAACGTTCTACGACAAATATCTAGACTTGACTTCTACATCTAAATTTCTTAGACCACGATCTGTAAGTTCCAATTACTTTTAAATAAAAACTATAAATCTAATATGGGCATGTTAAATTGGAATTGATTTATGTATGATTCATATCTATTCTTGTTTTCTTCTTGGATCTTGACCATTGGGAATATTGTCTACGACGTTGAAACTATTGTTAATGGCATAAGACTATGACTACGCCTATGACTGTGAACATAAGACTATGCCTATGCCTATGACTGTGAACATAAGACTATGACTACGCCTATGACTGTGAACATAAGACCATGACTATGCCTATGACTGTGAACATAAGACTATGACTACGCCTTTGACTATGACGGTGAACATAAGACTATGCCTATGACTATGACGGTGAACATAAGACTATGGCTATGCCTATGACTGCGAATATAAGACTATTGCCTATAACTATGACAACGACAATTGTGGCTAATCACCTATGAGGTTATTGCCTAGGATTATGACTATGAAAATGGATCTAAGCTTGATTTTCTATTCAAACCTATTTTCTTTATTTGTCTTGATTTTGGGGATTTTTTCTATTTAAGTTAGATCTATCCGTGTTCTTGAATCTAGATTATTATTCAAACCTTTTTCATGTTCATAATGTTATGCCTGCGATGTTTTAATTTATTTATTCAGTTAGGTCATGCCTTGGAAATAAATTGATAATAGAGCAATGTTTATTATGTTGATCTATGCCTGTGGTTCTATTTTTGGGAATTAATGAATAAGTCCATTCATATGTATATGAACTTGGAGTATAACCCGTGATGACAAGTTGTGTAGTTTATCATGTTATGCAAGTTTTAGGTTGTGAAATCATATCACATATGTGACCAAATGTTAGATCTACATGTTTATGTGTATATGTTAAACCTATGTCATATTTCAAGTTCACACTTATTCATATGTTCGTGATTGATTTGCAAGTTCACATATATGTAAGTTGATTTATTCTATGTTGCAAATTCACATATATGTATGTTGGTTTAGTCTACGTTGCAAGTTTACACCTATGATATTCATGTTGATTGTTTTGCAAGTACACACCTATGGTGTTCATATTTACTATGCCAAGAATGCTAAGTTTACACCTATGTCATGTTAATGAGTTTCTTTATGCAAATTTTGTGTATGTTAAATTAGGCTGAGTTTTTAGCCTAATATTATGCAAAAAATCATGCGGACGGAAAATTAGGCTAAGATTGTTAGCCTAATATTTAGACGGGGTACCGTTGGGAAAAATTGGTAATTATAGGAAACTTGGTATGAAACTCGCCATGAAACTTGACATGAACATTGTTATAACTTGAATCTGGATGTGGGCATGAAACTTGCCTTGAAACTTGACACGAACTTGACATGAAAATTTGAACATAGACATGATACTAGAATGAACTTGAAAATGGCCAACTCGAGGTTGGGTTGAGTTTGCAGTGTAATTCTGCATGGAACCGCCCGGCAAATCCAGTTACTGCAAAACAATAGGATCCAATGTGGGTAGTTGGTCATATCGCACTTGAAAACCCGAGATCAGACTGAGTTGTGGTGTAATTCTGCCTGGAACCGCCCGGCATATCCAGTGACCACAACAACAGGTCTGATGTGAGAGGTTGGGGTGCATTAATGAATTAATGCCACATGATAGGGTTAAGTCAAGAACATGAAAAACAACACTTAACCAACTTAATACATGATTCGTAGGCGGGTTAAGTCACGAACTTGAATGACAACACTTAACCAACTTGACATGCTAGACTGATAAGGGTTAAGTCACGAATTTAAAAGACAACACTTAACCTATTGGACGAAAACCCTAGTTATTCGGTCCATTTCAGCAGTAACCCATTAGATGTATCATGGTACCCTGGAACTAGGAAGGGCTGGGCACGATTACTGGGCTGATTGTAAGTGACCAGAACGACGGCTGTGTTGGTGCGCCAGTGTAGGTTCAGGCGGGTTGTGGTC
Source organism: Allium sativum (assembly GCA_030737875.1). Classification (NCBI taxonomy): domain Eukaryota; kingdom Viridiplantae; phylum Streptophyta; class Magnoliopsida; order Asparagales; family Amaryllidaceae; genus Allium; species Allium sativum. Next base: position 828,028,728 of record CM060913.1, read on the forward strand.
GTGCGTGTGGCCCGGAGTTGAAAAAGCAGGCATTAGGCATCAGTAGGTTTATCTGTGCATGCTTGATTCGTGTCAGTGGTTGGCACCATAGGGCTTGATACACCCTATGGTGGACCTAGCACAAGTGACTACATTCGTGATAGGGTCGTATGACATAGACACATGACGAGCTAGAACTTATAGGGAGCCGATCGACTAGTGGATCGTTTCGTTGGACCTAGAAATGAGTCATTTCATGATATTGGGCCAAGGGATTATTTCATGACTTGTATAAGACATGGGTTTGGGATTTTAGTACAGTTGATGCAGCGAACCTTGAATATGTGATGCTATACTAAATTTATACTTGATTTATCATGTTATCTTAGTCTGTCTTGCCCATCTTGACAGCATCCTTATGTTTACTTTCAGTTTATACATGTCATGTTACTTTTATCTGTTTTTATGCTGAAAGTCACTTGGACTTACCAGTCTTTATGACTGACCCGTTTTCTTTTGCCTCTTTTTCTTTCGTTTCCCTCCCCCAGGTTCTCAGGGAGGAAACTCTAGCACTTAGCTTGGATTTCACGTGCTTTCGGTTCAACTCATGTATGGTTTGATCTTGAGCTATGCTATGGCTGCATTTCTGCTACCTTTGGGGAATTAAGCTCCTTTTGTTGTTTCAAGTTTATGCTTCTTTATTTATGCAAGACAGAATTTATTGTAATGGAAAATAATGACCTTGGGTATTTGATGTAAAAGGTTTTGACTCTTTTTGAAAGTAATGAAATTTAGCTTTTGAATCTTCCGCTGTTTTATTTATGTTCTGTCTTGTAATAATTCTGTGATTGTTTACCTCGATAACGCTCCTCCAAAACTAGTTCATTCCCTTTGTGAGTGACCCTAGCGGAGGTGGGGTGTTGCATTTGGTATCAGAGCAGAAGGTTACTGGACTGGGCAAAAGTTTTTAAAAACCTTCTAAAACTATTTTCAAAATTGTTTACAAAGAAGCATTTTTCAAGAAAAGTCTTGTTTTATTTAATGGCTATTTCCCAAAAGCCATTAGCACTATCCTATGTTTCCTCGTTTGAATCTCTTTTCCTTTCTTTTCTCCATCTGTAGTCGTAGTAGTTTTTACCTGTGGCTAATCTTCTTTCTAGCTTCGTAGAGGGTTTTCCGTACAATGGAGATAGATTCCGTAAGGCTTGTTAACATGTTACATAGGAAAGGTATGAGTGATAAGAAAGAAGTTAAGGCGGATGAGTCTCAGAACGAGAAGAAAGACTTCCAGAAGGGAGGCGAGAACAACGACTACAATAATGATAACAAGACACGTGAGAAAAGAAAATGCCACTTCTGTGGTATAGAGGGGCATATAGTCCAGGATTGCAGAAAGAAGAAGATGAAGATAGGAGCATGCTTCCAGTGTGGTGAAACTGGACATATCAGCAAGAACTGCCCTAAGAAGCAAGGGCAAGGCTCGCAGGCAAGACCTTCTGGGGGTACATCTTTAACTTCTTCTCCTAGACGCTTTGTTTTATCTTGCTTATCTTCTTAATCCTATCTTGAGAACCGTAGGTAGAAACCTTTTGGATGTAAACATGTGATTGAAACATGTTATGGTTGATGTTTGCAAATGGTTGCAAGTGGTCACAAGTTGTTGCTTGTGGTTACATAACACACATTAGGCACTAGATCAGCTCAGACACATTTTCATATTGCATATGCATGAGTGTTTATACTTGTTTGTGGATGAAATTGAATGTGTTATCATGTGGATGTTGCATATGGATGGATGTTTGTGCACACATATAGTGTTTATGTGACTAGGACTATTTGCATACATGTCGGATTCATGGCACTAAACATATTTTGCATTAAGAAGATCAATCAGGCCTGATCATTTGCATTAGATAAGGAACATATATACACACTTTCTGCATATGTTGATATAGCATTAGAAATCTTTTAAGGACAATGGTTGCTTGTGGATGATGGTTGAGTAGATGGTTGATTAGATGATAGGATGCATTCTTCTTAACTTGAAGATTTCGGGGACGAAATCCTTTAAGAAGGGAAGAATGTAACAACCCGAATTTTTATAACAATTTAAAACCATAAATCAAGGCAGAATTAATTTTTAAAATGAGAATTATGGGAAACGGGTTGCGCCATAGCTTTCGTCTCGGAATTCTGCATGAAATAAAGTCCGAGTTTTCGAAAATTGGAGTCCGAATGAAGAAGTTATGGCCTGTAGAAGATTCAGTAAATTTCAGGCAGCACAGGACCAGGCAGGTCGACCTGGGGGTTGACCATGTGGTCGACCTTAGGGTCGACCTACCCCACAGGTCGACCTCCCCCCTTACAGGTCGACTTGGTCGGCCTGTTTTGACCCAGAACCCATTTTTGAAGCCTGAGACGTGTTTTGATGGTCCGGATTGATTCTAGGGTTAATCTAAGGGCCTAAACTAGTTGCTACCCCTATAAATACATCCTAAGACCAAGCCTAATTCATACAAATCATTCTTACACTGCTATGCTGCTAATTTACCCCTTGAACCATGGCCGCCGCCTCCAAATTAAAGCTTAAGCATTCAAACTCGATTCAAATCAAAGATCAACGCTTCTACAACAATTCAAGAGAATAGATCAGCGACACCGCAACGTTCTACGACAAATTTCTAGACTTGACTTCTGCATCTAAATTTCTTGGACCACGATCTGTAAGTTCCAGTTACATTTAGATAAAAACTATAAATCTAATATGGGCATGTTAAATTGGAATTGATTTATGTACGATTCATATCTATTCTTGTTTTCTTCTTAGATCTTGACCATTGAGAATATTGTCTACGACGTTGAAACTATTGTTAATGGCATAAGACTATGACTATGCCTATGACTATGAACATAAGACTATGACTATGCCTATGACTGTGAACATAAAACTATGACTACGCCAATGACTGTGAACATAAGACCATGACTATGCCTATGACTGTGAACATAAGACTATGCCTATGCCTATGACTATGACGGTGAACATAAGACTATGCCTATGACTATGACGGTGAACATAAGACTACGCCTATGCCTATGACTGTGAATATAAGACTATTGCCAATAATTATGACAAGGACAATTGTGGCTAATCACCTATGAGGTTATTGCCTAGGAATATGACTATGAAATTGGATCTAAGCTTGATTTTCTATTCAGATCTATTTTCTTTATTTGTCCTGATTTTGGGGATTTTTTCTATTTAAGTTAGATCTATCCGTGTTCTTGAATCTAGATTATTATTCCAACCTTTTTCATGTTCATAATGTTATGCTTGCGATGTTTTAATCAATTTATTCATTTGGGTCATGCCTTGGAAATAAATTGATAATAGAGCAATGTTTATTATGTTGATCTATGCCCGTGGTTTTATTTTTGGGAATTAATGAATAAGTCCATTCATATGTATATGAACTTGGAGTATAACCCGTGATGACAAGTTGTGTAGTTTATCATGTTATGCAAGTTTTAGGTTGTGAAATCATATCACATATGTGACCAAATGTTAGATCTACATGTTTATGTGTATACGTTAAACCTATGTCATATTTCAAGTTCACACTTATTCATATGTTCATGACTGATTTGCAAGTTCACATATATGTAAGTTGATTTAGTCTATGTTGCAAATTCACATAAATGTATGTTGATTTAGTCTACGTTGCAAGTTCACACCTATGATATTCATGTTGACTGTTTTGCAAGTACACACCTATGGTGTTCATATTGACTATGCCAAGAATGCCAAGTTTACACCTATGTCATGTTAATGAATTTCTTTATGCAAATTTTGTGTACGTTAAATTAGGCTAAGTTTTTAGCCTAATATTATGCGAAAAACCATGCGGACGGAAAATTAGGCTAAGATTGTTAGCCTAATATTTAGACGGGGTAACGTTGGGAAAATTGGTAATTATAGGAAACTTGGTATGAAACTCGCCATGAAACTTGACATGAACATTGTTATAACTTGAATCTGGATGTGGGCATGAAACTTGCCTTGAAACTTGACACGAACTTGACATGAAAATTTGAATATGGACATGACACTTGAATGAACTTGAAAATGGCCAACTCGAGGTTGGGTTGAGTTTGCCGTGTAATTCTACCCGGAACCGCCCAGCAAATCCAATTACTGCAAAACAATAGGATCCAATGTGGGTAGTTGGTCATATCGCACTTGAAAACCCAGGTCAAACTGAGTTGTGGTGTAATTCTGCCCGGAACCGCCCGACATATCCAGTGACCACAACAACAGGTCTGATGTGAGAGGTTGGGTGCATTAATGAATTAATGCCACATGATAAGGTTAAGTCATGAACATGAAAGACAACACTTAACCAACTTGATACATGATTCGTAGGCGGGTTAAGTCAAGAACTTGAATGACAACACTTAACCAACTTCACATGCTAGACTGATAAGGGTTAAGTCACGAATTTAAATGACAACACTTAACCTATTGGACGAAAACCCTAGTTACGCGGTCCATTTCAGCAGTAATCCACTAGGTGTATAAGGGTACCCTGGAACTAGGCAGGGTGGGGCACGATTACTGGGTTGATTGTAAGCGAACAGAACGACGGCTGTGTTGGTGCGCCAGTGTAGGTTCAGGCGGGCTACGGTCGTGCACGTGGTCCGAAGTTGAAAAAGCAGGCATTGGGCATCAGTAGGTTTATCTGTGCATGCTTGATTCGTGTCGGTGGTTGGTACCATAGGGCTTAATACACCGTATGGTGGACCTAGCACAGGTGACTACATTCGTGATAGGGCCGTATGACACAGACACATGCCGAGCTAGAACTTGTGTGGAGCCGATCGACTAGTGGATCGTTTCGTTGGACCTAGAAATAGGTCATTTCATGATATTGGGCCAAGGGATTATTTCATGATTTATATAAGACATGAGCTTGGGATTTTAGTACAGTTGATGCAGTGAACCTTAAATATGTGACGCTATACTTGATTTATACTTGATTTATCATGTTATCTTAGTCTATCTTGCCCATCTTTTCATCATTCGTATGTTTACTTTCAGTTTATACATGTCATGTTACCTTTATATGTTTTTATGCTGAAAGTCACTTGGACTTACTAGTCTTTATGACTTACCTGTTTTCTTTCGCCTCCTTTTCTTTCGTTCCACCCCCCCCCCAAGGTTATCAGGGAGGAAACTCTAGCACTTAGCTTGGATTTCGCTTGCTTTCAGTTCAGCTCATGTATGATTTGATCTTGAGCTATGATATGGCTGCATTTCTGCTACCTTTGGGGAATTAAGCTACTTTGATGTTTTAAGTTTATGCTTATTTATTTATGCAAGACAGAATTTGCTGTAATGGAAAATTATGACCTTGGCTATTTGATGTAAAAGGTTTTGACTCTTTTTGAAAGTAATGAAATTTATCTTTTGATTCTTCCCCTATTTTATCTATGTTCTGTCTTATGATATTTCTGTGCTTGTTTACCTAGATAACGCTCCTCCAAAACTAGTGCATTCCCTTTGTGAGTGACCCTAGCGGAGGTGGGGTGTTACAATTTCCAATTTGGCCACTATACCACACTACCGTGATTTTTATTGAAAATTGTTTTGGACATAACTTGAAATTTATACATCAAAATTTGGAAATTCTTTTTCCATTCGAAAACTATTGTTATACGAAAGTAACCTTTTTCCGTTTGGGGAAAATCTAATTTAAAACAAATTCGTTATGATAGTTTAAAATCTACGGTTGAAGTTCACAAAATGTCATTGGGCAACAAGCTCTATTCTAATCGTATGTTATATTTATAATGAAAATAACCCGTTCTACTGCAAAATAGTTTGGAAATCCTTTTGGATCATATATAAGACTATTTCAAAAAAATGTTTCATAATTTCAACTTTTATTTCAAATACTCACTTTTAATTAATATTTTAATATTATTTAATTATTAAAATATTATTATTTTCAAAAATTAGTCTTTTGAAACCCAAACTTTTCAGAACTCAAATTAAATATTATATAAGCTATATGGAATAATCAGTTTGAGTTAAAACACCTACTATATAGCCAAAATAAACTTCAATTTCAAGATTGAATTCAATTTAATCATTTTAAAGTTGAACACACTGTTTACTATCAAAATCTTGTTTAATAGAATTCAAATCTTTACAAAAGTTTCTCGAAATCACTTCAATTTCATTTCTATCAACTTCCGGATATAAAATTCCAAATTTTATTTTTTCACTATATTTAAATGAATAAAATATTCATTTACATTACCCAATAAGCGTGAGACTTAACCAATATCGGTAACATGTGTAGTATGAACTAGTATCACTACATACAATCATTACAACATTTATAGCACCTATTCATCCATCACATAACATGTATTTCACAATATATAGCTATAAGCATTCGATTACCAATGCTTACACTATGTTTAACAACTAATGAACCATTTATTAACATAAAAAACATAATAAACAAATATAATTGCATAATTTCTCATCGAGATTTTCACACCATTAATCTTTACCGTAGGACTGTCTAGCTATATCGGACGGCTACGAACTGACTTCCAACCTTCGCCGACTTTGACGTGGTGGTGATGGGGCCGAGCTTGGGCAAAGGGATGTGGTGATTTTAGGTGCAAGGAGGGGGTGACTTGGGGTGGTGTTTGGAGGAAGCTAGGAGCCGAGGGTGTGGGGTCTTTGGCGTGGTGAAGGTGGCCAAGAGAGGCGGTGGTAGGTGGCAAAAATAGGAGAAAGGAGGGAGAGTTAGTTGCGGGTTTTTGAGTGATGGAATGGGAGTACTTTTGTCGGAATTTCAAGAAGGAGGGAGGGGGTGAAGAGGGTTGAAAGTTGGAGAGGATGAAAGGAAAAGAAGAGAGAAAGGAGGAGGAGGTTTAGGCCATAGAAGCCTTGAAAAGGTGAAGAAAGAGGAGAAAATGAAAGTGGAATGGAATGAGGATTAAGGAGGATGGAGGGGGTCTTATAGGTGGAAAGGAAGAGTGTAAGTGCAAAAGTGCAAGCCTAAAATCATGGGCTTGAAAATCAAAATCACGTGCCTTTGAAAACAAAACCATGGACATATACACATGGTTTTTCCTAAGGGCCGAAACACCTTTTGTCACGCTTTAGAAAAGCTTGCAACGCTTTAGAAAAGCTTGCAACGCTTATAAGTGTGGCTATATTCAATGTAAACTTTACCGTTTAAAAATCAATAAGTAATATATTTTGTCAAAGTGCTTTCCAACTATATTTTATAATTCTAAACAACTTATTTTTATTTATTTAAAGTAATTCAAGTTCAACCTATTTAATTTATAAATTCAATTAAATTGATTATTTAACTAGTTGAAAATTCCAAATTGTTACAAAATCCCCCTTTTTTTTAAATCCATTTATTAATTATTTCAACCTTTTACCACGTTAATTTTTCCCGTAATTCAAAGGCAATCAGAATTCGTATTTTTTCGATTTAAACTCCAAAAGTGTATCCGTTCATAAAAGTTCTAAGTTAAGATTCAAAATGCATTTACTATTATTGATTAAACAACTTGAAGTTATAGAGAAGACCCTTTCAGCCTTCATTTCTGATACTAGCCGCTTCATGATGTTTTCTTTTTTGAAAATTGAAGCAACTTCACAAATTATTCGTTACATGCTCATACACTCTTGAATCGTTGAACAAAAAACCTATGTCCCTCGCATAAACTTCATCTTCGTCTTCCACAGTCTTTTTGCACACACACACACACACACACACACACACATCCAAGTTTGTAGTATGGCCTAGGGCCAACATTACAAATGATAATATAGTTTTGTCAGCTTCCACTGCTTCGTACATAACTTTCTTTGATAGTAGGAACTTTTGATACAAAACATTCTTCACGCTATTAAAATTAACGTGATATGTTCCACAAAATAATGATTGATTTTTCCAGCTATAATGTTGCACGCGCCTTGGTTTCTTAAACACTCTTCGCACCACTTGAAACCAAATTTTGATTTCTCTTGTGTTTGCACATTTTCATACTATCCACCTTCCTGCTCATCACAGAATTATTTCGTTGCATTTGTTATATTTTCCTCCTCTATCACTTTTTCCCTCAAAGTCTAGTTTGTTTCTCTTCCTTCCATTTACTTCTACCACCCTTCACTGTTTTCTTCGTCCACTACGTCTTTCTTTCTTTGTCTGTTTACTAAAAAACTTTAACCAAGTGATTAGCCATATGTTGAAATCTAAAATTATTTAATATATATATATATATCTTAGAACTAAGGAATTAAAGAAGATAGATTTAGGATTTTAAATCATAATTGTAACCTCCATATAATGTGAAATTATGCTTAAACATAGGAATCCTTTATCATCGAATGTATTTTTTAAATAACAACTTTTTCATTCAAAACTCTTTATCTCCATTGAACATGCGTCATGAGAAAAAGAAGAAATATATTTGCGCGATGCACAATATAAAAAAACAAGGGTCGATGGTTGGTGTCAATGATCAGTTCTAGCAATTACCTATATATATTTAAGTAATATGGCACATACTTCACACGTCACGATGAGACATTTTCGTGTATGAAATGTTTTTTTTACAAATTATATATGTTTAATATATTCAAAAAAATGATTTGCATAAATATTTAACAATGCTTTCAGTTGGAATCATATGTTGCTAGTTTGAATTTTTTTTTCTTAGACACAACTACTAAATTTTATTAGCTTAACTTTTTAATTAATATTTATAATCAGTATGAAACAAATTTGTAAAAAAATGTTTACTTATTACAATAAATTTTTAGGTAATTATATTAGAAAATAAAGAAAGTTCAATTGCTGGATCATGCAAGTTCTTAGCAGGATCATACTTAGTACAAAATACAGTTCAGCCTAATATAAAATGTCTACAACGGAATCAAACATAATATACATAACACGAGCTGAACAACATAAAAAGAAATGATAGAATCCATCTTCAGCTCCGTAGTATCCAGAAAGGGCCTGCTAAAACCTGAATACAAGTCTGTCCGTGTAGAAAATAGGGCACCCGAGTTTGCAAGTGAAGCAAACTACGAGTCAGTCATGGGACTGGTATGAGAAATCTACTTAACTTATTTTACAATAAGGCCAATCACAGGACCACGCCGCTAACGCGGAACGGGTTACTCCATTGGATTGTTAGTGCTAAAAACAAGTAAATCATTTAAACATCGCAATACTTTTTACAAAAATGAAGTCATTATAAGACCAATTCCCATCGCACAATGCAACGCAAATTGGAGGATAGAGTTTTTACCTTATAATGGCCAAAATATGTTTGATACGTATAAAACAAAAGTATTTGATATTATTACTAGTGTTTATATGTTTCAAAAACAATTTCAATCATAAGTATCAATCATAGACGGCATAAATGCCCCATACCACTATGTCGCCATATATAGGTATACAATCAAAACTGCACGATGTCGTATTTGGAAATTGGATTTCCGTCATGAACCAAGGCAAGGGATCGTCCTTACCGCTTCGAGACAATCTAGCCTACCATGTCTCAGGGTCAGAGCTCGAGTGACCCTTGGATCATTAGGGCCGGTCCACACGGAGTGGATTAAAATGCCTGAACACTGCGTTTTCCCGCCCTATGGGGCGTAAACTGGTCATATCCCGACCAAACTATCGTCCCTGCAATGACCGATATAACAGAGGCATCTCGCAATCCATCACCCACATAAGTAAAATGTCCAAGTGTTTAAAACCCAAAACACCACTCCTAGCTAGAAGGAAACACATGTCCTCCCTGATGTGCTCTTCCGTTTCTAGCTCATACTGGGGTGTGAGGCCCGGGAATCAACGCCATACACAAAGCTATGCTATTTAAAGTCGTGCTTTGATCATCAACCACAAGGCTCTGCTTTTCAACAAAAGCCTCGATCACGGCATCTCAGCATGCCACACAGGCAATTCATGCCATGCAACTGACGTACATCAATCACACAGAATGAAATCCAATGTCGGACACACAGTCCATTTGCAAGTCCGTTCTGGGTCTGAACGAAACCGGAGGCACCTTATTCCTCATCCCATATGTCGAATACAGGAGAGAGGTCCTTGCACATCCGGTCGATCTCCAAGTATGTCTGGACGACCACCACTTATTACCTTGTCTTGGGATGCCTCCCAATCAAGACATCAGCAATCATCCAAACGATGTAAAGACCTCCGGTCTTCTACCACCACCTTCATCGTCGATTTCTAATCATCGATCAATTAGTTGAAATGAGAATTAACTCGGCCTTTTCAAATAGTTCACATAAATTTAGAATTCAAATCAATTCATTTCCTGGTTAAATTATTTGACATCCACAATTCAGTTCATTAATGTAATTTTCATGTCAAACACATTCAACCATCAAATACCCAATAAACCAAGTAAATTCGGTTTATTTCCATTCCATATCGTTTATAATATTTTATAACGATTTATTGCTATTTTTTTTATTTAATAATAGTCCATTTATTCAAACGACACTTCAGGCCATAACGCGGTCGTGGCATTGTTTTTCTTCAGGTTTGATTTACACATATCTGAAAATCTAACCGTTGGATCTTTACAAATTTTATATCATTGGAAAGATCTTTTCAAAGCGGGCACAACGGTTCCAGTTTTGGGAAAATCCGACAGTCGGATCTCCCGGTGCAATCGTTTAAAGTTACAATTTCAAAATACGAACTACAGCGTCGTTATTCGTTTTATTTTAATTATATATATATATATATATATATATATAAGTACAATCCACTCTGGCGCTGTTTTTCTTTAGATTTGAATTATACATTTCACACAATCTAACTATTGGATCTTTACAAATTCGGTGTCGTTGGAAAGATATTTTTAAAGCGAACCCAACGGTTTTGGTTTCGGGAAAATCCGACGGCCAGATCTCCCGCAATAATCGTTTAAAATCATGATTTCAAAACACGAACTGCAGCGTCATTATTCGTTTTATTTTAATTATATATATATATATATATATATATATATATATAATTCGTTCTTCCATTTCTAAACCATTTTCATTTCATATATGCGGTAAAAATGATATTTTTACCCAACAAATGTTTATTTCAACACATGACAATTTTTAACACTTTATATATATATAATAAAACTGTGATTTTTATTGTTATAACAATTTATTTGAAACATGAATATTTTTAGCGATTCAAATATATAACAAAAATGTGATTTTTATTGTTAAAACAATTTATTTAAAACATGAATATTTTATATATTTCATATACATGATAAAAATGTGATTTTTATCTTTCAAACAAATTATTCGTCATATGAATATTTTTCCAGCACATGAATATATTTCAATACATGAATATAAATCAAACACATGAATATTTCAGAAAATTTCGGCAGCATAACGGCAGGGGGTTTAAAACCGGCACTGTCCCGAGTACGGCTCCTCGCACTACCTTACGCCTTGCAGCGTTCCCTAAAGGGCTTATCCTTATAATCTAAATATTTCGATCATTTTTATATCACAACGGATTTTTCCACAAACAATTCAAATTTTGTTTCAACAACAAACAATAATTCTCAACCATTCACGTTTATCAACCAAATTTCACGTCAACCAAAATCCAAACAACCACAACCAATATATATCGTTCATGGTCTGTGGATGAGGGGAGTATTTATATATAGATATACGTATATAAATATATTTTCATTTCATTTCAACTCCATTCAATGCACATATAATGTTTACAACGCATATATAACTTATACATTGCACATATAATTTATACAACGCTTATGCATGAGGTGTACAACGCTTATATAATTTATACATCGATTATATAATTTATATATCGCCATTCCATATCGTTCTGAATTTAGAAATCTCACATTGGGTTCCACTCCTTCTAGTTTTTGCAAAGAGCTCCAAATGCGTTCTAGTCTCTTCTAGAACGTAGCATACAATGTCACGGCCCTAGTGTCTCTTGTTTCACTAGATTTGGACAACATACGAAAAAGATACGACTTTTACTAGTAAATCTTATTTCACAGCACTTTAAAGTGTTAAAAACCCTTAAAATATTCACAACCGTATACCTTTCAAATATGTTCAAAACTAGGTTTCAACTTTTCTCGAAACGTGTAGCTTGGTGTTGATCGGCCTGTGCCACCTTATAGTGCTTCGAGAGAGCTTCACAACGGTAGTGGGGTTGCTCAACTCGACGGGGTCTTGGAAGCACGACGACGCCTTTGACGGTGACACTTTGGAGAGGTAGATATCGCGAAATACAACATGGTGGAGGATGTGGTGGGTATGGATTTGAAGAGGAAGGCGAGATCTACAAAAACTTCAACTGAAACATGAGGTTTTATTGCGTGGATTCACCGGAATTTAAAAGAGAAGGTCGTAAAGGCCTTCCGTCGTCGATCTTGGCTAATTACGTTTTTATTTTTATTTTTTAGGAAATTAAGATTAATGAAAGGAAAATTATGATTGGTCCATTTATATCTTAATTTCTAAAATAGTGTTTTCTAATCCGAACTCCAAATCAAACCCAACGAGTGGCACCCCTAGCTTAATACCCTCATTCCGGACATAATCGAATATGTTTCATAAGCCCATTTGACTGTTTCAGTCAATTATTCTTCAAATTAAAATATAAAATATTCAAATATGGATTTGAACGTACATTTTAATTTGCCGGAGCCACATACTAACTCCAAAAATTCCAGAAAAATAAATCTGGCTATGTTTGGACGATGTGGTCCCAACAAAACTAGTTTCGTCGAATTTGTAGACCGTTTGAAAAATGGCCATTTTCTGGTCGATCCAAATTGACTGAAATTAACCAAATACATTTTCTTTTGCCACGCTCACATATTAACTCCAAAAATTATGAAATTTGAAACCTAACAATAATTTGACATTCCGGATCCAACAAAAGTGGTTTCGTCGAAAACGGAGGCCGTTTGCAAAATGACTATTTTCACGGGCTATATTAATTCGATAACGACCTTTCTGAAAATTCATTTAACCATAACTTTTGACTCCCGCTATGAAACTTCGACTTTTCAAAGCCACCGCCATTCCAAATGACTATTTTGCATCCTGTACAGTCAGTCAAAGTTTGAATTCAAATTTTCAAACTGTCGCGCCATTCCAGGCCTTGTTTATAATTAAAATAAACATATTCGCTATAACTTCGATCCAAATAGATTTTTGGTCGTTATTATTTAAAATAATTCATTTTAAATATTTAAAATCCACTAAAATAGCCAAATTTTAAATTTTAAATTTTTGGTCGTTGATTAGCTGGAACGTGCAAGGTCTAAATAATGATACCCGATTATTAGACCTCCACAATCTTAGAAGGAGCCACTCTCCTTTGTTTATGGGTATTTTGGAGAATAAACTAAATGTAAATAATTTACGGTTCTTATGTGAACAAATGGGTAGTGATTGGGCACACATGAATAATAATGAACATGCAAATGGCAGAATTCTTATCATGTGGTGTAAGAATGTGTGGCAATGTGCTTTAATTGATAGTGATGAACAACAAATGACAGTCAACATTATCAATACTGGTGGACTACGAATATGTGTTACTGTTGTCTATGCTAGTAACAGCATAGAAGAAAGATCAAAACTATGGGACAAAATCAAAATTTTATCGCAAAGTATACATGAACCATGGAAAGTTATGGGGGACTTCAATGCCATTTTAAAACCAAGTGAAAACAGGGAGGGGTTATCGTCAGAGTATCCCAGTTATCTGAATTCAACAGCTGCGTTTTTGCCTCTGGATTAGTTAAGCCAGTCCATAGCAGCCTACATTTTACATGGAGAAGTGGTGAGAGCAAGAAAATCTCATGTAAACTTGACAGAGTTCTAATAAATGCTGAATGTTTAAACAAATTTGCGGACCTGAAAGTAAACGTTTTGCCACCATCGACTAGCGATCATTGTCCCATACATATAAATCTAGTTGGACGTGATAATAATGCAAAAGGCAAGCCGTTCAGATATGCAAATCATTGGAAATCCTTGAGTGGTTATAATGAAGTGGTTAATTGCCAGAGTTTCTCAACTTCTACCTCTGATCATCTATACAATTTCATACAATTTCTCAAAGCTGCTAAAATTAGAATCAAGGAGTGGAACAGGACGAGAGACAAAGAAACTGACAATATCATGAGGCTTGAAAAAAGAAACACTGAGATCTTACAAATAATTGACAATGGGGACGTTAGTTATGAAGTTTGGAGTCAATACCAGCAATGCAAATCTGAATTGAAGGAAGCTTTAAAAATTAAGGCCACTGAATTGAAACAAAAAGCTAAAGAGAAGTGGATAACTGAAGGAGACGAGTGCACTAAATTTTTTTATGCTAAAATGTCAGTTAGGCGTAATACTAATTATAATTTTCAACTTCTTGACCAGGATGAGAATTCAATTCTGGATTGCACAAGTTTGAAGAAGAAGTTGTTTTATACTTCAATGAACTTTATAATGGTGAACAAATGATGGACTTACCCGCCGTTGTTCCCTGTAAGTTGGTTAATGCTAGGGGCAAGAGAATGATGTGCAGGAGAATCTCCGAGGAGGAGCTGAAGGAAGCTGTGTGGTCCATCAGCGTCGATTCCGCCCCCGGGCCCGACGGCTTCGGTTCCTGTTTCTACCAAGCCCACTGGAGTGACCTGAAACATAATTTGTTATCAACAATGCAAGAATCTTTCAGGTCAGGTAAAATTATCAAAGAGATAAACCACACTTTTCTTTGTCTGATTCCTAAGCATGAAAAACCTACCAGAATTGCTGATTATAGGCCTATAGCTTGCTGTAATGTCCTACACAAAATCTTGAGTAAAATTATTTGTAATAGGATAAAAGTGGTTTTGACTGATTTGATAGAAGAATGTCAAAGTGCGTTTATTAAAGGAAGAAGTATTTCGAATAATTCTTTATTGGCGCATGAGCTTGTTAGAAACTTTAACAAAACAGGAACTGATAAATTTTGTTTGGAAGTGGAATTGCAGAAGGCTTATGATAAAATTAATAGACACTTCATTGTGCACATGTTAAAGGCAATGAATTTTCCTGAAAAGATTGTTAGATTGATTTCAGAATGTATTCAATCTCCTACTTTTTCTATCTTGATTAACGGTGTGCCAAAAGGTTTCATTACCAGCAACAGGGGGATTAGACAAGGGGACTCTCTCTCCCCTTATTTTTTTTGCAATTGTGTAACAACCCGGAAAATCTGGGCCAGTTTAAAATTTTTATTTTGGCAATTTTAGCGAATTCTGATTATTTAATATGAATTATTTTAAATAATATCGACGAGAAATTTATTTTGAATATAATTCGAACGTATATATTATACGCGTCGTCGTTAGAATATAAATATTTATATATAATTATAAATAGAATTGAAAATGGCGCGGTAGTTCGATAATTTGATTTCAAACTTCAATTGAATGTACCGGGTGCAAAACGATCCGGATTTTAGTGAAACCAAAAATAATGGAATCTAATAGTGAATATCTTTCTAACGAAGTTAACAAACCGAGATTTCACTTTAGAAATGATAAGATATGTCCAGTTGAAAATTCAGAATAGTCGCTGTGGAATTTATATATATTTTATATAATATATAGCCCTTAAAAATAGCCATTTTGCAAACGACCTCGGATTCCGACGAAACCAGTTTTGTTGGGTCCGCAGAGTCAAGTTATTGCTAGATTCCAAATTTCATAATTTTCCGAATCAGTATGTGAGCGTGGCAAAGGAAAACGCGTTTGACCGGTTTCAGTGGATTTTAATCGACTGGAAATTGGACATTTTTCAAACGGTCTCAGAATTCGACGAAACTAGTTTTGTTAAGACCGTATCGTCAATACGAAGCTAGAAAATATTTTTCTGGAATTTTTCTAGTTAGTATGTGACCCCGGTAATTTGAAATGTGCGTTTAAAATTCAATATAGTGATTTAAATGAAAATTCAAAAGGAAACTGATTGTAACGATCAAATCAGCTTGCGATACATATCCCATTGTGTTCGGAATGGGGGTGAAACGCTATGGACGACAGGCGGTGGGCCTCGTTTCGAGGTCATATGTAAAAGTCAACTCTTTGCTAAAATAAATAATTAAATAAAAAAAAAAAAAAAACATTTCCCTCCCCCCCCCCCTTTATCTTTGTTCTGGCCCCCCCCCCCTTTCTCATTTCGATTCAAACAGAAAAGTGAAAAAAAAAAAAAAAAAAAGAACCCTAAGCCGATCGACAGCCGCCCCCCCCCCCTGGAGCGCCGCCGCCCCCCTCAAGACCTGACGCCGACGAGCCTACCATCGCCGCCGTACCTCGAAGCCCCCCTCGAGACATCACCGACGAAGCAGTCGCCCCACCCCCCCGTCGAATCCAGTCGCGACGCCACCCTCGAGAGACCCAAACAGCCGACTCCTCCTCCTCCCCTTCGACACCTCGGTGAGCCATTTTACTTTTTTTTATTTTTTATTTATTTTATTTTTAGTTTTAATTTAGTTTTATTAAAACTAAATACTGTCTTTTTATTTTAAGTTATAAAACTGTTTTTTTATTTTAAGTTATAAAAACTGCATTTTTAAGAAGGAAAAAAAAACTGCATTTTTATAAAATATAAAAACTGTTTTGAAGAGTAAATTAAAAACTGAATAAATTAAATAAAGTTTAAAAAAAACTGAAACTGTTTTAAAATATAAAGAAATAAAACTGAATTTTATAAAGTATAAAAACTGATTTGTAAATAAAGAAATAAAACTGATTTTTAGAAAAAGGTTTGAATACCAAAGACTTGATTTTTTATAAGGCGAAGACTAGATTTTTTATATATTGAACTTCGATAGAAAAATAGAATTTTTATATATTGAACTTCGAAATAAAAATGTGATTTTTATATATTGAACTTCGATAGAAAAATAGAATTTTTATATATTGAACTTCGAAATAAAAATGTGATTTTTATATATTGAACTTCGATAGAAAAATAGAATTTTTATATATTGAACTTCGAAATAAAAATATGATTTTTATATATTGAACTTTGAAGTAAAAATTCGATTTTTATATATTGAACTTTGAAATAGAAATTCGATTTTTATATATTGAACTTTGAAATAAAAATTCGATTTTTATATATTGAACTTTGAAGTAAAAATTCGATTTTTACATATGTAGTGAAAGCAGCAACGAAGGTGACAAAAAGGCGAAACGACGAAGACTTCTGCAAAGGAAGTGCTGTGGAGCTAGGATAGCAATATGTGAGAATTTCTCACCTTTCAATTTAATTTTCTAGTTATATATATATATACTAGGATGCAGACGGTGCTTAGAAGCACCCGACACCCGTCCACATACCATGGACTTGTTTGTTTGGATGTTTGGTGATTGATTGAGATATTGGTTTGAATGTGGTTTGTGGTGTGAAAAATCGAATCGATAAATTGGTTAGGATTAGACGTGCGCCGTTATAAGGCGAAGGAGTAAGACTAGGTTAGACTCTTACTCCAAATTTTGTGGTTTGCATAACGAGAGTGATTTGATTGATGTGTGAATGGCGTGGGCCTTCACTAGACCGGGGATAAGGCTAGGCCTTGTCCCGTTTCTAGTATCGTGCCGTTATGCCGCCGAAATTTTCTAAAATAAGTTAGAAAAATAAAAATAGCATTTTATTTAACGAATGAACTGGATAGAAATTCATATGTTAAAATAAAATGTGTTATCGTTAAAAATATAATTTTTAACGTGAATGTGAATAAATAAATATTCATTTACAAACCAGACGGTTTGTTTATGTACACCTATTTGAATGACGTTGATTGGGTCGATAAATTTTACACATCGCCTAACTGCACAAATAAAATGTGTTTGATTGTTTGAAACCCCACACGGGTGTTGGGATGAAATTTGAAGTTCACTCATCCTGATTGATTAAATATGTCAATCGATTGATTGGCAGGCTGTTATAAGCATTAGATATCTATATTTGATGCTTATACAGTGTAGTGCACTTTGGTTGATGGTTGATTATTTATCGTTGCTATTATATACATGTGTTGTATGAAAATCCATATAATTAACTTTATATGGTAATTGATTGGGCCTCATTCCAATCGTGAAAATAAGGAATATTTGAAAATAGAAATTTATAAAGCCGTGTTGATTGGATTGACGCCATTTTGACGTGAGCGATATTTATATCGATTTTATAACGATTTCGAAATGAATTGAAAACGAATTCAAATTGAATTGAAAACGATTTCGAAATAAATTGAATTGAAAACGATGTCGAAATGAATTGAATTGAAAACGAATTTAAATTGAATTGAAAACGATGTCGAAATGAATTGAATTGAAAACGAATTCAAATTGAATTGAAAACGATTTCGAAATAAATTGAATTGAAAACGATGTCGAAATGAATTGAATTGAAAACGATGTCGAAATGAATTGAATTGAAAACGATTTCGAAATAAATTGAATTGAAAACGATGTCGAAATAAATTGAATTGAAAACGATTTCGAAATAAATTGAATTGAAAACGATTTCGAAATAAATTGAATTGAAAACGATGTCGAAATAAATTGAATTGAAAACGATTTCGAAATAAATTGAATTGAAAACGATTTCGAAATAAATTGAATTGAAAACGATGTCGAAATAAATTGAATTGAAAACGATTTCGAAATAAATTGAATTGAAAACGATTTCGAAATGAGTTGAATTGAAAACGATTTCGAAATGAATTGAATTGAAAACGATTTCGAAATGAATTGAATTGAAAACGATTTCGAAATGAATTGAATTGAAAACGATTTCGAAATGAATTGAATTGAAAACGATTTCGAAATGAATTGAATTGAAAACGATTTCGAAATGAATTGAATTGAAAACGATTTCGAAATAAATTGAATTGAAAACGATTTCGAAATAAATTGAATTGAAAACGATTTCGAAATAAATTGAATTGAAAACGATTTCGAAATGAATTGAATTGAAAACGATTTCGAAATAAATTGAATTGAAAACGATTTCGAAATGAATTGAATTGAAAACGATTTCGAAATGAATTGAATTGAAAACGATTTCGAAATGAATTGAATTGAAAACGATTTCGAAATGAATTGAATTGAAAACGATTTCGAAACGAATTGAATTGAAAACAATTTCGAAACGAATTGAATTGAAAACGAATTCGAAACGAATTGAAAGCGAAGTGAAATAAATTCAAATTGAATTGAAATTTGAATTGAATAGAAATGAATTTTAAAACGAATTTATAAAGAAGAATTCAATTTTGATTTGAATTGAAAAGAAAGTTGAAATAGCTTTTGAAACGATTTTAAAACTATTTATATAATTCGTTTTAAATAGAAATCGACGAAGTATATATTATATATATTATATATATAATATAATGGCCTGAATAGAACGCGCCGCGCCGCGGCAGTTCGCGAATTTCGACCACTTATTTCAAACGGACATTACGGGAGATCCGACCGTCGGATTCTCCTAAAACCGGAACCGTTGGGTTCGTATCGAAAAGAGCTTTCTAACGAACATTAGAAATTTGAAATCTAACGGTTGGATTTGGAGATACGTCCAAATCAAATTGGAAAAAGGTCGCTGTAAGTGCAGTTCGATGGCCATTGTTGGAAATCGACTGTACGGGCCTTGATAAAATTATTAAAAATAGTAATAATTTGTGTAAAATCATAAGAAATGATTTGTGAAAGTTTGGGATGAAAAACTCCATATTTGAAAAGATAAAAATAGATTTTTATCGAAATGAACTAGTTTTGAACTAGAATTATAATTCTATTTATTTTTAAATAAATAAATTGAATTCGAAAAGGGTTTTAAAAGTAACCAAAATTCCAATGATTGCATTGGAGTGGATTTGAATCGAAATTGTCTTCGGAATATTTCGATGTTGGAATTCGTGATATTACAGGTGTTGTTATGGAAATTTGAAAGATATATATTTGTATCGTTATTTCCAATACGACATTTGTTAGTCGTAGAATTCGATATTGAATATAAGTCGATATATTTTCTATTCAGAGCCTTGTATTGAATATCGAATGTGATTTGGGTTTGTCGTGAATGGTGTCTTTACTAACACTGTTCTTGAACCCAGTTGAGAAAAGATTAAATCTTTTTATTTAGATTTAATGAAGTGTACCAATTAAATAATATTTAATTGGAATTGAATTGATATTGATTTTTGGGTTTATCGTGAACAGTGTTTTAAATAACACTTGTTCTTTAACCCGATAATTAATGAATGTGATTTGGGTTTGTCGTGAATGGTGTCTTCACTAACACTATTCTTGAACCCAGTTGAGAAAAGATTAAATCTTTTTATTTAGATTTAATGAAGTGTACCAATTAAATAATATTTAATTGGAATTGAATTGATATTGATTTTTGGGTTTATCGTGAACAGTGTTTTAAATAACACTTGTTCTTTAACCCGATAATTAATGGAATGTGATTTGGGTTTGTCGTGAATGGTGTCTTCACTAGCACTGTTCTTGAACCCAGTTGAGAAAAGATTAAATCTTTTTATTTAGATTTAATGAAGTGTACCAATTAAATGATATTTAATTGGAATTGAATTGGTATTGATTTTTGGGTTTATCGTGAACAGTGTTTTAAATAACACTTGTTCTTTAACCCGATAATTAATGGAATGTGATTTTGGGTTTATCGTGAATCGTGTTTTAAATGACACTGATTCTTTAACCCAGATAATGATTAAAACTAAGTGGAGTTTTAATGAATCTTTAATTAGATTGAAAAGATCGAGAATGGAGTATCACCAGTTTTGCTCCAGGCGATAGTTAAATCTTTAATTAGATTTGAACGTGAAATTTAGAAACTAACTGTCGGTTAGCCAAGCAGAATGGTTTTCTGGATATTGATCTGATGTTGGTTTCGGCCTTCGGGGTTAATATTTGGGGAATTATTCTCTTGATTAATTTATGGTTAGTGACTGATGAATTGGAATGAGGCGTATGTTGTGTTTGTGTAACACTTTTATAAAATATACGCGAGTTATTCGGGAAGACCGGGTTTATCCCATTCTGAATAACTGATACGACGATAAGTCGAAGATGAAGACGATGGTCGAAGACCGGAAGTCTTCACGTCGTTTGGGTGGTAACTGATGATCTTGATTGGGCTGTACACCCAAGAAGATGGAAACAGTTGGTGATCGTCCAGACGTACTTGGAGATCGATGGATATGCGGGGTACTAGGTGCCTCCGGTTTCGTTCAGACCCAGAACGGACTTGTAAATGGACTGTGTGTCTGACATTGGATTTTAGTCCGTGTGATTGATTTCTATTAAATATATATCTGTTTGGCGGCGGAGAATTTATTCTCTTGCTTAACGCCCTTCTCTGAGACGTACGAGCTCAGGGGTTATATATTGGTGGATATCAAACGCATGGAGTGAATTGCCTGTGTGGCATGCCTGAGTGGCAATTGATCGAGGCTTCTGTTGAAAAGCAAAGTCTTGTGGTGATGATCAAAGCACGGCCTTTGTGGCGTAGCTTTGTGTAACGTATACCTCGCGTGTTTCACACCCGGTATGAACCAAAAACGGGAGACGGACCTCAGGGAGGACTTGCGTTTCTTTCTAGCTAGAAGTGGCGTCAGTGGTTTTACACGCCCTGACGAGTTTGACTTATGTGGTTGTTGCTGTTGCGAGGCGCCTCGGATTGATCGGTCGTTCTCGAACCGATGGAGTCATTTGTTGGCTCGTTTACGCCCCATAGGGCGGAGAAACGTATTGTTCAGGCACTATAATCCACATCGGTGGACCGGCCCTGACGATCCAAGGGGCAGTTGCGGCTGCTCCGGAGACATGGGCTAGATTGTCTCGAATCGGTTGAGGACTATCTTTTGCCTCGGTTCATAGACGGAAATCCAATTTCCAAATACGTGCCATTTGCGGTTTTATTTGTAAACCTATATATGGCGACATAGTGGTATGGGGCATTCATGCCGCCTATGATTGATACTTATGATTTGAAGTTGTTTTATGCACTATGCACTTATAATAGTATCAAATGATTTGTTTTAAACGTATCAAGCATTCTTTGGCTGTTATAAGGGAAAACCCTATCCTCGGCTGCGTTGCATTGTGTGATGGGACCTGGGTCTTATAACAGCTTCATTTTTCTTTATTTAGCATTGCGCTGTTTGTTTTATGCACTGGTATCCTTGGGAGGAAACCCGTTCCGTGTTATACGGCGTGGTCCCTTGATTTACCTAGCTTTAAAAATAAAGATTAATAACTGTTTTAGTTCTCACACCAGTCACATGACTGACCTGGAGTTTATTGTTTTAACCTAAACTCTGGGTGCCCTTATTTTGACACGGGCAGCTAGTAGTTTTGGTTTTGCAGATTTATATTCACAGGATCCTGGTTTACAGCTGGAACGATATCCGGAAAGCTTTGTATCCGTATATCTCATTCTAGTTGTGTATTGTATTATTTTCCGCTGCTATGTATTTAAATGTAATTTAAATCTCTGATATTTCTGTGTAATATTCATTTATACTCTGTATATTCTTGTAATCTGATGCATTGTTGTAATATACAATGAAATGTTCTTTTATATGCGTTCTCTTGTGGTTTGTTCTCGAACTATCCGACGCTTTCCTTTACGGGGAAGTTGCGGGTCTTCTCAGTTGGTATCAGAGCTTTGGTTTACAAAGCTCAGAGAACAAGGCACATTAGAACCATACGAAAGAATTCATCAGATAATTGGATTAGTAATATCCAATGGGATGACTCGTTAGAGATAGGATCAGTAGTATCCTAGAACGAGTGTGAAGAGTATATTTTTGAAAATGAAAACAAATTTTTGTTTTGAAAATTTAAATCACTTATTCGTATTTGATTATTTAATTATATTGATGTGGACAATCCAGTATATATAGGTTTTGCGTATACGTCTGATCCGCGTGTATTCAAAGTTTTAATATATTGGGTAGATATAGAATCGCATTCTAGTTGCCCGGGGATGATTCTGATAACGCTGCAGCGTTACCAGTATTTATTTTCGGGTGACGAAGGTGTGATACCTATATATTTCCATTAGGCTGGTGTGAGAACCAAAATTAGATAGGGCTTATTGTTGTGATTTGACATCAAAAACATGATTTTTTGGGTATGTATCAAAGTTATGGATTTGAAACTCTAATTCACTAATTGATTGATGTTTGCGTTGTTTGTTTATTTGTTTGCTAATTTTTAGCCATTTAGCCTAACAGAACCAAATATTGAATTATATCGATGATTGGTTGCGTTTGCTTGCATATACATATATATCATTGAACAGGTCATAGCAAGGAGGCTAGAGCAGAGAATAAAATTTGTTTGCCCGACAAATAGGTACATGTTTACTACATAATTTACTGTTTGTTTGGGTGATGATGATTTTGTGAGCCTATTGGCTAGCCGCTTGGCTTTTTCTTTTTCTTTTTGAGATCTGAAGGACCGGGGAAGCTATTTGAAATTCCCCGATGCTCCCGGTGCAGGGGAGGTTATGGCGAAATTTTTCAAAAATTTAGGGTGTTAGCCAAATTTTTGAAATTTTGAAAATTCTCAGAAACTAAAGAGTTGGAGAATGGAAGCCTGATCGATCGTAGAGCTGAATAATCAAACCACTTTCGACTTTGTTCCTTTTCGGGGACGAAAAGTTTTAAGTGGGGGAGATTGTAACAACCCGGAAAATCTGGGCCAGTTTAAAATTTTTATTTTGGCAATTTTAGCGAATTCTGATTATTTAATATGAATTATTTTAAATAATATCGACAAGAAATTTATTTTGAATATAATTCGAACGTATATATTATACGCGTCGTCGTTAGAATATAAATATTTATATATAATTATAAATAGAATTGAAAATGGCGCGGTAGTTCGATAATTTGATTTCAAACTTCAATTGAATGTACCGGGTGCAAAACGATCCGGATTTTAGTGAAACCAAAAATAATGGAATCTAATAGTGAATATCTTTCTAACGAAGTTAACAAACCGAGATTTCACTTTAGAAATGATAAGATATGTCCAGTTGAAAATTCAGAATAGTCGCTGTGGAATTTATATATATTTTATATAATATATAGCCCTTAAAAATAGCCATTTTGCAAACGACCTCGGATTCCGACGAAACCAGTTTTGTTGGGTCCGCAGAGTCAAGTTATTGCTAGATTCCAAATTTCATAATTTTCCGAATCAGTATGTGAGCGTGGCAAAGGAAAACGCGTTTGACCGGTTTCAGTGGATTTTAATCGACTGGAAATTGGACATTTTTCAAACGGTCTCAGAATTCGACGAAACTAGTTTTGTTAAGACCGTATCGTCAATACGAAGCTAGAAAATATTTTTCTGGAATTTTTCTAGTTAGTATGTGACCCCGGTAATTTGAAATGTGCGTTTAAAATTCAATATAGTGATTTAAATGAAAATTCAAAAGGAAACTGATTGTAACGATCAAATCAGCTTGCGATACATATCCCATTGTGTTCGGAATGGGGGTGAAACGCTATGGACGACAGGCGGTGGGCCTCGTTTCGAGGTCATATGTAAAAGTCAACTCTTTGCTAAAATAAATAATTAAATAAAAAAAAAAAAAACATTTCCCTCCCCCCCCTTTATCTTTGTTCTGCCCCCCCCCCTTCTCATTTCGATTCAAACAGAAAAGTGAAAAAAAAAAAAAAAAAAGAACCCTAAGCCGATCGACAGCCGCCCCCCCCCTGGAGCGCCGCCGCCCCCCTCAAGACCTGACGCCGACGAGCCTACCATCGCCGCCGTACCTCGAAGCCCCCCCTCGAGACATCACCGACGAAGCAGTCGCCCCACCCCCCCGTCGAATCCAGTCGCGACGCCACCCTCGAGAGACCCAAACAGCCGACTCCTCCTCCTCCCCTTCGACACCTCGGTGAGCCATTTTACTTTTTTTTATTTTTTATTTATTTTATTTTTAGTTTTAATTTAGTTTTATTAAAACTAAATACTGTCTTTTTATTTTAAGTTATAAAACTGTTTTTTTATTTTAAGTTATAAAAACTGCATTTTTAAGAAGGAAAAAAAAACTGCATTTTTATAAAATATAAAAACTGTTTTGAAGAGTAAATTAAAAACTGAATAAATTAAATAAAGTTTAAAAAAAACTGAAACTGTTTTAAAATATAAAGAAATAAAACTGAATTTTATAAAGTATAAAAACTGATTTGTAAATAAAGAAATAAAACTGATTTTTAGAAAAAGGTTTGAATACCAAAGACTTGATTTTTTATAAGGCGAAGACTAGATTTTTTATATATTGAACTTCGATAGAAAAATAGAATTTTTATATATTGAACTTCGAAATAAAAATGTGATTTTTATATATTGAACTTCGATAGAAAAATAGAATTTTTATATATTGAACTTCGAAATAAAAATGTGATTTTTATATATTGAACTTCGATAGAAAAATAGAATTTTTATATATTGAACTTCGAAATAAAAATATGATTTTTATATATTGAACTTTGAAGTAAAAATTCGATTTTTATATATTGAACTTTGAAATAGAAATTCGATTTTTATATATTGAACTTTGAAATAAAAATTCGATTTTTATATATTGAACTTTGAAGTAAAAATTCGATTTTTACATATGTAGTGAAAGCAGCAACGAAGGTGACAAAAAGGCGAAACGACGAAGACTTCTGCAAAGGAAGTGCTGTGGAGCTAGGATAGCAATATGTGAGAATTTCTCACCTTTCAATTTATTTTTCTAGTTATATATATATATACTAGGATGCAGACGGTGCTTAGAAGCACCCGACACCCGTCCACATACCATGGACTTGTTTGTTTGGATGTTTGGTGATTGATTGAGATAATGGTTTGAATGTGGTTTGTGGTGTGAAAAATCGAATCGATAAATTGGTTAGGATTAGACGTGCGCCGTTATAAGGCGAAGGAGTAAGACTAGGTTAGACTCTTACTCCAAATTTTGTGGTTTGCATAACGAGAGTGATTTGATTGATGTGTGAATGGCGTGGGCCTTCACTAGACCGGGGATAAGGCTAGGCCTTGTCCCGTTTCTAGTATCGTGCCGTTATGCCGCCGAAATTTTCTAAAATAAGTTAGAAAAATAAAAATAGCATTTTATTTAACGAATGAACTGAATAGAAATTCATATGTTAAAATAAAATGTGTTATCGTTAAAAATATAATTTTTAACGTGAATGTGAATAAATAAATATTCATTTACAAACCAGACGGTTTGTTTATGTACACCTATTTGAATGACGTTGATTGGGTCGATAAATTTTACACATCGCCTAACTGCACAAATAAAATGTGTTTGATTGTTTGAAACCCCACACGGGTGTTGGGATGAAATTTGAAGTTCACTCATCCTGATTGATTAAATATGTCAATCGATTGATTGACAGGCTGTTATAAGCATTAGATATCTATATTTGATGCTTATACAGTGTAGTGCACTTTGGTTGATGGTTGATTATTTATCGTTGCTATTATATACATGTGTTGTATGAAAATCCATATAATTAACTTTATATGGTAATTGATTGGGCCTCATTCCAATCGTGAAAATAAGGAATATTTGAAAATAGAAATTTATAAAGCCGTGTTGATTGGATTGACGCCATTTTGACGTGAGCGATATTTATATCGATTTTATAACGATTTCGAAATGAATTGAAAACGAATTCAAATTGAATTGAAAACGATTTCGAAATAAATTGAATTGAAAACGATGTCGAAATGAATTGAATTGAAAACGAATTTAAATTGAATTGAAAACGATGTCGAAATGAATTGAATTGAAAACGAATTCAAATTGAATTGAAAACGATTTCGAAATAAATTGAATTGAAAACGATGTCGAAATGAATTGAATTGAAAACGATGTCGAAATAAATTGAATTGAAAACGATTTCGAAATAAATTGAATTGAAAACGATGTCGAAATAAATTGAATTGAAAACGATTTCGAAATAAATTGAATTGAAAACGATTTCGAAATAAATTGAATTGAAAACGATGTCGAAATAAATTGAATTGAAAACGATTTCGAAATAAATTGAATTGAAAACGATTTCGAAATAAATTGAATTGAAAACGATGTCGAAATAAATTGAATTGAAAACGATTTCGAAATAAATTGAATTGAAAACGATTTCGAAATGAGTTGAATTGAAAACGATTTCGAAATGAATTGAATTGAAAACGATTTCGAAATGAATTGAATTGAAAACGATTTCGAAATGAATTGAATTGAAAACGATTTCGAAATAAATTGAATTGAAAACGATTTCGAAATGAATTGAATTGAAAACGATTTCGAAATGAATTGAATTGAAAACGATTTCGAAATAAATTGAATTGAAAACGATTTCGAAATAAATTGAATTGAAAACGATTTCGAAATAAATTGAATTGAAAACGATTTCGAAATGAATTGAATTGAAAACGATTTCGAAATAAATTGAATTGAAAACGATTTCGAAATGAATTGAATTGAAAACGATTTCGAAATGAATTGAATTGAAAACGATTTCGAAATGAATTGAATTGAAAACGATTTCGAAATGAATTGAATTGAAAACGATTTCGAAACGAATTGAATTGAAAACGATTTCGAAACGAATTGAATTGAAAACGAATTCGAAACGAATTGAAAGCGAAGTGAAATAAATTCAAATTGAATTGAAATTTGAATTGAATAGAAATGAATTTTAAAACGAATTTATAAAGAAGAATTCAATTTTGATTTGAATTGAAAAGAAAGTTGAAATAGCTTTTGAAACGATTTTAAAACTATTTATATAATTCGTTTTAAATAGAAATCGACGAAGTATATATTATATATATTATATATATAATATAATGGCCTGAATAGAACGCGCCGCGCCGCGGCAGTTCGCGAATTTCGACCACTTATTTCAAACGGACATTACGGGAGATCCGACCGTCGGATTCTCCTAAAACCGGAACCGTTGGGTTCGTATCGAAAAGAGCTTTCTAACGAACATTAGAAATTTGAAATCTAACGGTTGGATTTGGAGATACGTCCAAATCAAATTGGAAAAAGGTCGCTGTAAGTGCAGTTCGATGGCCATTGTTGGAAATCGACTGTACGGGCCTTGATAAAATTATTAAAAATAGTAATAATTTGTGTAAAATCATAAGAAATGATTTGTGAAAGTTTGGGATGAAAAACTCCATATTTGAAAAGATAAAAATAGATTTTTATCGAAATGAACTAGTTTTGAACTAGAATTATAATTCTATTTATTTTTAAATAAATAAATTGAATTCGAAAAGGGTTTTAAAAGTAACCAAAATTCCAATGATTGCATTGGAGTGGATTTGAATCGAAATTGTCTTCGGAATATTTCGATGTTGGAATTCGTGATATTACAGGTGTTGTTATGGAAATTTGAAAGATATATATTTGTATCGTTATTTCCAATACGACATTTGTTAGTCGTAGAATTCGATATTGAATATAAGTCGATATATTTTCTATTCAGAGCCTTGTATTGAATATCGAATGTGATTTGGGTTTGTCGTGAATGGTGTCTTTACTAACACTGTTCTTGAACCCAGTTGAGAAAAGATTAAATCTTTTTATTTAGATTTAATGAAGTGTACCAATTAAATAATATTTAATTGGAATTGAATTGATATTGATTTTTGGGTTTATCGTGAACAGTGTTTTAAATAACACTTGTTCTTTAACCCGATAATTAATGAATGTGATTTGGGTTTGTCGTGAATGGTGTCTTCACTAACACTGTTCTTGAACCCAGTTGAGAAAAGATTAAATCTTTTTATTTAGATTTAATGAAGTGTACCAATTAAATAATATTTAATTGGAATTGAATTGATATTGATTTTTGGGTTTATCGTGAACAGTGTTTTAAATAACACTTGTTCTTTAACCCGATAATTAATGGAATGTGATTTGGGTTTGTCGTGAATGGTGTCTTCACTAGCACTGTTCTTGAACCCAGTTGAGAAAAGATTAAATCTTTTTATTTAGATTTAATGAAGTGTACCAATTAAATGATATTTAATTGGAATTGAATTGGTATTGATTTTTGGGTTTATCGTGAACAGTGTTTTAAATAACACTTGTTCTTTAACCCGATAATTAATGGAATGTGATTTTGGGTTTATCGTGAATCGTGTTTTAAATGACACTGATTCTTTAACCCAGATAATGATTAAAACTAAGTGGAGTTTTAATGAATCTTTAATTAGATTGAAAAGATCGAGAATGGAGTATCACCAGTTTTGCTCCAGGCGATAGTTAAATCTTTAATTAGATTTGAACGTGAAATTTAGAAACTAACTGTCGGTTAGCCAAGCAGAATGGTTTTCTGGATATTGATCTGATGTTGGTTTCGGCCTTCGGGGTTAATATTTGGGGAATTATTCTCTTGATTAATTTATGGTTAGTGACTGATGAATTGGAATGAGGCGTATGTTGTGTTTGTGTAACACTTTTATAAAATATACGCGAGTTATTCGGGAAGACCGGGTTTATCCCATTCTGAATAACTGATACGACGATAAGTCGAAGATGAAGACGATGGTCGAAGACCGGAAGTCTTCACGTCGTTTGGGTGGTAACTGATGATCTTGATTGGGCTGTACACCCAAGAAGATGGAAACAGTTGGTGATCGTCCAGACGTACTTGGAGATCGATGGATATGCGGGGTACTAGGTGCCTCCGGTTTCGTTCAGACCCAGAACGGACTTGTAAATGGACTGTGTGTCTGACATTGGATTTTAGTCCGTGTGATTGATTTCTATTAAATATATATCTGTTTGGCGGCGGAGAATTTATTCTCTTGCTTAACGCCCTTCTCTGAGACGTACGAGCTCAGGGGTTATATATTGGTGGATATCAAACGCATGGAGTGAATTGCCTGTGTGGCATGCCTGAGTGGCAATTGATCGAGGCTTCTGTTGAAAAGCAAAGTCTTGTGGTGATGATCAAAGCACGGCCTTTGTGGCGTAGCTTTGTGTAACGTATACCTCGCGTGTTTCACACCCGGTATGAACCAAAAACGGGAGACGGACCTCAGGGAGGACTTGCGTTTCTTTCTAGCTAGAAGTGGCGTCAGTGGTTTTACACGCCCTGACGAGTTTGACTTATGTGGTTGTTGCTGTTGCGAGGCGCCTCGGATTGATCGGTCGTTCTCGAACCGATGGAGTCATTTGTTGGCTCGTTTACGCCCCATAGGGCGGAGAAACGTATTGTTCAGGCACTATAATCCACATCGGTGGACCGGCCCTGACGATCCAAGGGGCAGTTGCGGCTGCTCCGGAGACATGGGCTAGATTGTCTCGAATCGGTTGAGGACTATCTTTTGCCTCGGTTCATAGACGGAAATCCAATTTCCAAATACGTGCCATTTGCGGTTTTATTTGTAAACCTATATATGGCGACATAGTGGTATGGGGCATTCATGCCGCCTATGATTGATACTTATGATTTGAAGTTGTTTTATGCACTATGCACTTATAATAGTATCAAATGATTTGTTTTAAACGTATCAAGCATTCTTTGGCTGTTATAAGGGAAAACCCTATCCTCGGCTGCGTTGCATTGTGTGATGGGACCTGGGTCTTATAACAGCTTCATTTTTCTTTATTTAGCATTGCGCTGTTTGTTTTATGCACTGGTATCCTTGGGAGGAAACCCGTTCCGTGTTATACGGCGTGGTCCCTTGATTTACCTAGCTTTAAAAATAAAGATTAATAACTGTTTTAGTTCTCACACCAGTCACATGACTGACCTGGAGTTTATTGTTTTAACCTAAACTCTGGGTGCCCTTATTTTGACACGGGCAGCTAGTAGTTTTGGTTTTGCAGATTTATATTCACAGGATCCTGGTTTACAGCTGGAACGATATCCGGAAAGCTTTGTATCCGTATATCTCATTCTAGTTGTGTATTGTATTATTTTCCGCTGCTATGTATTTAAATGTAATTTAAATCTCTGATATTTCTGTGTAATATTCATTTATACTCTGTATATTCTTGTAATCTGATGCATTGTTGTAATATACAATGAAATGTTCTTTTATATGCGTTCTCTTGTGGTTTGTTCTCGAACTATCCGACGCTTTCCTTTACGGGGAAGTTGCGGGTCTTCTCAAATTGCAATGGAATATTTTACTCTTCAGATGGAAATAACAGAGAATGAGAAAATGATTCAGCCAATTCATAATTTCCAACCGTCCATTAGCCATTAGTTGTACGCGGATGACCTGATATTTATGTCAAATCAAATGTTAAAACTGCGCTTCAGATCACTAAGCTATTTGATAACTTGGGGAAATATGTTGGCCTAAAGATGAATGAGCAAAAGTCTAAATGTTACTTCAACAAATTCTGTGTGAATAAAAGTAATGTGCTTGATATTTTGGGGGTGCAGGAAGGTGAATTACCAGTTAAATACCTTGGTGTTCCATTATCTTCAAATAAAATTACTGATCGTGAATGTGCGGAGCTTATAACTAAGATTAGAGAGAAGTTACAAGGCTGGAATTCAAGATTATTATCGTTTGCAGGGAGAATTGAACTTGTGCATACGGTAATACAAGCCAAAGTCAATTTTTGGTTGCAAACATTTCAAATTCCAGCAGCCTCTATTGCTAAAATTGAAAGTGTTTGTGCGAATTTTATATGGAAAGGAGGACTACATAAAATTAAGTATGCTGATTTGTGTAAACCTAAGGAAGAAGAAGGTGTTGGACTGAGAAGACTTAAAGACATGAGAGATGCTTTCACCTTAAAATAAGCGTGGAAAATCATCAATGCTCAAGGCTTATGGGCCAAGTGGATGAGAAAGAGATATCTGGAAGATAATTTCTGGTTGATGGCTGCTGATAACAATGCCTTTGCTACCTGGAAAGCTATTCTTAAAATGAGAGGTATTTTAGCAGCTAATTGTGAGCGTGAATTTGCGAGTGGAAGAGAAACGGACTTATGGAAAGATCCATGGATTAAAGGCAAATCGCTGATTGTCACAATGGGCTGGGACACCTACTCGGCTTATGGATGCCCAAAATTAACTGTAAGTCATGTCATAAACAACAGCAGCTGGAATTGTGACTCTCTGCCATGCTCTAATGAAATGAAGACAAACATACAGTATATGCCTTTATTCATAGACATAAAGTTTGACATTTGGAAATGGGCACCAAGCAACAAATTCAAATTAAAAGAAGCATGGGAAGCATGTCGGTCTGCTGAAAACACTGTTGCATGACATCAGGTAGTGTGGTTTAAAGTAATTCCCCCAAAAATAGCACATACAGTGTACAAATCTATGCTGTATCGACTTCCTACAAAGGATAGATTGCAAAATCGGGGAATTATTCCCTCAAATCAATGTTCATTTTGTGAAACTCAAGAGGAGAGCCATCATCACTTATTTTTTCAGTGTGGTTTTTCTACAGAAATTCTATCTAATATTCGAGCACGATTCAATCTAGATAATCAGTGGAACCATAACAACAATCTATAAGAGGAAATTACTTACTTGGCTCTGAACTGGTCGAATGTAAACGCAAAAGTTAAAATACACAGCATTTGCGTAGCTACTGCATGTTGGTGGATTTGGAAGGAGAGAAATAAACATGTGTTTAACAACAAGAGGAGAACAATTAGAGAGTTAAGCAAACTAATTGAACTGGAAATCAACTTGATTTTGAGAACAAGAGGGCGGAAGCTTACCTCAACACAGGGAGAATCTCAGTCTCATACTGCAAGAAGTGATCGAGAGGGTTGGCAGGGATTACGGCGAGGAGATGAAAGCCTGCAGCCGCCATAAACGCATCATTGAAGAGAAAAGTATTTCCCATGGTTTGAGTAGACGATGAGTCTTTTGCATGGGAGAATGTGTTAGTTGAATTTTGTCTATATCGGCTATGTTGTATATAATTGGGCTGCGTTGTTTGTAGCATCACGTCTTGGGCTGTAAAGCTTGTAATAAAATTATACCCATTTTGAAAAAAAAAATGAGGAGCAATCGTGGGCACCCCTATTTGTGACCCTTTCCGTTCATGAACTACGACGATCTAAATCCAACGAGAATTTGTAGATGTTCAATCCACACGTATATAATGTGATCTATTCAAAATTTGAGCTCGCTCCGACATTCGTAACATTTTCAAAATCATAGCTCAATCATTCACCGTTAAATTTAAATATCAAATATATTATTATACGAATGTCGAAACGATCTCAAATTTTGGATAGATGTTAATATATGCGTGGATTGAAAATGTATAAATTCTCGTTGGATTTGGATTGCCATAGCCCACGGTCGGGTAGGGGTGCAACAGAGGTGCCCCCGATCGCTCACACACACACACACACACACACACACACACACACACACACACATATATATATATATATATATATATATATATATATATATTATAGGTTCATTGGCACCCGTAATAGTGCAACACCCCATTTACCCTTTTATTTCCACCACTCATTTCCCCTTCTCTCTCCTTCCACTCACCTCCCACTCACTTAAATTAATATAAATGAGAGGTGGAAAACAGAGGATATTTGAGATGCTCCAATTTTCGGGTGCAACCGAACGCTTGCCATACATACATACACACACACACACACACACACACACACACACACACACACACACACACACACACACACACACACATATATATATATATATATATGTGTGTGTGTGTATATATATATATGTGTATATATATATGTGTGTGTATATATATATATGTGTATGTGTATATATATATATGTGTGTATATATATATATATGTGTGTGTGTGTGTATATATATATATATGTGTATATATATATGTGTGTGTGTGTGTGTATATATATATATGTGTGTGTATATATATATATATATGTGTGTGTATATATATATATATATGTGTGTGTATATATATATATATGTGTATATATATATATATGTGTATATATATATATATATATATATATATATATCTTATATCCTGTTTTAAAGGCATAATAATATTTGTAATACATATAACATGACGATTTTGATATTTTACATTTACTCCAAAAAACATGACATCAAAGATATTATAGCCATTAATAAACAAAAGATAAACATATGTAAGAGTATTTTTGAAATATCACGGCCGAACAAAAAATTTGCGTTTTTAAGCCAGCTATTAACAAGGATATTAAAAAAGGTTAAAGATACGTAAGGATATTTTCGCACGTGATCATTTATATATAGTTATTTTTTTTTTTTTTTTTCCGCATGAGTTATGTTTTTAAAAACTGTATGCGTTTAAACATTTAGGGAAAAATAATTCACGCGGCCATTTAGTTTTAATTTGCATTTAAATCGTGAATAATTAGTTTGAAATTCTATTTCTATGATGCAATTTTTAATTTTTATTTGTATTATTAGTTAACAAAGGAGGATGATGTGAATTAAAAAATATTGTTTGATCATATTTTTTAGATATTGAGATTTCTTAATATTTATAGAAATGCAATCTGATTTTGTAAAAATGTTTAATTGTAGATTATATTTTTAAGTAACATATAAAGTTAATAATATGTACGTTTGCAGTCGGATCGAAAGTTAACGTTTTCAAAATAACTACTAATGAAGATGTTTATTTTCTTTATTTAAGTTTTAAAAAAAAAAAATGACCAGAAGCAAACCATTCCTTTAGTAAAAGCAAATATGGCGTTTTTCTTCAAATTAATTTGTCAGCAAGAACGGGCTTCAGAATCGTAGCTGAAATTTTAGTACTTTCGTAACCGCTACCTTTTTCTCTTGTCTTTATGTCCCTGATCACATTCTCCCCCCCCCCCCCCCCCCCCCTCTCTCTTCACGCCATTTTCATTTCTCTTCAAATTCACTGCACTAAAATTTCCAACTTTTTTTCCCTTAACATCTATTAATAAAAGCAGAACATGACTTCCAAAAATAATTCTATGAGGTATGCCTTTCTCAACTAGTAGTTTCTCATTGGATAGGTAAATCCTGCTACATTTCCACTTCTTCCCCACTCTCTTATGTTCTATTCTTTCTTTCTTTCTTTTCTCAAAAAATTCCCTTTTTCTATTTTACTTTCTGTTGCATATACCGCGAAAAGGTTGGATTCTGAGCTCTTTTGGCGTGTTTAGATAGTCTAGGGTTATGGGTTTTTGATCTTGTATTAAATTAATTCTCCAAAAATGAAAATCAATGTTTAGTCCGACTCAATAGAGAGCTATGTTTAAATGTTGTATGTTAACAAAGAATATCTGTAGTTTGATTCTCACTGCATTATCGTAGAAAAGGAGTTTAAAAGATTGAAGCTTTTTTATAATTTCATAGTACTGTATTTGTTCTTCCAAAAGACTGAACTAAAAAATATAGATATAATTAGAATTAAAGAAAATTATTGTTTACTTACGTAATAGTAGATCTGCTATTTTAGAGATATATATGTGAAAGTAGTTGTGTATATTTCTGCAAATTGGCATTATAATTTCTCAAGTTATTTTAAGTTTGTTCCTTTTTACTGTTCCACGCAAAATTTATTCTTTAAATTTGTTTTATGCGCATCTGATGCTCATTTCCCAGTGAAGCTAGTATACTAATGTATTACCTTTATTTTACACAATCACTAACTCAATTATGTATATAATACGCGCAATTATGTCCACGAAATTCTAAATATGTCTTAATAGTGAGTAAGTTTATTGGCAATGATTACGTTTCTGGGCCCAGTTGAATTTTCGCCCAACTGTAAACATAGACACTGGGAGTTTCTGCTTCATGCTAACAGTATTCGCTAAGGTTTTGTGGTTCTTTGTTTATCAGATTCGTTTACTGCTGAATTCAGTAGCTGTTGCCTTGTTAGATCAAAAAACAATGATTGTTTAGTTCATTTACAGATAGAATCATGAAATGTTGAAGAAATTATTTTCTTCAAGGGTAAAAATAAGTTGAACTCATTATACATAAGACAAAGTCGGGGGTGGACATTTAAAATTGGTTCATTTTTCAATGATATCTGAAAGGAGAAAAAGCGGAAGTAGTCTTTAATTAATATTCGGTCTAGTATTCATAAAGTAGTCTTTTTTATTAATGCATATGTGCTCTGCGGTGAAAAGTTTATGCCATTACTGTAGTTAGATGAGATTTTATTTTTTATGTCTCTGTCATTGCCTAGTTTCAACTTTCAAGAACCCATGCTCCTTCTCTTTATCTGTGCCAAACTTGATGCATTCTTTCATACGATCATAATTTCGTAAGCATTTTGAAAACCACTATTTGTAAGTACCATTTCACAGTTAATTGCTGTCTTTTGCTTGTCTCTTTGTATACGGTATGCTTGCTTGTTTGTCTGGGTTCTTTGTGATCTCTGTTCCAGTATATAGTTTGTTTAACCAAAATGCTTGTATGGAAGAAAAAATATTTTCAGGAGTAATTTTCTTCTTATTCTTCAACTGAATGCTTTTTAATACTACAAAGCTCTTACTTTTTCTTCTTGCGTCTTGTTTACAGGACGTTTCAATCTCATTCCCTATATATTTCATCAAAAAGCAAGTTGTGCGTTGTTCTAATTAAGTAGTGAAGTTTTTCTGTTGAAATATCATGGTATGCTCTAGATTTTGCACCGTAGCTCATTCTCTTACTTCATTCGGCATGTTAGATACGTGTAACATTTTATGTTGACATATTTAGTTTATGTTTGTGAAAACATAATTTTATTTCTAATCAGTTTGATATTTTGTTGTACGTAATATGTTTGGAAATTACTTATTCTACAATTTTCTTTTAACCTTTAGACAGCTTCTTGAGAATCAAGTATTCATTTTGACTTGTAATATTCTTTTTCTAGTAAACAAATTCCTGTCTAAAAGGCTTATAAGTAGATATTCAGTATGACTTTTCTATTCCGTGACATCAACCAGCTTTACATCACAAGCGGCTATTTAAACATAAGTTGTTGACGCGAAATTAAAAACATAAATTGTAAACTATTTAATTTATTTGTCCTTATATGAGAGGTGAAATTCATGGTAGATCTAATGATTCATAATTTGTTTATCTAAATTGCGTCATCGTTTTTGTGTTCAAGTATACTTTCCCAACTTATATATCTCTGAATTTAGTTATTTATTTTGATCTTTAAGCTCCTGTTTTAGTGAGTAAACTCTTATGACCTCCAAATCAAAATTTTGTGTAATCCTTTTATCCTAGACGGCACACATAAATCAAATATATATACAGCACAAAGTATTTCTTTTAATTGTTGCAGATGAATGAAGATTAAATTTAATATGGCAACTTACTGGACAAATAGTTTTCATGTTTTTGTTTTTTGATTTCTCTTTAATACTCAATTACAGATTCATATATCTTTGATGTTTACTTTTCAGAATACCGTTTGCTGATTGAAGTTGGCCGACTATCTGTACGTATAAATGCCATCATTGGACAAAGGTAAGCTTCCATGTTAATATGGTTTGCTGACAACTATTTTCATAGATGTTATGAATATTATAAAGAATTTTAGTTGCAGCATTATAGGTGACAAAACTATATATATATATATATATATATATATATATATATATATATATATATATATATATATATGACGGCTATTTAAACACAAAATTAAACATAAAAAAAAGACGCAATACCTAGATCATTAGATCCTTTTGTTTTATGTAGAGAAGTGAAATTCATGGGGTGATCCAATGATTCAAATCAACTGTGTTCAAGTTTTGTATCTAAATTGAATATATATATATATATATATATATATATATATATATATATATATATATATCTCGCATGTTCCATGAATGTGTGGTTGAAATCAGGGGACTATAGGGGTGTGGCATATGAGATACTTAAATCAACTTTATAAATGAAAATGCATTAAAAAAAAAAGGGTGTGGCCTGAGTTAACCAAGTTTCTTCCAAACTTGGCCTGATGTATTTCCAAATTGACATTCCACTCAGTCCATGCTTTTTGATAAGAGAATAGCCAGTAACACCTAGTTAGCATACTGGAATAACTTCCAAGATGGATATGACTCTCACCTTATATACGGGTCCAGCCCAATGTTGATTTTCAATAACTGTAAAGAAGCTTTAGTTTATGAATGGACTATCATTTTAGGACTATTTAGGATATTGTTTCTCTTCTTTCATTTTAAACGGCTGAATAAATGGTATATAATTATTTGTGGCTTGTGCCTTTATAATTTGAGATAATGGGTTCTTTTTACATGCTGCATATGAACACAAAGCGCATCTAAATTTTGACACATAATCATATCTGGACTCATATCAGACATTTTCGTTTTAATGTCAGGCGCCCTCCCTTCAATCCAAAACAGAGTCTACTTAAAAATGAAGAACTGCATTCAAAAGTCTTTCATCTTCCTCCTCTGTTTATCAATCTCTACTGCAAATGAAGGGGATGATGTCCGCACATTAATGAATCTCAGAGACACATTAACTGAAGCATCGAAGCTCATTCCTACATGGTTTGATTCCAAAAGTTTGCCTTGCAATTGGTCTGGCATTACATGCACTGGATCAACAGTTGAAAAAATAGATTTATCCTACATTCCTCTAAACATTCGAATCCCGAGCATTATAGGAGAATTTAAATCTTTAAAGCTCCTCAACCTAAGCAAATGCCAGGTCTTTGGTCAGTTTCCTGAATCATTTGGTAACCTTAAATTTCTACTCGTCCTTGATTTAAGCAAGAATCGTCTTTCAGGGCCACTTCCACCGTCATTTTCTAACTTGAAAATGCTTATAAATATTTCTCTTGAAGCTAATTCATTTACTGGAAGCCTTCCATATGACATTGGAAGTTTAAAGAACATTGAGCTTCTTGATTTAAGCAACAACTTATTTTCTGGATCTTTACCTCCAAGCTTTGGAAATCTCAGCAGACTACAACACTTGGATCTTAGTCGGAATTCATTTTCTGGTTCAATATTTCCGGGTGTTGGCAATTTTGAAAATCTCTTCACGATGGATTTATCTTCGAATAGTATGACTGGAGTCATACCTTCAGAAGTTGGCAATATGATCAACCTTGAACTGTTACTGCTTGGAGCAAATGATTTTTCTGGTAGCATTCCATCTGAGATTGGAAGACTGAGAAATCTAAAGGAACTTTCTATTCATAGCTGCAAGCTCACTGGACAAATTCCTGAAGAAATAACCGAACTTGCCAGTTTAACAAATTTGGACATATCGGAGAACCACTTTGAGGGAGGATTGCCAGAAGAGATTGGAAAGTTGAAAAACTTAAAATACTTGCTAGCTACAAATGCAGGTTTAAGTGGACAAATTCCAGAATCTTTAGGTACATGCAAAAATTTATCGATGATTGCTTTGTCATTCAATGCATTATCAGGTCCTATACCTGATACACTGAAAGAGCTTCGGTCAATGAGTTCATTCATGGTGGATGGAAATCATATTTCTGGACCCATACCAAACTGGATATCGAATTGGAGTTCAATTAGAGAAGTCCGGCTTAACAAGAACGATTTCACTGGAAATATGCCGCCTTTAAACATGCAGTATCTGGCTTCATTTACTGCTGATGCTAATCATTTATCAGGAGAGATACCTTCATCTGTTTGCGATGCTAAGTCTTTATCCAGTCTCTCTCTTGCTGAAAACAACTTAACTGGAAGTATAGAACGTACATTTGATGGCTGCATAAATCTCGGTGATTTAATACTAATGGGAAACAATTTACACGGGGGGATACCGGCTTATTTGGCTAATTTACCTCTTGTCACTCTTGAACTTTCCCAGAATAATTTCTCTGGATCCCTTCCTGACAAAATATTCGACTCGACCTCTATACTTGAAATAAATCTTGCTAACAACCAGCTTAGTGGTACAATTCCTGATAGCATTGGTAATATAGTTCAACTGCAAAGGCTACAGCTTGAAAATAATTTATTTGAAGGTGTGATTCCAAGCTCCATAGGCAAATTGGGGAATTTAACGAATTTGTCGCTACGTGGAAATAAATTAACAGGAGAAATTCCTACAGAACTCTTCAAATGTGAAAAACTTGTTGCACTAGATTTGGGTATGAATAGCTTAACCGGAAAGATTCCAATATTGATATCCAATCTCAAATTGCTTGATAATTTGGTTCTATCTCGAAATCAATTATCTGGTGAAATTCCAAGTGAGATATGTTCTGGGTTTAAGCAGGATGTGTACCCGGATTCTGAGTTTACACAGCATTATGGCCTACTTGATTTATCATACAACAATTTGACTGGTGGAATTCCGGTAGGAATCAAGAACTGTATAGTGCTTAAGGAGCTTCTACTTCAGGGCAACAATTTAAGTGGTAGCATCTCTTCTGAACTTTCTGAATTAACAAACCTAACTTTCATCGATTTCTCGCATAATTCTCTAGCTGGTCCAGTCATCCCTGATCGTTTTTCATTGAAAAATCTTCAGGGGCTATTGCTTTCGAATAACCAACTCGAAGGACCAATCCCTGATAATTTGAGCATGGTTCTTCCAAGTATTGTAAAACTAAATTTATCACACAATAAGCTTACAGGTGCATTACCCAAGTCAGTGTTCAGAAGCAGGGGCTTGGCTGAGATAGACGTCAGTGAAAATTCCCTGTCAGGTCCACTACCATTTTACCCCAGCAACTCTCTAATAAAACTCAATGCAAGCAACAATCATTTCTCCGGTCCTATTTCAGAGTTCGTTTCCAATCTGACTTCCCTTTCGGTTCTTGATCTTCATAACAACTATTTCAGTGGTAGCTTACCGTCATCCCTATTGACTCTTGACTACTTAACCTATCTTGATCTGTCAAACAATAAACTTTATGATGCAGTACCTTGTGATTTTTGTAGCATAGTTGGGCTTTCCTTTGTTAACTTCTCTGGCAATATGCTTGACAAATTCTCCCTCGAAAAGTGCAAAGTGAGCACTGATTCTTGTAGGCATAGCCACATTATACCATCACTATTTGTGGCAAATCCTTCGTCTCGTAGTCTAACTCAAGCTTCAGTCTTTGGTATTATATCCGGATGTTTCATAACATTGATTGCACTTTTCTTTTGTTTTCTCCGTTTAAGAACACCGAAACAAAAAACCTCGAATCTTTCTTACTCAAATAAGGGGAAGCTAGCAGCAATTGAACCAGCCTCATCCGAAGACCTGCTAGCCAAAAACAAAGAACCCATCAGCATAAACATAGCCACATTCGAGCATGCACTACTAAGAGTAACTCTAGCGGACGTACTAAAAGCTACCGAAAACTTCAGCAAGTCCCACATCATAGGAGAGGGCGGATTTGGCACGGTCTACAAAGCAGTATTACCCGATGGCCATACAGTTGCCATTAAAAGGCTTAGCAGAGGACCAAACTTCCAAGGCGAGCGTGAGTTCTCAGCAGAGATGGAAACCATAGGCAAAGTAAAGCACCCCAATTTAGTATCACTTCTCGGCTATTGTGTCTATGGCGACGAGCGTTTCTTGATCTACGAATTCATGGAAAATGGAAGCCTGGAGCTCTGGCTACGTAACCGAGCTGACGCAGTGGAAACTCTGGGCTGGTTGGCCCGATTCAAAATCATACTGGGTTCAGCCCGCGGGCTTTCTTTTCTCCATCACGGGTTTGTTCCGCACATAATCCACAGAGACATGAAGTCGAGCAACATTTTGCTGGACAAAGATTTCGAGCCTAGAGTTTCGGATTTCGGACTTGCACGTGTTATCGGTGCGTGGGAGTCACACGTGAGCACGAACTTGGCAGGGACGTTAGGGTACATACCTCCAGAGTATGCACTGGCCATGAAATCAACCGCTAAAGGGGATGTGTACAGTTTTGGGGTAGTGATCCTAGAACTGCTGACTGGAAAACCTGCCACTGGGGATGAAGTTTTCGACGGTGTGGATAATTTGGTTGGGTGGGTGAGGTGGATGAGCAGGAAGGGTAAAGAGGATGATGTGTTTGATTTGTGTCTGTGCGGCGATGGCGAAGGTAAATGGAAGGTGCAGATGATGAGTGTCCTTGCTATTGCAATGGCTTGCTGTTGTGATGATCCATGGAGAAGGCCGAGCATGCTCGAAGTGGTGAGGAGGTTGAAGGAAGTCGAGTTACTGATGCATGACTGAGGCCATCATGCTAAGTGGTTGTATTACTATGACATGGTATATGCATGTGTGAATTGTGAGTGGTCATATATTTGAAAATAAGCCATGGAGTTAACTGGTGTGTAAACCTGTGTTTGATATAGGCAATTGTGTTCCTTGAATGTTTACAACGTATTTGGCTTTTCTCTGCATGATTTGATTTCAAGCTTGCTTTTTAGTTTGTGTAGTTTGTCAGTTGCGTCCGTAACTATAGGCTGTTCCTGTTCAAGGTTAGTTTGTGCAGCATGAGAGCTGAAGTATATTTTTCTAGAGTGTTTTATGGTTCAAACTGAGTTAATGATGTAAATGTAGAAGCACGGGATACATTTGCATTTAAGAGAACTTTTGCAGTAGTGAAGACAGTTGGTCGATTGAAGTTGCAAATTGAATAAAATGAAACATTATTTTTCAAAGTAGGCTGATTTGATTTGACGGTCTTGTCTATTGATATCTGGAATTTGCATTTAAACTCTTGGATATTTCAGAAGCTAATCTTGGAGACCTATGAACATATCACTTCACCAAGGGTTTCAACATGTAGTTCTTCACTTTGTATTTGTAAAACCATTGACGTTTTTGTGAAATCTCTTCGAAATTTCAAATTATATAATGCCTATCCTCAAAATGGATGCACTATCACATCACATCGATGATGGAACTGTTGACCGTTTTCATGGATTGCAGGCAATTCGATCATGAACGAATAGAAATTGGATTCCATTGTTTGTTCTTATGTGTTTATAGTCGATCATACAAGGTTTCCGATATGCCTAAGTAGAATTTACCATCTCATAATTACTTCTTTGGTAGAGTTGCTTACGCAAGATTTACAATAAAGAAACAAACTGCTGACTTCAAAAATTGGTCACTAGTGACGTTCAACCCCCAATCGTGTGAAGAACACACAAACACTGATTATAAAATACGGAAAAAGTAAAGGAAACAGGAAAGACACACTGACTTTTTATA
The DNA here is from genome assembly GCA_030737875.1 of Allium sativum. Taxonomy (NCBI): domain Eukaryota; kingdom Viridiplantae; phylum Streptophyta; class Magnoliopsida; order Asparagales; family Amaryllidaceae; genus Allium; species Allium sativum. The sequence goes on from CM060913.1 coordinate 828,072,080, forward strand.
TTGGTTCGGCAAAGACTGTGCCTACGTCCGCTTTATATATTATTTCTCTTTTAGATTACAAGTACAATGTTTTTTTTTTTATTTTAAGAAAAGAAGAGATACGACTATTTTTCTCTTCCAGATAAAACCTCTCTGGAAAGAAGAAGAAATAAGAGCCGAAAGAAAAGTTTTTTTCCTTTTTAAGTTTTGAGGTATTTATAGGTAGAGAAGGTGACTTGGGCTGCTGTGACGATGTCCGGTCTTTCTAGGAAGACTTGGACGCGTGGAGTCCATTTCTTGGATAGAATAGCGGGTGGAAGACTGATTCCACTATACATAAATAGTATCCTCGGAAGTTGCGGTTTACGTGGCATTCATGGTGAGGTGTATCAAAAGTAAAGCTTTGTCCGGATGTGGTTGACCGTCTTTTCTTCCTTGAAAGTCGGGCTAAGTATTTGAACAACTCAGCTGGATATTTCCATGTAGACCCGAAATACTCGATCGATATGTTCTGTATGAGAGCGGTTCTCTCGGGCGACTGGGAGAGCGAATCTTCCGGAGTGAAATATTAACTTGTTTGAGAAGCGGATCGGTCCATTACGTGATGGCGTCGGGCCGACCTTCTGCTGGGATTCCTAGAATGCGATCTGCCTAATTTGGTTGGTTGCGCATTTGTGCTTCAATTTGACCTGTTGCGGCTTTTGCCAAAAAGAGAGCTAACATTTTGCCCCTCAGAATGCATCTTCTTCGACAGTGGGAGGTGTGTTCTGAAGTATGAATCGAAGCACAGTCGTTCGAGTAGCTATGGTCGCGCCGGACCATATTACGGCCAGAAACCCGACGATTCCAATGATTATACTAAGGCCAGAAAACTGACAACCGCATTAGGTTGTATTAAGGCCGGAAAACCGAAAACCATCGGGAACCGTATTAAGGCCGAGATGATCACCGTCTTTATGAGAGTTTGTTCCTGCAAAGACAAAAACAAATCGTTCTTGGTTTGGAGAAGGCTGATGGGTTGCGCATTTATTTCACTTGGCTCTGAGAGGTGGGGAGTATCAACCATACTCGGCTTAGTGGCGAGTATTAACCATACTCGGCTTAGTGGCGAGTATTAATCATACTCGGCTTACTGCAAGTATTTTTCATGCTCAACTCATGTTAGATTAATGTGTCCGGCGAGCAATAAACGCTCGTGGTGTAGAAAAAAGAAGGGGCGAGTATCATCCATACTCGGCTTTTAGAAATATACCACACTCGACTAGGGGAGCAGGTGTTTAGATATGGTGGTAGGCTTTCACGCTGACCACATAAAAAGGGGGCGAGCATTATCCATACTCGGCTTTAGAATTCTCCAAACATTATCCGTATTTGCAAAAGAAAATTCACTACTGCTAAATAATTGTTACAGAGGAAAGAAATTCTAAGAAGACACCGATTGATTCCAGAGCATGCCTAGGAGCTAAATCCTAACCCCGTACATGTGTACATCGAGGTGTCCTTTTTATTGAAAGAAATACATCAAGAAAAATCTAATTAATGATAATGTCGTGAGTGCTAGTCTCATGGTCCTTTCCGTTCCTAGGAGCTCGTGGATCGACTTGAGGAGCTTGGGCAGAAGATCGCAGCGGCAAGGCCGGGGCGCAATTCTTGACATATTCGGGAAGCTCCCCTTTTCTGACTTGATCCTCAATATGATCACGCATATGCGGGCATTCATTGGTGCTATGTCCAGCTACGTTGTGGAATATGCAATGTTTGTCGGAATCCAGCTCCATCTGTGTTGGCTCTCGTCAAGGTGGTCTCGGAGTGGACAGGGACCCTCGTATGTCAAGGTAGATATCGAGCAGAAAGGAACCGAGTTCGGTGTATTGATCGTACTTTGGATCCGAGGTCGCACTTGACGCTCGCTCTTTTTCGGAGCCTTTCCTCTTCCTTTATTCTGGCGACTGATGTTGTATGGACCTTATTGCTTGGCGGCTAAGACCTCTAGGCTCTCCATCTCAATGCTGGCATCTTCTTGTTGGAGGAATCGCTCGGCCTCGGAATAGAAATCATCTATATCTTTGGGGGGGTCTCTGTTTAAAGAGATTGAGACTTCTGATCGGTTCTAAACTGCTGCAATGGCGACCAGTACCATCGATGGCTCGGGCCGATCGACTGACACTACTGTCGTGCTGAACCTTTCGAGGAAGGACCTAAGCGTCTAACCTGATTACTGCTTGATGGTGGATAAGAACATAACACTTTTTGGTCGGGAGATATGTACCCTGAATTGCTCAATGAAGCGGGTGACCAGCGTGTTCCAGCTGTTGATTGACTCCGTTGTTAGCTGTCGAAACCACATTCCGGCTATGTCAGTAAGAAAGAGTGGGAAACACTTAGCCATGACGTTGGTCGGTGCACCAAGTACTTCCATATGTCACATGTATTGCATGAGGTGGATGGTTGGATCAGTGCGACCGTTGTATGGTTCGATAGCTGGGAACTTGAAGTCCGGAGTGTTTCGGGAATTTCTGATTTCCCTGGTAAAGGGGTTGCGATTGACGTTATCTATGTCCTGCTGCGAGGAAATTCCCCGAGTAAAGCGTCGGATGATGCTTGCAAGATGGCTTCCATCTCCGAGGAGTCGTTGCCATGAATTTAGCTCAGCATCCGGAAGAACTTCGGTGCGAGGATCTGGCAAAAGTATGCTCGGAAGGACGGCCGTTGTTTGGGCCCCTCTTCCGAGGGTTGAGTGAAGGTTTAGGGGAAGGTGAGCTCTAGTAGGTGGTTCTGGGGAGAATGGCCCCTCTTGAACCCAATGAGTAGTGGGTCGGGTCGTACCCATAACAGAGGGCCTAGGCTGATCCAGCATAGCATGTGATGTTCGGAGCTCGAGGATGCCCCCCGGTAGGAGCGAGGTTAGGAGGGTCTACGGTAGTGCTTTCTTCTGCCACAGTAAGGACCGGTATGGCGAGGTGGCCCCTTGGTTCAAAGGGAAGGCCGCACCAGCTCTTCGTTGAAGGGGAAGAGTGGTTAGACTGGTCTGCGGTAAGATTCCGGGTTGTGATGGGAATGGTATTGATTCCGATGGACCCGGTGGTCGCTCGACTGGTTCGTTAGGTCGAGCTGTTTCCAAGAGTGGAGGCAAAGTGTTCGACCGATCCAGATCTTGATCATGAGCCTCCTGAGGTTCTCCTGCTGCTGCTGCGCTGGTCGCTAGAAGCGATACTCCTGCCTGTGATCGATCGATTGGTGGGACCAAACCAGGATGAAATAAAGGTGTAGCCTGATCAGTGGCCTGATTCTGTGCAGACTGAAGATCAGTTGTTGCCCCTGTCCCGACCGGTGGAGGAATTGATGTTGAAGCGTTCAATCCTGTCTCCAGTCGACCGAGAAGGTGATCCATCAACCGTCGTTGTCGTTCGAGGGGTTTACCCTGAGATGTCATATGGTCTCTGAACTCGACCATGATTTTATCCATGTCGTCCCGGATAAGAAATCGAGACATATCTTCATGAGAGAAAACCTCGTGGTTCGCTTCTGTAGCATTAGTATCGACTGCATCGGAATTTGCGGGACGAGAGGATGTTGTATCTTTCTTTTGTTTGTTCGCCATGGACCAAGGCAATCTCCCCCCTTCCTGGTGGGCCAAAGTGTTGACGTCAAAAGTTGGTCACTGGTGACGTGCAACCTCCAATCGTGTGAAGAATACACGAATACTGATTATAAAATACAGAAAAAGTAAAGAAAACGGGGAAGACACACAGAATTTTTATAGTGGTTCGGCAAAGATTGTGCCTACGTCCACTTTATATATTATGTTTGCTTTAGATTACAAGTACAATGCTTTTTTTATTTGAAGAAAAGAAGGGATACGACTATTTTTCTCTTTCAAATAAAACCTCTCTGAGAAGAAGAAGAAGTAGGAGCCGAAAGAAAAGTTTTTTTCCTCTTTAAGCTTTGAGGTATTTATAGGTGGAGATGTCGACTTGGGCTGTTGTGACATGGCCCGACCTTTCTGGGAAGACTTGGACGCGTGGAGTCCATTCCTTGGATAGAATAGCGGCTAGAAGACCGATTCCTCATAAATAATATCCTTGGAAGTTGCGGCTTACGTGGCATCCATGGTGAGGTGTATCAAAAGTAGAACTTTATCCGGATGTGGTTGACCGCCATTTCTTCCTTGAAAGTCGGACTAAGTATTTAAACAGCTCAGCTGGATATTTTCATGTAGACCCGAAATACTCGGTCGATATGCCCTGTATGAGAGCGGTTCTCTCGGTCGAATGGGAGAGCAAGTCTTCCGGAGTGAAATACTAACTTGTTTGAGAGGAAGATCGTCCCATTACGTGATGACTTCGGACCGACCTTCTGCTGAGCTTCCTAGAATACGATCTGCCTAATTTGGCTGGTTGCGCATTTGGGCTTCAATTTGACCTGTTGTAGCTTTTGCCAAAAAGAAAGCTAACACAAACAAGCGGTTTTAAAACTTATCGTCGATCTCTTTTGTACGAGAATGTATATAGTTCATGGGGAAAAACTCGCATAAATATCAAAATCCCTTGCAATTTCGTATTGAAGCCATGAAATTTGAAGTTGGAGCAATTGATAGTTAGGAGTGTAACGGTCCGAAATTTGTAAGGTCCACGAACATAATTATTTAATCTACTTAAATATTTAATTTTGATTCAAATTTAATAAATAAATAAAAAATCAGTTGCAATAAAATAACTCAATGGTTAAACCGATTATAAAGACGTATCGTCTGAGGTTACAACACGTAAGACTGAACAAAAACAACTTTTCATTATTATTGCAACAACTTTTGCATCAGAGTACAATAATAAATACATGCACAACGAAAATAACTATACAATAGTATAACATGTATGCGCCGGAAAAACATAAACTCTCAGTGAAAGAAATAAAATGCTCTAGATACAGCTCTAGCTTCAATCCAGTACCTGCTCTTTAAAATATCTGCAAACCAAAACTACCAGCTGCCAGTGTGGAAAAAATGGACACCTAGAGTTTAGGGAAAGATCAATAAACTCTGGATCATTCATGCGACTGGTATGTGAACTAAAACAGCCATTTATTTTATCTTAAAGTTGGATAAATTATAAGACCATGTCGTTTAACACGAAAGGAGTTTCCTCTCATGAATATCAGTCATAAAACTACTCGCAATGTTTTTTGAAAATGAAGCTACCACAAGACTCGCATCCCATCACACAATACAACGCACACTAGAGGAGCAAGTTTTGCCTTAAGATAACCAAATATGCTTGATACGCAAAAGTCTCTTTTATTATTCCTAGTGCATAGTATGGAAATCATTTTTCAAAAGTTATGTATAAATCTTAGAAGACGTAGGTACCATATATTACATCTATATACATAAATTACAACTAAAACCGTAAAAAGGCTCGTACACTACAACAAAATGACCCTATTACAACGGTGGAACACCGTTGTAATATACATTTTACAACGGTGGGCTAACCGTCGTGTATTAAGAAGTTGTAATAGACTAAAATCTTTTACAACTTTTCTGCACCGTTGCAACACCGTTGTAATATGTATATTTTACAACTTTTTCCCACCGTTGTAATAAACTTTATTACAACAGTTATGCACCGTTGTAATAATATCTACTACAACAGTTATGCACCGTTGTGATTGATAGTTGCATTTTTTTTAAAAAAAAAACCTTTTGCAAATGAAATGAACAATACACTAAATGTAGCAATATTCCATAAGCAAATCAGATATTACAATTATTTGCAAACTAATTTATTAAAATACTCAAATTTTCAGTATTACAAACAATAAGTTTTAGAAAACATTTCGCGCATTATTACATACTTGACCGTTACAAAGCAACTTAGTATAAGCACAAGTTATCCACAAAAATTACATATCCTATGGGAGTACACAACTCGAAGACAACAAATTTTTTACGCCATTTATCTTTTTGCTGCAAGTTCACTACAGTGATCTGAAACCTGTTGCATAAGAATACGTATGTTGTCAGAAAAACGAACGTAAAGTGTTTTTTTAAGCCAGCAATATATATCTAGCATCACTCTATGACTACGCGCATTCAAAACAATGCCTTTCTATTCCTTTATAATTGATAATTCATGTTTTCTCCATTATTATACATACATATATATAGTTACACTTTATATATCAACCAAGATATGAACATAATCAAGTCATATTATTGGTACTTCATTACATCAATAAGTCATTGTTCTGTTCCAGGCTTAAGGGTTTATAAACCACTTATTTCTAATATTTGTTGAACATAAGACTCATGCTATTAAAACAGTTGCACGAAGGACTCAGCATTCACTTATACAAATGTATATAAACTTAGTTCAAATCATTGTGTTTACTAATTTCATAACCATGAATAACAGATAAACTGGAATCCCATTTTGTATTGAATCTTACTCACTTAGCAGTGTACCTTTAAACATAAAAGGGTTCCAGACGTGTATACCAACATGACACGCTTTATACGATTAAACTGTTAACTAGAACCCATGCTGCACTGAAATGTACGTTCATTTATTTATACACAACATATAAAAACTTGTCACTTTTATACTGAACAATATCTCAATGAGAATTATAGAAAACCTTGCTGAACAGTGCTACTGTGTATCTCAATGAGAATTATAGACAACTTGTTTAAGCCAGCACTGTCCAACATACATTGAGATTTTGTTCATTTATTAATACACAACATGTAAAAACTTTCCCACACAGAAAAGATTTATAGAAGCTGGTATGCTACTGTGTAGTGAGAATTGGCATGTGCATTCACCAAAACAGGACCAGACCAAACTTTTAAAACCCAGCACTTATATCTAACACCAAAAAGGCATATTCAAGAAAAACCATACCTTGAGTAGAACATTCAGTTGGCTGCAAACTGAAATCAATTTGGTTTCAAAAGTCATACCATACCTTGAGTAGAAATTTATGCATGAAATAGCAAAGAGATTTATGATCAACTTTCTCCGCTTGCATTGCTCATCTCTATTGATTAACTCCTTGGTATCATCGAAAAATGCATCTTTGTCCCTATAAAATTCAGAAGAATAGTCTTTCAATGATAAGGAAGAATCAGTAACAGGATTGTTATGCTTTTCCAAAACATATAGAATTATGGTTCAAAATAGACTCAAAAAAATAAAACTATGAAAAGTAGACGCAACACTTGCTTACATTTTATAGAACTTACTGTACTTAAGAAACATAGTATATTTGAAAAACGAGTTTAAACTGAACTTCAAATATGATTCGATTCTAACATTCGAGTACATGAATAACTATTTCAATGTAGTCCAACTTAATTCTAAAGGATCTACAATTGTAGTTAGTAACTATTTGTTTACTTCTACAATATAGTGTTGGAACTGATAACAGTCTAAAGGAAAATAACGGTAACTGAAAAGCAAAAAAATTGATAACTGCTTTTGGAGTATATCAAGTATCATACTAGTTTAAATATTTACCTCAAGCTCGAATTTATGCATCTCCACCAAGTCCGATACCACTTCATCCAAACTTGACTTAACTTGAGCAGTGGCTTCCCGGAATTCAAGTTCCATCCTGGTTAAACAAAGAAAGTCAGAAGTATAAAAATATGAAATAATAAGTGCAAAAGGAAAAGTGCGAAAGCAAAGTAGTCACAAAGAAACTCCAAATCTGTCACACTGCCAAGCAGAGAGATCACCAGATTTGGTTGCAAGCTGAACAAGCAAAGTAGCAAATCAGCACACTGACTTGAACTGCAGTAGACAAGCTATTACCAAATTACAAGGTGTCATGCACTCGAACAACAAGTGTTAAACTGACATGAATAGTGTCAGCGCCAAGAATGCCGACCACTGCAAGTTACCTCATCTAAAAAGTACCCTAAAGCACACTACGAAAGGAACCTCACTTCCACCACAGAAGCCGTAAAAAAGATCGGACAGAATAACTGCTACCACCAGCAACACCAAGAACCAAAAGACAATATCGTAAAATAAACTCCAAACGACAAACAGTCTCAAGGCGAAACAAACCACAACGCAGCAACTCAAAAATCTCCTATCAAGCACTAGCAAGCAACAACACAGAAACTAAAAACTAACAAGGGATAAAAATTCGCAAATCAGCATGACGCTCATGCGTTCCACGGCTAACAAGTTAGCTTGCCTTTCCGTAGTCACAGAGAATCCCTCGATAGCCAAATAGATCTGGGCAGAATAAAAGGAGAAGACGCGTAAAGAAACCTAAGAAACCAAGGTTTGAAGGAGGAAGAGTCGTAAGCGAAACTGCACGAGAAAAGATCGGAGGAGAGAATAGCAATTGGGAAAAAGTGATGTGGTGGAACCAAAATTTAGATCTGGAAGTGAATCGCGAAATGAGGACTAAAATAGTGGAAACGAAACCGAACCAGCGTTAATATGGAAAGCTAGGTCAGAAGAATGGAAAAGAGAGAGAATCAAAGGGGGGGAAACGAAGGAAGAAGTCAAAGGGTAGGCGGCAGTGAAGAAAAGACCCTAGTCACCATTAGTAGAGGAAACAGCTGAATAGATCCGCCGCTGAAGATAGTAGCTGAAAGTAGGTTTAAGAAGAGGGGAGCTGAGGGAAAGAAATCGCCAGTCCTCACGAAAAAGATCCGAATAAATTAGGGATCCGTTTTGACATACAAAAAAGAACAAGACGCGATTTAATTTGTAGTTACTTTGAGAGATCGTCCCACAGAAGACGCTAGAAATATAAGACACAAATTCCCATCGAGCGAAATTTTCAGTTTTACCGCCTTCCTACGTTTCATCATAGTTTTACCGCCTTTCTTTGTTTCATCGTTCAGCATTATCATGAGTGCCAGATTTCCATAGGTCAAAACTAAAATTTGACCAGAATTTAAATAATTAAAAATTATAAGTTAGAATTAATATGTTAAATTTTATATTAAATATAATATGAATTTTTTCAAAATTAGTTTTTACTAAAATATTAAATATTACTTATCAATAACATTATTGTTAATTATTACTAATTTATTCTTAGTTATAATTAATACTAGTTTCTTCGTAGTTAAATTTTATGTATAGTTAAATTCATATACCGTATGTTATTTTAATTTAATTTTAACTATTATTATTTAATTATTGTTCGATTAGTCAACATTGTTTATAAAATTTTATAATTAATTATAAATTATAGCATTCAATAGTGAGTTATTTATAATTTGTAGATTATAAATTATTAATTAGATAATTACTACTAGTTTATTTATTATTGATAATAATTTAATACCCAATTATTGAATATTAATTATTAATTAACTATATTTACTAGTACTAATTACCAAATATTAAATATTTACTACTTATTAAATAATAAATATTAATTACTTATTAAATATTAATTACCAGTTATTAATTTCTCATTAAATATATAAATTACTAATACCAGTTATTAGTAAGTAGTTAACATACATTAACTATTAAAAATAAATTAAAACTTATTAACTATTAATTATTTAATAATAATTGATAAAAATTACTGATTTCTAAGTTTATTATTAATTATTATTATTATTAAATATTAATATAATTAGTTATCAAAAAAAGATATTATAAACATGAAGTTTGTAACAACATCTATTACAACTAATGAAATGTAAAAGTTGTTAAAAATATGTTTATTACAACTTTAGAGAGATGACAGTTGTAAAAAAACATTTATCACAACTGTGCTTTTCCCACAGTTGTAATAAACATTTATTACAACTGTGCTTTTTCCACAGTTGTAAAATTAAAGTTGTAATATGGTGTTTTTGTTGTAGTGGTATTGGAAGTTGAGTTCCATCAATGACCAAGCCAAAAGATCTACCTTTCTACGATTCAGAACACCTCTTACAGGATGTCCCAAGATCAACAAATGCTCCTTTTTGTAGCGGTAGAGCCGGCTATAGTGACCCTCCCTCTCAATTGGTCGAAATCGATCGTTAAACCGATTTAAATCGAACCAAAAAGGTGGATATGCTAACTTTGGGTGCACAACACATCAGAACAAACACCGGAAGACTTTTATAAACATCATAATAATGTTACATCAAAGTACAGAATATCAGAGTATCGAAAATAATACATAGCGGAAAATAAATTTACAATAAATGCAAAACAATGCAGCGGAAACAAATAAACTAACACAGCAGAAGACTATCAATGCTCTGGACATAGCTTTAAGCTTCGATCCAGAATCCTGCTAAATGAAATAATCTGCAAAACCAAAACTACAAGCTGCCCGTGCGGAAAATATAGGCACCCAGAGTTTAGGTAGAAATAATAAACTCCAAGTCGGTCATGAGACTGGTGTGAGAACTCAAAACAGTTATTAAATTTTACTTTAAAATTAGGTAAATCATTGGACCACACCGTATGTCATGGAATGGGTTCACCCCCATGAATATCAGTGCATAAACAACAACTAATAATAGTCATATGGATCTACAATGCATCATACAACATGAAATTCCTCAATCTACCGATTTAGGCTTAATCCCAAATTTAGATTTTTCCAAATCCAATTCACATTTCAGAAATTATTGCTTTGGACTTTATTTTCCGATTTCCTTATTTTAAATCGTTTTGAAATACATATCTACCTTTTATATCAAAGTAGATTTCACTTCGGGATCTCAAACCAAAATCTTTGAAAATATGAATTCCAAAATATAACAATGCATACGAACAAGTATGCAACCAAATATCGGGAGGTTTCTCCCGTCGATAAGGCAAAGTGTACATACCTTACCAACTCAATATATATATATATGTATGTATATATATATGCACCTCCCACTATGGAGCAGGCTACACTGACGATGCACAATCCCACGCCCTCGGGGATTACACCGCCATCTCACCCATACTTTTAGTCCTCAGGGTTACCCGACTTTTTAGCACATACTAAACTATTTCATATCCCGAAGTAGGGAAAATCATTTCACAAAATAATAATCACAAGTACTTTCCAAAATATAGTACTTTACATTAGCAATTCACACATATGATCAGTCACTATTAGTCACATAACCTTTGAGCTCGTACGTCTCAAAGAAGGGTGTTAAGCAATAGAATAAATTCTCCGATACCAAACATATATGTCATCAATAGCAACCAATCGGTTATGCGATGAACTACAATGTAACACATAATACATTTCTAAATCATTTCTCAACGTCGGGTTAGCCCTCGAAATCCTTTCTGTTTTATAAAATATTCCCTGTCTAAAATCGAGAAAATATTTCTTTTCACTTAAGAAAATATCATTTCAAAATCATTCATTAAATTTGAAATGAACAACATCACTAACACCTCATAGTAAAATCGTGAAGTGTTTCACTAGGTGTTCGCATACAAATAATTCTCCCCAACCCTATGCTAAATATAAAGCATATTTGCTCATAAACTAGTCGAGCACAATCCAAACAGTCAATCAATCACAATCAATATTAACAACCAAGTATATTTGGTTTATATCACACCTCATGTTTTGGTAAATTTAATCACCATTCATTTATTCCAATCTTATTAAAGATTTATTAAAACTCTTCTTAGTTTTAATCTTCAAAAATCATTACTTAATGATTATTCAACTTTCTGGAAATTAATCCTGCCTTTACTCGGGTTAAATAACAAATGTTATTTAAAACAACGTTCACGATAAACCAAAAATCGTCTTCCATCAAAATGGAATCTTTATGGAAATCATAACAGTTAATAATCGATATAAATTTCCGTATCAGACTAATACTATAAGTGGAATAACGACAAGGCCTTTTAAATTCCATATATAGTAACGATCTTCCTTCACAGAAGCTTATTTCAATTATTACCAAATCGAATTCCATTAATTCCAAATTTTTTATTTTAAATTGGGAACTTTACTTTGGAAATTTTCCATTAAGTCTTAATAAAAATATTTATAAATTTCAAATCATATCTTCACTGTTAATTGGGTTAAATAACGAATGTTATTTAAAACATTGTTCACTATAAACCCAAAAATCCAATTTTCATTTCAGTTCCAATTTAATTAATTGGTAAACTCCTTTAAATCTTAATAAAAGATTTATTCCTTCCTCAACTCGGTTTAAAAACAGTGTTAATAAAGACACCAATCACGACAAACCCAAAATCTAAATTTGATATTAAATACAAGGCTCTAAATAGAAATTATATCGACTTATATTCAATATCAAATTCTGAAACTAACGGATATCGTCTTGGGAATAACCATTTCTATATCTTTTCAGTTCCTCAACAATATCTGTATAATCACCGAATCCAATATCGAAATATTCCGAAGATTATTTCTATACAAACCATTCCCAACTGATACGTTGGAAAATTCTGGTTATTTCAAAAACCATTTTCAATCCAATTACAATTTAACATTGGATTATTATTCTAGTTAATAACTAGTTCATTTAGATAAAAATATCTTTTATCTTTTCAAATATCAAAATTTTCATCCAAAATCTTTCCAAATCATTTATTATGATTTTACATAATTTTCCCATATTTTTAAATTTTTTATTAAGGTCCTTACAGTTGGTTTCCAATGCGGTCATCGAACTGCATTTACAACGACCTTTTCCAAAACTGATTAGGACATATTTAAAAATCTAACCATTATATTTGAAATCTCTTATATTCATTGGAAAGATATTTTCGATACGAACCCAACGGTTCCGGTTTTAAGAGAATCCGATGGTCGGATCTCCCGTTACGTCCATTTGAAGTTAATGGTTGAAATTCGCAAGCAGTCGCTGCGCGGCGCGTTCTATTCAAGCCATTAAATATATATAAAACATATATCATCGATTTCCATTTAAAACATATTTTATAAATTCGTTTTAAAAACGATTCCAACTTCCATTTCAATTTTAAATCAAAATTGAATATTCCATCACATGACAATTTTGTATAGTGCATATATATGTTAAAAATTATATTTTTAACAGTCCAATAATTATTCCATTACATGACAACTTTATATATCTCATATATAAGCTAAAAATAATATTTTTAGCAAACATATATTTATTTCATTACGTGACCATTTTGTATATCATAAATATATGTTAAAAATCATATTTTTAACGATCCAATATTTATTTCAATACATGACAATTTTATCGCATTTCATTTCTATACAACACATATATATGTTATACAACGCATGTATATATTTTCCACATCGCATATATATTTTTCATATCGCATATATATATTTCACATCGCATGCATATACACACACACACACACACACACACACACACATATATATATATATATATATATATATATATATATATATATATTAGGGGTGGGCATAAACCGCACCGCAATGCGGAAACCGCCCAGACCGAACCGCAAAAACGGTGCGGAAAACCGCACCGGATTCTCTCTAAAGCAAACAACCCAAACCGAACCGCCTCGCATGATACGGTTCGGTTGCGGTTCGAACTTTTACTAAACCATATTAAACCGAACCGCATAGCTACTCCGACAATGTTATGATAAAAAAAGTTAACAAATTCCTATCTAACTTTTAATTTAAAGCTATATATTCTATTTTCAATGTATTATGTAGTTATATTAATTAATGATAACACTATGTGTTTTAACCTTCAGATGACACAACGTCATAAAATAGTAAATTATTTGTTAATGAAAGTAATTTTCTTGTTTCATATTTAATACGGGTTCAAACCGAACCGTATTACATCGAAACCGAACCGAAACTGAACCATTTGAACGATTAGTATAATGGTTTGTATTTTTGATCAACCGTTTGATGCGGTGCGGAAGCGGTTTGAGCTTCAAACCGCACCGAACCGAACTGCGCCCACCCCTGATATATTTCCATATAGCATATATATTTTTTCATATCGCATATATATATTTATTTTCCATATTGCATATATATTTTTATACAACACATATATATTTCATACAATGCCTATCTATTTTATACAACACATATATATTTCATACAACGCATATATATTTTATACAACACACATATATTTCATACAACGGATATATATTTTATTTTTTATTTCGATTAAATTTAGAAGTCTCACGGTTTAAATCATAAATGAATATTTATAATTAAATTTAAGCTACCACATAAATGTTATCATTATTTTTAATATGTTAATCGTCACAGTCACAACACAATACAGTCAATTATATCATCCATGTAAATAAATACTCAACATCCAAATGCCATTTACGGCCCCATAAATGTCCATCTGCGGAGTATGAAATGCGAGTGTCGCTAATATCCATACATCGCTTCTATTTTAAATGATTTGTGTAGAGTTCATGTGTGGAACTCCAAAAATAAATAACATAACAAAAATAATTCTAGTGAGAGAATTCTCACATTCGTTTCCACCCCGCCATTCTTTATTTCTGAATTTTATTACTATTCGGATTTGAATTTGCTTCAAATTCTAATTTGCTCTAATTCTATCCTTGTCAGTTCCATGTTGTCGAGTTCGTCGTTGTGATTCCAAGTCTTCTGAAATCACTGAATTCTGATGTAGTATGAAAAAGTTACACCATTTTAAACTCTAGTTACATTAATTACATTAATAAATATAATTAATAAGCTAATTATACCCTAATCCACTTTAAACCTGTCGTTTATATCTCCAGGTCCATGACTATAACTTGCTCGAACCCCTCAACTGCCTGTGCATGCCGCTTGAGGCTCCTGAACCACGATCGAACGCCACCACACCGGAGCCGCCGACGTCGTCATCCACCTCCCAGCACCTCATTGAACTCGACCCCATCCTGACGCATGAAATCGACTACAAACGGAGCTGCGTAAAGCTATGATAGCTCATGAAATACTACACCAATCTTGATCAATCTGATATGGAATTAAAGAACTCGAGAAGATCTTGAATTTCCGTTTTCTGGGTATCAAAATTCATTGAGTGGTTTCAATAACATTGACTGTGTTTGGAAGTTAATGAGGGTTTTGACCCCTTAATATATATTTAGTTTATTTATTTCTAATATTCATTTAAAAGTGAGATTTTCCTCCGAACTCCAAATCAAACCCAACAACTGTCGTCCTCCGCTAAATACCCCCATTCCAGACATAGTGAGATATGTTTCGTAAGCTAATTCGGCTATTTCGATTAGTTTTTATCAAAATTAAAATATAAATTAATGCAACGGTCAATATTGAATTTGAACGTACATTTTAATTTACCGGGGACACATACTGACTCTAAAAATTACAGAAAAATAATTCTAGCTATGTTTTGACGATAGAGTTCTAACAAAACTAATTTCATCGAATTTGGAGACCATTTGAAAAATGGCCTTTTCTGGTCGATTAAATTTAAACTGAATTTACAAAACACGTTTAAATTTACCACCCTCACATATTAATTACAAAAATTATGAAATTCGAAACCTAATAATAATTTGACATTCCAGATCCAACAAAAGTGGTTACATCGAAAATGAAGATCGCTTGCAAAATGACTATTTTTAAGGGTTATATATAATTAAAATATATATAAAATCCATAGCGACTATTTTAAATTTTAATCTGGGCATTACTTTCAATTTATAAAGTGAAATCTTAGTTTTTCACATTCATTAGAAAGATATAATTAAACAAATTCTAACGTTTCTGGTTTTACTGAAATCCGATTTGTTTTGAATTCTGTATAATCAATTGAAATTTAAAATCGAATTTTCAAACTACCATGCCATTTCAGTTTGTTTTATAATTAAAATTAATTTATACATTCTAACTTCGATATAAATAAATTTTTAGTCATTATTATTTAAAATAAATCATTTTAAATCTTCAAAACCCTTTAAAATAGCTAAAATAAAATTTATAAATTAGTTCAGAAATTCCGGGTTGTTACACCGGCCCACCTATAAACAAGATTAGTTCGAATCTCTCCTGAACATAATGTCCCCTAGTCATATTTGACCATTCCAAGGTGCCTCGATATATCATCTACTAAGTAAACTTACATGGGCTACATATCATGGCATTACTTTCTAAAATTAGGAGGAAAAGTTAGTCCTTAGCTCTGTGGTACTTCATCCTGTTTCAGCTCATTACTGGTTGTGAGGTCCAGAAGTCACGTTTTACACAAAGCTCTGATTTTCAACAAAAAGCTTTGATCATCATTAGCTTATCAATTAGCAATGCCACATTGTCATCTCATAACTTATAATCGATAATCGCTAATCGTATCACCTTCGAGCTCGTACGTCTCAAAGAAGGGTGTTAAGCTAAGAGAATAAATTCTCCACCACTAACAGAAATATGTTTAGCAAAAATCCATTACATACTACTAGGTAAAATGTCATACACACATCCATACAAGTCCGTTCTGGGTTGTGAACGAAACCAAAGACACCTTATTCCTCGTCCAATAAAGGAGATAGGCCCTTGCAAATTCGGACAATAAACAAGTACGTCCGGACAACTGTCACTTAAAACCTCGTCTTTGGTGTACACCTCAATCGAGACATTAGCAATCAATCCAAGCGATAAGAAGATCCCCGGTCTTCAACCACCATCTTTAGTATCTTCAATATTCGTCGTATAGTTATTGATAACCAAGGTTGCAAATCTCATTGACCCTGTTGCAAATACCTGCAGGGAGCCTGCTCTTTGGCACATATTTTATGATCATAGTGCACAAAAGCAGTACTGGAGCTCCAGCTGCCTTGACTTACCGAGGAGGATAAACTCATGCGAGCTCCGTATAGAAAAGGTGTTTTTTCGATCAAATCCGCATAATTGGTTGATCAAGCTGATAGGTTTAAGGATCACGGCCCTAGCAGAACGGTCAACTAAGAGCGAACTATTCGAATGAATTTAATGGAAAAGTCTTAACTCTAATAGATTGGCATGACAAGTTTCGTTTTCAAAGTATAAATCAATAGGTGACCAACAAGAGGAGCGGACAACTGCAACATAGCCCAGAAGAAGCTAAATCTTGTCAAATATGACGGAAAGTAGCATTAAGTCCTTAGAAGGCATTAGACATGCTTAACACAAGTACTATGAAGTTTGAAGATTGACTAGCTTTCCCAAAAGTAAAAGCTAGCAAAGCAAGCCAGGGAAGCTAATTGCGATAGCTTTCAAGTTTGTAATCTTTTAAAACCAGTTACATATCCTGTTAGCAAGCCATTTTCTTTTTAGCCAGTTTTAGGCCAGACCATTGCTTCTGGATAAGCCATGTCAGAAGATATTTAAGGGACAAGGGAGTTTCAGTGTCCGTAACAGTTTTTCCTCCTGCCATGACCCACTAATCCCTCAACAATAGTGTCTATACCCTTGGCAAATTTTAATTATTGGTGCTTCTAATTTTGGTATAATCAACATGTTTTTTATTTGAATACTTCAATCATTATTTTATTTAATTAAATTTGAAATTTATTATTAAATATTAAATTTTGTAATTTTAGTAAAAGTATATGTGTGAGACACAATCTATTAATTGGGTTTATTTTAGATATCCTCCTAGAACAATATCCTAATTTTATCTATGACTATGTGCCTTTCTTTGTAATACCTCGGGAGCTAATGAAACTATTTTAGTAAAATTCAACTGTCTTAGTTCCCGAGAAATGGTGCCAAAAACTCAAGTTCCTTATAGATTTCTTTCTTGATCAATGACAACCGCTGCATTGTCAGGAAGAGATTCTCGGACGAAGAAAAGGATCTAATTACTTCGAAAGAATCGAACTAGGAGCCGTATGAGGGGAAAATCTCATGTACGGTTCTGTAGAGTGACTTGTCTGTCAACTTTTCCACTATCATACCCAAAAAACCAAACTTTGCCTTACGTAGAGTTGCCAAAGTATGAATAACCTTTGGATTTGAAAAAAACTGCTTATATACCTGGTATTGGCCACAATTTACAACAACATTCTGTAGTATTAGTAAGAGGAGGAAGGGTTAAGGATTTACCAGTGTAAGATAACACCTTGTTCGAGGAACCCTAGATGCTATCGGAGTAAAGGATTGTCAATAAGGGCGTTCTAGTGCGTTGTAGATTCTTATCGAAAACTTGTATCATTTAATGATACCATGTGAATTGCTAGAAACATGCGAAGTAAATTCCTAATTCCCCTTTTGGGGTTTCTACTCTCACATAAAGTTCTTGATTCGAAAATTCAAAATTAGGTGGAAGTTTTTTAGTAATAAATCTATATTCAGAATTATTCCATTGCGAGCTCCACGTTTAAAGGATCTTCTAATTCCCCAGAATAGGTTGGAGCCCGGTCTTTCCGAAATAACTAGCGCATCTTTACAAACAATTGATATATAAAAATATCATGAGTCTCATTCAATCGTGGAATATTCTTTTACTCAAATCATTCTTTATATGGGGTATACCCATTTAAATCTTATTAAATATTTTCATTCTTTAAACTCTTGTTTAAATCTTTCCCTGGAAATCATTTCAAAAGTTTATAAAATCTCATTTCATAACTTAATTCAAATCAGGTTTTCTACTCTTTATCGAGATTATTGATTCTCGCAAAAAATTAATTTCTCAAATCGTTATCTCATTCTCATCCTATTCATTCCATGAAGCAAAACTGGTGGTACTCCATATCTAATGCCCTTGTATTTTCGTATGTTTTATTACCTTCATTCATTTCAAGTCTAATTAAATATCTCAATTATCTTTACGGGAAAACATATTTATCCCAAACCCAAACCATTCATTGGTCATTGATTGGGTTCATTACTTTATCTATCTTAGATTCATATCTCTAATCTAAAATTGTACTTACGATTTCTTATTCATATCGTTCGGGAAAAACCATTCGTTAACCAGAATTAGTTCTCGATTGCACAATACCAAGAGCATAATCTATCAAGTGTATGACTTCGAAGGCCTAAACTAACATCAGATCAAACACCTAGAAGATCACCCAACTCAACGATAAACCATCAAGTTCCAACTTCTTTTTTTAAATCTTTATATTCAGTTTAACTAAAGATTTCATTTCAACTAATCTCAAAAAATCATCTTATCTTTTAAATGGGCTAAAGAACTAATGTTATATAAAACATCGTTCACGATAAACCCAAAATCATACTTCCATTTTAAATGAAATTTTCACAAAAATCTCATCAACACATACTCGATATGAATTTCTGTATCGGACTAATACTATAAGAGGAATAACGGCAAAGCCTTTTAAATTACTTAAATAGTAAAGGTCTTCATTCACAGGAATCCATTTCGATTATCACTAAATCGATTCCCATTCAATTCCAGTATAATTTATTAATTGAAAATTTTCACTTTGGAAAACTTCATTACTCTTAATTAAAAGATTTATTTTATACACTTCAACTTTAACTGGGTTAAAGAACGATGTTGTTAAAGACACAATTCATGGCAAACCCTAAACCAATTGATATTAAATATAAGATTTAAACATAATTTATCCCCACTTATATTCAACCCCAATTCTCGTAATCAACGAATACTTTAAGCGGAATAACGATATAAACATCTTCCAAATTCCTCAAATAATAAACATTTACACAATGGTAATCAATACCAAATATCTTCTATCCAAATCTGATTAATTAAATTTAGAAAACTTCCAAATTACTCAAAAGATTTATCAAAACAGGTCTTTTAGAACAGTATTATATTTGATAACAAATTAACTTAACTTTTCAAGTTAAGGATCATGTTATTTAAGGCATCATCAACAACAACCCAAAAATAGTTAATATTAAATATACGACTTAGAAAGAAATCATATCAGCTCATATTCAATATCAACTTCGCATATTCAACAAATAGTATAAGCAGGATAACGGTGTATTCACCTTTCAAATTCCACGAATAGTGCGAGTCTCAATTTTGGAATTAACACCAAACACTTGATGATTAATCCCAATCAAATCCAACAAGTTAAAATTTGAAAACTTCAGACCGTATTAAGCAGGTTAGGCTAAAAGCAAAAAAATCGAAATATAGTTCAAAACTTCATATTTATTTTCCAAATTATTAATTATGATTTATCATAATTTTTCCATATTTTTAATAATTTTTATATGGTCATTTTGATCGATTTCCAATTACGGTTATTGTACTGCGTTTACAACGATTTTTTCAAAGATATATTTAAGCGTAACTTGAAATCTGTAAATTGAAATCCAAAATTTCTTCTTTCATTTGAAAGATATTATCAATAGAAAACAAACATTTCTTGTTTCGGGAAATCCGATTTAAATTGCATTAGTTATGCTCCTTTGAAGCTCATGGTCAAAATTTGCGAGCTGTCGCTGTGCGACACGTCCTATTCAAACCATATTATAATTTAGTATAAAACCGGTCCGACTCAGTTGGAATATATTTTATGAAACATTTGTAAAATAGTTTAAAAGCGATTTCAACTTCAAATTCAATTATAAATCAAAATTAAATATTTTGTATTATTATAATATTAAAATAATAATATTTTTCAAAATTAAATCTTTTGAAATCCAAACTTTCCTGAAATCCATTTTAAAAATAAACAAGATCATTGGAACAATCATTTCGAGTTAAAAATGTTGTTTATATATCTAACTCAAATTCACTTTTGAATTTATTATTCAAAATTTATTGTTAATTAGAACAAGCCATTTCTAATTCAAAGCTATTTTAAATAAATTTCAACATTTTCAATAGTTGTTTGAAATCATTTCAATTTCATTTCCAAATCATTTGAGATACAAAAATCCAATTTCTATTTTTATGTATTATTTCATTTAATGAATATATTATTCATTTAATATTCCAATGGAACTCGACTCAATCAATTCCCAAATAATTTCATATTCATGGTGTCAATTGTGTGAACAATTATAATAGCAACCTAATCATTTATCATTAATCAAACAACAGTCATAAGATAAGAATTATAATTGTTAACACTTAAATGAACATATAAAATATAAATAAAACTGTAATAACATCCATCATCCACGAAGCAATCATAGAACCAATATATATTCGAATAAGATTATAATAACTTAACAAGATAAATCAAAGAGTTTCTTACAGTGATTTTTGATTATTATAATAACGATCGTTTTGAATTAAACTAAACGTGGGTTTAATTTATCCTAAAATTCCTACTAGCTCCAATCTCGTCCAAATCGGTTCCGTAGTGAAGTATTTCTCCACAATCCCAACTGATCTTGTTTCGTCCAATTCTGAGTTCATACGAATAAGGTATAATCGTTCAAATTTTAACAAATTAGTTACGTAATTAAATAATCAATAAACCTTTATATTTCTCCTTCCATCACCGTTCAACTTCGTTCACCGTGCTTGGAGCTTCGCCACCGTTGTTACAAGCACTTCCAGAATACCACGACCCCACCAACCTCTTTACTTCTCCACACTGTACAACCGCCAGGAGGTAGGACCCCCATAGTGTCGTCGTTCAACGGTAATCCCGCCTCGACCGTGAACCATTTCGAGCGTCGCCGCGCACACGAGATTTGACCAACAGGTCGATAACACCGCCACCTACAAATCTCTAGTTGACCACTTCCTCTAACTCCTCCTCGATTCGTCGGAAATCTTGATTCTTTGTTCGTTTCTCCACAAAACACTGTACCTTCAATCATGTCGCCGCCGTGACCACCACAGTCACTTTTAGGCCAACCTCCCAATAGCAGACTTGTATCCCTCTCTCCCTTCTCCAACTTCTTAGTTGACACCATCACCTAACTCTCGCTCATTTGCATGCAAAATGTGATAACATGTGCCCTCGCGTTTCGCCCTCAACCCGATCTACAACTTTCCAGTTGGAATTTTCCTCCAGTTCTCAATTGTTTGGAAGATAAAAATTAAAGTATGGAATGAGACTTGTTTGCAAAATATGCAGCAGAAAATTTAGGGTTAGGGATTGGGGTGAACTTTGGGGGTTATTTATAGGCTAGATATTTTATGTTTAATAATATTCTATTCTATTATTATATTACTATGTTCCTATTGCTCTCTCCGTTTGTCGTTTAAGAATTCGCATGGGCATATACTAGATCTGTTCATGGTGAAAATTGATACGCAGTTATGGTTTGTCATTACGGTCCTAATGAAACTCGTTTCGTCGAAATCTGAGTCTATTTGCTCAAATAGCGCTAGTTTGGGATCAAATTCTTGATTGATTATACATACATATTTATATTGAACATTTATAGTTTACACAACCACTTACTAACTTTGACTGATCCAAAATTTGGAATCTTACAATTTATCATTATGGATCCGATAAAATTTGTTTCAATGAAAACGGAGGTCGTTTGCATGATGGTTATTTTTCCATACTCAGTTAAATAAATATAATATAATTAATTTTCAAAATAATAAAATTTTATTATAAATGGATTATTATCATTATATATATTCAAATGAAATCTCATATGACTTTAGAATAAACTATGTTGGATTTTAAACTCGAATACTTCCATTTTTAAGTTAAATCGATATTCAATTTATAATAAAATCCTTTTATTATATAAATAAATCGTTATGGTCTGTCTATAAACGATTTCATAGCGACTTTCTGAAGATTTGGTTTGGACATAACTTACAGTCTACAAGATGAAATCCTAATTTTTCACTTCCATTAGAAATATATAGTTCAATAGATTCGGACATTTCTTGTTTCAACGAATTCTGACCTATACTAGATCTTATACATTCATTTAAAGTTCAAAACGCAATATTACGAACTACCGTGCCGTTGCGAGCTTGTTTTTAATTACAATGTAAATTATACATTCAAACCGTAAATTAAATAAATTTCAAGTTGTTAATTCTTAAAATAATTCATTTTACATATTTAAATAAATTTAAATATTCCTTAAAAGAATATGGGTCGTTACATTAAATATGTACAAACTTAAGCTCAAAATCAACCACTTTGATCCAAATCAAAATTCCACTAAGCCGGAAATTGTTAAACCCTATAATCACAAACCCTAGGCTACTAATATGCAATTTCTACTATTAAAATTCAAATTTGATTAAAGTTGGAGTATGAGTTTGAGAGAAATAAAAAACTATGGTTTCAGTTCAAAGATTCCACTCTTGTTCAGTTCATTGGTGACTGATCGACGCGTGCTAGCGGTGATGGAGTCTGATGGAAAAAGATCAATGGTGATGATTGGATTTGAAGTTGGAGATGAATCAGTTAGGGTTATCTAAAATTAAGTTGGTTAAAGGAAATGAGAAAAATAGAATAAGGTCAAATGGATCGAATGGTAAAAGTTATAAATAAGGGAAGTTTTGAATTAAAAAATATCTACGTCATAGAATTAGTACCAAGTCATCCTATGACACGATGCTGAATCATATTTTCCTACCCAGTCAACTCCAAAAATTGCATGCATGGCCTGCTCTTTATTTTAAGACATATTGAAAAGTTCGGAGTCAAAATTACATGGTTTTAAAAGCAACAATGACTCGAATTCAGAAACTTAAGTAGATAACTAACAAGTCAAAGATATTTCTCGGAAGAAAACATATGTACTCAATCGAATTTTCAAAGACTGAGATTTAAAGAAGGCTTATTCCAAAGCATATTTTAATTACAAGAAAGGCACACTCTGGGGCACAGGGGAAGACAAATGTTAAACTGGTTTTAACCAAACCAAAGTACGAAGGAGTCAGAACACAGAGACTAAACCAAAATGACTTGAAGCTTAGTTGAAACACTAAAAAACAAGTAAAAAGACTTCAGGAAAAATGAATCATGAATACAAAAAATATATTAGTCAGCATCAAGTCATCTCTATGACTTGGCATCGAGTCATATTCGCATAGAGCAAATCACCCGCGCTACCCTTATCACGTTACACTAGGTTTTCTAAGCCTACTCCCTAATCTTGACAATAATCCAATGTGTCAATCTTAGGTATTTGATGACTTATTTGATTTGATTTATAGTTCAAATTAAATTGAGTACGACATAGGCCAAACAAGTCGGCAAGATATATAATTACATAGGTGACATCACAATAAAATGTGAAGGACAACACAAAATGAGTCAGTATTCAAAAGTTTCAGGATTAGACCTGATACAATGTCATAATTATGACTTGACATCGAGTATGGGTTGGATAACCTTCATACTTATGGCATGACTTTAGGCTTCCAATGCCAGCTTCATGATGCTAAAAGTTTGGTCCAGTTCATCCTCATACACCTATGAATACAAGATCAGCTCCAACATAAAGAGATTCTAGAAACTAGCTGCTGACATGCTGTAGAAATCATTCATCGAGATTTTTCCTATGCAACAATTATTAAGGAGTTTATTGTGATTCTCTAATCAACCTCAGAACTTTTCGCTCTTTTCGATTCAGTCAGTTGTAATCAAATATCTTGTAATGAGCAGTTACTAAATAAATAATCTTCAAAGTGGACATAGTCTTCGTTAATAGCCAAACTAGGGGTGCACATTATTCGATTAAACCAAATAAATAAACCAAACCAATTTATTTTAGTTGGTTCGGTGTGTTTTTGAAATTAAATCGGTTTGTAATCGGTCCAAAAAACTATCTAGTCTGTTACCAATTTAACCAAATTAACCAAACTTTTACTATATTTTCAAAATTATCGATATAAAAATAAATACTTTATGTTAGTTTGGTTATTTATGTAAATTTTAATCATTAGCTATGTGTCAAAATTAATATTAGAAAGCATAAAAATCATAAATAATAATTCTCTAATCATATACTTATAATTTATTTCAAATTATAGTGAATATTCCAAACATAAATTGTAAAATATTTTTTAGTTTGGTTTAATCGAATAACTAATCGAACCAACAAAACTTAATTTGGTTGGTTTGGTTTGGTTTTCATTTTTATTGGTTTTAGTTTGGTTTGACAAATTTCATCATCGGATAAACCAAACCAACCAAACGCTCACCCCTAAGCCGAACCACTAGAAAATCTCTCTTCTCCTTCTTCTTCTTCTCTTTTCTCTTTGGTCCATTTTGATTTCTTCATTATTCGTATAAGACCTTTTATTGAATCTACTTGAGTTGTTTCAAAGACTGGTGCTTTATCCCTGTCAGGTTATTTTTAACCAAAAGGTTGATCCTCAAAAACCATTAAAAATGGTTTGGTATGGTCACCCAACATATATCAATAAAGAGAATGATGGGAAACAGCCTCCCACCAGTGGTCCACAAGTTGAAAAAGACAACATCCCACTCAAAAAGGCCAAAAAAGCATATAATACAACTAACGACTATAAAGGGATAAAACTGAGTAGAAGCACGACGGTCCAACTTCCGAAGAGTGTCACAATAGAAGTAGTAGTAAAAATGACCGACTATCTACCATAGGAATGTACTACAATCGTAAGGATAAACATAGGTTACTTCGCTAGTGAAGAGTTTCTAATCCTCGGAATCTTTTAAAAATATAACAAGTAAGGGAGTGGTAACTGAAACAAAAAAAAAGCACCATTATGTGTCGAGAGATCATGAGGAGGTGGAGATGCCAAAGTCCGTGATGAAGGAGAAAATATATTTGTTAGTGGTTCCTCCATAAAGAGAAGCGCAGAACATATTTTTAATATCTTCATGGATAAGGTTAATAATCTTGGCTTTATCAAAAAAATTGTTATCGTATGCGAGAATAATACGAGAGAGAATAGACTTAATAGATTTACATCTAGAATTGGACCACCACAGGTTGCAACGAGAGTTGAAGTCAAGGGAGAAAAGAGGGAAACCCTATAAGATGATTGAAGTGCTGCCAAATGAAGCAAGCAACATCTCCATCGCCAAATATATGAGGGATAGATTCACAGTGACCCAGATCACAACATCAACATTTAGAGGTGGAGGAAAATCCTAGTTCCGAAAGAGTAGTGTTATGTAGAAGGGAAAAGTGGAGAATCTTCCATATAAGGATGGAGCTTTTGGGTTGAATAAGACGATCCTAAATCATTGATAAGTGAATACGGAGGGAGATCACTGACGAAATGCGATCCAAACTTATTTAATGGGGAACGAGCCAATAGGCCAAGAAAAGGGGACATGGAGGAGGTAGCGTCATATAAAAATTTATCCTTTTTACGTGCTTTCAGGTTTCATTCAAGTAAGCTGGACTACTCTAGAAGTTTCGAGGCTCAAGCCTATGGTACTTGTAATGGAGAAAGTTGGCACACAGGGAGTCATGATGGCAAAACCGATCCCTAAGCTTAAGACAATAGGCTTTGCAGAGATTCTCATGTTGGGAAGGCTGGGACCCCCATTGGGTTTAGGGTGCCAAATGCAATAATAAGAAATCCAATGATATTTTAGATGTTTTTCTTGTGAATCCCAAAAGAAATTAGAGCAGATATATTGATATTCAAAGAAGAACGGTTGGGCGTGCAACCGGTAAATAAGTGAAAGCCGAGGGTGCTAAGAATCGACTAGATGAGAATAGCACGCCTGCTTAAGAGAGAATCAGGGCATTCTAATTGCTAATGTGCTTACAGGCTCTGATAATGTGGTCTCTAAAATAAATATTAATTTTCCAATCATAGTAGAGTTGCACACCCAAATAGGAGATGTGGAGGTTCCGGATAATAAAGCAAGGAAGCAGAAGCATGAGGTGAATAGATAATCAAACTTTTAGATGCAGTGACCAATTGGCAAGAATACCTCTTATAGTCATTTAGGAATATAATAAGTTTATGAATAGATGGCGAGTGGCCATTAACGAAAATTAAGATGTCATCCACGAAGGACAAAGATGAAATAATAGTAGCGCCACTCAAAAGGGAAATGATGAATGGAACCAGAGAGCATCAAGTTATGAATACCTTTAGAAAGGGCTTCAATAGCAACGATGAGTAGGCTTAGGGACAACGAGTCCCCCTGACGGACTCCCTATCAGATAGAAAGAAATCTTTGGGGAGTCCATTAATAATAATATAGTACTAACAGTTGAAAATAAGTCTCCAAATGAAATCTATAAACATTTCATTGAATTCAATTTTCAATAGGCTCTTAATGAGGAAATACCACGATAAACAATCATAGGCCTTAGCCATATCCAATTAAAGAGCCATATTTTATCCTTTATCATTTTTGGGTGTTAGATCCAAAAATGGCTCTACAACCCAAACTAAGGATGATTCTAAATGAAATAAAAAGAAAATGAAGAAAACACACAAGTTATAGTGGTTCGGCGCTAAAGAGTGTACGTCCACTTTATACTTTGTTGCTGAATGATTCAAATACAAGAATAACGATGATAATCACTCATTCTCACTTTTACAATGGACAATTTCACTCAATGTTTATGAATTTTCACTTCAAATTGTGATGATGATCTGAGTAAAGTTGTGAAATTCGGTTGACAAGGGAGTTTGAGCTCTGAATTTGCCAAAAGATCCTTCCAAATGAGGCTTGATGGCGTACTTATAGGTGAAACAGCTCTCTAGAATGGCTTCGGTTCGGATATACATAGAAATCATCCCATAAGAACCGGGTTCGGATGAAACAGGATGGTGACAACACATCAACATAGTGGGTGAACGTGGGGAAGTAGTTGCATAACTGCTCTGAGTTTTCAGGGAATCGTGGGGTGCTACTGATGTAGTTTCTGATTCGGATCGGTCGTGTGGGAAAAAGGGGGAGCAGAGCGGGTGAATCCGATCTGATTCCATCCCTATACCTTTATCTTCTGCTTTGAAATATGTTGACTCAGCTCAGGGTCTCCGATCTGATCCGAACCTCTAGCGTGCATTCTTCTAGTTGACATTATTTGTCAACTGGTCCTTCAACTTTGTGTAGCCTAATCCACAAAGTAGACTAACATTTTGCCCCCTCAAAGTGTGCTTTTATTGAAGATAGAGTGTGCTTCGAAATAGTCCACATATTAGTTTACGAATCAAAACCATTGGATAATCACTTCCATTTGCTTGTAGAGTCATGTAGCTTCGTTAAGTTGCGTCTCTCGGTGTCTATAAATACGCTATGCAATGCATAAATCGTTTCCGTTGCTTAAAATAACTTTGAGGACTTTGTTTGACGCCCAAGTAGCTCCTCCACGTAAACTTTAATAATGCATGTTTATTAAACTGCTTCTTCTTCTTTCGGGTTCGTTTTTAAGTTAATCCTCGGATATTGCTTGTTCATCCAATCTGATCCGACTTTGACTCGCATTACGCCACAGGGCTGGAAAGGCATGGGCTTCTCCTCGAACGGGTCGGCCTATGCATTGGGGGCCCACGAGGAAGACAAAAGGCCCCTTAACTTTGTATACACTTGCACAAATTTCTCTTTCCCCTCTTCACTTCATTCCGCCGTTATCTTCAACCTCGCGTAAACCCTAATTCTCCAATCTCTTAAACTCTTTTAAATCTCCAAATAAGCTTACTAGGTGGGTTAATAACTTCGCACAAATTGATTTTTCCCTGTTTTGCTTGTTAATTTCCCATGCTCCCGTGTTGCTTCTCGAATATGAGTCGATTGATGATGCCATAGGTCTGCAGCTTGCCTGCGTCGTTGTTGGTGGAGCATTTCACTAACTCGGGGTGTCAGAGCTGACGGACCAGGCCATGTCGTCGCACGTGTCTGCTGAATGGAGGTGGTGAGCTTTTGAATGGGTATAGTGGGAAGAGAAATGACGAGTTTGGAAGAGGAAAGACGGATCGGTTTTATGTGGTGATGTTGGTGGTAGAGAGGATTGGGTTAGAGATGGATGAGTGAGTGTTAAGATGTTAAATAAAATTTATGACTTCGATTCGGATTGGATGTACCTAGGTTAGATGAACTTCTAGATATTCACGAGTGAAGGAAAAAAAATAAGCTTAAAGGCATGAGGGCAGTTCGGTTCTGTGCCAGCTAGCTTAAGCTAAGCCTTCTCTTTGAAGGTCTGTCCGATTCGAACCCTTTTTGTCCTTAGGTCCCAATCCGATCTGGTTACAACATAGATATTCGGACTAACATCTTGATGATAAGGCCATCCGAACCGAACCGTTAACAACAGATACACTCCGAACCGATCCGATGCTATGTTAGCGCATTTCAACTAACTTAATCAAAACTGGACATAGATTGTGATTTCATGGACAGTTAGGATATAGCCTTATAATCTTGCCTAGGTTTTCGAGACTGTCATAAACACATAACTGCTTTGCCACTTTCTCACATTGCATTCTCATATGCTTACTTTGTATTATTGAGTATACACTTGCACGTTGTAGCTCACACACATGCATGGGGAATGCGGGCAATTTTACTCTAACTCCTAATATTGCTTCTTCAATAGTTTAGCAACCATGGTTGAAAGACGCTCAACTAGATTAGCAGAAAGGAGAGATGCTGCCGTATCATCTGAGACTCCACCCATTGAAGATGTATCTTCCACTTCAAATTCAGAATGGGATAGCGAGGGTGCAGACTACGAGATGGAGACTCATGATAGTGAAGTATCATCCGGAGGTGATGTCTCTTTAGGCGAGGAAGAAGGAGGGGTAGGAGATAATCGTGCCCCATATGAGTTCAGAAATGTTACTATGTTTGAACTTCTAAAGGATTCGGTCGAATCAACGATCGACAATGACAGACTCGCGCGGATATGTCTAAAACACGAGATCCTTTGAAAAGATATAGAGCTGCCTTCGAAAACAGATCGTCCCCATAACCCGCCGGAAGGGTACATGGCTATCACCAGGTTGATGTGCCTAGTTGGGGCAATACCTCCGTTTCCGCCATTCATCGTCGATTTTCTAAGACGACCGCGGATTGCTCCTATGCAGCTTCATCCCAACTCCTATGCTTTTTTGTATACTCTATACATAACATGCCAAGAAATTTTAGGTGTAGAGCTTACTATCGAGAATGTTCATTTCTTTTACAATTTCAAGCACCAGACCAACAACACCCCATCTTTTGTATATTTTGAATCAGTGCCAAAAAGGAAAATCATCACCGTTCCGTTTAGCAGTAAGGCTGGGGACCCAAAACCTGAATGGTTTTATATCAAACAACAGTTTGGTGTGCCAAAAGATGGATTAAGTCAAGTAAGAACCTCAGTTTTTATGTTTCAATTCCAGTCTTTATCATAATTACACTGAGCATTGTTTATTTTCATTTGCAGTTCCTAATCCACCTCAAGAGAAGCATCCGATGCAGTTTGATCGCTTGAATCAGTTACTTAATGATGACCAAAAATTCTTAATTATCAAGGAATGCTTAGTAGATGAGTACCTCCATCGACATCGTCTAATTGCTATAACTCGTAGCATAGGTCATGGGGAAGGTCCTTATGTGTACATACCCCCAGTTGAAGGGTCGATCGATACTCCACTTGATAGGGGAGAAAGCTCCACAGATACAACAACACTCCTCAGGGATCCTCCTTCTCCCTCCATAACTCAGGGTGATATTCTAGCAAACATCGCAGAAAAAGATAGGGATAATTATATTACTCCCGAGGATGCTGCTACTCCTGAAAGACCGATATCTCCGAAAGAGTTTTCGTTAAATACTCCTCAAGAAAATGCTGCTATTGGGGATGACTCTACATTTCAGGGTTTAGGAAATATTCCCTTGCCCGAGACTCTTTACACCTCAGAGGATTTTAGAATGAATCCCTTGACCTTTACTTCCTCAGAAGAAACCACTCTTGTGAAGGCTAAAGAGACCACACATACTAGCCTAACTTCAGGCTCTGGTTGGTTGGGGGAATATCACTTAGGATGCACACAACACATTGGCACTGCACGTCACAACACTTATACTTTGTGTAAACATTAGACCTAAACTTCTTCATACTTTGTTTTGCAGGAACCATGGTACGCCCTCGCTACGATATTAGGAAGATCCGCTCCAGCGTGCCCAGACACGATTCTGACACTGAGCTTTACCGTCGTGAAAGCCGCGACCGAGATGATAGGAGACATTATGATTCCAACCGTCCTCATTCCTCGCGCTCTCGTTCACCTCGTCGGTTTGATCCAGACAAATATAAGAGCCAAAAAAATTTGTCATGAAGGGGACAAACAACCTTCTAAAGATTTGACTCTTCCCAAAGAGAAGGGTCCTCAGGAGAAGCAATTATCTAAGCATGCTGACTTACAAGATAAATCTAAAATTCCTGAGAAGAGGTTAGGCAAAGGAGATAAGTCCATGGTACCTACCAAGCGGAGGAATATTGAATCATATGTATCTAAGCCCGTGTCGCTCGACGACGAGAACAAGGCAGGATTAGCAATTCTGAAAATTAAATTTCCGGATCATTATTTTGACCGTACGGCATTTGTTCCCACGCTTGAACCTATTCCTCTGAATTGGGCTGGCGATGTTAAAGAAAAAATCGACTTAGTGGATAAGCAATATACAGAAATGCATAAGTATTCACGCAAGATTTCTAAGATTATCAGGGATCTCATCACTGATATTGGCCATATGAAGGAAATAGCTGATTATGATGCAAGGATTTTGAAGAATTCAGAGAAAGATTTGGAAGACGTGCAAGCTCAGCTTGCTCTTGCCCAACGAAATGTAGACAACTACAAAAAGCAACATGAAGAACTGCAAAAGCATTATCACACACTCTTAGACTCCCATAGTCAAGAGCGCCTGGATCTAAAGAAGCAGGCTGAGGATGCTAAGTCCGAAAGTGTTAGAATACAATTAGCTTGCACTACTCTCGAACAAGAGAAGGTTGAGTTAGAGAAGAAAAACACTGATTTAGCAAAGCGAAATGCCGAACTGGAGGCCAAATTACTAGAGGCTGAATCTAGAGCAGTGATGGCCGAGGGGAATACAAGCATTGCCCTCAAATCTGCCGAAGATACTCAAGGAAGACTTTCCAAGCCGCAGAAGGAGTTGGACGGTTATGGTGAGATGATGGTAGAATTGTTTGCTCGATTGATCCGTTATCGGGATATTTCTTGGATTGAGGATTACCCTACGACTTTGGTTTATTTATGGGACCAAATCATCGAGTGGGAAAAGAAAGAGCTCAAGGTGGACTCCATCGCCGAAAACAATCTCATGGATAAATCCTTAAGGGTGAGGAGCCGATGCGTCTGGCCAAAGGGCGTCGACTTATTGCTGCAACCATGGAGGAAGAAAGGCGTCAGGCCAAAGGAAAGGATATCATTGAAGCTGATTCTTCTTCTGCTACCCCAGGGCCGCCGGCATAGAGGGATACGATCCCGAAAATCCAGGAATTCCTAAGGCGTCCCTTTTGTCTCCTATACCAGAATTAGCATTAGAGACTCTAGCCAACCCGATTAAGAAGTCATCCGAAGGTATTTCTACCTTTTCTCCTCAGTTTGTCAAGGCCATTTTGACCTTTCACCGTATTATTGGTCAATCAATTGAAGATCCCTCGTTTTCCCCTGAGTTAACAACTGTCACCTCTCGTTTTGTAGGTACTGAGCCGAGCAAAAAGACTGCTGGACAACCGGAGTCAGCTACCGATGAGAATTTTGTCAAAGAGACTCAGGAGAAACGGGACGAGGTTGTTGCTATAAAATCTAGGGGAGGAACTGAAGGCGAGAAGGAGGAGGTTGCCGATAAAGCTCTCGTGCTACCTAATGTCGAGACTTCTCACACTGAGGAGATGATAGATGCTTTGAAAGATGACGGTGGCGATGATGAACATGAAGAAGACATTGATGTTGTTATAACTGGGGACTCAGAGCATGCCTATGATCTAACTTTAGCCGAGATGAAGGCCAAACAGGATGAACGTATGCAGCTGAAAACGGAGGAAGTGGATCCCAAAAGTTTTAAACCTCTTACGACAATACCTCCTGAGTCAAGGTTAATTGTTAAATTTTCAACTAGATCAATTACCGAAGAACTTGCTAATAAATTTTCTACAGATCCCAGCGCTCCAGTTGTAAGTAAGAAGAAACCAATGCGGATTCAGACCGATGTTGAAAAAGAGGAGAAGGAAAGGTTTAAAGCTGCCAAGAAGGCAAAGTCTACTCCGAAGTCCAAAGGGTGACTTTGTCCTTAATTTTGTTTATCTCCTGGCCCATTGTCCTTGTAGCGAGCACGACCCTCGCATCTTTTGTTTTGCTCTCCTGTATAAATTCACGTACTTGTGAATAAAATAGTTCATTTCCTGCAACGTCAAATGTCTACAAATTCGTCATTTAATTAAAATGCAAAATAAAACATGTCATATTTAAAATCGTTAAGACTAGACAACAGACAATAAATGCTGGGGATATGCATGTGTGTGCCCCCTATCAATCT
Organism: Allium sativum; assembly: GCA_030737875.1. Lineage (NCBI taxonomy): Eukaryota > Viridiplantae > Streptophyta > Magnoliopsida > Asparagales > Amaryllidaceae > Allium > Allium sativum. The sequence goes on from CM060913.1 coordinate 828,105,400, forward strand.
TGAATAAGTGGCCTGGCTGAGGCTTTGTTCGAGATTGATTAGTCTTGACACTTAAATGCTCCCAAATCTCTGGTGGGGTCAAATTTCCTTTGTCGTGGATGCTTATTCTTTTAGCATCTTTATACTCTCATGTCGCATAAACAGTTAGAATGTCATCAAGGCGGTCTCTTTCCGGGTGCACCATCACGCCTTGGAGGACGTCGTCTTCCCGTTCTTTATACTTTCTCTCAATCCATGAGAGTTAGAGTTAGGAACGTTGTCTTTCCGTTCCCTTCATTTCGTTATGCAAATGGTCGTTTCGTTTGCCCCTGCAAGTGTATTGCCCTTAACTTTTTAAGTTCAATTTAATGTTTAATATTCCATAGTTAGGGCAGAAAATTCGCAAGAAATAATGAAAACAATGCAGGAAAATAAATGACATATGATATTTTTATAGTGGCTCAGCTAAGTCGTAGCCTACATCCACTTTATAATCCTTTGTTCATATAAGCAGACTTTTCTAGGCAAGTCATGCCTTTTACATAGCCTATGAAACAAAAGAAAATAGTACAATTTTCAAGTCAAATATCGTCGCAAATGCTAAGCGTTCCAAGCTCTAGGAATTTGTTCTCCATCCACGGTCGTTAACTTGAAAGCTCCCGTTCAAGTTTCCGTTGGATAGTGAATGGTCCTTCCCACTTTAGGCCTAGATGAGAGGGAGGTGGAAAGACTCGCTTCAGGACCATGTCTCCAGGTTCGAAAGTTCTAAATCGAATCTTTCTGTCATAGTAGCGTGCCACTTGACGTCGATGCCTCGATGCACACAAATCCGCTTCATCCCTCTTCTCTTCAACCATGTCCAGGGACTCTAAGAGGAGTGCTTTATTTGTCATTGGGTCATAATACGTTACCCTGTGAGAGTGGACTTCTAGCTCCACTGGAATTACCGCTTTAGACCTGAAGGAGAGTGAAAAAGGGGTATGACCAGTAGCCGTCTTAAAGGTTGTTCGATGGGCCCACAAGGCTAGCTGTAATTCGTTAACCCACGTGGCTTTCGCTCACTCCAACTGCTTTTTAAGAATAGACTTAATGACCTTGTTTATTGCTTCGACCTGTCCATTTGACTGCGGATGGGCCACAGTGGTGTATCTTTTATCAATTTTATACTTCTGACAAAAGTTCCTAAATTCCACGTTGTCTAATTGGCTTCCATTATCAGTTACGATGGTCTTCGGTATCTCAAATCGACAAATAACATTCCTGACCACACAGCTTATCACCTTTCTTGCCGTGATCATGGTTAAGGGTTCGGCTTCCACCCACTTCGTGAAGTAATCCACAGCCATGATTGCGTATTTAGCTCCTCCTTTTGCAATTGGTAGGGTCCCGATGATGTCTAATCCCACATCGCGAACGGCCAAGGACTGACCATCGGTTTGAGATGTCCTGGAGGTGCTCTCGGAATTTTAGCGAATCTCTGGCATTTGTCACAACATCATGAATGACCAGCTGCACCTTTATTCACGGTAGGCCAAAAATAACCATACCGCAATACTTTCTTTGCTAGGGTTTGACCCCCGGTATGATCCCTACACTCACCTTCATGTACCTCTTTTAGTACACGTTTGATGTCGTCGTGTGCTATGCACCGCAATAGAGGCATATAAAATCCTTGTCGGTAGAGGACATCGTCCTGTAAAACGTGTATTGAAGCTTTGCGTGTTACAGCTCGTCTCTCGCTCTTCTTAGACGGAAGTATTCTGCTTCTAAGGAAGTTTTTAATTGGCATCATCCCTGACTCCCTTTCTTGCTCAACTTCCAAGGCTAATTCAACTTCCATTTGGTCAAAGCTTGGTGATTCTAATGTCTCTATTGGGACCATTTCGGATTTCTTATGGTTGTCAGAACTTGCTAACTTAGCCAGTCGATTTTCCTTCTGATTTTCTGCTCTCGGAATGTGTGTTATGCTATAACGCTCCAGGTTGCTTAGTAACTCTTCTACTTTTTCAAGATAGGCAACAAGTCGAGGTCCCCTGGTGACAAATTCTTTCCGTACTTGGCAGACAACTATTTTGGAGTCACAAAATATGCCCAATGTTTTTACTCCCAATTCCTTGGCGAGTTTCAGCCCGACAATCAGGGCCTCGTACTCGGAATCGTTGTTGGTGGCGAAAATTCTAATCGTAGAACGTAGTAAATGGATCGTCCTTCAGGAGTGGTTAAAACAACTCTGGCGTCAGACCTTCGATCGTTCTTGGCCCCGTCCGTATATAATTTCCATGGACTAAGCTCTAACTTATGCTCTAAAGTTACAATTTTTCATCCATTGTTTCCTCTTCGGGAATTGTAAATTCTGCTATGAAGTCGGCTAGAGTCTGCCCTCTTATTGACCTTTTTGGTTGAAAATTCAAATCAAATTGGCTCAACTCGATATTCCATTTAAGTAATTGTCCCGATGCCTCGGGTCTCTATAACACTTGTCTTAGAGGTTGATCAGTATATATGATTATCGGGTGAGCTTGGAAATAATGGCGGAGCTTTCGAGAGGCAATCAAGAGGCTACAAGCAAGCTTTTCTATTCTCGGATAATTGCGTTTCGTAGCTGCTAACTTCTTACTTACGTAATATATCGGCCTCTGGACCTTGTTTTCTTCACGCACCGGAGTTGTGCTGACGACATGAGATGACACAGCCAGATAGATGAACAGATCTTCGTGATCCACCTGCTTCGACAATATCGGGGGTTTCTCCAATAAGTCCAATAAGTTTTGGAAGGCTTCAACACAATCTAGAGTCCATTCGAAATTACAATTCCCCCGTTTAATTAAGTCAAAGAATGGGAAACACTTATCCGTGGCTTTGGAAATGAATCTACTTAATGCAGCGACCTTCCTTGCCGGGCTTTGAACGTCCTTAATCTTTCGTGGTTCTTCTATGTTTCTTATTGTCTCTGTCTGGCTAGGCTTAATTTTAATCCCTCGAGAACTCACAATGAAACCAATAAATTTTCCAAATTCTACGCCAAATGAGCACTTTAAGGGGTTCAATTTCATCTCGTACCTCCGTAAAATATCAAACGTTTCCGCTAGATCTTGTGTATGACTAGAGGATTGCCTGGAGTTCACGAGCATGTCATCCACATAAACTTCCATGGTTTTTCCAATCTAGTTGTAGAACATTCGATTTACCAGCGCTGATACGTGGCTCCGGCATTCTTTAGTCTGTACGACATAACCACATAGCAATACAATCCCAAGTTTGTTATAAAACTTGTGTGTTCTTGATCCGGCACATGCATAGGGATCCGGTTATATCCCGAGTATGCGTCCATGAAGGAAAGAAGTTCGTGTCTGGCTGTTGAGTCCACTAGCTGATCGATCCTAGGAAGTGGGAAACTCTCTTTTGGACATGCCTTATTCAAATCCGAAAAATCATGCATGTTCGCCATTTTCCATTTGATTTCATGACTAAAACAGGATTCGGTATCCAATCGGGATACGTCGAATCCCTAATGAACCCATTATCTTTCAACTTCTCCACTTCTTCTTTTAGGGTTGCCAACCTCTCTGGACCTAACATATGCCTCTTTTGTTTAACGGGTGGATGCGTTGGATTAATGCTCAATGAGTGACTCATAATGGAAAGAGATCCCACACATGTTAGCATGAGTCCAGGCAAACACATCCAAATTTGCATTTAAGAAGTCAGTTGATTCCTTGGCTCGGAGCGGATCCAACTGGGATTCAATCTCCAATACCTTTGTCGGATCAACATCGTTAACAGAGATATCCACAGTGGTTTCATTTGGGGTCGCCTTTCTGTCCTCAGGCTCTTCATCCTCTCTGGGATCTATGTCCTCGGGTTGTTCTCTGGGCGACTCCCTTGGGGATAGTCCCATTAGTTGCTATGCTGAACCCTCCCTTATAGGGGAGGTGGTACCTATAGCTTCAATGCTCAACCCTTCATCAATGTATTTAGTTCAGCCATGTAACAGGTTCGTCCAGTGGCTTGATCACCTCTCATTACTCCCGCTCCTGCTTCGATTGGGAACTTCAGCAATAAGCACCAGGGCGTAATGCACGCCCTGAATTCCACGAGGGCTGGTCGGCCAAAAAAGGCATTATAGTGTGATTCAATGTCCAAAACTACAAATGGGAGAATTCTCACTCCCCGGCGATCTCCTTGTCCCGATGTCACTGACAATTCCACATACCCTATTGGAGCAGTCGATGCTCCATTAAAGCCACATATCTAACCCTCGCAAGGCTTCAAGTCTTTCGGTTCAAGTTTCATCTAATCAAATGCTTTTTTTAAGAAAATATTAACCAAACTCTCATTATCTACCAACACTTTGTGAACCAAAGCTGGACCAATAGTGGTAGTAATTACCAACGGGTCCTCTGTGGGTGATTCAATTCCAGAATCAACTCTATTACAAAATATGACATCATCTGATATCGTTTTCTGTTGCTTCACCGGGGAAATATCTTCGAGGTTACTGCATTCTTCCACTCCAAGGTGCTTAACCGCATTAACATATTGGTACGTAGCCCTATAGCTATAGGCAGTGGGGTGAGGCCCTCCTAATATAGTATTGATAACGATTCCTTTACCTTTTTATTGAGAGGTGGGCTTAGGAGCAGGTTGATTTTGATTTGGGGCTTGGCCCCCTTACCCCATGTCTCTTCGAGCAATCTTGTATTCGTCTAACTTTCCTTCTCACAGCAGCTTTTCAACAACTTCTCAGATGCCGACATTCATTAGTAGAATGTCCATGGGTTCCATGAAACAAACAAAACTTTCCAGTAGCTACCTCCTTCTCCGTAGAGTCTCGGGGTGGAGGATTTTTATATTATAAGACATTGTAAGTATCCAGGTAGATGTTTTTCCAATGTGTCATTTAGTGGTGTGTAGTTTTCGAAGGTTTGGAATCGAGGCCTTTTGCCTGAGTTATTTCCTCGGTTCCTGTTCTTCCTATTGCCATTTCCATTCCTGTTATTACTTCCTTCATTCTTGTTGCTAACATTTACCTCGCCTTTCCCCGAACTTTCACCAGATTGCTTCACAGCAACATTACTTTGAATATCTTCTCTTGAAGCTCCATCAGAATTTCTTTTTCGGTTGGCGTATATCTCTTCTCGCCATAGATGGATATTTGCCTTTTCATAGAAAGCCTCCCTAGTTAGTGGTGGCTTCCCAGTTAAGTAACCTCTGAACTCAGTATCTGGATCAACTCCTTCGATCAAGGCCATCAAAATAGTCGGTTCGTGGGGATCGCTTATTTCAGTAACTGCTAGGTTGAAGCGGTCCAAATATGATTTCAGAGATTCTCCAGGGGCCTGTTTAATTCTGGACAGTTTGATAACACTTTTAGCTCTATGGGAATGGAGTCAGAATTATTTCATAAAAAGCTCACTTAATTCTTGAAAACTCGACACCGATCACGGGGGAAGTCGAGTAAACCACATTAGTGCTACATCTTCTATATATATTGGGAAGGCTTTACATTTTATAGCGTCAAGTGCAGGTGCAGCGTTCATATACCATGCATATCTCATCAGATGTTGTTACGGGCCTGTTCTTCCAGAATATCGATCCATCTGTGGAAAATTGAATCGGCGAGGAAATTGGAAGTTCAGGATGTCATCAGTAAACGGAGTATGACTACGCTCAATACCCCAATCTTCATTGGTATAACAGTGGCTATCGGTAATAATTCGATGTATCATTGCTTCTACTTTGGCATTTGTTAGAGCCGGCTCAAGTTCCCTACTCCTTTCTCTTCTCAAAGCGCTTATTACCTACTTCTGGTGACTCTCTTGGGTTTCGATTGGTAACCGAACCTCCTCGCCTCCTACGATCCTGCTCATTCACAGGACGAACCGGTTGAAGGATTTGCCCCTGAGTAGGATTGGTAATATTCGGTTCCCTCGGAAGAACATGTGATCCTCGCATTGGTAACAACATCGGTTCCCTTAAACTTGGATCGTCGGGCCCCAGCACACATGCTACATCCTCACGAGATCCCAAAGATCTGAATGTCAGCTGGTCAAGATTTTCGGGCCTTTCATATGGCCTTCTTTCACGTGGGCGTTCTTCATCAGAAGATGATGAATGGTCCATAGTAGGATGACGAACTGGAGAGGACACCCTTTGTCTACGAAATTCATTTATCTCCTTTGCTCATATCCCTCATATTTTCGCGCATAAAAACGTTATCCTGCTTGTGAGCTTCAAGAGCGTCTCTGGTACTCTCCAGCATATCAAGAAAACGCGAGAAATCTCGGTGGGTGACAAGTGCATTGGGAGTGGGCTGATCCTCTACTGGTACGGGCGGTAATGAAGCATTTGCAAGAGTCGAGTAGAGTTTCCACCCTCAATCGCGTTTGGCTCGATCGGCCCGACATTGTCCCAGTGGTTCGGATCGGAGGAGAGGCTCCAACAGCGTTCTGGGAACCGGATCGGATCGGGTTTCCATCGCTTGATCAGTTCAGAGCATCAGGGTTGGGTCGGATCAGAGAGGCCCTGTTGGATCGGTTAACTACGGAGCTCTGTCCTCTTGATCTGGTGACCACCATATCCTGTTGATCATCGCCCATCTCACTTTCCCGTGCATTCTGCACTTCTTTTCCTTTTCCCTTAGTCATAGTATCCAAATCTTGAGACTTCTTTGGAGAAAACTCCAAAAATGTTGACTGTACGGACTATCTTCTTTGGAAATACAAACCCAAATAGTAGAACGATAGCCTAAAATGTAGAGAATTTTGAGAACTTCTCAGTGAAAGCACCAAAAATATTAGATCCAAAAATGGTCTAACACCCGAACTAAGGATGATTCTAAATCAAATAAAAAGAAAATGAAGAAAACACACAATTTATAGTGGTTCGGCGCTGAAGAGCCTACGTCCACTTTATCCTTTGTTGCTGAATGATTCAAGTACAAGAATAACGATGATAATCACTCAATCTCACTTTTACAATGGATAATTTCACTCAATGTTTATGAATTTTCACTTCAAATTATGATGATGATCTGAGTAAAGTTGTGAAATTCGATTGACGAGGAGTTTGAGCTCTAAATTTGCCAAAAGATCCTTCCAAATGAGGCTTGATGGCGTATTTATAGGTGAAAAAGCTCTCTTGAATGGCTCTGGTTCGGATATACGTGGCAATCATCCTATAAGAATCGGGTTCGGATGGAACAGGATAGTGACAGCACATCTACATAGGGGGTGAACGTGGGGTAGTAATCGCCTAACCGCTCTGAGTTTTCAGGGAATCGTGGGGTGCTACTGATGCAGTTTCTGATTCGGATCGGTCGTATGAAAAAAAAGGGGAGCGAAGCGGGTGAATCCGATCCGATCCTATTCCGTCCCTGTACCTTTATCTTCTACTTTGAAATATGTTGACTCAGCTTAGGGTCTCCGATCCGATCCGAACCTCTAGCGTGCATTCTTCTAGTTGACATTCTTCGTCAACCGGTCCTTTAACTTTGCATAGCCTAATCCACAAAGTAGGCTAACATATAGGCCTTAGTTGTATCCAATTAAAGAGCCATATTTTATCCTCTGACTTTGTGGTTAATGTAGGAGACAAGACTTTGAGCTTGGAGGACATTGTCAGAAATGCGTGCCTCTAAAAATTCAATTTGGGAGTTAGAGATGATGCTAGGAAGAATGGGGATAATTTACTGGCAACAATTTTAGATCTAATCTTATTGTAGAAAATTCACGGACTTATCGGTCAAAGAATGGATGGTTTATTAGGGTTATCAGTCTTAGGGATCAGAGCGATGTTAGTGGCAGTCCAACTCTTGTGGAGCATAGCCCCACAGAAGAAAAACCGGATGGACATAATGAGGTTAGGCTCGATGAGATACCAAAATGAATGGTAGAAAAAACCATTAAAACTATCCGACCTAGCCTTATTATGTTTACCAAGTTGGAACATAGAGTTTTTGATTTCATCGATAAATGGGGTATCAGCAACGGTCGCATTGATAAGTTCTTAAAATTAGAGATGAGATATGTGATAAGGTGTTAGAAATAGGAACAAAGTTGAAGTTGGAAACAATGAAATCCTTATAGAAGGAGCCAATCGTGTTATCAATATCACTCCCTACAAAGACCCAGTCCCATCAAGCTTTCTAATTTTATGGATAGAGAGCTTATGTCTATTTCTGTTAACCATAGAGTGGAAAAAAAGGAGTTAAGAGTCCCCAAGCGAGATCCACTTCATTTTATCCTTCTGTTTCCAAAAGAGATACTCAATCTGAATAACGTGGTCAAACTCATTTTTAGACTGAACCCATGACTCACGGTTAACAGGAGATGGGTTCTCATCTTATATATCCCCCATGACCGGGACACTTTTGTTTACGGCTATGACTCAGTCAAAAATATTAGAGAATGTAGATTTGTTCCAAGCTTGAATCTTTGAGTTGACATTTTTCAATTTGGAAAAGAAAACTTGAAAAGGGTTTCCAACAACTGGATTCGCCCATGCATCCTTAATGACATCAAGAAACGAATGATTGAGACACACACGTTTTGGAATCTGAATGGATTTGGGGCCGAGTCGGCTCTCGAGGCTAAATGCAGGAGCATATGAGCATGGTCATAGTTGGATCTGTGAAGGTGGTCTACCACAAAAGTGAATGGATTTATAAACCAACTAGGGTTACGAAAAATGGGATCAAGCCTCGCCAAAATTCTAGCTTTACCTTCACAATTATTACACCAAGTGAAGGAGGATACATAGAAAGAGATCTCTAAAAGGCCAGTGGACTGATGGAATATTGAATCATCGATAGCTAGATTATAAGAGGTTTACACCAATTTTTTCATCATAATTAGCTATAATGTTGAATCACCATCAATAACCCAAGACAGAAAGCCTAAACTAGCTAAAAAAGAAATCTCATTTCATAGACCATGTTTTTCAGTCATAGAGCATTTGGCATATACACATGTGAAAAGGTGAGCATCAAATTGAGGAAGAATTTTAATGGAACAGCCAAGTCCTGTTCCGTGTCAAAAACGATTGAAGCTGTCCAGTCAAATTTCCACAAAATCCAGATTTTATTGTACAATTTGGAATATCTCCAAACAAGCCCAATTTACGAGAACCAATAATGATAACGAATGAGAATCCAGTAGCGGTTCTTGAATTTCTATAATGCAGATATTATGTTTTTTAAAGATGCGTTTAAGTCGACTAATAGTAGGATTGTTACCAATCCCTCTAGTATTCCAAAAAAGTATGTTAATCATTGCAAACTAGGAGATGTGGTTAGCACCTTTGTGAGTTTAGCAATAGATGCTCATGCTTTTGGTTAGAGCGGCTAAATATGTAGTTTCTCACGGACAACCCATGAGTATGAATGAGGTTGGTGATACCGAGGACGCAACACATGGGAAAGAAAGAAAAGATTTGAGTCCCGGCACCAAAGGTAAAGTTGAGTTTGGAAGGAAGGAGTTTCCTCGTGTGATTGGACCAATATCTTGGTTACTATAGGAAGATAAGTTATGACTGGAGTGTGTGCGGATGGGTAACTAGTGTCTTTATCAAAACAGGAAGTCTCAATTAGTACTTTATTGTTTTCCTTGCAAGCGACACCTTCCTAGCGAGAAGGGAATGATAGCACACTCAACCAACTTCTCTGCAAGGCAAATGCACAAACTTGATAGCGCAAAGGAGGCCGTTGAATGGAAGTCTCCTCATCAAATAGAAAGTCATCGGCGTCCATGTTGAAACCAACGTCCACATCAGAGCAAACGATAACAATATTCGATGGAACCGGATCTTTAGAGGCACATATTTGTTGTCTGCCACTGTCCTGTTTGGCAGACATAGAGGACACCATGAATAAATCAGCAATGGGGAGCAAATCAGCCTTGGACGCTTACCACGCAATCAACCGACCCTCGACGTTGCCTAGACGTGAGCAGCAGCACAATTAGGCGAAAGAGATCGGGTGCAAAACTGGATTCGCTCTGGGATAGCAAAAGTGTTAGCATCAGTGCAAGCATAAGACGTAGAACGAGGAAAGAGGAAAGCAACAATGGGAGATGATCCAAGGATTGATAGGCTAGACCGGAGAAGGCTAGAACGGTTGTTGGGCGAGGAAGTAATGGTGGATGTCGAGACCGGGGGAGGTTTACGATGGGAGGCAAGTCAAAAGCTGGTTAAGCTAGAGTCCTAATAGATCGAGGAGAGAGGAAATTTGCGTAACTAGTCGCTAACGCGTATAATGAAGTGTGAGGATCCCACAAACCTGAATTAAACAATAAATGAGCCAATTAGTATAGATTAGCAAAAGGATGATGGTGTATAAGAGGTGGAGAAATTGGAATCATGCCATGTGCATGCACCTGATTGTTTATACAATGAACTTTGCAAGAAGTGTTAAATTTTGTGATACTATATGGTAGAATTAAAGAGGATGGAAGTAGCTTTGTGTAAGAGAAGTCCATTCGCAAATCAAAGCTCGTATGTGGAAGATATGGAGAAGAAGACAGGGAATTGAGCGATTTTAGATGTCTAAAAGTAATTTCAGGTGTCTGAAATCAGCTAGAGAAAAATTTGAATGGTCGTTCAGACGTCTGAACACTACACCAAAACAGGTGATTCCCAACGAGTATATCTGTCGCAAATAATTTCAGCAACACTTATTAGTGTTGCTATGGGGGCATGGCAATTTATTTCCAATGCATATAAGCGTTGGCAGATTTTCTCTCCCAACGCTTATAAGCGTTGGTAGATTTTCTCTTCCAACACTTATAAGCGTTGGTAGATTTTTGTTTACAACGCTTATACATGTTGCAAAACTTTTGTTTGCAACGCTTATACATGTTGCAAGATATTCATTCAGAACAAATAAAAATGTTAATAGTAACAAAAATATGTATTAGTTGTTTCTATATTTTAACAATAAAAGTCAATTAATAACTATAATGATTATAATATAGACGATATTTAATGTGAAATCAAAAAAAAATATTATTCTCAATTTAAAAAGTATAACTCAATGAATACCAATAGACAACATTCATAATCAAGTATCGATATAGAATATCAATTAACAACAGACAAGTACAATACATAATTAAGTTGCAAATTCAATACATTAATGAAATTCTATAAATTCCAAATCGAAACTCCGGCCATATAACGAAGCCTCCATCTTAAAATTCAAATAACTTGTATATTCCATTTCGAAGACCACAAATTGGTGCATTTGGTTCAAGATCTTTTACTGCACCATTAGAACTACCATCCAATTTCCTCTTCTGTTCCGCTGCCTCTAAAAGTGTCTGCATTCATTTAATATCGCATTAAATTGAAAATTTCAGTTCCTTATTAAAAACATGAGTATGCATCACGTATAAAAAAAACATTAAGTTGGAGGCTCAGTTTAAAACTGAGTCGCTAGGCCAGTAAAACTGAGCCTACAAGGCCCAGTAAATTTGAGCTGGCTTAGTTTTAACCTGAGCGAACATGGCTCAGTTTTAAACTGCGCCTACAATGCTCAGTAAAATTGAGCTAGGGTCAGTAAAATGGACCGGCTCAGTTTTAAACGGAGCCTACACGGCTCAGTTAAACTGAGCCTAGTGGCTCACTAAAACTAAGCCTTGCAATACTTGATTCATGTATTCGTACCAAATGTCAAACATGTGGAAATGTTTCTACAATCTCATCGTATTAAAAAAATCAATCGTAATGCTTAAAACAGTTACTATAGGATTAGTGCCATATTCTTAAATTTACAGATTTGACAATAGGATTAGTGCCATATTCCTTGGAAAAGCCATATGACAGAACAAAATACAGAAGATGCTTTTAGCATATGAACTTACATGGAGCATACTTCCGCCATATGACAGAACAAAATACAGAAGAGGCTTTTAGCATATGAGCTTACATGGAGCATACTTTCGAAGTTAATGCAACCAACCAGGAAAGTCAAAAGAGCATAATATAAAATATAATAAACTAGCAGTGTGTAATGCAGCATGGTTAATATGGGTGCTTTTGCACCCTCATGTTGATAAAGCCACTTTGATAATAGATATTCTAAACAAGAATGAATGTGTATATATATCGTAGCAATGAAATGCACAATTCTCATACTTTAAAATGCATGTCTCAGACATAGGATAGGATTATTGGAAAGTCTATTATATTAAATTATATGCAAATATATGTAATTGCAGAACATTGATATTCTAGTTATAGTGGAGATCGTAGCAATGAAATGTGCAATTCTCATACTTTAAAATAAAATTCATAGATCAGACATAAGATAGGATTATTGGAAAGTTTATTATATTAAATTATATGCAAATATATGCACCCATCCCCTAACACACAAAAAAACATAAACCATGTGAACGTTATGAAAGCAGTACCTATAATCAAATGAGGGGAAACACCAGTGCAATAAGCTCGCTACTAAATCTGTTGTAGCAATATCTGCGATAGCTGTATCGGTCAAATGGGTGTGCTGAACCTAGACATCAAAAATAAAAAATGACTGTTGATTATTGATAGTAAAAATTAGGGAGACATTCAAGCTTGCCTTTTCTTCCGTCATTTGGTCGAGCAGCATGAACTTGTGCAACAGAAGTACTTGCCAGTGGTTTAGGATCAAATTCCTCAAAAATCTGCCAAATCGATATTTGTTTAATCAACAACTACTAACTATGGTTCACAATAATAGAAAATTTTAAGAATGATGTAAGCATGCAACCGTTAGTTACTAAGAATAGAATATGTACTTTCGTTAGATAAACAAAATGCTACAATTTCTAAAACTTGTTAAAGTTGTTGTATGGTGCGCAAGAAAAACGTACCAAGCATGATAAATTTAATTTCAGAATCTAAATAGACAACAAAAATTTGTTTGTATGGACTTACACTTGGGTGTAGAATAAATCAAAGTTTAATATGTTCATTCCCTGACAAACAGATGTATATCATAAAAATAATTTACATCGTAAAAGGTTCCTTAAGAAGTCAAACACGGTCAGATAAACTACCTTTCTGGTGGTGCACCAAGCTCTTTGATGAACACATTACGCACTTGATCATACGAGGAAACATGACATTTCTTCAGCATTGAGGCTCTCACTGTTTGTACGTATTCTTAAGGAACCACATACTCCTAAAATGATAGAAATTGATGAATGAAAAAAGCAAAATATATTGAAAATGCACCAAAGTGCATAATTAAAAGTAGAACCAGGAAAATAACCGAAATTGAACTATTGATGGCAGAAGGCGCATTAGTGCAGCCAACCGCATGATGTTTTCTTCTAAAAAGAGAATGTAACATAAAATATCTTCTGACTCTCAGAATTTTATTTCTATTGGTCAAACGTGATATGCACATATGTCTTTTTATCAATTGATGTAGCAATTAACAAACAAGATACACAAATTTGCATGTATGCAACATATTGATAAAACTTTTTTCATATTTCTTTCGCTGGTAAAAAGCTTACAGCAAAGAAACATGCATTTGTGAGAAAAGGTTGCCAGGATAATCAAGTGATAATAATAAAGGAAAACCATTAATGCAAACTATAGGATATGACATGATCAACATGATTTAGGAAAAAATATAGGTGAAAAATGCTTCGTATTTGATTCATACTGTCATATTCTTAACTATGGAAATTAGTAAATTTTATGTGTGTTAATGATAAAGGTTTATTTCATTAATTTGATTTCAAGATTTAAATATTATCTGCACAACGTAATAAGTAATATGATGAAATTTAATACTAAGCATGATGCAATTATATGCTTCAGGAATAACATTCCCACTTCCATATCAAATACATCTCATTTCCTATTCAGCATATTTATTATCCTTTATTTTTTCAATCGATTGAATGGACCTACTACTAAAGAAATAATATCATGTTGGTCAGCTTTGTTCAACATATTCATTAGCCTATTTTTTTTCAATTTGACTTAGTAAAAATATCAATTAATGCAATAAATAAAATTAACATAAACAAATTTACCAAAATCAATGCCAGCTCACTATATGTTAAAGATTTCACCACCTATACATGCATAAACTAAAGCATTCCAATGAAATTTCTTCTTAACACGCATTCATTGCTGTTGACTAATAATTAAATATTGAACATTTTAAAACTTAAATTTAAGTATTACTGTATAGGAAACTAAAATTAGTGCTCTAATTCATTACATTTATTTGGTTTAATGCACCACAATAACTAATATACTGGTAATGAATCAAAGCAATGTAATATATAAAACAATAATTTTGTATAATCCTGTACGTGTAAATAAGTCAACTTAAACCTATTTTAATTTACCTATTTATGATAGCACTGTAAATATGAATCAAATTTTGATCTACTAATTACAATACCATCCCTTTTACTTTAAAAAATAATGACGCTACGAACAAAAAGCTATACCAATTATCTCAATCCCCCTTAGCAGATTAACTTTCTGCGTAATATAAAGCAATGTGGGTTCAATTAGGTCGTACCCATAACTATATGGAAGAAGCGAAGCATACAGTAGTATGTTTTTGCATTCTTAATCAATCGAATGCTCATTATTAAAAAAAACAAATTCATGATACTTAAGTGTTGTTTTTCTTTTCAACTAAACATTGGATAACATTGTTGAGAAGCATAGTAGTTACCAGTTAAGCAATAGATATAACTGTACTTTAATTGCAATTGAAACACACATATTTGTCTCAGAACAATGTATTAAGTAATCACATGTACATGATGCCAAATACGATACTGTATAATATTTTAAAATAGGCAGTTCTAACAGTTTACTTTTGAAGGAACAATATCATCAACCGCACATTCCAGGATGCTAGCGTCAATTACCTAATTCAAGCTGCTAGAGCAAGGAATCAAATTTATGTCATACTAATAGCAAGAAAAATGCACTTTTGGGTATATATCTAATTACTAACTACACCTTATATAATTTTGTTGAATTAGTTCCAAGTAAAACACAATATTGAAACAAACTTACAATCTTCGCATTTTGATTTGTTATATAAAATAAAAGCAACATCAATTTTGTTCATTAAGAAGTAAGAAAGTCCAATTCTTTTTCAAATAGAACATGTTAACATAACAAATTTTGAGCATGTAAGTTAAATATCTATGATCCTATAAATACGTAATTATCAATTTACATGTGGACTTCCGACAAACTAAAATTTGAGCGATGTATTGTTTTGCACAAAACAAGTTTCAGAACAACTATTACCTAATCCAGCACAATTAATGATCCAATAAGCTTACATGAGTTTTGTACTCCTAGTAAGCTGGTTGATTTTTGCACAATTGTAGCACATGTTCCATACTCGAGCTGTGCCGATGTCTTCCACTGGGATTGTGATACTGTCCCTTGTATCCAGCTCCGGCATATGAGACACCGCTTTCTGGATTAGATTTTTTTGAATCAAACAATACTGCCATATAATAAAAATAAAATAGAATGTTATACTATGATAAAATCGGAAAACTATCAACATTCACATACAAGAATAATGCAATAAAGTTGCACCAATTTTCACCTAATATGTGCAATCCACAACCTTAACTAGCTGAATAATAATACAATAAAATCATTGATTACAGACTAAAATACCTCTCTGCCTTTATGCTGGAATGAAAAAATCACATCATTTAAATTAAAACAAAAGGAGTTCTTGTACATAAACTTCAATAAAAACATTGAACAGTTACTGATTTCGAGGTGAATTACTTACTGAAAAATTACCTCAATAAATCGAAACTAATCTCGTCCATGTATGTTGCGCTAAAGCATTGAATAATAGTTATCCAAACCCGCTACAACCTGCGTCAACGTAATTTTGTTACAAACTGAAACATGAACTTTCAGACCAACAATAATTGTACATCAAATTCACACTAAAAGATGAAGAAATATATGAGAAAGTAAAAATAAAAGTTATATGACAAACTCGAAATCGAATCGCCTGAAGTAAAGGCCGATTCACTGAGTCGATCGAATGGGAGGCCGATTTCGATCGTCTGAATGAGTGGAGGACTTGGGTTCACTTGAAGGAGTGGAGGACTTGGAATTCGATTTGCAAAAAGTTTCTATCTAATTTGATTTGTAGCGGCCGATGAATGAAAAAGCGTTGGGAGGTAGGAAATAGGGTTAAGCACGGGCATTTACGTTTTTGCCCCAAGAAATTCCAATTTAACGGAAATTTACAACCCAAACATGCGTTGGCAAGAAAAGAGTTGTATATTTGTATTTACGGTAACACTTTTTTTACATAACAACGCTTATTTCGGTGACTAAGCTACAACGCGAATAAGTGTTGGCATCTAGAAAAAATAAGTGTTACCAAATGACTGTTTTGGTGTAGTGGAAGTTCTTTTCAGACGTCTAGGAAGCCATTCAAACGTCCGGGAAGGAATCCAGACATTTGAAATAAGCCAAATTGGTTTCCTGAAAGAAATTCCAAACGTCTGGAATTCAGGGATAGACGTCTGGAATGGAGCCCGGGCTGTTTTTCAGGCCTGAAGGAAAGTGATGATTTGTGAATTAGCAAGGGGCATTGTGGACATTTTCTTGAGTTTTCTGCACATCTATATAAGCTATTCTTTTCCAGATTTGAAAGGGTGATTAGTTCATCAAAGCAAGGGTTTAGTCCTGCAGTAATTAGGGTTTGGCAATCCTAATTGTTTCTTCAATTGTAATCTCCACAAACATATATTATCCATTAAATATTGAACCATTCTAATCAATCTCTTGTACTCTTCTCATTTGATGATAATAAAAGCTCTCTTTCAAAGTGGATGTACACTAACAAATTGTTAGTGGAACCATTACAAATCTCGATGTGATTTACTTTATTATTATTGTTCTCTATATTGCTTGTTTTGTTTTTGAGATCAAATTTGATTTGAATCATTTGAGGTTGGTTTGATCATAGATTGGTTTTTTGTGCACTATCTAGAACAATCTAGCTTGTTTTCTGCTACATTAGGGTTTGGATTAAGTGGTCTCAATCAGTGATGTTCCCCCAACATTAGGTATCAGATCTGTTATGTTGTTAGGTGGTTGTAGAAATAACGGGATTGGATCCCTCAAAGTTTAGATCAAGTGGAATGATGATAATAATTTTGAAAAGTGGCAATGGAAGATGAAAGTTGTTCTAAAGAAGAATCGGGTGCATTGGGTAGTGTTAGATACACATTTGTTGCCCGACGGACATCTTGGATGTTGAGAGAGAGGAAATGGAAGAGTGGGAATTTACTACACTTCAACTTGCTATGGGAGAGAATGTTGTCTCTGAAATTAGTGGTGAGACGACCGCTAAGGGTATTTAGGGGAGTAGGAGGAGTTATACATGAAGAAGTCACTCACTAATCGTTTGATCTTGTTGCGAACGTTTTTCATCTATAAGATGAAAGAAGGAACTTTGTTGTAGGCACATTTGAATATGTTTGATGATTTTCTAGTGAATATGAAGATAGTAGATTTGAAAATTGAGGAAGAGCAAAAGGTAATGATATTGTTGTGTTCATTGCCGGACCGCTATACGGGTTTCTCAAATAGTTTGATCTATAGCCAGGATACATTGACGTTAGATGATGCCAAGACAGGTCTTCTTAGTGAGGAATTGAGAGATCAAATGAAGGAGTTGAGTGTGGGAAGTAGTAGTGCTGGTGATGATCGAGGTTTTTTTGTGGAGAAGGAGAAGCGGGGGAGTTCCAAATCTAGGAATCCCAATTGGAGAGGGAATTTGAAGGAAAGGAAAGGCAAGTGCTATATTTGTAAGAAGCCCAATCGTTGGAAGAATGAGTGTCTGGACAAGGAGAAGGCAAAGAAGGAAGTAGCTTCTTAATCCGTAGTGGTGGAGAGAGGTTTTAGTGAAGGAGATATGAATGTTTTGACGGCGGTAACATCAGATATTTCGGGTTACGATTGGGTGCTCGGTTCGAGGGCGTCTTATCATATGATGCCTAATAGGAGTTCATTTTATTCTTATGTAGACAAGAAAGAAAATGCAATTGTTATGTGTAATGGTGCTATGTGTAAGTCGGAAGGCATTAGTTCCGTGCAAGTTAAGATGTTTAACGGAGTGGTTCGTATTCTCACCAATGTGCACTATGTTCCGGGACTTAAGAAGTCTCTTATCTCTTTATGGCAGCTGGATTCTTTGGGACCAATACATCTCAGAAGGCGTATCAGATGGCTCCAGACAAAGTGTAGACTACACATCAATGAGTCTGTATAACCAAGTTTGAGAAGCATGATCATTGTTGTGACATGTAGATAGAGCAGCTGAACCTGCGTTTGGTGGAGTTTATAGAGAAGCACTGGAGGTTAACTTCGTCTGATCGTTCTAGAGGGGACCATGTGTCATTTGAGGTATGTTTTGTTGTATGTAAATATACGCTTTGAATGGGTGAGAATTTAGTTGGTATATTGCGATGAATTATACATTGTGGGTTTGAATGTTGGTTTAGGGGTTGGTTTGTATGTTGGTTTGCATGTGGCTTGGAAGTTAGTTTGTTATGTTTTGTTGGATGTTGTATATATCGTATTATGTTATGTATATTGGGTTGTACATGTATTGTTTGGGTGTGTATATATATATGTGATTATTGTTGTTGTATATATGCTCGAAATGGAGTTCTTACGCTATATATATACATATGTATGTATATGTATGTATATATATATGATTGTATGTAGCTGGAAGCAAGCAGGTCTAAATTCAGAAGAAGAAAAATATACCCAGATTTTCGATGGCTTGTAACGGTTTTCAAAGGCTTACAGATTGTTGATTAGCAGCGGCTTCCAATGGCAAGCAACGACATTTTCAAATAGTTTCTAAAGGCTTCCAATGGCTATTTGATCAAGATAATTTATTATATGTCTATACTGGCCGTTGGAAACCATTGGAAATAAGTAGTGGACACCATTGGAAAGCATTGTGAGACATTGGTACGTATACCAATGACTTTCCAACAACCGCCAATATGGCTGGTAACCATTGGAAAACATTGGTGTTCTTGTAGCGTCATATATTATTGCATTATAAATTATTCCATTGGGAGTTATTTGCTTGAGCTCTAATAAATATCGATGTTTATTTGCAGAGTATCAAACAAATGATTCGCATTTCAATGGACTTGGAATTTTTTCTTTTTGCAAAAATTGGCCCACTGGAGTGTGAGTTGTTACAATTTATTGGTATTGTATCTCCTTGGATAAGGATAATATGGACATCCTAATATTTTTTAAGTTGTGATAATTTGGTCTAATAACATTTTTTTATGGGGCTAATACCTTTTAATACTATTGTTGACAACCAATTAATTAGGTAGACTGTCGTATTAAACGATTTTAGTCAAAACTTTAATGGAAAAGATCCTTGAGCAAGAAGTGTAAAACCAGTTTCAACAATATGTCTATGTTTCCTTTCAACTAAACTATTTTGTTCCGAAGTATTAGACATATAGTTCTACAAGTTATTCCCTTTTTGAGGAAGTAATTATAGAGTGACTTAACCTCAGTTCTACAATTAGTTTGAGGAATTTTAATTTGCATGTAGCTTTCTTTTTTACCATAGCTATTAATTTATTACTACACTGTTGGTTTCATACTTTGTTTTTAAAAAATAAATCTATACATATCTAATACAAGCATCAACAAATGAAATATAGTACTTGAAGAAAGAACATATAAATGCAGGACCCCATAGGTCAGTGGCAATTAATTCTAATGGTTCTGAATATTCAATGATAAATTTACTAAATGCTAACCTGTGACTCTTACCCATTTGATAGTATGTGCAAATATATGGTGATAAGAAATCAGTAAAAGGTATTTTATTATCAAACAAAATTTTCTTTATAACTTTTGTACTTAGGTGACCATTGTACTGTCAAAGATAAAAAATACTTTCTCTTTCCTATCTGGTTCACTTATTTCAGACAAATTCCAGTTTTTATGCTCTTTTGATACACTACTGCAGTTAACAAAATTAAGTTTGTACAATCGCTTGACTGCATCCCCCCGCAAAAATATTTCATTAGTCTGAATATACTTAACTAAACAACATTTAGGATAAAATTCGAAGTAAACCCTTAAGGTCACATGCAAATGTGAGGCACTTATGAGATTTTTCTTAATATTTGCACTTTTAACGGATTATGTAAAAATATTTGTTTTAATCTTTAATGAATGCATTACCAATATGTGATATTCTAATCGACTCACCATTTCTCATAATTATTAATTGTTTGCCTTAGTACTCCCAATTGTCAAGATTCAAGTTGTCTAAATTGCTAGTTGTATAATTAGTTGCTCCCAAGTCTGATACCAACTTTCATCTTTAATATGTTCTGATTCACATTGATTGATATTCCTATTAGTGTCAAGTTCAGTATTTGTTCCATGTCGAACATATGCAACGTTTGTGCTGGGGTTTGTAGTTTCTCTGAATGTCTGAGCTTTGGTTGGTCATATAGTTTGGATAGAATTTGTAATAACACTTTGGAGTAGTATGATCTACTTCTTCATAAATTTGGCACTTTGGCATGTTGTTGTTATTTCATCTGCCTGTGCCTCCTGATCTATTAGAGAAACCACTTCTTTGTGTTGATTGTTATACCCTATTGCTTTGAATATTATTTCTAAAGTTGGTGACATTATGATTGATGAAGAAATTTGATTCTTAAGGCCTTTTGTTGTCTATTCTTGTTTCATGTGGGAATAGAATCGAGTGAACTTTATCAAGAGGTGGTAATATCTCGTTTGATGCAATATCAACAACAATTGATTCATATTTTTCATTTCACCCATTCAAGATATGTATTGAATCAATAACTTTATGACCATCAGCTTCTAACATGTCACATGTATTTTTGATTTTCCAAATACTCTCTTATGGTGATATTATCCTTGTTGGTACTTTGTAGTTTTCGTTTATGAGGCATGGTTTTTGTTGCTGATGTAGTGCTGAAGACTTCTTATTAGCATATCTATTACTTTCTCGCATTGTATTCTTTCCCTCATTAGCCTTCCAGTATTTCCTATTTTTGTTATTTACTTTGGGCCTTATGTATTAGGCCGCTTCTTTTATTTTCAGCAAGTTTTTCATTTCTACGGCTATATATACATCATGGTATTAGTCAATACAACTTGTATCAAATAATTACAACTCTTTTCTACTGAATAAAATCTTCTTTCTTCAATTTTGGTATCAGCGCGAATAGCCGAAAAGCATCCATCAGAAATAGCTGCGCCATCCACCACTTCTCTCATCGGATTTCTTCTTATACTTTTCGTTAGCTGCAGTTTTCCAGCACTTCCTTCTATATCTTTTTCCTGCATTGCTACCAACCCTTTTTTACCCTTCTTGACCAAGTATAGCTCAAGATAATGAATCGACATCTGCGGTATCTGCAAATACCAGCGATGGAGCTTCAGCCAACATCCCCAGCATGATCAAACCAAAAAGCCAAGTTATAACCACATCTTTAGACGAAGAAAACTATATTTTATGGAGACATAAAATCAAAATAGCTTTGAGAGGATATGGACTGCAAGAGTTCATCAAAGAAACTTTCATAATTCCCCCGGCCATGATCATTGATCAAGAAGGCAACACTATGCCAAATCCAGACCACATCAGGTTCCAGAAACAAGATAGCCTCTTATCGTCTTGGAAACTAACATCTATTAGTCCAAATTTGATGTCACAATAGCTGGATGCAACACATCCCGTGAGATATGGTCAACTGTGAAGCAGGTTTTTAGTTCTCAATCTGTTGCACGAATTATGCAATATAGAAGAGATCTGCAAAATTTCAAAAAAGATGACATGAGCATGAAAGAATATCCGAGTAAATTAAAAGTCTTTATAACAAACTGAGTACGGTTGGACACAAAATCAGTGATAATGAACAAATTTTATTCATTACCAATGGCCTAGATGAGGCGTATGAATCTTTAGTCACTGTTATTGACACACAACAAACCCTAACCGATGTACAATTTGTTCGAACTTCTTTACTTGCCCATGAAGGAGGAACTGATTAGAGAAAGGCAACACAAGGGGAATACTCTACAAATTATGCTGCAGCAAAGAATAAAACACCCGAAAAGAACAACAATAACAACCCAAACAAACATGACAATCAAAATTAAAGAGGGTACCAACCTCAAAGAGGCTGAGGAAGAGGAAGATGGAATAATAATAATATGGTAAAGTGCCAAATATGTGAAAATTTTGGTCATATGGCTAACAAGTGTTACTTCAGGTTCAACACAAAATTCAATGGTCCACAATTCAATCAAAACAACTCTAGACAGAAAGGGCCACATGTTAATGTTGCTACTATTAATAGTCAAAACATGAATAACAATGATACTTGTAGTGAAGATATATGCAGTAGGGCTGCACAAAGTATGGGTTGGGTCGGGTTATACCAAATACTTCATCCGACCTGCATAGGTATGGGTTTAAGGTAGTTCAACCTGTATCCGACCCTATATAAGGTTAGATATGAGTTGAGTAGAAGTAAGGGTAGGGTCGGGTTTAGTAGGGTTGGGTTGGGTTGCTTGAATATAATGAAAAAAAATGAGAATATGAGGGATTAAAAAAAAAGTATTAAATTTTTTACTATAATATATCAGATTTTAGCTAGCATAATGCATTTGAAATAATTAATTCATTATAAGATGTATTTTATTAAAATTTCATTGTAAACACATCATATGAAATTAATTTACTACTTAATAGAACAAGTGTTTCATTTTAAAATACATTAAAATGCACTTTAAAATATATTTGCCAAATTCTATATAGTTTGGACTAACATCAAATATGTTTTTGTGTATTTACTATAAAATACATAAACATTATACTAGGATTAAACTATTCTAATTTTAAGCGGGCTGATATTAAATTAATTTTTTATTGGGTTGGGTTGGGTTAAAATAAGGTTCGGTTGAGAAAAATATCAAACCTGACCCATATATAATATGGATTACAAATTGTAACTCATATTCGACCCGAATTTGGATGGGTTGGGTCATGTTTATGTGGGTTGGGTTGAGTTGGTGGGTTGGGTCGGATTGGATATGTGTTATGTGCATCCCAATAGGTAGATCGGATGACATCAATTTTGAAGAGCGGTACCCAGACTCAGGTGCAACTCATCATATCACTAATAATCTTCAGAATTTAAATGTTGGAAGAAAATGCTACACATATATGAAATCTTTACATATGGCCAATGGTGAAACTGCAAGTATCACACACATTGGTAAGAGAATTATTTCTAGGAAGAGACAACTTAAATTAAATAACTTACTTAGAGTTCCCACTATTAACAAAAATCTTCTAAGTGTCCCAAAATTTGCCAATGATAATAATGTGTACTTTATGTTTCACCCTAAATTTTGTTTAGTTAAGGATTTACTAAATCAGGAAATATTACTACAGGGTAATTTACATGATGGACTTTACAAATTTGGCAACCTGAAAATAGGAAATTCCATGAGTAGAGAAATCACTGTAATAATGTAGATGCTAGTAGTAATAAGAATAAAAATATTATTGAATCTTGGCATATCAGGTTGGTTAACACCAATTTTGAAACTGTAAAAACTTTCTAAATATTAATGGAATTTCTTTTTAAGACATACTTGTTAAACACACTTGCACACACTGCCAGCTTAGCAGAAACCACAAACTTCCTTTCAGTAATTCTGAAACTATATATCATAAGCCATTGGAGCTTGTAGCAACTGACCTATGGGTTCCAGCACCACTGAACTCATACCAGGGACACATGTATTATCTTTCTTTCGTTGATGCTTATTCTAGATATACTTTGATATACATACTCAAAACCAAGTCATAAACATATAATGCAGTTATTCATTTCATAACTTATATTGAAAAAAAGACAAACTATTAAAATCGTGCAAACCGATGGTGGGACTGAATTCAAACCACTAACTAGTTATTTTGTCAAAGAGGCATGCAACATAGGTTAACTTGTCTACACACGTCTGAGTAGAATGGATTGGTCGAAAGAAAACATGTACATATAGTAGAAACGGGTCTAACATAGCTATCTCAGGGGTCATTACTAATGAAATATCGGAATGAGACATTCTACACTTCTGTGTTTCTTATTAATAAATTACCCATAAAAGTGTTGAATGACAAAAACCCAATACGAGATGCTCTTCAATGAGAAACCAGATTATAAGTTTTTAAGAAGTTATGGATGTCTATGTTTTTCATGTTTGAAAGCTTATAATAGACATAAACTAAACATAAGGTCAAGTCCATACACTTTTTTTGGGTATGCCCAAAATCAGAAAGACTATAAATGTTTGGATAAAAATGGAAGACTATTTATATCAAGGCATGTTGTATTTGATGAAATCATTTTTCCATTTGTAGGAAAGCAAGCTGCCAAGGAGAACAACATGGAAAGTTCAACAATGACTGCACCGATCATTCCCCTGGTTACTGAACAAACTATAGAGGATGCAAGTGAAAATCAACAGAACCAACACAATTCAAGTGTGCAGATTCATAAACAAGACACTATTTTTGCAAGAAACCAGGGAAGCAGTTCAGAAAACAAGCATACAAATGGAAAAAAAGCTATGGATATTGAGTTTGAAGCTCTCATAAAAAATGGAACTTGGAGTCTGATTACACCTCCTACTCATAAGAATGTTATAGGTTGCAGATGGACCTACAAAATAAAAAGAAAGGCAGATGGTTCTATAGATAAGTTCAAAGTCAGACTTGTTGCCAAAGGATATGCACAAAAGTTTGGTTTTGATTTTAACGAAACTTTCTCACCAGTGGTTAAGCCCACAACCATTAGAATCATATTTACCATTGCTCTAGGAAAATGTTGGAACATAAAACATGTTAATGTTAATAATGTTTTTTTAAATGGAGAATTAACTAAAGAAGTATACATGTATCGACCTAAGGGTTATGAATCTAATGGAAGTCACAAACAAGTATGCAGACCACACAAAGCAATATACAGTTTGAAGCAGGCTTCAAGGGCATTGTATGAAAAACTCAAACTAACTCTGTCCAACATTGGTTTCACACAAATAAAATCTGTTTATTCTCTATACATGAGAAAAAATAATCAGAAAAATATTTTAATTCTAGTATACGTGGATGACATGTTAATAACTGGCTATAACAGTGAAGAGGTTAACATATACATATGCTTGATCAAAGTTTTGCCATCAAAGACTTGGGGGAGTTAAGCTACTTTCTAGACATGCAAATTAGCAAGAAAAATGACATAGAGTTGTTCTTATCCCAATAAAGTTACATTTCAGAAATTTTACAAAGAGCAAACATGCACCAATACAGACATTTAGCAACACCAATGGTCAGTAATTTGCAACTATCAAAAGTCAAAGGAGAAGCCATTGATAATGCAAAGCAATACAAGAGTATAATTGGAGCATTGCAATACGCCACTATTACACATCCATGCATATGTTATAGTGTCAATAAACTCAGGCAGTATATGCAAAACCTTTCGTCTGAACATTGGGTGGTTATTAAAAGGGTTTTAAGATATATTCAAGGAACCAAGCACTATGGAATCAATTTGAAGATGTGCAGTTAATGCGCTCTGTCGCTCCATAGCGGTTAAGTCGCAAAAAGTTGTAGCGGGGATATATCGGAGATATATCAGGATATAGCGGATGACTTTAAAATGAGGAATGATAAACATTTGACATTAAAAAGTGGAAAAAGTGTTATTTATTATTTCCTAATAAGGAAAATATGTTATAATAAAGTAAAGATAAATAAAGTTGGGACGTAAAAAGACAGAACTAGTTATAATAGCCTACAACGTATTTCATTATTACATTAACCCTAAATTTATCATAAAATTTAAGTGCAAAGCTTGAGTAAAATGCTTATTTATAGGAATAAGGGATATAGCGGAGCAACAAAATTGAAGATATAATGGATTATTATCGAAATATCGGGGATAATAGCGGGAAGAATATATTTGGGGAATTGATGGGAATATCGTTGCGGCAAAAGTAGGATACGGGATATATCGGATATATATCGGGGCAATATCGGGGAATTGACTGCACAGATTTGAAGACATGCAAAGAATTAAACTTACAGTGGTTCAGTGATGCATATTAAGAAAACTACATAGACGACAGAAGGTCATTATCCTTTTATTGTGTCTTTCTAGGAACAAACATCGTTTCATGGTGCACGAAGAAGCAATCGGCCATTTCGAGATCCAGTACCGAGGCAGAGTATCTCGTAAGTACAACAGCTGAAATTTCCTGGATTGAATCCTTAATGGAAGAATTGGGGTTTGTATCTAAGTGAAAACCAGTCATCGGTGTGATAACCAAAGTACGGTTTCACTTTCCTTGAACCCTATTCAATGTTCCCGAACAAAACATCTGGAAATTGATCTCCATTTTGTTCGGAAAAGAACACAAGCTGACAAATTGATGGTTTGTCACATTCCAGCTTATTATCAGAGAGCAGACATGCTTACGCAAGCTCTCTCGAGCAAGAATTTCATCCGATTAAGAGAGAAGCTCAAAGTTAACGATGGCGGCGGAATGGGAGAAGTAGTGAAAACCTAGCATGGATCGAGGGAGGCTATTAACATATCTATTACTTTCCCTCATTGTATTCTTTCCCTCGTTAGCCTTCCAGGCTTTTGTATTTTTGTTATTTACTTTGGGCGTTATGTGTTAGGCCGCTTCTTTATTTTCAGTAAGTTTTCCATTTTTATGGCTATATATACATCATCATATTAGCCATTACAACTAGTATCAAATAATTACAATTCTTTGCTATTGAATAAAATCTTCTTTCTTCAATTTCTTCTCAACAGTTACCCATGTTTCATTTGTTGTTTTGCAAATCACCTGTGATAGTAAATTTAGACTTATTGATGAGAGGAGCCGAGAACTTATAAGTTTGCTGTGTTATATGATATCTGATGTATTCTTCAATGCTAATCATCTTGTTTTCTTTTTCAATTATGTATTTTGGAGGAATTCAAAATGTTCCAAAATGAAGACTTCTAGGCCGTATCCTTGGATGGCGCCATCAACTCATATATTACTTCCAGAAGAGATAGTTATCTTCTTCTAAGTGGACGGTAATCAGATGTGTTTGATGACCGATTATAGTTTTCACAAGTTCCCTGTGGCTGCTGAGAGTTTCCTACATTATGTAATGTTATTGAACCTGTATCTTTGGCCTCGATTACAGATGCATGAGCAATGATATCAGATTTGAACTCCAAGAACTGAAACTTCTGAGATCAAGAACTCTAATGCAGAAATTGTTAGGATTGTCTCGCATGTTGTTAAGGAGGAATGACGGGTTGAAATTAATAGTCCCACATCATGGAATAAATTGAAGAAATTGTGTACAAATATGAGTTGGTAGACACGTAACATCAGGGATTCCTTTTGTTATATGGGAGTTGTGTGTCAGCTCATATTAGTACAAGAAAAGGGGGTTTTGTTCCAATCGTCGTTACATAACAGTGATATCAGAGCCGAAGGTTCGGACTGGGTCATGCGGGCAAGGCAGTGCTCTCAAAAGATACTCGTAGGATGCGAGTCAAGGGGGAGACTGTTAGGATTGTCTCGCGTGTCCTTAAGAAGGAATGACTATTGAAATTAATAGTCCTACATCATGGAATAAATTGAAGAAATTGTGTACAAATATGAGTTGGTAGGCACGTAACATCAGGGCCTTTTGTTATATGGGAGTTGTGTGTCAGCTCATATGCATGCAAGAAAGAGAGACTTTGTTCCGATCGTCGTTACATAACAGAAATAAAATCAGACGAACAAAAAGAAAAGATACTTCTTCCTGATCAAGATCTGAAAGCAGCCAAAATTTTAATGTTGGCGAGGCTTAATGATGATCAATATATCACTTTTTGAAAGCGGCCAGAAAGTTGGATGATGACAATAATTTGATAGCTTCTTGGTAATTGGCTTAATGATGTAAATGAGTGATGAAATTTCAAAATTTGCAGTTTTAGATGAAGAGACGATCTCTGATGTATACAGCCTCTTTAGAAGATGATAATATGCTGGTAAGGAAAGGCGTGATATTGAAACAGTTTTGTGACACTCCGGTACCATGATTAAGTTTCTTTGCTTTCGAATATGCTAATTACAGCCAAATGATTTTTAAAAAGTTTGATATGAAGAGAATGCTCATGTAATATAGATTGACAGATAAAATTGTTTTGCATAGAGATTTTCTCATTGTTTACGACTGCTACATTCCTGTGTATTTTTATATACAGATGAATTGCATTGGGCTGGATGCTTTCAGCCTTTATGAGTTTAACTTATCCGACCGGAGACGAGAGAAATATAACATAATGTCTTCAGCCGACTTTCCATTTTTTACCCTTATTGTTCTAAACAAGAATTACTTAGCACATGCAACTCATGGTACTTCTGCCCAGGATATTTTTGTTATCCAAAGTTTTATGGGCTAGATACTTCTACAAACAGATATCAAGAAAAGAACAGTTGACAACAACTAGTTAGAAAAAGTTTCAAGGAAGGATGAAGTATAAATTGATGGCTTGGCATCCAATGCATTGATCGCATATATACGGCCAGTATACAAGTAACAAGACAGAGTGAACACACAAAAGAGAATACCACATGATTGGCAAAATACTATGTATTACCATAATCCATTGGTACTGAATGCATTATATACAGAAAAAATTAACTCAAACAAAATAACTACATTTCACCACTAGCGTTCCAACAACTAGGAGATTGGCATATGTCAAACCAATGCTATTATATTTTGTTACATTGCAGCCTTATGAATCCCATGAAAGTGTAAAGAAAATGATCTCATAGCCCTTAAAGCTTCGGTTAGACAGGAAATGAGGTGGTAATTAAGTACAAAATAGATTCACATGCCAGTGGGGCTAAATTCTGACTTGAAGTATGGACGGCTAAAGGTTGAGTACCAACTAATCAACCCAACCTATCCCATTACATAATAACTCCAACTGCCTTAATTCTTATTTTTGATACCAAATTTGTAAAAATGATTTTTTTTGTATTCCTAAACGTGCCTTATTAATACACCTGTTAATAAAGCCATCACCTCTGAGAATACAACAAATTCATTCACATTTCATTTCATGTCATATTCATGCTCATATCCTAACCATTTTTCTTGCATGAGGCAGTGAGGAAGAAAATGGAGAGATTTGCTATTTTCTCCTTCTCTTCTGGTTGTATTTCTCATTCAAGTGCTGATGTTGCTGATAAAGGATCTAATAAATCACAGTCCAATCCAAACGATACACCGATGAGTAAACTTCTATATTTTCTCTCGTATCACTTTCAATTCTTGTGTAGAAATATTATATATTAATCTTTCATGGTGTTTTTTTTTTTTTTCTTCGATTAAAGTTAAGTGTCGCTTGCTTTCCCTATGTTTCTTGCAGGTGAAATACAGTGTAATGGGAAGTTTAAAGCAAGCATGTCCGAAAAAATACAAAAGATCATCAAGAGCTTATCCCATATGTTCCAATTCTACAAAGTGGTCGAAGAAAGCGAGGAATATGAAATGGTAATTGGATTACCAACTGATGTGGTGCATATAGGTCACATTGGGTGGGATGGTTTCGACACTGGAAGTTTAAGTGCGATAAAAAGCTGGGATAAAAGTCCTGAATTTTTTGCTGTTCCAACCATATCGATGAAACAATTTGAGATTGCCATGGCTGCACAAAATGACGATGGTGATGCTTATCCGCAATCAGACCATGGACCCTGATAAGTTCAAGTTTTCATAGACAATATTTGTTACTTAGTTTGTGTGTGTCATCTTCTTTGTATTTTTGTGATGAGGAATGCATGTGAACTTCTGTATATACTATATTGCTTTGAGAATCTTCCTACGTATGTGCTAATTTCGAGGGCTGTTTGTTTTGTTTCTTGGAATGAATGAATAATAGTTACTACATATTTGGATAAATATCTTATGTCGGTTGTTTGTTGCAGTGGTTTGTTTTACTTGGGTAATTGATAGGCTTATTAGGTAGAACTCACCCCAAAAGCTAGCTTGTAAGGGGAGGGTGCTTAATGGGCTATATACTAGCCAATAGCTCCCATATTTTGAGGTATGGAACATATCATTTCACCGCTCTTCGAAAGTCCGACGTCCGCGTTGGCCTACTCTATCGACACTGACCCGACGGTAGCCCTTTTCTCTTCGGACGGCTTCACTCACCGACGGTAGCCCTTTTCTCTTTTGGACGGCTTCACTCGTCGATGGTAGCCCTTTTCTCGGTGGACGGCTTCACTCACCTATCGGTATTTTAATCCAGCCTATAGGTCGCCCCTCCCGCGGCTCGAACTTCCGTCGAGCGGTTCTCGGTGAAAGCACCAAATGATAGGCTCATTAGGTAGAACTCACCCCAAAAGCTAGCTTGTAAGGGGAGGGTGCCTAATGGGCTATATACTAGCCAATAGCTCCCATATTTTGAGGTATGGAACATATCAGTAATCTTATCATTTCTTTGAGTTTTATTTTACATGAAGTTGTATTGTGTTGTAAAATGATTCAGTTTGCTCTGACTGCACCTGGTATCAAAAATGCTTCCTCTATGCGAGAATTGTTCCAAAATGCTCTATATGATATTTCTAAGTCAACTATTTAAGATACTTAAAAGCAAGGTTGTAGGAGCTACTTCATAAGTATAATTCAGAGATCAATCATTTAAACAAAGATTAATCGAAGAGCAATAAAGGTAGCCAATTTTGATAACTCATATATTTTGGATTAAACTTAAATATTTATTTAGTATTAACTGATCTAAAATGAAAATTAAAGGTTTTAGATTGGGTCAACCAAAGTGGCAGAACTGTTTAAAACTAATACATAGATGCTTATAAATGATATTGGTCCTCATATAATATGTGCCTAAATACAAGTTGAAAAAAATTAATGAGAAAGGCAGGTTTAGATGGATGGATAAGTGGTAATTAAGCCATGCCTAGCTCTTAAGGGGTCTTAAAAACGGATTTCTACACCAGAGCTATAATCCCTTTATAGTTGGCTAAAAGCTAGATAATTACAAAAATGCTAAATGGACCGAAGGAATTTATGTCAAATTATGCGAATGTGAGATAAATGGGTAGAACCCACAATGAATTGCGCCTCAAAACTAGGAGGTGGAACCCTTTTTTTTTTTTTTCTATTTCGCAACTTTGAACAAACAAAAAAAAAAAAAAAAAAAAAAAAAAACTTCGGTTCTTTAGCATTGTTGAGATAATTATCCCCAAATGTGAATGTATGATGTGGATATTTGTAAGGAGAGCCTGTATTGGTACTTCATTAAAATTTATGTCTTCCTGATTTATTGCTTAAAAGATTTTGGGATGTATAGTAACTAAAATAATTATCATATACATCTTGTGATTTGTAAGGGACTTTTATGGCAAAATATCTTATCATTTAAGACTGAAGTTAATGAAATCAACAGCATAAATTTTGGAACTCCCTATAACAAAAAGACACATAAAAAATGTATTGACAATCGGTATGAAAATAATGAACTTCCGTCTTCTCTATCCAGGCCACCTATTTTAATGCTATTCAACCTGATTCAAAAGTGTTTCCTCAATCTCATAAACTTGGAACTTGAACTGCATTTTTCTGGTTGTCTGACAATATATATCTGATCACTTGTGCTGTTGTACATATCCTGGTTCCTATGCCATGTCCACAAAGCATGAGTCTCATTCTTCACCTGAAAATTTAAAATATTTGTCTTGTTATTTGCCTTTCTCTTTCTTTTTCCCTTACAAAATAAAGAGAGGGGCATAGAAGAGAGGGGAGGGGGGGGGGGGGGGGGTAAGAAAAGCTAGATGTACCTCTAAGATACCATGTCCGAAGCTGCTTTCTCTATACGCGCTATATTCAGGCTGCCTGTCCCAGCAAAACTTACCTGCAGCAGGGCCTGTAGTGAAGTTGAATGCACAGAAACCTCCAATAAAACTATCAGGAGTACTTAGTGGGTCTGGACAGTATCCAGGCTCGTCGCTATGAGTTGCCGCCATTTTCTCTCTGTTTCCCCCATCTCCTATTGTTATGTGTACTGGCCCACATGGATCTAGGGCGTAGTTGTACACTCGATTCGATCTTTCATAAGCATGAACCTTTTGTGTTTGCATCCAACATATATCTTGTTAGTTACAAAAGCAAATATGCATAATAACATTTAAAAATAAAAATAAAAAATCATCGCAGTTTCCACCATATGTGATAACTTGTGTGGTCAAAGCAATGAGATATCAAATGAGAGATTCACCATTGTGTTATTATGCATACTTTGTTAGAATTATATGAACAATGTTCAGTTTATAGGAGTAATCTGCTGTAACTTATAACGCAAATATTGTATATGTTGAACTTACATGACCATTGAAGACAAGGTCAACTCCATAAGAGTACAACAAATCTTCCATAGCCACTCTCATGCACTCTGCTTCTCTGTAGTGTGCTTTATAAGTGCTGTACCATGGTGCATGCCACGTTGCTATCAGCCAAGGCGTTACACTTCTATCTACTTTCGCTAAGTCTTGTTCCAGCCATTTGTATTGTTCTCCTGCACACAACATTCGCATACCATCCAAAAATATCACAACCTCTGGAAGAGAAGTCCTGCATTTGTGTTACAGGAATGTACTGTACCTGATTTATTGTAAAAGGAGTAGGCACCAAGCATGATAAAATGGATTCCACCAACATTGAATGAATAATAAAATGGTGAATAAGACCCACTCTCTTCAGATGGAAATGCAAATCTTGAGCTGTATGATACAAATGTCTTGTTCTCAACTTGTGCTTCGATTTCATGGTTTCCTTCTATAACCATTGTTGGTATTTCTGATACCACAGGTTCCATGTACCTAATAGATTATAGTTACCGTCTTAAAAGACATACATACTGCCTATAATACTTACTTACAATAACCATTCTGCTGTAATGTGTATGTTAAGGATAGACACAAGTATCTTTTTCTTTTTCTTAATTAACTTTTATTTTTGACCGCAGGTTTTCGTGATATTAATTTGCATATCGTAATATACGGTAAAATAATTTTCTTTACCTTCTCCAATAGTCCCAGCGTGGTTGATATGTTTCATGTATAGGTGTATCGGAAAATGAACAAGAATAGCAGTCTGAACTACTGCCATTAGTCAAATACAAATTTGCATAGCTCATATCTCCAATTAACAAGATGAGATCGGGGTTATTGCTGCTCATGTGATCCACCGTTGTAGTGGTATTATAGGTAAGTCCCAGATCGCCGGCAATTGCTATTCTGCTTGGATAACTCTTAGGTCCGGGTGCAGGCATTGTTCTGAATGTGTGTGTAGTACTCATTGCGGCTATAGAAGGATCTCCACATTGGTAATAATATTGTGTTGCTGGAGTTAATCCTGCAAACATTAAAAACTTACATCAATTAAGGATGATTTACTAAATTATCAGTAATTAATTCCACAGAAGGTCATATATTTCCATTTACATGCTGACAGGTAGAATCTAGATGTCTCAACGGTTCAAATGGTGCTAGTATATTCCATAGAGTGAATTTTACGGAAATTCTACAATTCATGCTGAACTTAAATTCAAGAAGAGGTGATTAAAAAGGAATACCTGTAATGCTTACATGATGAATTATTCCAGAAGTATAGTTTTGTAAACCTTCAAATGGGTAGAGCTGACTATATACAAGCTCATAGCCAACTGCTACATGATTTAATGAACAATTTGAAGTTCCATACAGAACAATGCTGTTTACACTTTCAGGATCTAATGGTTCTACATTTTCACCTATCTGGTACTCTCCTGTGCATCAGAAGATCAACATCCATGCATTCAACATAATCTCTTATTAAAATAAAAAAAATAAAAAATCAAAAATACTTCGCAATCATAGTATTATACACACCTGTGATCCAAGATATGTAAACAGAATCCTCTGTTGCAGACAAAGATAACATGATCTGTTCAGGTTCAAATCCACTAACCCGCCGCTGAACTCTTGGATCGGTATCGGGTAAATCCACTGCATGTCCGCGAAAGCCGGTAGGCACAGTCACTGGCTTGAATGGCCCGTCTAATGTAGTAGGAATTCGATTTCCATATGAAAATGAAGAAAGAAGCAACATTATTACGTACAATGGATTCCATTTGTTTAGACCCATTTGCTTGTTTGTTGCTTGTAGTTTTGAAACTAAGATTTTATAAGGTACAAGCAAGCAAGGATTTTATAGAATATGTACATGCATGTTATTTTATGTATATATGTCAATTGTAATTCCTTTCTTTAATTTATTGTGAATGAGACGTGAATTAAGATAAAATTTTGAAGATTGTCT
The DNA here is from genome assembly GCA_030737875.1 of Allium sativum. Taxonomy (NCBI): domain Eukaryota; kingdom Viridiplantae; phylum Streptophyta; class Magnoliopsida; order Asparagales; family Amaryllidaceae; genus Allium; species Allium sativum. The sequence goes on from CM060913.1 coordinate 828,139,901, forward strand.
TGCGTGAATGAGATATCTGAATGTTTGAATTTTGGAAGGTCTTACATTTAGTTTTAAATGCTAATTCATGAATATTGGTGGACAAAATACGTTCATACTTAATTCTAAAATAATCATAATTATGCTACTGATTGACAATGCCACTTAAATGCTAATCTTTCTGACTTTAGAAATTAAAGCATTCACATTTAATGGTTTCCAGACATTTCTCACTTTACTGTGTTTGTGCTATCAAAGATTTACATCGTTGTATATGTTTACTAATGTATTGTTCAAGAACCACAGCTTGGTATTTCACCAATTATTAAGAAAATAATAACAGTTTATGTGAATTGCATGTTATCTACTAATATTTTCCTGGTTTACGCATTAGACGGTTGTATGAAGCAAAAGCAAGGCTAGTCTTGTTTTTTAAGCAACAAAAATAGTAAACTTCTATTTGAATAGGGAAAAATAACAGAAAGGTCTGGAGCTCGAAATGAGAAGAAGAGGGCAAAAAAGTCATAAACCTTTTGTCTTGAGTGTTCCTTTGTTATAACGTATAGGACTCCCTTTTACCGTCCAACTTTTAAGTTTTGAGTTGTAACGAAAGTCAAAGTGGAGATGCAGAACTCTCGTTTGTCAGAGGGATGCACCAAATTTATGGATTGATGGACGGATATTAGTCAATTATTTCCACGCAATGCATATCATGCCTGATATTAATCAATTACGGCTTATGATTTCATGAGGGAGTTATACGTCCACTTCTTGCCTGTATCGTGAATTTTCGTAAGATTGACAACTAAGTCAAAAACAAATTGTAGAACTTTTGGAATTTCAGAGTGGTCAGTGGATGTTCATATTCAAATAGAGCAAATTTTGGTCAAAATAATTCAGGTTCAGTGATAAATTAAGCACTTGCAGTTGCTCTCGAGGTAGGATTAAACGATGCAATATGGTAACTTTAGATATTTGTCCAATTCAGCAGGAATGGAATTAGATCTAGCACTAAGTCCAAATTTATTGTTTCTTAGAGCATTCCGAGCAGTAAGTGGCCATTCGAGTAGCAAAATCAATTTGAAAACGGTAATCCCCCTCACTGCTCCAGCAATGAGTGGGGGGACCCTGGGCATTATATATATATAACGGTTTTCAGAAAACCGTTTACGGCTTAAACGGTTTTCAGAAAACCGTTTAAGTTAAATAAAAAAATGAGACGAACTATTTTTACATTAGATGGCATTCAATACACCGATAAATCACTATACGGTTTTTAGAAATCCGTTTAGTATCGCCGCTCTCCAATTGCAAATGGCGAGCGTCGTCATTTCAAATCTCTCCTCACACCCATCGCGACGCTGCTGGAGAGCGTTCCCTTCCATTCTCCCTCATTTCGGATCTCTCCCCACATTGCTGGGAGTGCTCTTAGCGGATGGAATTCTTGAAGTTGACAATTCCAAATTCCAAAGCATACACGGCCAACGCGCCAAGGCAGTGCAAATTAGATAGCCGGCTAAACCAAATGACTTACCTCACTTCTATATTCATGCTAATCAAGAGCGTTACAAAACAATACTATTGAATAATTATTAAAAAAAAAAAAGAGATTATATGGGATACATATGCGAAAATTACGTAAAACTAATATTGGTCCCTATAAAGCATCAAATATATAACTCACTCACTACAGGAATAGTACCCATTTTCGATGGCTAAATGTCGTCGATAGCCATAAAAACCTCTCATTGTGTCTATTGGAATAGTGTACGCGCTTTACGACGACTGTCGACGGATTCGACATTGAGTTTTCAACGGTTTGCTACGATTGTTAGCGACGGAATCCTAGGGAAATTCTAACTATTATGTCCACACACGTGGCATGTAAGGAGGCCAATTATCAGTTGGAACATATCGAAAATCATTGGAAGTTTGTTACCAATAAGTCGTCGAAAGGACAGAGTGACTGTTTGAAATTGGTAACCAATATGACGTCGGGGTCCGACGGAAATCCGGATGTTTTTTTTATTACTCGATGAAGCCATTCATTTCTCATATAGTACATGTATATCACTAAATATCACAATTCCATTTCGCGTGCAAAATCATTCATACACACATGCACAAACATATATGTAGACTAAAATTAAATATATTCTCATAATAATATTTACCACAAATCAAATTCAAACAGTCCAACTATACCCAACAAACTCGAAAGACTAACATCAGTCATCCTCACAAATGCATCAAACATCCCTAAATCAACATTGAACATTCAGGTTTCCACAATATCACTTAGTCATATCTAAATCAACATCAAATAATATTCAATCTCTCATCAGATTATATCAAACATAACAAAACGCTTCATCCTCACTATCTCCAAATGTATACGTACAAAGTTCAAACAAAAACTTAAAAAATCACATCAATCAGGACTCGTCCTCCCCTTCGTAACCACCCGATGAAGGAAATGCCCCAACTGATGCACATACTCCACCAATTGTTGGTTCATCTTCTCCATCTCTACAGCACGACATCATTTATGTTGTTGCAGCTCGACAATTATGAATCTTAGCTCTGTAATTTCCGCTTTTATCTGAGGTTTTTGGTACGCCTTTTGGAAGGTCCTAGCCTAGGAATAAAAACAAATTGTTATATAATGTACATAACGTATTGAAAAATGTACAATTTTTAAAATTAGTTTAATTTTTAAAGTTATCATTTGGTTCCCAAACTCATAATGTCTACGATGGTGGATCTCTGGCAGGCCCAAAAGCAAACTCAAAAATAACATCCTCCTCATCAGTCATAAAGTCATCCCCTCCAGTCTCGCCCAGCATATGTGCTCCTACGTGTTGAAACTTTTTTCTATAATGCAAAACAAAATACAGTTGAAATTTACACAACATTATTTTAATTCTAACTAATTGACTAAACTAATCGTTACTAATACAACTTATGACTTAAAATATACTTACATAGGTCATGGTCGCTTCATCTTCCTGCTCTCATGCATACATGACCGAGCCTTCCTCGTCGGTCTGCTAGATGTCATGGGTAGTTATATCTATTGGAATGGTGTGCGCGCTTTATGATGACTTTTGACGGTTTCGACATTGAGTTTGCAATAATTTTCTACGACTGTTGACGAAAATCCTAGGAAAATCCCGACTACTATGTCTATACACATGGCATGTAAGTAAGCCAATACGCAGTTGGAACATATCAAAAACCGCTGGAAATTTATTACCAACAAGTCATCGGAAGGACACAATGGTTGCTTGAAATTGGTAACCAATTTGACATCGGAATCCAACGGAAATCCAAATGCATTTTTTTACTCGATAAAGCCGTTTGTTTCCCACATAGTGCATATATATCACTAAAATAAAATATTCTCATAATAATATTTACCACAAATCAAACTCAAACAGTCCAACCATACACAACAAATAGAAAAAAATGACATCACTCATCCTCACAAAAAACATCAAACATCCCTAAATCAACATAAAACATTTAGGTCTCCACAAAATCACCAAACCATATCTAAATCAACATCAAACGATTTCAAATCTCTCATCAAGATATATCAAAAATAACAAAACGCTTCATCCTCACCATGTCCAAGTGTGCAAGTACAAAGTTCAAACAAAAACATAAAAAATCGTATCTATGAGGAACCGTCCTTCCCTCCATAACCACCTAACAAAGGAAATGTCCCATGTTGTTGCACATACTTCACCAACTGTTGGCTCAGTTGCTCCATCTCCACAGCAGTAGCCCAGCGGTTAGGAACTTTGTGTTATGATAATAGTGGCGCGAGTTTGAAACCCGGAATGATATGCTAAGAGCTTACCATGTGCATACGCTAAGATCATCCATTTTTGTGGTATTCGCGGACCAGGCTAGATGCACTAGGGAGAGTTTTACGACTTCGGTCGGTTCCCCTCCTGAACAAATTCAAAAAAATAGTTTACGTAACGTATTAAAAAAGGTATAATTTTTAAAATTAGTTTAATTTTTAAAATTATCGTTTGGTTCCCAAAGTCATAACGTCTGCTTCACAATGGTGGATCTAAGACAATCTCAAAAGCAAACTCAAAAATAGCATCTCTTCGCTAATCATAAAATCATCCCTTCCAGTCTCGTCCAACATTTGTGCTCGTGCGTGGTGAAACTTTTTCTAGTAATGCAAAACAAAATACAATTCAAATTTACATAATATTATTTTAATTCTCTGTAACTAATTGATTGAACAAATCATTATTAATACAACTTATATCTTAAAATATACTTATATAGGCCATGGTCGGTTCATCTTCCTGCTTTCATGCATACATGACTGAGCCTCCCTCGTCGGTCTGTTTAATTGTATGGGTATGAGCAAACACATCTCAATAAGACATGAGACTTCTACACACTATTTCCTAAAATAATTAAGATATATGTATTATTATTTTAATTACTATTTATTAATAATTCATAACTTAAAATATAAAAGTGTAATAATTGTTTGTAATCGTAATTAATAAATTTATCAAGTCCTCATAATGATGTTGGAATGACCTGAAACCATCGTGATGTGTGATTGGCTTCTTATCTCTATTCGTGTTCTACAAATTTAAATTGAAAATTGTGTTTTACAGCTGTAAATTATGTAATATATATGGAACAATTTAAATCGATATGTGGTAAACTTACCTTGAACTCCTGGTTGTTCCACCATGCATCCCACACGCTATCACACATCCAGTTGAGTTTTTTTCATTCTTCTCAGGATAGATATGATATCCTGGTAATTCTTGACAATTTTAGAATGACATGCTAAGAGCTTACTATGTGCATACGCTAAGATCAACCACGTATGTGGTGCTCGCGGATCAGGCTAGGTGCACTAGGGAGAGTTTTACGACTTCTGTCGATTTCCCTCCTGAACAAATTCAAAAAAGTAGTTTATGTAACATATTAAAAATGGTATAATTTTTAAAATTAGTTTATTTTTAAAATTATCGTTTGGTTCCCAAATTTATAACGTCTGCTTCGTAATGGTTGATCCATGACAATCTCAAAAGCAAACTCAAAAATAGCATCTCTTTGCCAGTCATAAAATCATCCCTTCCAGTCTTGTCCAACATTTGTGCTCGTGCGTGATGAAACTTTTTCTAGTAATGCAAAACAAAATACAATTCAAATTTACATAATATTATTTTAATTCTTTATAACTAATTGATTAAACAAATCATTATTAATACAACTTATAGCTTAAAATATACTTATATAGGCCATGGTCGGTTCATCTTCCTGCCCTCATGCATACATGACTAAGCCTCCCTCGTCGGTCTGTTTAATGCTATGGGTATGAGCAAACACATCTCAATAAGACATGAGACTTCTACGTAGTATTTCCTAAAATAATTAAGATATGTGTATTATTATTTTAATTACTATTTATTAATAATTCATAACTTAAATTATAAAAAGTGTAATAATAGTTTGTAATCGTAATTAATAAATTTATCAAGTCCTCGTAACGATGTTGGAATGACTTGAAACCACCGCGATGTGTGATCGGCTTCTTATTTCTATTCATGTTCTACAAATTTAAATTGAAAATTTTGTTTTACAGCTGTAAATTATGTAATATATATGGAACAATTTAGAGCGATATGTGGTAAACTTATCTTGAGCTCCTTGTTGTTCCACCATGCATCCCACACGCTATCACACATTTAATTGAGTTTTTTTCCATTCTTCTCAGGATGGACATGATATCCTAGTAATTCTTGACAATTTTGGAATTCCAATGGCGTTGGACAAGGGCAATATCAACCTCCTCAAGGTGTAGTGCACCCTGCACATTGAGAAAATATAACTTACACATTTATATTTTGTTTGCAAATTATAAAATGGTTATATGTAATGATATATAGATTTACACTTTCAAGGAAGTCTGCCAGATACTCTCCCTGATTAAGTTTGGGATATTTCCCCATTTTGGCCAAGATGCATTCATCCTGTTCATATATACTAATTGGAAATAGAAAAAACTATAGCTGATGGATCAAATTCAAATCCCCTGTGTTAAATATGAAACAAACATTTTATAAATCATGACTAATATTATAGAAAACTATAAATATTTTTAATGCTGAATAAATTTAATACTCACAATCCGCCTACTTTCGGCTGCAATGTCACCACAGTACAAGGTGCCTTTTGTGATGGACCGCTGCTGTCACCTTTTACGAGGACCCCTATCTGAGAAGAAGAGGGGGAACCCGAACAAGAAGAATCATGTAGTCTTAAAGGATATAATACCTAACTTGGAATATCTTTTAATTATGAGAGATATTATGACAGGTATATCATTTAATTATGAGAAACATATTATGGTAGAACATATCATTTAATTATGAGAAACATATTATGGTAGAACATATCATTTAATTATGAGAAACATATCATGGTAGAACATATTTTATGAGAATCACATTATGCAAGAACATATTGTTTAATTATAACAAATATATTATGGTAGAGTATATCATTTAATTATGAGAACCATATCAGTTTTAATGAGAAAATCGTAACATAAATAAATACATACATTATCTTCTACAATAATGTACATTATTAATCAGTCCTCCTTATTTTCTAATTCAAACTCGATCCCTACTTTATATTGTTTTCCTTTATAGTTTTAAATGCTTTTACAAATGCATCTGATTCATGGTTTAGGGGTCCAAAATCGGTTTGATTGTCGATTATTATTATTTCACTATTTTGCTCGATGTTTATGTAATATGACTGTTGGTTCGAAATATTATTTCCATCAAACGTAAATATTGCTTTCTTTTAAAAAACTGCCAACCAGTCTAATTTATCTTCTTTTAGAGATCGATAAGGAGCATAATGAACATTTTAGATCTTGTATGTTTGGTATAAAAGGATCATACTTATGATAACCGGAGGTAAGCCTTATTTTAATAAGATTATATTTGGCTGCATGTTGACTCCAGAATCTGAAACATTGTTGAGCTAGTTGCATCTAAGAAAAAAAACTTCCTCTATAGGTCTTATGAAATATGTCAATTACAAAAACTAGGTTAATACGCCATAAAAACATTTAGGACATCATACGTGAATAAGTAAAACAAACTATCAATTAGGAATTCGCTTTGATGGCTTCTGTAGATTAGAGATTCATCCTGTTCCATTCTTGATTAAATCACCTATAGTCTACTACTTTCCTTTTTTCGATGCCAAACGAAAGAAAGGCCAAATTACCTACTTCCGCCTCTAACCTGGCTTTAAGCGGTGGATCTTGTAACAACTCGCTCGAAATAGGCCTAAATTCCGATCCAGAAAAGGCTCATCGGAACTTAATGTCATTCTAAACGGATCACTGTTTCCTATAAGAAAATACTAAAACATATATAATAGAGAAATCTAAACAAAATCAGAGTCTTATATATCGAATGTGATAAAATATAATATCTCAAAGTAGATGTACCATAAATAAAACCCTCATAAATGTCATATACAATGAGTCTCAAGGAATAAAAGGTATATCAGCAACTATCCCAATACATAATGATAATAATATTACTTCCATAAATAACTAAAGCCTCCATCTCCAAGCATCATCGATCCCAAGCGTCCTCACCTACTAGAATGTTTATGTTAAGAGGAGGGAGGTCAGAACTTAAAGTTATGGTGAATGTAAATCTCGTAAGTTTAGGAGTAAATATTTCCTATATTTGGCAGTGTAAATTCTTCATGTTATGTCTACGCTATTCAACACAATCAGTAACATAAATTTATAAGACGGACTACCCTACAGTCACCTAAGGCCTACTGCTGCTTATTTATTTTAGGGAAGATTCTCTATCATCACTTAATACTCTACGAGGTGGACTGCCACTCAATCACTTAAGGCCATTACTTTATTTTTATTCTAGGGCGGATTCTCTATCATCACTTAATACCATATGATGGACCCTAGTCACTAAATACCCCCTCTTATAACCGTCAACGCTATTATGTATATTCTCTCCTTTGTAATACAAAAAACAGTAATCTGCCACTTAATACTGGGCACAGACCCTTATTGTCATTTAAGACCTTTTCGGCGGACCCACACATTACTATTTAACTGGTATTACGAGTGAACTCCTAACCACTTAATACTTCCCTTAGACATGCCGCTCCCCTTAAACAATCGGTGCAACTCCTAGTAGCCCATTCTTAGGTCAACCCTCGCTAAGCCCTTAGATAAGAAGTGGACATTTATGGGGGAACAACCACACTCATACGTCATCGTTTAATAGGACCATTTAATACCTTATATGAGAGAAAGGCAGTCCCAACGACCGTTTAAGACCAAATAAAGGCGGATCCAATGATTCTGGCCTATAACTAATTAAGGAGTGAACCTTAGGAATGGACCTAATCTTAACCACTTAATACTCCCAACAAGGTAGGTCAGCCACTTAATATCTTCTCAACGTAAGCCTACTTCACACACAAATACACACACTAGACATCTCACATTAAACCGACCACTTGTAGATGCTGGGTTTGCTGGCAGGGCTGTCAACGGATACTTTCGGATGCTGATAATGCCATATTCGTATCTGCATCCGAAACCATTCTCGGATATCGGATATCTGCATCCGCGGATATGGACGGATATCGAATAATTATCTGCTCCGCCAATGATCGATAAATCAACGAACATAAATGAATTTTTTTAACTTAATATTAATCTTTTTCAACCCAATTGATTACTAAAGTGCTATAAATAAATAAATATGATGATAATATATAATTTTGAGCAATATGCATGCATTTAGTAGACTTTCAATTTTGCAAAATAATAAATTAGTATGCCTAATTATGTTAAAACATTTATATTTTAAGCTATAATCATAAAAAAACGGACGGATAATTTTCGGATGCGGATATGCCTATATCAGCATCCACATCCGCTTTTCCGGATATTGGATATTTATCCGCTTTTTGGATGCGGATGCGGACGGATTTCGGATTTTTCGGGTATCCATTGACAACCCTATTTGCTAGGCGATTCCGGGCAGACTTCTACTACAAGTTGGGCTTAACCTCGCGTCTTAGTGTAATGATTATAATGGCCTATGGCACCTAGATATCTAACATTAACCAGTCTAACTTGCAGATGCTAGATATATTGGTCGGTTCCTGGCAGGCTTCTACTACAAGTAATGGTTAACCTCGTGTCTATGTGTCATTAATTTTAATTAAAAGTCATTAACTCACACATATACAAATTCCTATGTGGACACTCAAATTCTGTTACTTAATTTAAACATATATAGTGCACATGTAATATGAATTAACATTACGTTTGATTATGCTATAAATATATAATTAAACAGATGTAAATTTAACGCACGTGAATACTGACCTACTACGTTTGGAATGTCAATCCTAATAACCACAATTAAGGTATACAATTTAATTTTCCTAATCAATTAACATGGCTCACATGTATATTCTTATTCAATGATCAAGAAAAGAAATAACAACACATACAAATAAAATTTGCAACCTAGGTTTGAATAATTATTTAAATAATAAACATATTAACAAGGTGCAGTAATCCACTTACATATGCAAAAACCTTACTTTTGGAGCTGCTTCACTTTTTATCTTATATTGCATACAAAAACTTTAAGATTCTGGTGTATTGTATATAATAGTTCAAACAAATCTATTTAAAATAGACGCTTAAACCTATTAATTTACAAGACTCAAAACTTATGTTTCGATACACAAACATATACGAATAACTAAAGTGAAAATCAAGTGAATCAGGCTGAAAAGCTAAGAATTTTCACAACACCCAAAGCCTAACTTTCATTATTCCAATAATCACAAACCCAAATATTTCACTTTTGACTGACCATTTTTGCAATAAAGAAATTATTGGACTTGAAGGTTTATAATGTTTTATTTTAATTTTAGTCCAAATCTCATACAAGGATAATAATGCAAATCCATACAACAAAAGATAGAAAAGAGCAACTTATAGGATTTCCACTCACAGTAATTTTTATTGGCAAGGCCGACGGGATTGAGTGGACCCTATCACTTTATTAATGTAACGGAGAAAGGTAAAGAAAATACAACACAAACAAGAATACATAGAAACCCGGTACACCAAACATAAGAAAACAAGAGAGAAACACATATTTACATGAACACAAAGACCAAGTATGCATTAGCAGTATTCCAAGATCAAAAGTGAAACTCAACTGCCCCAATCCATTCTTATCTCAGTTCTAATTCACAATATAAGATGGCAGGCATTTTTATCTCTCTTTGGTTTGAATATTCTTGCATTTCTCTCTCTACGTATATGGTACAAATTTCTTGAGCACAAAACACACCACTCTACCTTTTAATCTCTACCTTCTAGTCTGACTCGAAAGTCTCCTCCATTCAGCATTACTATCTTGATTAGCATTATACGTCCCAGTATTGTTCATTAGCTCTTTCCATACGTGAAATATTTCATTGCACTCAAAAAATAAATGTTAAATAGACTCATTCTAGGCATTACACATAACACAAGTAGGTTGCACATGCAAACCTCTTTCATTTAGCATGTCCTTAGTTAAAACAACCTTATTTAACACCTTCTAAAGCATCAGATTTTCTCTAGTACAGAGGCCTCTTTGCCAAAATTTCCTTTTCCATTTATTACTTCCCAATTCATCAAAACCAGTAAGGGAATACATAGTTCTAATCTGAAATGGCTTATTTCTTGTACCCCAGAGTGTTATGTCTTTTTCATTACCATCAATCTTAATGTTCCTTGCATTTCTCCAATACCGATTTATTCAGGGAACAGTGGATTCAGGTAGACATAAGACACTTCCACTAATAATATCACTCACTTTAGAGCTCCTGCTAATGCCAGACACTTCAATTTCAAGATCAGACAGAATGTTGCTAAGTATCAAACCAATTCCCAATCAAGGATCATTCCACAGTTTAATTCTAGAAAAAGAGCTTACTGTGTACCTGAAAAAAGGGAAGAATTAAAGCTCTGAGTTTGAATAAACATCTCCATGTCCAACTTATTTTTTGGGGTTGTCACATGATCCGAAAGTATCTGTCCTTAATGATATGATTCTCAGACCAATCTACCCAAACACTTCTCCTGCCATTAAGGAAATTATCAATATGTTTAAAAAAATAGCTTTATTCCAAAGTAGCATGTTAACAACACCAAGTCCTCCTTTACTAACAGGTTTTTCAATCAATTTAAAAGCAGTTGGAGCATGATATCTCTCTTCAGTCTTCTTCTTCCAAAGAAATCTCATAAAAGCAATTCTTATCATTTTAATTAGTTTTGGAGGTCGAATGAAGGTTCTAAACCAATACACTTGCATAGAAAAAACAACAAATTTAATAAAAGTCAATCTACCAGCTTGACTCAGCAATCTGCTAGTCCAGAAGTTCAGTCTTGATGTAATTTTGTTGAACAGAGGCACGCATTAACATGTAGTAATTTTAGCAGCAGTGAGTGGGAGGCCAAGGTATGATATAGTGTCACTGTTATTAGTCAAACCACTTTTCTCTTGTAGCACATTAATGTAGTTGTTAGAAAGACTAGCAGTTTTCATACCAGACTTCTCTATATTAATTCTCAATCCAATCATATCATAGAAGCTTTTCAGAGTGTCAAATATAGAGGTAACAATTTCTAAATCTAGAGTACAAAAAATGACAAGATCGTCTACAAATATAAGAGAGGAAATTTTGGGATCATGACACATAGGGTGGAGCTTAAATTAGCCAGAATCAATCGCTTTATTCAACATTTGAGTTAACATCTCTATAATTAAGATGAATATGTATGTAGATAGTGGATGACCATGCATAATGCCTTGCTTGTTATCAAAAAACCCATAGGAGAACCATGCATGATGATAAAAAATCTAGCATATGAGATATAAGAGAGGATCTGGGAAGTAAAGTGATATGGAAAATTCATGTAGCCCATAATTCTCACAATTGAGTCCCACTATAGTGTATCAAATGATTTCATAATGTCAAGTTTGAACATAGCTCTAGGTGTTATTCTATTGCTAGAGTATCCATTAAGTAGTTCATGAGGTAAGAGCACATTATCTAGGATACTTCTACCAGGCAGGAATGCAGCTTGGTTGGGTGAGATGATGTTTTGGAGAACTAATTTAAGCCTAATTACAATGATCTTAGATATACATTTGTAAATTGTATTGCAATAAGATACAGGTCTATAGTCGGAAAAATTTAGTTAATTTTTTCTTTTTAGGAATTAGAGCAATGTTGGTATTGTTGAAAGAAAGATTTGTGTTTGCACTCTTAAAAAAGTGTTTGACAGCATAACAAACTTCAGGGTTAATAATTGACCAACAGGAGTAGTAGAAGAAAGCATTGAAACCATCAGGTCCACTAGATGAGTTCCTATTCAATGAGAACGTAGCTTGCTTTATCTCTTCACTGGTAACTTCAGTGCATAGGAATTGATAGTCAAGGCTAGAAATCGTTGGCAAAATATAGAAGTTAATCATTTCTATTTTTGGCTTGAAGTTATTGCGATTTCCAAAAAGATTAGTGAAGTGAGACAAAAAAGCATTTTCAACTTCATTTTGAGTTTTAAAAATATTACCATACATATCTTCAACAGTGATCATATTCTCTCTACACCATTGGTCTTTGAGAGTTGCATGGACGAAAGAACTATTGTTGTCACCTTCAAGTTTCCACTTTAACCTAGCCTTTTGTTTGATCATGGCTTCTTCAGATGTTAATGCATCTTGATATTGTTTTGTTATATAGCTTTCCAAACTTGAGTGTATAGTGTTGGCAGGGTCCATCATCGTACTAGTTTGTATCTCTTGTAGTTTGCCCTTCCAGTATGTGCTTTGTTTGCTTCCGTTACCAAATCTTTCTCTAGCCCAATCTCTCAAGCTCACTTTAGTGTTCTTTAGTTTAGTCTGCAAGATTAACAGAGGGTTACCAAAAACTGATCTCACCCAAACTTCTTTTACAAGGTCCAAGAAGTCAGGTTCATTGACCCTTTATTAAAAAAATTAAAACTTACGGAACCTTTCATGTCTAGACTACTGAGTTATAGGATGATTGGGGAATGGTCTGATAGAAGAGGAGGGGAAGGTTACAAGATAGGGCACGCCAAATTGTATAAGCTAGAGCATTACAGAAGGCATGATCAATTAATGAAAAAGGTTCTAGGTCCATCTCTTTTATTGTTGTTCCAAGAAAAAGGCATACCAGTGCTTTTGATATTGATAGGATCAGAGTCATCAATTGCATTTTTAAGGGGACGTATTTTAGAAAGAGACAAGGGGTTACCTCCACTTCTTTATGTAACATTAAAGCAACAATTGAAGTCACCCAAGATAAACTAAGGGTGAGATGATTGTCTAAGGGAAGGCATAATATCAAGTAGAGTTGTCCTAGCATTTGAAGAGTTGGCAGCATAAACAAAGGTTATGTAGAAGGAGGTTTGATCAAAAAGGTCTAATGCATGACAGTGTATCAACCGATTCAGAATATTCTTTTAATAAAATATTCATATCGATAGGGAAATGATCCCATCAATTTAACGAAGATAAATTCTTTTAAATCAATTTTTTAATCCTCCTTTTTAAAGATTCATTAAAACTCCAATTCGGTTTTTATGATTATTCAATTTTAAGAAATTAATTTTGACTTTAACTGGGTTAAAAAACTAATGTCATTTAAAAACATTGTTCACGATAAACCCAAAATCATCTTCCAAAATATGGAATTTTCACAGAAATCAAATCAATATATAACCGATATAAATTTCTGTATCAGACTAATAATATAAATGGAATAACGGCAAAGCCTTTAAATTCCATATATAGTAACAGTCTTCTTTTACAGAAGCCTATCTCGATTATTATCAAATCGAATTTCCATTAAATTCCAATTTAATATATATTAAATTGGAAAACTTGACTTTGGAAAATTTCCTTCTAAATCTTAATAAAAAGATTTATAAATTCTAAGTCATATTTCCACTATTAATTGGGTTAAAGAACAAATGTCGTTTAAAAATAGCGTTCACGATAAACCCAAAATCCATTTCTTTTATTACAGTATCTTTTAAAAATATTCTTTATTTAAAAGAAATTCTTGGTTTAAAATATTCTTTATATAAAAAATACTCTGAATCGGAAAGCGACTCAATCATTTACCATATAATTTCAGTTATATGGATTTCATACACCATATGTATATGACAATAAATGATAAATAATCATCAAACCATCCATTCAACATCCAGAGTGAAGTTCACAACTGTGCGAGCATTAAAATGCAATAATAACGCTCATTGCAGCCTGTCAATCTATCGATTGACATACAAATAAATATTAGAACTAGTGTATATCAATTATCATCCCAATACCCGTGAGGGGTTTTCATCCAACAACAGTTCATATAAATAAATAATTGGTTAATGAATTTAACCTATTTTAATTCTGCTAACATATTGATGATAGTGAACAAACATGTTATTATATTCTTGGTGTTGAATAAAAATGTATTTTACTCATATAATTTCCCCATACATTTCTAATGCCTAATAAATGGTAATTTATTTACATGGCATTGTTACTGACGAAAAATAAAGATAATTTTTATTTCCTCTATTCGTATGCAATTCCTATCTTTAATTTTAACAAATAAAAAGAAATTGTTTATTTGTATATGTTTCAGTATATAACCTAACACATATAAATGCCTATATTAAATTGCATAAACATCTAATGTATACATTAATATAAAAATTTCACTTTAATTTACATACAAATTCTAAGGTGTGTTGTGATAATATAAATGAGTCTTTATTTAACCTACAAATGCTAATGTATGTTCTTGCAAATAAAGATGATTCTTATGTTTGCATATAAATTCTATTATATGTTATGGAAATAAAAATGATTCTTATATTTGTATATAAATTATATTTCAACAAAATGTATAAAAATGATATATTCGTTTTGTTGACCATTCTATTTCACAAATGATTTAAAGGAGGTAATTTCATTTGTTAACAATCCTAATTTTAACAAAATGAATAAAAAGTGGTAATTCATATTGTTAACAATGCTAATTTAACAAGATGGATATTTTTGTTGTAACACAATTCTAGTTAACAAAAATGCTATTTGTGTTTAGCTCTTTTATTTAACAAAAATGTAATTTTTGTTTTATTTCAAACCTAAGTAACAAAAAGGTAATTTTTGTTTTCAACAATCATATTTGACAAAATGTAATTTTTTGTTTCCACTATTATATTTTGACAAAAATAACTATTTTTGTTCAACTAATCTATTTGGCCCAAAAAATGTTCATTTTGACAAAATTGTGTGTTTTGATTCAACTCATCTATTTTGACAAAATTGTATATTTTGACAAAAATATATGGTTTAATTCAACTGACCTATTTTGACAAAAGTGAATATTTTGACAAAATGTACATTTTGATTTAACTAACTTATTAGACAAAACAATAAAGATAATGACTTTGTTTTGTTAACAAATCAATTTCAACAAAACAATAAAAATGATGATTTTGTTTTGTCGACAAATTTATTTCAACAAAAGAAATAAAAATGATATGTTTGTTTTATCGACAATTCTAATTTATCAAAACAAATAAAAGTGATATACTGGTTTTTTCAAATCTAATGCGACAAAAATGATAATGTTTATTTTGACTATTATAATTTGACAAAAGTGACCAATTTGTTTTAACAAAGGTAATTTGACAAAAGCGACAAATTGATTTCAACTATTATAAATTGATAAAAGTGACAAATTGGGTTTTAACAATTTTAAAAGGATAAAAGTGAATGTTTTTGTTTCATTCTTTTTAAGTGAGAAAAATGAATATTTTGTCTCATTCCTTTTAAATGACAAAAGTGAATATATTTGTCTTAATCTTTTAAAATGACAAAATTGAATAATTTTTTCTCATTTTATTTGAATGATAAAAATGTATCTTTTTGTTTAGTCATTTTTAATGAACTAAAAATGCCTCATTCTTTCTAATGAACAAAAATGCATCTTTTTTTTTTATTTGCAACAAAATGACAAATAAAACTTATCTTACTATTTACTCTTTTTATTGAAACTAAGATGACATTAAAAATATATCTTTTAATTCTAATCTTTTTATTATAATCTATAATGGCAATAAAAACATTTTATTTAATTTAACAAAGTTACAACAAAGATGAATTCTTTTTATCATAATCTTTTTATTTTAATCTTTTATTTGAAAACTAAGTGACAATAAAGGTATAACCTTTTTTATAACAAAATGACATTTAAAAATGTAAATTTAATAACTATATTTTTTATTGTAATAAATCGGCAATAAAAATCAAATCTCTTATTTCAATTCTTTTTATTGTAAATAATGTTACATAAAAATGAAGTCTTTTAATTCTATTCTTTCTAATGAAAACAATATTACATAAAAATGTAATCTTTTAAATCTACTCTTTTATGATAATAAAAATAAATCTTTTAATCCTACTATCACGTTTTAACACAAATGTTTAATTTATTTCAACTAACAAGTTTTAACACAAATGTTATTTTTATTTCAATTAACATGTTTTGACAAAAATGTTATTTTTATTTCAATAATCATGTTTAGACAAAATCTATATTTTTATTTCAATAATCATGTTTTGACAAAAATGTTATTTTTATTTCAATAATCATGTTTAGACAAAATCTATATTTTTATTTCAATAATCATGCTTTGACAAAATCCATAATTTGATAAAATGTTTCTTTTTATTTCAATAACTATATTTTGACAAAACCATGTTTAATGTAAACATTAAAATTGAATATTTTATTGTTATTCTCATTTTAAACAAAACCAGGTTCTATGTAAACAATAAAAATGAGATTTTTTTTTATCATTAGTCTAATCCTAAACAACCTACGTTTAACGAAACTAAATGGAAGATGAAACTTATATTATAGAATCAAATCGATGTCCGTAAATCTGAAATAAAAATAAACTTTTTATTTCAAATCGAGATCTAAAAATGAACTGTAGATTCCAATTAAGAATTTCTAGTATAGATCCAAATCTAATAAACATGAGCAGCACAATCAACAATCAACAAGTTTCAAACATCACAACAGATCTGATTTTATTTCCATATCTACATAGATTCCAAATAGCGAGAAGTAATTTAATTAAATAGAAATCTCACCTCGATTTGTCTGAATTTTCAAAGTGCTTCGTTTCAGATCTAGCCAGCTTCATGTTGTAGATCTTGCTATTGTAAACCCAACGCTTTTGAAATCGTTCAGTTCTGAGTCCATATGAGTGAGTTACAATTTAATTTGTGTTAAAAATGTTTAAATTTAAATAGTTAAATAAATATATATTAAAAAAATAACCTCATTCTTCCCTATCAACCAAAGCCGCAAGTTTTTAGTTTTTAGTTCAATTCTAGGTCTCGATCTTTCGATCGATTGATGCAGGTGAAGGCCAATCGGATTGCGTGATGTGGAGGGGAGGCGCTTGTTCGCTGGTAGGGGGCCCACTTCGACGGACTTGAGGAGGAGGAAATTGGCCACGACGCGACGGCCTTTGGGGATGGAATCTGGCTTCCTCGAGCCACTATATTCGATCACTGCTGTACCAATTCGAAGACCATAAAAATCTCTTTGATTTTCGTTCAGGATTCATGTTTTAATTCTGTATATTTTGAGAGAAATTAATGGTTTGAAATGGGGCGTTTCTAGCCATGGATCAAGCATGGCGGCGGCTGTAGTTTGCCATTAGGGTTTTGAAGAGAATTATTTGTAATAAAATAATATTTAATTATTTAATTACTAGTCTGAAGCCCGTTCATTCTTTTCAAATCCAATTTCAGCCCAACGAAAATTGTCCCTAAGCAAATACCCCCGTTTCAGAACCAATGGGCTAGGTCCTGTCAGTACAAAAGATCGTCTTCAACCTGTTTTATTTAATTTAATATTTAAATCATTTATTTAATTAATTCAATCTTACATTTAAATTCACCGGGGCCACATACGACCTCTAAAAATTCCAAAAAAATTATATCTAGCTATGTTTTGATGATACGGTCCTAACAAAACTAATTTCGTCGAATTCCGAGACTGTTTGAAAAATGGTCATTTTTTAGTCGATCGAATTTGACTAAAACTGACAAAACACATTTTCTTTTGCCACGCTCACGAATTAATTCGAAAAATTATGAAAATTGAAACCTAGCAATAATTTGACATTCCAGATCCAACAAAAGTGGTTTCATCGAAAACGGAGGTCGTTTGAAAAAAGTCTATTTTTAAAGGCTATATATTATATTAAAATATATACAAATTCTACAACAACTTTTCTAAATTTTAAACTCGGCATAACTTTTGATTTCCGCTATAAAATTTTGATTTTTCGGATTCGTTGAAATGATATTTTTAAATAGATTCAATATTTGTGGTTTTACTGAGATCCGATTTATTTTGCATCCTGTACAGTCCGTTAAAGTTCAAATTCAAATTTTCAAACTATCGCGCTATTTTAAACTCATTTTATAATTAAATTAAATACATTCGTTCTAACTTCGATTAAAATAATTTTTTATCCGTTATTATTTAAAATAAATTATTTTAGATATTAAATTTCCACTAAAATTTCTAAAATAATTTTTTTAAAATTGGTTCAGAATTTGCGGGTTGTTATAATCTCCCCCACTTAAAATCTTTTCGTCCTCGAAAAGGAATGAAGCTAAAAGTTGTTTAACTAACCATTAAATTTTCATTCTTTTTGTTGATTTCAATAATTTTATTAGTTGATTAACTTTTCAAATATATATGACTTTTATATATTCAAAAATCATATTTTCTAAGATAAGATTATATACATAATCACAAATACGTTAATTATAAACTTGGCCCTCTCAACTCATTCTAGGGCATTTCTAAACCCATCTCTAATTCATTCTACGATACTACTGATCCTATCTCTAATGAGTATTCTTTTTGGATATTACTAATCCAATCTCTGATGAGTCTTTTGTTCAGTTCTAACGAGTTGTACCCCAAAGATTTGAGCTAACCAGAGCTCTGATACCAACTGTAATGATACGCATTTTGCCCGGACATAATCGATCGCTAAATCGACCAAGACCATTCAAAACCCGAATACGATAACTCTGGGAATACAACACATCAGAACAAATAACATAAGACTTTTATTACATTATGATAATGTTACATCAGAGTACATAATATATCAGTGTACATCGAATATAATAATACAACGGAAGAATAAATTACAATAAATGTAATACACTACAGCGGAATAATTAAATTAACACAACGGAAGACTATCAATGCTGTAACGACCCGGATTTTTGTCAGTTTGTTTTAAATATTTAATATTGTTTTAAAATATTCAGTTGATAATTTGAATGAAATTTTATATTTAGTTATCGATTTAAAAATTGGAATACGATTTATTTCGAATATATATATATATATGTATGTATGTATGTATGTATGTATGTATAATTATCGTAATACGGAATTTGAAATAATTAATTCGAAATTTAAAACTGAGTCAGAACAATTCAGATGATAAGTAGAAATTTTATTTGATATATACGATAATAAATAATATTTTATTATCAAATAATTTGTGGTTTTCGAATTTAAATTATATTATATTAATTTAATATGGTATATATGTTGAAATCAAATTCCAGAATATATAATGTCCAATTTAGAATAATGCTATAACATTGGAACGACGGTCGGTACGCTAAAATAGCGGTTCACGATTTTTAATTATGAACCCCGAGATATTTATGGTGGATAGGATCGAAATCAAATTGAGAATCAAATCGATATCTGTTTAAAAAGTATAAAAGATCTCTTTATATCGAATCAAAATCAAATTAAATTAATCAGAAAATCTTTTTAAAATAAATATAAAGATTTGCCACGTGCTTCATGTCCCCTTCTTCTTCTATAAAATCGCGACTAATTCCCTCTTCTCTTCTTTAATTTCTGGCATAATCCATTCTCTATAAAAATGAAATCAAAGCCGTCGCCCCTCTTTACTTTCAAAAGCTAAAATACCTCTTTCAAAAATCAAAGCGTAAGCCGTGACTGAAGTTCATCGCAAGTCCATGGGACAACGCAAGTGAAGTCGTGATGGCATCGTGGTTCACAGGGAGGAAGAGGGTCTGTGGTTGCTGAGAGTTAGAAGAGGCACGACGGATTTTAGTGAAAATTGGAGGAGATTTGAAGTCGCAAGGGACTGGGTTGATCAGTAGGGTAAATCGAAGCGGGAGGAGGAGTTTTTGGCAAGATCGATGGTGCCAAGGTCGTGAGATATGGTATTCGCTACTCCTTGCTGTTGTCGTCGAGGAGTTGGAAACGCGATCTGATATGGAGCAGCTCGAGTTCTAAAATCTTCTGATAACTAAAGGAAGGTCGAGCTGTTGAAAAATGGTAATATGATATTCGAATTCATCATCTGTAGGTGAAAAACAGAGGTTAGAAGGGGGAACGATGAGGTGAACATACGGTGGTGGAAGGGGTTCGTTTTCACTGTAGTAGATTGCTTTGGGTATTAAAGGGGATGACGAACTTGAACTCTAAGTGCTGGATTGAATATGTTATGACTAGTAATGAACTGGGTTGTTTGAAGTCTGTAGTGGAATAGGGAGAAGTTTGGGTATGATAGTTTTAGAACAGTGGAGTTGAGGCAAAACAGATGAATTTTGCAAGAGGGGAAGGAGGATTTTACAAAGTAATTAGATCGAAGTAAAGCAAGGTTCGATGAATTTCGGATGGGCTTGTGGAAATTGAAGCATTTGTAGTGAGGAGTTGTTCGAGAATGTATTTCGTCATTGGTCGAGTGAGTTGCAAGTAAATAAGGTATACTCTTTTATTACATTTTAATTATATATAATTATTCATTTAATAGTTTAGTTAAGTAAATAATTGGTTAATCGATAATAAAAAAAATGAACCATCGTAGGTGTAAGGCATATTGATTCGAGTTGACTCAAAAACGCGAAGATGCCATTTAATCGGATATTCGACAAATTAAAATCACGATGAGTAAATCTCACTCACCTGTTATTTAGAATTATTTTATTTGGTAAAAATAATTGTTGTTGCTTGATTGAATGCTTTCGGGTTGATTCAAATATATTAGTTATTTAGGGTTGACTATTATATATATATTGGGTTGATGATTGGATTGTTCCCACAGTCTCATTAGCGGATGCCCACAGTTTCATAGCGGATGATTTCCCTATGTGCCCCACAAATATATATTAGTGGATGACCTTCTATACCGCGATATCCTGCCTCGAAGCAGGATGGTATTATTTATGTGCTAACGTCTGTGGATGCAGGAAAACAGGTTGGAGGGATCCAACTGGATGCCTTAAAAATATATTATTTGTTTGCTTATTTTTTTGCATATATACTATCATATATGATGTGTTAGTAACCCTGAAATAAATAATTTGGTGTTCGGTGTTTAAATATCACTGGGCCTAAGTGTTGATATTTAAAAATACCATGAAAAGGATATTTGAGATTTAAAAGGGAAATTCTATTTTTCTAAAATAGAATTTGAATTTTTAAATAGATTTGAAATATTAACTTGTTTTAAAAGAAAAAAAACAAGTAGTTCTTTTATAAACGAAGTTTATAAATGAAGTGAAAAGAATTATCATTAGATAATTCAGAAATAAAAATACAAGTGTGAAATTGAAAGGGGAAATCTATTTTCCAAAAGTAGAAATATCGATTTCAAAAGAAATTGAAATCGAGACTTGTTTAAGAATGAATATAAAGGAAAATTCAAATAGAAATTGAATATAGAAATTCAAATGGAGTTTGAATATAGAAATTCAAATGGAATTCAAATATAGAATTTGAATATAAAGGAAATTCAAATATAGAGTTTGAATATAGAAATTCAAATGGAAATTTAATCTAGAAAATTTAAATAGAACTTGAAATAGAATTTTAAAATAGAATTCAAATAGAATTTGAAATAGACTTGAATATAGAATTCAAAGAGTTAAAATGGAATTTGAATATAGGATTCAAATAGAATGGAAATGGGAATTTAAATATAGAATTCAAATAGAATTGAAATAGATTTGAATATAGAAATCCAAATGAAGTTTGAAAATAGATTGAAATTCAAATGGTGATTGAAAATGGAGTTTGAATATAGGAAATTCAATTTGAATTGAAATAGAATTTGAATATAGAAGACCGAAGTATAAATAAATTTATTTCCGAGTTAGGGAAAGTCGACAATTTTAGAAGATCGGAAATATTATGTTGAATTGGAAAATTGGATTTGTTATATATTAAAAATATATCAGAATGGAGTTGAATTTATTATAAACGAAGTTAAAACGTTTATATTTATAAATATAATTAAAACGAGCTCGCCGCAGCGCTGCAGTTCGTAAATTTGCGATTCGAACTTTAATTGAGTATATAGAACTCAGTTGAAGTCGGAATTCTTTGAAACAAGAAACGTCAGGATCGATTTGATAATAGTTTTTTAATGGAGGAGAAAATTTTGGATTTCGTCGAATAGATTTTGAGTGATGTCAAAATCAAATTTTTAGAAAAACAGCGCCATAACCATTTAAAAACCATCCGTGTTTATGTGTGGATCGATCTTACGATTATCATTTCTTTCGAAAGTTTTTTTTAATGTTAAACAGATGATTGGAGTTTACTCACACCAGTCCCATGACTGACCCAGAGTTTATTTTGTTTATTTTCCCTAAACTCTTGGGTGCCCAAATTTATACGGGCAGTCAAGTAGTTTGGATTTTTCAGATTCACTTGGAAGAGCTGAAAGCAGGAGGCTTCACCAGTTAGCTATAGACTATCATATTTCCGCTGTATATTATGTTGTATCTGGACACAGATGTTTATAACTGTTCTAGAAATAACTGTTGTGCTCTGATAATGGTATGTATATACAGTTACTGGTTTGTATTTCAAAAGTTATGTTATTTAATATATTTTATTCATTCCGCTGTGAGATTTATCTTCTTCATTTTCTTCTATTCTAACATTTCTTTCTTTCTATTTCTCATCCTCTAACTTCTTTCTAATAATGATTTGTATTTCTGTGCAGTTTGGGTTGGACGTGTGGTGTTATTAGTCAACTCAGATAGTACGGATTTGCGGGCTGTTACAGTTGGTATCAGAGCTTAGGTTGAGCGAATACCTAGGCTTTGGTGGGATTGTGCTCATTAGAGATATGGTCAGTAGTACCCAAGAATGAGTGGAGTGTGTATATATACGAGAGAGCGTATTTGTTAATTGATATGAAAGTTGTTTTATATTGTGTTGGTTAGTCTGTTGAGTGGTTTATGAATTATGGTCGAATCGTGGGACGCCACGAAGTCGATAGGAATTTCTAAACACTTGAACAGAGAATTCAACACGATATTGTTTTAAGTGGGTAAATGAAATAATTTTACCCAAAAATTCTATTTTTGATAAAAAAAAGAACAATTTTTTGAAATTATTATAATACATGGATGTGTTGGATGTTAAAATTATAATCAAATAAGATTATAAAATTAAATTGGTTATATATAACCAAAAGAGCCTATATATGAATGAAATATATACAATAGAGATGAATTAAAATTGAATTCAAACTAGAATTTGGAATTTAAATCCTGGGAAGTTTGAAAATATTTTCTAAAGTATATTAAAATAATATAGCTTTGTTTTGCAAGGGTTTTGAATCAAAATCATATTTGAGTGGATTTTGAAAGTGATAAAGCACTGAACTCACTTCAGTGGCTGGAAAATAATTCTGATGATGACTGCAGCATCATCAGTGTTCATTTTTGAGTTTATAAGTGATGAATTGCTACCTTAGAAATGTTTTTGATGGAAATTGCTTGAAAGAAAACAAGCTGGTTTGAAAATTCAAATGTTTTGAATTTGTGATGGAAATAAATATATGTATATATTTATGGGATTTAAAAAGGATTTGAAATCAAAACACAGGGAATTAGAATTATGGCATTTAAAAAAATTTAACCTAAGAAAGTTAAATGGACTGAAGTAAATAAATTGAATCATAATCAATTTGAATGAATTAGCATGCATATGAATGGAAACCAAAAGTTAAGGTTGGAGCTAATTTGTTGAAATATGAAGAGGTGAGTTTCAACATAAGAAGTTTTGAAAAGTTAACGGGTTTATACTATTTTTCCTACCTTAGCAATTTCGGGGACGAAATTATTTTAAGGGGGGGAAGAATGTAACGACCCAGATTTTTGTCAGTTTATTTTAAATATTTAATATTGTTTTAAAATATTCAGTTGATAATTTAAATGAATTTTTATATTTAGTTATTCGATTTAAAAATCGAAATACGATTTATTTCGAATATATATATATGTGTATATATAATTATCGTAATACGGAATTTGAAATAATTAATTCGAAATTTAAAACTGAGTCAGAACAATTTAGATGATAAGTAGAAATTTTATTTGATATATACGATATTAAATAATATTTTATTATCAAAGAATTTGTGGTTTTCGAATTTAAATTATATTATATTAACTTAATATGGTAAATATGTTGAAATTAAATTCCAGAATATATAATGTTCAATTCAGAATAACGCTATAACATTGAAACGACAGTCGGTACGCTAAAATAGCGGTTCACGATTTTTAATTATGAACCCCGAGATATTTATGGTGGATAGGATCGAAATCAAATCGAGAATCAAATCAATATCTGTTTAAAAAGTATAAAAGATCCCTTTATATCGAATCAAAATCATATCAAATTAATTAGAAAATCTTTTTAAAATAAATATAAAGATTTGCCATGTACTTCATGTCCCCTTCTTCTTCTATAAAATAGCGACTAATTCCCCCTTTTCTTCTTTAGTTTCTAGCATAATCCATTCTCTACAAAAATGAAATGAAATCCGTCGCCCCTCTTTACTTTCAAAAGATAAAATACCTCTTTCAAAAATCAAAGCGTAAGCCGTGACTGAAGTTCATCGCAAGTCCATGGGACAACGCACGTGAAGTCGCGATGGCATCGTGGTTCACAGGGAGGAAGAGGGTCTGTGGTTGCTGAGAGTTAGAAGAGGCGCAGCGGATTTTAGTGAAAATTGGAGGAGATTTGAAGTCGCAAGGGACTGGGTTGATCAGTAGGGTAAATCGAAGCGGGAGGAGGAGTTTTTGGCAAGCTCGGTGGTGCCAAGGTCGTGAGATATAGGGTTCGCTACTTCTTGCTGTTGCCGTCGAGGAGTTGGAAACGCGATCTGATATGGAGCAGCTCGAGTTCTGAAATCTTCTGATAAGTAAAGGAAGGTTGAGCTGTTGAAAAATGGTAATATCATATTCGAATTCATCATATGTAGGTGAAAAACAGAGGTTAGAAGGGGGAACGATGAGGTGAACATACGGTGGTGGAAGAGGTTCGTTTTCATTGCAGTAGATTGCGTTGGGTATTAAAGGGGATGACGAACTTGAACTCTAAGTGCTGGATTGAATTGAGTTTGTTATGACTAGTAATGAACTGGGTTGTTTGATGTCAGCAGTGGAATAGGGAGAAGTTTGGGGCTGATAGTTTTAGGACAGTGGAGTTGAGGCAAAATAGATGAATTTTGCAAGAGGGGAAGGAGGATTTTACAAAGTAACTAGATCGAAGTAAAGCAAGGTTCGATGAATTTCGGATGGGCTTGTGGAAATTGAAGCATTTGCAGTGAGGAGTTGTTCGAAAATGTATTTTGTCATTAGTCGAGTGAGTTGCAAGTAAATAAGGTATACGCTTTTATTAAATTTTAATTATATAGAATAGTTCATTTAATAGTTTAGTTAAGTAAATAATTGGTTAATCGATAATAAAAAAATGAACCATCGTAGGTGCAAGGCATATTGATTCGAGTTGATTCAAAAACGCGAAGATGCCATTTATTCGGATATTCGACAAATTAAAATCGCGGTGAGTAATTCTCACTCACCTGTTATTTAGAATTATTTTATTCGGTAAAAATAATTGTTGTTGCTTGTTTGAATGCTTTCGGGTTGATTCAAATATATTAGTTATTTAGGGTTGACTATTATATATATATATATATATATATTGGGTTGATGATTGGATTATTCCCGCAGTCTCATTAGCGGATGCCCGTAGTTTTATAGCGGATGATTTCCCTATGCGCTCCACAAATATATATTAGTGGATGACCTTCTATACCGCGATATCCTGCCTCGAAGCAGGATGGTATTATTTATGTGCTAACGTCTGTGGATGCAGGAAAACAGGTTGGAGGGATCCAACTGGATTCCTCAAAATATATTATTTGTTTGCTTATTTTTTTTGCATATATATTGTCATATATGATGTGTTAGTAACCCTGAAATAAATAATTGGGTGTTTGGTGTTTAAATATCACTGGGCCTAAGTGTTGATATTTAAAAATACCATGAAAAGGATATTTGAGATTTAAAAGGGAAATTCTATTTTTCTAAAATAGAATTTCAATTTTTAAATAGATTTGAAATATTAACTTGTTTTAAAAGAAAAAAAACAAGTAGTTCTTTTATAAACGAAGTTTATAAATGAAGTGAAAAGAATTATCATTAGATAATTCAGAAATAAAAATACAAGTGTGAAATTGAAAGGGGAAATCTATTTTCCAAAAGTAGAAATATCGATTTCAAAAGAAATTGAAATCGAGACTTGTTTAAGAATGAATAAAAAGGAAAATTCAAATAGAAATTGAATATATAAATTCAAATGGAGTTTGAATATAGAAATTCAAATGGAATTCAAATATAGAATTTGAATATAAAGGAAATTCAAATATAGAGTTTGAATATAGAAATTCAAATGGAAATTTAATCTAGAAAATTTAAATAGAACTTGAAATAGAATTTTAAAATAGAATTCAAATAGAATTTGAAATAGACTTGAATATAGAATTTAAAGAGTTAAAATGGAATTTGAATATAGGATTCAAATAGAATGGAAATGGGAATATAAATATAGAATTCAAATAGAATTGAAATAGATTTGAATATAGAAATCCAAATGAAGTTTGAAAATAGATTGAAATTCAAATGGAGATTGAAAATGGAATTTTAATATAGGAAATTCAATTTGAATTGAAATAGAATTTGAATATAGAAGACCGAAGTATAAATAAATTTATTTCTGAGTTAGGGAAACTCGACAATTTTAGAAGATCGGAAATATTATGTTGAATTGGAAAATTGGATTTGATATATATTAAAAATATATTAGAATGGAGTTGAATTTATTATAAACAAAGTTAAAACGTTTATATTTATAAATATAATTAAAACGAGCTCGCCGCAGCGCTGTAGTTCGTAAATTGGCAATTCGAACTTCAATTAAGTATATAGAACTCAGTTGAAGTCGGAATTCTTTGAAACAAGAAACATCAGGATCGATTTGATAATAGTTTTCTAATAGAGGAAAAAATCTGGATTTCGTCGAATAGATTTTGAGTGATATCAAAATCAAATTTTCAGAAAAACAGTGCCATAACCATTTAAAAACCATAACGGTTTATTTAATTTTATAAAAGGATTTTAAGCGATTAAAAATCCGAATTTCTATTTAGAAAATTTCAGATTTGAGTTGTAAAATATATGTGAACTCAAGTGGAGTAGTGGATTTATTTTTGGAAACAAAAATCAGATTTTTAATTATTAAATAGAATTAACTAATTTGAATAAAAAATTAGTTAATGTAATTTTGAATCAAAATTGGACTTTGAATAAGTGAATTGGATTTGTAAATTCTTATCTAAAATCGAATATTGAATTTTGAGTTGAAAATGACATTTGATTGTTTTATAAACAAATTAATTCATATTTGAACATGATATGTTCAAATAAGAAGTGAAATAGGCGAAAGAGTTAAGTAAAGCATAAATTAGCGAAGCAAGTTAAAAATGATCGGATTGAGTTAAAATAAATTTGAAATGGACACATATGTGTTAGACAGGTATGGAATGAAGTATATGAAGTATATGAAGAGATATAAATTGAAATGCCCGACCAAAAGGTACACGTTTAAATTCCATATGAGGTTTTATGCGCCGTATCGGCAAGCCGCTTGGTTTTTTCTTTTTCTTTTTGATTGCAGAGGCCTGTGTGGCGGTTTGGGGATTTTCCCGATGCTCCCGGTACAAGGGAGGTTATGGCGAAATTTTCTGGAAATTTAAGGAGTTAGAATATTTTTAAGAAAAATTTGATAGTTAGAAATCAATGTATCGATATATATATAGAATTCAATAAGTAAATGAATTTAAAAATAGAATGTTATAAACAAAAAGGAAACCGATAAGCTGGTAATAGAAAGAGAAACATATATACCTTTAAAAAATGAATAATTTGTTTGTATGGTGTTGATTATTCGAGGTAAGTGGTTTTGTCTGTTTTGAAGTTAATGATGTTTTCAGTCAAGGCCTGAGAGGTAATTTGACCCCAACTTGATTGAATTCATTTTTAATTGATAAATAGCAAGATCCAGTCTCAAAGAGAAATGTTTGAATAAGAGTTAGTTGAATAAAATATTTTGGGTTGTTGTAACGATGCTTTGCACAGCATTTGTTTTAACCCAAGTGGTGGAAATTTTGGAAATATAAAAGTAAATATTTCCTGAGTATAATTAAAGTAATCGGGAAAGAGATAAGTGATTGAAACTGTTTTCAATTGCAAATAGAGATATTTTCTAAATATAGAAAATAAAAGAAGTTGATATTTGGAAACGTTTTCCAAATGGCGTAAGAGGCCAAGATGATAATTGAAAATATTTGGTTAACAAATATTGATAAAGGAAATGAAGAAGTGAATTAATTAATGAAATATTAATTAACAGGCCCAGTGATTGATTGATGTTATGGATGAATGTTTGTTTGTTTTTCTTCGATAGTTAAATAACCGACTATCGAAGTGTTTGCCAATATCGTTGTCAATATAGAGAGATCAGTTGGATTATTATCCGTGAACCACTTCGTATTGGCAGTAACGTTGCAAATTAGATTATATGAAGATAATCGAAGACGGAGTAAAATGCAAGGGCTTTTTCTATTAATAGAAATTGTGCCTTCGGTTTCGTTCAATCCCAGAACGAACGTAAATGGACGAATGTCTGACAGAGTATTTCGAGTGATCGAATATGTTGGTCTGTATAAATATACATGGTGGCAACGAATTTATTCCCTTAGCATAATATCCAGCATATATTTGTGCAAATCAATTAGTGATTAACGGATCTGACAATGTGGCATTCAAAGTGATTGTGCTATCAATAAATGACAAGTAATCGTAGCCTCAGGCCTCAACAATCGGGAAATGACAAAAATCGGGCAGGCAGCATGGCTATGTGGGTCGCTCCCGTTAGGGTGTATAATCACCTATCTAGATATTCATTTAATTCCATATTCTATTCGATGCTGTCCCATTCGGGAAACGGTTGCTGATCCCAACCATTGGTGATATACATTCGATACACTCAATCGAAATGAGTGGTCGGTCATGTGTGGGCCAGGTTGCAAGATGTTCTTGTTGAACCCAGTGTATTCCTCTCTACAGATACACTATCGAAAGGTGATTCCATACCTTGTCATGTTGGAAATCCAATCTCCAATAAGCGCCCTGCGGTTTTTGATTTTATATTATATACAGAGCGTGAGATGCAAGCGTTCCGCTAGATTATATTTATTTGATGTAGACATTATTATAATATCACTGGATTTGATATCAAATATATTTTGGGTTATCGTAAGGTAAAAACTATCCGTGTTTATGTGTGGATCGGTCTTACGATTATCATTTCTTTTGAAAGTTTTTTTTAAAGTTAAACAAATGATTGGAGTTTACTCACACCAGTCCCATGACTGACCCAGAGTTTATTTTATTTGTTTTCCCTAAACTCTTGGGTGCCCAAATTTGTACGGGCAGTCAAGTAGTTGGGATTTTTTACATTCACTTGGAAGGGCTGCAGGAGACTTCACCAGTTAGCTATAGACTATCATATTTCCGCTGTGTATTATGTTGTATCTGGACACGGATGTTTATAACTGTTCCAGGAATAACTGTTGTGCTCTGATAATGGTATGTATATACAGTTACTGATTTGTATTTCAAAAGTTATGTTATTTAATATATTTTATTTGTTCCGCTGTGAGATTTATCTTCTTCATTTTCTTCTATTCTAACATTTCTTTCTTTCTATTTCTCATCCTCTAACTTCTTTCTAATAATGATTCGTATTTCTGTGCTGTTTGGGTTGGACGTGTGGTGTTATTAGTCAACTCAGATAGTACGGATTTGCGGGCTGTTACAAATGCTTTGGACACAACACTAAGCTTCGATCCAGAATCCTGCCTAAAAGATAAATATCTGCAAAATAAGCTACTCGACTGCCCGTGTGGAAAAGAGGGCACCCGAGTTTGCAAAGTGAAACAAACTACGGGTTAGTCATGGGACTAGTATGAGAAATCTTTACTTAACTTAACTAATAGTAAGGCTAATCACAAGACCATGCCGCTAATGCAGAACAGGTTTACTCCATTGGATTACCAGTGCATAAAATAAAGTAAGTTGTTAAACAACGCAATGCTTTTTAGGAAAATGATACCATTATAAGACTTAAGTCCCATCACACAATGCAACGCAAACGGAGGATAGAGTTTTACCTTATAATGGTAAAAAATACTTGATATGATAAAAATGGATTTGACATTATTATTAGTGTATATATGTTTCAAAAACAATTTCAATCATAATGTATTAATCATAGACGGCATAGTACCCTATCCTACTATGTCGCCATACTAGTTCTACAATCAAAACCGCATGATGTCGTATTGGAAGTTGGGTTTCCATCAAGAGTCAAGGCTAGGAACGATCTCCTTACTGATTCGAGACGCACTGGCAATGTCTCAAGATCCCCCGCAGTGAACCCTTGGATACAGCAGGGCCGGTCCACAAATAACGTTAGTGGATTGGCAATTCCTGAACACACGCTTCCCGGTCCTATTGAACCTATAAAATGGCCATTGGCGACCAATAATTAATCCGAGGCCTCGAAATCCATCATCCACATAAGTAAATGTCTGGGCTTGTAAAACCCTGATACCACTTCTAGCTAGAAAGAAGCATGTGCACTACTTGCGTTCCCTTGCTCCGTTTCTGATTCATACCGGGGTGTGAGGCTCGCGAGGTCACGCTATACACAAAGCTATGCCGAATTAGGCTATGCTTTGATCATCAACCACAAGGTTCCGCTTTTCAACAAAAGGCTTGATCATTTGCATCTTAGCGTGCCACATTGACAATCCACGCCATGCGATTGATAACTACTAATACATAACCTCTGAGCTCGTACGTCTCAGAGAAGGGTGTTAAGCAAGATAATAAATTCTCCGTCACCACAGATATATATTAAATAGAAATAAATTTAATTACATGGAATGGAATTCAATGTCAGACACATATCCATTTACAAGTCCGTTCTGGGTCTGAACGAAACCGGAGACACCTTATTCCTCGTCCCGTATGTCCAATACAGAAGTGAGGTGCTCGCACACCCGGACAATCAACAAGTAAGTTCGGACAAACTACCATTTTAACCCTTTACTGGTAGCTAGCCAATGTCGGACATCAATAGTCGTCCATTTGATGTGAAGATCGCTGGTCTTTAACCACCGTCTTCATCTTCGACTCAAATCGTCGTAGTAATTATTCAGAATGGGTTAAACCCGGTCTTTCCGAATAACTCGCGTATTTTATAATTAAAAAATCAAGTGTTATAAAGACACATCATACGCCTCAATTCGATTCAGTATATTCTTTTAATAAAATATTCATATCAATAGGGAAATGATCCCATCAATTTATCGAAGATAAATTCTTTTAAATCAATTTTTTAATCTTCCTTTTAAAAGATTCATTAAAACTCCAATTCGGTTTTAATATCAAAAATCATAACTTTATAATTATTCAATTTTAAGAAATTAATTTTGACTTTAATTGGGTTAAAGAACTAATGTCATTTAAAAACATTGTTGACGATAAACCCAAAATCATCTTTCCAAATATGGAATTTTCACAGAAATCAAATCAATATATAACCGATATAAATTTTCGTATCAGACTAATAATATAAATGGAATAACGGCAAAGCCTTTCAAATTCCATATATAGTAATAGTCTTCTTTTACAGAAGCCCTTCTCGATTATTATCAAATCGAATTTCCATTAAATTCCAATTTAATATATATTAAATTGGAAAACTTCACTTTGGAAAATTTCCTTTTAAATCTTAATAAAATGATTTATAAATTCTAAATCATATTTCCACTATTAATTGGGTTAAAGAACAAATGTCATTTAAAAACACCGTTCACGATAAACCCAAAATCCAATTCTTTTATTACAATATCTTTTAAAAATATTCTTTATTTAAAAGAAATTCTTTGTTTAAAATATTCTTTATATAAGAGATATTCTGAATCGGAAAGCGACCCAATAATTTACTATATAATTTCAGTTATATGGATTTCATAAACTGTATGTATATGACAACAAACGATAAATAATCATCAAACCATCCATTCAACATCCAGAGTAAAGTTCACAACTGTGTGAGCATTAAAATGCAATAATAACCTCATTGCAGCCTGTCAATCTATCGATTGACATACAAATAAATATTGGGACTAGTGTATATCAATTATCATCCCAATAACCGTGTGGGGTTTTCATACAACAACATTTCATATAAATAAATAATTGGTTAATGAATTTAACCCATTTTAATTCTGCTAACATGTTGATGATAGTGAACAAACATGTTATTATATTTTTGGTGCTAAATTAAAATGTATTTTACTCATATAATTTCCTATACATTTCTAATGCCTAATAAATGGTAATTCATTTATATGGCATTGTTACTAAAGACAAATAAAGATAATTTTCATTTCCTCTATTCGTATGCAATTCCTATCTTTAATTTTAATAAATAAAAAGAAATTGTTTATTTGTATATGTTTCAGTATATAACCTGACACATATAAATGCCTATATTAAATTGCATAAACATTCAAATGTATACATTAACTTAAAAATTTCACTTTAATTTACATACAAATTCTAAGGTGCGCTGTGATAATATAAATAATTCTTTATTTAAGCTACAAATGCTAATGTATGTTCTTGCAAATAAAGAAGATTCTTATGTTTGCATATAAATTCTATTATATGTTATGGAAATAAAAATGATTCTTATATTTGTATATAAATTATATTTCAACAAAATGTATAAAAACGATATATTCGTTTTGTAGACCATTCTATTTCACAAATGATTTAAAGGAGGTAATTTCATTTGTTAACAATCCTAGTTTTAACAAAATGAATAAAAAGTGGTAATTCATATTTTTAACAATGCTAATTTAACAAGATGGATATTTTTGTTGTAACACAATTCTAGTTAACAAAAATGCTATTTGTGTTTAACTCTTTTATTTAACAAAAATGTAAATTTTGTTTTATTTCAAACCTAATTAACAAAAAGGTAATTTTTGTTTTCAACAATCATATTTGACAAAATGTAATTTTTTGTTTCCACTATTATATTTTGACAAAAATAACTATTTTTGTTCAAATAATCTATTTGGCCCAAAAAATGTTCATTTTGACAAAAATGTGTGTTTTGATTCAACTCATCTATTTTGACAAAAGTGTATATTTTGACAAAAATATATGGTTTAATTCAACTGACTTATTTTGACAAAAATGAATATTTTGACAAAATGTATATTTTGATTTAACTAACCTATTACAACAAAAAAATAAAGATAATGACTTTGTGTAATGGCCCGCAAATCCATACTATCTGAGTTGACTAATAACACCACACGTCCAACCCAAATTACACAGAAATACGAATCATTGTTAGAAAGAAGTTAGTGGATGAGAAATAGAAAGAAAGAAATATTAGAATAGAAGAAACAAAGAAGATAAATCTCACAGCGGAATGAATAAAATATATTATATAACATAACTTTTTGAAATACAATTCGGTAACTTTATATACATACCATCATCAGAGCACAACAGCTATTTCTGGAACAGTTATAAACACCTGTTTCCATATACAAACATGGTACACAGCAGAATATATGATAGTCTATAGCTAACTGGTGAAGCCTCTTGCTTCAAACTCCTCCAATTGAATCTGTAAAATCCCGACTACTTGACTGACCGTACAAATTTGGGCACCCAAGAGTTTAGGGAAAACTACAACCATTTGTTCAACTTTCAAAATCCTTTCGAAAGAAAGGATAATAGTAAGACCAGCCCACACATAAACATGGACGGTTTTCACCTTACTATAACCCAAAACACTTTGATACAAAAATCTAGTAATATTATAATTGTGTCTAAATCAAATAAATAACAACCTAGCGGAACGCTTGCATGTGACGCTCCATATATAATATAAAATCAAAAACCGCAGAGCGCTTATTGGAGATTGGATTCCGACTATGACAAGGTATGGGACCACCTTTCGATAGTGTATCTCTAGAGAGGAATACACTGGGTTCAACAAGAGCGTCTTGCAACCCGGCCCACACATGACCGACCACTCGTTTCGTTTGAGTATATCGAATGTATATCACCAACGGTTGGGATCAGCAACTATTTCCCGAATGGGACAGCACCGATAGATTAAAGAAGCAAATGGAATTTCTCTAGATAGGTGATTATACACCCTAATGAGAGCGACCCACATAGCCATGCTGCCTGCCCGATTTTTGTCATTTCCCGGTTGTTGAGGCCTGAGTCTACAATTACTTATATTTCATTGATAGCACAATCACTTTGAATGTCACATTGTAAGATCCGTAAATCATTAATTGATTTGCGCAAACATATTCTGGATATTATGCTAAGAGAATAAATTCTCCGCCATTATATATATTTACACAGACCAACATATATGATCATTGGAAATACTCTATCGGGCATTCGTCCATACATGTTCGTTATGGGATTGAACAAAACCGAAGGCACAATTTCTATTAATAGAAAAAGTCCTTGCACTTTACTCCGTCTTCGATTATCTTCATATAATCTGATTCGCAACGCTACTGCCAATACGGAGTGGTTCACGGATAATAATCCAACCGGTTTCTCCATATTGACAACGATATTGGCAAACCCTTCGATAGTCGGTTATTTAGAATCGAAGAAACAAACATCCATTCAAAACATCAAACAATCACTGGGCCCCTTAATTAATATTTTATTAATTCAATCACTTCTCCGTTTCCTTATCCTTATTCGTTAACACGATATTATCGATAATCATCTTGGCCTCTTACGTTATTTAGAAAACATTTCCATATATTGCCTTCTTTTATTTTCTATACTTAGAAAATATTTTTTTCTATTTATAATTGGAGAACATTCCAATTACTTATCTCTCCCACGACCATTCATTTATTTCTATACCAGGAAATATTTATTATTATATTTCCAAATTTCCACTTACTTGGGTTAAAACGATTGTTGTATAAAACATCGTTACAACAACCCAAAATACTGCATTCAACTAAACTCTTTAAACATCTCTCTTTGAGATTGAATCTTGCTGTTTACCAGTTAGTAATGAAATCAATCAAGTTGGGGTATAATTACCTCTCAGACCTTGACTGAATAACATCTTTAACTTCAAAACACACAAGACCACTTATCTCAAATAATCAACATCATACAAACCAATTATTCATTTTTAAAAACACATATATATATATATATATATATATTTCTCTTTCTATTTCCAGATTTTCGATTTCCTTTTTGTTTATAATATTCTATTTTTAAGCTCGTTTCCTTACCGGATTATATATATATTGATATATAGATTTCTAATTACCAAATTATCTTAAAAATATTCTAACTCCTTAAATTTTCGGAAAATTTCGCCATAACCTCCTTTGTACCGGTCGATTGTTCAAACCTCAACTCGCCTCTCTAGGCCCTTTCCATTCAAAAAGAAAATCAAAAAGCCAAGTGGCTTGCCGATTCGGTGCATAAAAACACATATGGAATTTAAACATGTACCTTTTTGTTGGGCATTAAATCTATAAGCTTCATACACTTCATATACTTCATTCCTTACCTGTTTAACACATATGTGTCCATTTATAATTTATTTCAACTCAATCCAGTCATTTTTAACTCAACTTGCTAATTAATCATTTTATTATCTCCTTTACTTATTCAAAGTCCATTTTCATATCGAATTTTGATTAACTAATTATTATTCGAATTAGTTAGTTTTATTCAACAACTAAAAATCTAATTATTTTGTCTCAAAAATCATTTCACTTACTTCACTGGAGTTTATATTTATTTTATATCTCCAGTCTGGATTTTTCTAATGGCAATTCGGATTTTATTTCTGTAAAATCCTTTTATTTATTTAAATAAACCGTTATGTTTTATAATGGTTCTAGCGTTGTTTTTTTTTGAAAATTTGATTTTGACATAACAAAAAATCTATAAGACGAAATCCAGATTTTTCTCTTTCATTAGAAAACTATTATCAAATCGGTCCTGGCGATTCTTGTTTCAATGAATTCCGACTTAAACTGAGTTATATACACTCAATTGAAGTTCGAAACGCCAAATTATGAACTACCACGCTGCGGCAAGTTCGTTTTAATTATATTTATATATATAAACGTTTAAACTTCGTTTATAATAAATTCAACTCCATTATATTATATTTTAAACCAATTTTCCAAATTCAACTTAATATTTCCGATTACCTATAATTGTCGATTTTCCCTTACTCGGTAATAAATTATTTATACTTCGATCTTCTATATTTAATTCCAATTCCTTTTATAAATAAATTATTTATAAAATTCGATATAATCGAATTTCAATTATAAACCCTTTGAATTCTTCTCAATTCAGCTTATATTCCGAATTACGAAATATAATCAATCGTTTTGTTTCAAAACACTTCCCAATTTACTTTTAAATTCCTATTTGAATTTAAATGGTTTAAATTATCCAAATGATAATTTATTTCACCAAATTTATAACACTATTTATGAATTCAACTTCCTTGTTTCATATATTTAAACAAGTTCCCTTTTCAAATTTCTATTTGAAACTCCATCCCTTTGATATTCCGAATTGCGGAATAAAAACCGTTGTTTCCTTTCGATTGATTTCAAATTCTATTTTTAAATTCATATTTGATTTAAATATTCAAATTATCTCTTGATAATTAATTCATTATATTTATAAACACAATTTTGTAAATTTCCTTGTTTTATATTTAAACAAGTATATTTCGAAATCTATTTAAAAACCAAAATCTTATTTTGGAAATTTCTATTTATAATAACTTATATATATAACACCTAATTTATTTTTATATTCAATTTAACTTCTATCTAAATAAATTCGAATTGATCGAATTCAAATCATAAATTATTATGGATTTATTTTAGTTTAATTTATATTCTGAACACCAGAATAAATTCCATCATTTATTTCTTTAAAATGATTTCCCCATTTCTATTTTGAAATTCACATTTGAATTTAAAAATTCAAATTATCAAATGATAATTTTTCCTACTACATTTATAAACCTATTTATAATTTACTTCGATTTCCTATATTATTTAATTTATAAAGATCGTTTATAAATTCAATACTTGCTTTATTTATTCAAAACAAGCTAATATCTTTAGCCCCTTCGAAATTCGAATTCTATTTTTAGAAAAATAGATTTTCCATTTAAAATCTGAAATATCCTTTTCATGATATATAATATATCAACATTTTGGAGCCAATGACATTCAACAATTCAAAACACCAAATTTATCAACCATAGGCTTTCAAACACATCATATATAACAATATATGTGATAACAAACAAACAATAATATTTTTGGGGAATCCAGTTGGATTCCTCCAACCTGTTTTCCTGCATCCACGGACGTTGGCCAACATAAATAATACCCATTCTGTTTCGTGGCAGAATATCGCGGTATAGAAGGTCATCCACTATCATAGCATGGGGCGTATACGGTCATCCACTAATGATACTGTGGGCATCCACTAATGATACTACGGGAATCCAATCACCAATATATATATATATATATATATATATATAATAGCCACAAACATCAATCCTATATAACTAATATATATTTAATAACCATACAAATATTTCAGGGCATGCAAACAACCAACGAACAATTATTTTAATGAATAAAATAATTCTAATTAAAATAGGAGTGAGATTTACTCACCATGATTTTTATAAATTCAATATTTGCTTTATTTATTCAAAACAAGCTAATATCTTTAGCCCCTTCGAAATTCGAATTCTATTTTTAGAAAAATAGATTTTCCATTTAAAATCTGAAATATCCTTTTCATGATATATAATAGTGAAAATTAGGCTCATATCCCTAAAAATGTTCAAAATTAACACCACATCCAGTCAAAGTTTCTATGCATTTCCGGTCCCTATTTTTAGCTGCGACCCAAAATTTTTAGTCCATCCCGCCTCCTGCCACTTCCGCCTTTTTCAAATATGCAAAAAAAAAAAAAAACGCTCATGCATAATTTTTTTTTTCTAAAATCTGGAAATAATCCCAGGAGTCCACGCAAATTAAAAAAAAAAAGTTGCATACTTCTGTGCAACTATTGCTTTTAGTAGCATACATGTATGCATATATTTATATAGTGTATTTATGTTGAAATCTGGACCAATATACGCATATATGTATGCAACTATTAGCAAATAACTGCATACATTTATGCATACAATGTTGAACTGAGATTCACGTGTAACGAAAAGTTGCATACATGAATGCAATTATTCTGTATATATATGCATGCATGTGTGCAACAAATTTAAAAGGGACGACGGCTTGCGAATATACGCATGAATGCATGCATTTATTTAGTACATGAGCATAAATGTGTGCAACAATGTCTGAAAACGGCGAATGCTTGAAAAAACAGACCAAATTTGAATATATGCATAAAATGATGCATATAATGCAGTTTAGCTGCATACATGTATGCATTTATACTGCAGTTTGGGCGCAACACTGAAATATAAGCATGAATGTATGCAACTATTTACGAATAGGTGCATCTTTTGATGCAAAAACCTGTTGTTTCGCTGATTTTGTGTTATTTTGGGTTTTGACGTGGTTTTTGTTTGATTTTCCACCTGATTTTTTGGCGTGAACGTGTTTTATTTAATAATGAATTTATGTGATTTTTTTATATTTTTTTATATTTTTTACATGTTTTTGAAAAATAGGGACCTAATTTACAATAAGTTTAGGACCGGATGTGAGCCTAATTTTGAAACTTAATAGGGACCTGTGATAAACGGACCCTATATAATATATCAACATTTTGGAGCCAGTGACATTCAACAATTCAAAACACCCAATTTATCAACCATAGGTTTTCAAACACATCATATATAACAATATATGTGATAACAAACAAACAATAATATTTTTGAGGAATCCAGTTGGATTCCTCCAACCTGTTTTCCTGCATCCACAGACGTTAGCCAACATAAATAATACATATTCTGCTTTGTGGCAAAATATCGCGGTATAGAAGGTCATCCACTATCATAGCGTGGGGCGTATAGGGTCATCCGCTAATGATATGCGGGCATCCGCTAATGATACTGCGGGAATCCAATCACCAATATACATATACATATATATATATATATATATATATATATATATAATAGCCACAAACATCAATCCAATATAACTAATATATATTAAATAACCACACAAATATTTCAGGGCATGGAAACAACCAACGAACAATTATTTTAATGAATAAAATAATTCTAAATAAAAATAGGAGTGAGATTTACTCACCGTAATTTTTATTGTTGGAATAACGATTTATTTTCCCATTGGCTCCAACTTAGACTATCACATTTTCAATTGTGAATCCAAATACCCTACTTCCCGATCTTCCAACCTTGTTTAAAAATATATCGCATAATATTTTTATTTTTATTTTACTTTATAAAACTAAACAAATTACTTTAATAAATTGTTAAAGTTGATTACCTTCATTCACGGTAATGTTGCTTCTTTCCAAACTCCTATTCGAACAAGCCGTGTCCTTTTCACCTTTGCTACAATATCCCTCATGCTTTGTCTCCTTTAATAGCTTACTGTTTATTTTTCTTTTCTAGAATTTCAATGTCCAGACCAATACAGACCTCCGACCAACCACTAGTCACCATTTCGATCCTCACAATTAACATCACATGTTTCAAGTTTGTTGTTCGGACTCCCTGCAAGCTTCACCGTGCCATGTTCTTCACTGTCACTAAATCTCGAGTTCACCAAAGCCATCCACTCCAATCCATGAATCTCAAAAATTACGACTTTCACTTTGCCCCCAACATCCACCGCAACACCTTTCAGCCACTGACCATCGTCAGTCGGTTCTTCCCATTTTGCATTCCAGTTTCGAACATCACTAAAGCCCTAAATACCCGAACTTTCTTGAAATCGAATAACCCTAAAACTCTCACTACAGGTCCTCGAGGCCATCAGAAAATCTCCGGCCTTTCCAATCTCAAACGGGTCCCTGTTAGATTGAGACTCCCTCTTACGATCAATTCTGGCCTCACACATCAGTCGCGACTTCACAGTAAAGCTCGAATCACCTTCCTTCTTCATCGCAACTTTCCTGACCTTGCAACCCCTAGCGCGACAGGAAAACAATGACATCGGCCTATAAAATACTCGAGCCTGACATGATTCAAATCCTTGCGAAGCTCATGACCTACGTAACTTAACGAATCGATCGTAAGTGATTTCATTTGGGTTCTTGCTCGATTTGATTAAAGAAATCAACGTAAAGAGGGAAGCAGGTTTGACTTAGATTGGGATTTTCGATTTCTGACGAAATGAGAAAATGAACCAAAACAAATTTGAGAGGAGGACGCGTTTATGTATATAAAGACGAAGACTTCGGTATCAAGGAATAGGGGTTATAGGTAGGGTACTCTATTTTTAATGTGATTTGATTTTGTTTTGACTTTGATTTGATCTCATATTTAATACGATTTAATATAAAGAGATTTTTATTCTTTTTAGATGGATATCGATTTGATTTCGAGCCTATCCACAATCATTTATCTCGGGGTCCATTAATTTAGATCACGAACCGCTATTTTAGCGTATAGACCAACATTCAAATGTAATAACGCTATTCTGAATTGAACAGTATATATTCTGAAATTTAATTTGAACGTATGTACCATATTAAATTAATATAATATAATTTAAATTCAAAACAAATCATTTTCTAAATAATAAATTATTATTATTATCATTTTCAATTCAAATAAAATTCAGATAAATCATTTGAATCATTTTGACTCCAGTTTAAAATTTCGAATTGAATTATTTCTCGTATTACGATAATTTAATATTTTCGATAATAAATCGAAATCGATTATTAAATCAATAACTCAATATAAAAATCCATTTATATTATCAGTTCAATATTTAAAACAATATTAAATATTTAAAATAAACCATCCAAAAATATGGGTCGTTACACTTTGTTTTGTTGACAAATCAATTTCAAAAAAACAATAAAAATGGTGACTTTGTTTTGTCGACAAATCTATTTCAACAAAACAAATAAAAATGATGTGTTTGTTTTATCGACAATTCTAATTTATCAAAACAAATAAAAGTGATATACTGGTTTTTTCAAATCTAATGCGACAAAAATGATAATGTTTGTTTTGACTATTATAATTTGACAAAAGTGACCAATTTGTTTTAACTATGATAATTAGACAAAAGCGACAAATTGATTTCAACTATTATAAATTGATAAAAGTGACAAATTGGGTTTAACTATTTTAATTTGATAAAAGTGAATGTTTTTGTTTCATTATTTTTAAGTGACAAAAATGAATATTTTGTCTTATTCCTTTTAAATGATAAAAGTGAATATATGTGTCTTAATCTTTTAAAATGACAAAATTGAATAATTTTGTCTCATTCTATTTAAATGATAAAAATGTATTTTTTTTGTTTAATCATTTTTAATGAACTAAAAATGCGTCATTCTTTCTAATGAACAAAAATGCATCTCTTTTTTTTTATTTGCAACAAAATGTCAAATAAAACTTATCTTACTATTTACTCTTTTTATTGAAACTAAGATGACACTAAAAATATATCTTTCAATTCTAATCTTTTTATTATAATCTATAATGAAAATAAAAACATTTTATTTAATTTAACAAAGTTACAACAAAGTTGAATTCTTTTTATCATAATATTTTATTTCAATCTTTTATTCGAAAACTAAGTGACAATAAAGGTATAACCTTTTTTATAACAAAATGACATTTAAAAATGTAAACTTTAATAACTGTATTTTTTTATTGTAACAAATCGACAATAAAAATCAAATCTCCTATTTCAATTATTTTTATTGTAAACAATGTTACATAAAAATGAAGTCTTTTAATTCTATTCTTTCAAATGAAAACAATATTACATAAAAACGTAGTCTTTTAAATATACTCTTTTATGACAATAAAAATAAATCTTTTATTCCTACTATCATGTTTTAACACAAATGTTAAATTTATTTCAACTAACAAGTTTTAACACAAATATTATTTTTATTTCAATTAACATGTTTTGACAAAAATGTTATTTTTATTTCAATAATCATGTTTAGACAAAATCTATATTTTGATTTCAATAATCATGTTTTGACAAAAATGTTATTTTTATTTCAATAATCATGTTTAGACAAAATCTAGATTTTTATTTCAATAATCATGCTTTGACAAAATCTATATTTTGACAAAATGTTTCTTTTTATTTCAATAACTATATTTTGACAAAACCATGTTTAATGTAAACAATAAAATTGAATATTTTATTTTTATTCTAATTTTAAACAAAACCAGGTTCTATGTAAACAATAAAAATGAGATTTTTTTTATCGTTAATCTAATCCTAAACAACCTATGTTAAACATAACGAAATGGAAGATGAAACTTATATTATAGAATCAAATCGATGTCCATAAATTTGAAATAAAATAAACTTTTTATTTCAAATCGAGATCTAAAAATGAACTGTAGATTCAAATTAAAGAATTTCTAGTATAGATCCAAATCTAATAGAGCAACACAATCAACAATCAACAAATTTCAAACATCACAACAGATCTGATTTTATTTCCATATCTACATAGATTCCAAATAGCGAGAAGTAATTTAATTAAATAGAAATCTCACATCTATTTGTCTGAATTTTCAAAGTGCTCTGTTTCAGATCTAGTCAGCTTCATGTTGTAGATCTTGCTGTTGTAAACCCAACGCTTCTGAAATCGTTCAGTTCTGAGTCCATATGAGTGAGTTACGATTTAATTTGTGTTTAAAATGTTTAAATTTAAATAGTTAAATAATTATATATTAAAAACATACCTCTTTCTTCCCTATCAACCATAACCGCAGGTTTTCAGTTTTTTGTTCAATTCTAGGTCTCGATCTTTCGATCGATTGATGCAGCTGAAGGCCGATCAGATTACATGATGTGGAGGAGCTAGA
Organism: Allium sativum; assembly: GCA_030737875.1. Taxonomy (NCBI): domain Eukaryota; kingdom Viridiplantae; phylum Streptophyta; class Magnoliopsida; order Asparagales; family Amaryllidaceae; genus Allium; species Allium sativum. Next base: position 828,183,758 of record CM060913.1, read on the forward strand.
GGAGGCGCTCGTTCGCTGGTAGGGGCCCACTTCGATGGACTTGAGGAGGAGGAAATTGGCCACGACGCGGTGGCCTTCGGGGCTGGAATCCGGCTTCCTCGAGCCACTATATTCGATCACTACCATACTAATTCGAAGACCAGAAAAATCTTTTTGATTTTCGTTCAAGATTCATGTTTTAATTATGTATATTTTGAGAGAAATTAATGGTTTGAAATGGGGCGTTTCTGGCCATGGATCAAGCATGGAGGCGGCTGTAGTTTGCCATTAGGGTTTTAAAGAGAATTATTTATAATAAAATAATGTTTAATTATTTAATTACTAGTCTTAAGCCCGTTCATTCTTTTCAGATCCAATTTCAGCACAACGAAAATTGTTCCTAAGCAAATACCCCCGTTCCGGAACCAATGGTCTAGATCCCATCAGTCCAATCGATCGTCTTCAACTTGTTTTCTTTAATTTAATATTTAAATCATTTATTTAATTAGTTCAATCTTACATTTAAATTCATCGGGGCTACATACGACTTCTAAAAATTCCAAAAAAATTATTTCTAGCTATGCTTTGACGATACCGTCCTAATAAAACTAATTTCGCCGAATTCTGAGACTATTTGAAAAATGGTCATTTTCTGGTTGTTCGAATTTGACTAAAACTGACAAAACACATTTTCTTTTGCCACGCTCACATATTAATTCAAAAAATTATAAAATTGAAATCTAGAAATAATTTGACATTCTGGATCCAACAAAAGTGGTATCGTCGAAAACTGAGGTCGTTTGAAAAATGGTTATTTTTAAGGGCTATATATTATATTAAAATATATATAAATTCTACAGCGACTTTTCTAAATTTTAAACTGGGCATAACTTTTGATTCCTGCTATGAAATTTCCAATTTTTCGGATTCATTGAAAAGATATTTTTAAATAGATTCTAATATTTTTTGTTTTACTGAAATCCGATTTATATTGCATCATGTACAGTCCGTCAAAGTTCAAATTCAAATTTTCAAACTACCGTGCTATTTTAAACTTCTTTTATAATTAAATTAAATATATTCATTCTAACTTCAATTAAAATAAATTTTTAGCCGTTATTATTTAAAATAAATTATTTTAAATATTAATTTTCCATTAAAATTTCTAGAATAAAATTTTTAGATTGGTTCAGAATTTGCGGGTTGTTGCATGAGGTTAGTGATTTAACTTTTGATGATATGGTAGAAATAAACTTAGAACTTTTAGATTATAGGAATAGTTAAAAAAGGAAATATAAGGATGCTCTTGAGGATCATAAAAAGGAATAATTTGAAAGGGATATGCTCAAATATGAGAAAGAAATATTAGAAGAAGAATTTAAAAAAAATCAAGAATCATTTTCTAATGTTAACTTAACTTACCTTATTGAGTCAAAAAATTGAAACTTAAAAAGAAAAGAATAATGCTCTTTATTCTGAAAATCATGAATTAAAAACTAAGGTTAAAATAATAGAACTAAAAGTCTCAAATCTAAATTAGAGAACATTACCAAAAATGTCTCAAATTTCAATAAAGGAAGAGAAAACTTATCTAGAATTATGAAAGTTCTCAATTTGCATTTAACCAGAAAGGACTAAGATATAAAAAGAATCCTAAGATTCCACCTAAAAATAATTTAACTAGAAAGGAAGTTAAACCAAATAAAATACCAAAATCATTTAAAAAGAAAATGAACTGCGAAACTATTAAGATATCGGTTCTAAAAACTAATAATAGTTTTATTAGGATTAAGTATATAAAATCGTTTTCGGAAACTATTCATAAAAATAAAAATTATGTTACCAAACCCTCTTGGGTTTGGATTACTAAGACCTAGCTCTTAGGCCCCTATTAAAAAAGAGGGTACCAACATCATTTTCTTAGTTTTTGCAGGTCCCACTCAAGAAAAAAGGAAAATGAATACTCGATAGTGGTTGCTCAAAACACATGACAGGAGACAAAGATATGCTAACAAATATTACCTACTCAAATGGAGATTTTTTTCACATTTGGAGATAATTCCAAAGGTTATCTCATCGGTAAATGCGATGTGAGCAATGAAGGTACATCCAATTTACCTCTTGTTTCTAATATATTTTTTGTTAAAAATTAAAAACATAATTAATAAATATCAGCAAATTGTGTGACAAAGGATTCAAAATCCCATTTTTAGAAAATAAATGTAGTATTTTCGATCAAAATCAAAATCTTATCTTTAACGGTAATGGAGATAGAAACATCTAAGCATTAAATATGAAAATATATCATAATTTAGTTATGTGTTTAATAACCAGTGAAAATGATCCATTGTTATGGCATAAATGATTCTGTCATATTAATTTCAAAGCTATAAGTAAACTTTCTAAAAATAATTTAGGAAAAGGATTACCAAAAATGAATTTTAATGTTAATCATATTTTTAACGCATGTCAATTAGGGAAATTAACTAAGTCATCTTTTAAGTCTAAGAAAGTCATTTTGATATTACTACCGCTTGAATTACTTCATATGGATTTATTTGAACCAACTCGAGTTTAATCCCTAAATCATAATAAATATATGTTTGTAATAGTGGATGATTTTTCTAGATACATTTGGACAATTTTTATGAAAAACAAGAGTGATGTTTTTATCATTTTAAAACTTTTGTTAAAAGAATTCCAAAATTAAAAGGTTTGAAACTAAAGAACATACGAAGTGATCATGAAGGAGAATTTGAAAATGAAGTCTTTGAACAATTTTGTAAAAAGAAAGAAATATTTCATGATTTATTTTTTTCCTCGAAGTCCACAACAAAATGGGGTTGTAGAATGAAAAAACAAAACCATACAACAATATGCACAAACATAGTTAAATAGATGCACTTTACCAAAACATTCTAGGTAGAAGCTGTTGCAACTGCCTATTATGTATTGAATCGTATTTGTATTCGACCACTTACAAAAAATACTCCATATGAACTTTTTAATGGAAGAAAACCAAATATTTCTTATTTTAAAGTTTTTTATTCGAAATATTTTATTTTAAACACTAAATAGTAACTTAGTAAATTCGATTCAAAATCAGATGATGAAATTTTTCTAGGATACTCGAATCGAAGAAAAGCTTATCAAATTTTTAATAGAAGAACAAATAAAATCGAAGAAGTTCTTCATGTATCTTTCGATGAAAATTTAATCAACAACCTAATACTAGTGATAATGAAGAATTCACAAATAATACGGAAACTACAAATGTTTGAGAAGTTGAAAACATTATTCATAATACTAGAGAAAATGAAAACATTATTCATAATACTAGAGTAGATGAAAACATTATCCGTACTACTATAGATGATAAAAACATTATTCATAATACTAAAGAAGATGAAAACATTATTCATAATTCCAGAAAAGATGAAAACATTATTCATAATTCCAGAAAAGATGAAAACATTATTCATAATCTTTACTAATAATCGGAATAAGTTTTGTATCACACTTTTTTGGTGTACACCTGAACTGATGAAAATGCCCTTCATCTCAGTAAAATCTGTCAAAATACGAAAAACTAGCATCCATGTATTTTATTTGAAGCACATCAGCATATTTCCATTTGAAAAGCCCGAGAAATAAGCATCTGCAAAATTTAACGCGTTTGACTACTTCAGTTACTCACAGCCTGCGAATTCGCTATTCTAGAATCAACTCTTCAAATAATTATTTTACCTATTCAAATTGCCCTTCAAATAATTAATTTACCTATTCAAATAATTAATTGTTCAAAATTTTAGGCAAATATCCAAAGAATGCGCATGTGAGGAAAAACGAGTAAGCATATGTAAATATAAATAGAAATAAATAATATATATATAGAGAGAGACAGAAAATGAGGGGGAGAGAGAAAATAGGAAAATGGCATAAAAAAGCAAAAATAAATAAATGCAGACAAAAATGGTAAATCTGGACTATAAATTCACACGTTTAAATATCTCCTTTTTGAGCACATAATCCCAAAATCAAACAATTATTTATTAGAACTTTCCTTTTACGTTAACATGAACATATATGTACTATATCAATAACTCATTGATTATAATTAGCGTACAATTTTTTTTTAAACTGAAAGATTCCAATCAAGTTAACAAAATTAATGTCAATTTTAAAATAGATCTAAATAATGCATCTTTTTTTATCATAAAAGAATTTAATATGTTCTACATTAAATCAAATGAGGCAACTAATGCAAAATTTTAGGCAACTGGCCAAAGAATGCGCATGTGAGGAAAAAGGTATAAGCATATATGTAAATATAAATAGAAATGAATAACATATAAAGAGAGAGAGAATTGGGGGGATGGGAAGCGCATGTCAACACCACGCGCGAAGCGCATGCCGTGACGCTCGTAATAATAATGAGTTAAGATCTCTACCAAAAATATTATGGGATTATCCTGTTTAAAATACTATTGGAGAGATTAATTCAAATGTATAAACTAGAAATCAGTTAAACCTAATGGGTCATGTACCATTTTTTTCAAATATAGAACCTAAAAATACTAAGGAAGTCTACACTAATGACAATTGGATTATATCTATGCAAGAAGTGATAAACAAATTTGAATGCAATGAAGTTTGGGAACTAGTTCCAAGACCTAGTGATCAAATTGTCTTTGGTACGAAATGGGTTTACAAAACAAGGTAGATGAACTATGTAATATAATTAGAAACAAAGCTAGATTAGTAGCTCAAAGATATAATCAAGAAGAAGGAATGGACTATGAAGAAAATTCTACTCCAATCGCTAGACTAGAAGTAATATGTATCTTACTAGCCTATGCGTGTTTATAATTTCAAACTTTATCAAATGGATGTTAAAAGTACATTTTTAAATGAAGCTATAAAATAAAACGTATATGTTGAAAAACCTCCCTTATTTTCATATGAAAATTTTCCTTACCACCTTTGTAAACTAAAGAAAGCTCTATACGGTTTAAAACTAGCACCTTGTGTATGGTATGAACGACTTAAGAGCTATCTTATTAATTCAGGTTTTCAAATCGGGGAAGTTAATCAAACACATTTTATAAAACAACCTAAAAGGATATTTTAATAATACAAATATACAGAGATGATATTATTTTTGGTTTAACCAATAAAAAACTAGATCTAGAATTTTCAGAAATCATGACTATGGAATTTGAAATATTCCATATGGGAGAATTATCTTATTTTCTTAGTCTACAAATTAAACAATTACCACATGAAATTTTTATAAATCAAGAAAAATACTGTAGTGATCTAATCAAGTGATTCGGAATGGAAAACGCTTCTGTTAAACCAACACTTGTGAGTAAAACTACACATCTCGATAGAGATGAGATTGGCAAAAGTGTTGACCAAAAACTATATCATAGTATGATTTGGTCACTACAATCTTAACAGCAAACCGACTAGATATAATGATGAGCATTTGTTTATGTGCACCATTTCATGCCAATCCAAGAAATCAAATTTACGAGCAGTAAAACAAATATTGCGTTATCTACATAATAACAAAGGCTATGGACTTTTCTATCCCAAAGAATGCTCTTTCGAATTAGTATCCTTTAGTGATGCTAATTTAGGAAGTTCTCAGTCGGATTGGAAAAGTACGAGTGGTACATGTCGTTTTATTGGCAAATCACTAGTCTCGTGGTTTAGTAAGAAACAAAATCGCATTTCACTATCTACATGTGAAGCAGAATATATTCCTACAATGTTGGCTTGTGCTCAAGTCATTTATATGCAATAAAACTTAAAGATTTTGGAATAAATCCACCAAAATAAACTATTTACTATGATAATACTAGTGTAATTAACCTATTTAAAAATCCAGTTAATCATTCATGAACTAAACATATAGACATTCTTCATCATTTCCTTCACGATAATATTGAAAAAGAAACAATAATTTTAGATTTTGTTTCTTTTGAAAATCAATTGGCAGACATATTTACAAAACCACTTCTTGAAAATATATTTATAAAATTAGGATGAGAACTAGGAATCGTCTCATTTAAAGATTTATAATCTTTCTCAAAAATATTCTTGCAAAAATAAATTATTTCATTTTCCGCGTTTACTGGTACTCAAACTTTAGTTGTTTGGTTGTGAGTCATATATACTTACCATTTGACTATTTTATGTTTCTTGTCAAACCATGTGAACATACTACACTTGTTTTAAGCAATTTCGAATCTAATTATAAAACTAAATTAAAGGTTCATAATAAAATTGTAACGCCCCGAGATATCAGACCAGTCAGAATTGCCGAAAATCTCGTGCGTTAACAAACAATGACAGCTACCATTTTATTTTACAACATATCTAAATGCCCTAGATGGTTTTTTTATAAAGATAATATGAATTTCATCTGTCCGAGTATGAATTAAACACAATTACCGTAAATCAACCATCGTGCAACTTTGACAAAATGGACATCGATATTCGTTCCTGCACACTTGATAAACACATTAGCATGACTTAAACAATAAACATGAAAAATGCACCAATCCAATTCAATCCACTCTTACATAATTTATAATAATTTTACAATATTTTTCCATATTTTTAAAACATTAAAAATAACTATTTATGGTTACGGTCGATAACTACACTTATAGCGTTCTTTTCCGAAATAGTTTGAAACATAACTTGAAAATTATACCCTGAAATTAAAATCTGTATTCACTCATTTGAAAGCTTTTGTCAATATAAATAAAACGTTCTTTGTTTGGTGAAAATCTGATTTAAATTCCAAAAGTTATAAACGTTTAAAGTTTTTAACTCAAATACACGAATTGCCATTTTATGATAGCTCTATTTTGTAATATCAACAAAAAATATATTTTTTATTAATAAAGCAGCTGCGTCACTGCCCCTTGTGACTGCCTACGTACCTTTATCTAATAGGGTAAGCAATTAGATAAAGGATCAAGCCAACGTAGTTCTTCTTTTACTTTAAAAATACTCTTTATATCATGTAGAGATTCTCAAAAGTAATCTTAAATTACTTTTGTTAAATAGAATTCTAAATTATTTCTAAACTCAAATAATTTCAAATTAAATTTTGAAATTAACCATCCCGTCCTTCGGATCGGTTAGGGATAGCCAGGGAGAGCAGGAAACTATATTTTCCAAACTCAAGCCAAGACACTATCCTCTCTGTCACCCAAGAACGTTCCAGACATTCATTTTGAAAGATACTTTATAAATATATGTGTATTCGCGCAACAATTTGGGTGCTATATTGGTAATAGGCAAATCTCCTACTTTTAAATTCATGCTTTTAAAGGGTTTAGGACAAAACCAAACTATCTCAAATTATTCCAATCTATGTTAAGAAGAACCTCGAAACTACTTGAAACAAAGAAAAGGTAACATTTAAAAAGTATTATAAAAAGTTTCAATATCATAAAATAAAAACAGCAGCGCTTTAAAAGTGTTTGGACAAGTTTCAGATGGTTTTAGGCTCAAAACAGCTATCTACAGCGTTTCAGCCATGCTATGGAAAGTTCTGGTCAGTCTATAATGGTTTTAGACTAAATTCAGCTACTATAGCGTTTTTGCGCGCTATAAAAAGAGCTCTGGTCGTGTTCAAGGTTTATGTAACAACCCGTATTTTCAATAACCTGTTATAACGTAAATCGAGGCAGAATTTAATTTATAAATCTGAATCAAGGGAAACGGGCAATGCCATTGCGTTCGTCTCAGAAAAATACGCGAAATAGAGTCCGAGTTTTCGAAAATCGGAGTCCGTATGACCCGATTAAGGCCCAATGAAGTTTTCAGAAAATTTCAAGTTCAGAACAGATTTGAATTTCAAGTTCAAATTTCGGATTTCGGGCCTGGAAGGCTAGGCGGGAAATTTCCCGCCAAGCCAACCAAGTCGACAGGCCTGTCGACTTGGCAGTCGACTTGGTTGGACCCAAGTCGACAGCCCTGTCGACTTGGCTGTCGACTTGGTTCAGCCGGGCTGTTTTGCCTGGTGCACCAGTTTGGGGTTTTGGTTAGGTTTTGGGGCCAGATTCGGTATTAAGGGCTGAGATTGGAATTAGGGTTTAATCCTAAGGCTAAAACTAATCCTAATCTCTATAAATAAGCCCCTAACCTAACCCTAAATCATCATTATTCATTCAAGTAACTAAACTATGGCAAAATCATTCCTCTCATGGCCTCCATTCTCTTCATAAAATTCTAAGTTATTTCTATGAGAGATTTTCCATGCATACAAGTGTTTTCAAGCTTGTATGAGTGTTATTAGCTTGCATTCAAGTCAAGTTTCCATATTTACATCATAAAGCAAGGGTTTTGATCATTTTGGCTCAAGGGTTTTTCTATTGGAACTTGCATTTTGGGTTTATTTGATTGCATAAGGGCTTTGGCATTGTAAGCCCTTTTCTACTTTCATATTTAAACTCTAAAGTTAATGAATGATGCAAGTTGTGTTTGATCATTATGATATGCAAGTTTATCATGTTATGTTATGCAAGTATGCCATGTTATGATATGCAAGTTTACCATGTTATGCTATGCAAGTTTGCCATGTTATGATATGCAAGTTTATCATGTTATGTTATGCAAGTTTGCCATGTTATGATATGCAAGTTTATCATGTTATGTTATGCAAGTTTGCTATGTTATGATATGCAAGTTTGCCATATGATATGCAAGTTATGTTATGGTTGATCATTTTGCTCATGTTATCATGTTATGCAAGCTTATCTTGGGTTTATGAGCTTAAAGCTTCAAGCTTTATGCTAAAGGTTGCATTTTGGCAACATGTAAGTTATCATATCCCTTATGATAACTTGCATGTGAGGCTAAATGCGAACTTATGGCAACTTCTACATGTCATTTATCACCATGTATCACTTATATGCTAAGTTTGGTTTTATGCATACTTTTGAGGCCTAATGATGCAATATGCAAGTATATGAACATATGTATATTTCATATGCCACCATGTTAAACTTGTGGCTTCAACACCTTTATGTCATGATTATGTCAAGTTCCCTCTTTCTATCCTTTATGCGCTATTGCGATATGTAAGCGATGGGATTGCGTTTGGGGTTGGGTAAACTTAAAAGACATAAAAACATAAGATTGGGAATTTACCTATTAAGTTAGGTCTACCCATTGGGAATTTACCTATTAAGTTAGGTCTACCCAAATGCTTGAAAACTTGTAATATGTTTTGGAAACATAATGGACATGACACTTAGAAAATATAAGTGTGACCAACTCGAGGTTGGGTTGAGTTTGTAGCGTAAACCTACCCGGAACCGACCGGCTTAACTAGTTGCTACAAACAATAGGACCCAATGTGAGAAGTTGGTCATGTTGTACCTTGAACCCGAGGTTAGACCAAGTTGTGGTATAAAGCTACCCGGAACCGACCGGCTTAACTAGTAACCGCAACGAAGTCTAATGTGAGAGGTTAAGGCACATTAATTAATTAATGCCTCATGATTAGGGTTTAAGTCATGGTCCACTTAATACTTAATCAATGTGGGCTTGGTAGATTAATCAGGGTTAAGTCGTGAACTCATCGTTACACTTAACCAAGTTAATCCATGATTAGCAAGAGGGTTAAACCGTACTTAACCCACTAGAAAATCCTAGCAATGGGGGTCCACTCCAGCAGTAATCCCAAGTTTGTATCATTAAGACCCCAGGGACTAGGCTAGGGAGGGGGCACGATTACTGGACTTGAGGTAAGTGACCAAAAACGACGGCATAGTGGTACGCCGATGTAGTTCCGGACGGACTATGGTCGTGCACGTAGTCCGTATTTGGAGAAGTCAAGCATGGGTACCAGTAGATCGAGACTGTGCACTTATGTTTATGGTGTCCAGGGGTTGACACCCTAGGGCTTGATACACCCGACGGGAGACCCAGCACAGTCCGACTACAATTATGTTTGGGCCGTACTGACACCAACACGTGACGAGTTAGGCTTATAGGGAGCCGATCGACTAGACCGTTTGGTTGGACCTCGTATTAGGGTCACTTCATGTTATTGAACCTCGTATTAGGGTCACTTCATGTTATTGGACCTCGTATTATGGTCATTTCATGTTATTGGGTCAAAGCTTGGGCCAAGGGATCAATACTTGTTTATTCAAGTCATGTTAGCTTGCTAGTACACCTGTGGTGCAAAAACCTTAAACCTGATTATGCGATGACACCTTTATCTACCTTGTTAGTTAATCATCATGCTAGTATGTTGTTATCCTTATGTTCATCCCTGGTTCTCATGTCAGTTAACTTTATCAGTTTACATTGATTGTAGTAGGGCTTACTCAGTCTTTTTGACTGACCTGTTTTTCTTTCGCCTCTTTTCTTCCGTTTCCCCCCCCCCCCCCCCCAGGTTCTCAGGGTGGGAATATTGGAGCTTAGCTTGGATTTCTGATTGCTTGCTTGTGGGATTTCAGCTCATGTACGGTTTCGACATGAAGCTAGCTATGGTTATCACTTATTTTGGGGATAGTACTTATGTATTTCAGTTTTTCAGTTGATGTTGTTTTTTTCTAGACTTGTTTATTTGGAAAGTTATGTTGTACCAGACTTGTTTTGAAATAGTTTGAAATCTTCCGCTGTTTTACTTATCTTATTTACTCTGTTTACATATATACATATGTTCTTGTTCTGCCTTGATATATCATTATGCATGTTTACCTGATTCAAACGCCCCTCCAAAGTCAGAGTGCTTGCAAGAGACACCCTGGCGGAGGTGGGGTGTTACATTTGGTATCAGAGCATATGGTTTACGAGAAGGAACAAAAAGGTTTTTAGAAAACTTTTGGAAAACTATTTTCAAAACCAAGTATAAAGTATTTTCCAAGAAAAGTCTAGTTATTTTAAAAAAAAGGCTATTCCCCAAAAGCCATAGCACTATCCTTCGTTCCTTCGTTCTGAATCTATCTATCTTTTTCTTCGTTTCAGTATGGCCAATAACTTTGTCATTCCGGAGGGAGTACACGTACCTGGTTGGTATAAGAGACTTTTGGAGGCTAGGGCGACCGAAGCCGGCCCCGCAAATGTTACTCCTCCTCCGGTGGCTAATGTTTCTCCTCCTCCTCCCATAGCTGATGTTCCTCCTCCCCCTCAACCTCCACAAGCGGATTTTGCGGAAACTTGTAAGAACTTTAAGACGATGGGTGGCAAGAACTTTCAAGGCACTGAGACTTTTGTAGAGGCCAGGAATTTGTTGAAAGAAACCGAAGATCTTTTTGCCTTCTTTGATATAGATGACCGTAGGAAGGTTTTATTGGCAGTGTGGTTGCTAAAGGAAGAAGCTGCACGTTGGTGGGTGGTCACCACCGCTACTAGGCCAATTGAGACTTGGGATGACTTTCGGGGAAAGTTTGGACTAAGGTTCCTATCACTGAAGCAAGGGGACATGACTATTAGGGAATACATAGATAAGTTTAATCAACTGGCTCGGGTCAGTTTAGACTTGGTTAACACAGCTCAGAAGAAGGCCATGCACTTTGCTCTAGGACTAAACGAGCCATTGCGCGGTTTGGCCATATCTCATATACCCATCGGAGCGACCTTCGAGAGTTTAGTGAATGTGGCCCTACTCAATGAAGAGAATAGGAGTGACAAGAAGGAAATCAAGGTGAATGAGTCTCAAAACAAGAAAACGGTGCCCAAAAAGGAAATGAAAAAGAAGGAGGAGAAGTCTAAAGATAAGAAGGAAAAGAAGTGCTTTACTTATGGAAGTTCGACTCATCTTATTAAGGATTGTAAGAAGAGGAAAAGGAAGAATGGTGAATGCTTTCATTGTGGTGAGTTTGGACATTTCAGCAAAGATTGCCCGAAGAAGCAAGGGCAAGGTCAGACTCAGTGTGCAAGACCATCTGGAGGGCGAATTCATCCCCTCAACATCGTTCTTCCAGCTCATGATCGAGGTAGTGTTTCTGTTAAAAGTCCTGTTTACATTTCTGATTTTCCTGTTCGTACTTTGTTTGATTCTGGCGCATCGCATAGTTTATTTCATCTGATCTAGTTGAAAGTTTGCACCTAAGTACTAGTCTAGTTAATGATCCCGTGTGTGTTTCAAATCCAATTAGGGGTTCCGCCCATTTGTCTATTATCTACGTGGATTTGAAAATCTCTATCTTTAGTGTAGAGTTCTCGTGTGATGCTTATATTCTCGGTTTCATGGGGTATGGGTTGATTTTGGGCATGGATCGATTGTCCAGTTTTGGAGCCATCCTTGATTTTTTAGCATAGGGTTGTGAGGCTCATGACTCGCCTCGGTAATACCCTAAAAATTTCTAGTAACCCTATGAGTCCCGTCATGTTGTGTTATCTTGAATCCCTCAACTCGTCTATCGATAGTTTGCAATCGGTGAGGGTGGTCCGAGAATATCCTGATATCTTGGGTGAAGTGAAGGGGGGTTACCCCTAAGCGAGAGATTGATTTCCGCATTTATCTGGTTGATAATGCCAAGCCAGTTACGTGGCCGGTTAGGCACATGGTCCTGCGAGATGAGAGTTAAGAAAGCAAGTCAAGGAGTTGCTTGAGAAGAACTTCATACGATGAAGCATTTCCGAGGAAGGTGCTGTAGTAGTATTCGCTACTAATGTGGACAGTTCGCTTCGCCCGTGTGTTGATTATCGTGAGTAGAACAAGGAGAATAGACAACCATTACCAAGGTCGATGATTTGTTTGATCAGCTTGTAGGAACATCTGCTTTCTCTTGATCTTGCTACTGGATTCCATCAGCTCAGAGTAGCTGAGGATAGTATAGACAAAACTGCGTTCAGAACTCCAGATGGATTCTTAGAATGGCTGGTCATGCCATTCGGTTTGACTAATGCACCCGCCTACTTCGTGGACTTGATGAGTAGGGTGCCTAGGGAGTTCCTGAACAAGTTTGTGGTAATCTTTGTAGACGATATCCTGACTTTCTTAAAGAACGAGGAAGAACATGCTAGACATCTCAAGGAGGTGATGGATACGCTTAGAGCGCATCAGTTGAAAGCCAAGTCCTCCAAATGTCATTTTGGAGAAAAAGGAGTTAGATTTCTTGGGCACATAGTTTCTAAGCAAGGCTTAGTGGTGGATCCTGTTAAAGTGGTCGCGGTTCAAAACCGAAAAGCTCCGACGAGGACAATTGAAGTAAGAAGTTCTCTCAGTTTAATTAGTTAGTTAGCGTCCCTTGAGCTTAGACCTACCCTTCTGGATCAAGTAGGGACTTCACAGAAAGAAGACCCGCAGTTAGTCGAGATCATGGACAAGTTGATTCGAGGCGAGATGGTAAGTCACCTCGCTATAGATGACAAGGGATGGCTAAGACGCGATGAGAGAAAGAAGGTTCTTGAAGATGCACATCACCCGAGGAGGTGGTCGAGTTTGTCCCAAGGTGCATGTTGTGCCAACAGGTTAAAGGCCGAGTCATAGAAGCCTGGTGGGCTATTATATCCATTGGAGGTCCCCGCAATGGAAGAGGGAAAAGCGTCACGAAGGATTTCGTGGATGGACTGCCTAGATCAAGAAAGGGAATAAGAGCATGTGGGTCATAGTAGGTAGACTCACGAAGAGTGCTCATTTCACTCCGGTAAAGAGCGAAAGGACTGCATCATAGCTAGCGACAGTTTACTTTCAAGAAATAAAGCAGTTGCACGAGGTTCCCTAAAGTATAGTTAGTAACCATGACTCAATCTTCACTAGCCAGTTTTGGGATAGTCTACGGGAAGTCATGGGCAAGCGACTGAATCTAAGTATGGCCTATCATTCGCAGGCGGATGGTTCATTTCGTTCAAGCATGAGTTATAGAAAATCACGTTAGTCAGAGCAATTAGCAACGTGGATTGGTATTTTCAAGAAAAGTTCTGCTGCGTGGAATACTTTATAGTAAGTAAACGAGATCCAGGATTCACTGGTGAATTTTGGGGAGCTTGCATGAAACCATGAGGTCATAGTTATGTTTAAGCCAAGAATGATAGAAGAGTAAGTGAAAGAGGAAGACGAGAGGCGACAATGAAATGGGTTCCAACTCATATTTGGAAATAAGAGTTAAGAAGCTAAGAAATCATGAGGTAAAAGACGGTCAAAGCACAGTGGAGTTAAGCTCAAGGAAACGTGACTTAGAAGACTGAAGGCTAGATACGCGCATCATATCTCTTTTTAAGAGCATATCCTTGATCCTTGTTTTCCGGTGGAACTTACTTGCATGTTATCTTTTACATATATCCTCTCAGTCCCGTTCTCGATCCCATTTCTGTTGTAAACTCCATAAGGGGGTGTGACTCATCGGTTAGTAATACATGTCAAGGTTTAAAGGGGTCCGTTAGGTTGACTAAACCTTTTGGGTTTTTTTAGAATATGGGTTGGGTTAGGAAGGGATTTCTTGTAATCCAAAAGGAGTATATCTTTCTTATCTTCCTGATCTCTTTGTAGCATATCTTTCTTTTGCTATCTATATCGTGTTAATCTTGTCATGAGAACCTTAGGTAGAAACCCTTTGGATGAAACATGTGTTTGAAACATGTTATGCTTGATGGTTGCAAGTGGTTGCAAGTGTTTGCAAGTGGTTACTCGTGGATGCATTATACACATTAGGCACTAGATCGGCTCACACACTCCTCATATTGCATATGCATGAGTGTTTATGCTTATTCATGGATGAAAATTTTTGTGTTATCACATGGATGTTGCATATGGATGTATGTTATGTGCACACATATAGATGTTATACATTATGTTAGGAATTGCATACATATGGATTCATTTCACTAACATAATTTGCATTGATGATATTTGCATTAGATAAGTACATATACACACACCTTTGCATATGTTCATACAACATTTAGAATCTTGTAAGGACAATGATTGCTCGTGGATGATGTTTTGAGTAGATGGATGTTGGATGGTAGGATACGTTCTTCCTAACTTGAAGATTTCGGGGACGAAATCCTTTAAGGAGGGGAGAATGTAACAACCCGTATTTTCAATAACCTGTTATAACGTAAATCGAGGCAGAATTTAATTTATAAATCTGAATCAAGGGAAACGGGCTATGCTATTGCGTTCGTCTCGGAAAAATACGCGAAATAGAGTCCGAGTTTTCGAAAATCGGAGTTCGTATGACCCGATTAAGGCCCAATGAAGTTTTCAGAAAATTTCAAGTTCAAAACAGATTTGAATTTCTAGTTCAAATTTCGGATTTCGGGCCTAGAAGTCTAGGCGGGAAATTTCCCGCCAAGCCAACCAAGTCGACAGGCCTGTCGACTTGGCAGTCGACTTGGTTGGACCCAAGTCGACAGCCCTGTCGACTTGGCTGTCGACTTGGTTCATCCGGGCTGTTTTGCCTGGTGCACCATTTTGGGGTTTTGGTTAGGTTTTGGGGCCAGATTCGGTTTTGAGGGCTGAGATTGGAATTAGGGTTTAATCCTAAGGCTAAAACCAATCCTAATCTCTATAAATAAGCCCCTAACCTAACCCTAAATCATCATTATTCATTCAAGTAACTAAACTATGGCAAAATCATTCCTCTCATGGCCTCCATTCTCTTCATAAAATTCTAAGTTATTTCTATGAGAGATTTTCCATGCATACAAGTGTTTTCAAGCTTGTATGAGTGTTATTAGCTTGCATTCAAGTCAAGTTTCCATATTTACATCATAAAGCAAGGGTTTTGATCATTTTGGCTCAAGGGTTTTTCTATTGGGACTTGCATTTTGGGTTTATTTGATTGCATAAGGGCATTGGCATTGTAAGCCCTTTTCTACTTTCATATTTAAACTCTAAAGTTAATGAATGATGCAAGTTGTGTTTGATCATTATGATATGCAAGTTTATCATGTTATGTTATGCAAGTATGTCATGTTATGATATGCAAGTTTACCATGTTATGCTATGCAAGTTTGCCATGTTAAGATATGCAAGTTTATCATGTTATGTTATGCAAGTTTGTCATGTTATGATATGCAAGTTTATCATGTTATGGTATGCAAGTTTGCTATGTTATGATATGCAAGTTTGCCATATGATATGCAAGTTATGTTATGGTTGATCATTTTGCTCATGTTATCATGTTATGCAAGCTTATCTTGGGTTTATGAGCTTAAAGCTTCAAGCTTTATGCTAAAGGTTGCATTTTGGCAACATGTAAGTTATCATATCCCTTATGATAACTTGCATGTGAGGCTAAATGCGAACTTATGGCAACTTCTACATGTCATTTATCACCATGTATCACTTATATGCTAAGTTTGGTTTTATGCATACTTTTGAAGCCTAATGATGCAATATGCAAGTATATGAACATATGTACATTTCATATGCCACCATGTTAAACTTGTGGCTTCAACACCTTTATGTCATGATTATGTCAAGTTCCCTCTTTCTATCCTTTATGCGCTATTGCGATATGTAAGCGATGGGATTGCGTTTGGGGTTGGGTAAACTTAAAAGACATAAAAATATAAGATTGGGAATTTACCTATTAAGTTAGGTCTACCCATTGGGAATTTACCTATTAAGTTAGGTCTACCCAAATGCTTGAAAACTTGTAATATGTTTTGGAAACATAATGGACATGACACTTAGAAAATATAAGTGTGACCAACTCGAGGTTGGGTTGAGTTTGTAGCGTAAACCTATCCGGAACCGACCAGCTTAACTAGTTGCTACAAACAATAGGACCCAATGTGAGAAGTTGGTCATGTTGTACCTTGAACCCGAGGTTAGACCAAGTTGTGGTATAAAGCTACCCGGAACCGACCGGCTTAACTAGTAACCGCAACAAAGTCTAATATGAGAGGTTAAGGCACATTAATTAATTAATGCCTCATGATTAGGGTTTAAGTCATGGTCCACTTAATACTTAATCAATGTGGGCTTGGTAGATTAATCAGGGTTAAGTCGTGAACTCATCGTTACACTTAACCAAGTTAATCCATGATTAGCAAGAGGGTTAAACCGTACTTAACCCACTAGAAAATCCTAGCAATGGGGGTCCACTCCAGCAGTAATCCCAAGTTTGTATCATTAAGACCCTACGGACTAGGCTAGGGAGGGGGCACGATTACTGGACTTGAGGTAAGTGACCAAAAACGACGGCAGAGTGGTACGCCGATGTAGTTCCGGACGGACTATGGTCGTGCACGTAGTCCGTATTTGGAGAAGTCAAGCATGGGTACCAGTAGATCGAGACTGTGCACTTATGTTTATGGTGTCCAGGGGTTGACACCCTAGGGCTTGATACACCCGACGGGAGACCCAGCACAGTCCGACTACAATTATGTTTGGGCCGTATTGACACCAACACGTGACGAGTTAGGCTTATAGGGAGCCGATCGACTAGACCGTTTGGTTGGACCTCGTATTAGGGTCACTTCATGTTATTGGACCTCGTATTAGGGTCACTTCATGTTATTGGACCTCGTATTAGGGTCATTTCATGTTATTGGGTCAAAGCTTGGGCCAAGGGATCAATACTTGTTTATTCAAGTCATGTTAGCTTGCTAGTACACCTGTGGTGCAAAAACCTTAAACCTGATTATGCGATGACACCTTTATCTACCTTGTTAGTTAATCATCATGCTAGTATGTTGTTATCCTTATGTTCATCCCTGGTTCTCATGTCAGTTAACTTTATCAGTTTACATTGATTGTAGTAGGGCTTACTCAGTCTTTTTGACTGACCTGTTTTTCTTTCGCCTCTTTTCTTCCGTTTCCCCCCACCCCCCCAGGTTCTCAGGGTGGGAATATTGGAGCTTAGCTTGGATTTCTGATTGCTTGCTTGTGGGATTTCAGCTCATGTACGGTTTTGACATGAAGCTAGCTATGGTTATCACTTATTTTGGGGATAGTACTTATGTATTTCAGTTTTTCAGTTGATGTTGTTTTTATCTAGACTTGTTTATTTGGAAAGTTATGTTGTACCAGACTTGTTTTGAAATAGTTTGAAATCTTCCGCTATTTTACTTATCTTATTTACTCTGTTTACATATATACATATGTTCTTGTTCTGCCTTGATATATCATTATGCATGTTTACCTGATTCAAACGCCCCTCCAAAGTCAGAGTGCTTGCAAGAGACACCCTGGCGGAGGTGGGGTGTTACAGTTTTATAATCAATTCAGTGAAAAGATAGCGCTTCAGAAGTGTTATAGAAAGTCTTTTTTGATACATTTCTGCTTCTGCGTTAGGAACATTTAGAAAACGTTTCAAATTTCCTAAGTGTTTCAAGTTTCGGAAAATCGACTTTTTTTCCAGTTTTTGGGTGGATTGTTTGACACTGTTTCTATATGATAAATATAGATTTTGACCCCAAATTTTTTACAGAAAGAAGCTATCTTTGTCTACTTAATTATCATAAAAAGAAACCATTAAAATTATTTATCTATTCAATAAATAAAATTCAACAATACAAGGCGTTTTTAACATGTCTAATTCAGGCTAATTTTTACCTTACTTTGCAACCAGTTTTCGAGTATGAAAACGACCGAATTAGTAAAGGTGGCCGAAGACAAAGTTGTAGCCCTTTGAATTAGCTTCCCAAATTGATAAAGAAGTCGAAATTTCATCAAGAATTGCAAAAGTTATGCCCAAAATACCGAACGTCATTTTCAGGGGTTCACATCCAAACATTCATTCATAGAACTCTCAACTTTTCTTCAAAATATGAAATGAATACATGAACTTAAATAGTTTTTCTCACCTTAGACTTGAAAATTGAACTTTTATTCCTTCCCTTGTCTTCTCCTAAAACTCTCTTCTTTTTCTTATCTTAATTTTCATTTGTGAATCCATGAAATGAAGTGAACATTTCATCTCTTTAATTATATAGTAGTTTTCAAGGCTAGTTTGGTCATTTGGTTTTGGGACACTTGTCCTCCTTATCTTCATGCAAACCATATGATGATGACACATGCATAATTAGGTGTCCTAAGATGTTTCTACACATGGACACCTAAGAGGGTTATGTGTCCTTATCTTTTTATTTTTCTTATATTTTTCTTTTAGCTTACATGATAAGCTTCTTATTTTAAATTTATTTTCCCTTACATGAATACATATATTCATGTTTAACAAACATGCTTTAGAATGTAGACACATGTCTACTTAGGTGTCTTTAGATTTTTCTACACATGGACACATAATATGGTTATGTGTCATTACATTATTTACTTACAAGACACGTGTTCCATTCTTTTAATGACACGTGTCCCTATCATATTAAGCCATTTTTCATTTTTATGTACACGTATATCATTTGTATGTTACTTCTATGATATGTACATACACATATAGGTGTTATTCTAACGTTACTACCTACACATGATATTCCAACAACTTTAAATAAGCAAAACCTCGTTTATCGATAAAACTGTTTTCGGTCACATTATCGATTTTTCTTCGAACTACTTATCTTTGTAAACGAAAACTCAACAATATGTTTTCTTCTTATTAATTATTATTTATAAAGGGATTTAATCAAGGTTATGACACCATTAAATCCCAGTTTTAAATATATAAATAACCTCGATATTTAAATATTTACTTCTCTAAATTTCAGGTTGTTACAAAAAAGTAATTCTGAACCATAATCACTAATCCTACCTTTTAGCTACTTACATCTATACATATGATACTATGATCAAACAAGTTTTTATTCCTTTTAACAAACAAAGTTTTACCAGCCTCCATTATGGCCTCCCATGACTCCAACAACCAACCTTCATTAATTGACTACACACCACCAACATTTGAATCATCATCAACTCCTTCTTCACTACCAACCCCCACCCAAAGCATGAACCTATGTGCAAATGGTCATCTTACCATACTGGATATACACCGGATAGTAAGAGATCAAAACAACCAATGATTGTTTCCCATCCACCAAAGACGGGATAAATGGTATCCATCACCACCAACGACAAAAGTTGGAATTGTAACGTGAGCTCTACTTCGAACAGAAAGTTACTGCTAGACGTTTGAGCTTTCTCGAACAAATAGCATTAAAATTTTGCGTATCAGCTAAATATGTTGTTCACAAACCATTTCCACCTCCAACATCATCTTTCAATCCTTGTTCATCCTATAGAAACCTCTGGGAGCCATGTTCATAATGACCTCCCATGTCTCCAAATTTTTGAAAGCGCGATAACATCTGGCCTTTAGTAAAATCGAATCACAATGATAAAGTCGACAAGAAGGAAGGCAGATCTCCAAGAAAGTCTTCCCCATCATCTTCGAAATAATTCCTAAGATTTTTTTCACATAATAATAACACGACCAAATAAGATTATCTCTCTCTCTCTCTCTCTCTCTCTATATATATATATATATATAAACTATAATTTTTTTTAAAACCAAGTTCATATGAAAAACTAGTAGGAGCCAGTTGACTGACTTAGACGTTCAGTCGACCGACCCAAAAGGTAGGAAATTATATTTCCCAGATTCAATCTACAGAAACAGTAGGTCAGTTAACTAAATCAACAATCTACTTGATCTCGGGAAATCGAATTAGCCAACTGACCCGGAAATTCAGTCGACTGAATGGACAGAAACCACCCACATACCTGCTTACCTCCTCTAATTTATTTTGTATCATCATACTTTTCAGGTTTTACCTTCAAAACTCCAAAATCCTAGCACCTTAATTTTATATATTTCACTTCCAATCATCACAAATGGCTCCTTAAAGAATGAGGCCTTAGCTACACTCACTTTCAAAAAATCTCTCCTACCAAGCCTCTACCGGATAAGATTAAAGTCAGAATTGCAGATGACATTAAGTGGTTGTCCGTTATGGTTGAAGACCAGATATTTGCTCGTCTTATCAGTCGTTTGGACATTTGGATGTAGCTTGTCCTATTACCATTGGATGGCCTACTTTGGCTCTGTTGCCTCTTGTTGACAGCCTCCTCTTATTTAGTCTTCGGGCTATGAAAAGGGTTCCTAAGGTATGTCCCCCAAGCTTGTTGCCTCTCCCCCTCCTGATCCTATGGAGGAGCTGGCTTGTACTCTTCTATGGATGAAGATTTTGTTATTGATGTATCTCTTGGTGTTTTGTGGAATAGGTTTGGATCCATGGTCCTTCAAATATACATTATTCTCTTATTTTCTATACTTCCTATAAGTTATTAGTAATGCTATTTGTGAGACTAGGAAATTGATGTACCAAATTGTGAATGATAGTACTGAGCTCGTTCAAGACAGTTATATTGGTGAAGTAAACAGGTTTGAGTTCCATGAAATAACTTGGGATAGGTCTTATTTCCCATTATCCTAATCTGTGTTATGTGTTGAAGCTTGCTTTATCCTTCTCTAGTTACACATATGTTATTGGGCCAGCTGATGGAACATGTAGATCCTCCTCTTTTGAGAAGGGCTGGTCTTGGCTAATTAGTAGTTTATGCAATCTGCCTAACTCTTATGCTGTATTTTTTATTATCTTAAGTGTTATAACCACTTTAAAACCATTTTAATTGTTTGTACCCGTACAGAACATCTGTTTCTTTATAATTCAATAAATGTGATATTGACTACTATAATCCGGCTTGCTATGCCAAAAAAAAGTCATTTACATCATCGCTACCATTAAAAAGATACACCGGTGTTATTAGTTGAATTTTTAGCAGTACATTCTTTAGCATTAAACTTATATCCATTCATGAAGAATATTGGACAAGTGTTGACTTTTCTTTTCGGTCCGTTGTTAAATCTTTTAATCCTTCATCAACCATACAATTTATCAAAACATAAACATGTTTAGAAACCAACCAGCGAAATCTTTGTTGATATCATCGTTTGGATGTTGTGATTCATAAAAACTTCAAACAGAGGTAATATATTACATTATAATAAATGTACACATATACTTTATACAGATAAATATATCTACAGTAAACAAATTATAAAGCTTTAGTACAATTAAGAAGAATAAATAAATATTACTTCACAATGGTGCAACTTCAGCACAATCAAGAAGAATATATGAGTGTGCTACCATCAATATGCGTACAACTTCCAAATGTTTTCTCTTGGATTAGCCATGTTCTTAAAAAGGTATAACATTGCTTGAGAATCAACTTGATTAACGCCTTCATCAATATGCGTACAACTTTTAAATGATAAGTTCATATGATTACTGAAAAATAAGAGGAAAAAATGAAGCTTTCTTTGATATATGATTTGCAAATCGAACCTTTAACTGTGCATTTTTTGATTACTCTTTTCTTTAGATGATTCAAGCAACTTTTAAGAATTAATTCAAATTAAAATTTTCTGATATATGCAAATAAAATAGTATTTAACATACTCAATATTAATACCTCTCAAATGGATACATTCATCCATACTGCACAAATATCTCTCAAATGGATACATCCATAAATATTAATGCCTGCCAAAGTGATACCACTCAAATAAAATTTACTTATATATGTAACTAAACTAATATTTGACATATTCATGCACATGTGGTTTTTTCCACTAAGACAACTAGTTAACTAAGGCTTTGCGTTGATTAGGGAAATTTAGATATCCTAGGATTGATGACTTGATCGATCATCTAAAAGGGGATAGAGTCTTTTCCTAACAAGATCTAGCCGCCGAATTTCAATAGTTCAGGATTTCTAAGGAGAGTAAGCTAGCACAACATTTTGAGCATCCAATGTACTATTTGAATAGGAAGCAATGTCATTTGGATTAACAAATACCCCCAGCGTACTTTATGGATTTGATGAGTATAATATTTATGTGCTCCTCAAAAAGATTGCAGTGATGTTTGTGGATGACATTCTAGTTTTCGTTAAAAAAAAGTTAGAAGTATAAGGATCTTAGGAAGGTATAAGAATTCTTAAGAAAACATCAATTTAAGGCAAAGTTTATAATATTCCACTTTTAAAAGACCGAGATTAGGTTTCTTAGGTACATAATCTCAGAGAAAGGATTCGATATGGACCCCGCTAAAGTAGAAGAATGTAACGACCCGGAAATTTCGACAACTGGAATATGAATTGGAAATTTAATAATTTATAATTAATTTTATATTGAGATTTGGGTTAGAAAATAACAATCAAGTATATTGTTTTAAGTCTGAATTGAGTTCAGAATGATTTGTTGAGGAACCAATATTACTGTTAAATATTTGAATCTGGTTAGATATTTGAATTGGATTGAAATGCGATTGAAAATATGAATAATTGAATTTTAAAAATAAACGTTAGTTAACGGTAAACAAATCAGAGATTTTATTTGTTGAAATATATGGGAATTGGCTTGGATATGTGTATATATGTGTATATAAAGAAAATAGAATTTTTCGTTTTGAATTTTGAAACGAACGAGGTTATCGGTAGGTTAACGAAATAAAACTGGTAAACCGATAAATAAGTTAAAAATAAAATAACGTCGTACACTAATGGAGTCAGACTACGACCATACTAATTTTATCAGATTCAAGATATCGAGGCATGACGGTACGTAAAATTTCATCACTGTTGGAGTCCGTTTGTGGAAATACAAAAGTAACAAACTCACTCTCCAAAAGTAAAACATTTGACAGCGGCAAAGAACTATTAAATATAAATAAATAAAAGAGGTTCCTTGTCGCACACACTATCAAACGCCTTCCTCCCCACGTTTTCTTGGATGCCACGGTTTTTCCTTTATAAAAGAATCAAGCACCCCGTTCATTTCTTGAGCAACGAAATCATTTCCCCCTTTTTAATTTTCATGGTCTCAGCCCTAAATCGCCTTCCTCCTCCCATCAAAATTAGTTCTTTCCATCGTTCCTTCTAGAAGCCGTAGCACTCGCGCTCGATCCGACAGCCATCGTTTCAGTAAAGCCGCCACCTCCACCTCGGGTCGAAGTCGTCGCCATTGCAACCCTAGAACAGGGCGCCATCTTCCCCACCTCTTCGACATCGCCTGAAGCGCCGTTGTCACCATCGAGCTAGTCGAAGCCAAATCGACAATAGTCGATCAAACTGCCTACGTTTTCTTCTACTGCAGGTGAGTATTTATACTCACAATTGATTAATCACTGTTTCGAGTAATTTAAGTTCAACACATACTGAATATGGTAGTCGTCCTTTGTTTTTGCTGTTGGGTTGCCTTGTTACTTCGAAGTTGCGTTTTGGATTCGATATATATTACCCTGATAAAACTGGTACTACTGTGGATAAATTGATAACCAGATGCTACAGTTGATTAGTTGCCAGTTTTAAATATACCCCTGTGCCTTTAAGCCTAACCTGGAATGTTGTGTTTTAAGTTCATATATATATATATGATTGTTATATGAGTATATCTGCTCGCCAGGAAGTATTTGACACCAGTATATACGTTGATTTGCCACATTTAATTACTGTCATGTAATCGTTAACTTGGCGCATTATAACCACTGCCTGTATGTAATTAAAACAAGTTCCCGACTGTTATGATTGTTTATATGTCACAAGGAAACCAAATTAGATAAATGTGATTTACTGTTATCATATCGCTTCATTTGAACCGCTTGTCGGTTGCCTTGTAGTAAACAGTAACATAGACTGGGTTTACCATATTCCCTGTTTCATGAAATATGTCTAATACTGTTGTAAATTCAACTAATGTGTTCCCAGCACATTGAATGCCAGTGTTTAGAGGTAGATAGTTTAAAATCAAGTAGTTTTGAACAATCGGAAATAAAGCAGTAGTGGAATATGTTGTGAGAAAACCATATATGATGTTGGCTACTTGCTACTGTAAATGTTTGGAATGTTATGTGAACTACACTAAGGAATTATTTGAATATAATTACACAGCTTTTGCATATGTATTAGTATGTGTAAATACACAGCATCGGTATATGTGAGTTACAGTGAATCAAAATCTTTGTGATACATTTTCCAAACTGTAGTGGTATAATTGCCAAAACTATTGTGATATATTTGCTAACTGACACTGATATATTGGCCAACTGCCATGATATGCACCCGCTGCTCTTTGTAGGAAAATGTTAAGACAGTTAAAAAAAAAAATTTGACCAACCATTCTATGCAATTGTGAATTTGGATATTTGCGAAAGTGTATTGACCATGAGTAGTGTCGCCACATACATGAATTCCAATTTTGCCTGTTTCCCTGTTGTGTTTTTGAACCTCGTCTTGTTGTAAACTGAAAGCTTCCACTCTAACTTGTTTCAAGGTGGAACCTATATTATCACATAAACCATAAACAGTGGCATTGGTTATGTAATTTATCCTATTATTGTGTTGTTGAGTTATCACTTAGCCTTCATGAGAAATGTGCATGTTTTCTGACCTGAACCAATTGTATATTCCCTGTTTTAGAAACGTGGACACAGTTTTGGTTTATCTTTGACTTATACAGTTTTATGATTTACCTCGTACATTAAAAATTGAAAAAAATATGGACACCAGTTCCTATGGGGTAGTTGCGAAGTCTCTATATATTCATGTATTGGTGCTCTCTTCTTGTGTACCCATGAAAAGGGTGTTGGTGCTGTTATATTTGATATCTGGTATAGTTGTTTAAACCTGAATCATTTGGTATAATTGTTTTAAATCTGAACCCTCTAGTGTAGTGTCTAAATCTGAACATTAGGTGTAGTTTTGTAAACCTAAACATTTGTGCAGTGTAATTTTTTTCCCTTTCTGGCAGTGAGTCTTGCCCCTGTATAGTTGCCATGATTATGTGCCATTTTAAAACCATCTACTCCAGGTTATGTTGTGTGAAGACCTACTAGATTATTCACACCTTACTACTATACATGAAACTGATTTATGGGCAATGCTTTTGTCCTCTTACATTTTCGAACCCTGACCATACTCTTTGCTTGGCATATCCACACCTACATGTTAGTTAACCAGTGATGTATTTGGGCTATTTTTGTTCCACCTGCAATCAAGAAAGACTTGCTTCTTCACCGGAGCAAAATACCCTGCGCATGTATATCTACATGTGTGATGCTTGTGTGGTCTGATCTTGTTCCTGTTATGTGTGATAGTACTTGCTGTTATGGTTTCTTGTCACTTTAAAAATTCACCAAATTGACCATTATATTCATGATAATTGTTTTTCTATTGTACTTTTAAATCACATTGTTTGCTTTGTACTTATCTGTTTCGCCGTTTACTAATGCATACCTTGTTAACTTTCAGTGAACTTGTTATTTGTGGTTGTGGGATGCTGGGGCTGTGCACACGTGTACCTGTACACGTGTGTACGTGCAGGCTTCCGCGACCATCCGTCCCTAAAACAGAAATCGATATGTATAGAACTACACAAATTTTTGGTTTGCGTATATTCCCGAAGTTAGATAACTATTTTTCAGTATCTATTGGAATTAATTTACTTGAACCAATGATTAATCCTGACTCGAGTATTTTATGTTTTTGCATGGAATGCTCGGGTCAGATCCGAGCATTTCAGATGTAAAGATTACTGCTTAGGATTCGAAGATTGGCAAAGCTGGGGATTTCAGAAGACGGCACACTCTGATGTTTTAAAAACAGTAATATTTTCTTGTATTCAATTTTCATTTAAAACCGCTGTATGGAAAATATTGTATCAAAGATTCTAGTTATATAATAAAGTATGTTTTTGCTGTTCAAGGTTATGTTGTTTATTTATTCTGTGTTGATTTTACTTTTAAACTCTGTAAGCTAAATAACGATCCGTTGATTTGAACGTTTTAAGTTGGTTTAAATACCGATTTAGAATGTTCAAAAAGGCGGGCCGTTACAAAGCTGTTCAAGAATGGAAGATTCCTAGAAATGTGTCTGAAGTAAAGAGTTTTCTTAGGTTAGCGAGCTATTATAGGAAATTCACACCAAGGATTTTGCGAGGATTACAACCCGTTTAACCTAGTTGACTAATAAGAATATAGTTTTCCCCAGAGATGATAAGTGCAATAATTCATTCGAGAATCTTAAAGAATTACTAACTAGTGCACCTGTAATCACTACCCGCCATGGAACCAAATAATTCAAAGTTTATACAGATGCGTGTGGTATACGATTAAGAGCAGTCTTAATGCAAAAAGAAAATGCAATAGCTTACCCAGATTAACGGTTAAAGAATCATGAAAGGAGATATCCATTGCATGACTCAGAATTAGCAAATATTATTATTATTTTCTCTAAAAATGTGGAGGCGTTATCTTATAAGATAAAGGTTTGAGTTACTTACCAATCAGCAATCACCAAAATACCTATTTTTCCAATAAGGCTTAAACTTTAGGTAGCAAAGATGGACGTAGTACATAACATCCTTCTATTTAGTACTCAATACACCCTTGGAAAAAGGAATGTAGTCATCGATGGCTTGAGTCAAAGGCATGCTACCCTAGGAACTATATATGAATAGAAGTAGTTAGATCTTCTCTTGAATTTTAGCTTCCAACCACCGACAAAACCCATCTAAGGATTTCTAGTAATTATGGAGAATGGATCGACTTTGATGGACCAAATAAAACTTGAACAAGAAGAGGATGAGGACCTAAATCAAATAATGGGAATGTTGGAGAAAGGAGGATACTTTCCTCATTCTCTAAGATTTTCGTTGATGATGAAGGATGTTTAAAGAGAGATAAACACATTTGCATTCCAATGGATGAGGATTTGATACACAAAATACTTATAGAATATCACTACTCAAGGATGACCATTCATCCTAGTGGAAACAAAATGTATAAGAATATGACAATGACTTTCTTTTGGATAGGAATAAGAAGAGAGTGGTTGAGTTTGTAGCTGGACGTAGTGAAACAACCCGGAAATTTAATCATATTTATTAAGAGAATTTAAAGAATTTAAACTAGTTAAAATCCTAAATTATTTCTAAATTTAAGAATGTTAAATAATGAGAAGTATATTAGTAATAATATATAAGAAATTTTGAAGAATTATATATTCGATGGAGAGTATTTGGAAATGTTAATAAAATTAAAGCGATAAAATACCAATATTTGAAATAATTATTAATGTCATTTAGTGGAGTTTTATTACTTAAATAACCATAATTTAATTATTTCTATGTAATAAGTAGATCATTTTCAAATTTTGCTTACTCAGAAAGATAGTTTAACTCAAAAAAGAAAATAAGATCGATTAATCAAACCAAGGAAAAGGTTGGAAAAAGTAAGTAAATAAGGATATTTTTTATTTTATTTAAACAATAACCTACTTCCTACACATTTCATATTCATACTCATACACAACCTACCACTTATACACCCATAATCTTACACTATATGTGACTTATCCTAAGGACAAGGTACGATCGTGAATCAAGGGAGGGGAGGAAAGGAGTTTTGCACACTTTTCTATCTCTTATTTTATTCCTAAAGGTTTCCAATAAATACCACACTACTTCCATTCATTTTTTACATCAAAACCTTCTCTTCTACCTCCTCCAACGCTCTTTAATGGTTAAATTCTAGCCTAAATAATAATAATAAAGTAAAGAAATTATCACCACTCTAATAAGCATTCAAAGACATTGAAACTATTGTTAAATCTCTTATAATCTGCATTCATAAGCCACTACGACTTGATGAAGTTAAGAAACCAAGGTTGCATCCCTTTCAAGCTAATGCTATAAGCAATTGAGAAAGGGGAAGGAGGTTTGGCGCTATTTGAGGTAGAACATGTAATGTAGGATTATTCTGGTGTAATCTAGGAAGCATATATCAAGTTTTAGTAGCATTCAATTCAAATCAAGGGTGAGAAACTAAACTATAAATGACCCTAACTATCCATTTGTTAATGAAGTGATTAAGATTGCTATAATGATTTTTACTATTATAAATGCTTTCTATGATGTTTGTTTTCCAAGTATGATTGATATTATGGCGTGTGCTTGAATTATTCAACAAGTCACATTATATACACATCAATAAATACAAAGGAAATCACTTTCCTTTCTTGAATGAAATGGTGAAAATGAAATCATCAAACAATTTGAAAATGGTTTATAATTTTTTGGAAATGAAGAATAAATGCTTCTAAGTGTTAAAATGAAGTTTGAAAAGATATATAATTTGAAGAATTTTTGTTGTATCATGAAACGGTAACTCGTGATTACACACCTTAAAAAGTGAATCTTATATCTACAACAAAATATGAATACAAATTCCTTAAATAAAGGTCTTTTTGAAATTTTGTAACCATAGATTACCAATGAATCAAAAAAATTAAGATTCTGTTGAGTAGATTTTGAAATATTACCAAACTAAGTTTTGAAAAACATTGAAGTTTTGCATTACAAAATCAGGAAAATACATCCATTTGAAAATACAATTTTAAATTCAATAATATCATGTAATAAATCTAAAAAAATTATTTAAAATATTTTCAAAATCATTTAAGTTGAATAGATAAAGTTTTCAACGATAGAAAAGTCATTTTGATCAACTAAGCTAAAATAGAGTTTCCACAGCACTTTTCACAACATTTTTCAATAGAGATTTAAATTGGAGTTTAAACATAACAAATAGTCTCCAAATCTTTGTTGAATGTTTTTAAATGATTAACGAAGTAATTCGCAGACTTTTTAATTTCTATAAATTATTTAAAGATGTAAAATAATTTAATTAAAGCAAAAAAAACTATAATAAGCAATGAATTTAATCCTGGCTCTAATATGCCGACGAGTATGCCTGGTTTTTTATTTATGAGATTTGTCTGTGGGTGTTTAACCAAGTAGATGTTTAGAAGAAAACTAAAGTCATGGCTCACCTGGACCTTTCTTAGGTAAGGGATTGATAAGGTTGAAGAGTCAGAAACTAGTTAAGTATAAAAGATCAAGTTTTCTCAAATATGTAAATTAGATTACTTAAAGATGATCTTGTTATATTTAATACTAAATTCCGAGGAGAAAATCCTTGCTATCCATGATATTTTAAAAGTTATTTACATCGTTATTCAACGAATATTAGAGATTGAACACAAAAAGCGATATTTAGTAGAATGAGTATGATTTTTTCATATATGTACCATCCAAGAAGACATATCGAAGAACATGTTTTAATGATTCCATATATATACCTGCATAATATTTGAAGTTATACATCTCTAAAAATGATTTACGAAGTAATGAACTAAGAAATAAAGTACACCCAATGCTACTTAAATGATACTTTTACGATGACAAATTTGAGGAGACCTAGATCGAATTTGGGTGGTTCCTATTGTTGACGATAATTTTTGTCAACATCGGAAATAAGGGTATGAATGTTGACCTAAGGGTACTTAGGGGTTGCTTAGTTCCTACAAGCTTGAGTCAGTTCATCGTTTCCTAGATATCAAGGTCTTATGCCCGAAGATTAGTTACTCTTCCTTCAGGAGGTGAGTATCACACTTGTGACACTTAAGGACCAACATTTACCTTGGGATAAGGGTTCCCTAAGCGTAAAGAAAGTTGGAAAGATAAACGACTCGTAAAAGGGTATTCTGTTAATTTGTAAGCATAGTAGAATGCAATCAGAAACGTAATAGAAGACAATGTAATGTGCGGAAATAGTATGAACACAACAATTTATAGTTGTTTGGTTCGGATTGAACCTATGTCCACTTTAAGGGCTTTGATGATTTTATTTACGGAGGAGTTTACATAAGAAATCCCCAAATTGCTTTACAAGTTAGGGTTAGATCTCTTAGAAATGAGAACAAGATTGTAGAATGAGGAAAAATCCCCTAAAATGAGACTCCTAGGTCTTTACAGGCATATTGGGGGCCCCCTCGATTGCAGATTAAGAAGAAGCCCCTTTTGGATGTGATAACGTGGCTTCAGCTGCTTTTGCATTTTTTGGTTCTGGTTGCCTTAGTTTCAGCCACCTTTTTAACATTGTCAATGGATATATAATATCCTTCGGTGTGTCGGCCTTGGCTCTCGGAAAGCTGGTCTTGGTCTTTGGAGCTTCTCTTCGATGTTGCCCCTACCTTTCATATCGGTATAAAGCCAGTTGGTATAGATAGTTTTGGGAATGGCTTTCGGCTTTCGAGGATAAGCTTTTGGCTTCCGGTGATAAGCTTCTGGTTTTGCCTTTAAGTCTTAGTAGTATTTGCTTTCATGCTTCAACTTCGCATGTTCCGGGATTTGTCACTCTTTTTGGTATCGACACTAAGCAAGTTAGCATGGATAGATCTTCTCAGAATCTTTGGTTTTCTCTCAGTGAATCTCGGAAGTGGGTTACGACCTTCTGGAAGGATGCTTTCAGTGCATCTTCTATTAAAGCTGTCTCTCGGTGGATGATAAACTTCAACTCTGACAGCAGTAATACCCCGCATTTTTAAATTAAATAAAAATAACATTTGAAAAGCATTCAGAATTTGATCACGGAATTAGCATCATTGCATCCGTGGCGATTTTCTGAGCAATTTAAACCCACTACAACAGAAATTGTCTTTTATAGCGGTCTATAGCCGCTATTAATAACAGTTATAGCGGTTTGATAAATGCTGTATATGGTCATGTTATAAAAAACTGCTGAATATTTATAACACATAAAAAAACGCTATAAAAGAGCTTGATTTTATAGCGCAAATTTTCCGCTATGTTATTTAAAGACAATAGCTCATCCTTACCGCTATTAAACATATAAATCTCAACGAAAGTAAGAATATTTATAACACATTGTAGCCGCTATAACATATTTATTCTATAGCGGCTATATGACGCTATTAAATCAACATGTTATAGTATTGCTAAATCTGTTTACAACCCATACATGCCGCAATCAAAATGAATCTTCATAACAATTTAAAGAGCAATGTATGAACGAAAAATATAATAATCAACAAATATATTGCATATTCATTGTAACAAAATGAAGTGTCAACAAAAATAATTTCAATACATGAGTTATCAAATTCAATACATATGTTTCCATTTCCATATTGATGTCAATTTAAGTACACAAAAAAAAAACGTAGTTTATACATAAAGTCTACAAGTACCAAATGCATCACTAAGAACTTCAACTGCTCAAAGCCTTTTTTCCATCAAATAGTCGATGAATACTTTGCAATCACCTGATCCTAAAAAGATCTGATCTACTTACATACAAATGACCTTGCTTCCAAATAAGCTTTTCTGCAAAATGAAAAATTTCATAACTGGCATCCTTCATTCAAAAAAAAAGTACTAACTGCCTTCAGCCTGAATTTTTTCTATAGATTTGTCCACAATTGTCAACAACAAAATTTACCAGAATGTTTACATACAAGGGATGACTACATCCACAAAAGATGCAATTCTCTCTGCTATTTGTTGTTATTTATTTTACAAAATTTGGTTCTTATAATCCACTAAGTTGCAAGGCAACATGAAAAAAGCTAGCATATTGATCTATACTATTTGATTGACAACAGAGTGCGGACCAAAAATCAAATGTAAATTTTGATGTTTTAAAGAGTACAGAAACGCATCAAGTGGAGGGAGGATGGTAAGTTTCTGTTTCTATCACAAATATAATCCGAAAAGGGTTCGGTAACCTATTAATTCATCCTCACAAGCAAAAGGATTTTTTTTATGATAATCGTTAAATGGATATAGCTAGGGGTGAGCGTTTGGTTGGTTTGGTTTATCCGATGATAAATTTGTCAAACCAAACTAAAACCAATAAAAATGAAAACCAAACAAAACCAACCAAATTAAGTTTGGTTGGTTCAGTTGATTATCCGATTAAACCAAACTAAAAATGTTTTACACTTTTTGTTTGAAATATTCACTATAATTTGAAACAAATTATAAATATATGATTACAATGTTATTATTTTTTGATTTTTATGCATTTTAATATTAATTTTGACATATAGGTGATGATTAATATATACTTAAATAACTAAAATAAGCTACAATATATATTATAATACCGATTATTTCGAAAATATAGTAAAAAATTGGTTAGTTTGGTTAAACCGATAACCGAACTTAATATTTTTCGGGCCGATTACAAACCGATTTAATTTCAAAACCGAACCAAACCGACCAAAATAATTTGGTTTGGTTGGTTTATTTGGTTTAACCGAATAATGCTCACCCCTAGATATTGCATAATCCCACGCTATATGGCACAACATTTTTAATATATATTTTTTGAATAGAGTACTTACATATTTTGTTCATTTCACTGAAGGCACATATGGTTCAATGGAGTTGCTAGAGAATATGCAACAAATTCCATCTCGATAAACCGTATTTTCAAGGATCAAATTCTTGGAGACTCATATTGTAAGACTGGGGAAAGAAAACGAAAGCTCGATGACACTGTTGGATTTGAATTAATTTTCCCTTCATTGCTGAATGAATCCAAAAGTCTTGGTCTAGACCTCCCTTACCACATTTCTTGCTTGAAGAAAATTTCTATTCATGTTTATGAGGGCCATGCTTGTAACCAGTTGACATTTATGAGCATATATGGGCAATATATGCACTTCAAAGACTAGGAAATGATCGCTTTTTCAAGAATGAAATATCTGAAGCACTCAACTATGTTCATAGGCAAGCTCAAGAAAATTGGAAAATATTAACAATGAGAATTGGAGATAATACAAAGATCAGCAATAAATGGCAAACTGACTTTATTAATATAGCAATAAGGAGAAAAATGACATATTTATTTTACCTATGTTTAGACATTTGAAGGAAAATGACATACTTATTTTTCCAGGTACCTTTTATTTACCAATCTGCAAACATGTAAACATATACACAATTAAACATATACTATATGACACTAAAACACACAACACCAGTTAAATATATATAAGAGAGAAAGTGTAAAAATAATATAATCATATGTTATATAACTAACTTACAATCAAATGTTACATAACTAACTTACAAACATTCTCACATCCTAACTAGAATTTAATGAGGCTTGGGAATATTTGGATATTCTGGTAACAAAGTTGCTTTTCTATTGTATAAAAATAAATTTTTTTTCTAGGAGCTTTACCACAATTAGTCATACATGTACCAAGATTGCGACAAAGACCTATCAAAATTTACATTCAAAACTGGCAAATGTCTTACCCTCAAATTGTAATAATTTAAGTAATACTGAAAAGGAAAAAAAAAAAATCTTACCGACTGAAGATGCAGAGGAAATGTTTTCTAAGCGTCCTCATATACTGACCTTTTGAAACCTGCAGCCTTTTCAATGCCCAACAAAAACAAATATCAAAACTCTTCTCATACTTCTATACGAATGAGAGAAATATAGACATGGAGTTTCCAAGATCTATGCACTTCAGCATACCAGACATATGTTCGAACTGATGTTCCATATGTGCTTCCCGCAAAGCAATAATGGACTTGGTTTATAAACCATTCATGGTGCTTTTTAATTGTAGATGCACTCTTTGTTGCCTCTATTTCTTGTGGATCTATGACATGAAGCTTATATGCACACAAACTACAACCATACTATTCAATTTTCAAATTAACTTCATAATGCAAACCAAGCTAAGCTTACATAGTGTCAACTGGTGGAATTTTAACATTTGAAACGGTACAAATGGGATTCATCTACTATCAATCGACAAGATAGCTATAAAATATTATAATCATGTAATGCTATTAGGGAATTTTCTAGGAAGTTTTGAATTATGGGATGGTAATGATATTTTGAATTAAGATATTAATGAAATTTAGCACATCCGTTATACTTAATGTATACAAACTTGCCTTGGGTTATGCACTCTTCTGTGACTTCCGAATTATAAGATTCGCTTACTTTCCTAGCAATTCCTTTAACCAATCCCATTGCCTCAAGTTCATCATCTCTAATGGATCTTTATGATACTGCATCAAGACCGAGTATAGAGAATAAAAGGGCGATGTGGATAAAATCAATTGATTAAAAAAATGACAAAAATTAGACTTATTTTAACACAACATTGATACATGTAAAAGGGATTATAGTTCATTGAATTCATAGATAACTCATTGGCTTTCAGGCAAGAGAAAAGAGCAACGCCTCCTTTGACGGATTTGTCGCTATGGCTGCACAGCAAAAAAAAATCCATCTGTAGCGGAGGACTGGTCTCTACCTGCAAAGAAACAGCCACCAGCATAAAGTGCTACATCTGCTGAAAAGCAACCGAGGAAAAAAGAGCCTGCTACTGTTGTACAATAATATGCCAATTTAATATTACAGGAAATCCATTTTAAAATCTAATAGGAATATACAAATTCGTGATTCAAATTGTTATTTTGTAGAGGAATATGTTCAATGTTATATTGTGATTCAAATTTTACTACGGAGAGTTTCAGAACAATCTTCAAGCTGCTTTTCACTAAAACCAGTGCCTACAAAATTTTCCGTTACATTTGAAGTCAACAATTGTACCAAATAAAAGCAAAATGAAAAAAATAAGGATTTTTAGATCTAAAGTCAGCATTATATTTTATGTAAACAAGTTGCAGGTGTTATTTGTGGCATAATGTAACAGAAGGAAAATCAAAAAATCATGCATCAGATATACAGCTCCATCTAGATTCGGAGACTGTTTAATTCCAACGCTAATTCCAAATTATATCATATTTAAACGTATAAAAATAAAGAAATAGCATGGATAAATTCATTCCAAATTTATACAAGGGTTCCAAAAACAAAATTAGCAGTTTACACAAGAACAGAATTTTCAAATATGATACTTGCCTAAGAACAAAATTTTCAAATAATGAATAGCTTTACTGGAACCCACATCACTTGAGATACTGAATTTTTGATTTAATTGCTAGGCTATTGAATTTTTGATTTGGCAGAAATAATTTGTTTGCCATTTTGTTTCAATTTATAAATTTGCTTCCAAATGGACCATTCCCATGAGAATATTTTTTATATAAAGTAGTCACTCATAAATATATTCATTTTCTCCAGTCTGATTACCAATTCCTCCCCATTATTATTATTACTACTGTGATCACTCATCCATCATGGGTGATTTTGAATCAATCAATTTTATTATCAATTAACAACTATGATTGGGTTATCCATCATGCAAAATATTCTCTTATCCGTAGTTAACAAATGAATAAAGAAAAGACAAATCTTGATTGAATAAGGAAAAAGGTGATATCCAAAATTATTAATTGCTTCATATTGATTGCATCTTTTAGGAAATTAGATTTACATAGCAAAGCCAGATCATAAAGTGTTTTGAATGAACTTCTTATTCAACATGGAATATGCAAGATAATTTTCTGGTAAAAGGAAGTTTATTTTTCATTAAATGAAATATATGTGCAGTAAGTATTGTCCCAACTCCCAATTGTTTGTTCTTTTCTTTTGGCATGCTATAATGGCATTAATTGTTAACCATATTCGATAATAATCGGGTATGTTTAGGTGGTAAAAAGACTTTCTATTAATGTATTTTTATTCTTCCATCTATATTAGTATGTTTGCCATAGATTAATTTTTGAGCGGATATAATCTAATTAGTTGTCAGCATTTAAATATGCAGTAATCTACAATCAAATCTTTTTAATATTTGAGTGATACTTTCCTTCAATACTTACGTTTAATTGATAGACCGGTTTCTTCAAAAGGACAAATTTTCAAAATAAGCTATTTTTTTAAACAAATAGCAGAAATAAGTCAGTTTTAAAACTATTAGCAGAAATAGGCCAGTTTTTGCCACCTCAGCAATGAGGTGGCAACTAGATAAAAAAAAATCATCGGGGGCGCACTTGGCAAGTGCGCCCCTCAAAATTTTAGCTGGAGCACTTGGGAAGTGCGCCAGTTAAAATTTTTAAGGGCGCACTTGGCAAGTGCGCCCCTTAAAATTTTAGCTGGCGCACTTCCCAAGTGCGCCAGCTAAAATTTAAACTAAAACCCTTAACGCTTCCTACTGCTCCCTGTTACTCTCTGCCATCCTGCTTTTTACTATTTCGGGTAAAAAAGTACTGATTCGTACCATTCTTCCACTGGCTCCAAAAAACCCTAAAATCTTCAAAAATTATCAAAATAAATTATCAAAATAAACAAGGTTTATTGATTGGGTTACTTCTACCAGCCATTACACATCAATTTGAAGGTATTGATTTAGATTAAACTCAAACCCTATCTCAAATTCTTATATTTGTCAAGTTCATTCATACCCTAGGTTTAGTTTTTCTTCCTTTCTTATGGTACTAATATTTGTTTAACAATTAATTATCCTTATACCTTGCAAAATTTTCATTTAGACTATGTCC
Organism: Allium sativum; assembly: GCA_030737875.1. Classification (NCBI taxonomy): domain Eukaryota; kingdom Viridiplantae; phylum Streptophyta; class Magnoliopsida; order Asparagales; family Amaryllidaceae; genus Allium; species Allium sativum. The sequence continues at coordinate 828,220,996 of CM060913.1, forward strand.
GATTTCATCCCTATTATTTGCTATTTTGATGGAAAGTTGAACTTAAAAGAAAATAATACAACGGTGTATGTTGGTGGCAAACAAAAAGGCTCAAAGGTCAAAAAAATTTGCTCCTACCATGAATTAAAGGAAACGGTGTATAGAGTTACAAAAATTGATTCACAAAAGAACGATGTACGATTGGTAAGCAAGTGGGTGACGGATTCTGGATCTTCTGCTATTGATGTAAATGATGATGATGATGTCGATGCAATGTTTTCGGTTAGTATGAAAGTTATTGAGTTATTCGTAATAAAAGAGGAGCTGAGACATGAAGAGGCAATGGATACTAATTTAAACCAACATTCTACTCAAATTATCGAAACTATTCCGAGTTGTGCTCATCAAAGCAATCCAACTCCAATATTTCCTCCATTCATGAACACAAAGTAAGTTTGTAAATTTTGCATTTGAGTAGTTAAAATTCATAGTGTTATGATCTCATACTTTTTTTAAACAGTTATACGGTGCATGCGGGTGGTTCAAGCTCTAGGCCGACAAATGATGATGTAGGCTGTAGCTCACCACATATTGATAGCATGCAAATTGCTTCAATGGATAATGATATTGATAAATCTAATAAGAGGACTAAAGCAATTCATTTATTCATCAACACCATTGCAGTACAAAGCAGATGGCGGCTACAAGATGAGATGAAGTGTTAACCCTAAAGCAACACAAGAGGCCTTTATATATAGGCTAAACATAACACAAAAGACAATATTGCCCTTAAGAGACTATTAATTACGTTAACATCCCCCCTCAAACTCATGATGCGACAGCAATGAGCATCGAGAGTTTGTCAGTCAGAAACCGGAAACGTGAAGATGACAAAGATTTAGTGAACAAATCTGCAAGTTGCAAGGAGGAAGAGACAAATGGCAATGTCAAAGTGTCATTCTGAAGGTGATGGCGAGTAATATGGCAGTCAATCTCAATATGCTTGGTCCTTTCGTGAAAGACGGAGTTATGAGCAATTTGAATAGCACTTTTATTATCACAGTACAAAGGAGTTGGTCGTTGTAAGGAAACACCCATATCAGCAAGCAACCATCGTAGCCAAACAATTTCACAAGTAGTAGAAGCCATGGCACGATATTCTGCCTCTGTCGAAGACCGAGATACAACGTCCTGCTTCTTACTTTTCCAAGAAATTAGAGAATCTCCTAGGAAAATACAAAAGCCAGTAGTAGATTTGCGATCAGTAGGATCACTAGCCCAATCTGCATCAGAGTAAGCACATAACTCCAAAGATGAAGTAGAAGAAAGCAAAAGAGTCTGAAACTGAGTGCCATGGAGATATCTCAAAATGCGAATAACAGCAGCCCAATGAACTGTAGTAGGAGAAGTAACAAACTGACTGACTATGTGAACAGCATACGCAATGTCAGGACGAGTGATAGTGAGATAAACCAAACTTCCAACAATCGTTCGATAAAGATTAGGATCTGGCAATGGAGATCCATCAGAAATAGAGTATCGAGCATTGAGCTCAATTGGAGTATCAACAGTCTTATTATCTGAGAGACGAGCGCGCTCGAAGATATCAGAAATATACTTGGATTGAGAAAGAAGATAACCTTTTGGAGAAGAAGCAACTTCAATACCCAAGAAGTAACGAAGGGGACCCAAGTCTTTCATAGCAAAACTTCGAGTCAATTCAGACTTCAACAAGTTAATCCCAACAACATCATCGCCTGTAATAATCATATCATCAACATAAAGAGAAAGCAAAATTCGACCAGACGAGGTACACTTGACAAACAAAGCGGAATCATGGTTACTTGAGTAAAAACCAAGAGAAGTAATCACAGTAGAGAATTTCTCAAACCAAGCACGGGGAGCCTGTTTGAGACCATAAAGAGCTTTCTTAAGTTTGCAGACTTCACCGGGTTGATGATTAACACCAGGAGGAGGAGTCATATAGACTTCTTCATGAAGATCTCCATTCAAAAAGGCATTTTTAACATCCATTTGAGTAATATTCCAGTGACGAACAGAAGCAACTGCAATGAGGGTTCGAACTGTAGTCATTTTTGCAACAGGAGCAAAAGTCTCCTCATAATCCAGACCATATTCTTGAGAATAACCTTTAGCAACTAAACGAGCTTTATACCTTTCAATAGATCCATCAGCTTTAGTTTTAATCTTATAGATCCAACGAGAACCAATAGCACGTTTTCCTGCAGGAAGAGGTACTAAATCCCAAGTATGAGTCTGATGAAGAGCAGTCAGTTCCTCAGCCATAGCACGTTGCCAATGAGGATCACGAACAGCATCTTTGTAAGATGAAGGCTCATAGAGACAATGTATAGAAGTAAGAAATGAAGAAAATGAACTGGAAAGACAAGAGTATTCAAAATCAGGTCGTCTAGTAGAATGACGGTTTCTGATAGGATATCGACGTTCACTAACATCTATTGTCTCAGAAGGTGATTGAGTGGTTGTTGAGTCAATGGAAGTGTCTGGAATTTCAGCAGGAGGTGGCGCATCATCATCAGCAGTAAAAGGATCAATATGAACAAGGTCAGACATAGATATATTGTGAGTACGATCAGGAATTGTAAAATAAGGAATATGTTCAAGAAAAACAACATGGCGAGAAACATATAGCTTGTGACTGACTGGATCAAAACAACGATATCCTTTTTGTCCTGCACCATAACCAAGAAAAACACATATAGCAGACCGTGAAGTTAGTTTACTTCGTTGGACATGAGGAAGAAGAACAAAACATGTGGAACCAAAAACACGAAGAGAGGAATAATCTGGTGGACAACCATACAACTTCTCATAGGGAGACAAGCCAGAATTATGAGAAGTAGGAATTCTATTAATCAAATAAACAGAGGTAAGAGCTGCCTCTCCCCAAAATTCACTTGGAACACTAGTAGACAATAAAAGAGATCTAGCAGTTTCAAGAATATGTCTATGTTTTCTTTCAGCAACCCCATTTTGTTCAGGAGTATCAGTGCAAGAAGTTTGATAAATTGTACCATCTAAAGCAAGAATTTCCTTAAAAGCATGAGAAGTATATTCTCCCCCCAAGTCACATCTAAAACATTTGATAACAGCTCCATGCTGAGTTTTAATAAGAGATCGAAACTCATTATAGATTCCAAAAAATTCTGAGCGACTTTTCATAAGATAAATCCAACAATAACGAGTGCAGTCATCAATAAACGAGACATAATAACGAGAGCCTCCCTTTGTAGAAACAGGAGAGGGTCCCCAAACATCAGAATGAATAAGATCAAAAGGTGCAATAGAAAAATTATTACTTTGGGGAAAAGGCAAAGCAGAAAATTTTGCAAGTTTACAACCACTACAGTCAGAAATGTCATGAGTTTTCAATTCTCCCAAAACTCCAGTAGACGCTAAGAATTGTAATCGAGACTTAGAAACATGACCCAAACGAGAATGCCACAAATAAAACATAGACGATGACGGACTCAAACGAAAGGACGAAACATCCACACCAGGAACAGAAGCTGCAATCTCTGAATTTTTTAACTGATCCAATACATAAAGTCCTCCTTCTCTATGGCCGGTCCCAATCACTTTCTGTGACTTTGGATCCTGAACATAACATGCAGAAGAAGAAAAAAAAAACCAAGTAGCCATTATCACAAATTTGACCAACAGAAGCAAGATTTAATGCAAGTTTAGGAATGTAATAGACATTAGATAAAGACAGAGACGGTGTAAAGACTGAACCAACACCTTGCACAGGCATAGATGTACCACTAGCACTCATGACAGGCATAGAAAATTTATGAGCCAAGGAATTGAAAGAAGATAAATTAGGTGACATATGATTTGAAGCGCCTGAATCTAAAATCCAGGCAGAAGAAGAAGATATACTTGATGAATTAGATGACAAACCTTGTTGAGATGTGGTTGACATAGCATGTGGCTGAGATGCAAGAAATTTCTGAAATTGTTCAATCATTGAAGAATCTAAAGTAGGAGCTGTAAGAGCATTGTGGGGGCGAGGAAGAAGAGGAGGTCCATTATGAGGAATTGGTGGTCGAAAATTTTTCAATTGCTGAGGTTGCTGATAGAACTGCTGCTGCTTTCTTTTCAGTGGACATTGAGATTTCCAGTGACCTTTTTGTCTACACAAACTGCATTCATCACGAGCAACTGGAACATAAGGTTTGACTTGCGAATTTGAACTTGGTCGTGGAGGCACGGCAAAGACTGATGGAGTAGAGACTTCCTTTACAACAGAAGACTGAAGACGAATTTCTTCTGCCAAAAGTTCACTAACAACAGAATCAACAGAAGGTAGCGGATGACGATGTAGAATAGACCCACGAAGTCCTTCAAACTCGTCACGAAGAGCCATCAAAAACTGTACCAATCTTTGTTCTTCTCTTCGTGCAATATATGGTCCAAAGGCGCGTAATTCAGCAGATTCAGTGAGCGCCAACTGATCCCACAAATCTGTCATAGCATCATAAAACTCCTGAATACTCATGCTTTTCTGCTGCAGAGCACGAATATCAGACTCCAATTGGTACTGTTTTGCAAAATTGGACTGTGTATACAATCTAGCAAGATGATCCCAAACCTCTTTAGCTGTCTCATATTTTGCTAATTGAGTACCTATCGAGTGCTTGACTGAGTTATTAATCCAAGTAATGATTTTAGAATTTGCAATCTCCCATTTGTCAAACAAAGACACATAATTAGCAGCTGTTCTATCCACAGGCTTAGTAATGGCACCCGAAACATAACCCCATTTTTGTTTACCTTTCAAAAAAAAATTCATCACATAACTCCAATAAACATAATTTTTACCATCTAACTGAACACTAACAGCTTGGAGTGAATCATCTCTAACTTCATCCATCTTAATAAATCACAGAATAGCCAAAATACTTTAGAACTGAAAAAACCAAAGCAAGCAAAAGAAAGAAAACAAGTCCAAAATAAAAGAATTCGGGTCTGGGATTCCAACTTTCAACTTCGGGTCTGGGAGACTTCGGGTATAGGAGAAATCGGATCTGGGGAAACCGATTTGGGTTTGGGAAATCGGGTCTGGGTCTTCGGGTCTGGGGTTTCGGGTAAGGGTCTTCGTTTGGGTCTTGGATTTAGGGTCTGGGTCAACGTCGGTTTCGGTTTCGGGTAAGGGTTGCTGAACGTCGGTTTCGTGGTGGAGGCTGCTGAACGTCGGTTTCGTGGTGGAGGCTGGTTTTGGATCGGAAATTGCTGGAGATGGTGGAGGCTGAGATCGGTTTCGTGGTGGAGGCTGAGATCGGTTTTGGATCTAAAACCGTTGGCTGAGATTGAGAACGGGATTGAGGCCAAGATTTTTTTTGCTCGTGAGGGTTTCTGAAGGTGAACGAGATTGAATGAAGAGGATTTAAGCAAAGATGCAGATTAGATTAGAATTGGCTCTGATACCATGATAAATCTAATAAAGAGGACTAAAGCAATTCATTTATTCATCAACACCATTGCAGTACAAAGCAGATGGCGGCTACAAGATGAGATGAAGTGTTAACCCTAAAGCAACACAAGAGGCCTTTATATATAGGCTAAACATAACACAAAAGACAATATTGCCCTTAAGAGACTATTAATTACGTTAACAGATATGACATGGATGGAAAATATGGAAGCTAACAATGATCCACTTGAGTATGGAATTGGTAATGCGAATGAAAACGAAAATAATGAAGCATCGTTGGTGCAAGAAGAGGAAGATGATAATAACGAAGAAATGGAATTTGAGATGCCTCTGACAGACGATTTATGTAGTGCACAAATTATGGCAGCATCGTTGATTCAAAATGTGGCTCCTATTAGAGAAGCATTTACTGCAGATTGTGTTGATTCGGGCTTTCATGTTGGAATGCAGTTTCAAACCAAGGAAGTGCTTATTCAACAGCTTAGTGAGTGGTCTATAAAAAATTCTGTCTCTTTTAAACCTGTAAAATCCCGCAAAAAACAATACACTGCAATTTGTAATGTCGATAACAATTGCAAGTGGAGAATACATGCTATTGTCCCAAAAAAATCATTGACGGGAAGGTGGGAAGTTAGAAAATATGAAGGCAATCATTCTTGTGTTAATCCGGTCATCAATTCTAATCACAAGCAAGCGACAAGTAGATTTGTTGCTAACAAAATTCTTCCTTTTGTGAAATCGGATTTGAATACCACTCCCGTTGCGATTCAAGTTTTGATGTCTGAAACTTTTTTCATCAAAATAAGCTACTTCAAGGCGTATAGTATTGCGGAAAGCACTTGAGACAATTTTTGGAGATTGGGAAACATCTTATGCTGAGCTGCCACAATATTTGGCTACTATTAAAAAACATAATCCGGGAACCGTTTTTAAGATTGAAAATGAAAGAATCACGAATGACAAAGTTCGTTTCAAAAGTGCATTTTGGGCATTCGGTGCTTCTATTGATGGCTTTGCAAAACACCGATCATATGCATGCGAACTGTAGAGATGTATAATCCTGATCGAGTGATGCGACAATTTGGTCTTCAGCAACACATCCCTGAGCCTTGCGAAGCAAAGCCGAATTTGCATTTTGTTATCATTCAGTGGAACGATAGACATAACTGTATTGTTCATCATGAAATTCCTACCACTCATATTTCAGCATACTTGACTTGGTATTGGTCGATCACTCGAAGATTCATTCTTGCGGATCGGGCTCCTCAGGAACGAGCATACACCGCTCGTGCATCGCTTGAGCAAGATGTCGTACGTCTTTTACTTTACTTTATTGTTTTAATTTGTTGACTTAAATCTTCTAATATGTGATTATAAATAACACAATTTGCAGGTCGATGTGCTAGAGACGGTTGGTAGAGGATTGGAGGATATTGGACATGGTCGAGTACCGGAGCACGACGTCCAACCACGATGTATTAGCTTGAAAAAAAATCATTGACACGTTACTCTTTAGACGTAGACTGGAACGCCCGGGAGAGCGAAGAACTAAAAGAAGACATGATCCTTCTCCAGCTCCACCTCGACAAGACCCAGCTCAATCGCAGGCGGCAGGACATTCTCAACCTCCCCCTACTCAAGATTAAACATCGCCATGAACGTATTTATAAGTGTTGTATTAGCGTATGTTTGTGTTTTAGACTTATGTTTATGTTTGAAGTTTATTTAGACTTATGTTTGTAATCAAATATTGACGTTGTTTTTTCATATTTATGTTTGAAGTAGATTCATATATGTGTTATGCTTTATTTGGGCTAGCGTATGTTTGAAATTGATTCAATTTACAGTGAAAACTGCTATGAAACAATTGTATAGCAGTTGTGAAGTAATTGGGTCGAAAAAGAGATGCTGCTGTTGCACAACAGGTTGAAAATATAACGGGCGCGCTTGACAAGTGCGCCCGTGTTATTTACAATGGGCGCACTTGACAAGTGCGCCCATGTTATTTATAAGGGGCGCACTTGGCAAGTGCGCCCCCGTTGATTTTTTTTATATATTTGCCACCTCATTGCTGAGGTGGCAAAAACTGGCCTATTTCTGCTAATAGTTTTAAAACTGGCCTATTTTTGCTATTTGTTTAAAAAATTAGCTTATTTTGAAAATTTGTCCTCTTCAAAAATAATATAAAGTGTACTTGAGTAATTTCCAGTTTTATCTCCTTAAAATACACAGATGCCTAGGTTGTTTTAGATCAGATTTTGTTCCAGTTTTCCATTTATCTTCACAAATTCGTAATTTCTTCAAAAGTAGACAATATGTGTCATATATTGAAACATACTCATTTAACTTTAGACTATAAAAATATAATTAAAATTGGCTATTACTTTAATTGGTCTTTGATTTAGACATGGTCCGAATACTTCAGTCATATTACTTTATTTTCATTGCCATTGAATTATATATTGCTTTAATTTCACTAATTTTATCCCATTAGTTTGAAAATTTACAAATAGGCTGGATTTCTCCTTTTTCCCTCATATTATTTTCCTGATAATAAATAATAGCTTGAAACTTTTATTAGCATGGACTCTTGTAAGAATATATTAGTAGGTATGCCATGTGGGGAAACTAATATGTTTCAACGAGGCTACTTTGAAGTTAATCCAATATGAATATGCAGAATGCTTGGTAGAGATTCATCATGATAAAGAACTACTAGAATTTATATTATGTGGTGATAAGAACACAAGGGTAGACATTGAATATGAATCTATGATTAGATGCCAAGTGTTTTGGTCATTAAATCTCTTAAATATGTATGCCTAGATTGCTGCAACACAATGCTCAGAATCACCTCTTGTTCCAATCTTCTCTGAATGTAATGTTGACTAAATGGTGCACCTATAACTAACCAAAAGCATGCGCCAGTTTAGGCTCAACGAGCATAGAAACCACTGGGGGTTTTCGAAAGATTTCACAAAAAGGCAGTTGAAGTCCCAGAACACTCTATGCACCAAAGACAAACAACCTGCCATTGTTAATCATCATATGGCTACACATGCAATCTCTATTAACCCATCCATTCTAGGTCCATATCCTTCCAAATCTTCAACAACGCTCTCATTAATGACTTGTCCCTTACCAATCCACATACCACTGCTACACTTAATATTCCAATGGCATGTGATACTCTTATACGTGATACCAACATGTATGCACAGGTAACATATCTAACACTATTCTCAAACATGTATCTCCATTTCTTGCATTTAACCAAACAATTCCTTTCTCTCTATCCAGGCCAATCCTTACTTTAAAGCAACTGCCCACCACTACCAACGATTTCTCCCATCTCCTTGATCCTCCGCACTTTGTAATCCTAACTCATCACTCAATCTTCCCCCTAATTCATTGAACTATAACCAACTATCAGCTAAACATTGAACTATAATGCATCTATCAATGTAACCACATCAAAACTGAGTTTATCTCAATTTTCAATTATAATTAGCCAATTAATAATAATAAGGAATCAATGTTGTCCATGCTCATAAACAAGTTGACATTTAACATATTATGACTATTATATGAATAGTTTTACTGGAACCCATATCACGTAACATTCACATTATCAATCTTATTTCCATACCTTTTAATGATAAGTTTTGATAACCATTGGTATAATTTTTTCATACAAAAGTCAAAAAAAAAAAAAAAAAATACAATTAATAGTTATTTATTCATCAATAAGAAATCAATATTGTCCATGCTCATAAAATGGGAGAGTAAAATTCTTACTTTTACATATTTGTAAACAAATTTCACAATTTCTATTTTAACTACAAACATATAATTTACACTAACAACCATATATGCATTACAAATCTCTAAGTATATGATATTTCTTGATTTAAATAATGTATGATCCAAAATTTGAACTTTAAGGTTTACGTTTTGAATCTAGTTTTGAAACCTGACATGCTACTGTCATGCACCATTACAAAAATGTTTTGCAAATTAGGTGGAACAAAGCTACAAACACCACCACTAGTTGTGTGTGCTTATCGATTATTCACTGCATAGCAACTATGCAGTTCTTATTCTTTTCAATGTATTCATATTCAAGTATCAGTCAGGGGAAATAAACCCATGAAGGAGTATAGCCCAGTATTTTACATGTATAGAATATAATCATAAACAAATCATCTGGTATGCAAAAATTGCTCTGATACCAAACTGTTGGGGTTTTGTGCGCAGCGGAAGTTTGACAAAACGCCCGAAAAACAGGATCTTTATCACCCAATCACCTGAAGATGAATTTGATTGGAAAAAAAAAAACACAAATAATATCGGAAATATGAGCACACTATATTTCACCCAACCACCCTCTTTATTGATTCACTAATAAAAAAATTTGTTTACAATCGATCTTAACTATCGTTATAAAAAATTACAGCTTGAACCAATAACCTTATTGAGAAATAAGTAGAGAATATCTAATGGCTAAATAATTTGAAGGAGAACACTCAATTTGGAATAGCTAGAATGATCACTCTTGATGGCTCTCACCCAACAGTCTTGGTGGCTCTCACCCAGTCTTGGTGGCTCTCACCCACATGGTGGCTCTCACCCACATGGTGGCTCTCACCCGCATGTAATGAAGATGTCAGCTGACCCTTTTTATAGAGAGAATTGCTTCATGCCCAAGAAAACTTGGCATACAAATTATCTTCATATTTGTTATAAAACTATTTGGATAAGCACCAAATATCCTTGCAATAAATGTCCACAAATATAGCAATCAATATCTCACCATAAAATCTAGCATCAAATCTCTTCATCAAATCTAGCACCAAATCTCTTCATCAAATCTAGCACCAAATCTAGCAGCAAATCTCTTCACAAAATATGTAAGATTATTTGTTGTCCAAAATTGTGATTTGCGTATAACCGATTTCAACACTCCACCTTGATACCAAATCACAACATCTCCTCCACTCAAACAATAGTCCCTTAGCTCTCACTTTCAACCACTTCTTTCTCAATTAACACCATCTCAATTTTAATGGCTACGAGATAAAACCATCATGTCTTCTCTTCAAGTCCAGGCCCAATTGATTTACAGGCTCAATCACACCTTCTTGATTTCATCAGGCCACAAGATTACTTAATTGAGTTCCAGGTTCAATCACACCTCCTTTTTATCGATATACGCCTACCACTTGATCCCTCTTCATCTACATGGATCCCTCGAGAATTATCAACGTGAAGACAACAATCGATAACATGATCCTCAACGGATCCTCAGCAGTGATCAAAACCAACCTCTCCACCTTGCTGCGGACTAGGTTCTTCATTCCAAATTCTCAAAATCTCCTACTCCATAATAGCCATCCATGAAAGCAACATCATCTCCAACATCTACAATCTTCAATCCAAAATCACTCCAAGCTATGCGATGAACTAGCTCTGATACCAATTTGTTATGCAAAAATTGCTCTAATACCAAACCGTTGGGGTTTTGTGCGCAGCGGAAGTTTGACAAAACGCCCGAAAAAAATGATCTTTATCACCCAATCACTTAAAGATGAATTTGATTAAAAAACAAAAAAACAGCAAAAATAATATCGGAAATATGAGCACACGATATTCCACCCAACCACCCTCTTTATTGATTCACTAATAAAAAATTATTTACAATCGATCTCAACTATCGTTATAAACAATTACAGCTTGAACCAATAACCTTATTGAGAAATAGGTAGAGAATATCTAATGGCTAAATAATTTGAAGGAGAACACTCAATTTGGAATAGCTAGAATGATCACTCTTGGTGGCTCTCACCCACCACTCTTGGTGGCTCTCACCCACATGTAATGAAGATGTCAGTTGGCCCTTTTTATAGAGAGAATTGCTTCATGCCCAAGAAAACTTGGCATCCAAATTATCTTCATATTTGTTATAAAACTATTTGGATAAGCACCAAATATCCTTGCAAGTCCACAAATATAGCAATCAATATCTCTCCATAAAATCTAGGATCAAATCTAGCACCAAATCTCTTCACCAAATCTAGCAACAAATCTCTCCACAAAATATGTAAGATTATTTGTTGCCCAAAATTGTGATTTGCGTATCACCGATTTCAACATTATCTACATGTCATACGTTGGTGGGTTAAAAGGTTTCAATTTGGAGTAGAACCACCACAACTATGCAACAATTACAACTCTAGCGGTCAAGGTTCTTAAAGTTGCAATAGTAGCAATAACAAAAAAGGATATTAACAAGTATAATTCACCAACCTGATTGACTCCTTGTGTTGATCATCTTTATCAAGCATTATGAGCTTTGGTGGTGAGGAATAAGCATACTGAAGTCTAAGAGCAGAGAAGTCATCTTTCTCCTCTTCAATAAATGCCACAATTTCAGGATAAAAAACAAGCTTTCTCATGCACACCTGTAATCATGATCATCTTAGTAGTCTACGTCAACATATTGATAGGAGCAACCATTTCTCTTTTAAGTACTTGATTTTCTTACTCTTTCACAAATTAAGGGATTACTGAAAACATGTGACTTACACTCCAAAAGAAAATACAAAAAATTGGTTACATTCTCATGATAATTGCACATAGCCCGCTTTGTCTTCTATTGCAGTGTGCATGTATCTTTTCAGAATATAAAAAAAGATAGGCTCACACTGATCCACTGGTTAGCTTGTTTATTAGCGCATGCCATCAAATTCTTAGATCCTTCGAGTAGGTTCTGAGAAAATTTCAAATAGGCAACGAATAGCTGATATTGTCATGGTGTTAATGATTGAATCATAAGATGAAAGGGTGGTATTTGGTATTCGAGAATACAAAGAATCACAAGAAGTCAAGTGCGATTACGAGAACAAAGAGTTTGAGAACAAAAAGTCTCGTCAGACTCGAGCAGCAAGCCACACTAATCAACCTTCAAATCAGATCGACCTAATGTTTTACTAGCCATGACATACCCCAGTGGTTGACCAATGGATCTGGGTTGCTAAACCGATTCAGATAAAGCTACCAAATAAAGTTCTAAAGTACATCCTTTTACCTGTGCTTTCATCTATTTTGATATCTCCCCAACTCAGCGTTTCGCATTTGAAATAACCTGAGCAACAGAGATAAGTACACAATTATAATTTATAAAGCAGTAGGCTCTTAATGGGTGTTTACCCAAGCAAATGGTATTTAATACATCGTGCTTATAATTTTTTAAGTAACATTTACACTATTAAGACATCAGTTCTATATGATTTTACAACAGAGCCACTCTTCAGCATTAAGAATTTCATAAAAGATATAAATTATGGTTTAGACCTGCACTCTTCGGTATGATGCTAACGTTCTTAATGGTTCCTTTGCCTTAAGCATTCGCCCACTACGCTGATCTATGTTAACCATTTGACAACGACTGCACCCACCCAAAGACTACAAGAAACAATAATCATTCATTCAATACATTATTATTATTATTTAAAAGAAAAATGAGGAAGTAAAAATTGTAAATTCGGTGGAAGTAAAATTCAAAATGACAGACATCCAAGTGCAGAATAAAACCGAAGTTAATGTCAGCATACAGTCAAAAAACAATTCATCCCAAGAAATTACTCATATATTACTAATAAAACACTCGCATGTGACAAGATGCACCTAAAAAAGTAGGCTAAGTTGAACAATACAAGATGGATTCATCATAGGGTATAAAGGAGTTACAATGTACAAATTACTAGAAAAATCCAAGCTCTTTGTCGATGGTGGCCCGCAACAGAGTTGTTGTATTAAGCGAAATTGAATGCTAATTACTTCTCAGATTTCTCTAATATCATTGAACTAAATCATCCTTTTAAATGATATCATTCAGTAAGAATTAAAAGAGCATATACCGTGCATGGTTTAACAGGAAGAAACTCCCAATTGCAGCAGGATGTAGAGACATGAGGGATTTTGCTGCCTTTTTGACAGCTTCCATAGCCGTCATTTAGCTCGTTTTTAAATTAGCTCTATTTGTTCATGTAAAGTTTTCAGTCAAATACTGAAATAATTCCATTTGTCATTTATGCAGTTTTACCTTAATCAACGGTGATGTTCTTTGCATTTACGAAGTTTTACCCTAAGCAACGTGAGCATGACAAATAACAGTGAGGTTCTTTGCATTCATGCAGTTTTACCCTAATCTACAAATCCATCCTCGCAAATACATAATGGATTCAAATCTACAACATGTAAAATAATTAACAAATTTACACGAGAATCGGGTTAGCATACCAGAATCCAAATTGAAGATTATATCCAAAAGGCACAGATGTAGCTTTGACAGATCAGTTATTCTGGGGGGAGAGAGACAGTAGTCGGTTGAGGAGATTGAAGGCAGATCGGTGGTGGTTTTCGGTAGATTTGTGGTTTTCGACAGATCGATGTTTTGTTTGTGAGGCATTGTTTTGGAGGAAGAAAACGGTTTTGGAGGGGAGATGTAATAATTCGTGAAAAGATGGAGGGAATCGGTGAATAGAGCATTACACTAATAATATGAAAAACAAAATCAAGCGCCAAAACAAGAATTAAGTGTAATTAATAACAGTTCAGAAAATTGTGTTATTAAAAAGCGTTATCAATATCATATTCTATTGTAGTGACCTATGGTTCGCAGGAAACAGATTTAAGATGAAAAATATATCTTTAATGAAATATTACAACAAACATGAAAAAAAGTTATAAGAAAAGAACAATGACCACCATTGTTTTTAGTCTTGTTATTAAAAATCTAAGTAGCTTAGTTGGTAAAGACATATCCCTCCCAAATGAGTGGTGAAAGTTTGAGTCATGTTGGCGCCATATTTTTATTTTAGAGGAGTGACTAAAATAATACATATTCTAAGAGGAAAATATGTATAAATGCACATACAAGGAAAATTATACATAAAAGTAAGCATAAAAAAATATATGTATACATGCATATGTAAATATATGCGTATATATGTGCAAAAATATATGATATGAAAGAGAAATCCAAAATAAACATGCAACTAATGAAAATAGGTAAGCAATAAATTACGGCATAACGATGCTTGAATTTTGAAAACGAAATAAAAGTTGCACGTATATATATATACGCGCGAATTCGAATGTTAAGATAAAAAGTACAAGTTAAGAGCAAAATATAATTAATGCATAATAAATGGAAAATGGGCAAGAAATAAACTGCCTTTGAAATTAGAGTTGATTAAAAGGAATAAAACAAAACTCATTAATTGCATTGATTAACGGCAAGGAACTAAAATATTGCATGTGTATATACACGCATAAATTTGAAATTCAAACTTAACCATGGTTTATACTTGGAATAAAATAAATTAGGAAAAAGCATACAAAGCAAGTAATCAATGATTTAATTAAATGTTAAACTAAGAAAAATGCAACATCGCATAAAATTTGCCTGGACCTAAATGGGTCGACCAATATTCTACCTGGGTTGACCTATGGGTCGACGCACCTATAGGCAGGTCGCCATAGGGGTCGACCTGAGCGAGTCTAGATCTGCTTTCTGTGATGTCAAATTTTTGATATGTGCTTTTCGGATTTTATTTTTAAGTAAATCTGATGGTTCAGACTTCCTTGTACACCTATAAATAGACTAGCAGGCTTAGCTCTAAACTTATATTTTCTGAGATGTTTCCTAGGCTCTTCCATTCTCTTCTTCCTTCAAATCTTTTCAGAAAATTAGAATATTAGTTTTAGGAAATTCTGATTCAAGACTTGAAGATAAAAGAATGTAAACCTACAAATAGGTGTTCAGATTTTTTATCAACGTAAGGTAAGCTCTTGAATCTGATTTATTTAGGTTTCTCTTCCTTTTTCCCTCTTTTTATAACATCAGATGTGTGAATCTGTGGTTGTTTTAATAATAGATTCAGTTAGGAATTTCACAGACCAACAAATCTGGATCAGATTCATGGATTGGAAAGTTGTTAAGTGAGTGGATTTAAATTATACCTCTTTAAATAATGGTATATTTACCATTTATATTCCCTGTCATTCTTATAACGTTAAATAATCTGAATTGTGATAATTGCAGTATAATTCATACTCAGTTATGCTAAGAATATTATTATTGTATAGGTTTATGCTATGAATCTGTTAATTAGGTTAAAATTTCTATAATACTGGATTTGCGAGATTTATAGTAAAAGTGAATACATTACAGAAAATATTGTTAATGACCAATTTGATATTATAAATCAAATTACAATGGAATTGGGAATAATAGTGGTAATTGAGATTAAATCTGCATAGAATATTTTATGAACATTTCTATTGTATAAAGCCTATTTCCATTAATCATCTGTCTGAACTGGGAATTACTATAAACACTGTAATTATGGAATTTACAATAAACATGAATATTTTCTTAAGAGAATTATTATGCCAAAAGGTTGTAAATAGAATTACAGAAAAATTTGGGAATAATGAAAAAGAATAGATATGCCTAATTTGTATGAAAAACTTACAGTAATTGGGAAATTATAGATAACCGCCTTTGAGACACGAGGTTTAGTTCAACTTGTGGTAGAAGCCTTCCCGGGATCGCTCGGCAAATCCAGCATCCACAAATGGTCAACTTAATGCGAGGGTCTGATGCATAAACAAATATAAAAATGTATATATGCAACATGAAATAAATAAATATGTAAATGACATTAACTATAATCAATTGAAATAAAAGATATGTTGTGAGCACAAGACAGTAAAGAGATAAATGCTACAATAGTAAGAGTTTGGTTAATATTAAAGAACCAAGGAAAATGTGATGAACGAGGAATATAACCTATTATAATTAATTACATAATGAGAATGCAATATAATAGGTAGACTTGTCCTAGGGACAAGTGGAAATTATGACATGGGTTATAATAAATATAAAGGGAACTTATTAATAAACCTTATTCACGAGAACTAAGTTAATAAGTAAACAACAACAATTTGTAATGATAGTGTAAGGTAAGGTTATGATTAAATAAGAAAGAAGAAGTTAGACTTATGGAATAAAATAAGTTAATTTAATCATATATTTAAGTGACATGTTAACAGAAAACAAGTGGATTGAGATAAGACATACTTAATTATATATTAAGTAGAACATGTTATTGTAATCTAAAAACCTGAAATTGGACAATGAATGACATGGTAATAATGTAAAAAGATTGTAGATTACTTTTGTTAATTACAATATAGGAATAACATGTTATAGGCTTACTAATGAACTTAAATGGGTTAAGTTATATCACTGAATTAATAAGCGAGGGGGATCCGTTCCTTAGAGAAATAAGGGGATCGGAGAAAACCTGGTAACTTCGACAAAAAGATAAAATGTGAATAATCAAGTTAACTGGTAAGCTTATAAGATAAAGCAAGTGCGTGATTAAACAATTAGACATATGGTCTAATAACATGACGGTGTGATGCGCTTGGACCAGTCCGCACGTCTGAAGGTGAAGAACCCAATGAGGTAGATCATCGAGGTGTCTAGAGGCACGAGAGGAGCACGTTTGTTTGATTCTTTTCCGTGATATTCTACTTATTGGCTCTGCGGGACTGGAAGGAAGCACGCGGCTTTTGAGGGACGTGGTAGGGTATTCCGTAGTAGTCCTCTGTTGCGGTGCATGCTCAGGCTGTACTCGCATAGGTTGGGTCTGCGCGTTACCAACGGTGAGTATACCTTGACTATAATGGTAGTTTGGCAGTCAGAAGGCTGTAGCGGTACGGCATTGAGTTGATTCAACGATTTGCCTACAGATAGCTGGTCAGGACAAAATAAAGGGTAGTAATCGTCGGGTACCTGTCATCGACAGTCACTGGGATGTGGAAAGACTAGAGCTAACACTACAGACCATCGAATCTTTCACTATCGAGACTTTAGTTGCGGGACACACCAATTTGGATGTAGATTGTTTGCTAGGGGCACGTCACTTAGCTCTTGATGTAGTCTTTCACTAGTTGAGGGAGGGGTCGAGGTGACCATAACCACCGTAAATGCAGACCATAGTTTAGTTATATGTACTTTAGGCCCTTTTAGCTGACCTATACAGATATGGAAAAGGCTCCTGACCGAGTTCCGGGCATTGGATGCAACCATATTATGGGACTTAGAGTACAGTAGATAGTATGTACGTGTGAGGATCTGGATACATGTTGTAACACCCCACCTCCATTAAGGTCACTCACAAAGGGAATGCCTTAACTTTGGTGGAGCGTTTTAGTAGACAGAACAGAAATTTACAAGACAGATAAACAATACTAAAGAAATTATAACTTTATTACAACGGAAAACAGAAATCAGTTTGGTTACATCTTTACCAAAAACTCAAGTACATAAATATCAGTCTTGTTCAGAAAATCATCAGAGTACAAAGCTGTAAAATCATAATCCCCACAGAAGCTGCCATAAGGAGTCAAGCCATACTTTAAGCACTCTAAGTACTTCAAGCAGAAGAAACCCGGATCAAGCTAAAGTATTCCCTCCCTGGAAAACCTGGGGGGGGGGGGGGAACGGAAGAAAAAGGGGCGAAAACAAGCAAGGTCAGACGTAAAGTCTGGCAAGTCCAGTGTCTTTCAGCATATGAACAGATAATAATAATTATGACATGAAAATAAGCTGGATAAGAGATAACAGTAACAGGAGCAGCATATGTACTTAGGTTAAACAGAAGAAACAGAATAATATTACTTTTCATTTCTCTGCACTAATACTAGTATAACAGGATTAGGTGTCACCCAATGTCTAAACTGAAACTGAAACGGGAATATAATAATTTCCACATAAGAGAGTGCTAGTAATGGGCCTTTACCACCCCAACAGAAACAGAATGCTAATAATGGGCCTTTACCACCCGAACAGAAACAGACAGAAACAGAGTGCTAATAATGGGCCTTTACCACCCGAACAGAAGGTACAGAAACAGATTAATCCCTATGGAAACGGAATGTAGAATTAGGTGTACACTAGTAAATAGGTCTTTACCACCTGAACAGACGGTACCATGCAGAAACAGACAGGTGTTACCACCCAATAGAAACAGACGGTACCAACAGAAACAGATAGAATTAAGTGTACCCTAAAACCCTACCCCAAGCGATCGGCTCCCTAATACATAAATACCCTGTGTCGGCCCCACAGTAGGGTGTATCACTCCCTAAAGTGATAATCAATTGGCACAGACCTATTTACAGATGTCACAGCGTCTTACATCCTCAGAGGCAGACCAGGATCCATGCACGCACATGACCCGGTTGGAACGCACCATCAACACCCCTCGCCATTATCAGAATGAACCGCTTATAATTAGTTCAGTAAGTGTGCCCGGACCCTACCTACTGTTGGGTTAAAGTTTGATACCAGAAAGGGTTACTGACTAATATGGGTCCCAAACAATAGATGACACAAGTAATTTTCCTCCTAACCTTGTGTCCCCAGACTAACAGATTTCAGATTAACTTGTTTACAAGTTTAGACATACAGAGTTCAGATCAACTGGTTCACAGATCAGACAAGTTTCAGACTAACGGATCAGATATACGGATTAAACAGATTTGTCTAACATTGTAATTGGGCCTATAGATTCACGAAACGGGTTTGTTAAATTCATTAGTCCAATTGGTTTAACCTTACCCACCCAACACGTTTTGGACATCATATTTTTCTCAGATTTGTATCAATTAAAAATTAACGCACAGACCTCTCACATTAGACTGACAGTTTGCGGCCACTGGTTAGGCTGGTTGGTTCCGGGTAGGTTTCTGCCGCAAACTGAGTCTAACCTCGGGTTTCAAGCATGTTATGACTAACTTCTCACATTAGAACCTATTGTTTGCGGCCATTGGATGTGCCGGGCGGTTCCGGGCAGGATTACGCCGCAAACTCATTTTAACCTCGAGTTAGCCCTGTTTCATGTTTAGCCAATGCATTCATTCGCAGACTATGCTAATATCAGACTAATCATGCTAATTTAACAAATTAACTTCTGTACAAGTTACAGCAGATTATTCGAGGTTCTATTAACAAGTTTTGCTCAATTTTAAATCGAGCCTACAGATTTACATACTTCAAATTTCAGCATTTCAGTTCCAACAGATTACGCCATTCAGCAGACTAAACAGATAACAGATCTTGCAGATTAGGCGATTTAGCAGGTCTAGCAGATAAGGCAAAATTTAACATAATTAGCAGATTAGGCAATTCAATCTAATTAGCAGTTTAGGCAATATAAAAGAACTAGCGGATTAGGCAATATAACAGATCTAATCGTTCCTTAAAGTTTCATTGACATATCTTGCCTAATTATAAATTTAGCCTAAACTTACATGCCCAAATCAAGGTCATAATTCATAATACAATATATGCCCCAAATTTTAGCCTTAATATTCTCATTTACAGTTTATGTCAAAACTAGATTTAATATTCTAGTTTACCATTTATGTCTAGGACTAATACACATGTAAATCATTCTCTATTATTGCCAATTTAGATTATGCCAACATATTTGTAATGCCAAATTAACTTTAATTAAGCCACGCCCAATCCCTGTATAACATGTTTCCACAAGTTCTCTAAATACTCATGAAATGGCCCTAGCAAAAGGAATAGGGGATAAACTCAAGAAAGAATAAGCATGCAATAATGAACCAAATACAATGATAATGGCCCTCTAGGCTCGATGTACATAACAATGAATGAGAATAAACTAGCAAAGTTACATACTAAATATGAGATCTAACATCATTAAGGGAATAGGCATAAGAAACTAACTACAATAGTTATAGGCAACTAACCAAAATAGTCATGGGCGACTAATTACAATAGTTTCTTATTCAATGTCATATGCAATAGTCTCATAGTCATGAATCATAGTCATAGGCAATAGTCTCATAGGCATGAATCATAGTCATAGGCAATAGTCTCATAGGCATGAATTATAGTCATAGGCAATAGTCCCATAGGCATCAGTTTCATGTCCAATTATGCATTATTATTTGTCCCAAAATTTAGCGTTCGTGCGATAATCTCTTATGAGATGTGGCGCAGGCTCGTGGTAGCCTGGCTATAGAACAGAAAGAAGAAAGAGGTACAGAATAGTTAAAAAAACAGATCTGACAGATAAGAATATACATAACTCAGATTCAGATTTATAATCATGCCACAACCATAATTAAAGTTTATATCGGAAAATAACTTTACTTGCCTTTCGTGGTTTTAAGAAAGGATAAATAAACTGTTGTTGATGCAGAAATGCTGGATTACTCTTCTCAAATTGTTGTTCTGGATTGTAAAAGAAAGATAGTTGTAGCTGTTCTCTTTTAATTCTAGTCAGAATTGGAAGAAGGTGTACTAGCTCTAGTTTTGATTCCAGCAAAGTAGCGATGTCATTTTTATTTTTAATTAGAACAGAGACAGAGTATAGACAGAATGAAATTGTGTAGAGAAAATGAGGCTAGAGGGCTGTTTATATAGGATTAGGCGGATGAATCTAGACAGAAAATGAGACCGGATACATCAGAATGGACCAGGTTCAAAAACTGGGTTTCGGGAGCTGGTTGACACCCCAGTCGACCTGAGAATGGGGAGGTCGACACCCCAGTCGACCTGGTTGGGGGGGGGGGGGGGGTCAACTCCTCAGTCGACATGGGTATATGGGCGGGAATTTTCCCGCCATCCTTCTCTGGGTTTGAATTTCGAATTTCTGGCTTTATTTTCGAGCTGTTTTATTTTATTTAAATTCCTGAAACTTCGGAGGGTCATAACTTGGTCATACGAACCCCGTTTTTCGAAAACTCGGACTTGATTTCATGCAGAATTCCGAGACGAATGAAATGGCGCAACCCGTTTCCCTTGATTCTTATTTTAAAAGTAAATTATTCTCTGATTTGTTACTTATACGTTTACAGAAAATACGGGGTGTTACACATGCATGCTGCACCGGGTGGTATATTGTAAACGTTAGGGAATTACTCCGTAATAAGACTTGGTTCGACTGAGGATTTTGGATACGGTAATTCGTACACTTACGTAGCATAGCTATGGTAGTTCTATGCGGAACGTGGAGTGGTAATATGGAGGTTCGTATGTCATTGGTGTAGGATGAGAGTGTATACGTTTCTGTGGCGTGGCGGCGGAGACCGTGCGAGGAGGGCACCATGGGGAGTACCTTAATATATTGAGGGTAGATACATATATAGTATGTTAGGTTAATCTACTGAGATGTAGATGGGTGTGACATGTGCATAAAGCCTTGAGTGATATTAACCTACAAAAACCTAATAAATAAGAAAATATAACTGAATGATATATGTAGGGTTATTTCAGAATGTCTAATTTAAGTCTAGTCGCCAGAACTTGTGTTTTGACGCCCTACTCATAACATACTCGTAGGTTAGGTTTTTGGCAGAGATATGATAGATATGGATACTGGTTAGGCAATATTATTACTTTGGTAAGGCTATATTTGATTATATTATATTTTATTCCATTCCGCTGTGAGATGTTTTCTGAGCTCTGATATATTTTACATATCTGTCTTTCCTGCAAGATGTCAGACAAGCCAACTCGAGTTTCGATGGACTGGGATTTTTGAAAAAAAAATCCGATCTATCGGAATTCAGGTTATTACAACAACTAATTTTGGGGATGTTTTCTTTGTGTCCCTGCTTCTTATGACTCTAACGTCTTTAACTTCTTCTGTCTCGACACTAAATTAATTAGTGCTGATAACCTTTTCGTCTCCTTTTGTCTGGCTTGATTCTTCCTGTTGTATTTCAGATAATATAGAATGCTTTCCTGGTTTCGGGTTTCAGGTCATGGGATTTCGGCTTCTGCCCTTCTTTGCTTACCCCAAACTTCACATGTTATGTCTTCGGAACCGAGTCCATGTTGATGATAGTGTCGGCACCGCTTTATCCCTATCATCTTTCGTATCGGTACTTATCTTTCTTTCTTTTGTGTTGGTGTCGATAGCCTATTGACCAAACCACTTTTTTTATGCTTTCGGATTTAGCCTGATGTCGGCTCCATGCTTTTGGATCACTCTTTTGAGATGGCTGCGGTCCGATACCCCTCCACCGATATCAGGTTTTGGTCTAAATTTGGTAGTAACAATACTGCGTCTTGATCTTATCTCCATTTCGATGTTGGCTTTCTAGGTGCCACTTTCATAAGTTTGCCTTCTTCTTCCATTGTCGGTGTCGGACTGATACACTTGAGCATCCAATATCGGCCTTGATTCCCTAGATCTTTCGCTTCCAGTATCAACTCTCTGATTTCTTGCTCTCGGTGTCGGGTCCTCAACTTTCGGATCTTGAATTCAGAGCTTTTATCACTTGATTCCGGCTTCATTACCTAAAACCCTTTTTCTTGTCCTTCTACTTCTTTATATTTGGCTAGTGCAAATTTTAGTGTTAGCACCTGTCTTAAAACCACATTGGATCAATTAACGTTTTGAAGTAATGAAGACTGAAGAAAGAAGAGTTATAGGGTCAAATGCAGGGTTGTTGTTACTGATCCTCGAGGAAATTTCCCGTATTACAATTTGATAGTGGTTATGGGAATTTTCCCAAAACCTGTTTGCCCCCTCTAGTATAAAGAAGCTTCCGTTCTTTAGGACAAAATCTGTGATCCCTATACAACTTATCTGCAACTTAAAATCATTAAACAGGTTTTGGTGTTAGAGTCGTGTAACCCAAAATAATGATGTAAGGGAAAGCAAAAACTTTCTTTATGAATACAGCTTGAGTTTAAATTCTTAAATTACGAAATTTTATAAACTTAATTATGCATAATGTGCAAACTCAAACATGTATTCATGTGGAATTATATGGTTTAAAATTTGACATTCTCATATTACCATTGAATGGAGAATCTAACATTCTTATCTAAGCATTAATTATCAAGAGCTTATTCTTATTCTTGGAAGTGGGAGATAGTAAAATCTATACTCTTATATTTGAGTATTTTCAATAAAAAATCAGGGGTCCATTTTTCACAAGCACAGTGTGTTAAAAAAAAGTAATATGACTTACATAGTGTTTGAAATTTTGTTTATGATGTGCTAAACAACATTTTGACCAAAATTTAGAGTAGTGAATGTTAGGGGTAAGTATTTCATGAGTATAGAGAACTTCCCTGTGTAAAGTGCTGAAATATCATTAACCTTACCTGGAAGACTTCGATTGAGAGACCTGAAGCGGCAATCTAGGCACTAATTTAAATAGCTTACCTTGGATCAATAGTGGCATATCCGAACTCTATATGCGAATATGACGAAAGGAAGTTAAACATTCGTTTTGGAAAGGAGCATAGAAAATTCATATCTAGACTTTGTTGTTCGAATAATGCTAATCTGTAGGTTTTCTAAAAGATTTTTGTGGGTTTAGAAATACTTATTTGGAATAATAAGGAAAAAAAGGATTTAAGGCTTAGACATAAACTTATGCCATTGAAATCCAGAAGCTTGAATATAATAAGAACCCCGATACTCATACTCGGATAAATAGAAATCACATGGAAACCCCGAGGCACACACTCAGTGTAACGACCCGGATTTTGAGCGACTTTGGTTATCGACATAAGCGCGATGTCGATAACCAAAACGCCGAAAAATCCTGGTAATTAGTGAAAGAAATTAGAGGGTGAGGAAAGATAAGATAGAAACTTAGAATAGAAGAAGAAGAAGAACACAACATCAGAGTAACACGAATCTCACAGCGGAACGAATAAATATATTTCATAACATAACTTTGAAATACAAATCAGTACTTGAATATACATATCATTATCAAAGTACAGCACTTACAACACAGCGGAAATAACTATAGCTATAACATCCTGAAGCCTCCTGCTCCAAGCTCTTCAAGTATATCTGTAAATCCCGACTACTTGACTGCCCATACAAATTTAGGCACCCAAGAGTTTAGGGAAAACAACAAAGTAAACTCCGGGTCAGTCATGGGACTGGTATGAGTAAAACAGTTTAAAACAGTTATACAGGTATATGATATCTCATAAGACCACGCCGCATAACGGAACGGGTTTTTCCCTTATGAGAATCCAAATATCTTTATATCAAAAAAACCTTTTGATATTATAATAATGTCTATCAACCACAGTATATATATATATCATCTAGCAGAAACGCTTTCATCTCACGTTCTACATATATAATATACAATCAAAACCGCAAGCACGTATTGGGTAATGGATTTCCAACTATGACAAGGTATGGATCCACCTTTTCCTAATGTACCTCTAGAGAGGAATACACTGGGTTCAACAAGAACATCTTGCAACCCGGCCACACATGACCGACCACTCATTTCGCTTGAGTGTATCGAATGTATATCACCAACAGTTGGGATCAACAACCGTTTCCCGAATGGGACAGCATCAACAATAGATTTTTAGAAATGAATGAAACTCTAGATCAGGTGATTATACACCCTACTTCGGTGCGACCGACTTAGCCATGCTGCCTGCCCGATTTCTGTCATTTACCGGATGTGAGGCTAGAAGCTACGCTTTATCATCACATCAGATTCACTTTGAATGCCACATCATCAAATCCATCAAATCACCGATTGACGTCCCCAACAATACATTATGTGTTAGCTAAAAGAAGTTTCCTTCTCCGCTTCCACTCTTGGTACAGTTGGAGAAATCAATATACGTGATCGTCTGGAAATACTTTGTCAGACATCCATCCATACAAGTCATCCAGGAACAGGATGAACCGAAGGCACTATTCTGTAAACAGGATAGCCCTTGCATAACTCCGTCTTCAATTTCCTTGGTATATATGATTCGCAACGCTTATGCCAATACAGAGTGGTTCTTCAGATAATAATCCAACCGGTCTCTCCATATTAACAACGTTAAAATGGTCAAAACTTCGATAGTCTGTGATTTAACTATCGAATAAAAACAAGTGTGCAACCAACGATATCATTTCCAAATGGAAATTTATATCAATCAAACATCATTCAACATTTATCCCTTTATTTCATTAATTTACTTATCTCCTATTTTCCTACGTTCAATATTCCTTATTTTCTAAATTGGGGAAATATACGTTATTAACAATGGAAAACATTTCCATTTCTTGTTTTCTTTATTATAAAACATTTCTGGTTTCTTATTTGGAAAACATTTCCAAAGCTTCTTCATTGGACTTAGACAGATGTTTAAACAAACCATCGCGATGCCAACTCAAACCATTTCCTTTACTGCCGAACATTAACTATTCCTTAGTTAAAAACGAAGCCAGTCAAGTTGGGGTAGAACTTACCTCTCAGACCTTAACTGAACAACATTTCTAACTTTGAAATAGGCAAAGTTCACTTTGTATTCCATTTACTAACTTCCTTACTTAACCCTCCTTCGAATAGCTATATTCGATTGACTCTTTTTACTTAACTCCTTTGGACTAACCCCTATCAATTAACTCTATTGGACTAACACTATTTGACTAACGCTATTTATTTACTCATTTCACTTACTCTTTTCGAATAAACTATATTCGATAATTCCTTTTACTTTCTATTCGAATAACTATATTCGATTAACTCATTTGCTTTTATTCTAATAACTATATTTGATTTAACTCCCTTGCTTCTATTCTAATCGATTAAACTAACATCGATTATCTCCTTTGCTTTAACTCTAATCGATTAAACTAACATCGATTAACTCCTTTTGCTTTAACTCTAATCGATTAACTAACATCGATTAACTCCTTTTGAACTAACTCTAATCGATTAACTAACATCGATTAACTCCTTTGCTTTAACTCTAATCGATTAAACTAACATCGATTAGCTCCTTTTGATAAACTATGTTTTCCGTTACAACTATTTCCCCTTTTTAACGTTTACTTACCGTTACAAATATTTCCTATTTATAACTTCTATTTACCGTTACACATATTTCCTATTTATAACTTCTATTTACCGTTACAAATATTTCCTATTTATAACTTCTATTTATTTTCTAAATAAATATTCCTTTTTTATTTCTATTTATTTTCTAAATAAATATCCCTTTTATAAAACTGTGTTCGTTTTATAAATATTTCCTTTTATAAAATCCTGTGATTTTATAAAATTCCTTTATTTCAATATACATTGAAATAAATTCTTTTTACATCCCAGGGTCTTTTATGATATTTACCATATCGAATAACAATGATCAATATCATTCCAACGCCCATAATCCATAACAGATTATATAACACATCATATATCACAATATATGAAAACAGTAAAATAAATGTTGAGGAATCCAGTCGGATTCCTCCAACCTGTTTTCCTGCATCACAGATGATAAACAATATAGATAACATCACTTTCAGTTCCATATGATATATTCTGTTAAACAGAATCAATATAGAAATTAAATCAACTGACTAGCAGTTCAATCAAACAGTCAACATACAGTAAATCAGCCAATATCTAACAGTTCTAAAAATACAACATGAAATTATAAACTGTTCAGAGTTAGTGAGATTTACTCACTTTGGCGCGTTAATCGTTAAATAACGGTTTGCGTTATTTGATTTCGACGGACAATTTATTTCGCCATAAATTGTAACTAGCTCGCATTCACTCCCAGTCAACTCCATTGTTTTGCTCCCGTCCATACGATCCCAACATATCTTGTTTCGCGTTTAAAGTCGGCCCATTTACCCCTTTCTTCCTTTTTGCATTTACGTTCTCAGCCCAACAAAATCATCACACCCCAATATGATCAAAATCTGGCCTTTCATTTTGAATTCAGCCCGCTATCCCTTTTTGGCCCGCTCCCACTTCAAATAAAAACCGGCCCAAACCTCTAAAGCCCAACCCGCCAACGCTTTAAGTGCTTCTTCCCAAATCAATAAATCCGCTACTTCTAGGACACGCTCCAGACATGGCCGCATCTTCAAGAATCAAACGCTACTTCCCTTCTTCATTAAATTCAAAACCGATATCACCAAAGCCTTTCTCTTTGAAAACCCCATCCGTCCATACTCTCGATTTCGAACTCGCCCTTCTTACTGGAATTGCGTTCTCCAGTGTACTGTTCGTGCTACAGAAAGCACCAAACCATTTTACCCTCTAAAATCGCCAAACTCTGCAAATCGGATGCTCTTCGACCCTACAACCCCAATATGATCTCGGATTGAAGCATTAACCCTTTAAATCCTCAAACCATAGAACCCTAGTACCAAAGGACCACCGCTGAAAAATGTCGAGCCCAGAAAGTTAAATCGCATAACCCCAAAATGGTGCGGAATCGAAGGGAATTACTTAAGGACCTCATCTATACAAGTTATAGAATTTATCACATTTTACTTTGAATGTTTTTGGATTTTCTTTGATGAAGGTTTTTGCATTGTTCTGAGAATGAGGACTGGCGGCGCGAGAGGACTTAACAGAGGAAGAAACGAATTGGTTTAGGTTTAGAAATGGGAAGGCTTTGTATTATATATATGGTTTCCTTTTTGGTTTGTGGTTGAGAACTTAATTAGGCGTGGCCTTATTTCTCCCTTCCATTTAGATGTGCCTTTGTATATAGATACAATGCCATTCAAAACGAATTGTCATTATACGTTTATACTTGTTTGAAATTGTTATAGTTGTAGAGTACTGCGTAGAATTCGTTCATGTCCGCGTCGCTACGGACAGAAATAAAAACACCATCGTGATGAGCAAGGTGTCCCGACTCCAGAAATATAATAATATCGGTAGATTGACTCATATTGTGAAACCCCAAAATGTCGATACAGGGTGCCAAACACTCCAAATAAAAAGTTGCTTATTTAATTAATTAAAAATTACACTAAAATTCTAAAAATTGAATTATCACTATTTCCCAAAAGAACCTTGTTTTAATTCTAACCCGCTCTCTAGTTATATCGTATAAACCGATATGGTCGATAAAAGATTGTATAGCGACTATTTCAAAATTTGATTTAGTCGTAAATCAAAATCTACACAATGAAATCCCGATTTTTCTCTTCCACTAGAAAGATATACTCCACCAGCTCCACACGTTTCTTATTTCACAGAAATCCGATTTAAAACGAATCATGTACATTCAGTTGAAATTCAAATCGCCAAATAGCGAACTGCAGCGCCATTTCAAGCTCGATTTTAATTATATTATAATTATATGTTCAAACTGCCATTATTTAAATATATTCGTTATTCCAATTCAATTCCAAGCTGAATTAAATATCACGGGTGATCCAGTTCACACCATATCGCCCTTTCAGCCAATTCTGATTATTTTCAGAATTAAATATATTATTTAATTTATTATTTTAATTAAATATTCATCATTATTTAATTCCCCGACCATTTAATTCATTATACCACCATTTATATAATTAAATAAATTAATTCTAATACCTCTGCCAATGCGGGTCATTACAATCTTCCCCACTTAAAATAATTTCGTCCTCGAAATTGCTAAAAGGTAGAGAACGACCCTATCGACTGGTTAGAACATATTTGTTCACTTTTTACTTCAGTTTCAACTGAACCAATTTAATTTCTATTAAATTATTTATTAATTCCTATCAACGAAAATTTTCAAAAATCCTAAAAATTTTCTAACACTTTAACTCTTCGAAAAATTTCACCAGCACCTCCTTTGTACTGGTCAATCGGTCAAACTCCAACTCGCCTCTCTGGGCCATCTCCAACCCAAAAGAAAATCAAACAGCCAACCGGCTTGCCAATTCGGCTTATCAAAATCTCATACCGTATGAAATATAAACTTGTACCTTTTGTCGGCATATCAACTCTATCACTTCCATATACTATCAACTCAGCGGATACAAGGGTCATCCCAATCAAATCCCCCTCTGCTATTATCCACGACTCAACCATTCGCTTATATCCTAAGTCGAATTTTATTTCAAATTCGAGTTCCATTCTCGATTTCAAACTCTTAACTTCCCAATCAAATTTTCATTTCAAATTCTTATCTCGACAATCCAATTTTATTCAAGAACAAATTTTTCCTGATATCGTTCTATTTCCATTCAGTTTTCACTTAACTGTTTCAATTCAATTTCAGCTTACTTTCGCAAACTTCTATTTAAATTTGTTCTTAATTCAAACAGTCTCTTCCTGGGAATTTTGAACAGTTTACTTTTTCAAAAATCAATATTTCCTTTTTGAAATTCAACTGAGCCCATAATCAATATTCCATTAGTTGAATCACTTCTCTATTTCTTTATCAATATTTGTTAACCAAATATTTTTCAATAACCATATTGGCCTTTTACGTTATTTGGAAAACTTTTTCGAATATCGTCTTCCTTTATTTTCTAAACTTTAGAAAATATATGCTATTTATAATTGGGAAATATTCCAATTACTAATCTCTTTTCCGATCTCGTTTATTTCTATACTTAGGAAACATTCTTTATTTCTATTTTCAAGTTTACACTCATTTGGGTTAAAACGGATGTTGTGTAAAACATCGTTACGGCAACCCAAATACTATATTCAACTAACTCTTATTCAACATTGATCTTTGAGCCTGAAATCTTACTATTTATTTGTTAATAATGAAATCAATCAAGTTAGGGTATAACTACCTCTCAGACCTTGACTGAATGACATTTATAACGTCAAAACAGATATGACTACTTACTCGAATAATCAATACCATACAACTACTTATTCCCTTTTAAACACGTATACACTTCCTCTTTCTATTCTTACGAGATTTTATTCTTAGTCTTCCTCTTTGATTTTACTATTCTATTTTTAAGTTCGTTTCCTTATCGACTTCTATATATATATATATCGATACGTTGATTTCTAACTATCAAATTATCTTAAAAATATTCTAACTTCTTAAATTCCCAGAAAAATTCGCCATAACCTCCTTTGTACCGGGAGCATCGGGATATTTCAAATAGCCTCCCATGGCCCTCACCAATCCAAAAGAAAAAGAAAAATCCAAGCGGCTAGCCGATACGGCACATAAAATCTCCTATATGAATTAAATACGTACCTTTTTGTCGGGCATTCTATTTATATACCTTCATACCTTGTTCCAAACCTGTCTCGTGTATATCCATACATTTCTAATTCATTTCAACTTAATCCAATCGTTTTAACTTAGTTCGTTAAGTGATTTTCAAATTACTGGTTTGCCCATTTTACCTTCATATTTGAGTATACATGTTCAAATATAGGTTTAACTTGTTTATCAACTAATTGAATTCCATTTCAATTTTATTTGAATTTCCTATATTCAAATTCCATTTCAAATCTCTTATTCAAATTCTATATTTGAATTTCATTTCAATTCTCTTATTCAAATTCCATATATGAATTTCATTATTCAAATCTATTTTCAAACTCCATTTGAATTTCCAAATTCAAATTTATT
The DNA here is from genome assembly GCA_030737875.1 of Allium sativum. Taxonomy (NCBI): domain Eukaryota; kingdom Viridiplantae; phylum Streptophyta; class Magnoliopsida; order Asparagales; family Amaryllidaceae; genus Allium; species Allium sativum. The sequence continues at coordinate 828,251,919 of CM060913.1, forward strand.
TGAATTCTCTTTATTTCATTTCAATTCCCTTTGAATCTTCTATATTCAAATTTCAATTTCAATTCTATTTGAATCTTCTATATTCAAATTTCAAATTCAATTCTATTTGAATCTTCTTTATTCAAATTTCATTTTCACTTTCGATATTCAAATCCTATATTTGCATTCCCTTATATTTTCTATATTCAAATTCTATATTTGAATTTCATTTGAATTTCTATATTCAAACTCTATTTCAATTCCATTGAATTTCATATATTCAAACTCCCTTTGAATTTCTATATTCAATTTTTCATTATTACTCTATATGAATTCTATATTCAATTTTCCATTATTACTCTATATGAATTCTATATTCAATTTTCCATTATTTAAATCTTCTTTATTCAAATCTCATTTGAATTTCTATATTGAAATCCCCTTGAATTTTCTATATTCAAATCCCCTTTGAATTTTCTATAGTCAAATCCCCTTTGAATTTTCTATAGTCAAATCCCCTTTGAATTTTCTATAGTCAAATCCCCTTTGAATTTTCTATAGTCAAATCCCCTTTGAATTTTCTATATTCACATTTTATGTTTGAACTTCCTTTATTCTAATTCCCTTTCAAACTTTCTTTACTCATTCTTTACATAAGTCTCGATTTCAATTCCTTTTGAAATCGATATTTCTACCTTTGGAAAATAGATTTCCCTTTCAATTTCACACTTGTATCTTTATTTCTGAATTATCCAATGACAATTCTCTTCACTTCATTTATAAACTTTGTTTATAAAAGAACTATTTATAAACTTCGTTTATAAAGGAACTTCTCGTTTTATTTCTTTTAAAACAAGTTAATATTTCAAATCTATTTAAAAGTTCAAATTCTATATTTCAGTTTCTATTTTTAAATTCAACACACTTGTCTTTCCCAAAACAAATTCAAAACAGTATCTCTGGTAGTAATTCGTCACTTACAACTCGAAAATGAATACTGATGATGCAGCTGTCATCATCAGAATCTATTTTCCAGCGATCGAAGTGAGTTCAATACTATAAAATCATTTCTAACCTTTCCCACTTTGAAATTCATTTCAAAATATAATTCACACTGCTTGTAAAACAATTTAAAATCTCCCTGGATCTTAAATTTTCCTTATTTTTAATCCAAATCCATTTACAAACACTTATCCAATTCTCCAGAGTTTTAACTTCAATTTCTGGTTTAAATTTCAGATTTTAACTCATCTGATTTCACGTATTTTACTTATGTGAATTCTGATTGATTATTTACATAACCATTCAATTTATAATCTTACTCGATTATAATAACAACCAATATATCCAATATATTCAAAATATATGTTGGGTAAATTTATTTTAATTTACCCTCTTTCAAAACATACCATGATGGTTCATCGTATTCAAGTGTTTAGTAACTCCTACCGATACAGTGGATCAAACTGATCGACCAGAACTCATAAACGACTCAACCAATGAATCTCCACAATATAAAACAAATTTATATATCAATAACAAATACGTTCACTCGTATATATACACTCAATCTCAGTCTAGGGTATTACTAACCCTATCTTTACCGAGTCACGCCACAGAGCCAAGTAATTCTTAACTTAAGCTCTGATACCAACTGTAACGACCCGGATTTTGAGCGACTTTGGTTATCGACATAAGCGCGATGTCGATAACCAAAACGCCGAAAAATCCTGGTAATTAGTGAAAGAAATTAGAGGGTGAGGAAAGATAAGATAGAAACTTAGAATAGAAGAAGAAGAAGAACACAACATCAGAGTAACACGAATCTCACAGCGGAACGAATAAATATATTTCATAACATAACTTTGAAATACAAATCAGTACTTGAATATACATATCATTATCAAAGTACAGCACTTACAACACAGCGGAAATAACTATAGCTATAACATCCTGAAGCCTCCTGCTCCAAGCTCTTCAAGTATATCTGTAAATCCCGACTACTTGACTGCCCATACAAATTTAGGCACCCAAGAGTTTAGGGAAAACAACAAAGTAAACTCCGGGTCAGTCATGGGACTGGTATGAGTAAAACAGTTTAAAACAGTTATACAGGTATATGATATCTCATAAGACCACGCCGCATAACGGAACGGGTTTTTCCCTTATGAGAATCCAAATATCTTTATATAAAAAAAACCTTTTGATATTATAATAATGTCTATCAACCACAGTATATATATATCATCTAGCAGAAACGCTTTCATCTCACGTTCTACATATATAATATACAATCAAAACCGCAAGCACGTATTGGGTAATGGATTTCCAACTATGACAAGGTATGGATCCACCTTTTCCTAATGTACCTCTAGAGAGGAATACACTGGGTTCAACAAGAACATCTTGCAACCCGGCCACACATGACCGACCACTCATTTCGCTTGAGTGTATCGAATGTATATCACCAACAGTTGGGATCAGCAACCGTTTCCCGAATGGGACAGCATCAACAATAGATTTTTAGAAATGAATGAAACTCTAGATCAGGTGATTATACACCCTACTTCGGTGCGACCGACTTAGCCATGCTGTCTGCCCGATTTCTGTCATTTACCGGATGTGAGGCTAGAAGCTACGCTTTATCATCACATCAGATTCACTTTGAATGCCACATCATCAAATCCATCAAATCACCGATTGACGTCCCCAACAATACATTATGTGTTAGCTAAAAGAAGTTTCCTTCTCCGCTTCCACTCTTGGTACAGTTGGAGAAATCAATATACGTGATCGTCTGGAAATACTTTGTCAGACATCCATCCATACAAGTCATCCAGGAACAGGATGAACCGAAGGCACTATTCTGTAAACAGGATAGCCCTTGCATAACTCCGTCTTCAATTTCCTTGGTATATATGATTCGCAACGCTTATGCCAATACAGAGTGGTTCTTCGGATAATAATCCAACCGGTCTCTCCATATTAACAACGTTAAAATGGTCAAAACTTCGATAGTCTGTGATTTAACTATCGAATAAAAACAAGTGTGCAACCAACGATATCATTTCCAAATGGAAATTTATATCAATCAAACATCATTCAACATTTATCCCTTTATTTCATTAATTTACTTATCTCCTATTTTCCTACGTTCAATATTCCTTATTTTCTAAATTGGGGAAATATACGTTATTAACAATGGAAAACATTTCCATTTCTTGTTTTCTTTATTATAAAACATTTCTGGTTTCTTATTTGGAAAACATTTCCAAAGCTTCTTCATTGGACTTAGACAGATGTTTAAACAAACCATGGCGATGCCAACTCAAACCATTTCCTTTACTGCCGAACATTAACTATTCCTTAGTTAAAAACGAAGCCAATCAAGTTGGGGTAGAACTTACCTCTCAGACCTTAACTGAACAACATTTCTAACTTTGAAATAGGCAAAGTTCACTTTGTATTCCATTTACTAACTTCCTTACTTAACCCTCCTTCGAATAGCTATATTCGATTGACTCTTTTTACTTAACTCCTTTGGACTAACCCCTATCAATTAACTCTATTGGACTAACACTATTTGACTAACGCTATTTATTTACTCATTTCACTTACTCTTTTCGAATAAACTATATTCGATAATTCCTTTTACTTTCTATTCGAATAACTATATTCGATTAACTCATTTGCTTTTATTCTAATAACTATATTCGATTTAACTCCCTTGCTTCTATTCCAATCGAATAAACTAACATCGATTATCTCCTTTGCTTTAACTCTAATCGATTAAACTAACATCGATTAACTCCTTTTGCTTTAACTCTAATCGATTAACTAACATCGATTAACTCCTTTTGAACTAACTCTAATCGATTAACTAACATCGATTAACTCCTTTGCTTTAACTCTAATTGATTAAACTAACATCGATTAGCTCCTTTTGATAAACTATGTTTTCCGTTACAATTATTTCCCCTTTTTAACGTTTACTTACCGTTACAAATATTTCCTATTTATAACTTCTATTTACCGTTACAAATATTTCCTATTTATAACTTCTATTTATTTTCTAAATAAATATTCCTTTTTTATTTCTATTTATTTTCTAAATAAATATCCCTTTTATAAAACCGTGTTCGTTTTATAAATATTTCCTTTTATAAAATCCTGTGATTTTATAAAATTCCTTTATTTCAATATACATTGAAATAAATTCTTTTTACATCCCAGGGTCTTTTATGATATTTACCATATCGAATAACAATGATCAATATCATTCCAACGCCCATAATCCATAACAGATTATATAACACATCATATATCACAATATATGAAAACAGTAAAATAAATGTTGAGGAATCCAGTCGGATTCCTCCAACCTGTTTTCCTGCATCATAGATGTTAAACAATATAGATAACATCACTTTCAGTTCCATATGATATATTCTGTTAAACAGAATCAATATAGAAATTAAATCAACTGACTAGCAGTTCAATCAAACAGTCAACATACAGTAAATCAGCCAATATCTAACAGTTCTAAAAATACAACATGAAATTATAAACTGTTCAGAGTTAGTGAGATTTACTCACTTTGGCGCGTTAACCGTTAAATAACGGTTTGCGTTAGTTGATTTCAACGGACAATTTATTTCGCCATAAATTGTAACTAGCTCGCATTCACTCCCAGTCAACTCCATTGTTTTGCTCCCGTCCATACGATCCCAACATATCTTGTTTCGCGTTTAAAGTCGGCCCAATTACCCCTTTCTTCCTTTTTGCATTTACGTTCTCAGCCCAACAAAATCATCACACCCCAATATGATCAAAATATGGCCTTTCATTTTGAATTCAGCCCGCTATCCCTTTTTGGCCCGCTCCCACTTCAAATAAAAACCGGCCCAAACCTCTAAAGCCCAACCCGCCAACGCTTTAAGTGCTTCTTCCCAAATCAATAAATCCGCTACTTCCAGGACACGCTCCAGACATGGCCGCATCTTCAAGAATCAAACGCTACTTCCCTTCTTCATTAAATTCAAAACCGATATCACCAAAGCCTTTCTCTTTGAAAACCCCATCCGTCCATACTCTCGATTTCGAACTCGCCCTTCTTACTGGAATTGCGTTCTCCAGTGTACTGTTCGTGCTACAGAAAGCACCGAACCATTTTACCCTCTAAAATCGCCAAACTCTGCAAATCGGATGCTCTTCGACCCTACAACCCCAATATGATCTCGGATTGAAGCATTAACCCTTTAAATCCTCAAACCATAGAACCCTAGTACCAAAGGACCACCGCTGAAAAATGTCGAGCCCAGAAAGTTAAATCGCATAACCCCAAAATGGTGCGGAATCGAAGGGAATTACTTAAGGACCTCATCTATACAAGTTATAGAATTTATCACATTTTACTTTGAATGTTTTTGATTTTTCTTTGATGAAGGTTTTTGCATTGTTCTGAGAATGAGGACTGGCGGCGCGAGAGGACTTAACAGAGGAAGAAACGAATTGGTTTAGGTTTAGAAATGGGAAGGCTTTGTATTATATATATGGTTTCCTTTTTGGTTTGTGGTTGAGAACTTAATTAGGCGTGGCCTTATTTCTCCCTTCCATTTAGATGTGCCTTTGTATATAGATACAATGCCATTCAAAACGAATTGTCATTATACGTTTATACTTGTTTGAAATTGTTATAGTTGTAGAGTACTGCGTAGAATTCGTTCATGTTCGCGTCGCTACGGACAGAAATAAAAACACCATCGTGATGAGCAAGGTGTCCCGACTCCAGAAATATAATAATATCGGTAGATTGACTCATATTGTGAAACCCCAAAATGTCGATACAGGGTGCCAAACACTCCAAATAAAAAGTTGCTTATTTAATTAATTAAAAATTACACTAAGATTCTAAAAATTGAATTATCACTATTTCCCAAAAGAACCTTGTTTTAATTCTAACCCGCTCTCTAGTTATATCGTATAAACCGATATGGTCGATAAAAGATTGTATAGCGACTATTTCAAAATTTGATTTAGTCGTAAATCAAAATCTACACAATGAAATCCCGATTTTTCTCTTCTATTAGAAAGATATACTCCACCAGCTCCACACGTTTCTTGTTTCACAGAAATCCGATTTAAAACGAATCATGTACATTCAGTTGAAATTCAAATCGCCAAATAGCGAACTGCAGCGCCATTTCAAGCTCGATTTTAATTATATTATAATTATACGTTCAAACTGCCATTATTTAAATATATTCGTTATTCCAATTCAATTCCAAGCTGAATTAAATATCACGGGTGATCCAGTTCACACCATATCGCCCTTTCAGCCAATTCTGATTATTTTCAGAATTAAATATATTATTTAATTTATTATTTTAATTAAATATTCATCATTATTTAATTCCCCGACCATTTAATTCACTATACCACCATTTATATAATTAAATAAATTAATTCTAATACCTCTGCCAATGCGGGTCATTACACTCAGGCAAGTAGAAAATCAATAACTCATATAAAAATCCTAAGACTCACACTTGGGTAAGTAGAAACCAGAAATCATATAGGAACCTCAAGACTCACACTCAGGTAAGAAGAATTCAGAAATCATATGGAAACCCGGAGACTCACAATCGAGTAAGTAGAAATCATAAGTCATATAGGAACCCCAAGACTCACATTCGGGTAAGTAGAAATCATAAATCATATAGAAATCCTAAGACCCACACTTGGGTAAGTAGAATCCAGAAATCGTATAGAAACCCCTAGACTGACACTCGGGTAAGTAGAAATCAGAAACTATACAAAAATCCTGAGATTCACGCTTAGGTGAGTAGAATCCAAAAATCATATAGAAACCCCGAGACTCATATTAAGGTATGCAGAAATCAAAAATCATATGGAAACCTCGAGACTCACACTCGGGTAAGTAGAAATCAAAAACTATATAGTAATCTCGAGACCCACACTTGGGTAAGTAGAAATCATAAATCATATGGAAACCTCGAGACTCACACTCGGGTAAGTAGAAATCAGAAACTATATATAAATCTTGAGACTTACACTTGGGTAAGTAGTATCTAGAAATCATATAGAAACATCCCCAGACCCACACCCGGGTAAGAGAAATCATATAGAAATCCCGAGGCTCACAATCAGGTAAGTAGAATATAGAAACCATATAGAAACCCTGAGACTCACACTCGGGTAAGTAGAAATCAGAAACTATATAGAAATCTTAAGACCTACACTCGGGTAAGTAGAATCCAGAAATCATATAGAAACCCCGAGGCTCACACTCAGGTAAGTAGAAATCATAAATCATATCGAAACCCCGAGAATCACACTTAGGTAAGTAGAAATCGGAAACTATTGGGAAATGCTATAAGTAAAATGCCTTAGTACAAGCATAAAAGAATTATCTAAAATTCACTCAAAGATCATTCAATGGTAACATCACAAATCATCCAAGGATTATCCATGCAAGCAATGTTAGACATCCCATACATCATTGAGAGTAACCAAACAACCATAAATCATTTTGGGTTTCTCGTAAGTTTACTCAGAGAAACCACACGAGTGAAAGAGTCATAAATATGTCGAGGAATAATTTCATGAAAGCATATGTAGAGGACTGCTTTCGATATAAATTAACACTATCCTAAACCAAATAGTTATTGCAGTAGTTCCATTTAGTTTTCAATCCATTTGACCCTTCAGCAGTAGTTCCATTTGATTATTTCATCATTTAACCATTCAGCAGGTAGTTCCATTCAGTCGCCCAATTTTTCAGTTGTTCAATTGTTCAGCAGGTAGTTCCGATTGATTATTTGAATCCACAATCGTTTAGCGAGAAGTTCTATTAGGTCATTTGGCTATCAACCGTTCATTTAGAAGTTCTGTTTGATTATTTGGTCATGGGTACCTAACACCTAGTCTTATTCCTAACCCTAGGATATACAAATGAATGAACACTCTCTAAGAGAGTGACACTAGTCCATCTATGGATAGATGCTTAACTATCCCCACTTAAGGGGCAACTCCACTAGCTGGAGATGCAACCATTTATCCCAGCTTAGGGGGCGACTCCATTACTGGAGATGTAAGTATTGTAGCCCTACTTGAAGGCGACTCCATTGTAGGATATGTTGCTCCTCTTCTTGGAAGCTTTATTTGCTGCTCCTCTTCTGGAGGCTTTGTTTGTCACTTCTCTTCTATGAGGTTTTGTTTGATGTGACTTCTCTCTCTGGAAGATTTATTTGATGTTGCTTCTCTCTCTAGAAGCTTTATTTGATGTTGCTTCTCTCTTTGGAAGCTTTATTTGATGTTGCTTCTCTCTCTGGAAGCTTTATTTGATGTTGCTTCTCTCTTTTTTTTGGCTGCACTCTATAGAAGCTATGTTTGATGTGCCTTTTCTTCTAAAGGCTTTATTGGTTCACCTTTCTCAGGGGTATGGTCCACACCCTTCATAAAGGTTTTCAGATATATTAGTATAACGCATTTGAAGAGAAATGTTTATGAGATTTTTAAGACAAAGCGGATAAGGTTTTAGGTTATCTCATTTAAGCAAGCAATAATTGGCATTTGATTGTTTCTTCATTGCATATTTCTTCGGGCGGTTTCCATCAAAGCTTGTTAATGATTAATAATTTTGTCGTGCATTTATTCATGCATTTCCCTTTTTAAGTGCTCTTTTTCGAGCTTTCATTTCCTTAAGCGGGACGAGACATAAGCAATGGTTGAGCATGCTTTAAGTGATCCCCCTAGGCTTTTGTTGTATGTATTGGCTTGAAAATGTTTTGGTTTTTACCTGTAATGACACTTGAACTTGTATTAATATTTGTTTCTACAAGCAAGATACAAAGTGAGATAACTAATGAAAGTAAGTTTTTGAAATAGAAAACTTATTGTTAGATTCTAATCCCATGTCGCGGGGTCTTTAACCACCACTTTCGTTGGTTATCTTCCAGCCTTCTTAAATAGGCTTCCTTTTACATTAACTTGGTGTATTTTTATCAAATTCCGACATTGACTGGTTTGGTGTCCTTTTGTCTTATGATAGGAACAATAATCCTTTCCTTTATCTGACTTTAAAGTACCCTCTGCAAAAGAATCGGAACTGATCTCTCCTGTCTCCTGACCCTGCAGCAAGCTTTTCTTTGTATTGAGAATTCCTTCCATGTGAATGAATTTGTCAACTCTAGAATAAAAATCATTCAAGCTTTCACATTTGTTTAGGATAATCTCCTTCCAGAAAGGTGTCAGTGCAAGTAACCCTAAATGAACGGCTATTAGCTTCTCTCTGACTGTTCTTTTACTTTGAGCGACTCGATATGAAATCTCTTCAGATAGTTGTTAAGTGATTCGTCTGATTCCTGTCTAATAGTGGCTAGATTGTAGATGCTAATTGTCGGGTCCTTCCGAGCATGAAATTATGTGCTAAACGCAGTAGATAGTTGTTTCCAAGTGGTGATGACTGAGCCATGGTAATGTCTGCACCATTTGATAGCTTTTCACGGAGCGTTGTTAGGAAGATCTTGTAGCGGAGTGTTTCAGATGTGTTATATAAATTCATGCAGTTCTCAAAAATGTAAAGGAGATTTTCAAGGTCTATAGTTCCATCATACAGAAGTTGTGGCATTTTCATGTCAAATGAAACTTTAGTTGCCTTTATCTCATTGGAAAAGGTGATTCCTTACAGGTTCCTATTTTCTGACGGCACCAGGCTCTCACTTCTTTTCGGACCGTCGTGTGGGATTGGAGTGATCCTCGTCTGGCTATTAAGCTCTTGTGGTGCTATCATTCTTGATTCTGCTTCATAAGGTTCTACTTCATATTCCCTTTCGACCATATCTTCTTGAATAAACCTCCTTGTAGTACCGATCTATGAAGCTAAATGCATACTTCCAATTCATCGTCTGCTTCTTTCCTTAAGTCTGAAGGTTCCCCAGTTAGCAAATTCGCTAAGCTGAAGTCTGAAAGTGTACCAACTTCTAAGGTGGATGATGCGCTAAAATCTTGCTTGTGATTCTTTCTCGGTCTAACCATCTTTAATGGGTATTGAGGGTCCCTTTTCTTGATAGAAAGGGAAATCAGGGTGAAGGCTTTATGCCGAAAGGGGAAACTAAGGATGGAAGGTTTTAAAAAGGGATGAAGGTAGGAGAAATAAGGGTTAATTAATAGGGTGGAATTACAAGGAATAAGGTCGGAGGTTCTAGGTTATTCTATCTTTCAACTAGCTTAGATCAATGATGTTTGAAGTAGCCATTCAATAATCTAAGCTTCTTGTTGAGACTCTTTATCCATAATCTTGCTTCTTCAAAGCTTAGTCTAACCCGTGACGGAACAACATAGCTAGAAAGGTAGCAAGGTTATCCAAAGAATCAAAGCCAGGAATAGGGGTTGAAGTTTCAAGCCCATCTTCTAGCACCAAAATGTTGACGATATTTTTCGTCAACACCAGAAATAAGGGTATGAATGTTGACCTAAGGATACTTAGGGGTTGCTTAGTTCCTACAAGCTTGAGTCATTTTACCATTTCTGGGATATCAAGGTCTTCAGCCCGAAGATTAGTTACTCTTTCTATAGGAGGTAAGTATCAACTTGTGAGACTTAAGGACAAACAATTACCTTATGATAAGGGATGCCTAAGCGCAAGGCAAGTTTGAAAGTTAAACGTCTTGTAAATGGGTATTCCGGTAATTCGTAAGCATAGTAGAATGCAATCAAAAACATAATAGAAGATACTGTAATCTGCGAAAATAGTAAGAACACAACAGTTTATAGTGGTTCGGTTTGGATTAAACCTACGTCCACTTTAATGGCTTTAATGACTTTATATACGGAGGAGGTAACATAAAAAATCCCTAAATTGATTTACAAATTACGGTTAGCTCTCTTAGAAATGAGAACAGGATTGTGGAACAAGGAAAAAAACCCTAAAATGAGACCCCCGGGGTCTTATTTATAGGCATATTGGGCCCCCTCGGTTGCAAACTTAGCAGAAGCCCCTTTCAGATGCGATAATGTGGCTTCTGCCGCTTTTGCATCTTTCGGTTATGGTTGGCTCGGTTTCAGCCACCTTTTTAACATTGTTAACGGATATAACATTGCCTTTGGTGTGTCAGCCTTGGCTCTCGGAAAGCTGGTCTCGGTCTTTGGAGCTTCTCTTTGTCACTACCCCTACCTTCTGTATTGATACCAAGCCCATTGGTATAGATAGCTTTGTGAATGGCTTTGGGCTTTTGGCGATAAGCTTCCGGTTTTTCCTTTAAATCTTCATAGTATTTTCTTTCGTCCTTCAACTTCCCATGTTCCAGGATTTGTCACCCTTTTTGGTATGACAGTAAGCAAGTTAGTGTGGATATCTCTTCTTCACTGAAGCTTTGGCTTGATCTTGGTGAATCTCTGGAGTGAGTTTCGGTCTTCCGGAAGGATACTTTCAGTGCATCTCCTGTTGAAGTTGTCTCTCGGTGTCTGGCAAACTTAGACTCTGATAGCTAACTTTCGAGATGTTTTCCTTATGTGCACGCTTCTTATGACTCTAATGTCTTTACCTTCTTTTGTCCCAACACTAAATTAATTAGTGTCGATAACACTTTCTCCTCCTTTTTCCTAGCTCGATGGTTCCTATTGTGTTTCGGATAATACAGAATGTTTTCCTGGTTTAGGGATTCAGGTCATGGGCTTTTGGCTCCTTCCCTTCTTTGCTTGCCCCCCACTTCACATGTTATGTCTTCGGAACTGAGCTCATGTTGATGACCCTAAGTGTAGGCACCGCTTTGTCATTGTCACCTTTCGTATCGGAACTTAGCTTTCTTCTCTTGCATTGGTGCCAATAGCCTATTGACCAAACCACCTTTTTTATGCTTTCGAGTTAAGCCTGATGTCGGCTCCATGCTTCCGTATCACTCTTTTGAGCTGGCTGCGGTCTGATACCCCTCCACCGATACCTGGTTTTGGTGATAAATTTGGTAGTAACAATACTATGTCTTGATCTTATCTCCCTTTCAATGTTGGCTTTCTTGGTGTCACTTCCATAAGCTTGCCTTCTTGTTCCGCTATTGATGTCGGCCGATACTCTCGAGCTTTCAGTATCGGCCTTGATTCCCTGAATCTTTCGCTGCCAGTATCAACTCTCTGATTTCTTGCTCTCGATGTCGGTTCCGCAGCTTTCGAAGCTTTCTTCCGGAGCTTTTCCCACTTGGTTCTGGCTTCACTACCCGAAACCCTTTTTCTTGTCCTTCTACTTCTTTATATTTGGCTAGTGCAAATTTTGGTGTTAACACCTATCTTAAAACCACTTTGGATCAATTAATGTTTTAAAGTAACGAAGACTGAAGAAAGAAGATTTATGAGACAAATGTAGGGTTGTTGTTACTGATCCTCGAGGAATTTTCCCATATTACAATTTGACAGCGGTTCTGCATTCTGATCTTTAGAGCAAGTGTTTATTAGATCACACGATCTAATCAGAGTAGTGCCTTTGGTTTATCTAGACCCAGAATGAATTGTGTGGATGGATGAATGTCATTGCATTTCTTATGCGAATGTATTGATCTCCAAGAATGTACATTTGTTTGGTGGTGTGGGAAGTAACTCTTCTACACTTATAATTCCTTCTATGAGAAGTACGAGCTCATAAGTTGTACATTAGTGGAAATCAATCGTGTGTGTCTGACTTGCCAACGTGGCACTCAAAGAACATAATTGAGAAAAGATAATTAAAGACCTTAAGACTCAATAATCGGAGTTGGAAGAAAAAAGGAAGAAGTGAGGTGAAGTGGGTTGCACCTGTTAAGAAATGATCACCACACTTCCAGATTTCTCATTAAATGTCAGGAAGTGGATAATCCACGTGATACCGAATAAGTCGGATAAGAGTGATGACGTATTAAGTCAATGCACTACCGAAGGGTCTATGTAACTAATTCGGCCTTGCCAATTAGGCGGAGGGTTGTGATCCTTGGTACATCATTATAGAGGTGTATTATATGGAATGAAGTCTCTTACCTTTCCATTGTATGGAAATACATTTTCACTAAGAGCTTGTAGTTTTTTATATATAGCCCCAATAGGGACGTGTAATTTAATTGGTAACAACCTTGCACTTTGATTTGATCTATTTTAATGGGTTTTGTCCTGTAAAACATTAAAAATATTATTAGATTATTTTATGGAGAAAAGATTGTATTACCATAAAGAAAAAAATCATGTCATGTTTGCATGTGGTCATGGTCTTATGTAATACCATTATTTTTCAAATGATGGATTCAAGTGTCTCACACCAACCGATGACAGACTCAAAGTTTATTTTTCTTTGCTTTAAGCTCTATATGTCCTATTTCTCCGGGCAACCTAGAGATTAGATGGATATCATCGTTTTATAGCACAAAGCCTTGGAGCATTTTAGAGGTTATTGGTGCATGGAGTTTTTGGGCCTTATTATTACATTTACTTATCATTTCGTTGCACTTATGCATACCAACACTTGTACGAATGGATTATATAACCATTCCTGCTAGACTTATATTTATCTGAATGTTTCTTTGTACTAACTGATGTAAATTACTAAAGTTTAATGCAAAGTGAAATCTTGATTATTCTATTTTCTATCTGTATTTTCTTTTTACCCCAAACCATCTAACACTTCGACGCCCAATCTATAACATTTGAATATCGAGGACATATTAGTGTCAATTTTTTAGGTCGAGAAGTTGGGTCATTTCATTTCGTATCAGAGCTTTAGTTAAGTGAACATCTACGACTCAATGGGGTCAACTTGTTAGAGATAGGGTTAGTAATACTAATGATGGGTTCAGTTTGAGAGAGCGCATAAAACCAAATTTAAACCAGTATGTTGCACTCACTCTTTAAGATAAAATCATTTGTATTCTAAGATGTTTTTATTACTATGAACAAATAGTAGGAATGAACGAAAGAAGAGGTTTTAAAGAAGGTGGTAGCAACACAACCAATGGCCGAAACATCACAGCTACCGTTGAAGAAGGAATGGTTCCAATGCGGCCCAAAATTAACTTTGCCACTCCATGCAAGAACTATACCAGCTGGCCTTGAAAGGAATTGATCCATTGTGGTAATTCAAGCTTGGTTATGTTTATGCGAAAGGATTTTCGAAGGACTTGAGGTCGAGGATAGACAGAAAATATCATGGAAGTTGCAGAAGGAGTCTTGGCTTGGTGGGAAACTGTTATCCGTAGTGAGCCAAATAATTATATTACCAGGATAGATTCAAAAAAGTGTTAGGAGAACAATATATGTCAAAAGAAAAAATGTCCCGACTATATCAGAGCTTTATGGATTTAAAGTAAGTGTAACACCCCGTAATTTTTAAACATGACATAAGAGATAATTATAGAATAATTAATTTTTAAATGAAGAATTAGGTGAAACGAGTTAGGCCATTGCGTTCGTCTCAGAATTCTTCTTGAGATAGAGTCCGAGTTTGCGTAAAATGGATATCGTATGAAGAAGTTATGGACGATAGAAGTTAAGCAGAAAAAGCAGAAAACAGGCTGGGATAACTGGCGCACTTGTGAAGTGCGCTAGAACAAAAATGCACTGGCGCACTTGGGAAGTGCGCCTATGCCGAGGCAAAATCTGCACAGAATGTTGGAGTGTTCGCTGATGATGTGTACTTCGGGGATTGGCCGGATGACGTGTCTTTTGAGCTGTGTGGTTCTGATGATCTCTAAGCTAATCTAAAGACCCTAATTCACCTAATACAACTATAAAACACACCTAGACCTAACCCTAATTTCATTAAACTAATCCATGCTGCCCAAATCTAAATTAAAACTAGCCTCTCTTCTCTTCTCCAAAGCAAATCAGAACATGAGTATTCAAATTGGAAGATAAGAATCAAATTCTACAACAACAGTTTAGCTAATCAAATTCAGAATTCAAAACCATTCTCTTCCTAAATCCAATCTCAGTGAGTCCATTGATTATTTTTAGATTTAAATAATACAAAAGCAATTTTGATATGTTGTAAATTGGAGTTGGAAATTAAACATGATAATAAGATCTAATCTCATCAGTTCTATCTTAGCCTATATATCAGATTCATGATCCTTATATGCCCATGTTGATATTAAAACCGTTTTTACCAGTTTTATCATATCTTTATGATCAGTTCGTCCTTGTGCCTAT
Source organism: Allium sativum (assembly GCA_030737875.1). NCBI lineage: Eukaryota > Viridiplantae > Streptophyta > Magnoliopsida > Asparagales > Amaryllidaceae > Allium > Allium sativum. The sequence goes on from CM060913.1 coordinate 828,267,081, forward strand.
TTTGTTGTTATTATTATGCATGTTCTGTATCTCTTCCCTTCCTCCTTCCCTTTTTATTTTTATAGCCAGGCTACTTTCGAGCCTAGGCCAAATCTCGTAGAGATGAACGTACCAATGGTAACCTAGGGAATGTTGGGAAATATGGCATAATATATGTTGGGTTGGTTTGGGCATGATTAATGTTAAATTTCGGGCATGATACGAAATTGGGGATTTTGGGTAATTGGCACAATTAACCTGAAATTGGCATAAACTGTAAATAAATAAATTGGCTAAGATAAGCATGCCAAGACACGAGGTTAGACTCCGTTTGCAGTAGAAGTCTGCCCGGAACCAACCGGCCTAACCAGCAAGCGCAAACGGCTAGTCTAATGTGAGAGGTCGTAGGCATAATTAAACGATGCCTAGACTCGATGTTAAGTCTAGCTTGTGGTAGAAGTCTGCCCGGAACCGCCCGACACATCCAGCAGCCGCAAGCCATCGACTTAATGTGAGAGATTTATGCATTAATAACTAATTAATGCTGATCAAAGATGAATACAATACCTAAAACATGTTAGGTGGGTGGGGTTAAGTTAACCTGTGTGAGATGACAACTTAACCAATATTACATGAACAAAGTGGATAGGGTTAAGGCAAGCTTAACCAATAATACATATTGATTTGATAAGTGGACGAGGTTAAGTCAACTGGGCAGATAGACAACACTTAACCAATATAGGTTGGGTTAGGATAAACCCTGGGGGAAAACCTAGTAGCGGTAGGGACCCTTTTCAGACGGTAACCCACTTAGAGGTATTGGGAACCCTGAGGTAGGCAGGGTTGGGGTACGCTTACAGGGCTGATTATAAGCGGTCAAATAAGAGCGAGGGTGTAGCAGTGCAGGTTCTGACAGGTTCGTTAAGCGTGCACAAGGTGTTCCCGGCATTGGAAGATTTAGCCACTATACATCAGTAGGTATAAAGTTGTGCTTCCACGGGTTGCCACTTAGGGAGTGATACACCCTAAGCTGGGACCCGCACAAGTATCTACAAGTTAGGGAGCCAATCGATTGGGAGTAGTGTGGGGACATCTAGTATCTTTTATGGGCAAGTAGGCTTTCAAGGATTGTATGGGGCGAATACCTCTTACTAGATGTTACGCCTGAGGGCTACCAATTGCGGGGTTGGGATCATTTCGTTAAGAATTACTAGTAGGTGGTGCAGAGAATTAAATTAAGTAAGAAATCTGGGAAGCGCACTAGACATTCCTTTATATTCATCCTGTTATCCAGATTTACCTTATGTCTTGGTTATACTTTCCATCCTGTTTATTCTTGTCATATTGCTTTACTTATTTTCATACTAAAAGTAACTAGACTCGCCAGGCTTTATGTCTAACCTTTTTGTTTTCGCCTCTTTTTCTTTCGTTTCCCCCCAGGTTCTCGGGGAGGAAACACTGAAACTTGACTCGAATTTCATTCTTCTGGAAGTGCTTGGAAGTGTTGAAAGTAATGCTCAGCTTTATCTCTTTTTCATTATGGCTATTTGGAGTGGGATTATGGTTTTACTTTTATGTACTCTGATAATAATTTTGTACAAGATGGATATTTGTGTACTTGACTCTAGTATGTGGTTTTGATGTTGTAACCAAACATGTTTTGCTTTTCCTCTGTAATGAATAAATTTTGAATTTTCTTAAATACCATTTTATATATCTGTCTTGTGATATTCTGTTCTATACTCTTATAATACTCCATGAAAGTTAATGCATTCCCTTAGTGAGTGACATTAATGGACGTAGGGTGTTATACGTGGTATCAGAGTTGAAGGTTGCCAGAACAGATGAAAGATTTTGAAAACCATTTTCAAAAGCATTTTTAGATAGAAGTATTTTCAAAAACATGTTTTAAAGAGGGTATTTTTGAGAGAAAAGTTTATTATGGAAAACAAAATCCCAAAAACCATATATCTTTCTTTCGATTCTCTACTTGAATCTCTTTTTCCTTTCTTTTCGCCATAGTTCCTTAGGCATGTTAAAACTACGGCATATGTCGGAGGGCAAAGAAGTGCCCAACCTCCATCTGTAGTCGCAGTAGTTTCACCTGCGGCTAATCTTCTTTCAAGCTTCGTGGGGTTTTCCGTGCGATGGAGGAAGCTTTCGAGAGACTTGTTAACATGTTACTCAAGGATGGTAGAAATGAGAATGAGTGAGTTTAGGCTAAGGAGCACAACCCAAGGATGAGAAACTTGTTGACATGGCGCTGATGCGTGAAGAGGAGAAAGGTGCTAAGGTAGATAAGGCACAGGACAAGAAAGTGGATCCTAAGAAGAGTGGGAAACCCCGAGATAAAAGGAAGTGCCATTTCTGTGGTATACCAGGTCATATAGCTAAAGACTGCAGAAAGAAGAAGGCGAAAAAGACTGGTTGCTTCCAATGTGGTGAGGAAGGACATATGATTAAGGACTGCCCAAGGAAGCAAGGACAAGGGCAAGGACAGAGGATATGATCTACTTCTGAAGGGCAGGTTCATGCTCTCACGGCAGCTACGCAAGATAGAGGTAGAAACATTTCTGTTGAAAGTTTGATTTCCCTCTTCGATCATCCTGTACGTACTTTGTTTGATTCTGGTGCTTCACATTCGTTTATGTCTGCTTCTGTTGTTGAGTCTCTTCACCTAATCACTAGTATAGTAGTGGATTCCATCATTATCTCAAATCCTATTGGGGGTACGGCTCATCTTTCTATGTTATGTCGAGATTTGAGAATATATGTGTATGGCGTTGAGTTCCAATGCAACGCCTACGTGCTTGGCTTCATAGGCTATGGGTTGATTGTAGGAATGTATTGGCCAACCAGGTATGGTGCCATTCTCGACTGCAAAAAGGGAGTAGTTAGACTGTTGACTAGTTTGGGTAATACTCTCGAAATCTCATGCGACCCTATAGGTTCTATTATGCTTAGCTACCTAGAATCTCTTGACACGTCTATTAATGATTTGAAATCTATTTGAGTAGTCCGTGAGTATGCAGATGTCTTTGAGGAGGTTAGGGGCTTACTTCCAAAACATGAGATAGATTCCCATAAATACTTTGTAGACAATGCAAAGCCAGTTGCATTGCTTGTGCGCCACAGGGCTCCAAGAGAAAGGAGGGAGCTTAGTAAACAAGTGAAAGAGTTGCTTGACAAAGGGTTCATAAGAAGACGTATCTCGAAGTGGGGTGCTCCAGTTGTTTTTGCTACGAAGGCTGATGGTTCACTTAGATTATGCATGGACTATAGGGAGCTAAATAAGCATACGAAGAAGAACAGACACCCATTGCCGAGGATAGATGATTTGTTCGATCAGTTGGTTGGTGCTTCGGTTTGCTCGCAGTTGGACTTAGCTACAGGATTTCATCAGTTGAGGGTAGCTGAGGATAGTATAGATAAGACTGCCTTTAGAACTCCCAACGGTTTCTTTGAATGGCTCGTCATGTCTTTTGGTTTAACGAATGCACTCTCATATTTCATAGACTTGATGAGTAGGGTGTTTAGGGAGTTTCTAAACAAGTTCGTGGTGGTCTTTGTGGATGATATTTGGATATTTTCTAGAAGCGAAGAAGAGCATGCCCTACATCTCAGGGAAGTCTTAGAGACCCTTCGAGCACATCAACTCAAAGCTAAGTTCTCCAAATGTCATTTTTGGAGGAAAGAAGTGAGGTTCTTATGACACGTGGTCTCCAAGGAAGGGATAGCTGTGGATCCCGAGAAGGTGGTAGCAATCCAAGATTGGAAGGTTCCTAAGAATGCAACAGAAGTAAGAAGTTTTCTTAGTTTGGCGGGCTATTACGAAAGTTCATCAAGGACTTTGCTAAGATATCAGCCCCACTTACACGGTTGACGAAAAAGAATTTGACCTTTTCTTGGGATGTTGAATGTGATGATGCTTTCCAACGTTTGAAGAGGGCATTGACGATAGCTCTGGTTTTAGTTTTGCCGGATGGGAGTAAACCATTCACAATGTATACCGATGCTTGCAGGACAGGACTTGGTGCAGTTTTGATGCAAGAGGGAAGGGTGATATGCTATGGTGGAAGGCAGTTAAAGGCCCATGAGAAGAATTACCCTACCCACGACTTAGAATTAGCTGCCATAGTTTTTGCGCTTAAGTCTTGGCGCCATTACTTGCTTGGTGAGAGGTTTGAGTTGTACACAGACCATTAGTCACTAAAGTACTTGTTCTCCCAAAAAGATTTAAACTTAAGGCAACAAAGATGGATGGAGTTCTTAGCATCCTACGATTTTGAGATTGCATATACCCTTGGCAAGAGTAACATTGTAGCTGACGCCTTGAGTAGAAAGAAGTTGACTTTGAGTCCTTTGTTTGTCAAGCGGCAGAGTTTAGAGTATATCTCTACCTTTCACTTAAGACCCTCTATTGATTATGTACCCGGTTTGTTGGCATCGTTAGAGGTACGACCTACGCTTTTGGGATAGATAGGTATGGCACAGCGAGATGACCCACAATTGATAGAGATAGTAGACAAGCTCGTAAGAGGGGAGTCTTCAAGCCATCTTATTAGGTATGCTATCGATGACAAAGGCTGGTTGCGTAGAGATGGGAGACTTTGCATATCACGAGACGAGGGTTTGAGAAGGACAATCCTTGAAGAAGCACATCGTTCTAACCTGACCATACATCCCGGTGGTGACAAGATGTATAGGGACATGAAGCGAGTTTTCTTTTGGGCTGGAATGAAGAAGGATGTGGCTGATTTCGTTTCTAGATGCATAGTGTTCCAGCAAGTCAAGGCTGAATAAAAGAATCCTGGTGGTTTGCTACACCCTTCAGAGGTCCCACAACGGAAAGGGGAAAGTGTTTCCATGGATTTCGTCGACGGGTTGCCGAGGTCAAGGAAGGGTAATACGAGGATTTGGGTAGTAGTAGATAGACTTACCAAGAGCGCCCATTTCATTCCCGTTAAGAGTAGAAGAACAGTGGCATGGTTGGCATCTGTTTATCTCCGAGAGATAGTTCGTCTACACGGCATACCTTCTACTATTGTGAGCGATCGAGATCCCATTTTCACTAGTGAGTTTTGGAAGAGCTTGCAAGAAGCAGTAGGAATGCAATTGTGTTTAAGTACCACTTATCACCCTCAAACGGCCGGCCAAACAGAAAGAGTGAATCAGATTCTAGAAGATCTTTTGAGGTTATGTATCTTGGACTTTGGAGGGACATGGGAGGAACATCTTCCACTAGTAGAGTTCGCCTACAACAACAACTATTTGACTAGTATCGACATGGCACCTTTTGAAGCTCTATATGGACGACCTTGCCAATCACCTACTTGTTGGTGGGAATCTACGGATAAGATTTTGCTTGGGCCCTAGATGATTAGGGAAACTTCAAAAAAGATAGACTTGATTCGAAGACGCATGAAGACGGCACAGGACCGGCAAAAGTCATATGCTGATAAAAGAAGGACCGATCTTGAGTTCAGCGTTGGAGACATGATCTTTATTAAAGTATCACCGTTGAGGAATGTAGTTCGTTTTGGGTCTGAAGAGAAATTGGCACCAAGGTTCATAGGGCCATTCCCCATTACAGAGCGAACTGGACAGGTGGATTACAGAGTGAAGTTGCCTGAGAAGCTCAGTGGTGTTCATGACGTATTTCATGTGTCGCATTTGCAGAAGTGTTTACATGATACCGCGGAAGTAGTAGAGCCGAGCATGCTTAGAGAAGTGGAAGTAGAGCAAGATGCCACGATTAGACGAGCTCTTACACGCATCCTTGGATCGAAGGACAAGAAATTACGCAACCGAGAGGTCAAGTTAGTTAAATTCCAGTGGGGATATGATCAAGGAGACGCGACTTGGGAGACTGAAGACAAGATACGCGCATCGTACCCTTTCCTTTTTGAGGGTATGTTCTTAACTTCTCCTTTTTCTACCATTTTGTTTATACTTGTTGTATCGTTTAGTGTATCCTCTCGATTATATCTTCGATCTTTAGGTAGAAAACCCTATGGTCGTAAACATGTGTTTGAGACATGTTATGTTTGGTGGATGCAAGTGGATGTAAGTGTTTTCTAGTGGTTTCTCGTAGATGCATTTACACACACATTAGGCACTAGATCGGCTCAGTCACTTTCATATTGCATATGAATGAGTGTGCTTATTTAAATAAATGGATGTATATCGAATGTATTATCATATAGATGTTGCATTTGAATGAATGGTTGTGCACTCATATATAAATGATATGTATCATTAGGATTTTTTTTGCATACATAATGAATGTATGGCACTATCATGTTTTGCATTAAGGAGGTCAACTGAATCAGTAGACCGCATGATCTTTGCATTAGATAAGGAACATATACACACACTTTTGCATATGTTCATATAGCATTTGAAATATTTTAAGTACAATGGATTCTTGTGGATGATGGATGAGTAGATGGATTATTGGATGGTAGGATACATTCTTCTTAACTTGAAGATTTCGGGGATGAAATCCTTTTAGGAGAGGAGAATGTAACACCCCATAATTTTAAAACATGACATAAGAGATAATTATAGAATGATTAATTTTTAAAAGAAGAATTAGGTAAAATGGGTTACGCCATTACGTTCGTCTCGGAATTCTACTTGAGATAGAGTTCGAGTTTGCATAAAACAGATACAGTATGAAAAAGTTATGGACGATAGAAGTTGAGCAAAAAAAGCAGAAAACGGGCTGGGATAAATGGCGCACTTGTGAAGTGCACCAGAACTAAAATGCACTGGCGCACTTGGGAAGTGCGCCCATGCCGAGGAAAAATCTGCACAGAATGTTGGAGAGTTCTCTGACGACGTGTCCTTCGGGGATTGGTTGGATGACTTGTCTTTTGAGCTGTGTGGTTCTGATGATCTCTAAGCTAATCTAAAGGCCCAAATTCACCTAATACATCTATAAAAACACACCTAGAGCTAACCATAATTTCATTACACTAATCCATGGCGCCTCCATGCTGCCCTAATATAAATTAAAACTAGCCTCTCTTCTCTTCTCCAAAGCAAATCAGAACAGGAGTATTCAAATTGGAAGATAAGAATCAAATTCTACAACAACGGTTTAGCTAATCAAAGTCAGAATTCAGAATTTAGAACCATTCTCTTCCTAAATCCAATCTCAGTGAGCCCATTGATTATTTTTAGATTTAAATAATACAAAGCAATTCTGACATGTTGTAAATTGGAGTTGGAAATTAAACATGATAATAAGATCTAATCTCATCGGTTCTATCTTAGCCTATATATCAGATTCATGATTCTTATATACCCATGTTGATATTATCATCAGTTTTACCAGTTTTATCATATCTTTATGACCAGTTCATCCTTGTGCCTATTTTGTTGTTATTATTATGCTTGTTCTGTATCTCCTCCCTTCCTCTTTCCCTTTTTATTTTTATAGCCAGGCTACTTTCGAGCCTAGGCCAAATCTCGTAGAGATGAATGTACGAATGGTAACCTAGGGAATGTTAGGAAATATGGCACAATATATGTTGGCTTGATTTGGGCATGATTAATGTTAAAATTTGGGCATGATACGAAATTGGGGATTTTTGGTAATTGGCATAATTAACCTGAAATCGGCATAAACTGCAAATAAATAAATTGGCTAAGATAAGCATGTTGAGACATGAGGTTAGACTCCGTTTGCGGTAGAAGCCTGCCCGGAACCAACCGGCCTAACCAGCAACCGCAAACGGCCAGTCTAATGTGAGAGGTCTTAGGCATAATTAAAAGATGCCTAGACAAGAGGTTAAGTCTGGCTTGTGGTAGAAGTCTGCCCGGAACCGCCCGGCACATCCAGCAGCCACAACCCATCGAATTAATGTGAGAGGTCCGTGCATTAATAACTAATTAATGCTGATCAAAGATGAATATGATACCTAAAACATGTTAGGTGGGTGGGGTTAAGTTAACCTGTGTGAGATGACAACTTAACCAATATTACATGAACAAATTGGATAGGGTTAAGGCAAACTTAACCAATAATACATATTGATTTGATAAGTGGATGGGGTTAAGTCAACTAGGCGGATAGACAACACTTAACCAATATAGGTTGTGTTAGGATAAACCCTGGGGAAAAACCTAGTAGTGGTAGGGACCTTTTTCAGACAGTAACCCACTTAGAGTTATCGGGAACCCCGAGCTAGGCAGTGTTGGGGCACGCTTACTAGGCTGATTATAAGCAGTCAAATAAGAGCGAGGGTGTAGCAGTGCAGATTCCTACGGGTTCATTAAGCGTGCACAAGGTGTTCCCGGCATTGGAAGATTTAACCACTGTACATCAGTAGGTATAAAGCTGTGCAACCACAGGTTGCCACTTAGGGAGTGATACACCCTAAACTGGGACCCGCACAGGTATCTACAAGTTAGGGAGCCGATCGATTGGGGCTAGTGTGGGGACATCTGGTATCTATTATAGGCAAGTAGGCTTTCAAGGATTGTGTGGGGAGGATACCTCTTACTAGATGTTACGCCTGAGGGCTACCAATTGTGGGGTTGGGAACATTTCGTTAAGAATTACTAGTAGGTGGTGCAGAGAATTAAATTAAGTAAGAAATCTGGGAAGCGCACTAGACATTCCTTTATATTCATCCTGTTATCCAGCTTTACCTTATGTCATGGTTATACTTTCCATCCTATTTACTCCTGTCATATTGCTTTACTTATTTTCATACTAAAAGTAACTGGACTCACCAGGCTTTATGTCTGACCTTTTTGTTTTCGCCTCTTTTTCTTCTGTTTCCCCCCTAGGTTCTAAGGGAGGAAACACTGAAACTTGACTCGGATTTCTTTCTTCTGGAAGCGCTTGGAAGTGTTGAAAGTAATGCTCAGCTTTATCTCTTTTTCATTATGTCTATTTGGAGTGGGATTATGGTTTTACTTTTATGTACTCTGATAATAATTTTGTACAAGATTGATATTTGTGTACTTGACTCTAGTATGTTGTTTTTATGTTGTAACCAAACATGTTTTGCTTTTCCACTGCAATGAATAAATATTGAATTTTCTTAAATACCATGTTATATATCTGTCTTGTGATATTCTATTCTATACTCTTGTAATACTCCATGAAAGTTAATGCATTCCATTAGTGAGTGACATTAATGGGCGTGGGGTGTTACAGTAGGAGGGGATGTCGATGTAAGAATACTCAAACAAATTTATCGAATTGTCTCGGTTTGGATCCAAATTGATTAACACTATGCTGAAGAAAAATGAAAATTCATAAATGGGATAAGGAAGGAATCTCATAAGAAGATGACTGCTGACATAAAGGGAACTTTTACCAGCTTGGCTGATATGAGATTCCATTACAAAATTACCGACAAAAAAATCCAATAGCAACCCCATCCGCAAACAATAACAACTGGAAGAAGCCAAAATTCAACCAACCAGGAAAAGAGCTGATGCAGAATCAGACTAAAGGAAATCCACCCATAGAAGTCAAATTATTAAATTGTAGTCAGAAAGTACATTACTCTACGTCTTGTCCAAAACCCTAAATTCTAAAGAATGCCTGCTACAACTACCACCAAAACAAGACACCTATCTAGGAATTGCCCACTGAAGAAGAAACAAAATCATGTCCTAGTTTTTGCAATTAAGGATGACGCCTCGACTAATGTGGAGGGCAAAGGAGTTTTTGAAGGTAAAATATACATAAATAATATTCCAATTAGATATTATTTGACATTGGGACTTTCCATAGTTTCATCTCGAAAGAGTTAATTGACGAATTGAAAACTTAACACGATTTCATTAGAAACCCCAATAAAGGTAACCAACCCAATTGGAAATAAAACCAGCTTACGTATTGCTTGTGAAAACGTAATCATAACCCATGAATCCAAAAAAAATCATTGAAACTTAATTGTTTTAATTTTTTGTGGGGTTTGAAGCAATAGTCAAAGTTGATTGGCTTTCCAAATATAAGATTGTTCTTACTTGCGTAGAGAGAAACGTAAAATTGAAAACCAAAATTGGCAAAACATTTAAAATTAGATGTAATAGGTCTAGTTCAATGCGAGAAAGCCTTATGTATCCCCCTAATTCATTTCAAAAATGCCTAGACGAGATACCAATTGTGAAAGAATTTTCTAATGTTTTTGAAGAAGTAAAATGTTTACCCTACATAGAGAGATTGAGCTTCACATTGACTTAATTCTCGGTGTAAGTCCCGTTTTCCATTCTTCTGGAATAACGATTTCCAACGAGGTTAATGATTCAAGAAACCAAACCAATGAGTTGTTGAAAAAGGGATAATTAGGCTAAGTCGTTTAAGATGGAGCTCGGTTGTGGTATTTGTTGTGAAATCAGATGGTTCCTTAAGGTTATCCATAGATTACCAAGATAAAAAAAAAGCAGACCATCAAGAACGAGTATCTTTTACCCTGTACGAATGAGTTATTCAATAAATTACATGGTTCTCAGGAATTTTCTAAAATGAACCTAGCCATATGATCTCATCAATTGAGAATAGCAGAAGAATGCATTCCTTATACCGTATTTAGGGGACCAATGACTTTTATAAATGGTTAGTTACACCTTTCGGACTAACCAATGCACCTGGCTATTTTTTAAGATCTTATGAACATATTATTCAGATAAGTACTCTACAAAATTGTGTTGGTCTTTATAGATGACATTTTCATATACTCTAAAATGGAAGTAGAACACAAGATCCATTTGGAGATTGTACTGGAGATATTAAGAAGAAATGTATTAAATGCCAAATTCTCAAATTAATATTTTTAGGAAGGTAAGGTTAGGTTTCTCGGACATGTTATGTCAGAATAAGGGGACCCAGTTGACCTTGGAAAGAATACATTCATCATGAATTGGAAACAACCAAGAACTGTGAAAGATATTCGTATCTTTTTAGGCTTGGCTAGTTAATATCAAAGATTCATTCAAGACCTCTCCAGAATTGCTCACCACCAAACCAAGTTAACAATGAAGGATGCAAACTTTGAATGGACGCCGAAATGAAAAGAATCATTCCAATAATTAAAGAAAAGATTGACTATTGCTCTAGTTTTAACTATCACTCACGAAAGAGGTGGATTGACCGTATATACAGATGCTTGTGGAGAAGGCATAGGCGTAGTACTCATGTAGGTTAGAAAAATCATTGCCTATGCAAGTAGACAACTAAAGATGAATAAGAGAAATTATATGACACACGACTTGGAGTATTAGTCGTGGTGTTCGCGCTTAAGATGTGGCGACATTATTTACTAGTAATATTTTTTCAATGTTTACCCTTACTGATTTGATTGAAACCACATAAATAATTTTCCTTCTTTAAATAGAGGAGAAGTTTGATTTATTCATGCATCATAAATCTTTGAAATATCTTTTCACTTAAAAGGATTTGAATATGAGGCAACAACGTCAGCTAGAATTTCTCGCATCATATGATCTAGATATTTTGTACACACCCGGAAACACCAATGTTGTAGTGGATGTGTTAAGTAGGAAGAATGCCACCATAGCTTATTTAGTGGTAACACCAACACTTTTGTAGAATATTACTAATAAGCAGAAGGAAGATGCAAACTTGAAGAAGATCATCAAGGATATACAACAAGGTATGATTCTAGTTTTGAGGTTGGTGGTAAAGATGTATTAAGGCCACAACGAAGAATTTGTGTTCCAAATGTGGATAACTTATGCCAAGAGTTATTGGCCAAATTCCATTAGTCGAAGTTGAATATCCATCCTGGAGTTAGCAAGATGTGTTGGGATGTGAAGAAGACATTTTGGTGGAGAAGCATGAACTCCATCCATGTTAGCAGATGTACCAATTGCCAATAAGTCAAAAGTGATCAACAGAAGGTTGTTGGATTGTACCAACCACCGAAGTTCTGACTTGGAAATAGGATCAGATATTGATGGATTACCTCGATTTATGAAAGGAAAGGAAACATATGGGTTATTATCGATAGGTAGAACAAGAGTGCACATTTTATTTTGGTAAAATCAACCAGAACCACAGTAGATTTGGTAAAAACATATATAAGGGAGATTGTATGATTGCATGTTATTCTGAGTAGTATCATCAGGAACTGAGGCCTATCTTCACTAGGAAATTTTAGGATGCATTAGAGAAAACTTTGGGAACAAAATTAAATACGAGCATAATATATCATCCTTAGACGGATGGGCAAATTGAGAGAGTGAATCAAATTTTAGAATACGTTTTAAAAGCTTGTGTCTTATACTTGGGAGGATCGTGGGAGAGTTTACTTTATCTAGTAGTATTCTCTTACAATTGTAGTTACTAAGCAAGCATCGGCATTGCGTTGTATGAATGTGTGTATGTTCATCATTGTATATCTCCAACTTGTTGGATAAAAATCAGTGATCGATTGGTACTTGGTGCAGAAATGATAGCGGAAGCTTATGAGAAAGTAGAAGAAATAGGAAAGAATAAAAGAAGCGCTAAGTAGACAAAAGAATAACGCCGATCAAAGACGTAGAAAGTTGGAGTTTTTTATAGGAGACCACGTATTCTTGAAGATCTCTCCAATGAGGGGAGCAGTAAGATTTGGCTGTATAGGAAAGTTAGATCCTTGATATATCAGACTATATCTTATTTTAGAATGATTGACCCTTTAGCTACCGAGCAAAGTTAGCGGAAAGACTAGCGTGTGTGCATAATGTCTTCCATATTTCTCATTTACGGAAATATGAACACGACCCAAAAATAATAATAAAGTTTACTGCTTAGGAAGATCTGGTAGTACCAAATTTATTTGTCATCATACAAACAATATGGATCATGGATCATGAAGAGAAACGATAAAGGGTGAAGGTTGTCAGATTGTATAAGGTCAAGTAGAGTAGGGACCCAGATGATTGTACTAAGGAATCGAGGAAAGAATAAAGGAAGCATACCTCGAGTTTCATCTTGTGTAAAACCATTATATACACCGCTTGTTGTGGTAATACTTATTATTGTAAATTTTGATTGAGAAATGTAGAAACCTTTGGGGTTATTTTATTATTGTTACATTTCAACGATGAAATTGTTTTAAGGACGCGAGAATGAAACAACGTGGAAATTTAATCTTCTTTATTGAATTTTTTTAAAAAAGGATTTGAACTAATTAAAATTCTAATTTATTTATAAATCTTAGAATGATAAATAATGCAAAGGATATTAGGAATAATATACAAGAAGTTTGAAAGAATTATATATATTCAATTGGAGAATATTTGGAGAAGCTGATAAAACTGAAGCGATAAAATACCAATATTTGAAAATAGTTATTATTGTGATTTAATGGAGTTTTATTACTTAAATAATCATGTTTATTGGTTTATAAGTAATAAGAATATCATTTTCAAATTATTTTTGCTCAGAAAGATAGTTTGACTCAAAACAGAAAATCTGACCAATAAATGGATTTCGGATTCTCAATGGACTGATGAAGGGAAGTGGTGCAAAGGTGTAACACACATATGCACACATGTATGTGTATGATAATATATACACAACGAGTTAATAAGGAGATTAATTAAGAAAAAGAAAAGGTAAAACAAGTAAGTAAATAAGGACAAAAAGAGTCTACTTTGTTTAAATAATAGTCTACCTCTTACACACTCCATACTCTTACATATCCTACCTTTTACACACCCATCTTCTGACATGTAATGTGAATTTTTCTAAGGATAAGGTACGACCATGAAGCAAGGGAGAGGAGACAGGCAAGGATTTTTGCACACATTTCCATCCCTTATTTTATTCCTAAAGGTTTTGTGACACCCCACGTCCGTTAATGTCACCCATATGGGAATGCATTAAGTTTCATGAAGCGCGGGTAAACAACAACTAAAATCACAAGACAGATGTAAATGTGCAGCGGAAAACTTAACTTTTATTAATAAAGAAAACATCGTTTCAAACTAGTTACAACATCATATTATTCAAATACCAAAAAGCTCAAATAAAACATCTATCTTATAATTCCAAACATCATAGTACAAAAATGTAAAGCTATATCCCTTCTCAGAAGCCATAACATAATAGAATAATAATCAAGGCGGTGCATGAATCAGAAGAAATCTGATCAAGACATGATCATGAGCTCATCTACTGTCCCCTCCCACTCTGAAAACCTAAAGGGGGAAGGAAGAGAGAGAAAGGAAACAAAATAGGTCAGACGTAAAGTCTGGAGAGTTCCACTGATTTTTAGCATAAGCATATGATAAGAGGTGTCAAGACAGATAAATACTACAAGATGAGAAAGCACAGTAAAATATGTAAGTACGAGGTAAACGAGATATCCAAGTAAGATAAAGGTAAATCAAACTTCTCATTCATATCCCAAGAATCAAGTTACTGCACCAATTACTAGAATTGACAGAATTAGGTATTATTATTACCCATGCGATCAGACCCTATTACCCGAGTATCCTATGCTAGCCCCAGCAACAGGGTGTATCAGTCCTAACCCTATAACTTATAGGACACAGACCTATTTGTACATGTTACAACATCTTAGTTTTCCCTAATCGGACCCATGCACGCTCATGACTCCGCTGTAATGCACCCGTTCCCACCTTCCACTTGAACCTCTTACAATCCAGATCAGTAAAGCGTGCCATGTCCTGTAGCTAGTGCGAGGCCCCTCCGAAGTTACCAACAGGGATATCGACTGATACGGGTTTCACACAACTGGACATAAGCCACCCCATAGGCTTGTGCCCCCAAGTAACTAGGATTTAAGAGTCCCGAAACCAGACAAATAACTAAACCCGGGACCTCTTAGCTTATTAATTAATAGGCTTAACTTAGCAGGTTTAAGTTCATTAATAAGCCTGCTTGTAAATGACATTTATCCTAAATGTTATTTGTGTACAACCCCTTCCCTAAACAAGCACCTGCCCAGATGTATTTATAGATTATAATAATTCATTTTACTTAATTTTACATCTAATACTCGTACACTCTTACATGTTATATTTAATCTTAAATTAATTCTAATCTATCAAATTAACATGTTGCATATTCTTCCTTTAATGTAATTAACGCAAATTTACAGTAAAAGGTTCCTTATTTATAATATGCCAATTTTCTCCATTTTAATGTCACTAATCGATTATTCCAATTTGTATCATTTGTATGCAACTCAATGGTAATGGTGTAGGCTTTAGTAGTCTAGGCTTAGCGTAAGTAAAAAGTAAGAAGGAAGAAAACAAATCTCAAACTGAATAAAAAGACATATAAAATACTATAAATAAATAGAAGACAGAATAGGGATAAGGAAGATAGAAGTATACATGCATATGTAATAATAGTAATCAGAAATAGCTGATTTAACAGTAAAAGAACAACATATAAGGAACAACTTATAAGTATTGATTATTTCAGATTCAACAATTTACTGTCTAAAACCATTTGAAATAGCAGTTCTAAAAATGATATGAAACTCACAGTGGTTGGATTAAAGAAGAAAATATCTCTTTTGTATGTATATGTTGTTGTAGAAGAAAGTCCACTATTTTGTTGTTGTAGAGTAATCAGAATTATCCTTGTTAATTTATGCTTGGGCAGCACCTCAATAACTCCATATTTTCATAAAAAGGTTTAGAGGAAGAAGGAGGAAGAATAGATTTGTGTTGCAGAGCAATGAGGTTGCCGACCTTTATATAGCTTACCTAGGATAATCCCTTACCGTTAGATTTAGATTTTCCAATTCGACCATACACGCAATGCTGAGTCAGCGAACGAACTTGGTTAATAATCCACTCCAAAAACTAGTGTAGGAATCTGTCTCAGCATCTGGGTGGGTCGACCCACATTGACCTGGGTCGCCTCATGACCGTTACTCTTGAACTTTGTTTATATAATTTTAAACTAATTATATATAATCTGTCTATATTTTAGTGAAATCTTCTTAAGCCTATAACTTCTTCATATTTACTCTGATTTATTAAATGTAAGAGTCTATTTGAACCAAAATTTAGTAACGGACACAACAGTAAAGTCTGTTTTACCTAATTCAAAATATTTAATTAAGTAATATTCATTTTATTATATGATTATAGTGTATTAAATTATGGGGTGTTACATTCTCCCTTTCTTAAAGGATTTCATCCTTGAAATCTCTAAGTTAAGAAGAATGTTACTATTCAAACCTATACCCATCTACTCAACCATCATCCACAGGCATTCATTGTCCTTACAATTTTTGATGCTTGATATGAACACATGAAAAATTGTTGTGTGTATACCCTTAAGCTAATGCGAAAATCAGGCAGTCGACCGATTCATTTGACCTCCTTAATGCAATGTATGTATGTGCCATGTATTCAACATGTATGCAAAAAATCTTAATAACACATATAAGTTTTATATGTGTACATAACCATTCACCACAATGCAACATCCATATGATGATTCATCCATTTTTTCATCCATTGGAAAATAAAATAAAATGCACACACATCCATATGCAATATGTAAGTGCTTGAGCCGATCTAGTACCTAATGTGTGTGTATATACATCCATGGGCATCCATTAGCAACCACTTGCAATCATTGAACATAACATGTCTCAAACACCTATTTCTAGACATAGGTTTATACCCTAAGGATCAATGATTCAAATTATGGAGATGAAAAGGATTCAAATTCAAAAGCTAGAAAAAGGAAATAAAAGTGTACTCTCAAAGAGAAAAGGGTAAGAAGCGTGAATCTTGTCCTCTGGTTACCATATCGCATCGTCTTAATCCTCTCTCCATTGCACTTTTACTAACTTTATCTCTTTGTTGCATAACCTCTTAACTTCCGTCTCAAGAATACGAGTAGAAACTCTTCGAACCGATGCCTCTTTCTCGACTTCAACATCTTCAAGGGTACTTGACTCCACTACCTCCGTTGAATCATGAAGACATTTGCTCAAATGGGAAACATGGAATAGTCGTGAACTCCCGCCAGCCTCTTCGTTAATCTAACCCTGTAGGTCATTTAGCCAATCCTCTACTATGGAAAATGGTCCTACGTACATGGTGCCAATTTCCCTACCGAGCCAAATCTAACTACATTTCTTAAAGACGATATTTTGATGAAAACCATATCTCCTACTTCGAATTGCAATTCATTACTTCTCTTATCGGCAAATGACTTTTATCTATCTTGTGCAGCTTTCATTCTTCTTCGAATGAGATCTTTTTTTTCAAAAGTCTCTCTCACCATATCTGTCCGTAGACTCCCACCAACACGTCAGCGTTCTGCAAGGTCGTCCATTAATGCCTCGATGGGTGCCATCCCAATGCTCGACTGGTGACTATTGTTGTAGGCGAACTCAACCAACAGGAGGTGCTCTTTCCAAGTCCCTCCGAAATCTAGTAAACACAGTCTTAGTAGATCCTCAAGAACTCTACTAACTCTCTCAGTTTGTCCAACAGTTGAGGGTGATAAGCTGTGAATTTTTTTAACTATGTACCAAGGACTTCTTGCAAGATCCTCCAAAATTCACTAGTAAATATAGGGTCATGTTCTCTTACTACACTTGAAGGTACCCTATGTAGTCAGACGATCTCTCTAAGGTATACCGAAGCTAACCAAGTCATTGTCCTTGAACTCTTGACTGAATAAAATGATCGCTCTTAGTAAGCCTATCCACTATCACCCAAATGCTCGTGTTAGCCTTCCCCAATCGGGGCAGTCCATCAATGAAGTCCATAGAGACGCTCTCCCATTTACATTGTGGGATATCCAAGGGTTGAACTAATCCACCAGGTTTCCTTTGTTCAACCTTGACTTGTTGGCAAGTCAAACATTGGGCCACAAATTCTGCTACATCTTTCTTTATGCCAGTCCAATGGAAAACAACTTCATATCTCGGTACATCTTGTCACTGCTCGGATAAAAAGTCATCCGAGAGTGATGAGCTTCCTCAAGCACTGCTCTTAGCGATTCCCCAACTTTAGGGACACACAGTCTTCCATCTCCCCGTAGCCACCCTTTCTCGTCCACAATATATCTAGCTAGGTGACTAGAAACTTCTTCTTTATCGAATCTATCTAAGATGTCCGCCAACTGCTGGTCCTCTTGCTGCATAGATCCAATACGTTCCATGAGAGTAGGTTGCACATCCAATGATGCTAAGAATCCAAATGTGAAATCTGAAGATGGCTTAAAATAAAAGGCCGAGATGAACTCCAAGATCTACCTCTCTACGAATAGAGGACTCAAGGTCATCCTCTGCTTACTCAACCCATCCTCCACTACATTGCCCTTGCCTGGGGTATAAGATATTTCAAAATCGTAGGACACTAGGAACTTTATCCACATATTGTTACCTCAAATTGAGATCCTTCTGTGAGAAGAAATATTTAAGTGACTTATGATTCATATATAGCTAAAATATCTCTCCAAGTAGATAATGTCGCCAAGATTTAAGTGGCAACACTATAACAGCTAACTCCAAGTCATAGGCGTGGTAGTTCTTCTTATGAACTCTTAGTTGCCTACTTCCATAGCACACCCCCTACCCTCTTGCATCAACACAGCGCCTAATCCCAAGCCACAAGCATCTTGTAGACTGTAAATACCTTGCTACCATCGGGAAGAGTCAGGATAGAGGCTGTTGTCAGAGCCCTCTTCAATCTTTGAAACACTTCATCGTAATCAGTCCTCCAAGTAAAAGTGAAATTCTTCTTTATCAAACGGATGAGCAGAGCTAAGATCTACACAAAGTCTTTAATAAACTTCCTATAATAACCCTTCAACCCAAGGAAACTCCTTACCTCCGTCGCATTCTTAGGGGCCTTTTATTCTTGAACTACGATTACTGTGACACCCCACCGCGAGACCCATAAGGGTATAACCCACGTCATGTTTTAACAAGTTTAAATTTAAAGTTACCAATAAACTCTCATGTTTAAAAAAAAAATCACAATTAAAGAAATAATGCAAATTTGGACATGTTAATTGAATATAGTTACATCTCTATATTCAAAATTCATTAAAATAAAGTAATAACTTTATTTCACATAGATGTATATCTTTATATAGCAAACAAAGATATTTCTTCTTTTATTTTCCCTTTATTTTACAATAAAAGGAGAATATTGGTATAAATTGCCAATATTCCTTTATTAATCCTAATAACTTCCGTCAATGATTATTATCAGCCCAAACATCAAAATAAAGTATTTAACTTGAAATAAGCCTCATTTTATTTTATTCATGCAAGATTTATTCAGCCAAAATTGTTTATTACAAATAAAATTCACCTTCTTCTTCGAATTAAATTAATTAATCTAATATTAAATTATGACCATCATTATAATTTAATATTAGTGGTAATCCCCAGCCATGGTTGTTTCAACTACTTTAGCAGGGTCCACCGCTATCCCATCCTTGGAGACTACATGCCCTAGGAACTTTACTTCCTTCCCCAAGAAATGACACTTAAAAAATTTAGCTTTAAGTTGATGTGCTCTCCTCCTCTAAGTGTTGGGCATGTTCTTCCTCGCTTCTTGAGAAGATCAAAATGTCGTCCACGATCAATACTACGAACTTGTTCAGATACTCTCTAAACACCCTACTCATTAAGTCCACAAAGTATGCGGGTGCATTGGTCAGCCCAAAAGGCATAACCAACCACTCAAAGAAACCGTCCGCAGGTCTAAAATCCATCTTGTCAATACTATCATCCGCCACCGTAAGCTGATGAAATCTCATGACTAGATCCAACCATGAGAAAACCGAAGAGCCTACTAGCTGGTCAAGATAGTCATCAATCCTTGGAAGTGGGTGCTTATTCTTCTTGGTGAGTTTATTGAATTCTCTATAGTTCATACATAGATAGAGAGAGCCGCCTTCCTTGGTTGAAAAGACGACTGGAGCTCCCCGCCCGGAAATGCTCCGCCTAATGAATCTTTTTTCCAGTAACTCACTACTTGTTTGCTGAGCTCCCTCCTCTCCTTAGGAGCCATGTGGTGACTGGCAAAGCGACCGGTTTCGCATTCTCCACCAAGTAAATCCGGAAATCTATCTCTTGTCTGGGAGGTAGTCCTCTAACCTCATCGAACACATCCGAAAATCTACTAACTATGGGTACTGATTGAAGATCATGAACGGAAGCATCAAGAGAATTTAGGAAACTGAGCATAACCGACCCTCGTGGGTCATAAGAAATTTCGAGAGTTCTACCTTTGGAAAGTAAGAAGTCTAGCACCATACATGACTAGCTAATCCATTCCTTGAATTAATCAGTAACCCATAAAGCCAAGAATATATGCATCGCATTCAAATTCAACGCCTATGATGGAAATCCTCAAACCCCTACATATCATAGATAAATGAGTTGTTCCTCCTATGGAGTCTAAGACTATAACGGGATCGGAAACAATATTAGCATCTAGGTGCAGATTTTCTACCACATAGTTGGATATGAATGAATGATAAGCACCAAAATCAAAGAGAGTTCTAATAGCATAGTCTAAAAGAGAAATCAAACCTTCTACAATGACTTTCCTAACACGATCCGATCAACTAGTCTCTAAAGCATTAACTTTTCCTTACAAAGCTTAGAAAAGTTGACTATAGAAAGTGGAGGAGGTGGAACTACTGCAGCTGCAGCTTGGGGAGTGACATTTTCTTACACTCCAACAGTTGTCGTAGCCTCAACGTATCTATGAAACCATGTAGGATTGGGAATCCCCTCGGAAAATTAGGAGCCCCAGACATGTTGAAAAAGAACAAAACAGGAATTCAGAATGATAATCGAAGGAATATTGTAAATGACTTGAAGGGATATGTTTTTCAAAAATTGGTTTTTATTTGAAAATCCTTTATTTTGAAAATGCATTTCAAAAAAGTTTCATCTGATCTTGTAACCTTAGGCTCTAATACCAAATGTGACACCCCACGTACGTTAATGTCACTCATATGAGTATGCATTAAGTTTCGTGAAGCGCGATAGGTAAACAACAACTAAAATTCACAAGACAAATATAAATATGCAACGAAAAACATAACTTTTATTAGCAAAGAAAACATCGTTTCAAACTAGTTACAACATCACATTGTTCAAATACCAAAAACCTCAAATAAAACCATCTGTCTTATAATTTCAAATATAAGAATACAAATTGTAAAGCCATATCCCTTCTAAAAATCCATAACATAATAGAATAATAATCAAGGTGGTACATGAATTAGAAGAAATCCAAGCAAGATCGGATCACAAGCTATGCTACTATCCAATCCCACTCTTAGAACCTGATGGGGCAAAGGAAGAGAGAGAGAAAGGAAACAAAATAGGTCAGACATAAAGTCTGGCGAGTTTCAGTGATTTTTAGCATAAGCATATAATAAGAGGTGTCAAGATTGATAAATAATACTGAATGGGAAAGCACAATAAAATATATAAGTATGAGGTAAACGATATATCTAAGCAAGGTAAAGGTAAATTAAACTTCTCATTCATATCCCAAGAATCAAGTTACTGCACCAATTACCAGTATTAACAGGATTAGGTGTTACCATAATTACTACCCATGTGATCAGTTCCTCTTTACCCGAATATCTTGTGCCAGCCCCGGCAGTAGGTGTATCAATCCCTAACCCTACAACTTATAGGACACAGACCTATTCGTAGGTGTTACAACGTCTTAGTTTCCTCTAATCGGACCCATGCACGCTCATGACTCCGCGGGAATGCGCCTGTATCCACCTACTACCTTGAACCTCTTACAATCCAGATCAGTAAAGCGTTCCCTGACCCCTACCTAGTGCGAGGCCCCTCCTAAGATACTAACAGAGATACTGACTGATACAGGTTCCATACAACTTGACACAAGCCACCCTATAGGCTTGCGCCTCCAAGTAACTAGGGTTTCAGAGTCTCAAAACCTGATATAAAGAACTAAACCCGGGACCTCTTAGCTTGTCAATTAATAGGCTTAACTTAGCAGGTTTAAGTTCATTAATAAGCCTGGTTGTAAATGACATTTATCCTAAATGTTATTTGTGTACAACACCTTCCTCAAACAAGCACCTGCCGAGATGTATGTATAGATTACAATAATTCATTTTACCTAATTTTACATATGTTACTCATACTTTCTTACATGTTATGCTTAATCTTAAATTAAGTCTAATTTATTAGATTAACATGTCGCATACTCTTACTTTATTGTAATTAACCCAAATCTACAGTCAAAGGTTCCCAATTTACAATATGCTCAATTTTCTCCATTTTAGTATCATTAATCAATAACTCCAATTTATATCATTTATACGTAACTCAATGGTAATAGTCTAGGCTTTTAGTGGCTAAGGCTCACAATAAATAAAAAGGAAAAAAGGAGAAAACAGATCTCGTACTGAATAGAAAGGCATATAAAAGACTGTAAATAAATAAAAGATAGAATAAGGATAAGGAAAAAGAAGTATACGTGCACATAAAATAACAGTAACCTAACATAGTTGATTTAACAGTAAAAGAACAACATATAAGGAATAACTTACAAGTACTTCTTATTTCAGATCCAATAATCTACTGTCTAAAACCTTTTAAAATAACATATCTAAAAATGATATGAAACTCACAGTGGTTGGATTGAAGAAGAAAATATCTCTTCTGTATGTATATGCTATTACAGAAGAAAGTCCACTATTTTGTTGTTGTAGAGTAATCAGAATTATCCTTGCTAAGTTATGCTTGGGTAGCACCTCAATATCTCCATGTATATATTATTTTCAGAAAAAGGTGTGGAGGAAGAAGAATAGATTTGTGTGTGGAGAACAATGAGGCTGCTAGTCTTTATATAGATTACCAAGGATAACCCCTTACATTTATATTTAGGTTTTCCAATCTAACCATACATGCAATTTTGAGTCAGCGAACAAACTTGGTTAAGAATCCAGTCCAAAAACAAGCGCAGGAATCTGTCTCAACATCCGGGTGGGTTGACCCACCTTGACTTGTGTCAACTCAGTCAATCTAGGTTGCCCTATGACCATTACTCTAGAACTTTGTTTATATATTTTTATAATAAATATATATAATATGTCTATATTTTGTGAAATCTTCTTAAGTCCATAACTTCTTCATATTAACTCCGATTCAAGTTAAGAGTCTATCTGAACCCAAATTTAGCAATGGACACAACGATAAAGTGTGTTTTACCTAATTTTGAATATTCAATTAAGTATTATTCATTTTATTATCCTTATTATATGATTACAGTGTATTAAATTATGGGGTGTTATAGGTTCCCCATAAATACCAAACTACTTTCATTCATTTTTTTGATATCAAAACTCTTCCCTTCTTCCTTCTCATAAACTCTTTAATTGCTTCTCAATTCTAGAAAAATAATAAATAAAAGTAAAAAAATTAGTCGCCACTCTAATAAGCATTTATAGGTGTCGAAACTATCGTCAAATCTCTTCTAATCCACATTCATAAGCCACTACCATTCAACGAAGTTTAAGAGACCAAAGCTTCATCCCTTTAAAGATAAGGTTATGAGCAATTAAGGAAGGGAAATGAGGTTCAAAGATACTCGAGGTAGTACTCATGAAATAGGATCATTTTGGGATAATCTAGGAAGGGTATAACAAGTTCCAGTGGCTTTTTATTCAAATCCAAGTCGAGAAACTAAACTATTTGTTGCTATCTGTTGGGTTTTAAACAACAAAGTTCTACATACTCCGTGGGTATTAAGTGGTTGTTGTTACTATCTGTTGCTTTATATATATATATATATATATATATATATATATGGGAAATGTTCAGCTACACCTCTTAGGTTACATCTTTATCTCACCTTGAATTCCGAACACTCATTCCGATTTTAATATTAATTTTTTCTCTCCCTTTATAAATATTAAAATGAGAATGAGTAGTTGGAATTCAGGGGGAGATAAAGGTGTAGCCTAAGAGGGGTAGTGGAACATTTCCCATATATACAGAGAGAGACGAGCATTTCGGCACACTCCTGTTTTGTAGCCACCCTACCATACCGTGAGCTACACTCATCCAAATCCAACAAGATTTTGTATATATTTAATCCACATGTACATTATCATCTATCCAAAATTTGAAATCATTCTGACATTTGTATAATACTATATTTGATGTTTAAATATAACGGTTCGAATAGATGTCTGAACGATGAATAATAGTGTTAATATTTTGAAAACGTTATGAATGTCAGAATGAGCTCAAATTTTGGATAGATGAAAAAATATATATGGATTGAACATCTGCAAAATCTTGTTGGATTAGGATTAGTGTAGCTCACAGTAGGGTAGGGGTGCTATAGGGATGTTGCAGAACATATTTTTGGAAACATGTTTTCAAAATGACGAAGCTTGGAGGGCCGAAGCTATTATTGGTGGCATCGACATATTATTTTATGATTATTCTTAATTATCCATGAAATTATTTGTGGGAGATTCCTTATGATTTTATGACTCTTTTACTTAGGAAAATTTGTAATATTTATGCTTTTGAAAATAAATGGGTACATATTTAATATTATATGTTGATCCATCCGCTATGGAATCTAAACGTATGATAACTTCTCTATGCTTTTTATTTGTTCCATTTAACCAACAATTTGCCTTAGAATGGTTCTAAATTTTGATGACCTTCCAATCGAAATTTAGGCTCCTTCGGGTATGTGGTTGTTACATAACTCTATGAAGTATGCCCCATGTAGAAAATAAGAATTATGGAAAAAAGTATTTACCAATTTGTTCGCTTTTTGAATGGCAGTAACACTTTGTCATTGCCTAAGGCTAAAATCAATATGATAAAAAAAATCAATTTAGTACCCATAACGTTTTAAAAAACAAATGAAAATAAAACTGCTTTAATGTCATGAAACAAAAGAACATGGTCACAAATTTCCCAAAACCAAAGTAAAATTTCTATGATGTAAGATAACAAACGATAAACAGTAAAATGGACATGTTTTTGTCACTACTATTATAATTAGTAAAATTCAACAGTTAATGATAATAAAAGACAAAGATTGCACGTGATTTACCTATAGTCTTCTACGCTAAAAATAGAAATAAAGTATGTATGTGTATATATATATAAGTAATCTATTCTCATATTAGAAAAATACTCCCAGTTTAGAAAAGATTCTAAAATAGTAAACTGTAAATAGTTGGTATTATAATTGGTTACTGGTTTGGAATGCTGATTGAAAGAGAAATTTATTCTAATAATATACATTTTATTAAACTGGCCGTTATAGATGTTCGCTTACCGTCACTTGACCAAAACTTTTTCGAAGTCCAAAAACATGAAATATATATATATATAACATGTCTCCTTAGATATCTTCGATCTAATTTACTTAGTTCTCTTCATTTTTATCTCCTTAAATCACTTTAATTTTAAATATTCTCCATCACATTATTTGTTTTATGTTCGAATAAGATTAATAAAAAAACTATTTTTTCTTTTTTTTAAACTATGCAATCTAACAGTCGGATTCTCATTGTTATATGGTTGTATTAGTTATATATATATTTCCCTTTTAGTCTTAGTAATTTGTAAAGGAAATATAAATAGTCGACATGCTCAAGTAAGGGTACCATGAAATCTGTCATAAAATAGTGCTAATTTTCATATAATAAAAGTAACACTATAAAATTGGCAGTAGACAACAAACACTATGGAGGTAGACAGTAGCACAGTCAAAATATTTTTCTATAAGGGTCACAGTTCTAAGAAAATTGGCAGTTTCGGGATGATGACTGTTAAAATTTTGGTTATGGGCCAATGACAACAATGAAATTGCTTAAATATTTATTGAATCAAATATTTATAGACATTATATATATATAAGGAATGTTCCGCTACACCTCTTAGGCTACACTTTTATCTACCCCTGAATTCCAACCATTCATTTTAATTGTAATATTCATTATTTCTCTCTCTCATCGAATTAAATAATATAGTGTAGTGGAAAGAGGGAGAAAGAATTAATATTAAAATCAGAATGAGTGGTTGTAATTCAAGAGGAGGTAAAGGTGTAGTGGAACATTTTGTGTGTGTGTATATATATATGGAGAATCTATTTAGACACAAAAGTTTGACACAAATTAATGGACACAAAATCTCAACCATTTGATTACCCCATGATTTTCGTCCCTCATATAATGACTAACTAATCATGTGGCTGAGATTTTGTGTCTCATAGTTTGTGTCAAATATTTTTTTGTGTGTGTGAGAGAGAGGGAGAGAAAAAGTCTATTTAGAAACAAAATTTTGATACAGTTGGTCTTCACCGTTGGATCATCCCCTAAATTCCACTCCTCCACATAAAGAAAAAAAGTCCAACGGTCGAGGCTTTGTGTCTTTATGTTTGTGTCTAATTTTGTCTCTATGAAATATATGTACGGGCGACTATTTGAACACAAAATTAAACACAAAAAGAAAGACATGAAGACTCAACCGTTGGATCTTTTTTCTTTACATAGAGAAGTGAAATTCATGGGGTGATCCAACGATACAAATCAATTGTCTCAAAGATTTGTGTCTGACTAGACTTTCTCTCTCTCTATATATATATATATACACATTTTATTTATATTATATTAGTTGAACACAAGGTTATGTCTAACCAGCATGGCTTAGTTTGGCTCAAATGCATCTGCGACGTGCCTAGAATGTGAATTATTAATTTCTCTCTTTCTCGGTTTATTATTAATTGATGATTTTGAACTAATAACCAATGTTGTTGTTATCATGTAAATAAATAAATAAATAATTGTAATCCCGATAGGGTCAGGTGACCCCACCGGCTCTCATATCCCTCCATTGCTAGGAGTAGACAGAGTCTACTCGTTGCATGCACGTTTACCCTGAAATTATGCATATAATAATACAGACTAAGATGCAAAAATTTGAAATGGCGGGCCGTGTAGATCTATGTCCCTTGTAATCGTCATACTTAAAATCACTCGCTGTTGTAATGAAACCAATGAGCGTGAAAGTAGAGAACCTGTTGAAGAGAAGAACATTCAGAGAGGGAATTACGAAGTTGTAAATAACTTGGTAAACAGACAATTCTAGCTCTAGAGAGAGAAAATGCAAAATATAGCTGATAATTTCAAAATAAAAATTTAAACTAAATTTATTCTAGTGCAACAATTGAAGAGGTGACATAAAACTAATCCTTCCGACATATTTCGACCCAACAATTGAAGGGGACACGTGTTAGTCGGCCCATCATTTCAAAATCTTGCTTTCTACTTTCCTGTAGTAGACAGACTAGTCTACAACATGTGTGTCGCATATGAAAATATTACTAAATATAGTATGTATTATATTAATGTTAAAACGAGAACTTTGTTATGCAATATAAAATAATGAGATATACAAAGTATAAAATAATATATATATATATATATATATATATTTTTTGTGTGTAACTTATGTTCCATAGCTACACACACAATATGTACGTATGCGTTTGTATTCGAGAAACAAAATTACCACTTTTTACTAATATGAATATGTGTTGAAACTAACGTGCGCTATTAATTTATTAGATGAACTAGTAATTATTATTTAATGGAATTTGTTTAAATAAAGCTATGTTTAAAATTACAAAATTGGTTTAAGTATGTGGACTTATAATAGAAATAACTAAGAAGAAATTTGTGAAAAAAATGTATAAATTTATTTTAAAGTAATTGACTTCAATTTATTTTTGATATATGATGTATGATAAATTCTTTCTATAAACAAATCCTAATCGATTTACAAGTTAATTGTTGTACATATTTATGTTATACGATTTATACATTTTTTTTAGTTGAATGGAAAATTAACATTTTTCTTAATATGAATATACTAATACATATATATACATATACATATATATATATATGTATGTATGTATGTGTGTGTGTGTGTATGTATTTGTGTGTGTACATATATAAAAATAAATTTGGCGTATAATTTTTAAACCTGTTAGACATCTAATTATATATTCACTATATTTATTTGAATAATTTGAAGTTAAAATTTTTTGAGCAGCTTAAACATATGGATTAAAATATAGAATATCATGAAAAAATTGAGGAGGTTCGGTAAATAACTGTGGAAATGTTAAAATTTTGGTATTTAAGGCTGGATTTATTTTCTTGCATGATAAACTCATTGAGATAAATTAACAATATATTTTTTACTACATACACTATTTATATTGCGTGACTTAATTAACTTCATATTTGAATGAAAAATTAATTTTAGCGTCTTTGTAGTACAACCCAAGGACAGTTCAATGTTTAGGAGTTCCACTGTTAGAGCATCTCCAACAAAGTAGTGGAATTCTGAAAATGTGAAATCCACACCCAAAACTTGCTCCAACAGAATGTACATTTTGACCACTGTTCCGAAATCTGGGCTGATAGTTTCGGAATCTCCAAACTCTCCACGCGCTTGTTGAACAAACGCGTGAAATAAAGCGGTGGTCCCATTTCTACGCGCTTGTTCAACAAGCGCGTAGGCTACCGCATTTGCACACAGCACGTGGAAATGGACCAAAACATTTAGTTTCAATATTTGCTCCAGCAAGTGGCAGCATTTGCTCCATTAATTTTCTGTACACAGCACTTGTTTGGACCCATTTCTGCCAACATTCACATGGCAGCCTTGTTTTTTTAATCATCTTCCTCCTCATTTTTTGACACGTACACAACTTTGGTTTGACTTTTTGTGTTGGAAAAGCAATATCCACGCACACGTATTGACTTTTGTGCAGGACAGCACAACACCACGCAGTTTTTTTTATATGGTCCAGCTTAAATTACTCGCGTTGGTTAAACAAACGCCCAGCCATTTTTTATTTTTTTTTGGCCCACGTTTGGTTCCAGGCGCTTGTTGAACAAACGTCTGGACCTAAAAACTGTTGGGATTCCTGATTTTTCGGAGTATGGAAAATCGTAATACGAAAATCCACACTCCGAATTTGTTGGAGTTGCTCTTAATGATGACTAGGCTTTTTTTTGTTTTTTCTTCCTTTTCTTCGCTTACTTCTCCCCATCTGCCACCTTCTTTTCCTTCCCACCGTCAACCGACCCACTTTATCTCCTATTCTCTTCACTCTTTGCATAGTTTTCATCTACGTGGGTGCTGCCTCCGAATCAAATTTTCCAATCTCGTCCTCTACAGATATTAGCTCCTTCTTCTCCAAGACCCCCTTTTCTTTTCGATCCTCCACCCCTTAACCCCTACTTAAGCCCTAACAACCTACAACCAATCCTTCTCTTCCCAGCATGGTGTTCCTCTCTAGATCCATCTAACTCCACGTCGTTGCCTGTGCAGTATTGTTTCACGACTTCACTTCCTCCCATCTCCTTTCGGTGCTAACATAGGCAACGCAAGATTCCCAAGCGAGTGTGTTTTAGGTCATTGCCTGATGATATTTTGTCCTGTATTGTCTAGCTTTTATCAGGAGGATTTGGTGGTTTGGTGTGCGTTGGTGCTTTCTTGTGTTGGGTAGCATTTGAGGGGTTATGTTAGTTTTATGGGTAGAGGTTCGACTTGTCGGGTTGTGGAAGTCTTGAAGCATTCGTGGAGTACGCCGGTATACTATCGTCATGCACTGCGATTTGCTACGCAACTATTCCTTCCGCCTTGCCTAGTTTTGTCATGCCTTCTCTCATTTTTCTACCAAGTCAATTGTGGGGAAGCTGTGCCATATTCTCTTGCTTGGTGGGCCATTGTTGAGATTCTCGGTTGGATCTGTTGTTGAGGTAGGTCTGTGTTGGTGATTATTGTGGTGTTTGTTCGGCAGTGTACTTTGGGTTTCCTCTTGAATGTTTTGAGTTGTCATTTGTAGTTTTTTGGGTTTAAGGTAGTTGGGTTGTGGTTTAGATATGCATTTTGGGTGTTTGGGGTCATGTGATGAACTCCATGCAGAGCTGTCATTTGGCTTGCTGGTGGTGTTTCTCATGGAGTTTGCATGGTGTTGGTCATCATCTATGCTTGGTAGCCGCTATAGCTGAACTTGGTTGGTCTGTTAGTGCCTGTTTTCTGAAGGTAGTTTGATTATGGAAGCGATGTCCTTTGATTTCGTACACTTCTTGTTGTGGTATATAGTCTTGTGATAACAGCTGTATGTTAGAATGTCGGATGTGATTAGTTGTTTGTAGGGTAGCTGTACATGTAGCTTTGTTGTTGTTTTGAATTAAGGGTTTAGGTCATTACTGCAAGTTATCTGTTTGCTTAGCAATGAATTTGTCTCCCTGCATGAACTATGAAAGTATAGTCTAATATCTTAGGTTAGCTCCAGTCATGTTAGCTATCCTTGTACAAGTGGACGAGCCACTATAAAAATCGTATATGGTGGATGGTCCACCTTAAAAACCGAATGTAGTAGGTTGGTTTTCTGTCAATCAATATTTATAATTATTATTTATTATTATAATAAGTGTTTGCGGTCACTATAAGAACTGGTCAGCTTTACCAATTTTTCTTAATAATTCATTTAGTTCATGTGTCGGCTTGCTAAAGTTATGGAAATGGCGTCAAGTACCCCCTCGTCCTCCTCTTATTTCTATGTCTCCCTCCTTCGATTATGTCCTTCTTCACCTCCTTTTCTCCTCTAATTTTGTACTTGCTTTCTCTATGCCTGGCATTTAGCTCAGATTCGATTCGACCTACCTCTCATGCCCTAATTTCGCCTATGATGATCTCTATGCTATGGTTCTTGCCCGGTGACCCTTACCCCTTCGAAACTAACTAGACCCGTTCATTATTTCCTCCCTCAAAGGAAACCATTTTTTAGCAATCGAGGGATTAAGGAGTTTTAGGAGTTGGGTTTTGACGGGTCTTTTGGGTTTTCTGTGAGCATTATAGTTGTATATGTTTTCGTCTTTGCTAAATTTGGGTTTATTTAGGTGCTGGTTTGTTTAAGATTTATGTATTTTTCTAGTTTGAATGGTGATATTGTCTTGGAGATGGTTCGTTATTTTTTCTTGTTAATTCGTTTTCAATACTCAGTAAAATTGTGAAGCTTGCCCTGTCCTTGCTTAGCTTTGTGGTGCTTCTTCCTTGCGTTGCTTCCATCTCCTCCCGACTTTATGTCATTGCTTGGTCTTGAATGTGTCGGCATTGCTTTAGCTGCTTTCGTTTTGGATGATGGCTTTTCGCGGGTTGAGTTATTATAGTCTCATGTCATTGTGTTCTTGTTGGAAATGCTATGCTCGCTATTGCTGCACTGAGCCTCGTCAAAGTGTCTTGTAAACTTGCTTTGCAACCTCTGTTCGTTTGAGTTTTTCAGATGAAGGCTAGCCTCTTCTTGTGTCACATTTCCCATCTCAAGCTCCTTCTCTTCAATGCCTGCTGGTCTTGAACAATGTGCTGTTGTAACATGTCAATTCTTTGCTATTGGTAGGAGCGACAACAACTGTAGGGTTGTCCTATGTGTTGTTTTATCTTGTGCCTTAGGAGACCGTGCACCGGTTTGTTTCAGTGTTTGCAAATGTGTGCTCTTGTGATGTACGTGTACTTTATGTTATGTCACTTCAGTTGTAGTATGTAATTGTGTATGTTATACAATATGCTCTTTTCCTCCCTGCATGGAGTATTTTGTAGTCTAGTCAGTTAGGCTACCTACTAAACTATGAGCTTATATAGTTGCAGCAGACAGACCACTATAAAAACCATATTTGGTGGACGGTCCACCTTAAAAACCGAAAGTAGCAGTTAGATATTCGGTCTAACTCGTGTAATGATGTATTTTTTTTGGTTAAGCAAGTCGGATTATAGTGGTCGTACCACTTCTTTAAAAGAATGAAAATAGGTTTTCTGCACATGCATAAAAAAACTAATCTGGTTTGAAGTGACCAGCCACTTTCAGAATATAAAAATAACAACAAAGTCAACTAAACTTATAAACAAAAAGCCTTCCTCATCCGAGGAAACATCATACAACACCTTAGAAAAAGGCGACGTAAATCAAGCATTATTAAATAAGAGACAAGCTAAGCATTCCGAATAAAAAGAAGATTCCATCGAAAAAAAATGTGTTTTCTATCCCAAGAGTCGTCTTGCAAGATTACATCGTTATCCTCACCAAGCTCACCCTCGTCACTAGCATCACCACATACTTGTAGAAAATTTGTTCCAAGTCAAAGCGCATACCAATGGTCTCATGAAACCATGCCATCTCAACATCCGACCAACTAATATCGGGATCAGGTGTAACATTTATGTCTACATCACACGCTTGGACAGTAGGAACCAGATCAGAAAAAATCTGCTTGGCTTTCAGGACCCAAACCCTGACAGGAGGCATGGGAAACATGATCTTCACCAAAGGGGAAACAATTAGTATCAGACTGACAAGAATCAGAGGTATGGTCTGTTACACCCCGTATTTTCTGTAAACATAAAGTTAAAAACAAAGTATAATTAATTTTTAAAAGAAGAATTAAGGGAAACGGGTTACGCCATTGCGTTCGTCTCGGAATTCTGCTTGAGATAGAGTCCGAGTTTGCGTAAATCGGACTCAGTATGAAGAAGTTATGACCTTCAGAAGTTTTCAGAAAATTTAAACAACTCGGTCAAAATTTCAAAATTCGAATTCAAAACACACACCCGGGCTGGGCGGGAAAATTCCCGCCCAGGACCTAGGTCGACCAGGGGGTCAACCTGGGTAGGCAGGTCGACCATGGGGTCGACCTGGGGGTCGACCTCCTCCCCCCCTTTCCAGATCCGAGGACAGATTCAGTTTTCTGTATTTAGACGTCCGTTCTGACCAGATTCGTTGCTCCTAAGCTATTTAAACACCCCCAAACCTCACTTTCTGTCCACACAATTTCATTTCGCCTATACTCTGCCCTAATTCATATTAAAATAAATCAATGGCGTCGCTACTTTGCTTAAATCTAAGCTAGAACAAGTGCTTCTTCTTCTTCCAATCTAAATAGGATTAAAAGATAACAAATCAACATCTACATCAACGGAAAGCTAAATCAACTCCAGAAAATCAGATCTCAGAACTGTTCTTCTCTTTCTTAAACCACGAATTGTGAGTGCAGTTATTTTCAGATATAAAATTTAATTATGATCTTGACATGGTTATAAATCTGAATTGGAGATTATGCATCAGATCTGTTTTTCTATGTAGATCTATCTTATTCCTGTTTATCTGATCTGTTTTTCTATGTAGATCTATCTTATTGTTGTAACTATTTTGTATCTCTTCCTTCCTTCTGTTCTATAGCCAGGCTACCACGAGCCTGAGCCAAATCTCTTAAGAGATTGACGCATGAACGCTAAATTTTGGGAAAATAATGAATAATGCATAATTGGACATGACTGATTTGTGACTGATTTAAGAAATGGGCGTATGTTGTAATTTAAGATCTAGATCTAGGCATACTATATATGACGGTTTATGATTTGGAAGAAGGAGAATTATTATATGACAACATATGACTTGTAATTTAGGAACATAATGCATGATATGATTTTGAGGACATAATATATGTTGTAAATTTAAGATCTAGATTTGGGGGCATATTTTATATGACGATCTATGACTTGAAAGAAAAAGGATATATGATTTAGGCGTAAAAGGTCTATATTAAAAATAGGATAACTATTAATTGTGAATACGCCTAAATGGGGATTTTGGGTATTTACATATGTTGAAATCAAAGGCTATAATTTGGCATGATTCATATTGTATATCATGATTTGGGGTTTTTGGAGAATATTCTATACTATGTAAATTTAACTAAAAATTTGGGGCATATGTTATATTGTGAATTACGACCATGATTTGAGCATGTAAAATTAGGCTTAATTAAGCGAGGAATATCAATGAAATTTCAAGGGAAGATTAAATCTATTAAATTGCCTAATCTGCTAAATCTGTTGAAACTAAATGCAGTAATTTAGTGTATGAAAATATGTAGGCTCGATCTAAAATTGAGCAAAACATGTTAATAGAACTGTGGATAATCTGTTGTAACTTGTAAAGAAGTTAATCTATTGAATTGGCGTAATTAGTCTAATATTGTCATAATATGTCAATGAATGCTTTAGCTAAAAAATAAGAATGCCGAGACACGAGGTTAGACTCTGTTTCCGGTAGAAGCCTTCCCGGACCCAACCGACTTAACCAGAAACCGCAAATTGTTAGTGTAATGTGAGAGGTCGTAGGCATAAAGATGCTTAGACACGAGGTTAGGTCTGACTTGTGGCAGAAGTCTGCCCGGAACCGCCCGGCACATCCAGCGGCCACAAGCTACCGACCTAATGTGAGAGGTCTGGGCATTAATATTTAATTAATGCAAATCTAAGATAAATGTGATACTTAAAACGTGTTGGGTGTATAGGGTTAAAACAACTGGACTGATGAATCTAATAAACCCATTTGAAAATATGTAGGCCTAATACAAGGTTAGGTGAAACAATCTGTAAGTCTGGTAATCTGTAATCTGATCCGCTAAGTCTGAAAACTTGTTAATATGTATATCTGATCTGTTAGTTTGAAGACTTGTTAACTTATATGTCTGATCTGAGAACTAGTTAATCTGAACTTTGTACACCTGAAATCTGTAAGTAAGTTAATCTGAAATCTGTTAGTCTGGGGACACAAGGTCAGGAGGGGAAATTACTTGTGTCATCTGTTGTTTGGAACCCATATTAGTCAGTAACCCTTTCTGGTATCAAAACTATGACCCAACACTAGGTAG
This sequence comes from Allium sativum, assembly GCA_030737875.1. NCBI lineage: Eukaryota > Viridiplantae > Streptophyta > Magnoliopsida > Asparagales > Amaryllidaceae > Allium > Allium sativum. The sequence continues at coordinate 828,301,825 of CM060913.1, forward strand.
GGGTCCAGGGCACGCTTACTGAAACTAGTTGTAAGAGGTTCACTCTGATAATGGCGAGGGGTGTTGATGGTGCATTCCAACTAGGTCATGTGCGTGCATGGATCCGGTCTGCTCTGAGGCTGTAAAACGCAGCGACATCTGTAAACAGGTCTATGTCTATTGGTTGCCACTTTAGGGAGTGATACACCCTTCTATGGGGGCTGGCACAGGGTATTTATGTATTAGGGAGCCGATCGCTTGGGGTAGAATTTAGGATACACTTAGTTCTATCTGTTTCTGTTGGGGTACCGTCTGTTTCTGTTGGGGTGGTAACACCTGTCTGTTTCTGTGTGGTACTGTCTGTTGGGGTGGTAAAGGCCCATTACTAGTGTACACCTAATTATAACATTCTGTTTCCGTAGGGAATATTCCATTTTCGTCTCTGACTCCGTTTCTGCTTCTGTCTCTATACCGTCTGTCTCTGTTCCGGTGGTAAAGGCCCATTACTAGCATTTTTTCTGTACATCTGTCTCTGTTAGGGTTGTAAAGGCCCATTACTAGCATCGTGTTTCTGAAAAGATCGTTCTGTTTTCTATTTAGATATTAGGACAACATCTAATTCTGTTATACTAGTATTAGTGCAGAGAAGTGAAAAACCAAGTAAGAAGCTTAGTTTAACCAATATCATTCTGCCTCTTATGTTAACCTGCTACTCCTGTTATGGTTATCTCTCATCCAGTTTTATTTGCATGTCATGATACTGTTATCTGTTTATATGCTGAAAGTCACTGGACTCCCAGACGTATGTCTGACCTAGTTTGTTTCGTCTCTTTTCTTCCGTTCCCTCCCCCCCCCCCCAGGTTCTCAGGGTGGAAACATAGGAGCTTGATTCAGGTTCCATCTGCTTGAAGTGCTTGAAATATCGCTTGGCTTTGATTCTACCTATTTATGGCATTCTCTGTTGGGGATTATGACTTTAAAATTATGCATTCTGAAGGATTTTATATAAGACTGATATTTGCGTACTTGGATTTTGGTATTATGATGTAACCAAACTTATTTCTGTTCCTACTGTAATAAAGTTATAAAATTTTCAAGTACTACTTTACATATCTGTCTTGTAAATTTCTGTTCTGTTTACTTATAACGTTCCACCGAAGTTAAGGCATTCCCTTTGTGAGTGACCTTAACGGAAGTGGGGTGTTGCACTTGGTATCAGAGCTGAAGGTTACCAGATTTGACAAAAAAAAGTTTTTGAAAACTATTTTCAAAAAAGGTTTTGAAAAGGAAGTATTTTCAAAAAGTAGAGTTTATTTTGAAAAACATAATCCCCAAAAGCCATATATCTGTCTTTCGAATTCTCCATTTTGAATCTCTTCATTTTCTTTTCAGCATGTCTGGGTTACCCAAGATACCCGAGGGCATACCGATACCAACTTGGTTCAGAAGGTATTTGGGGGCTAGGGCCACCGCCGTAGGCCCAACAGACGTTCCTCCTCCTCCTCCTCCCCGCGTTGATACTTTTTCGAAGATATGCAAAGTCTTTCGGGCAATGGGCATGAAACCTTTTCACGGATCAGAGACGTTTGTTGAGGCTCGGAATTGGATTAAGGAGGTAGAAGATTTGTTTGGTATCTTCGAGATAGAAGACGGAAGGTAGGTCCAATTGGCTGCTTGGTTAATGAAGGACGAAGCCTCGTTTTGGTGGGAGGTCACGAATGGAGAGCGTTCGGTGGATACATGGAGTGATTTCAGGCATAGGTTCGAGATGAAATTCCTCTCGCGAGCGTAATAGAATTTATACATGGAGAGGTTCTTAGCATTGAAGCAAGGGAATTTATCAGTAAAGGAGTACGTCAACAAGTTCAATCAGTTGGCGAGATTCGACTTAGACTTGGTGAACACACCTTAGAAGAAGGCCTTGAGATTCTTTAAAGGTTTGAATGAGCAGATACATGGGTTGGCTATGACCCACATTCCTATGGGGGCTACCTTCGAGAAATTGGTTGACATGGCGTTAATGCATGAAGAGGAAGCCAACAGTGTGAAGAAAGAGGAAAAGCCCGAAGGACCACATAACAAGAAAGCGTGGCCCAAAAAGGAAACACAAAAGAAGGATGAAAAGTTTGAAGATAAGAAGGAGAAAAAGTGCTTTACTTGTGGAAGCTTGACTCATCTAAACAAGGATTGCAGAAAGAGGAAGGGCGCTTGCTTCAACTTTGGAGAAATGGGACACTTCACTAGGGACTGCCCAAAGAAACGTGGGCAAGGGCAGAGGGCCGAACCTACTTCTGGAGGGCAGGCAAATGCTCGCGTAACTGGTAGATAGGGTAGAGATAGGAAAATTTCTGTAGAAGGATTAATTTCCTTATCCGATTATTGAGATAAAACTCTCTTTGATTCTGGCATTTTGATTCTGTAATTGAGACTCTGAACTTTAATACTAGTTTTGTTTCTGATCCCGCTATAGTCTCTAACCCCATGAGGGTTACAACCCATCTGTTTGTGATAAGTTGGGGTTTGAAAGTATCTGTGTTAAGCGTTAACTTGACTGTGATGCATACATTCTGGTTTTTGTGGGATATGGTGGGGTTTTATCATGCGTAGTTTCCTAAGAATCATTTGATAATCTGATTTGTACTAGTAGTCTGTAAGTATCTGAATATTTCTGAAAAGGATAGGGGTTTTTACTCAAAGCATGAAGTAGATTTCTAGTTTGACATTTGTTTAAGTAATTCTCTGAGTGTCAATCTGATGTTGATTTCGGCCTTCGGGGTTGATACTTAGGGGTTATTCTCTTAAACCGATGTCTAATGGGAACAAAGCTTTTGTTTTAATTGTACTTTCTTCTATCACTCGGCTGTATCCTATCGATCGATTCTTCGACCCTTAGGTAGAAACTAATGAGTGTAAACATGTGTTTGAGACATGTTATGTTTGATGGTAGCAAGTGGATGCAAGTGGTCGCTCGTGGATGCATATACACACACTAGGCACTAGATCGGCTCAAAATCACTCTCATACTGCATATGGATGTGTGTGCATTTTTCAATTTTTGTGGATGAAAAATGATTGAATTATCACATAGATGTTGCATTTGGATGAATGGTTAGGCACTCATGTAGAAATGATATGTATCAGATAGGATTTCTTGCATACATAATTGGACTCATGGCACTAACATAATTCGCATTAAGGAGGTCAACTGAATCAGTAGACCGCCTGATCTTTGCACTAGATAAGAGACATATACACACACTTTTGCATATGTACATACAACATTAGAAGTTTTCTAAGGACAATGGATGCTTATGGATGATGGTTGAGTAGATGAATGATTGGATGGTAGGACATATTCTTCTTAAATTGAAGATTTCGGGGACGAAATCCTTTAAGGAGGGGAGAATGTAACACCCCGTATTTTCTATGAACATAAAGTTACAAAACAAATTATAATTAATTTTTAAAAGAAGAATTAAGGGAAATGGGTTACGCCATTGCCTTCGTCTCGGAATTCTGCTTGAGATAGAGTCCGAGTTTGCGTAAATCGGACTCCGTTTGAAGAAGTTATGACTTTCAGAAGTTTTCAGAAAATTTAAACAGCTCGGTCAAAATTTCAAAATTCGAATTCAAAACACACACCCGGGCTGGGCAGGAAAATTTCCGCCTAGGACCCAGGTCGACCTCCCCCCTTTTCCAGATCCGAGGACAGATTCAGTTTTCTGTATTTAGACGCCCGTTCTGACCAGATTCGTTGCTCCTAAGCTATTTAAACACCCCCAAACCTCACTTTCTCTCCACACAATTTCATTTCGCCTATACTCTGCCCTAATTCATATTAAAATAAATCAATGGCGTCGTTGCTTTGCTGAAACCTAAGCTAGAACAAGTGCTTCTTCTTCTTCCAATCTGAATAGGATTAAAAGATAACAAATCAACGCCTACATCAATGGAAAGTTAAATCAACTCCCGAAAATCAAATCCCAGAACTGTTCTTCTCTTTCTTAAACCATGAATTGTGAGTGCAGTTGTCTTTAGATATGAAATTTAATTTTGATCTTGACATCGTTATAAATTTGAATTGGAGATTATGCATCAGATCTGTTTTTCTCCGTAGATCTATCTTATTCCTGTTATCAGATCTATTTTTCTGTGTAGATCTATCTTATTGTTGTAACTATTCTGTATCTCTTCCTTCCTTCTGTTTTATAGCTAGGCTACCACGAGCCTGAGCAAAATTTCTTAAGAGATTGACGCACGAACGCTAAATTTGGGGAAAATAATGAATGACGCATAATTGGTTATGACTGATTTGTGGCTGATTTAAGAAATGGGCGTAAGTTGTAATTTAAGATCTAGATCTAGGCATACTATATATGACGGTTTATGATTTGAAAGAAGGAGAATTGTTGTATGACAACATATGACTTTGTAATTAGGGAACATAATGCATGATCTGATTTTGAGGACATAATATATGTTGTAAATTTAAGATCTAGATTTGGGGGAATATTTTATATGACGATCTATGATTTGAAAGAAAAAGTATATATGAATTAGGCGTAAAAGGTCTATATTAAAAATAGGATAACTATTAATTGTGAATACGCCTAAAATGGGGATTTTGGGTATTTACATACGCTGAAATCAAAAGCTATAATTTGGCATGATTCATATTGTACATCATGATTTGGGGTTTTTGGAGAATATTCTGTACTATGTAAATTTAACTAGAAATTTGGGGTATATGTTATATTGTGAATTACGACCATGATTTGAGCATGTAAAATTAGGCTTAATTAAGCGAGGAATGTCAATGGAATTTCAAGGGAAGATTAAATCTGTTAAATTGCCTAATCTGCTAAATCTGTTGAAACTAAATGCGGTAATTTGGGGTATGAAAATCTGTAGGCTCGATCTAAAATTAAGCAAAACATGTTAATAGAACTGTGGATAATCTGTTGTAACTTGTAAAGAAGTTAATCTGTTGAATTGGCGTAATTAGTCTGATATTGGCATAATCTGTGAATGAATAGTTTAGCTAAAAAATAAGAATGCCGAGACACGAGGTTATACTCTGTTTGCGGTAGAAGCCTTCCCGGACCCAACCGGCTTAACCAACAACCGCAAACTGTCAGTCTAACGTGAGAGGTCGTAGGCATAAAGATGCTTAGATAAGAGGTTAGGTCTGACTTGTGGCAGAAGTCTGCCCGGAACCGCCCGACACATCCAGTGGCCACAAGCTACCGACCTAATGTGAGAGGTCTGTGCATTAATATTTAATTAATGCAAATCTAAGATAAATGTGATACTTAAAACGTGTTGGGTGGATAGGGTTAAAACAACTGGACTGATGAATCTAATAAACCCATTTGAAAATTTGTAGGCCCAATACAAGGTTAGGTGAAACAATCTGTAAGTTTGGTAATCTATAATATGATCCGTTAAGTCTGAAAACTTGTTAATCTGTATATCTGATCTGTTAGTCTGAAGACTTATTAACTTATATGTCTGATCTGAGAACTAGTTAATCTGAACTTTGTACATCTGAAATCTATAAGTAAGTTAATCTTAAATCTGTTAGTCTGGGGACACAAGGTTAGGAGGGGCAATTACTTGTGCCATTTGTTGTTTGTAACCCATAATAGTCAGTAACCCTTTCTGGTATCAAAACTATGACCCAACACTAGGTAGGGGTCCAGGGCATGCTTACTGAAGCTAATTGTAAGAGGTTCATTCTGATAATGGCGAGGGGTGTTGATGGTGCATTCCAACCAGGTCATGTGCGTGCATGGATCCGGTCTGCTCTGAGGATGTACGACGCCGTGACATCTGTAAATAGGTCTGTGTCTATAGGTTGCCACTTTAGGGAGTGATACACCCTTCTGTTGGGCCGGCACAAGGTATTTATGTATTAGGGAGCCGATCGCTTGGGGTAGAATTTAGGGTACACTTAGTTCTGTCTGTTTCTGTTGGGGTACCGTCTGTTTTTGTTGGGGTGGTAACACCTGTCTGTTTCTGTGTGGTACCGTCTGTGGGGGTGGTAAAGGCCCATTACTAGTGTACACCTAATTCTAACATTCTGTTTCCGTAGGGAATATTCCGTTTTCGTCTCTGACTCCGTTTCTGCTTCTGTCTCTATACCGTCTGTCTCTGTTCGGGTGGTAAAGGCCTATTACTAGCATTCTGTTTCTGTACATCTGTCTCTGTTAGAGTGGTAAAGGCCCATTACTAGCATCGTGTTTCTGAAAAGATCATTTTGTTTTCTGTTTAGATATTAGAACAACACCTAATTCTGTTATACTAGTATTAGTGTAGAGAAGTGAAAAACCAAGTAAGAAGCTTAGTTTAACCTATATCATTCTTCCTCTTTTGTTAACCTGCTACTCCTGTTATGGTTATCTCTCATCCAGTTTTATTTGCATGTCATGATACTGTTATCTGTTTATATGCTGAAAGTCACTGGACTCACCAGACGTATGTCTGACCTAGTTGGTTTCGCCTCTTTCCTTCTGTTCCCCCCCCCCCCCCGGTTCTCAGGGTGGAAACATAGGAGCTTGATTCAGGTTCCATCTACTTGAAGTGCTAGAAGTGCTTGAAATATCGCTTGGCTTTGATTCTACCTATTTATTGCATTCTCTGTTGGGGATTATGGCTTTAAAATTATGCATTCTGAAGGATTTTGTATAAGACTGATATTTGTGTAATTGGGTTTTGGTATTATGATGTAACCAAACTTATTTTTGTTCCTGCTATAATAAAGTTATAAATTTTTCAAATACTACTTTACATATCTGTCTTGTAAATTTCTATTCTGTTTACTTATAACGTTCCACCGAAGTTAAGGCATTCCATTTGGGAGTGACCTTAACGGAAGTGGGGTGTTACACTATCAAAGGACTTGCAGGTAGTACATATATCAGGCTTCCATTTATAGTTCACGTCCACATAATGAATTCGGTCCTAAATGCAAACCTTAATCTGAGGGGGAACTGGCCTGTCGGGTTCAATTTCTATCAGGCTCTAGCAAAAACAAGATTCCTCCTTGTGACTGTGTTAGCATTAAAGCACTTGAGCTTGCCAATATGGCACACTAGCCAATTCAGACCTAACAGGGCTGCGGACAGAGGGAATGTGAGTAAACTAGGTTCATACCGGGATGGACAACACTTGCTCCCTGACTCTATCAACAGAAGCACTCCAGAACGTGACAATAAAAGGCTTACCGCCAATAATGGAAGGAGCCCCGTCAAGGACTCCAAGCATATCTTCAGATGAGGAGAATTTAAAATAGTACAAACCGTCCACGTTGTAAGTAATGTTTATTATAATAAAAAGCGTTACCGATCACTTTAGAAACCAATAGGTCGGCTTTGCCTAATTTATTTTATCGCCTTTGTTAATATAATATGATATACATTTAAAACATCATATTTACAGCTGATTTAATGATTAACAACTATTTATTAATTGAATATATTTATTAAATTCGAGATCACATGATCAATTTAATATATTGACTTAAATGTATAATGTTAAGTGATATTGTAGGGTGTTTCGTAAATGACTAAGTAAAATTTTAAATGTAAATCATTTTACGTTAATTACAATGCAAACAAGGTAAATATATTGATATAACTGAATAAAACTTTGAATTTGTGATTATTATTTAAGTATATAATTTATGTTATGTGATTGACGTATTTATATATTTGCATGATATTTTTTTAATATGAATGTTAACCCTGTTGAAAACATAGGTCAGAAATAATTAGTAAAAATGCATATGTAATAGCCAGTTAACGTTTAAGCGTCACAGATTGGTGTTGTTTTAATATAATGGACCAGTCGGTCTCAATTCCATGGGTCGGTCGGTCTCAGAGCCATGGGTCGGTCGACGTCAATTAAGTCGGCCGGTCATCCCCACAGCAACTGAATCGGTCGGCCGCATTACAAACTGTGGGTTGGTCGAGCTCCTCCTTCATGATCGGTCGGCACTAATACAATCATATGGACCAGCACATTAGCAACAACTATGGATCGGCGTCTCCATGGCCAAAGCGTTCCTTCTTATACAATGAAATATAACAACTTGTCATTGTACAAAAAGAGAAGACGTGAAGCATACACTAGAAATATGGTTGGTCATACACTAGAAATCTGGTCGGTCATGAACCAGTAATCTGGTCGGTCATGCACTAGAAATCTGGTCGGTTGTGCATTCTTCATTGAGAAAGTTTGGTATACATGAAGTGACTTCCATTTATGCGTGGCAAGCTTATTTGATAATAAGTTAATATGGAACACAATATGTTGAATCTTGCATGTGTTGTCCAAAAGATGTATTTATGCAATAAAGCAAGTTGTTTGCATGCGCGGCTTATTTCCAAAAATGGGTTCAACATTGTCAATTGGTGAGCGGATACGTGCTAAACTCTATACATACGTGTGGCTACTAGAAAGCATGAGGTTGTGTATATAAATATAAGTACCGTGCCATCAGGAACAACATAGGTTAGTCGTCATGTATATGTGTTCACCATAATGCCACTTTGGTCGGTTGCAACTAATACAGGTTAACCTGACAAAACATGAAGCAGCTATTTACATGAGGACAACATATATACGGATCGTTGGAGTTATATTTTAATGGTAGTAATGTTAATAGAAGGGATCAACCATAAATATAAGGTGCCACATCAGCTTTATGGGAGAAAGTATTTCTTTGCAAGAATGGGTCGACTGCAGTTTTATATGATGGCACTTCTGTAAACGTGGTTTACGTCGGCTCAAAGGAAAAAGCGGTGGCAAAGTGGTTATATACAGGTCGATATTCAATTGAAATATGGGTTGGCTTTCCACATGGTCAGTCTGCAAAGTGAAAAACACATGGACCAGTATCAAACTAAAGTGTGGAATGGTACTATAATTACTGCATGGATCGGCATAAAAATATCATGGGTCGGTAGTAAAAGAGGTGGTGGCACATTCATAATAATATGGGTCGGTATGACAGCTGTACACAGTTGTAAAGTGTGGATCGGTTATAAAACCTAGTGGCATTTACGTAAATAAGTTTGAGGCCGACCCAAACCCTGCACACCGTAATCGCAACTCTGCACTACCCCTAAACTACACCTATAAATACCCACTTCTCAACCATTCAAGGGACTGATTTTTAAGACCCCGTAGGGCTGTCCAAATCATTTCACCACCACTCTTAAGCACTCCAAGCTCTATTAATGGCTTCTCAAGCTCACTCTATCTTCCTCCAACAACAAATGGATCAAATCTTCTTTAAACTCCATTAGAAGTTTCTCAAGTTCAATTCAAGCTTCTCTAATCTCCATTAATCCTCTCTAAAGCCTAGATCTAACAAAAAACCATCATGGAATCAAGGAATATCACTCAAGTGTTTAGATGTTGAAGATATTCATCAATCTCCACCATACTTAGAGAGATCAAACCATTCCTTTGATATATTCAAGTGAGATCTAGATCAAATAGAGAAAAGAGAAAAATATCATAAAATGAGTGTAACGTATAAAGCGATGTACTTTCAAGTATGATAATGAGAAGTGATTCCATAGTGGAAGTAGATCTAAATTGACTGAACCACTCTAAAAATTCCTTGTTCTTTACTTTTTGCTCTTTATTTTGTGTTTGTGGCTCCGTAATCTCAAATTATACCGTTTGGTGAAGTGCTCCAAGAGCATTTTTGGTGTTGTGGCCATTTTTTGGTTCCAACATTTGGCACCCACCATGGGGCCACATTCACTTTTTTCTCCAATCTAAAAGCCTTGCATTGGAATCCTAAGCCTGCTTTTACTACAGATTCTCTAAATATAAGATCTAGGCCAATTGATGAACTCTCTTCAAAATTCAAAGCTTTATCCTAAATAATGGCTAAATCTAAGAAAATTACAGGTAAAAGCGTTGGAGCATCCCACAACGTGGCTGATGAAGCTACACCACTTACTAATCGCTTTGAAATTGGCCAAAGCTCGACAGGCGAAGCTAGAGTAACTAGGGACGAATTAAACGCCGCTATCACTAATTTAAATGAACGTATGGAAACCTCTACTAAAACTTTAGTGAATGCTCTTCTGAACGCGCAAGCAAATCCCGCTTCTCCTCAAAGAGTTGATTTGGAAATGCACGTTAAAGCAGCAAGGATTTCTGCTAATGCTGTTAAAATTGTCTCCGCCATTTCTCAAACTAATAATCCGACTATCGGCCAAGCTCCAAGAAATGTTGTATATCGAGAAGAGTTCTACAGTGTCGTGGCCACTTTATATCTAAAAATTGATGCTTCAAATGAAATGTTTTTGTACCAACTCTATGTTCTCAAAGTCGCTCAAACTGACATTGCAAATTATCTAATGAACATCGGTTTGAAAGGGAACACGTATTCTTCTGTTTCAGATCTTACCAGAGAAAAGTACAATTACCTTGGTAAAGGAAAAAATGAACCTGAGTGTCCTTTCTTCCCCATCTATCAAGAAGACAATAAGAAGAATGTCACGAGGCATAAGAGGGAAAACAAGGATGAAGGAAAAGAAAAGAATAATACCAAGAGATTCTGCTTTATCAAACTCGAAGAGTTGATTCCTCTAAATGATACTCCGGAAAACATCTTCTTTTCTAATAAGGATGTAGAATATTTTCCAGAACCACCAACATTAACAATCTCAAACAAAGCTTCACAGTCCGGAAGATTCTGCCACCACCATAATTAGCCCGGCCACCGGACTAATGATTGCATATATCTAAAAAGCTCAATTGAGGTGTTAGTGAAGAAGAACCAGCTACAACAATATGTCAGGAAATCGCATGCAACAAATTCCCTTCCAACTACCCAGGGGCAAAGTGTACCCACCAATAAACTGGGCTCGGATGAAAAGGCTCCAACAACAAATAGCTCTTGCTCAGCCGATAAAAGCTGGAAGAAGATGCAAAGCTATGCAAATTCTCAGGAGTACAGTCCGACAAATTCAATGACTCCTATGGATTTGAAAGCTCCTATTCATCCAATGATAGCCAAGCACTTCCATGCCAAAGCTCAGTAAAGGCTAGTGTTGGAGTATTTGAGCCTAACTGGCAGGGGTCATATGTCATCAGTCAAAAGCTTCTAGATGGCATCAACAAATTGCCAACCCTTAACGGAGTTTCAATACCAAGAATTTGGAATAATGACCACATATGTCAAAATTCTGCATAAAAGCACTACTCAGTCCTTATGAAAAATTGATATACTTTCTTTTGCAAATATAAACCTCCCTTGGTAAAGGAGCGATTGTAATAGAATATCATATCTACTATTGAAAGCATATCTGCCTGAGTAAATCTCTTACTTGCAATATTTTCGATAGTTAAAAACTTTTTTAAAAGATGATTTCATATTGTAGGCTATCTGTCGAGTACTTGTTCCTTTAAAATATGATGACACATGGCGACCCTAACAACACTAGTTCAAGTGCCAAATGTTGTAAACATCAACATACACAAATGCAAAATTAGAAAAGCACCACCTTGGAAAGTAAATGGGAAGAATCACAAAGATTCAAACAAATAACAAGCGCCACAACAAATAGACGAGAGGGATGTGACTTTCATCGAAGGGGCACTTCCCTGATTGAGAGGTTAAAAGCCCCAGTTCCTGAACCGAGATAGCCCGCCAAGTCAAACGTCCAACAAAGGAACTAGAGCCTGCCCCATGGAACGATACAACAACCGTCAAATTCATTTGCGTAGCATCTGATTATCTCAGATGTAAAGAATGTAAATCATTTGCATAACATCTAAAATCTCAGATGTGAAGAATGTTAATTCATTTGCGTAGAATCTGAAATCTCAGATGTGAAGAATGACGAAATCCATTTGCGTATCATTTGATTATCTTGGATGCGAAAAATGAAATCCATTCGTGTAACATCTGAATCTCAAATGTGAAGAATGTAAATCATTTGCATAGCATCTAAAATCTTAGGTATGAAGAATGTTAATTCATTTGCGTAAAATCTGAAATCTCATATGTGAAGAATGACGAAATTCATTTGCTTAACATCTGAAATCTCATATGTGAAGAATGTAGAAATCCATTTGCGTGGCATCTAATTATCTTGGATGCAAGAAATGAAATCCATTCGCGTAGCACCTGATTATCTCAAATGTGAAGAATGTCGGGCCTCCGATTAACTCACGTAGTGTCTGAATATCTCAAATGCGACTGGTGTTGGACATTAACCAATTAACTCGTGTAGTGTTTTAACATCTCAGATGCGATGGGTGTTGGACATTAACCAATTAACTCGCGTAGTTTTTGAACATCTCAGATGCGATGGGTGTTGGACATTAACCAATTAACTCACATAGTGTCTGAACATCTCAGATGCGATGGGTGTTGGACATTAACCAATTAACTGGCGTAGTGTCTGAACATCTCAGATGCGACAGGTGTTGGACATTAACCAATTAAATCGCGTAGTGTTTGAACATCACAGATGCGACGGGTGTTGGACATTAACAACTAACTCGCGTAGTGTTTGAACATCTCAGTTGCCACGGGTGTTGGACATTAACCATTAACTTGCGTAGGGTCTGGACGTCGACATTAGCCAATTAACTCGTGTAGTGTCTGAATATCTCATATGCGACGGGTGTTGGAGATTAAACAATTAACTCGCGTAGTGTCTGAATTTCTCAGATGCGACGGGTGTTGGACATGTTGGAGAATGGGAGTTTTGATGACAACAACCTTATTTCAGTATTAATTGATTATAAAATGTATACTAACACTTGTGTCTAGAATATACATATATATACACATATGTAGGATTTATATATAGGAATTATTACTGAAGACTGTACAGTTGTAAGACGTTAGAGATTCAGAATTCAGAGATGTTTCAAGACTCATGATTATTCAAGTTTTCAAGAGTTCAAGATAAATATTGTTATAAAGCCTAGATTATGTAAGCCTCTGAATAGCACTCCAGGTTCAAATTAAAAATTATTTCAAATTTTGTTTTTCAAATTTTGTTTTCAATTCTATCTTCAGTCTCTTTCTTCTCATTTTACTTTCTATTTTAATTTGATATTAAATTTAAGTTTTATAAGTTTATACTTTATAAGTTTTATATATTTATATTTTATATACTTTATATTTATATTGTTTTAAACTCTATAATTTTATAAATTTGTTTATATAGTTTATATTCCTGTTTTCATATGATTTCTACTTTATAATATTTATTTATAACACTATATTTTAATTCAAGAATTCCCAGAATTATATATATCAAAATACTTGAAAAATATTCAAGTTTCAATTTTGTACATGTATATGTCGACATGCATATATATACATGTTGTGACACTCCACTAAATAAAGTTTTTAATTCCGCTGTATTTTATATCTGTCTTGTAATATTTCTGTTTCTGTTTACCTATAATGCTTCACGAAAATTAATGCATTCCCTTTGTGAGTGACATTAACGGACATAAAGCATCGTGGTTCAAAAACATCACATGTCTGAAATACACAAAAACCATTACATCATAAAAACTACTGTCTTGTTCTTTTAAACATCAGAGTACATGAAAGAAGCAAAATTCCCCAAACAAAATATAGCCATAGCAACAAGGATAGGAGCTTGAGCCATACATCTAAGTAGCTCCAGCAAAATGTAAGCAGAATCACAATCAAGCCTAGGTGTTCCCGCCTTGAGAACCTGTGGGGGGGGGGGGGGGGGGGGAGAAAGAAGAGGAAACAAAAAGGGTCAGACATAAAGTCTGGCGATTCCAGTTACTTTTAGTAATTAAATAAATAAAAGTATCATGACAGGCATAGAAAGTGGATAAGAAAGATAATCAACACATAAGGCAGGTAAACAAGAAAAACAGGATAGAGTGTATACGCTTCTCTAATGATTACGCTACACTACTACTAGTATAACCAGAATGCGATGATCCCTTCCACCATAAGGTGGTAGACTTAGGCATACGTCCAGATGTACCCTAACTACTACCCTGATCGATCGGCTCCCTAATCCGCGTAGATACTCTGTGCCGACCCCACCGTAGGATGTATCACGTCCTAAAGTGGCAACCCTTCGTTGATATGCATAGCCCTCATATCTGCAGGTGTCACGGTTGTCTTTTCCCCCTCTGCTCAGCCCATGCATACACATGACCCGGTCGGTTTGCGCCACCCACACCGTCCTCCACATTTGGATCTCTTACAATCAGCCCAGTATGTGTGCCCCAACTCCAACCTAGGACGCAATACTCATTTGATACTATTATATGGCTTACGGACTGAAACGGGTCCCTCACACAAGATGATACAAGTTCACCCCTTGTCTTGTATCCCCACTAGGGTTTCCACATGTTATGCTTACCCTAAAAGGTGTCTTTAATACATAACCCCCAATTGGTTAAGTTTTGTAGGCCTATATCTAAATATTACCCAACCTACCCATATATACTTAACTTAACCCTCCCATTGTTTAACCAAGTTTACATAACCCCTATTCATGTTTATGTTCACACAATCCCTATTGATTAAACTAGGTTAAGTATTCCAATTCATTACCATGTCCATTTATGGTTATAATGGGCTAGACCTCCCACATTAGCCTACAACTTGTGGATGTTGGATATGCCGGTCGGGTCCGGCTGACTTCTTCCACAAGTTGGGCCTAACCTCGTGTCTTAGCCTGTCTCGTATTTGTGCACTTAGACCCCTCACATTAGATTCAACATTTGCGGTTGCTGGATATGTCGGTCGAGTCCGGGCAGACTTCCACCACAAATGCAATCTAACCTCGTGTCATAAGTGTAGTTACAGTTTCTAATAGGCATGAATAGATCTAAATAAGGTTATTATAACCAAAGTGACATAGACATGTAATTGGCATAGTAATAAGGTGGACATATAAAACCAGATCTAGTGAACATGTGATAATAAAACTGGAACTAACATAACAAGGATATCCTAATAGGCATGAATAGATCTAAATAAGGATTCATATGTCCAATTAATGACAGATCTAAATTAACCACAACATGATAGGTACAAGATGATCTACATGGAGAATTAGATCTAAACAAGGTTTTAACTGTCCAACTAATGACAGATCCAAATTAACCACAAACATAGATAAAGGTTAAGATCCACAAATGTGACATGATAAATTAATAACAAGTGAATTAGATCTATAAAAGTAGATCTAGCATGATAAAGGTTAAGATCTAAGAATATCATAGATTCACAATTTATAACAGATCCAAATCACAGTCATATCACGTTTTACTTTTAATCATTTAAATCTAAAAGTATCTAAACTCACAGTTTTTGGATTTTTAGAAGTTAGAAGGGAAATTGTTGGTGTTGAATCTCAGATCTATACTTGAATCTCTATCTGGTTAGCTCTAGTTGATTGTTGTTGAAGAAAAGGATTCGATTCATTTCAGATACTGACAGCATTTGGCCTCCATTCATTTTCAGTGTAGAAAACAAGAGGAATGAGCCTTTATTTATAGCCGTCAGCCTCCATAATTCAACTGCCACCTTAGCCCTAGGGGGGTCGACCCCCCTATTATGAGGTCGACACCCCTGGGGCGGGAATTTTACCACCTACGGGATTTTCGAAATTTGAACTGAAATTTGGTTTTTTGGATAAGTTTGAATAGTTATATATATATAGGGGAATTTTACTATAAGGGCTTACTCACCTTATACAATCATTTTCTAGGACACTGGTTGCTAATAATTATTTTTCAGGATATTTGTCATTCACCGCCTCTAGTTCACAAAAACCTAATTACTAAATCGGTTGAATTAGTACTTTCAACCGTTACTAATATAAAATTTCGACAAAATCGATCTTCGCCATATTCGTAGAGCAAGCATCTACTACAAAAATAAGTTTCAATTAACAATAAATGAATAGTTAGTATAATTTTCCTGTAAATGTTGTCAGTTGTTACTTAATTGTTTGCCTTTTGTTGATTATATTGCTTTAATCAATCGATTATAATTGCTAATCAGTGTTTACTTATGCCAAATCTTTTATTATGACTAGGTCTACGAAAATTACTAGTCAGTGTTTGTTGATGATTTTGATTGAATAAAACGACAATAATTACTAGTTATTGTTTAAAAATATAGTCATGCAAACTCTTTTATTAAGAAATAATACTCATATATTACATGTTACAAATAATTTTATTTTTTGAAAAAGATAAACGATTTTTTCTTTCTTTGAAAAGTGGCTATAAAATTGATTTTTCATTAATTATGTAATGTAATTTATTTGACTGATAACTTCTTCGAATATTTTGAAATGGTTATTTGAATAAAAGGATACTCAAAGTTGTTAGTTTTGTGAAAAAAATAAACTCATATATCTTTTATTTTGCTTTGTGTTTTGGTTTATTTCAATAATTGAATAATTGTGTGCATTCATCTAGGATAAAAATGAAAACAAGGTCGAAGAAAAAAACAAATTGCTTTTAAAGAAGC
Source organism: Allium sativum (assembly GCA_030737875.1). Taxonomy (NCBI): domain Eukaryota; kingdom Viridiplantae; phylum Streptophyta; class Magnoliopsida; order Asparagales; family Amaryllidaceae; genus Allium; species Allium sativum. The sequence continues at coordinate 828,318,332 of CM060913.1, forward strand.
TGCATGCATCTTCAACGACAATGGAACTCAATGCTTAAACATTAGACCAATTTCTTCTCCTTTATGTGAAGAACACAGTTAGAGAAAATCGTTGTCAATAACACCAGTGGTAACCTTTTTTGTTTAAATTGTGTGTACAATAATCATCTATTTTGATTTTTGTGCACAGCAGTAACAAAGTTATATAACATACTGTCAATAAAAGAAAGTAATGCAATATACTGTCATTAAAAGATAAAGGCATTTATCTTTTTAACAAAGAATTATAAACATTAGCATTTACAAATTCATAATCAATTATGAGAATTTCATAATCAAATATAACATCAGTTCTATCAGTACTTGTTAGCTTTTTAAAAATATGGATTATGTTGCTTTAATTTGTAATATTTGATACCAAGTTGATTTTGTTTTTAACGATTAGAGACACATTTAATTGGATAAATAGCAAATACTATATCTTAATAACAAATGGTACAAAAAACAATACATTTAAACAAGTTTTCTGTTTATATTCATTATTTAAAATTATTACATACCATATAAAATGTTGTTTAAAGCTTAAATAAAAATGACAAAATAACTTCAATATTAAACTGGAAAGAAAGATAAATACGTTTAGCTTTATCATTATTGGATTTAAGTAGATGCTTAGATATGCCAATATTTGAAAATAAGTGATATATGTTATATAAGTTTATTGTTTTAACGATTATTTCACATTATTACACTGCTTATAAACCTTGTTTCTAAACTATGTCAAAAAGATAAATAATATTATCTTTTTGTACACTTTATTGTGCATGCATGGTATTGTTTGGATGATATAGCATTTAATTTCTTTTTAGTATTGTTTTCATACACTATAATAATATTTTAAACATCCTAAACAAATAATAAGATTTTCATGAATGCCTGAATAATCTGACCATGAACAGTATGAACCAACTAATATAAAAATACAAATAGAGTCTGATGAAGAAAATACAAAGTCAGTTATCCAAAGTGAGGATACAAATACTGACTTGGATAATGCAGATAACCAAAGTGAGGAAACAAATACAGATTTGGATGATGCAGATAACTATGAAGTCGTGGAAACAGGGAGAAAAAGAAAAAAGCAACAGTACACTGGCACATATAGATGCAATCTATAAAGTGATGTCAGTTAATAAAAAGGAAAATATTCTTTCTCAGGAAGAAAAAGATTTCATAGAGAAAACACCATTTAAAAATATTTTGAATTTTTTTCTCAACAATTCAATATCAAGACAAGATATAAGAAAATGTGCTTCAAGTCTAGATGATATAATTACTTCTTTTGATGTTACTGAAAATGCTTTTAAAGTGGGACACAAATTTTGAAAATAACTCCCAAAGAAGTGAGTCTTATATTTGGAATGCCATTAGCTGGAGAGGAATTATTTCATATTCCGGCTTCAAGCAAGACTTCCGCCATGGAAAGTTTTTCTGACTTTTTAAGTTACAATTTCAATGAAGAAAATGTAATAAGTAGAAAAACAGTGACAAGCAAATTGAATTCAATGATTAAAAAGAAAGAAGGAGATAAAAATCTAATCAAGTTATTATTATTACTACTTGTCATGACATTCCTTTTTCCAAACAATCAAAGCTATTTACCATGGTTTTTTTTGGGTAAATTGTTAAATTTTAAAAAAATGAACTCAATCTCTTGGCCGCGAGCAATCAAAATATTTTAAAAAATGTTAAGAAATACCATGTCGATCCAAGGAATACACCAGGTTGCACTATGGTTTTGTTGGTATGTATTTATAATATTTGCTTAATACAAACACACTGAATATTTTCTTTATTATTAAAATATAAAACCATTTATCTTTTTCTTGCAGTACTGGTTTTGTGAAAGAACCCAAATCATTGATAAAAAAGAAGGCATTGAATAAAAAATCCCAAGAATGAGGAAATGAGATTTATCAAAACTAAAGGACATCGACTTAACCGAAGTTGATGATAACAAGGTATATCCTGTTTATAAATATTTATTTTTGTATTTAATTTAGTTAAATTTTTGCATTACTTTCTTCTTATAAATTTCAGTACCATAGTACTGTTTTTGTAAACGATTATTCAACTGAATTTTCTTCTGTGCATACTGCATTATGTTCAACTGATTATTCTAATGAAATATAGAACTGTTTCAAATGTAGTTAAAAATTATACTACATGTTACTATATACAGCAATTTAAAATGATAAATGCTTTTCTCTTTTCATATTCATTAGTAAATAACATATTAATCTGTAATTATATATCACAATTACTACTACATGGTAAACAAATTTATCATTTTTAACATTATTTGAAGTTCTTACATAAAGTATATAAGTAATTTAAACAGCATATAGAAAACATAAATGCATTTATCTTTTCAGATTAATAAATAAATAACATATTGTACTGTAATTATATATCCTACTTCCGAATGTGTATTAAACATATTTTTCATTTTTATCATGCTTTGAAGTTCTTACATAAGGTGTACAAATGATATAAACAGAATATAGAAAAGGTAAATTTATTTATCTTTTACATATTCGAATATAAGTCTTGGTGTTGTATGCATAAATTGTGTAACATATTTTTGCAATTTGTACCTTTCCTGCATACACTACGCTTTCAAGTAAGAAAAAGAAAAAAAAATTATGAATTGCTTCTTGAAATACAAATTCAGGCTAAGAAGAATTACATATACAGTAATGATTGTCTAGCCCAATACATCTTTTGTGTAATAGCAATGAGTAGTTGCTCTAACTATTTTTTTTAATATTTTCCATGTAGATTTTAAATTTCTTTTCAGATGTAACAAAAGAGGAGAAGGATCTTTTGTCAAAAATAATTGAACCAGTTGAAGATGATGATGAGAAGTCTAAAAAAAGGAAATTAGATGACAATATGGAGGTTAAAAGTTTGACAAAAAGTTTGACAAAAAGTTGAAGGAGCTGGAAACAAAATTCAACTTTTTGACTAATGAGTTGAAAAGTTTTGGGGAATAATTAAACGAAGAAAGAGTTTTACGTGCAGCAGCTGAAAGAAGAATCTAAATTCTAGAAAGGAAGATTCAAATGCGTGATGGCCAAGAGGTCATGGAAAAACAAGATTTGAAAGAAAAGACTGATGATACTAAAGGTAAGGAAAAATAAAAATAATACAGTCGGTATGACAAACAAAAATAGGTCTAATAACTTTCCATGTTTTTGTTTGATAAATACTGAAAATTTCATTTTAGAAATTGAAGAAAGTTTAATATACAAAAACAACAAACAAGCTACTGATGAAATTCCTGCTGAAAAAGCAATTACCATTGAAGATGAAAGTAGTCCTAAAGATGAAACCAAAAAATGTTGAAAAATGTATACTACTAAAGCATCTTAGTGAAGAACAGCAAGAAGTTGTAAAAACTTTTTTAAAGTTTCAGGGGGAAACAAGTAAGTACTTAAACTACTTTATACTCACACAAACTAATTTTATTTTATTAACAATCGTATAATTTTACAGCAATGAAGCATTCAGTTGTGATGATGAAAATTTAATCATCATTACAAAATGCATGATAGAAGGCCTCCTATATCAACATAGTATTAGTGGTCAAGTAAGTACATCAAAATATTATTTCCATAAATAGACATTTTCTCATTTTATTAATATTATATTTCGAATATAGGTAATCGATAGGTTCTGGCTCCGGAAAACAAAGCTGCAAGAAGAAAGCAACAGCTTTGTCTATGTGAACACAACAATGATAGTAAGTGGAGTATATTATCAAATTAATATTTTGTAAACCAAAAAAATCTAAAACATAAATTTAACAGAAAAGTGCAACTGATGGAAACTTGGAAAAGATCAAGAAACAAGTATTCATCTCATTCATGAAAAATACACTTTTAAATCCATTATGTTCGAACATATTGTTCCCCATACATGGAGATGAACATTGGAGCTTGCTAGAACTAGTTGTTGGAGATTGCATCTGGAATCACTATGACTCTTTACACTTAACCATGAGATCAAAAACTAGAAGAAGCGGTCATGCACAATTTGCAATCAATATGGTAAACGCAAATAAAAAAAAGATAAATGTGTTTATATTTAATATAAATTTCTTTCAATTATTCTAGAAAGCAGCGGTCAACACAATAAATAGAGAGTTACAAGATGAAGGACAGAAAACCATTCTAAAAAAAATTCAGTGATAAATAATGTTGACTGTGCTCAACAAGATACTGGTTAATTTTTAGCAACTTAATTTTCAAACATTACATAAATGGTCTAAAATTTTATGTAATGATTAGAAGTTACTAGTAACTTTATTTTCTCGAAAAGATAAATGTTTTTATAATTTCCTGATAGTAAGGTACAAATTGTTTTTTTCATAAAGTAGTGCTTGTTTGCATTATCCTAATACTAATTACAAGGAATGCAGGTACGATTGTAGAATACTTGTAATGACTTTTATGCAAAAAATAACTCAAGGAATGCAAACTTCAGCAAAAATCAGTATTAAACAAGTAGAAGCATTTCGAGCAACTATAGTTGCCCAAATACTTATTGACGAACCATACTGTTGGAAGCTCGAGAAGTAATGCACCTCTGGATATTCGTCAATGATGTTTCTAAATTGCAAATGCTGATGTTAATTACTAGATATTGGATTTGTTGTTTAATTTGTAATAACTGATACTCGTTTGATCGTAGTTATTAGGGATTATATTTGGGTTTGGAGATTAGTTACAAAATGCTGATGTACTGTTCAGTTTACAATGTTAGCAATCAAAAGCTAAATGCTGTTATATTTTGTTTGAAAAGTCAATTGCTTGTATTATTTGGTTAAAAACCAAAACATTAATATTTATATATGTATTTAGATTTATGTTTGTTATTAATTTTAATGCTAATATACGATCTTCATGCAAATTTCAAAAAAAAAAATACTCACATAACAACCGTCTTTTAAAGAAAAGATAAAAAAAATTATTTTTTCTTTAAAAACTATCTTTATATTAGTGTGTATGATTAATTGCTGAATTTTTTTAGTATGAATGATTAGTTGGTGGATTTTGTTAGTGTGTATGATTTAATGATATCATAATTTTAATTATTTCAATTATTAATTCACTGCTGTTAATAGAAATATAGAAGATAAAAATATTTATCTTTTTCAACCTGTAAACCACATAACATTATAATTTAACAGTGAAATAAAAAGAACAAACATGTAAACCAAATAAGAAAATAATCATTCAATAAAAGAACAAGTTGAATAATATAAAATAAAAAGATAAAATTGAATATCTTCTAAATAACTTAAACCATATAATATAACAAACCGTAAACAAAACTTACAAAATTTCAATCAGTTCTTAACATTAATCAGTCCTAAAAATTAACCTTCATGAGATACATATAATCAAAATTTAATTTTTCCATATTATTCAACTGTAACACTAAATTTAAAAAAAAAAAAATCAAATACAATGAATTTTAAACAACAATTCAAACATTCATAGAACAACTTCTTCTATTATGCCCTAGTTTTTTACACTTTCCACATTGGTTTTGTTTAGCATGAAAATCAACACCTTCAATTCTATTCACTCTAGGCCTACCAACTCCACGAATAGCTTTAGGAGGAAGAACCATACATGATTCTTCAGCTTCAATTGCTTCTTTATCAAAAGTTGGAATTGGATTTACTGCATGCGAATAAGCAGCTCGATAATACTCAACAGTGAAGTACGGCTCAACGTAATCATATACAGAATTTTTAGACAAATATATACACTTCAAAGCATGGGCACAAGGAAAACCCTTTACTTTCTATTGATTGCAACTGCAAATGCGATTTTTAAGATCTACTTTTTGCGATGTTGGAGAAAGAACTTCATAAATAAATCTCCCCACTTAAAATCTTTTCGTCCTCGAAAAGGAACGTAGCTAAAAGTTGTTTAATTAACCAACTAAATTTTCAATTCTTATCAATTTAGTTCAATATTAAATTCGATTTAGCTAGATTTATCATTCTTTCTCATATTGGTTAAATTAATTATCATCCCACATTTTAATTTGTTAAACTAATTATCAAACATCACAGCCGGCAATCAATTAGGTGATTAACTTTTTAAATATATAAATTTTTATATATAGTCAAAAATCATATTTCTAGTGCAAATCACAATAATGAACCCTATCTAGTTTTGGTCCTCATACCAGTCGATTGGAAATATATAGATATTCCACTTTCGTAACTCAAACATAAATACTAATGATGATATATATATCACCAGAATCATCTCCGGATGACTAGAGTGTGATTCTATATCTATCTAATATATTTGAGACTTCGTATACACGTGGATTAGACATATATTAAAATCTCTATATACTCGATTGTCCAAATTAAAATATAATAATATCTCAAATACGTATTTTAAGATAAAATTTTCAAAACTAAATTTGTTTTCATTTAAAAATAACACTCTTCGGACTCATTCTAGGATACTACTGATCCCATCTCTAACGAGCCATTCTTTTTTATAGGATATTACTAACCCTACCTCTGATGAGTCTTTTGTTCAGTTCTAACGAGTTGTACCCCAAAGATTTGAGCTAACCTGGCTCTGATACCAAATGTAAAGACCCGAAAATCCCCACCCTTTGAATCGACCATAAACCACACAGGTCTGAACCAAAAGTCGGAAATCTTCGAATACTTTAACTTTGGGAATACAATACATTACAACAGATAACAGAAGACTTTTATTACATCATGATAATATAACATCAGAGTACAGAATATACCAGAGTACATTAATAAATAATAATACAGCGGAAGATTATTTACAATAATTAATACGAAGTAGCGGAAATAACTAAACTGATATAGCGGAAGTCTATCAACACTCTAGACACAGCTTTAAGCTTCGATCCAGAATCCTGCTTAATATATCTGCAAAATAAGCTACTCGACTGCTCGTGTGGAAACGAGGGCACCCGAGTTTGCAAGTGAAACAAACTACAGGTCAGTCATGGGACTGGTATGAGAAATCTTATTTAACCTATTTAATAATAAGGCTAATCACGGGACCACGCCGCTAACGCAGAACGGGTTTACTCCATTGGATTGCCAGTGCATAAGTTTTATTAATTTTAAAGTTAAAAACAATGCAATGCTTTTAGAAAATGAAATCATTATAAGACTCTGGTCCCATCACACAATGCAACGCAAACGGAGGATAGAGTTTTACCTTATAATAATAAAAAATGCCTGATACGTAGAAAATAATATCTTTAATATTATTATTAGTGTATAGTATGTTTCAAAAACACTTCAAAGTAAATGTATCAATCCTAGACAGCATAGCTACCATATACTATGTCGCTATATATAGGTTTACAATCAAGACCGTAATGTCGTATTGGAGGTTAGTTTCCATCATGATTCAAGGCTAGGGACGATCTCCTAACCGATTCGAGACACTCTAGCAATGTCCTAGGATTCGGACGCTGGCAAACCCTTGGATACAGCAGGGCCGGTCCACAAATACTTTAGTAGATTGGCAATTCCTGAACACACGCTTCCCGATCCTATTGGACCTATAAATTATCCATTAGTGACCAATAAAAATAATCCGAGGCGCCTCATAATCCATCAACCACATAGGTAAAAATGTCGGGCCGTGTAAAAACCCAAACACCGCTTCTAGCTAGAAAGAAACGTGTGCACTCCCTGCGTTCCCTTGTTCCGTTTTTGACTCTATCGGGGTGTGAGGCTCGCGAGGTAACGTAATACACATAGCTATGCCTAAATAGGCTATGCTTTGATCATCATCCACAAGGCTTTGCTTTTCAACAAACGCCTTGATCCATGCATCTTAGTATGCCACATTGTCAATCCCTACCATTGATTTCTTCCAATATATAACCTCTGAGCTCATACGTCTCAGAGAAGGGTATTAAGCAAGAGAATGAATTCTCCGCTACCAAACAGATATATATTAGCAGAATTCAACGAATACAGTGTAAAGGAATACAACGTCAGACATACAAACCATTTACAAGTCCGTTCTGGGTCTGAACGAAACCAGAGGAACCTTATTCCTCGCATATCCGAACAATCAACATGTACGTGCGGACGGCTACCACTGTAGCCCCTTCAAGGTAGCTACTCCAATCATGGGCATCAGTAGCAACTCATCCATTCGACCTGAAGATCGTCGGTCTTGCACCGTCTTCAATTTCTTCGACTGTTAGTCATCGTATTCAATATTCAAAATGGGTTAAACCCGGTCTTTCCGAATAACTCACGTAATTTATAATCAAGTGCTATAAAAACACATCCAATGCCTCATTCCAATTCAGAATATTCTTTTAGTAAAATATTCACAATATTAGGGAAAAGTCCCCATTAATTTTATCAAAGATAAATCCTTTAAAGTTACCTTTTACATCTCTAAATCATTACTTAAAGATTTTTCAAATTTAAGAAATTAATCTTATCTTTAACTGGGTTAAAGAACCGATGTCATTTAAAACACAGTTCATGATAAACCCAAAATCATCTTCCATTAAATATGGAATTTTTACAGAAATTGAATCAATATATAATCGATATAAATTTATGTATCAGACCAATAATATAAATGGAATAACGGCAAAGCCTTTTAAATTCCATATATAGTAACAGCCTTCTTTTACAGAAGCTCATCTCGATTATTACCGAACCAAATTCCATTCAATTCCAATTTAACGTAATAAATTGGAAAACTTTATTTTGGAAAATTTCCAATTAAATCTTAATAAAAGATTTATAAATTCCGAATTATATTTTCACTGTTAATTGGGTTAAAGAACAAATGTCGTTTTAAAACACAACTCACGATAAACCCAATTCACATTTCACTTTATTCCAATTACTAAATATAATTTGAAAACTCTATTAATCTTAATTAAAAGATTTATTCTTTTTACACGGGGTTTTAAGAATAGTGTTATTTAAGGCACCATTCACGATAACCCAATATCCAATTTATTTAATTTGAACATTGGATTATCTTTCTAGTTAATAACTAGTTCGTTTTGATAAAAATATTTGTTCCTTTTTCAAAATTGGAGTTTTTCATCTCGAAATCTTTTTAAATCATTTATTATGATTTTACATAATTTTCCTATATTTTAAATAATTTTATTAAGGCATTTACAGTCGATTCCCATAAACGGTCATCGAATTGTATCCATAGTGACCTTTTCTGAAATTGATTTGGAAATAACTCCAAATCTAACCGTTGGATTTCAAAACCCTTATATTCATTGGAAAGCTCTTTTCGATACGAACCCAACGGTTCTGGTTTTAGGAGAATCCGATGGTCGGATCTCCCGTTACATCAATTTGAAGTTAATGGTCAAAATTCGCGGACGGTCGCTGTGCAGCGCGTTCTATTCAGGCAATTATATATGTGTGTGTGTGTATATATATATATATATTGTCGATTTCTATTAAAACGTATTTTATAAATAAAAAAACATTTTTAAAATGATTTTATTATCATTTTCAATTTTAAAGCAACATTGAATATTCTATATTTTTATAATATTAAATATTTATATTTTCAAAATATTATATTTATAAATCACTTCTTTTTATATTTATTTTAAAATGGAATAAATCGATTGATAAACCCGTTCGGGTTAAAAATAGCGTCCCTACATAACACGGCTTCATATTTTATATTCTTGTGTCCATTCTAAGACGGACATAAAAATCATACTTTATTCTTTCCTAAATTTATTTTAAAATATTCTTTATTTTAAAATATTCAAATATTCAAATATTCTTTATATAAAAATATTCTTTGCTCTAAGATGACCTTTATTCTAAAATACTCTTTTTTTTAATCCTTAAACATTAAAATGTATTTTTACATTAAAATGATCCTTTTTCATTCTTTTACATTAAAATGTATTTTTACATTAAAATGACCTTTTTCATTAAAATAATTCTGAATCGAAATGCGACTCAATCAATTGCCATATAATTTCAGTTATATGGATTTCATACATTGCATATATTCAACGATAATGATAAACAATCATCAAACAATACATTCACATCCAAAGTGAGATTTATAACTGTGTGAGCATTAAAATAAATAAATAAGTAATGCTCAACACGGACTGTCAATCCATCGATTGACAATTAATTAAATATTGGGGCTAGTGTATATCAAATGTCATCCCAACACCCATGTGGGGTTTCAACCAACAAACAATAATAGATTATCTGTGCACTCGGGCGATGTGTGAAAAATTATCGTCCCAATCACATAAACAAGGCGGACAACTTGTAAATGGAAGTGTGACATTTCAACATCACAAACATATATTTCAAGGCATCGCTACATTATATTTTCAACACATGAATGTTTTCATATAATCTCCTTTTACAATAAAAATGTGCACCTTTTTATAGTTAAACAATTTAATGCAACAATGAATCATTTTCAATAAAAATGTAGGTTCTCAAGTTAACATATTTTATCAAAAACAATGAATCTTTTCTACTGATTCATTTACATTAAAAATGTAAATTCTAATGTTGACTCATTTACAATGAAATGTAATCTTTTTATATTGCATAAAAATGATATCTTTATTACATTGTAAAAAAAATGTAATCTTTACATTACATAAGAAATGTAATCCTTTTTGCATTGCATAAAGTGACATTAAAAATATACCCGTAATGCTACTCTTTTTATCGTCTCGAAAGTGGAAATAAAAATGTACATTAAATTCTATTCTTTTTATTGTCTCAAAATGACAATAAAAATATTACTTTTAGTCCTATCATTTTTATTACAACTAAAATGTAAATAAAAATGTAACTTTTTATTTTAATGTTTTGTTTGCATCTAAAATTGCAAACAAAAATACAACCTTTATTTTAGTGTTTTTGTTTGCATCTAAAGTTGCAAACAAAAATACAACCTTTATTTTAATGTTTTTGTTTGCATCTAAAATTGCAAACAAAAATAATGTAACTTTACAAATCATGTTATTGATTTGTTTCTAAATTACAAATAAAATATAACCTTTTTAAAACTATGTCTTATTTGCATCTAGAAATGCAAATAAAAACTAACTTCCAATTTCAACATTTTACCTGTATCAAAGAATGCAAATGAAAGTATAACTTTTTATTTCAATGTATATTTGCATCAAAGAATGCAAATAAAGGAACAACCTTTTAATTCATCGTATATTTGCATCAAGGAATGCAAATAAAAGAATAACTTTTTTTATTCATCGTTTATTTGCATTAAGGAAGGCAGATAAAAGAATAACTTTTTAATTCATCATTTATTTGCACCAAGAAATGCAAATAAAATAATAATTTTTTAATTCATCGTTTATTTGCATCAAAGAATGCAAATAAAAGAATAACTTTTTAATTCAACACAATTATAATTTTCAAAATGATATATTTCCAATTGTATTGAAAATTCTATTAAATGACAAAATAATATTTTATTTTGAATATACAATACTATTTCAATTCAATAAAAATGATAAAATAATGTTTCACATTGAACTAAAAATTTCTATCAAAATAATCTAAATAATGTTTTTATGTTGAATTGAAGATCTAATTCAATTCAACAACATGATCATAATGATGTTTTAAATGTTGAATTGACGATGTAATTCAATTCAACAAAAATAAAAGTAAAAATCAAAATAATGCTTTTATGTTGAATTGACAACTCTATTTCAATTCAACACTATAACAAAATGATTTATTTTTTGTTGAAATGGAAGTTCTAATCCAAATCTATAATAAAACAATATGATTTATTTTTATTGAAATGGAAATTCTAATCCAAATCAATAATATAGAAAAAAATGATTTATTTTTATTTAACACATACAAATCTGTGTTTATACATCACCAACAAACAGATAAATCATTCACAATATCATCACATAGCAGATCTCAGTCATACACATACAATCATTCCATAGCAAAAGAAATCTCACAGTCGATTTTTGTCTGAATTTCTGTTCGCGTTCAAATTTGGCCGAATTTCCAAAGTGCTCCGTTTCAGATCTGGCCTGTTTCATCGTGAAGCTCTCATTTTTCCGATTCCAACGGATCCGGTTTTGTTCCGTGCTCATATGTAAATGATACACACTTTTATATATTTGATTACATATTTTATAATTAAGATTTAACTCACCCCCTAATTACATTGATTAGCCTAGACCCGTTCCTCACTCTTCGTCTTCTACAGATAATAGCCGCACCCAACTTCAACGCCTAGGGCTCCAAACCGCTCGCTTCATAAGACACCGGAATCCGATCTGAAATCGCCACTTCGAAGTGCTCCTCCATCTCCTTCTCCTTGAAAGTGCGTGCAAACGCAGCGCCTTAGAGCGCAGAATTCAAGAAATCCACATAGTTATTTTTGATCATATCTGTATAGGATTAAAGCTCTCAGTTGACTCTTTAATCTTTGCTTTAGATTCACAATTTAATTCGCACTATATTTAGAGAAATTAAGGGTTCATTTTCGGAGTTTTATGGCCATCGATTTGTTCATGGCGGTGGCTCAAGAAGAATATAATTGGATTAGGGTTTTGTAGAAGATTATGTATTTTTATAATATTTTAATGTTAATTTTGCAAATAAATCCATAACTTCTGAACAACTCCAATTCCAGCCCAACCACAGTTGATCCGACCCAATAGCCCCCGTTCCGAATCCAATGGGCTAGGTCTCGTCATCCCAAACGACAGTCTGTGGCCTGAAATCTTTAATTTAATATTTAAATCCTTTATTAAATCAAATCGATCGTATATTTAAATTCACCGGGGCCACATACGAACTCAGAAAAATCCAGAAAAATTATTTCTGACTTTGTTTTAACGATACGGTCCTAACAAAACTAATTTCTCGAATTCTGAGACTGTTTGAAAAATGGTCATTTTCAAATCAATTAAATTTGACAAAACACATTTTCGTTTACCACACTCACATATTAATTCGAAAAATAATGAAAATTGAAACCTAATAATAATTTGACATTCCGGTCCCAACAAAAGTGATTTCGTCGAAAACGGAGGTCGTTTGCAAAATGGCTATTTTTAAGGGCCATATATTATATTAATATATATATAAATCCTATAGCGATTTTTCTAAAATTTAAACTAGCCATAACTATTTATTTTTAAAGTGAAATTTCAGTTTCTTACATTCGTTAGAAAGATATGGATAAACAAATTTAAATATTTCTGGTTTTACTGAAATCCGATTTATTTTGAATCCTGTGCATTCAGTTAAAGTTTAAAATTAAATTTTCAAACTGCCGCACCATTTCTAACTCCTTTTATATTTAAATTAAATTTATTCATTTTAACTTTGATTAAAATAATTTTTTAGTCGTTATTAATTAGAATAAATCGTTTTAAATATTAAAAATCCATCAAAATTTCTAAAATAAAATTTTTAAATTGGTTCAGAATTTGCGGGTTGTTACAATAATAATAATAACTCAAATCCACATCATAATCTCTCTTTAAACTTTTCACAATGTCATTTGCCTTCCTTTTCGGCTCATCGCGTATTTGATTAGCAATCAATGTTTTTACAAGATCACTGGTAATAACTGGACTACTAACTGATTTAAATCGACCTCCACATGTATGACTTAGCTGAATATTTTTAACAATCAAATTATCCAATTGCTTCAATTTGCAAGAAGCATGAATTCTAAATGAACAACCATTTATAGCACATTGAACTGTAACCCGCTCCTTACAATTCTTAACATATTTTACTTTAAATCCATTTTTCAAACAATAAGCACTAACCATTCTGCGAAATCCGATAGCCAAATCAAATATTTGTCCAACACCACTAAAAAATTCCAAATATGAATTTTTCTTCAACAATTCATGCAAGATTTTTTCGTGACAACAAGCAAAGTCTATATCATCATTATATTCAATCAAATTACTGATTGATTCTCCAACACCAACAACTGAGACTGATTTAATGTTGTGTGACGGCCCGCCCCGCACCACCCTGCATTTCCTCCGAAAGTGCGCTGTACACATGCCCGACTAGCACGGGACGGTCGTCAGGAGAAAGGAAAGAAGGGAACGAACTAATCAAGAACCTGTAGAATGTCTCACAGCGCATGGAGTAAAATATAATAATAATAACATACTTGACATAAAAAAGGTGAGACAGTGCATAAGATGATAACTAAAATCAACATCAACATCATAGAAGCGGAAATCCAAATACAGCTTATTACAACTTTTCAAATTTACTGTCTCTAAACAAAAGAAAGCTAAAATAGAAGATGCACTACTAAGGCCCAAGCAGTGATCTTCAGCAACACAGGGAGAATACTATATATATTACGTGGAAGCCTCCTGCTCGTCTCCGGATCATCTACTCGTGCATCACCAGCTAACCTGTCTCTAGTCTGCTCGTGTGAGCACCCAGAGAAATAAGAGGAGACATAAAACTCTGGGTCAGACATAAAGCCTGGTATGAGCGATAAGCATCTAAACAGAACAATAACAGGTATACTAAACCATACCTGAACCTGGACCTGCAACCAAAGAGTTAGTACCACATACCGTACAATACTCTAAGGTGCCATAACAAATAGTGTAAGAATACGGGGGTGGGGTGTGCATGTCATAATGATAGCATACAAATCATCCATAGCAACCATCCTCACATCTCTCACTCAGTGCGTAAAGCATACGATGTCCACCACTGTCAATCACTAGACCCATCGAAGTAGTGACGGAGTTCAACTTGTACAACTACTGCTACTACCAAGCTTACCACATGGAGTCATGACCAAATCTTTACAAATGACCCCACTTCATTGGTTTATAGCCCTTTAGTCGTACCTAGTCCATTTCAGCCCTGAATCCGTTCACGTACTTCCCATACATAGTGATCCAAAGTCATAAACATCGACTGCCCCTTGGCACACGTCCCGCAGCAAAGCCCAATCATGAAGTGAACTCATCGGTTCCCAACTGGATCCTGAGCTCTAACTTCCCATATTGGACTACCTTTGCATCTCGGGTTATTGGTCAATACTGGGTCGGGTCGGGTTCCCCTCCTAGCCATCGGTTCGGGTCGGGTCCTCTACTTTGAATTGGCTCTGTTCGTAGTCTTCCCCTGTAGCGGTTCAGTTCGGGTCCACAGCGTTGCATCGGTTCGGGTCGGGTGCTCCACTTCGGGTCGGGTCGGGTGCCATCTCCCTTCCAGTTCGTGCTTCCGCTCTGATCCGCTCCATCGTTCTTCACGTGTTCCGATCCGATCCCTCCTTCTTCATCTGATCCGATCCTAGTTCAATTAGCGTGGCCTTCCCTCTTGCCAGTTCTCCCAAGTGTCAAGTTCCGATCCGAGCCCTTCGTCCCTAAGTCAATCCGATCCCCAGCTTAACCAACATGGCCTTCCTTTTTGCCAAGCCTCTTTTGTGCCAGACTCCAGTTCGGGTCGGGTTCCTTGCCCAGGTCTCCTATCCGATCCGAGCCCATATCCGATCCGATCTGAAACCCTGCACAACTTTCTGCAACTTTTTCCAGCAACTTGTTTACGTCATTCAACGATGTTTTCGACAAATCTAACTATACTAATCAATCACAAATCATGTCAAACAGTCATAGCAACATAGCAAACTAACCACAAACACCAAAACAATGAATTTACATGTCAAAATGGATCAAATATACCCAAAACCCCTTATTTTACCTTAAGCATGTTTAAGTAAAACTAATCATAGGGTTAACAGAACTTAACCAAATTAAACCAAATTTCTACCAGAGGCATAAAATATTATTTTCGAATTTATAGATATTTTTCCAGAATTTATTAGTGTATAAATTCGCTAATCTTCACTAATTACCCTTAATTAACTGTAATTAGTGTCAAAACGATGCTAATCACTCACCTTGGCCACAAACGAAATTCTCAGAACTGAAACCTTGCTGATTTGGGTGAATACTGATGTCTAACAGCAGCTCTAGCCTTGCTTTCGTGTTTCCTCTCCTTAATTTGATGTAGATTAAGCCAAAACTTGATTAGAAAGTGATTAGAAGGTGATTTGGGTGTTGGAAGCCATTGCTAGGGTTGTAAGAAAGAAAGTGGTGGCTGGAAAAATGAGGATAAGATCGTTCTCTAACTGATTTCAGCCTCCTCCTTACCCTAATCCCGAAATCCCCCATAGGGCCTAGCTGTTAATCACCCGGTTAAGCCCAATTAAGCTGTTTTTCACCATCTGAAACTTGTTTCAGCTATATCTCCCAAACGGTGAGTCTGTTTGGCTAATGTGACCACTCTACGGAATTTTAAACCATCATCCGGAGCCAATGGAAGTGGTTTCAGGTCAAATTTCCTTTCCATTCAAAAGTTATGGCTAAAACAGTGCCAACTAGGGGTAAAATCGTTCTCTAGCCAATGGATACGACTTCGTATGTGAAAGAAATAAATATTCTACGGTCCTATGATGCGTAGAATACGGGTCGTTACACTCGCCCCCCTTAAGAAATTTCGTCCCCGAAATTCCTTAACCCAAAACATACAAAGGATCCCGCATGCCTAACAACCACATACAACAATCAAACATGCAAAACAAGCAAACAAGCCTATCCTAGCATGCGGAAAACTAAATCGAAGTTAAAATCTTACCAGGCAATGAGTTCTGGATACGTCTTCCTAATGTTCTCCTCTGTCTCCCAAGTGCAATCATTCTCGTCCTCGCCCCACTGAACCTTGACTAGCTTCACCGCCTTCCTTCGAAGTTGCTTCATGTCGTGCTCGACAATACGGGCCGGCTTGCGGTTCCCAACCGCCTCGGGTTCTACTTCGAAGTCTTCTAACTGATCAGGTGAAATAGTCATATCTGGGTCAACGAACTTCCTTAGTTGGGAAACATGAAATAGATTGTGAACTCCCGCCATCTTCTCTGGTAAGCCAACTCTATATGCCAAATTCCCGACTAGTTCAAGAACAGGGAATGGGCCAACAAATCTTGGTGCCAACTTGCCTCTCCTGCCAAATCGTATTACGCTCTTCAACGGAGAAATCTTGACAAACACCAAGTCACCAACGGAGAATCTTAAATCTCTTCTCCTCTTATCAGCATAACTCTTCTGCCTATCCTGGGCAGCTTTCATTCGTTGTCGAATGATCTTGATTTTATCTGAAGTTTCCCTCACCACATCTGGTCCAAGCATAAACTTCTCGCCAATCTCTATCCAGCATGATGGTGAGTTGCACGGTCTTCTGTACAAAGCTTCAAACGGAGCCATACCGATACTGGATTGGTAGCTATTATTATATGCAAACTCTACTAGATGCAAATGGTCATCCCATGATCCACCAAAATCCAATATACATGATCTCAAGAGATCTTCCAAAATACGATTCACCCTCTCCGTATGACCGTCGATCTGAGGATGATATGCGGTACTGAGATGTAACTCTGACCCTAGAGCCTCTTGTAAGCTCATCCAAAACCCACTAGTGAACAACGGGTCTCGGTCACTCATAATGCTTTTAGGTACTCCATGAAATCTCACTACCCACTTCATATACAATTCTGCCAACTTGGCTGCCGTTCTGGTCGATTTGACTGGTATAAATCTTGCACTTTTAGTCAATCGGTCCACAATCACCCAAATGCTATCATGTCCCGATCTAGTCCTTGGTAAACCATCGATGAAATCCATCGAGACTTGCTCCCATTTCCATTCGGGAATTTCTAAGGGCTGTAACAACCCACTAGGCTTCTTTTGCTCGGCTTTAACTAGCTGACAATTCATGCACTTGGATATAAACTTCCCAATGTCTCTTTTCATCCCTTCCCAGTAGTAGGTCTGCTTCATGTCTCAATACATCTTGTTACCACCGGGGTGTATAGTCAGTTTTGAGTGATGACATTCTCTAAGCACTTCATCTCTCAATCCATTGACATTGGGTACAACAAGCTTTCCATTCTTTCTAAGCCATCCTTCTCGATCAAGCCCATACTTGTTCATCTCCCCATCGATACCCATCTCTAACTTGGAGATGATTTCCAATAGGTTAGGATCGTCCCTCTGACTAGAGCCGATCCGCTCAATTAAAGTGGGTCTGATCGTCAAACTTGCTAACATTTCTGGATCCAACTCGCACTTTGGTCTGAAATCATACCCTGTGATGTACTCCAGTTGCTTCCATTCTAGAAACATAGCCCCTAAACTGGCATGTCTCCTACTCAATGCATCAGCTACCGCATTGCCCTTTCCCGGTGTATATGCGATGTCAAAATCATAGGAAGCCAAGAATTCTAACCACCTTTGTTGCCGGAGATTTAAATCCTTCTGGGAGAAGAGATACTTCAACGACTTATGATTTGTAAACAGCTCAAATCTTTCTCCCAAGCGATAGTGTCTCCACATCTTTAACACGAACACGATCGCTGCCAATTCCAAATCATGGGCAGGGTATCTTCTCTCGTGCGGTTTCAATTGCCGACTTGCATAAGCTACAACCCTACAACCTTGCATCAATACAGCACACAGTCCGGTACCACAAGCATCCGTGTATACCGTCATCTCTTCATTCCCCTTAGGAATGACTAACACTGGTGCGCACGTCAACTTGTCCTTTAGAGTCTTGAATGCATTCTCGCACCTTTCATCCTAGACAAAAGCTTGATTCTTCTTGGTCAACTGGGTCAATGGTGCTGCTATCTTGGAGAAACATTGGATAAACTTACGATAATATCCAGCTAACCCCAAGAAACTTCTTACATCTGTTGCATTCTTGGGCCTAGGCCAATCCTGTACCGTAGCCACCTTCGCCGGGTCCACGGAAATACCATTCTCTGATACAACATGGCCCAAGAACCTCACTTCCCTCCTCCAGAAGTGACACTTAGAAAACTTTTCTTTCAATTGGTGTTTCCTCAACACCTCCATCACTATTCTTAAATGTTCCTTGTGTTCTTCCTCTGTCCTCGAGTAGACCAAAATATCATCAACGAACACAAGGACAAACTTATTCAACTGATTTCTGAATACCCTATTCATAAGATCCACAAAATATGCTGGGGCATTGGTCAGCCCGAATGGCATGACCAACCACTCATAAAATCCAGACGGCGTCCGAAATGCCGTTTTAGCTATACTCTCAGCTTCCACTCTAAGATGATGAAAACCTGTCGCGAGATCCAACTGAGAAAATACTCTCGTGTCGCTCAACTGATCGAACAAATCATCTATCCGCGGTAGAGGATACTTGTTCTTCCTCGTCACTTTATTCAACTCGTGGTAGTCTACACACAAACGAAGGGAACCATCCGCCTTGGTAGCAAACACAACTGGTGCCCCCCATTCAGAAACATTCCTTCTGATAAATCCCTTCTTCAAAAGATCGCTGACTTGCACCTCGAGCTCTCGCTGCTCCCTTGGTGCCATACGACGAAGTGGCATCACTATAGGTCTGGCATCTCTTACCAAATCAATACGGAACTCAATCTCTCGGTGTGGTGGAAGCCCGGTCACTTCCTCGAAAACATCCAGATACTGGCCAACCATGGGCAAACCTGACAACTCACTATGCGGAATATCGAGGGAGTTTAGAAAACTAGCCAATACCCCCTTACTGGGTAGACCACCAAACACTATCCTCCGTCCATCATCCGCTCTAGCTGTCACCAAAAAGCCCTCACAGTCTACCACCACCCCGTATCTTTGGAGCCAATCTACTCCCAAAATAATGCCAAACCCAGTAAAGCCCAAAACAAAGCAATCACAAACAAACATGCATCCATGACTCGATAAGACCACATTACGACAAATCATGCTAAGGCTAGTCGAACCACCAATCGGGTTCGTCACTACTGAAGATCTATCGACAATCTCGGGCTCCAATCCTAACCTATCTACCAGGTCACTAGATATGAAAGAACTGGAAGCTCCGGTATCAAACAAAACTCTAACAGGAACATCATAAACAGAAAGCATACCTTGAATGACGACATTCTTTCCCTTCTCCGCCGCAGTTGGGGCATTCGACGAAGAAGGAATAGCATTAAGGGCGTAGGCTTTCACCATTTGCTTTTCTTTAGGGGGTTGCGGACACTTGTTCTTGTGATGTCCCATTTGGCCACAGTTGAAGCACTTCCTATCCGCTGGCTTGGCCCGACAATTACTAGCATAATGGCCCTTCTTACCACAGCTGAAGCACTCAACATCTTGCTTATTCTTTTTCTTCTGGCCATCCTTAGTCTGATTCTGCTTTCTCTTATTCTGGGAACCACCCTTGCCTCCACCACTTGCTTGTGGCTTTGGCTCATCTGCGGATGCAACCTCAGTCTTCAGCTTAGGGTAGAGACTTTCTGATCTTAATGCTTTCCCCGCAATCGATTCAAACGTCTCATCGATGTGGTTAATAAGCCTTTCCCCCAAGTACTGATCCAAACCAGTTATGAATTTCTCATTCTTCGTCTCAGCAGTATCAATAAGAGAAAACCCATATTTTGACAAAGTGTCGAATTCAGCAATATACTCCGAGACAGCTCTGCCATTCTGCTTGAACTCCAAGAATTTCTTAAACAGCACTGACTTCTGGGCAGCTGGAATGAACTTCTCGCTAAAGCAAACCTTAAACTGCTCCCAAGTAATCTGATCTTCGGGAGTAGCTGCCTTTTTAGCATTCCACCAATTCATTGCCCGCCCTTGCAGCTGACGGGACGCTAGCTTTCTCTTCATCGCATCCTCGATACCCAAATCCTCGAAGATACGTTCGCAACTATCCAACCAATCCCGAACATCCGTAGCCGACTCCGTTCCGTGGAACGGCTTCCCACCAAGGCTAGTATAATCCTTGTTCAGCTTGGCAAAGTCGACCCTCGGTGCCTGCACTATTGGACCACCACCATTTCCACCATTGGGAGCTGCCCTCTGCACGTCCCTAAGAATCTCTCTCATGAGGTCAGTAAACATCGTCCTCATGTCAGCAGCATTCCATTATTGGCCCCTCTACCGGTACCTCTAACATATCGGCTCATCGTCAATCTGAAAAAGGAAACGATTAACGACCCCATAGTGGTGCTAGTGCAGTACGACTTCATCCTTATACTACTAATAGTATATATATAGCTTTTTAAAAACCAAAGTAATCACAAATACGCTCTCTCGTATACGTATACTATTTCTCCCTGATAACTTCCCCAGGTTGACTACGCAACCTAGAGCTATGATACCAAGTGTGACGGCCCGCCCCGCACCAGCCTGCATTTCCTCCGAAAGTGCGCTATACACATGCCCAACTAGCACGGGACGGTCGTCAGGAGAAAGGAAAGAAGGGAATGAACTAATCAAGAACCTGTAGAATGTCTCACATCGCATGGAGTAAAATATAATAATAATAACATACTTGACATAAAACAGGTGAGACAGTGCATAATCTGATAACTAAAATCAACATCAACATCAGAGCAGCGGAAATCCAAATACAGCTTATTACAACTTTTCAAATTTACTGTCTCTAAACAAAAGAAAGCTAAAGTAGAAGATGCACTACTAATGCCCAAGCAGTGATCTTCAGCGACACAGGGAGAATACTATATATATATATTACGTGGAAGCCTCCTGCTCGTCTCCGGATCATCTACCCGTGCATCACCAGCTAACCTGTCTCTAGTTGCTCGTGTGAGCACCCAGAGTAATAAGAGGAGACATAAAACTCTGGGTCAGACATAAAGCCTGGTATGAGCGATAAGCATCTAAACAGAACAATAACAGGTATACTAAACCATACCTGGACCTGCAACCAAAGAGTTAGTACCACATACCGTACAATACTCTAAGGTGCCATAACAAATAGTGTAAGAATACGGGGGTGGGGTGTGCATGTCATAATGATAGCAAACAAATCATCCATAGCAACCATCCTCACATCTCTCACTCAGTGAGTAAAGCATATGATGTCCACCACTGTCAATCACTAGACCCATTGAAGTAGTGACGGAGTTCAACTTGTACAACTACTGCTACTACCAAGCTTACCACATGGAGTCATGACCAAATCTTTACAAATGACCCCACTTCATTGGTTTATAGCCCTTTAGTCGTACCTAGGCCATTTCAGCCCTGAATCCGTTCACGTACTTCCCATACATAGTGATCCAAAGTCATAAACATCGACTACCCCTTGGCACACGTCCCGCAGCAAAGCCCAATCATGAAGTGAACTCATTGGTTCCCAACTGGATCCTGAGCTCTAACTTCCCATATTGGATTACCTTTGCATCTCGGGTTATTGGTCAATACTGGGTCGGGTCGGGTTCCCCTCCTAGCCATCGGTTCGGGTCGGGTCCTCTACTTTGAATTGGCTCTGTTCGTAGTCTTCCCCTGTAGCGGTTCGGTTCGGGTCCACAGCGTTGCATCGGTTCGGGTCGGGTGCTCCACTTCGGGTCGGGTGCCATCTCCCTTCCAGTTCGTGCTTCCGCTCCGATCCGCTCCCTCGTTCTTCATGTGCTCCGATCCGATCCCTCCTTCTTCATCTGATCCGATCCTAGTTCAATTAGCGTGGCCTTCCCTCTTGCCAGTTCTCCCAAGTGTCAAGTTCTGATCCGAGCCCTTCGTCCCTAAGTCGATCCGATCCCCAGCTTAACCAACATGGCCTTCCTTTTTGCCAAGCCTCTTTTGTGCCAGACTCCAGTTCGGGTCGGGTTCCTTGCCCAGGTCTCCTATCCGATCTGAGCCCATATCCGATCCGATCTGAAACCCTGCACAACTTTCTGCAACTTTTTCCAGCAACTTGTTTACGCCATTCGATGACGTTTTCGACAAATCTAACTATACTAATCAATCACAAATCATGTCAAACAGTCATAGCAACATAGCAAACTAACCACAAACACCAAAACAATGAATTTACATGTCAAAATGGATTAAATATACCCAAAACCCCTTATTTTACCTTAAGCGTGTTTAAGTAAAACTAATCATAGGGTTAACAGAACTTAACCAAATTAAACAAAATTTCTACCAGAGGCATAAAATATTATTTTCGAATTTGTAGATATTTTTCCAGAATTTATTAGTGTATAAATTCGCTAATCTTCACTAATTACTCTCAATTAATTGTAATTAGTGTCAAAACGATGCTAATCACTCACCTTGGCCACAAACGAAATTCTCAGAACTGAAACCTTGCTGATTTGGGCGAATACTGATGTCTAACAGCAGCTCTAGCCTTGCTTTCGTGTTTCCTCTCCTTAATTTGATGTAGATTAAGCCAAAACTTGATTAGAAAGTGATTTGAAGGTGATTTGGGTGTTGGAAGCCATTGCTAGGGTTGCAAGAAAGAAAGTGGCGGCTGGAAAAATGAGGATAAGATCGTTCTCTAACTGATTTCAGCCTCCTCCTTACCCTAATCCCGAAATCCCCCATTGGGCCTAGCTGTTAATCACCCGGTTAAGCCCAATTAAGCTGGTTTTCACCATCTGAAACTTGTTTCAGCTATATCTCCCAAACGGTGAGTCCGTTTGGCTAATGTGACCACTCTACGGAATTGTAAACCATCATCCGGAGCCAACGGAAGTGGTTTCAGATCAAAATTCCTTTCCAGTCAAAAGTTATGGCCAAAACAGTGCCAACTAGGGGTAAAATGGTCATTTAAAAATCGGGAAAAATCATGAACATGGGAAATGACCCCAATAGTCGTTTCCCAAAGTTACATGACCATACGACTTCGTATGTGAAAGAAATAAATATTCTACGATCCTATGATGCGTAGAATACGGGTCGTTACATGTTGTCAACAGCAACATCATTTGAATTATTCTTTAAGCAAATAAAAAAAACCCAAGAAATCCTCCTTTTTAAACCAAGCCAAGCATAATATAGCTTGTAAATCACTATCCGTCTCAATGTAAGTAGTCTTAGATTCTCTAAGTAGAACACATCAAAGCATAAAGAAGTAAAAGTATTCCACACCTCACAAACCTTACTTCTTACATAACTAATTGATGCATCCAAACCAAGACGAATACTAAATGAATTCTTATTAAAATCAAATACAACCATCACAGATATATCTGATCTGCAATTCAGAACATAAATAAGTAAATAACAATACAATTTAAACCTTTTATAAACCATTTTACAAAAAGATAAAAGCAGTTATCTTTTTTACTGCTATTATGATAATGAATAAATTACAGAATTATACAACAATTTTAAAATAACATAAATGATTTTAAAACATAATTTTATTATAATTTTTATGTTATCTTTACATATAATTGTTAAATTATCTTTACATGCAATTTTTGTATTATCTTAACATATAATTCTTAATCATTTATCATTTGAAATATATATAAAACATAACTGTTGCACAATATAACCAAATTTTTTTAATATTAACTACAACAAATTATTGTTATTTGCCATTGAAACCCAAATAAACACTTATCTTTTTGTTTTACAGACAACTTGTAAAAAAAATAAAACAAGTTATCTTTTTCACTTCTGTTTCGTTAATGAAAAAATAATCATAACTATACAAAAGCTACAATTAAATTCACTAATAAACAAACATTAAAATCACATTTCACATGTCATATGAAAATTTCAATTTAATTACACCATACCTTACAGCAGCCTTTTCAACTAAAGGAATAGTTGAACTTTGAGTTTGCTCTTCCATTGATTTAACTACATAGTCCACAAAAATAAAGAACATATTAGCAAATTTCCATATCATATTCCTCAATTTCATTTTCTATTAAAATTTTAAAATCGCTCGTTAAAATTATAATCCACGATTCAATTCAAAATTATAAAAATCACCTGGTAAAGAATAAAATAACTACAAAATTAAAAAATCGCCTCTTAAATATCAAGAATTTGAAAATTTAACGTTGATTTATAAAATAGGAAGAAAAACTAAATTATTAAAACTCATCTGAAAAAATTAATGATTGCAGATCGAATTTAAAAATATTGGAAAATCGAAGATATCGTGATCACTGGGCCTGGTTTATTGGATGAGATCGATGTTTTTAAAAAAGAAAATGGCTCGCCATGTTTTCTGTCCTGCAAACTAATTATTTAAAAACCGCGTCCTGAAAAAAAATGAAGACAAGATTAGGAGCCCTTGGAGCAAATTTTCATATATATATGTGTGTATATATATATATATATATATATATATATATAATTATCTTGCGCGTATACAAACTTCAAACCTTCATAACTTCTTCATACGGTGTCCGTTTTACATAAAACAAAGGTCTATCTTGACCAGAATTTCAAGACGGACGCAATTGCGTAGTCTGTTTCCCTTAATTATGAATATTAAATTAATTATTCTTTAGTTTACCATCTTTAGTGTTGTTAAAATTATGGGGTGCTACATTCTCCCCTACTCAAAGGATTTCGTCCTCGAAATCTCCAAGTTAAGAAGAAAGTATATCCTACTGTCCACATCCATCTACTCATTCACAAATCACAGGAATCCCTTGTCCTTAAAAGATTTCTAATGCTTATATAAACATATGCAAAAGTGTTTGTATATGTCCCAATACTAATGCGAAGATCAGGCGATCTACTGATTCAGTCGATCTCCTTAATGCAATGTATATTAGTGTCATGAATCCAACATGTTTGCAACAATCCTATTATAACAGGTAAGTTCTATATTTGTGCACAATCATTCGTCCAAATGCAACATCCATATGATGATACATTTAATTTCATCCATAAAGAAAAAGAAAAAAAATGCACACATAGCCATATGCAGTATGAGAGTGATTGAGCCAATCTAGTGCCTAATGTGTATGTATATGCATCCACGGGCAACCACTAGAAAACACTTGCATCCACTTGCATCTATCAAACATAACATGTCTCAAACACATGTTTACATCCGTAGGATACCTACCTAAAGGTTAAAGATTCGATCAATAGGACATACGTAAATGATAGAAACAAGCATAGATAAAAACTTTGGAAAAGGAGTTAAGAAC
The DNA here is from genome assembly GCA_030737875.1 of Allium sativum. Classification (NCBI taxonomy): domain Eukaryota; kingdom Viridiplantae; phylum Streptophyta; class Magnoliopsida; order Asparagales; family Amaryllidaceae; genus Allium; species Allium sativum. The sequence continues at coordinate 828,344,428 of CM060913.1, forward strand.
ATACCCTCGAAAAGAAAAGGGTACGAAGCACGAATCTTGTCTTCAGTCTCCCAAATTGCATCCTCTGGCTTATCTCCCCACTGTACCTTCATCAACTTGACTTCTCTATTGCGTAGCTTCTTGACTTCTGATCCAAGAATACGGGAAGGAACTCGTCTGACTGTCGCCTCCCATTCCACCTCTACTTTCTCCAATATACTCGGCTCAACTACTTCTACTATATAATGCAAGCACTTCCGTAGATGAGAAAGGTGGAAAACATCATGAACTCCAAATAGTCTCTCTGGTAGCTTTACTCTATTGGCCATTTGGCCAATCCTTTCTGTTATGGGAAATAGCCCTATAAATCTTGGTGCCCATTTCCCTACAGATCTGAAGCGAACCACATTCCTCAAAGGTGACACATTAATGAAAATCATATTTCCTACTTTAAATTCAATGTCATCCCTTCTCTTGTCAAAGCATGATTTTTGCCTGTCTTGAGTGGTCTACATTCGTCGTCGGATAAGATCAATCTTCTCGGACATTTTCCTAAACATATCTGGTCCAAGTAATAGCCTTTCTGTAGATTCCCATCAACAAGTCGGTGATCTACAGGGTTGCCCGTATAAGGCTTCGAAGGGTGTCATGCCAATGCTAGCATGATAACTGTTGTTGTAGGCGAATTCTACTAAACGAAGATGCTCTTCCTAAGTCCCCCCGAAGTCTAGGATACACAGCCTCAAAAGATCCTCTAGAACTCTATTCACCCTTTCCGTCTGTCCATCGGTCTGAGGATGACAAGCGGTGCACAAACATAACTGTGTATCCAATGCTTCTTGCAAGCTCCTCCAAAATTCACTGGTGAATATGGGGTCACGACCACTTACGATGCTGGAAGGTACTCCATGAAGATAGAGTATCTGGCGAACATAAACTGCTACCAACCATGTTTCCCTAAATTCTGAGTATTAAACTAATTATTCTTTAATTTGTTCTCTTTGGTGTTAAAGTTACAGGGTGTTACATTCCCCCCTACTTAAAGGATTTCGCTCCCGAAATCTCTAAGTTGAGAAGAATGTATATTCTATCATACATCACCCATCTACTCATTCATCAATCACGAGCATCCATTGTCCTTAAAGACTTCTAATTCTTATATGAACATATGCAAAGGTGTGTGTATATGTCCCAATACTAATGTGAAGATTAGGCGGTCTACTGATTCAGTCGACCTCCTCAATGCAATGTATGTTAGTGCCATAAATCCAATATGTAGGCAAATAATCCTATTATAACATGTAAGTTCTATATGTGTGCACACTCATTCATCCAAATGCGACATCCATTTGATAATACATCCATTTTCACCCATTAAAAGCAAAGAAAAATGCACACACATCCATATGCAGTATGAGAGTGATTGAGCCGATCTAGTGCCTAATGTGTGTGTATATGCATCCACAGGCAACCACTAGCAAACACTTGCATCCACTTGCATCCATCGAGCATAATGTATCTCAAACACATGTTTACACCCATAGGATTCCTATCTAAAGGTCAAAAATACTATTGATAGGACATGCTCAAATGATAGAAACAAGCATAGATAAAACTTTGGAAAAGGAGTTAAGAACATACCCTCGAAAAGGAAAAGGTACGAAGCATGAATCTTGTCTTCGGTGTTTAAACCAAAAATGGTTTAAACACCCAAGGTACTAAACTGTACTTCACCAATTTGGTAAGAAATAAATGGAACCGTGTTTAATCAATAATTGAAAGCGAAAAATGCGAGAAAAGGTAAAGTAGACAAGAGGTTTATAGTGGATCAGCCGTTATTTAGGCCTACGTCCACTGTGATGGTGAGTTTCAATCTTATAACGAGGATTACAAAATACATCAATTCTCTCTTTCCATACATCTCTATATTCACTCAATATATTCTCATTTATATATCTCAATCTTGGAATTATACAAGAAAATGGTAGAGTTTGAGGAGAAGAAGGCTGGATGAATGGTTGAGAAGGAGGATGACTCCATCTTCTATGATCACAAGATTATTCTTGACGCCATGGCTGGACCAGTGGCTGAGGATAAAATTTAGCAGCGCTTCCTTGTTTTCCCCCTCCCATCCCCTTTTTGTTGATAGCCATGGTGTATTTATAGATGAGCTCCCCTTGGGAAATGACCTGAAGTCTATTTATGCCAGCTACGGATCGCTCATTTTATTAATTACAACCATGCCATCGGCTAGCTGTTGCCAGCTGTCTGTGGCTGTATTCAGTTACCATGTGCGAGCGACTCAATGGAGCGAGCATCTTGAGTAGTTATGCGAGCCCGTAGGAGTGGGAGTCCGTGTGAGCATGACTGCTTAGAGAGATTTTATAAAAGCAGAACGTGGGACTGGAATCAATTTTCCTATGTTCCTTGTGCGACCGAATTTCTTGGTTCCAGAGGCACTCTTCCTTTTGCTGCCTTTGTATGGCGCTGTTTGTCTCTACGGCTGCGCCATATGGTCGCTCCCGCCCATGTTGAATGGGTGATTTGTTTTGCTTCTGTGTTTGAGAGGCCTTGCCCCAATATGAACGATCGACCTTGGCTCCCGCACTTGAGTCACGATTTGTGCCCAACTTTGATTGGGGATATGGTCACATGAGATGTTGTGAGTGCTTGTTTTGCAGTTCCTTCCCAGGCTTCGTCTTTTGACGGGTTAACATTTGCCCCTTGAAGTTCGTAGTTTTTAAAACATTAAGAACTACGATCTTCGAAGTAATGAGATGATATAACATTGGATGGAACTGCAAAATAGGCGCCCTCACAGATAGCTTGCATTTTCAAAATTTGGATATTTCGACAATTGCATGTCTTTGGACATTTGGCGGGATATTTCCCGAGTATGTTAAACCGGATCACTGGATCTTAATTGAGCTTTCATATCATAAAAAGGGTTTCTAGTCCTTTTATACATTATCTCTTCATTTTCTCGCTTTTATATTTCTTCGATAAACTTATTTCAATGGTGTCTTCATCGTAGAAGACCTTGCTGTTGCTTCTTGGAGCTTCGACTTTCTTTATTTGATTGATCGTCTTGCCTGACCCTACTTCGGTTGACGGTTTTGCTCATCTTTGTTTCCAGCTACAACGCTTCTTCCTCCAAATTGAATTTTGTTCATAAGTGAATTTCCTTTCTTTTAACTCTGATTCTGGGTTAATTCTCTTGGTTTTGTAAAACAGGTTCTCAATTGGCAACATCGAGTCGCTGGAACACATGATTGTGATATTTGAGAAGTGTTGATTTGACTTGGTATGTACTTGAACTTCACGCGGAATTCTCTGGCGGTTCTGACTTATGTGATAAACTTTAGCCTTTTTATGCTGGCAAATTATTCACTGAAATGCCTATGAAATGACATTTCCTAATTCAACATGCCTTTATCGGATGTTTAATGGAATACTTACATCATAGGAGAACTTCAGCTCTTCCTTCTCATTATTCTTTTGGCAGGTGCGATTAACAGTCGTGACCGACCAAATCAGAACCCGCGTTTCTCATACTTTTGAATTTATAATCCATCCTTTATGCGATAGTAAATCCTTTTTATCGGATAGAGCTGATAATCTGGTTTGGAGGATGTATTTATCTTGAGTTACTTTCTTTAACTTATAAAACTCAATTCATAGTTACTTATTTGTGATGACATGTAGCTAACTGCTAATTCATCTTAATTCCAGTTAACTCAACATGTCTGGGGAACGAGAGGGTCTGGATCAGGCACTTGAGGTTGCCCCGGCTATTGGTTCTGACTTGATTGTTAGTCAGATTCATCCTCAACCTCGCTTTTTTGATAGGATGGCAACCAGTTGCCGTAAATCGACGCTTTCCTTTGATCAATATTTACGAATGTGCGATCGCTTCGGGTTTTCAAAAGGCGAAACCAGATTTCACAGAAAGGGAGAATTAGCCGATTTTCCGCCCTCTGGGTATGCAGAGGTCAATTATCACATGTTGTCTAGCGGGGCGATTCCTCCCTTTAACCCTTACCTAGAGTCCATTTTGCGGCAACTGGTCATTGCCCCATATCAGTTGCATCCTAGTGGATATCAAATTCTGCTTCGGTTATACATACTTTTCATGAAAGTCCGGCAGCAGGAACCCACGTTTGCGGATATTTGTTCTTTATATACTTTTAATAGAAGGGAGGTAGATGGTCCTTCTTTCTTTTTTATGGAAAGTATGCATGATAGAATCATCACTGGTCTGACGGATGGTGCTAAGGGGTTCCCAGATCAATATTTCTTTGTCCGGTGTCCTTGTAAATTCTATGGACGATGGCCAGAAGGAGGTAATTACGCCTTTGCTCTCAGGGTTCTTACTCTTTTTCTCTTCCTCATCTGGCTTTCTCTCTGATTCTTGTAGTGATTCCTTCCGTTGTGGGTCTTACTTTAGATCAAGCCCTCCTTAATTCTTTAATTTCTATTGATAAAAAGGAAAGGAGTAGAGAGGTGTTGCTTTCAAAGGAAAACCTCCGCAAGTACCAGCTAATTCACTCTACACGATCTCCTGGAAAGACTTTAGTTCACTCTCCACGTTCTGCTGGTAAGCCTTTTAAAAATAAACGTCTAATCCTCTATGTAAGTAGTCAGACTTCGTCGTCGATTATCGAAGGGAGTGACATAAGAGTCGATGAGGATGCAGATGGTTCGAGGGTCGATGTAATTTCTGGAACGACCATCGAAAGTTCTGCTCACCCTATTACATAGGCAGATGGTTCCTTAGTGACTTTTGGAGACCTGGGGGATTTGGACTCTGCCAAATACTTGAGCCAGGGTGATGATGTGATATCTGACCCTACTGTATCTGATATGGGAAGAATCCGAGGGCCTGCTCAGCGTCCTAGAAAAGCTTCTGCTTTCATAACCCCCGTGGAACCGGTTTTGATATCATCTTACTTGTGGCATAATTTCCCATAAACCTGATAATCTCTTGACGCTTGCTGAACTCATGCTTTATTTATCTTTTAAGTTTCAATGCGAACAACTCGTTATCGGATAGCTTCTCTCAACAAGCGGATCTTACTGATCCATAAAGCCTCTTACAGTCTCATCTTTCCTGTTATTTGAAGCATCCCCAATTGTCTTCAAGTTCTCAGGTCCAACATGCCCCTGAACTTCCAATGGTTGAATCTTTAAGGCGTGAGGGACTTGATCAGACTAAGGTGCTTGCATCGATAGAACCTTCTGCAAGATCCATTGTCACGACCCCTGCTCACGTCCAGATAATACGCGATCATCCACCTTATAGGGTTCCTTCTGGAAACTTAATGCTTAAGGATCGTTTTAGCGGTTGGGACTTAAGGGGAATGCATTTTGACCTGGATTTACATCCCAATGATAGACGAGATGCTGTGAAAAGTTTGGATACCATAAGAAGTAGCATGACCCATCAGCTTGATATTGTTAAGAATCAATTTGAGACACAATTGAATCTGGTCATGAAGGATGTTGATCGGCGACTAGAACATTGGGCCAAATTTGGTTATGAATTCCATAAATTGAACGCTCAGCACCTTGACCATATTGAAACCTTAGAAAATGACAAAGCTGGCCTGATCCACTTGATTAGATCCCAAGAATATGAGATTACTTCTTTAAAGAACGGAAGCATTAAAGTGAATAGCTTAGAGGCTAGCAATGTCAAGCTCAGGAGGGAGCTGGAGTGTGTGCGAGCGCGGCTTTTAGAAGTTCAATCTGCTCAAGAGCTTGCTGAGCACCATTTGGCTTTAGAAAAGCAAGCGTTAATTTCTTTAAAACAGGAAAACACGCCTCTCAAAGGCCAAATTGCTTCTCAGAAGAAACCCTTAGGACCTTTGAAGAGGATAAAATCAGGTTGCAAAAGATATTGATGAAGCCAAGATCGGGACTGATAATACTCTGTTTCAGTTCTATGTTTGCAGCGTCATGAGTCGCGGAAGCTTGAGTTAATTGAACAAGGATTTTCCGCAAACTCTGGCTCTTGTTTGGGAGAAAATACTTTCGTATTCTGATGACTTTGATGATGAGTTCCTTCAAGAACGGCTTTTAGAAGAAAAAGACCGCAAGGCTCTGGTCGAAGGTAGGAGGATATTGGCGAACGAGCGAGCTCAATCGTTTAGGGGGGACGCTCAGATGCTACCATTCCTTGTGCCCCACCCAACTCTATCGGAATTGATAGTTCGAGCTCCCTTGTTTGCCCTATAGATCGCTCTGCCTTAGAGGTCGCTAGAGTTCGACCCATTACTGAGTGCCCAGATCAGGAAAATGTTGTTACACAGTGCACGAGTTACGGTAATGCATCTTCAAATGCGAACGAGTGTGGGGCTGACTTTGTATACCTAGCAACTTAAGGTAAAATTGATATCTATAATTCTACCCCGGATTTGGATTTTCTTATTTCTTCGCCTGAGATTGCTGAGTTTAGCGCTTGTTACCCTTTTGCATCAGGTGTGCTTTCGCCACTTTCCTTATCTTCTTACGGCGCCACTGCTCAGCCTGCCATCGTCGATTCTGTTTTAATATCTACCAGCGCTAATCCTCTCATCACGCCTTCGCCAGATGACCCATCTTTACCAGATGTGCCCGACCCAGATGATGAAGATGAGATTTGGAATACCAAGGCTGTGTCCACCCTGAAACGCAAAAGAAAGCTAGTTGGTTAATAGTTTAGGATCATAAGTTTTCTTTTGATGGCCATCCTGTATGGACAGACCAACAAATGCCAGAATAGTCGATTCATCTTTGTTTGTATAATAAATAGCATTTGTGACCTTTACGGCCTGATTCTAGTCTATTTTCTTTTACCTGTTTCGTACTCAGGCCGGTTTTGTGCGAGTGCCGGCCCTCGCTTAATATTTTATGTTTGCGCACTTTTAGTTTGTTGTTCGCGCGAATCTTATTGTTCGAATAGTTCTCGCAATGAAGTTGTAACTAGCTTGTGGTATGTTTTGAGCGGGCATTGGTGATTTTTTACACAATGGTGATGTCCCCATACTAAAGCTCTTTTTTAATTTCATAGATTTTGTTTATTTGAATCATAATTTCATTTGATCAACTTATGATTTTTTAAAACAACGCATGGTTATTATGTGTTTTCTTTTGGGTGCCCTCATGGGAGGTCTTGGGTTTCAATTTCGACCCAAATTCGGCCTTATTAGTCCTGATTTTTCTATGACTGAAAGGCCTCGTTGGATACCCCCATACGGCTAGGATTTCTGATTACCCCCTTTCAGCTAGGATTTCTGATTTGCGCTGGTCCTTCCATCATGTTTTGTCTGTCCTTCCGACACTAGGACTGATGTTTCCAGTCTAGGTATTTATCCATGGGACATTTTTATCATTTCCCGTGTACCTTTTTTTTGAAGCTTGATGTCAGCTTTTCCAGTAAGTGCTTTCTTAGGGAAGCTCCACCTTTTAGCTTGTTGTTTGTCTTAGGACATCATGTCTTGTTGAGGTGATACGTTTATACATCCAACTTGGTTTGCATGCTTTTGTGACGCTTTCAAGCTGTTCTGCTCAAGACGTGCTTTGAGAACCTTCCCTTTGCAATTAGGATGGGTGTTATTAATTGCTTCTATCTTGCCTACATTTGAAAAAACAGCTTTTAGCGTGAAGCGATGAGTACGGTACTCAGATAGGCACACGACAATTTCCTTTGTACACGGCACTTGTAAGTAATTCATTATCAAACATGAATGTAGCAAGTGGTAAAAAAAAGTAAAACGACTACTATTTCTTAAGTAAACGGAGTAATAAAAAGGAGTCACGGGAACTCTAGTTCAAAATTCCATGATCAGGACACCGGTTACTGATCCTTAGCCAAGCATTAGTTCTGGGCTAGTTTAGGCCTTTTTTTCGGAGAGTTTGATGCCCCTTGATTGCAGAGAAGTGGGACAACGGCCTTTCACATATTGTTGCAAATGGTTCTCCCTGACAAGCCTCTCGATTAACGATCTTACGTGTCTATACTCGTTAGTATTATGTCCCGGTTGGTCATGGAATTGACAGAACCTTCCTGATTTCATGGTAGCATCTCTGACTTGCATCCGTTCTGGAACTGAATATTTTACAGTGTTCTTAGTTGCCATGAATATGTTCTCTATGGTGTCGTTGAGGGAGGTGAATTCCGAATTCTTGAAAAAGCGCGGGTTCCTTCTATGCTGCTTGGCTCCACCTCTTGCACCTAAGATAAACCTTCGCTTTTCATTCCGATCTGTGGAATGGGCGCTTTTCTCCTTGTCGGGCCTTTGCCAGGGCCTATAATCATGACATGCAGTTTTCGAAGTGGAACTTTCTTGCCCAGTAGAAAACTCTATTTCGCTTGCTCGACTTGCTCGAGCGAACGGAGAGTCAGCGACACCTGGTGTGGTCCATGTGACTGAGGCTTGGATAATGAGCATTGACTCGATCTTCTTCATCAATGTGTTGTTTGTGGTAGTTATTTGGCTCGTTATCCCTATCATCGCCTCTTCCAACTCCCTCTTGGTTACTGCCGCCTCAACTCTTAACGGTTCCTTTTCTCCGGGATGGATGGTAGGAGAAGTGGCAGCGCCGAGGGCACCGTCGATTTTGTCAGTGATTTCCTTTGGCATGCTCATGATTTCAAGCACAGTGCCTCTCAGAAAATCTTATCGGATCTGAAATGAGGAAAGAAGCAAACACGGCCCCACGGTGGGCGCCAAAATGTTTACACCAAAAATGGTCTAAACACCCAAGGTACTAAACTGTACTTCACCAATTTAGTAAGAAATAAATGGAACCATGTTTAATCAATAATTGAAAGCGAAAAAATGCGAGAAAAGGTAAAGTAGACACGAGATTTATAGTGGTTCAGCCGTTATTTAGGCCTACGTCCACTGTGAAGGTGAGTTTCAATCTTATAACGAGGATTACAAAATATATCAATTCTCTCTTTTCATACATCTCTATATTTACTCAATATATCCTCATTTATATATCTCATTCTTGGAATTATACAAGAAAATGGTAGAGTTTGAGGAGAAGAAGGCTGGATGAATGGTTGAGAAGGAGGATGACTCTGTCTTCTATGATTACAAGATTACTCTTGACGCCAAGGCTGGACCAGTGGTTGAGGATAAAATTTAGCAGTACTTCCTTGTTTTCCCCCTCCCATCCCCTTTCTCTTGACATCCATGGTGTATTTATAGGTGAGCTCCCCTTGGGAAATGACCTGAAATCTGTTTATGCCAGCTACGGATCGCTCATTTTATTAATTACAACCATGCCATCGGCTAGCTGTAGCCAGCTGTCCATGGCTGTATTCAGTAACCATGTGCGAGCAACTCAATGGAGCGAGTGTCTTGATTAGTTGTGCGAGCCCGTAGGAGCGGGAGTCCATGTGAGCATGACTGCTTTGAGAGATTTTAGAAGAGCAGAATGTGGGACTGGAATCAATTCTCCTTTGTTCCTTGTGTGACCGGCCATCTTGGTTCCTGGGCGCTCGTCCTTTTGCTGCCGTTGTATGGCGCTGTTTGTCCCTACTGCTGCGCCACAAGGTCACTCCCACCCATGTTGAATTGGCGATTTGTTTTGCTTCTATGTTTGAGCGGCCTTGTCCCAATATGAACAATCGACCTTGGCTCCCCCACCTGAGTCACGATCCGTGTCCAACTTTGATTGGAGGTATGGTCACATGAGATGTTGCGAGTGCTTGTTTTGCAGTTCCTTCCCAGGCTTGGTCTTTTGACGGGTTAACATTCGGTCTCCCAAGTCGCATCCTCTGGGTTATCTCCCCACTGAACCTTTATCAGCTTGATTTCTTTATTGCGTAGCTTCTTAACTTCTGATTTAAGAATACGGGTAAGGACTCGTCTGTTTATCGCCTTCCGCTCCACTTCTACTTCCTCTAATATATTTGGCAACAACTTCCGTGGTGTCATGCAAGCACTTCCGCAGACGAGAGACGTGGAAAACATCATGAACGCCGGATAGATTTTCTAGTAGCTTTACTCTATAGACCATTTGGCCACTCATTTCGGTTATGGGAAATGGTCCCACAAATTTGGGTGCCAACTTCCCTACAGATCCGAAGTGAACCACATTCCTTAGAGGTGATACTTTAATAAAAACTAAGTCTCCCACTTTAAATTCGATGTCAGTCCTTCTCTTGTCTGCATAGGATTTCTGCCTATCTTGAGCTGTCTTCATTCGTCGTCTAATAAGATCAATTTTCTCGGACGTTTCTCTAACCATATCAGGTCCAAGTAATAATCTTTCTGTAGATTCCCACCAACAAGTTGGTGATCAACTGGTTCAAAGGGTGCCATGCCGATGCTAGCTTGATAACTGTTGTTGTAGGCAAACTCTGCCAAAGGAAGATGCTCTTCCCAAGTCCCTCCGAAGTCTAGGATACACAGCCTTAAAAGATATTCAAGAATTTTGTTCACCCTCACCGTCTGCCCATCGGTCTGAGGATGATAAGCGGTGCTTAAACACAACTAGGTACCTAATGCTTCTTGCAAGCTTCTCTAAAATTCACTGGTGAAGATGGGATCATGATCGCTTACGATGTTGGAAGGTACTCCATGAAGACAGAATATCTCACGAACATAAATTGCTGCCAACCATGATGTCGTCCTCTTACTCTTAACTGGAATGAAATGAGCGCTCTTAGTAAGTCTATCCAGCACAACCCAAATACTGGTGTTTCCTTTCTTTGATCTAGGCAAACCATCTATGAAATCCATGGAGACATTCTCCCACTTCCACTGTGGAACCTCCAAAGAATAAAGTAGACCACCGAGCTTCTTTTGCTCATCTTTGACTGCCTGATAAACCAAACATTGAGAAACAAACTCTGTCACATCTTTCTTCATTTCAGCCCAAAAGAAAACCCTCTTCATGTCTTTGTACATTTTATCACCGCCTGAATGAATAGTCATCTTAGAATGGTGGGCTTTTTCTAGGACTGTCTTTATCAAGCTTCCGGTTTGAGGAACACAAAGCCTTCCATCTCGTCGCAACCACCCTTTTTCGTCTATGGAATATCTACTGAGGTGACTAGAAGTCTCCCCTTTTTTGAGCTTATCTATGACGTCTAAAATCTATGGGTTATCTCCAAGCTCTTCCTTTCCATGAACAGAGGACTTAAGGTCATCCTCTGCCTACTTTGTGCGTCGGCCACCACCTTACCCTTGCCAGGGGTATAAGCGATTTCAAAATCATAAGAAGCTAGGAACTCCATCCACCTTTGTTGCCTTAAATTAAGATCCTTCTGCGAGAACAAGTACTTGAGGGATTTACGATCGGTGTATAATTCGAACTTCTCTCCAAGTAAATAATGACGCCACGTCTTAAGTGCGAATACTATGGCAGCCAACTCTAAATCATGGGTAGGGTAGTTCTTCTTATGAACTCTCAATTGTCTACCCCCATAACACACTCCTTTCCTTCTTTCATCAGAACCGCACTAAGCCCTGTACCACATGCATCAGTGTAAACCGCAAATACTTTGCTCCCATCGGGCAAGGTCAAGACTAGAGCTATTGTCAGAGCTCTCTTCAGCCATTGGAAAGCAACATCATAATCTATATCCTATGAAAATGCCAAGTTCTTCTTCGTCAGCCTGGTAAGAGGAGCTAATATCTTCGTGAAGTCCTTAATGAACTTCCTATAATAGCCTGCCAATCCAAGAAAGCTTCTCACCTATATTGCATTTTTCAGAATCTGCCAATCTTGCACTACAACTACCTTTGCGGGATCTACAGCTATCCCTTATTTGGAGACCACATGCCCTAAGAATCTCACCTCTTTTCTCCAAAAATGGCATATGTAGAACTTTGCCTTAAGCTGATGCGCACGGAGAGTTTTCAAAACTTCTCTCAAATGTTGGGCATGTTCTTCTTCGCTTTTGGAGAAGATCAAGATATCATCAACAAAGACTACAACAAATTTATTTAGAAACTCCCAAAACACCCTACTCATTAGATCAACAAAATAGGCGAGTGCATTCGTCAACCCAAAAGGCATAACTAGTCATTCAAAGAAACCATCCCGAGTTCTAAAAGTAGTCTTGTCTGCACTGTCCTTAGCCACCCTCAACTGATGAAACCTCGTGGCCAAGTCTAACTGAGAGAATACCGAGGCACCAATAAGCTTGTCAAACAAGTCATCTATCCTCGGAAGTGGGTGCCTGTTCTTCTTAGTGAGTTTATTCAATTCTTTATAGTCTACACATAAGAGAAGCGAACCATCCGCCTTAGTCACGAATACTACTGGAGCACCCCATTCATATATGCTTCGCCTAATAAACCCTTTTTCAAGTAGCTCCCTTACTTGTTTGCTAAGCTCCCTCCTTTCCCTTGGAGCCATATGGCGTACAAGAAATGCAACTGGCTTTCCATTGTCCACTAAATATGTACGAAAATTGATCTCGCGTCTCGGAGGTAAGCCTCGGACCTCCTCAAAAACATCAGAATAATCTCGGACTATTGGAACAGATCGCAAATCATCTATAGATGCATCAAGAGACTCTAGGAAACTAAGCATAACAGACCCTTGGGGGTCACAAGAAATTTCGAGGGTCCTCCTATGGAAAGTCTAACGACTCTCCTCTCACAATCTAGAATGGCACCATACGTGGTCAACCAAACCATCCCTAGAATCAAACCATGGCCTATAAAACCGAGCACATACGCGTCGCATTCAAACTCGACGCCTAACACATATATTCTCAAACCCTAATAAATCATAGATAAATGAGTCGAACCACAAATGGGGTTTGAGACTACTATGGGATCCACTACCACACTAGTATTTAAGTGCAGAGATTCAACCACAAAACTAGATATAAATGAATGTGAAGCGCCAGAATCAAAAAGTGTTATAATAAGATGATTTGAAAGCGAAATTAAACCTTCCACAGAAATTTTTCTACCTCTATCAGGAGCACTGATCGCAAGAGCATGCATCTGCCCTCCAGAAGTTCCTGCCCTTTGACCTTGTCCTTGTTTCTTCGGTTACTCCCTAGCAAACTATCCGACCTCTCCACAATTGAAGCAAGAATTCTTCTTTCTTTTGCAGTCCTTCACCAAGCGACCCTCACGTCCACAATTGTGACACTTCTTCTTATCCTTAGCTTTGTCATTCTTTCCACCCTTCTTCTGTTGCTGCTGTTGTTGTCCTTTCTTGGGCCATATCTTCTTGTTTTGTGTTGTTTCCTCAGCTTTAACCTCCTTCTTTCCTCCCTTGTCTTTCTCAAGCATCAAGGCCATATCAACAAGTCTTTTAAAAGTTCCCCCCATTGGAATATGGGACATAACTAACCCATGAAGGGGTTCATTCAGACCTTTAGCAAACCGCAAAGCTTTCTTATGTGGGGTATCTACTAGTTCCAATCTGAACCTTGCTAGCTGGTTGAACTTGTTCACATACTCTTTAACAGTCATGTTCTCTTGCTTGAGTGCTAAGAACCTCTCCATTTGCATGCTTTTCTCAGCTTGGGAAAGAAATTTCATTTCAAACCTCTATCTAAAATCATCCCAAGTTTCCAGCGGACGATTTGCTTGGGTTACTTCCCACCAAAACGAAGCTTCATCTTTCAGTAGCCAAGCATCTAACTGAATCTTTCTTCGATCTCCCACTTCAAAGATTACAAGCAAGTCCTCGGTCTCCTTGAGCCAATTCCTTGCTTCTATGAATGTCTTGGTTCCATGGAATGGCTTTCCTTCCATCGCACGGAAATCTTTGCAAATCTTACAGAAGTTGTCTGTACGCGGAGGAGGAGGAGGAACGACGGGTACAACTGGGGGAGGAATGTTTCCTTAGCCTTTGGGAGGCGCCGTGGCCTCTAGATACCTACGGAACCAACCTGGTATCATAACACCCTCTGGAATATTAGGTTCCTTAGACATGCTGAAAAAGAAAAGAAAAGAGATTCAGACAAGGGATCGAAAGATATTACTTTTGGCTTTTTGGGAATGTTTTTCAAAACAGACTTTTCTTTTTGAAAATGCTTTCATTTAAACCCTTATTGAGTATAATTTTCAAAAACTTTTACCTAATCTGGTAACCTTCAGCTCTGATACCAAGTGTGACACCTCACGTCCGTTAATGTCACTCACCTAGGGAATGCATTAAGTTTTGTGAAGCGTTATAGGTAAACAGAAATATTACAAGACAGATATAAAATACAGCGGAATTAAAAACTTTATTTATCATAAAGCATCGTTGTTCGAAAACATCACATGTCTGAAATACAAAAAAACCATTACATCATAAAAACTACTGTCTTGTTCTTTTAAACATCAGAGTATATGAAAGAAGCAAAATTCCCCAAACAAAATATAGCCATAGCAACAAGGATAGGAGCTTGAGCCATACATCTAAGCAGCTCCAGCAAAATGTAAGCAGAATCACAGTCAAGCCTGAGTGTTCCCACCCTGAGGACCTAGAGGGAAACGGAAGAAAGAAAAGGAAACAAAGTGGGTCAGACATAAAGTCTGGCGAGTCCAATTACTTTTAGTAAGTAAAAAAATAAAAGTATCATGACAGGTATAGAAAGTGGATAAGAAACATAATCAACATATAAGGCAGGTATGACAAGGTAAACAAGATAAACAGGATAGAGTGTATATGCTTCTCTAATGATTACTCTACACTACTACAAGTATAACCAGAATGAGATGATCCCTTCCACTATAAAGTGGTAGACTTAGGCATACGTCCAGATGTACCCTATCTACTACCCTAATCGATCGACTCCCTAATTCGCATAGATACTTTGTGTCGTCCCCACCGTAGGATGTATCACATCCTAAAGTGGGAACCCTTCGTTGATATGCACAGCCTCATGTCTACAAGTATCATGGTCATCTTTTCCCCCTCTGCTCGGCCCATGCACGCACATGACCCGATCGGTTTGTGCTACCCACACCATCCTCCACGTTTGGATCTCTTACAATCAGCCCAATAAGCGTGCCCCAACTCAGACCTAGGACGGAGTACTCATTTGATACTGACTGAAACGGGTCTCCCACACAAGATGATACAAGCTCTCCCCCTTGTCATGTATCCCCATAGGGTTTCCACATGTTATGCTTTCCCTAAAAGGTGTCTTTAATACATAACCCCCAATTGGTTAAGTTTTGTAGGCCTATATCTAAATATTACCCAACCTACCCAGATATACTTAACTTAACCCTCCCATTGTTTAACCAAGTTTACATAACCCCTATTCATGTTTATGTTCACACAATCCCTATTGATTAAACTAGGTTAAGTATTCCAATTCATTACCATGTCCATTTATGGTTATAATGGGCTAGACCTCCCACATTAGCCTACAACTTGTGGATGTTGGATATGCCGGTCGGGTCCGGCTGACTTCTTCCACAAGTTGGGCCTAACCTCGTGTCTTAGCCTGTCTCGTATTTGTGCACTTAGACCCCTCACATTAGATTCAACATTTGCGGTTGCTGGATATGTCGGTCGAGTCCGGGCAGACTTCCACCACAAATGCAATCTAACCTCGTGTCATAAGTGCAGTTACAGTTTCTAATAGGCATGAATAGATCTAAATAAGGTTATTATAACCAAAGTGACATAGACATGTAATTGGCATAGTAATAAGGTGGACATATAAAACCAGATCTAGTGAACATGTGATAATAAAACTAGAACTAACATAACAAGGATATCCTAATAGGCATGAATAGATCTAAATAAGGATTCATATGTACAATTAATGACAGATCTAAATTAACCACAACATGATAGGTACAAGATGATCTACATGGAGAATTAGATCTAAACAAGGTTTTAACTGTCCAACTAATGACAGATCCAAATTAACCACAAACATAGATAAAGGTTAAGATCCACAAATGTGACATGATAAATTAATAACAAGTGAATTAGATCTATAAAAGTAGATCTAACATGATAAAGGTTAAGATCTAAGAATATCATAGATTTACAATTTATAACAGATTCAAATCACAGTCATATCACGTTTTACTTTTAATCATTTAAATCTAAAAGTATCTAAACTTAACCCTCCCATTGTTCAACCAAGTTTACTTAGCCCTTATTCATGTTTATGTTTACACAATCCATATGGATTCAACTAGGTTAAGTATTCCAATTCGTTACCATGTCCATTTATGGTTATAATGGGCTAGACCTCCCACATTAGGCCTACAACTTGTGGATGCTGGATATGCCAGTCGGGTCCGGGCAGACTTCTTCCATAAGTTGGGCCTACCCTCGTGTCTTAGTCCGTCTCGTATTTGTGCACTTAGACCCCTCACATTAGATTCAACATTTGCAGTTGCCGGATATGCCAGTCGGTCTAGGCAGACTTCCACCACAAATGCAATCTAACCTCGTGTCATAAGTGCAGTTACAGTTTCTAATTACTGTAATCATAGGCATTTTAATTGTTAACCAATTAATTATACCTATATCTTTATAGGTGTTTATGCCCGTTTACCCAATTATGTTCATAATGAATTATATACCAAAATTTATGTTCATAAACATTATTCAAGTTATGCCAAATTCCCCTTTTTTCCAATTATGTCCAAATTATAATGTTTTTCCCCTCGTTCCCGATCTAACGCATTTGCATAAATTTAGAAGCATGCCTAGGCTCGAAAGCAGCCAGGAGATATAAAGTAAAAGGGAAAGAGTGAAGGGAAGATGACAAAAATGGTTATTCTGACAAAAGTGACATAGACATGTAATTGGCATAGTCATAAGGTGGACATATAAAAACAGATCTAGTGAACATGCGATAATAAAACTAGATCTAACATAATACGGATGTCCTAATAGGCATAAATAGATCTAAATAAGGATTCATATGTCCAATTAGAGACAGATCTAAATTAACCACAACACGATAGGTACAAGATGATCTAGATGGAGAATTAGATCTAAACAAAGTTTTAACTGTCCAAATAATGACAGATCCAAATTAACCACAAACATAGATAAAGGTTAAGATCCACAAATATGACATGATAAATTAACCACAAGTGAATTAGATCTATAAAAGTAGATCTAGCATGATAAAGGTTAAGATCCAAGAATATCATAGATTCACAATTTATAACAGATCCAAATCACAGTCATATCACATTTTACTTTTAATCATTTAAATCTTAAAGTATCTAAACTCATAGTGTTTGGATTTTAGAAGATAGGAGAGAAATTGTTGGTGTTGAATCTCAGATCTATACTTGAATCTCTAACTGATTAGCTCTAGTCGATCGTTGTTGAAGAAAAGGATTCGATTCAATTCAGGTACCGGCAGCATTTGGCCTCCATTGATTTTCAGTGTGGAAAACAAGAGAAATGAGCCTTTATTTATAGCTGCTAGCCTCCAGAATTCGACTGTCACCTCAGCCCTAGGGGGGTCGACTCCCCTTATAGGGTCGACCCAGGGGTCGACGCCCCTACTATGAGGCACCCCTGGGGCTGGAATTTTACCACCTATGGGATTTTCGAAATTTGAACTGAAATTTGGTTTTCTAGATAGGTTTGAACAGTTATATATATATATAATTATCTTCCGCGTATACGAACTTCAAACCTTCATAACTTCTTCATACGGTGTCCGTTTTACATAAGCCAAATGTCTACCTTGACCAGAATTTCAAGACGGACGCAATGGCGCAGTCTATTTCCCTAAATTCTAAGTTATAAATTAATTAATCTTTAATTTGTTCTCTTTGGTGTTAAAATTACGGGGTGTTACACATGTCGACATATAAATGTCATTTTTTCAAAATTGAAAGGAAGTGTCTTTTCACTATTTGTGACGGTTCAGAAACGTTGCAACCTTTCAAATATTATAAATAGGGGCTGATTTCGAATTTTTTTTATTAGTTCTTCTTCTCCATCTTCATCCCCTTTCATTACACCATTATTCTTTATCATTTTTAAGATTTCTACACCTATACTCTGCCGAATTCAATTCTATTTTTCATTAAACTTCTTCTCTATACAATTTCTACTCATTACACTCTGAATCAAGTGCTATTAAAGAGTTATAAGGTTGTTTGAAATTGTTTGAGTTGTGTAAGAAATCAGTGGTATCCCTTGTAGCCATGAAATCAAGGACGGGTAATCGTTGGTATCTCTTGTAGCCGTGAAATCAAGGAGGTTGGAATCTGTGGTATCCCTTGTAGCCGTGAAATCAAGGAGGTTGTAATTGGATATTGATATAGTAATAAAACTCTGTGCATTCCAGCATTGCGTAGGACTAGCCATATGAGCAATTCCGAACCAGTATAAAATCCGGTGTGTTCTTTCCATTTCTGCACTATACTTTTGTTTATTTTTATGTTTGTGATCGATTCTGTGTCTGTGATTGTCTCTATGGTGCTTGATTCATATGGTAGTTCACATAAGTTTTAGATTTTGTTTAAATTCTAAAAAACACTATTCACCCCCCTCTAGTGTTTGTTTTGCCTTAACGATCCATTCCGCAATCCCTAACAATTGGTATCAGAGCAAGGTCTTTCAAAAAGTTCGTAATCTGATTTTTGAAAATAGCGATAATGACAACCAACACTGGTAGCAATAATAGTTCTTTTGTAGAGGGTCAGTCCACTGTTAAACCACTAATGTTTAATGGTAGTAATTATTTATATTGGGCATGTAGAATGAAGATATATTTATAATCAGTTGGATTAGATACATGGAATAGTACACAAAATGAATTTGTTGAACCCACAACTGCTTTTGCACAATGGACAAATGAACAAAAGACTATTGCAAAATGCAATTCTAAAGCCATGAATATGTTATTTTGTTCATTAGATAGCAGTGAGTTTAATAGAGTGTCAGTATGTAAAACTGCTTATGAAATTTGGAGAACTTTACAAGTTACTCATGAAGTGTGAAGACCCCAAACTTCCGTGGTACGAAAGTAAGGATAATCATAGGAGCATAACATAATTACAACAATAACAAATCTTAGACAGTTGCATAACACATAAATCATTGCAGCAGAAATGGAAATGTCATCACAACATAACATCACAGACATCAGAGTACGCAGTTACAGGATACACTTAGCATAATAGAAGTCTCAACAAAGAAAGAAATATGTCTCAATCTCCACCAAATACATAAAAGATTAATAATGTCTAAATGTCTCAAGAAGCAATAAAAAGATAAAAAGAAAAGGGTTCTTATCTTCTTCATAAGCAAGCTCCAGTCCAGAATGTGTCCATACCTAAACCTGTCATTTGGTTGCCCATGTGGAAAGAGGGCACCCGAGTTTGCAAAGTGAAACAAACTACGAGTCAGTCATGGGACTGGTATGAGAAATTTTTCCTAACTAACAATATGGCTAATCATAGGACCACGCCGCTAACGCGGAACGGGTTTACTCCATTGGATTGCTAGTGCATAAGTTTAATATGTTTTATTTCAAAAACAACGCAATGCTTTTTAAAAAATGAAATCATTATAAGACTCAAGTCCCATCACACAATGCAACGCAAACCGGAGGATAGAGTTTTACCTTATAATGATAAAAAAATGCTTGATATGTAGAAAATAATATTTTTAATATTATTATTAGTGTCTAATATGTTTCGAAAATACTTCAAAGTAAATGTATCAATCCTAGATGGCATAGTATCCCATCCTACTATGTCGCCATATATAGGTTTACAATCAAAACCGTAATGTCGTATTGGAGAGTGGATTTCCATCATGAGTCAAGGCTAGGGACGACCTCCTAACCGATTCTAGATACTCTAGCAATGTCTCAGGATTCGGACGCTGGTGAACCCTTGGATACTGCAAGGTCGGTCCACAAATACTTTAGCGGATTGGCAATTCCTGAACACACGCTTCCCGGTCCTATTTAACCTATAAAATGGTCACAATCGACCAATAAATCCGAGGCGCCTCATTCCATCAACCATATAAGTAAAAATGTCGGGCCTTGTAAAAACCCAAACACCACTTCTAGCTAGAAAGAAGTGTGCGCACTCCCTGCGTTCTCTTGTCCCGTTTCTGACTCTACTGGGGCGTGAGGCTCGCGAGGTAACGTTATACACAAAACTATGCCGAAATAGGCTATGCTTTGATCATCATCCACAAGGCTCGGCTTTTCAACAAAAGCCTCGATTAAATGCATCTTGGCATGTCACATTGACAATTCACGCCATGCGATCAATAACTACCAATATATAACCTCTGAGCTTATGCGTCTCAGAGAAGGGTGTTAAGCAAGAGAATAGAATTCTCCCCCACCAACATATATATATAATAACTAGAGATCAATTTACATAGAATGAAATCCAATGTCGGACACACATCCATTTATAAGTTCGTTCTGGGTCTGAACGAAACCGGAGTCACCTTATTCCTCGTCCCGTATGTCCAATACAGAAGAGAGGTGCTCGCATATCCGGACAATCGATAAGTACGTCCGGATAACTACCACTTTAGCCCATTACTGGGAGCTAACCAATGTCGGGCATTAGTAGTTATCCTTTCGATGTGAAGATCGCCGGTCTTCAATCGCCGTCTTCAATATCTTTGAATTAAATCATCGTATAATCATTTGAAATGAGATTGAACTTGGTCTTTTCAAATGATCCTCGCGTATAAATAGTTTAAAACCATTTCATATCGTTAATAGTATTTAATGACGATTTATCGCTATTTTTATTTATATAAAAATAGCTAAATTAATTTAACGACGCTTCAGGTCAATAGGTGGCCCTAGCGCTGTTTTTATCAAAATTTGATTTACACTTATTTCGAAATCTAACCGTTGGATTTTAACAAAATTTATATCGATGGAAAGATCTTCCCAAAGCGGTCCTAACGGTTCCAGTTTTGGGAAAATTCGACGGTCGGATCTTTCGGTATAATCGTTTAAAGTTACGATTTCGAAATGCGAACTACCACGTGTGATTCGTTTAATTTTAATTCATATATATATAATTATATATAAATATAAACCATTCGACGATTTCACTAACGTATTTAATATGTCAAATGAAAGAATGTTTTTATTGGCATATCATATCCATGTGCTGTCAAACAAAATATATTTCATTTACATGAAAATTGATCCAATGACAAGTCGACTTTGCATATAAATCCTAATATAGGCAAATATAAATATAAATGTAGTTTTGATAGTGCATATAGATTCTAATATATGCAATGTAATATAAATTTAATTTTAACAACGTATATAAATTCTAATATATGCGATGTGAACATAAGTGTAATTTTAACAATGCATATAAATTCAAATATATGCGATGTAATATAAATGTAATTTTAACAACGCTTATAAATTCTAATATATGCGATGTAATTATAAATGTAATTTTAGCAACGCATATAAATTTTATTATATGCAATGTAAATATAAATGTAATTTTAACAACGCATATAAATTCTAACATATGCGATGCAATATAAATGTAAATTTAACAACGCATATAAATTCTAATATATGCAATTTAATAAAAATGTAATTTTGACCATTTCATTAAAAACAAAGTTTTTAATGTAAACATGTTTTATTTTGAAAACATGCATGTTTGTCCAACTTCTATTATTACATTAAAAGTGAATTTTTAATGCAAAACATGTTTTCTTTTATAAAACATGAATCTTTATCTAAATTTATATTATTACATTAAAAGTGAATTTTTAATGTAAAACATATTTTCATTTTAAAACATGTTTCTTTTCACTAATTTCTAACTTTACATGAAAATGAATATTTTAATGAAAAACATGTTTTGGTTTTAAAACATGAACACTTTCTTATTTTTAACCTTACAATAAAGATGTATATTTTTAATGAAATCATGTTTTGATTTTAAAACATGAATCTTTACTTATTTTTAACATTACATTAAAAATGTATATTTTTAATGAAATCATGTTTTGATTTTAAATATGAATCTTTACTTATTTTTAACATTACATTAAAAATGTATATTTTTAATGAAATCATGTTTTGATTTTAAAACATGAATCTTTACTTATTTTTAACATTACATTAAAAACGTATATTTTTAATGAAATCATGTTTTGATTTTAAAACATGAATCTTTACTTATTTTTAACATTACATTAAAAACGTATATTTTTAATGAAATCATGTTTTGATTTTAAAATATGAATCTTTACTTATTTTTAACATTACATTAAAAATGTATATTTTTAATGAAATCATGTTTTGATTTTAAAACATGAATCTTTTCACTACTTTCACTCTTGACACTAAAATATGATTTTTTTAATGAAATCATGTTTTGATCCAAAACATGAACATTTTCCATTTTTCTATTCTTGTCCTTAAAAATGAACATTTTTAATGAAGTCATGTTTTTATTCAAAACATGTGCATTTTCTATTTTTATATTCTTGACGTTAAAATTGTAAATTATTAATGGAATCATGTTTTTATTCATGACATGTACAATTTCTATATTTTAACATTATATTAAAAATGTGAACTTTTTAATGTAATGTTCTTATATTTTTTTAACCATGAACATTTCTATTTTTATAGTAATTCCATAAAATGATAGAAATTTATATTTCATTTTTGTTGAATATTCTAATTCAACAAAATGACAAATTTTGATATTTACTTTTCAAAATTCAAACTCAATCAATAACAACAAAAGTGTTATTTTATTTTTGATTGAAAATTCTGATTCAATCAATAACAACAAAAATGATATTTTATTTTTGATTGAAAATTCTACTTCAATCACTAACAACAAAAGTGGTATTTTATTTTTGATTGAAAAATCTAATTCAATCGATAACAACAAAAGTGATATTTTATTTTTGACTGAAAATTCTAATTCAATCAATAACAACAAAAGTGACATTTTATTTGATTGAAAATTTTAGTTCAAACAAACAACAAACAAAGGTGATATTTTATTTGATTGAAAATTCTAGTTCAATCAAACAATAACAAAGGTGATATTTTATTTGATTGAAAATTCTAATTCAATCGAACAATAACAAAAGTAACATTCCATTTTGACAATAAAAATGAACATTTTATTTTAGATCTATATTTGACAAAACGGTGTCTCATGTCCCTAAATAAAATATGAAATTTATATCATAACATCAAATCACTATACATAGATCTGAAATAAAAATAAATTTTTTATTTCAAATCAAGATCAGATAATAAACGATAGATTCAAACAAGATCTAACAAACATGAGAATCATGATCAACAATCAACAGTTTCAAATCATAGATTTGATTTAATTATCATAATTATATGGATTCAACTGACGATAATTAATTGAAATTTTAATTATAAAAATATAAGAAATCTCACAGTCGTTCGAATTTGAGTGGTTTAGATCTGTAATTTATTGCCAAAATTCGATCAGCTCAGAATTGGTTCTAGTCAGTCTAGAAACGCAGATCTCGGGCTTACAATCGCAACGAATCTGAAATCGTTCAGTTCTGAGTCAGTATTAGCAAGTAATGATTTATTTTATGTTCATACAATTTTAAATTAAATTTAATAAATAAAATAAAAGGGAAACATCCTTTCTTCTTCAACTCAGACCAAGGCCGTAACTTTTCTAAATTCTTTCAATACTAGGTCTACAATTTTCGATCAAATGGAGGAGCTTTGCAACGATCCAAGACCACCACGCCGGAGAGGAGAAGACGGCGCGCTGGGGGTCCCACCAATGGCAGGTGCGATCGCAGGTATAGGGGGCGGCGGCGGTTCAAACCCGTCGGGTTAGGGTGCAAATACTCGGGCTACGTGCAATTTTAGGTGGGGTTGGCTGTATGGATGTGAAGGGGATGAAAATCTCTTCAAAACTGTCAAAAGGAGGAGGAGATATTATTGAGTGGATCGAAGAGAATTAGTGGAGGAAGGAAGGAAGAATTTCGGCCATGGGTTTGAGGTAGGTGGAGGCTACAGGAAATAGGGTTTTGGGAAGAAGACAAAGTTGATTTTTATAATATTTTATTTCTATTTTTTACATATAAGTCCATAAATTCTTAACAACTCCAATTTCTATCCAACAGGGGTTATTTCCACCTAATTTCCCCTGTTCCAGAACTAATGGGCTTGGTCCCATCAGCCCAAACGATTGTTTTTGGCCTGATTTCTTTAATTTAAAATTTAAATCCTTTATTAAATTAATTTGATCGTATATTTAAATTCACCGGGGCCACATACGGACTCCGAAAATTCCTGAAAAATAAATCTACCTATGTTTTGATGATACGATCCTAACCAAATTAATTTCTCGAATTTGGAGAACATTTGAAAAATGGCCTTACGGTCGATCAAATTCAATAGAAATTATCAAATCAGAGTTTAATTTACTACGCTCATAAATTAATTCCAAAAATTCTGGAAAATTAAACTTAGCAATAATTTGACATTCCGGATCCGACAAAAGTGGTTTTATTGAAAACGGAGATCGTTTGTGAAATGGCCTTTTATACGGGCTATAAATTATACTATATTCCATAGCGATTATTCTGAATATTCAACTGGCTATAACTTTTGATTCCCGCTATGAAATTTTAATTTTTCGGATTCGTTGGAAAGATATTTTTAAACAGATTTAGATATTTTTGGTTTCAGTAAAATCCATTTAATTTTGAATCCTGTACGTTCAGTCAAAGTTCAGCTTTGACTTTTCAAACTACCGTGCTATTTCTAATTCCTTTCGAAATCAAAATAAATATATTCGTTCTAACTTTGACTAAAATAAATTTTTAATCGTTATTATTTAAAATAAATTATTTTAACTATTCAAAATTCACTGAAATAGCCAAAATAAAAATTTTAAATTTGTTTTGATTTTTCGAGTTGTTACATTCTCCCACACTTACAAGCTTTTCGTCCCCGAAAAGGAAACAATAGTAAAGTAGGAAACCAAACGGAAAATGTAAGGTATTGTAAATGTACCTCAACCCAAGAGTTACTCGGAGATGTCCAATCTGCACTTGGGATAAGCTTGTTTGATGTTATCCTCAGTCTCCCATGTACAGTCTCTAGGATCCCCGCTCCACTGTACTTTGACTAAGTGGAGACATACGATAAGATGATAATGATGTAATGACTGATTAATATGTGCTATTCTGCTGTTCTCATTCTAGGACATTACTAATCTTATCTCTATGAGCTACTCGTCTTAGAATACTGCCGATTCTACCTAGATGAATTGTTCTAAAAATGTTATACTCCAAAGCTAAGGTTAACCTTTAGCTCCGATACCAACTGTGACGACCCCAAACATCCGTGGTACGAAAGTAAGGATAATCATAGGAGCATAACATAATTACAACAATAACAGATCTCATACAGTAGCATAACATATAAGTCATTGCAGTGAAAATGGAAATGTCATCACAACATAACATCACAGACATCAAAGTACGCAGTCACAGGATACACTTAGCAAAATAGAAGTCTCAAGAAAGAAATAGTTCTCAATCTCCACCAAATACATCAAAGATTAATAATGTCTAAATGTCTCAAGAAGCAATAAAAAGATAAAAAGAAAAGGGTTCTTCATCTTCTTCATAAGCAAGCTCCAGTCCAGAATGTGTCCATACCTAAACCTGTCATTTGGCTGCCTATGTGGAAAGAGGGCACCCGAGTTTGCAAAGTGAAACAAACTATGAGTCAGTCATGGGACTTGTATGAGAAATCTTTCCTAACTAACAATATGGCTAATCACAGGACCATGCTGCTAACGCTGAACGGGTTTACTCCATTGGATTGCTAGTGCATAAGTTTAATGTATTTTATTTCAAAAACAACACAATGCTTTTTAAAAAATGAAATCATTATAAGACTCGAGTCCCATCACACAATGCAACGCAAACCGGAGGATAGAGTTTTACCTTATAATGATCAAAAATGCTTGATAAGTAGAAAATAATATTATTAATATTATTATTAGTGTCTAATATGTTTCAAAAATACTTCAAAGTAAATATATCAATCCTAGACGGCATAGTACCCCATCCTACTATGTCGCCATATATAGGTTTACAATCAAAATCGTAATGTCGTATTGGAGAGTGGATTTCCATCATGAGTCAAGGCTAGGGACGATCTCCTAACCGATTCGAGATACTCTAGCAATGTCTCAGGATTCGGACGCTGACGAACCCTTGGATACTATAGGGCCGGTCCACAAATACTTTAGTGGATTGACAATTCCTGAACACACGGTTCCCGGTCCTATTGAACCTATAAAATGGTCACAATCGACCAATAAATCCGAGTCGCCTCATTCCATCAACCACATAAGTAAAAAAGCCGGGCTTTGTAAAAACCCAAACACCACTTCTAGCCAGAAAGAAGCGTGCACACTCCCTGCGTTCCCTTGTCCCGTTTCTGACTCTACCGGGGCGTGAGGCTCGCGAGGTAACGTTATACACAAAGCTATGCCGAAATAGGCTATGCTTTGATCATCATCGACAAGGCTCTGCTTTTCAACAAAAGCCTTGATCAAATGCATCTTGGCATGTCACGTTGACAATTCATGCCATGCAATCGATAACTACCAATATATAACCTCTGAGCTCATGCGTCTCAGAGAAGGGTGTTAAGCAAGAGAATGGAATTCTCCGCCACCAACAGATATATATTGAATAGAGATTAATTTACATGGAATGAAATCCAATGTCGGATACACATCCATTTACAAGTCCGTTTTGAGTCTGAACGAAACCGGAGTCACCTTATTCCTCGTCATGTATGTCCAATACGGAAGAGAGGTGCTCGCATATCTGGAAAATCGACAAGTACATTCGGATAACTACCACTTTAACACTTTACTGGGAGCTAACCAATGCCGGGCATCTGTAGTTATCCTTTCGATGTGAAGATCGCCAGTCTTCAATTGCCGTCTTCAATATCTTTGAATT
This sequence comes from Allium sativum, assembly GCA_030737875.1. Classification (NCBI taxonomy): domain Eukaryota; kingdom Viridiplantae; phylum Streptophyta; class Magnoliopsida; order Asparagales; family Amaryllidaceae; genus Allium; species Allium sativum. Next base: position 828,371,344 of record CM060913.1, read on the forward strand.
AAATCATCGTATAATCATTTGAAATGAGATTGAACTCGGTCTTTTCGAATGATCCTCGCATATATATAGTTTAAAACCGTTTCATATCGTTAATAGTACTTAATGACGATTTATCGCTATTTTTTATATATAAAAATAACTAAGTTAATTTAACGACGCTTCGGGTAAATAGGCGGCCCTGGCGCTGTTTTTATCGAAATTTGATTTACACTTATCTCGAAATCTAACCGTTGGATTTTAACAAAATTTATATCGATGGAAAGATCTTCCCAAAGCGGTCCTAAGGTTCCAGTTTTAGGAAAATCCAATGGTCGGATCTTTCGGTATAATCCTTTAAAGTTACGATTTTGAAACGCGAACTACCGCGCGCGATTCATTTAATTTTATTTATATATATATAATTATATATAAATATAAGCCATTCAATGATTTCACTAACGTATTTAATATGCCAAATGAAAGAATGTTTTTATTGGCATATCATATCCATATGCTGTCAAACAAAATATATTTCATTTACATGAAAATTGATCCAATGACAAGTCAACTTTGCATATAAATCCTAATATATGCAAATGTAAATATAAATGTAATTTTGACAGTGCATATAAATTCTAATATATGCAATGTAATATAAATGTAATTTTAACAACGCATATAAATTCAAATATATGCGATGCGAACATAAGTGTAATTTTAACAACGCATATAAATTCCAATATATGCGATGTAATATAAATGTAATTTTAACAAAGCATATAAATTCTAGTATATGTGATGTAATTATAAATGTAATTTTAATAACGCATATAAATTTTAACATATGCGATGTAAATATAAATGTAATTTTAACAACGCATATAAATTCTAATATATGCGATGTAATATAAATGTAATTTTAACAACGCATATAAATTCTAGTATATGCAATGTAATAAAAATGTAATTTTGACCATTTCATTAAAAACAAAGTTTTTAATGTAATTTTATTTTGAAAACATGCATGTTTGTCCAACTTCTATTATTACATTAAAAGTGAATTTTTAATGTAAAATATGTTTTCTTTTTTAAAACATGAATCTTTATCTAAATTTCTATTACTACATTAAAAGTGAATTTTTAATGTAAAACATATTTTCATTTTAAAACATGTTTCTTTTCACTAATTTCTAACTTTACATTAAAATGAATATTTTAATGAAAAACATGTTTTGGTTAAAACATGAACACTTTCTTATTTTTAACCTTACAATAGAGATGTATATTTTTAATGAAATCATGTTTTGATTTTAAAACATGAATCTTTACTTATTTTTAACATTACATTAAAAATGTATATTTTTAATTAAATCATGTTTTGATTTTAAAACATGAATCTTTACTTATTTTTAACATTACATTAAAAATGTATATTTTTAATGAAATCATGTTTTGATTTTAAAATATGAATCTTTACTTATTTTTAACATTACATTAAAAATGTATGTTTTTAATGAAATCATGTTTTGATTTTAAAACATGAATCTTTACTTATTTTTAACATTACATTAAAAATGTATATTTTTAATGAAATCATGTTTTAATTTGAAAACAAGGATCTTTACTTATTTTTAACATTACATTAAAATAGTTTATTTTTAATGAAATCATGTTTTGATTTTAGAACGTGAATCTTTTCACTACTTTCACTCTTGACACTAAAATATGATTTTTTTTAATGAAATCATGTTTTGATTCAAAACATGAACATTTTCCATTTTTCTATTCTTGTCATTAAAAATGTACATTTTTAATTAAGTCATGTTTTTATTCAAAACAAGTGCATTTTCTATTTTTATATTCTTGACATTAAAATTGTAAATTTTTAATGGAACCATGTTTTTATTCAAGACATGTACAATTTCTATATTCTAACATTATATTAAAAATGTGAACCTTTTAATGTAATGTTCTTATATTATTTTTAACCATGAACATTTCTATTTTTATAGTAATTCCATAAAATGATAGAAATTTACATTTCATTTTTGTTGAATATTCTAGTTCAAAAAAATGACAAAATTTGATATTTCCTTTTGAAAATTCTAACTCAATCAATAACAACAAAAGTGGTATCTTATTTTTGATTGAAAATTCTAATTCAATCAATAAAACCAAAAGTGATATTTTATTTTTAATTGAAAATTCTACTTCAATCAATAACAACAAAAGTGGTATTTTATTTTTGATTGAAAATTCTATTTCAATCGATAACAACCGAAGTGATATTTTATTTTTGAATGAAAATTCCAATTCAATCAATGACAACAAAAGTGACATTTTATTTGATTGAAAATTTTAGTTCAAACAAACAAAAAACAAAGGTGATATTTTATTTGATTGAAAATTCTAGTTCAATCAAACAATAACAAAGGTGATATTTTTATTTGATTAAAAATTCTAGTTCAATCAAACAATAACAAAAGTGACATTCCATTTTGACAATAAAAATAAACATTTTATTGTAGATCTATATTTGACAAAACGGTGTCTCATGTCCCTAAATAAAATATGAAATTTATATCATAACATCAAATCACTATACATAGATCTGAAATACAAATAATTTTTTTATTTCAAATCAAGATCAGATAATAAACCATAGATTCAAACAAGATCTAAAAAACATGAGAATCATGAACAACAATCAACATTCAACTGTTTCAAATCACATATCTGATTTAATTATCATAATTATATGGATTCAACTGACGATAATTAATAAAAAAATTAATTATAAAAATATAAGAAATCACACAGTCGTTCGAATCTGAGTGGTTCAAATCTGCAATTTTCGACCAAAATTCGATCAGCACAGAATTGTATCTAGTCAGTCTAGAGACGCAGACCTTGGGCTTACGATCGCAACGAATCTGAAATCGTTCAGTTCTGAGTCAGTATGAGTGAGTTATGATTTTTCTATGTTCATACAATTTTAAATTAAATTTAATAAAGAAAATAAAAGGGAAATACCCTTTCTTCTTCAACTCAGACCAAGGCCGTAACTTTTCTAAATTCGTTCAATACTAGGTCCACAATTTTCGATCAAACGGAGGAGCTTTGCAACGATCCAAGACCACCACGCCAGAGAGGAGCAAGCGGCGCGCAGGGGGTCCCACCAATGGCAGGTGCGATCGCAAGTATAGGGGGCGACGGTGGTTCAAACCCGTCGGGTTTGGGGTGCAAATACTCGGGCTACGTGCAATTTCAGGTGGGGTTGGTCGTATGGATGTGAAGGGGATGAAAATCTCTTCAAAAATGTCAAAAGGAGGAGGAGATATTATTGAGTGGATCGAAGGGAATTAGTGGAGGAAGGGAGGAAGAATTTCGGCCATGGGTTTGAGGTAGGCGGCTGCTAAAGGAAATAGGGTTTTGGGAAGAAGACAAAGTTGATTTTTATAATATTTTATTTCTATTTTTTTACAAATAAGTCCATGAATTCTTAAGAACTCCAATTTCAGTCCAACAAGGGTTGTTTCCACCTAATTGCCCCTGTTCCGGAACTAACGGGCTAGGTCCCTTTAGCTCAAACGACAGTTTTTGGCCTGATTTCTTTAATTTAAAATTTAATTCCTTTATTAAATTAATTCGATTGTATATTTAAATTCATTGGGGCCACATACGGACTCCGAAAATTCCCGAAAAATAAATCTACCTATGTTTTGATGATACGGTCCTAACAAAATTAATTTCGTCGAATTTGGAGACCGTTTGGAAAATGGCATTTTTAAAGGTCGATCAAATTCAACAGAAATTATCAAATTAGAGTTTAATTTACTACGCTCACAAATTATTTCAAAAAATTTTGGAAAATTAAACTTAGTATTAATTTGACATTCCGAATCCGAAAAAGTGGTTTTATCAGAAAAGGAGATCGTTTGTGAAATGGCCTTTTATACGGGCTATAAATTATACAATATTCCATATCGACTATTCTGAATATTCAACTGGCCATAACTTTTGATTCCCGCTATGAAATTTTGATTTTTCGGATTCGTTGGAAAGATATTTTTAAACAGATTTAGATATTTTTGGTTTCAATAAAATCCATTTAATTTTGAATCCTGTACATTTAGTCAAAGTTCATCTTTGACTTTTCAAACTACCGTGCTATTTCTAAGTCCTTTTGAAATCAAAATAAATATATTCGTTCTAACTTCGATTAAAATAAATTTTTAATCGTTATTATTTAAAATAAATTATTTTAACTATTCAAAATTCACTGAAATAGCCAAAATAAATTTTTTAATTGGTTCTGATTTTCCAGGTTGTTACATGAAGGAACTAGTAAAGTTAAACAAACTAAAATAGCAATGTTAGTTAATCAGTTTGAATTATTCAAAATGAACAAGAATGAGTTTATTTCCGATATGTATTGCAGATTTCAAGAGATAGTACATTCATTAATAGCACTTAGAAAAACCTATTCTGAAGTAGATCAAGTCAGAAAAATATTGAGTTCACTAACTATAGAATGGGATTAGAAAACTTTGGCAATTGAAGAAGCCAATGATGTCAATGAAATGAAGATTGAGGAGTTAATCGAAAATCTGATGTCTTATGAATTCCAATTACAAAAGAGAAAAGAAAACAGGTCAACTAAGAAGAAATCTATTGCATTAAAAGCAACATCAAATGATTTTGACTCGAGTAGTGAAGATGATGAAGAAACGGCTCTTATGACAAATCATTTTAGAAAATTTCTAAGATATAGAAGGAAAAATTATAACCAAGGAAGCTCAAAAAGTAATGATGGTTGATGTTATAATTGCAACAAACCGGCCCATATAAAGAAAATGTGTCCATATACAGATAAATCGACTCAACAAGTAGACAACAACAATTCGTCAAGAAAAAGAAAGAAAGCATACGCAGCAACATTAGATGATTCAGATTCATCATCAAGTGATGAAGAGCTAGAAACCAGAAATTCGAATATATGCTTTACGGCAATTCAGAGTTCAGAAAATTTCGAAGAAAAGGATCTAAAAACCGAGTACATTTTAATTAATTTTTAATTTTATTTATTTGAATGGTTGCTTTGTTTGTTTGCTTTGATTTGAATTAAAAAAAATCTTTTAAATTCAAACTTGTAATTTGAAATTCAAATTTGAAATTTGAAATTCAAAATTGAAATTTGAAATTCAAAATTGAAAATTGAAATTCAAAAAAATAATATAATAATAAATAACAAATAAAATGATAAAATAATTTTTTTGTGTGTTTGATAGGATTAGAATTATTTTAGGAAATTGTTAAACCTGAAATATAAATCAATAATATAAATCACATTTCACAAAAAGCGAATTTCCTTTGAAAATAGGTACATATGTCGACATACATATGTATATATGTCGACATATCTGACTAGTAATTTGAAATTAAAAATTTGAATTTCAAAGGTTTAAACTTTCAAACTTCCTTCCAACTTTTCACCAACTCCCATGGTCTGAAAAGATGTCATTGATTACTGAAAAGTTGTGCCTATTCAATTCATTTCCATTCGATTTCTATATATACATCTATTCTCTCTACCTTTCATTCACAATTCAAAACAATACTCTTTATATCTATTCAAAACTATCAATTTAATGGTTTCCTCAAGTTCATCTCAAAAATTGAAAATAACCAAAACCATCAAAGGTTATCTTCATAATGACAAAGAGGCTATCAGAACCTATGCTAACTATTTAGCAAATGCTAAGGTTAACACGAGTGCTTTCGCCGTATATGGAGATTTTCCTTCCTACGATCTTACCTCTCTCTTTCAACACAACGAAGTCTTGAGTCTAATTGAATCTCGTGATAACGACGAAGTGTGTTATCCCAAACTTGTCAAGATGTTCTATGCAAATCTTAATCGCGGATTTGACAAAGGCTACGAAGATCAAATTTGGTGTAGTGTCAAAGGCACGCAAATTGTTCTTGATGCCGAACTCTTAGGCACTATTCTAAATTGTAGAAGCATGAGCTCGGATTTTTTGGATTTCAAAGTCGATGAAACCGATTTAGAGACCTACCACGACATAGTTGAAGACGATGCTCCAATAGAGTTCAAAAATCGCTTCTTTCGTCCAAAAACAAGAATAGTAAACCTTCTCCTTCAACATACCATCACTCCCCGTTCCGGAAATTTCAATAATCCAACTCTCAAAGTTCAAATGACTCTCTTTGCTATTATGGGTGGCTATACTATCAATTGAGCCGACATGATTTTAAATGAAATTAAGCCCATATAATTAGTCCTCAAGACAAACACTATGTACTATGGTGTTTTTCTCACTCGTATTTTCAAATACTTTGGAGTTGATCTTCATGTAGAAGAGTTTGTGCCTAAAAAAGTGTTTGACTCATCAAACATACATCTTATGCAAATTCCTCTCACTTTCAAGCCATATGAGACATTCGAAGCCAAATAAGCTCAATTGCAACAAGAACAAGCGCCAATGGAAGTCGAAGAAGAAGAAACTTCTTTAGAAAGTGTTGAGTGTCCAACCAACACTAGACGCATTTACAAAGAAATGATTGTTCAAAATCAAGTTAAAATTGTCAATAATCAAAAGAAGCTTAAGAAAAACTTCTCCAAAATTTCCAAGTTCATAGTCAAGATGGGAAGAAAGCTTGTAATCTCACCTCCCTCATCATCATCATCAGAAAACTAGACTATCTAGTTTAATCTATCTTTATGTATTTGCTTATGTTTTGCTTTCGAAATTCATATTTAGTGTGTCTTAATTAGTTAGATGTATTTGCTTTTTATTAAGTAATGAATGGAGTTTTATTTATGTTAAAATCAATTTTAAGTCTCTGTAAAAACTTTAGACTTATTATAATTTAATATAAGTTCAAAAAATTCAAAATTTAAAAAAAAAATCAAAATTACTAATAGGGTATGTCGTCATACATTTATGTATTTATCGACATATTAATGCCAGATTTTCAAATTGTTTCAAATTTTAAAATTAAATTAACTACTCATGTCCATTCAAAATCCAAAGAATTCCAGACCCTACTTAAGTCTATTTCTTCCAGAAAATTTCATTATTCTATTTCTCCTTCTCCTTTATTCATCCCTTATCAAATCCATGGCAAATCCAATTCATAATCTTAGTGAAAATCTTGAAGAAACTTTGAATTCTTTCAAGAATATCATCTCTATAATTCTACGAAACCAGCGTCATCTCGAACTAAGCCAAATAAAAATGTTTGAGCAGCAAAAGAAACATTTTGATGCAATTCAATGGCTAATCTCTTCTCTTTTTAGAGATGAAGATAATAATCTCGCAAAGGCTCCACCAACCAAAGAAGATGAGGATTAGGAAGTCATCAAGAAGGATCCAATCTTTGGAGAAGACTGTTGGGTTGAAGTCCCAAGAAACGTTTAATTGATTGGTATGGCTGATTTGACTGATTTGTTTGAGTTTGATTTGAATTTTATATATTAAGACATATGGTGTGGTGTGCTTTGATTTGATTTGATTGGGTTTGTATATATGACATTAAACAAATGTAAATATAATACTTGGATTGGTTTGTATTTGATAATCATAATGTTAGGAATTACTATTATAGGATTATATAGATTAAAGGGGAGTACTTTACTCTGATTTAGGACTTACATAGTTACTTATAGATTTTTACTTAGAAAGTTATATGATTTAGGGGGAGTAGTTTTAGAATTTCATTTTGATAATGCCAAAGGGGGAGAAATACAAAAATATAGACATAGTTTATAGGATTCATATAGACAGGGGGAGCACTACACCATATTTGTCTTTTCATAACATATTTTTTTTCATTTGCCAACACTTATTTGCGTTGTACACTAATAACAAATATAAGTGTTGCTAAGGTAAAAATGTGTTATCGAAAATATACATTACCAATTTTTTTTTACTGCTAACACATATATGCATTGGTAGCCTCAATAAAGTGAAGGCAACAAAATGTTGGTAGGGCAAATAGGTATATATGCATCATAGCCCTAATTATCTGCTTCTTAACGCTTTTTCATTCGGCGGCCGGTAAAAAATGAAATTTCTCTTTCAATCAATTCAATTTGGCCCCTCAGCCTCTACCTTCGTTATTCATTTATTGACCTAACACGAATCGATCACAACTTAAGGCGGTTTAGCCTCAAGCGATTTGAAGATGCAATTGTTGATGTAATTTCCTTTTGGATTGGGGACGAAGCTGTGGATGATTACTTTGAAGATGCGACTGCCATTGGATCTTTCCATGCCAAGAAAAAAAAGGCATTTTGACGTCTTGTTTTGCTAGGAATGACGGACCTCGATCTATAGAAAATTATGCCCCTTGGATGATGACAGATTCTGCGAGTGCAATTGATAGGAAGTTTGTTTATGAAGTTAAATTGGGAAATGGTCAGAATTATCAGGTATATTAATTGTTATTTCCTATAATTTTGTTCTTGTTTGTTACACTGAAGCAATAATAGTATCATGCTTCTAAGTTATAACGCCAAATATTTTGAGTTCCATTGTAACTCGTAATGGCATATATATATTAGCCATCTTCAAAGATCTGAACAATTAACTCATGGCTTTTTCTTCTTCTTCTTCATATGTTAGGAACGACAATCAACACCGTTGGCTTGGAGGACAAAATATATCCACTTATATATGCTGGAAATGTGCCTAATGTTGCCCAAGGCTTCTATAGTTCTATTTCCCGGTAAATATAAAACAATAAAGCATTTCAAAATTTTCTATTCACGAGATGACTTACTTATAAAATGATAATATAAATCAATTTATTGCAGACTTTGGTCCAATGGGACAATGGACAGAAATTTAGTGAAGGGGAAATCGTTCTTTGTGACTCGATGAATGCTGAACTGGTGTAGCGTCCCGGAAATTTTCGACACCCGAATTAAGACACTAATACATCCCGTGTCCAAACTCAAGCATTGAAATCCCTGAAAGCTAATAGAAATAAGTTAGAGGATGAGAAGAGAAAGAAAGAAATATAAGAATAGAAGAATAAGAAGGTCAGAGTCTCACAGCGGAACGAACAAAATATAATATGTCAAAATACTTTATACAAAAGAACTGTAGATATATGATTACAACATCAGAGTATATATTCATGTCAATCAATACACATAGCGGAATAAACTAGTACCAGTAAATATATGGAATACGTCTCATCTTCAACTTCTTCTCTGGAACTCCAAGCGAAAACCCAACCTGGATATATACTCGGTCTAACCCAAACACATTTGAAGCAAAGCAAAATTCACCCGGATCAGTCTGCAATACTTTCAGTGATAAATTCATATGGCAAACAACTTGTTTAACTTTGAAAATTCCTTCAAAAGAAAAGGATAATAGTAAGACCAGCCCACACATAAACACGGACGGTTTTTACCATACTATAACCCAAAACATTTTGGTTATATCAAAATCCAGTGATATTATAATAGTGTCTATCAAATCACAAATAAATAACCATCTAGTAGAACGCTTACATCTCACGCTCTACATATTTATTATATAATCAAAAACTGCAAGGTGCTTATTGGAGATTTAATTCCAACTATGATAAGGTATGAGACCACCTCCCGATCAGTGTACTCTAGAGGGTATACACTGGGGTTCAACATGAACGTCTTGTAACCCGCCACACATGACCGCCCACTCATTTAGCTTGAGTGTAGAGAATATATTATCACCCCTGTGGTTTTAAGGGCCCACCACACATCCACGGAGATACAAAATTGAAAGAAGAACAAATAAGGAATTTCTCTAGATTGGTGATAATACACCCTGCTTGCGTATGACTCACCTAGCCATGCTGCCTGCCTGATTTTTGTCATTTCCCGGTTGATGAGGCTTGAGGCTATGTTTATCCTTTTTAGATTATCTGGTCATCATTCACTTTGAATGCCACATCGCCAGATCCGTCAAATCACTAATTGACGTCCACAAATATACTCTGGATGTTAAGCAAGAGAAATTCTCCGCCATCAAACTTGGTATATTTGTAAAAATAAACGTACATGAGTTTTCAGGAAATACTCTGTCAGACATTCGTCCTTACAAGTCATCTAGGAACAGGATGAATCGAAGGCACCCTCCTACTACATCCTAAGAATCACCCTATAGATGAGTAGCGAGTAGTCCTTGCAATCCATAGATTTCAATCATGATAGAATCACAGTATATCTCTAGGGATCAGCTAGAGATATTAAGTAATTCTTCCGTTTTATGAAGATCTATGGCCTTCAATGCTCCATCTTTATCCATGCATATTAGTTTCGAGTGCTACATTGATTCGAAGTGGTTTTGGGTCTAGTTCCGATCTCGGTCTCTTCGAAACAACACGTCAAAAAAGTCTAATAATATTTCATTGATAGTCAGTGTTTTAACTATCAATCTCAAAACAGTACGATCAAGTATATTGGCAGCTCAGGTCTATTTATTCAATAATCATTAACTCTCAAAACCCATTTCTCGAATTAAAATCAATTCCATTTATTATTCTCTATAATCATATTTGTCTTTGTTAATTCTAAAACATTAACTATATTCCAAATCCTTAAATATCGTATTTTCCAATCTCCTATCCATTTATCCTTACTTTGAAAATATCACTTCATTATTCAATAAAAACTCTTTTCATTATCTGAGAAATTTAATGATATCATTATACTTCAAGGTCGGCCCACCAATATTTAAAGTATACATCATTACCTTAAAACCCAATATGTTTGTTATATTTTAACGATCTAGTAAATACCATAGCAGTATTCTTTTTATGGAATAATAAACTGAATCTCAACATTTCTTATCGTCACGAACTAATATCATCTCTCGATAATAGTGAAGCCATCCAAGTTGGGGTATTTTATTTACCTCTCAGACTTTGGTCGACAATGTTTTATCTTGAGATGGATAATAGTTCGTAACTCAAAAACCAATCTTATTTATAATATCAACCAAATATTGTTTCTTTATAATCTAAAACCATTTTTACTTCTTTACCCAAACCCATAAGTAATTTCTTTATATTCTGGAAAAAAAATCCTGTTACCTCAATTCGAGTTTAAATAAAATATTTAACTCGATACTTATCGCATTAGCTCAATCCTCTTTTAATAACCCTGTTTATATTATTTAATCCCTTCATATTAGATTAATAAAATTAATCTAATAATTTTGCTTAAATGTTTACTTTAATATAATCATTTCAAATATTAACCCAAAGGTTAATTATAACTTATTTCGCTTTATAATCATAATGTAAATGTTAAATAATCATTTCATAATATTTTATAAACCAATTTATAAATATTTATTTATTTTTAAAGCTTCATTATAATATAATTAAAACTCTGCTTTAGTTATTTTTATAATTTAACTCCGTTAATCCGTTTAACGGTAGATTTATGTTTTAAATGAAAATATGAATTCCAGGCCATCCATTGCCAATTCCTTAATCTTGATTCAAGCCACAACAACAATTAACAACCACGTGTTTTAAAGTCAACGGGGGTTCAGTCAATTCATATATAATATGAAATAGACAACATATTAAACATTTGAGGAATCCGGTTTGATTCCTCCAACCTATTCTTCCCTGCATCATAGATCATTATAATATTTCATAATAGCAAATAATTTAAATTCAATATTTTAAACGACTAAAATATAATTAACGGCAACCATTCAATCAACAATTGGCATCCAAGGCAACCAAACTTCCAATTATCAATGATTAAATTTAATTATATGAATTTAATCACATCACAGGATTCCAGAAGGTGTGAGAATTAACTCACCTTTATTTTCAGTGATCGATTCGTGCGTTGTTTCCATTTAATTTTAAACAAGCGTTTAAAATTAAATGAAAATTCAACTGCTTCCAATTCCATCCCAATTAGTTCTAGAATGCAGTATTCACTGCCATGGTCCCAACGCTTCCTGTCTCACGTGATTATGTTATCATATAGACGAGTTATAATGACTATGAAATAGAATCTATTTTACTATTAAACCAACTATTATTAATTTAATAATCAATGCCTTACCATTTCTTAACCACCGCATTAAACCATTAATCCACTTCTCTAAACCGCGATTAGGGCCATCTTCTTTTCCACGTTTATACCATTCCTTCATGCAAATTCCTTTTTCATTCCTTTCTAAACAGCCATGACAATTCTTTCTCTATTCCATGCATCTTTCCACATTCTTTCCCCACCTGGAAAATGCAACGTCTGCCTTGTAAACCAACTCCCCCATATTCCCTTCTTTCCTCTCACGTACATATATATTTCCTTTGAATACAGGCTGAAGCCCGCTTCAATACTTCATCACTTTTTTTTATTATTATATATGTTGAAAGGCCTAAAGCCCGATGCACGTTCAAAGCCCACTGCTACTCTTCTTCTCCATCCATCGCAACCTGTACGCAGCTCACATTTCTTCCTCGTTAGTAACTCATGCAGGCTAATCGATGTGTGAGCCTAGACATGCCACCACCTTGTGATATTATCCTTTTTTTCATCTTTTATAACTGTTACGGCCCAAGACCTACAAATACTGCAAAACCCACCTCTCCTACTTTCTTCTTCCCACGCATACTACCTAATATCTACCGTGACCTGCAAGCTCACGACCGAACTTTGCAAGCTCCAAGCTTCCCCCACCCTTCAACGTTTCACCCGAGACCTTCCCATATGTTTTTCTCCACCATCAATGCTTCACACAACAGCTCGTTCCCTGGAAAACACACTACCCTTTACTTCTCAAACAAACTCACCTACAGACTTCCACCATCCTCCCACTTAAAACCAAACATGCCCAGTAATATATATATATATATATATATATATATTAAACAAACCCACTAATTACCTTAACGTGTCCTCACCTTCACCATTTCTCTTGTACACCAATAAACAAACTACTTCCCTAGATAAACACGTGATATTCTCTTCTTACTACGGCATGTACCCAACACAGCTCCTATATATTTAGTCCTTCTCTATAACTTCTCTCTCCACGAACAACTCTCCCACCAATGGAAGACTCCGCCTTAACATCCCCTTGCCACTTCGAGCCTTCTCCGCTAACCTGAATACCCATTATTGCTTTAACTCCAAACTGTTTTTCATCATGGTTCTGCCGCGACTTCATCTTCGGCCTCCATTGATCTTAACCCCTTCAGTTTACGTGCCGACTTTGCCTCCATCATCTTCTAGCTTGACTATCAGCGAACTCCAGTTCCATTTTATCCGAATACCCCCTTCACGATCTACGGTTCGATTAGAAACTCCATGCAAACACTCGCAGTTCAACTCCATTTTCCAACCAGACACTGCGTAGTACTTCTCTCCACCTCCGCCTGAAGCTTCGCTGACGGAGATATAAGCCCGGCTGTTTTGTTTCTTTTTATAACGTGTAACACCCCACGTCCATTAATGTCACTCTCAATGGGAATGCATTAACTTTCATGGAGTATTATTGGTGTATAGAACAGAATATAACAAGACAGATACGTATATTGATACTTGAAAATTTTAAAACAACTTTTAATTGTAGTGGAGAAATAGTTTGATTACAACAATATCGTAAACCAACAGTAAAACCAAGTACACTTAGTATCCATCTTGACAAATTGTTTTCTAAGTACAAAAGTAAAAAGCATAACCCCAACATAAGTAGCCATAAAAGAGATGAGCTGAACTTTACTTTCAGCAATCCAAGCACTTCCAAAAGAGAGAGAAAGATCCAAATCAAGCTCCACTAGCACTAGTCCCACCCTGAGAACCTTGGGGGGGGGGGGGTGGAGGAAGAAAAGAGGCAAAAACAAAGGGGGGTCAGACATAAAGTCTGATGAGTCTAATAACTTTAACAATATAATTATTAAAGTAATTAGGATAAGGTATAAACTGGTAAAACAAGGAATAACTGTGAAACAAGTGGGCAAGACAAAACAAACAAGAGGAATATTCCGGCGTTAATCTTGCTCCTAATCACTATAGGATAATTACTATACTGCACAACTACTAGTCACCCTAAAAGTTGAACCCGCCTACTGAACATAATTATCGTAATGGTAGTTTCGTATACCCCTAGCTGTCTTCATAGGTGCCGCTTGCCCCTATCTCCACTAGTTGTACACACTACCCCTGTGCGATTGGCTCCCTAACTCGTAGATACCCGTGCTGGTCCCACAGTGGGGTGTATCACTCCCCAAAGGGGCAACCCGATACCACTAGAGATGCACGGCTTATATCTACACGATGCAACAACGTCTTACCTACCAGCCCGGGCCCACGCACGCACATGTCCCCGTTGGACTTGCGTTGCCACCGTTAACCCGTTTTGACCTCTTACAATCAAACCCAGTAAGCGTATCCTGTCCTCGATCTAACTCGAGCTCACAAAGATACTTAATTGGTCACTGGTTTGAAAAGGGTCCCCTCTGCTTGACACAAGCTTCCCACCTATGCTTGGACCCCCTAGGATTTCCACTTAACCCCTTCTTATTCATGTCTTCTTAAATGTTTCAATTTGGTTAAGTGTTTCCAATCATATTTTACATGTCACCCATGTCACCCACTTAACCCCCATGTCCCACCACATGTTTATCTTGGTTAAGTGTTACTTAATTCATTATAACCGTAACCTTGTAAGACCTCTCACATTAGACTACCGTTTGCGGTTGCTGGATTTGTCGGGCGGGTCCGGGCAGTCTTATACCGCAAACGAGTCTAACCTCGTGTCTTTACAATTGTTACGCATTTAATTTATGCTTTCGACCTCTCACATTAGACTACCGTTTGTGGTTGTTGGATTTACCGGGCGGGTCCGGGCAGTCTTACACCGCAAACGAGTCTAACCTCGTGTCTTAGGCATTTATTATTACAAATTATTTCACCCCAATATGAATTAATTATCCGTATTCAAATTTTCAATAATTTCCAAATTAATTATGTCCATAATTGTCACCTAAATTATGTCCATACTTTTTAGGTATATAAATTATACCAATTAATGTCTCAGTTTAATTATATGCCTTTAAAGTTATTTTATGCCAATTCACAATTTGCATAATTAATTTTTTTCCCATTGTCCCCATGCTATTCTTACGTTCTAATATGAAATATGTTAGACTCGTAAATAGTCTAACTTATAAAAAAAAGGAAAGGAAATATAACAACTTGCATAACTTGCAAATAGGAATTATAACATAAATTTGCATAGCCAATAACTTGCATAGGCAATGGACATATAGAACATAAATTTGCATAAACTACCATGGATCTAAATATAGATCTAAATATGAAATTGTGATCTTGCATATATGAATTATGGGTCTCACTTAAACTTGCATATGTGAATATAATTTTCACCTAAAAATGTGAATATAGTTTTCACCTAAACTTGCATATGGATTCCTACAACTTACATATGAATTTATCGCATGTTTTTGCATATAAACTAGCATTGTATATACTTGATTCACATATAAACTTGTGTAAAATTCACATAAAGACTTGCATAAGATTCACATTCAAACTAGCATACGAGTTAACATCCCAAACTTGCATAAGATTCACATACGAACTAACATATGTAAAAACAGACTTGCATGAGATTCACATACAAACTAGCATATGATTTAACATCCCAAACTTGCATAAGATTCACATACAAACTAGCATATGATTTAACATTCCAAACTTGCATAAGATTCACATACGAACTAGAATACAATTTACATCCCAAACTTGCATATAAAATGAATCAAGTTAAACATATGTGATTGGACATATGAAAATAGATCTACTAACATAAGTTAACAAAACTGTCGTATGTTCACCAACAAATGATAACAAAGTTAAACAACATCACATGATTCAACAGACATGTTCTCATAATCCAATTATAACTCATCATAATTAATTTATTAATTATTTTGCGAAAGAAATTGTACTCACAAAGACAGGTTAGAGAAGAGAATGATTCGTTCGTCTTTATTAGAATTCTGATTTGCCAATCCCTAAGCTTTAGGAAGAAGAACTACTCTAGCAGCAGCATGGTGGCCAAGGGACTAATTTATTTTAGGTTTACGGTTTGAGTCTAAGCGTGTTTTTATAGAAGTTTAAATCAACCTAAGCCGTTAGATTATCATAGGAGCAATCCCAACTGTCCAGACTAGATAGAGTTATCTAGAATTGCCACCTCTGCCCTAGTGACTCAGCAATAGGTCAGGTAAGACTCAGCAACAAGTCAGAATTGTCTGATTTCATATCTGCCCCGGGGGGTAGGTCGACCCTCTGGTCGACCTGTATAGGGGAGGTCGACCCCCTGGTCGACCTGGCCTTGGGCGGGAGAAATCTCGCCCAGCCCGCTTCCCTGTTTGAATTTGAATTTCGAATTTTTTATTCTAAGATGTTTTAATTTGTATAAAATTCCTGAAACTTCCGAGGGCCATAACTTCCTTGTACGAAGTCCGATTTACGAAAACTTGGACTCTATTCCAAGCAGAATTTCGAGACGAACGCAATGGCGTAACCCATTTCCCTTAATTCTCACTTTAACAATTAAGTATTCTTAAAATTGTTAATTTTAATATTTAAAGTTACGGGGTGTTACATTCTCCCCTCCTTAAAGGTTTTCGCCCCCGAAATCTCCAAGTTAAGGAGAATGTATATCCTAACATCCAATCATCCATCTACTCAACCATCAAACACAGGCATCCATTGTCCTTACAAAATTTCTAATGCCATATGAACATATGCAAAAAGTGTGTGTATATGTTCCTTATCCAATGCAAAATCAGGCGGTCTACTAATTCAGTTGACCTCCTTAATGCAAATCATGATAGCGTCATGCGTCCATTATGCATGCAAAATAATCCTAACGATACATATTATTTCTACATGTGTGCACAACCATTCATCAAAATGCAGCATCCATATGATAACACAACTATTATACATCCATTAATTTAAATATGCACACACATTTATATGCAATATGAAAGTGAGTGAGCCGATCTAGTGCCTAATGTGTGTGTACATGCATCCACGAGCAACCACTAGCAACCACTTGCAACCACTCGCAACCATCAATCATAACATGTTTCGAATACATGTTTATATCCATTGGTTTCTAGCTAAGGATAGAGAATAGGACCGAGGAGATATACTTAAAAGATAGATATAAGCATAAATAAACTTATGGAGATCAAGGAGGTACCCTCAAAAAGAAAAGGGTAGGATGCGCGTATTTTTCTCTCAGTTTCCCAAGTCGCATCTTCCTCAACGTCACTCCATTGAACTTTAACAAGCTTGACTTCACGGTTGCGTAGCTTTTTGACTTCCGTTCCCAAGATACGAGTTGGAACTCTTCTCACAGTCGCTTCTCGTTCCACTTCTACTTCCTCTAGTATACTTGGCTCCACCATTTCCGCAGACTCATGTAAGCACTTTCGTAGTTGAGAAACATGAAAAACATTATGAGCTCCGGCCAGTCTTTTGGGTAGCTCTACTCTGTAAGCCATTGTCCTAATCCTTTCAATAATAGGAAATGGTCCTACAAATCTTGGTGCTAGCTTTCCTACGAACCAAAAGCGAATGACATTCCTCAAAGGAGATACTTTAAGGAACACCCTATCTCCAACCTCAAACTCAAGGTTGGTCCTTCTTTTGTTTGCGTAGGACTTTTGTCTATCTTATGCAGCCTTCATCCGTCTTCTTATCAAGTCCACCTTTTCTGAGGTTTCTCTAATCATGTCTGGCCCAAGTACGAGCTTGTCTGTAGACTCCCACCAACAAGTTGGTGATCAGCATGGTCTTCTACATAAAGCTTCAAATGGTGCCATGCCTATGGTGGCTTGGTAGCTATTGTTGTAAGCTAATTCCACCAAAGGAAGATGATCCTCCCATGTCCCTCCAAAGTCAAGAATGCACAATCTCAAGAGGTCTTCCAATACTCTGTCCACCCTTTCGGTCCGACCATCGGTTTGGGGGTGATAGGCCATGCTTAAGCATAATTGTGTGCCTACAGCCTCTTGCAAACTCTTCCAAAACTTGCTCGTAAAGATAGGATCTCGATCACTGACTATGCTAGAGGGTATCCCATGGAGTCGAACTACCTCTTTAAGATAAATGGATGCTAGGGACGAGACAGCCCTTCTACTCTTAACAGGTATAAAGTGGGCGCTTTTAGTGAGCCTGTCCACTATTACCCAAATACTGGTATTGCCCCTTCTTGACCTAGGCAACCCATCAACAAAGTCCATCGAAATGCTAACCCACTTCCACTGTGGGACCTCCAGAGGATGGAGCAGACCACCAGACTTCTTCTGCTCCGCTTTGACTTGCTGGCATATCAAACACTTAGCGACGAACTCAGCTACATCCCTCTTCATGCCATTCCAAAAGAAAACCCTTTTTATATCTTTATACATCTTGTCTCCGCCTGGGTGTATGGTCAGCTTAGAATGGTGCGCTTCTTCGAGAACCATCTTCACTAAATCCCTTACTTGTGGGACCCATAGCCTTCCATCCCATCTAAACCAACCCTTATCATCGATGGAGTATCTATTAAGGTGACTAGAAGTCTTACCCTTAACTAGCTTATCCATCATATCTACTAGCTGAGGGTCTTCTCGTTGTGCGGTTCCTATTGTGTCCAAAAGAGTAGGCTGCACCTCTAGCGATGCTAACATACCAGGTACAATTTCAGAGGAGGGTCTAAAGTTAAAGTTTGTCATGTACTCCAAGCTTTGCCTTTCTACAAAGAGAGGACTCAAGGTCAACTTCTTTCTACTCAAGGCGTCTGCTACCACATTGCCCTTGCCAGGGGTATAGGAAATCTCAAAGTCATATGAGGCTAGAAATTCCATCCACCTTTGTTGTCTTAAGTTAAGGTCTTTCTACGAGAAAAGGTACTTTAATGATTTATGGTCAGTAAACAACAACCTTTCTCCTAGCAGGTAACGACGCCATGACTTTAGAGCGAAAACAATGGCAGCTAGCTCCAAATCATGAGTTGGATAGTTCTTCTCATGTATCTTCAATTGCCTTCCCCCATAACAAACTACCTTGCCTTCTTGCATCAAGACAGCGCCCAACCCTGTACCACATGTGTCTGTGTATACGGTAAACGTTTTGCTCCAATTAGGCAATGTCAGGACTGGGGCTGTTGTTAGAGCCCTTTTCAAACGTTGGAAAGCAATATCGCAATCCAAATCCCAAGCGAAAGTTAGGTTCTTCTTTGTCAATCTTGTTAGTGGGGCTGGGATTTTTGCAAAATCTTTATGAACTTTCGGTAAAAGCCCGCTAGCCTGAGAAAGCTTTGGATTTCGGTTGCATTCCGTGGAACCTTCCAATCTTGCACCGCAACTACTTTTGCGGGGTCCACAGCTAACCCCTCTTTGGACACCACATGTCCAAGAAACCTCGCTTCTTCTCTCCAGAAATGGCATTTGGAGAATTTGGCTTTCAGTTGATGTGCACGAAGAGTATCCATGACTTCCCTTAAATGCAAAGCATGCTCTTCTTCATTCTTCGAGAAAATCAAAATGCTGTCTACGAAGACCACTACAAACTTATTAAGGAACTCCCTGAACACCCTGCTCATCAAGTCAACGAAGTAAGCGGGTGCGTTTGTCAAGCCGAAAGGCATGACAAGCCATTCGAAGAAACCATCCGGGGTTCTGAATGCGGTCTTATCAATGCTGTCGTCAGCCACTCTTAGCTGATGAAACCCGGTAGCCAAATCTAGTTGGGAGAAAACCGACGCACCTACAAGCTGATCAAACAAGTCGTCTATTCTTGGAAGTGGGTGCCTATTTTTCTTGGTCAGCTTGTTTAGTTCCCTATAATCAACGCATAGGCGAAGTGATCCATCCGCTCTGGTTGCGAATACTACTAGAGCACCCCATTCAGAAATACTCCGCCTTATAAACCCTTTTTCGAGCAACTCTTTGAATTGCTTACTGAGCTCTTTTCTCTCCCTTGGAGCTATGTGTCTAACGGGTAGAGCTACGGGTTTTGCATTATCAACAAGGTATATGCGAAAGTCTATCTCCCGCTTCGTAGGTAAGCCCTTCATCTCTTCAAATACATCTGAGTATTCACGGACTACTCTAACAGACAGCAAGTTTTCAACAGACGCATCAAGAGATTCTAGGTAGCTAAGCATAACAGAATGTATGGGATTACAAGAGATTTCGAGAGTGTTGCCGAGGCGAGTCATAATTCTAACCACTCTCTTTTCACAATCAAGGATGGCCCCATTACTGGATAACCAATCCATGCCTAGAATCAACCCATAGCCCGTGAAGCCAAGAACGAAGGCGTTGCATTCAAACTCAACACTCAAGATAGACACTCTCAAATCCCGACAAATCATTGAAAGATGAGCCGAACCACTAATAGGATTTGAGACTACTATAGGATCCGTAACTAGACTAGTATTCAGGTGCAGTGTTTCAACTAACGAAGTAGACACAAATGAGTGTGAAGCGCCAGAATCAAACAAAGAACGAACAGGATGATCAAACAGAAAAACCAAACTTTCAACAAAAATGTTTCTACCTCTCTCCTGTCCTGGTGCCATGAGAGCGTGAACCTGCCCTCTTGCTTGCCCTGGTGCCATGAGAGCGTGAACCTACCCTCTTGCTTGCCCTGGTGCCATGAGAGTCTGAACCTGCCCTCTAGAAGTAGACCCTGTCCTCTTCCCTTGCCTTCTCGGGCAGTCTTTGATCAAATGTCCTGCCTCACCACAGTTGAAGCAGCCAGTCTTCTTCTTCTTCCTACAGTCCTTACTCAGATGGCCTGGTGTTCCACAATTAAAGCACCTTTTCTTTCCTTTTCTATTGTTATCCTTACCACCTTTTTTAGGTTGTTGTTGTGACTTATTTTGGTCCCCTTTCTTTTCCGATGCCTTATTAGCATTAGCGCCTTTCTCCTCTTCATGCATAAGCGCCATGTCAACTAGTTTCTCAAAGGTAGCCCCCATAGGAATGTGGGTCATAGCTAACCCATGTAGCGGCCATTCAAACCTTTAACGAATCTCAGGGCCTTCTTTTCAGGTGTGTTCACCAAGTCTAAGCCAAATCTCGCCAACTGATTGAACTTGTTGACGTGCTCCTTTACTGATAAATTCCTCTGCTTCAATGCCAAGAACCTTTCCATGTATAAATTCTCTTCTGCTCGTGAGAGAAATTTCATCTCGAACCTACGTCTGAAATCCATCCACGTCTCTACTGGACGCTCTCCATTCGTGACCTCCCACCAAAACGAGGCTTCGTCCTTCATTAACCAAGCAGCCAATTGGACCTTCCTTCCATCTTCTTTCTCGAAGATACCAAACAAATCTTCCACCTCCTTAAGCCAATTTCAAGCTTCAACAAACGTCTCTAATCCGTGAAAAGGTTTTCCGCCCATTTCTCGAAAGTCTTTGCATATCTTTGAAAAAATATCAATGCGGGGAGGAGGAGGAGCAGCTGCAGCTGGGGGAGGAGGAATGTCAACTGGGCCTGTGGCGGTGGCCCTAGCCTCTAGATACCTTCTGAACCAAGTTGGTATCGGTGTCCCCTCGGGTATCTTGGGTAACCCAGACATGTTGAAAAGAAAAAGGAAGAGATTCAAAACGGAGAACCGAAAGAAAGATATATGGCTCTTGGGGGTTATGTTTTTAAAACAAACTTTCGTCTTGAAAATACTCCCCTTAAAACATACTTTTGAAAGTATTTCTTTATAAAATGCTTTTGAAAAATAGTTTTTCAAAATCTCATATATGTTCTGTTAACCTTCAGGTCTGATACCACGTGTAACACCCCACGTCCATTAATGTCACTCTCAAGGGGAATGCATTAACTTTCATAGAGTATTATTGGTGTATATAACAGAATATAACAAGACAGATACATATATTGATACATGAAAAATTTTAAACAACTTTTAATTGCAGTGGAGAAATAGTTTGATTACAACAATATCATAAACCAACAGTAAAACCAAGTACACTTAGTATCCATCTTGACAAAAAAAATTCTGAGTACAAAAAGTAAAAAGCATAACCCCAACATAAGTAGCCATAAAAGAGATGAACTGAACTTTACTTTCAGCAATCCAAGCACTTCCAAAAGAGAGAGAAAGATCCAAATCAAGCTCCACTAGCACTAGTCCTACCCCGAGAACCTGGGGGAGGAGGAAGAAAAGAGGCGAAAACAAAGGGGGGTCAGACATAAAGTCTGGCGAGTCCAATAACTTTAACAATATAATTATTAAAGTAATTAGGATAAGGTATAAACTGGTAAAACAAGGAATAACTGTGAAACAAGTGGGCAAGACAAAACAAAAAAGAGGAATATTCCAGCGTTAATCTCGCTCCTAATCACTATAGGATAATTACTATACTGCACCACTTGCATATGGATTCCGACAACTTGCATATGAATTTATCACATGTTTTTGCATATAAACTAGCATATGTATACACTTGATTCACATATAAACTTGTGTACAATTCACATACAGACTTGCATAAGATTCACATTCAAACTAGCATACGAGTTAACATCCCAAACTTGCATAAGATTCACATACGAACTAACATATGTAAAAACAGACTTGCATAAGATTCACATACAAACTAGCATATGATTTAACATCCCAAACTTGCGTAAGATTCACATACAAACTAACATATGATTTAACATCCCAAACTTGAATAAGATTCACATACAAACTAGCTTATGATTTAACATCCCAAACTTGCATAAGATTCACATACGAACTAGCATATGATTTACATCCCAAACTTGCATATAAAATGAATCAAGTTAAACATATGTGATTGGAAATATGAAAATAGATCTACTAACATAAGTTAACAAAACTGTCATATGTTAACCAACAAACGATAACAAAGTTAAACAACATCACATGATTCAACAGGCGTGTTCTCATAATCCAATTATAACTCATCATAATTAATTTATTAATTATTTTGTGAAATAAATTGTACTCACAAAGACAGGTTAGAGAAGAGAATGATTCGTTCGTCTTTATTAGAATTCTGATTTGCCAATCCCTAAGCTTTAGGAAGAAGAACTACTCTAGCAGCAGCATGGTGGCCAAGGGACTAATTTAGTTTAGGTTTAGGGTTTGAGTCTAAGCGTGTTTTTATAGAAGTTTAAATCAACCTAAGCCGTTAGATTATCGTAGGAGAAATCCCAACCGTCCAGACTAGATAGAGTTATCTAGAATTGCCACCTCTGCCCTAGTGACTCGGCAATAGGGCAGGTAAGACTCAGCAACAAGTCAGAATCGTCTGATTTCAGATCTTCCCTGGGGTGTAGGTCGACCTGTATAGGGGAGGTCGACCCCTTGGTCAACCTGGACTTGGGCGGGAGAATTCCCGCCCAGCCCGCTTCACTATTTGAATTTGAATTTTGAATTTTTTATTCTGAACTGTTTTAATTTGTATAAAATTCCTGAAACTTCCGAGGTCCATAGCTTCCTCATACGAAGTCCAACTTACGAAAACTTGGACTCTATCCCAAGCAGAATTTCGAGACGAACGCAACGGCGTAACCCATTTTCCTTAATTCTCACTTTAACAATTAAGTATTATTAAAAAATTTAACTTTAATATTTAAAGTTACGGGGTGTTACATAACGCAGCGTTTAGGTTTTGAAACGAGAAAGAAATATGGTTTTGGATGAATAAAAGGAAGAAGAAAAACCAGTTTTATTTAATACGTTGGGTTGAATTTTATAGTTTGTTTCTTTCAGGGAAGAAGCATATATATATATATATTTGGATGGAGAAGATTAAATGGGTTGAGGTGTTATTATACAAAAGCAGAAGCTTCGCGATGAAGGAAATGCTACATGGGATGTCAGAGATATTTCCTTTCTTAGGCTTACCTTAGGCTTACAGGGGTTAACCCATTTAAATAAATTTTCCATCATCTCGGCTTCATATGAGCCCATACTGAAATGATGTAGCGACATGGTGTTATTAATTAGAAATGACCCAAGATTTTTGTTTGAGAAATGACTAACGATCTTTAGTTATAAATTTAACATACCCTGCTGAATAAAACTCCGTCCGTATACAATTCTCTATCGAAAAAAATAAAAATGTCATCGCATACAGCAGTGTACCACGATCACAAATATATAATAAAATAGACCGGTTAATTAATTCTGTGGAACCCCAAAATGTTGATATAGGGTGTGAAATACTCCAAATAAAAAGTTGGTTATTTTACGAATTAAAAATTACAGTTAAGTTCTAAAAATTAAATTATAACTGCGTCCTAAAGAGCTTGTCCAAAATCGAAACAATATTTAGTTATATTATATAAACCGTTATGGTCCATAAACGATTATACTAACTGTTCAAACGGTTCAGTTTCGGTTCGATTTCGATATAATACGGTCCAGTTTTGGCTTGGTTCAGTTTGAACCCGTATTAAACAAGAGAATTACTTCCATCAACAATTAATTTACGATTGTATGATGTTGTGTCACCTGAAGGTTAAAACACATAGTGTTATCTTGAATTGATATAACTACAACATACGCTGAAAATAGAATATATGTAAAAAGTTAGATAGGAATTTGTTAATTTTTTATCGTAACATTACTGATGTAGCTATGCAGTTCGGTTCGATTTAATATGGTTTAGTAACAGGTCAAACCGCAACCAAACCGTATCGTTGCGGGTCGGTTCAGTTTGGGTTGTTTTCTTTAAAGAGAGAATCTGGTGTGGTTTCCCGCACCGTTTTTGCGGTTTAGTCTGGGCGTTTTCCGCATTGCGGTGCGGTTTATGCCTACCCCTACCAAAAATCCAACTCAGTGTAAATTTTGATAGCATTAATGCAACAACTACTATTTTAAAGAGTCAGCTGGTCGAGGATCCTGAAGCTCCTTATGTTGTTTACTTCTTGTCAGGAGGGCTGAATCCCATCACCAAAGACATACTAAAAGTAACTTCACTTAGTTTCATACAAGATAGATAAATCTTTCTAACAAATTAACTTAATTATTCAAATTCAAACAGCCTGACTTGTCCGCTCCTAGAGCTGATATACTGCATAAGAATATATTGGCTACATGGTCTCCTGGAGCTGAAATAACATCAAAATAATCTCATAATTGCTATGGACTTATTTGTTTCCAAAGTAGTTTAAATATGTTATTTGTTTGGTAAAGTGGTCTGCATTGTTATATGATCCTCTTATTTTCATGGTGCATGATTGAACATTTAGATTCTATATTTATTTCAAACTAGATAATGTGTGATAAACATATATATGGTTATGGTGAATTTTTTTGGATTGTCCATGTGTAATACATATGGACTATATGAACATTATAAAGTCTATACATATTGGTTGATAAACAGTCTTTAGCGATTGGTTCGTATGCCATACAAAAATGTCCTTTTCTAAAGTTTTTTTCCTTTTTTATTTCTAGCTATTCTAATGAGTGCATCCAAGAATGTGGATGTAGAGCTAGCATATGGTTCAGATCAAATAAACCCGACCCAAGCGATAAACTCTGGCTCACTAAAACTGAGCGCCAAGGTTTGGTTTTACAAAGCTGAGCCCGGCTCACGAAAACTGAATGCCAACGCTTAGTTTACGGAGCCAAGCTTCGGTACAACTGAGCCTGGGCGCTCGGTAAAATAGAGCATTGATGCTCAATTTAATACTAAGAAGATGAAGGAGTTATAGAAGAGCCTAAGAAGAAGACGATCACAGTCCGATGAACTTCATTCCAAATTCGTCGAAGCTATTTAAACTCTTGGAACATAAAGTATGTTTTTATTCAAGTCAATATCAATTTTTTTTAATTTATTAACATCAAATGAGTAACAAAACATGTCTACATTTTAAATCTTTTGAACAAAGTTACTTATTAAGCAGCTAAATTTATGTTGTTTTTGAGCATACCTAACTGGACCACTGTCGGGTGATCCATAGTTGTTCGCTAAACGGAAATTCTATTAAATTATAAAACCGTTAACACGAAATATCGTGATAATACTACAAGCGCACGGTGTACAATTATTAGTACTGGGCGAGTACGGGTCGATCCGCGAGGAAAGAAACAATTTCAATCTTACTCAATCAAATTAAACCAAACTTTGGATTGTTTACGAACAAAAACTAAAGATAACTAGAAACTAAGTTGAGGGCTAAATATGATATTGGAGAGCAATTTAGAGGTAAATCCCCTCTCATATTTATGTAGATAAACAAATATACAATCTATGATCTTTATTTTTAACATTAAGTGACATAAATGTTGCATTTATCATAAGTGTAGTTTATTTATGTTATTAGTTAACATAACATAAACTATCAAACTATAACACAACAATTAAACCACTCATTGTTCTCATGAAAATGAAAACAAAACAAAATCTATTTTAAGTACATTATTGTAATTAGTGACACAGATCATCAAATTTTGTTCTTGCTCATATTTCATAATCAAAAACCACTTAGCAAATATTGATGTAACTTGTGTTTATATTGAATAAGAATAGCTCATTTGCAAATGCAACATAAGCTATCAAACCTACATGTATAAACTTACATCAAAATCCACTATCATGAAGCACAAGATGAGAGATCACAAATCATATAAATGTTGAACTTACATAAAATTAGAGAGCTTCATTACCCCTAAATTGTAGGGGCTTAGCTTCTAATGTATGCAAGGTTTTAAATCTCGGATATCGGTCGCATTTCGTCTCGGGGATTTTGTCGACTCGGTCTCATATCAGGGGAGATCTCGGAGGAGATGAGTCTAACTCGGGAGTTCGTCTCAGATTTTCATCTCGGGTCTGAAAGTTCATATCGGAACAATCTCGGGTTACATAATATGTTAAAAATGATATTTTAACAAAATGATTTTTACGAATGCTATTAAAAACATATTAACTTAAACTTAAAATGAAAAATAACTTTATTATTCTTTATTTTGCGAAAGATCATTCATACCCTAAATCGTAATATGTTTAAAACAGAAATAATGTTAGAAAGGAAACACTAAAAGGATCCAAAAAATTAAAAAAATCGAACATAAATAGGCCATAAAATACATAATTTCATAAGTAACATGTATGTGAAAAGACGAATATGAAAATCATAAGCATTGTAAAACATATACGAACATACAATATAGTCATTTAACATGCAAAATGTAAAATAACAAAAGATTGATATGGCTAGATTTGAGTTTTTTAATTATAGTTCTAGTTCAGGCACAAATTTAAAATTTAACCAAAAAAACTAAGATCTCGGAAGATATTCCAGTATTTTGTCTCGGTCGATATATCGTTCGATATTGCAATATCTCGGGCTATATATTCGAAAGGAGATTTAGAGTGATATTTGCTGTTTCGTTTCGAAAGAAGCCCAAAACAAGATCTCGGAGGAGATCTCGGGCGATATTTACGAGATTTGAAGCAGTGAATGTATGTTATCATATTAACACATGTAAGTTTCAACATTGGAAAACAAAGCAAAATGAAAGAAAATCTAAATAGAACAAGAAAAGAACTAAACTAAGTGCATGTAAATATATCAAAACTATAAACATGAAGTAGAGAGCATGTAAATAAATCTAAACTATGAACATAAAGAAGAGCATAGAAATTAAAAGAGACATAAGACAAACATAAAAGAAATAGGCTTGGAAGCCATTTTTATTTATTTGATCACTTACACTTTCATATGCTAAAAAGGAGATGCCAAAATACATGAAACAAAGGGGTATATATACATAATCTAAAACCCTAAAACCCTAATCACTTTCCTTGGGAATTCCCCAAAATGCTTCATTCATGAAGTTTCTAATTGCCATTAGCCACTCATAAGTCATGTAGAATGCATGAGGCCTTTTGTCTCATTCAATTAGTCTTTAATATGAAGCTTAAGAGCAAGTGGGCTAGTGGGCCTCCAATATCCATAAAAGGAATAAATTCTTTGCACCCTTTTGTATATGCATGCTTTCCTTCATCTCTTCATGTGTGTATATCATTTTACCTCCTAAATTCCTGCAAGAGATAATCACAAGGAACAACTAAAAGATTTCACAAATTAAAACATGCACGAGTGACCACTTTTTCCCAAAATGAGTGATGATTTTGTAAATATTTAATACATGGTTTGATCATATAAAATACCCAAAAATGTTCACTTATTCTACTAAACAAGAATAAATATGTGAATATAAATGTGCATTTTTACGTGCACATCAATAGTATTCAGAGTTGACGATTGTAATTTCATGAAATTTTCTTACTGTTTTATTTTGTTTTAATGCAGAAGCCATTACGGTAAAAATCCACAAAATCATGAAAGTTGAAGGGCTAACAAGAGAATAGATGGCAAGCCATCTTTAGGCAAGTTTTAATAAACTACTTAATGGCTTGCAGCATTACTTGTGTTGTCGGATCAATAATACTTGAATGCATACTGCTAGTTTCTTAGAAACTTGAAAATGTTTTTCGATTAACCTAGCAACTTATAATTCAAGCATGTTAATTGTGCATGCATTTGCACTATTCAGTTGCACTAAGGCGATAGTTGAGAAGTACAAAGTTACCTATAATTAGTACGTTGCTGATTTTCATAATATATGTTGTGAGGTTAATGGACGGTTTTCTACAACTTCGAACTTACATAAGTATCCAGTTCACTAGATTTTCCTTGGAAAAAAAAATCTAATACCATTTTGCGTATTTAAGATTATGCTAAAGTCTGTATTTGATTTAGAAATAGAAAAAAAGGTATCTAGGACACCGTGTCATCAAAAAAAATTAGTTCACAATTTAAAAAAGACCCCTATTTATTATATTGTTTTGAATAAATCTCATTTTATCAAATTACCACAGTTGGATGAAAACCAACAGTTTTTCTCATTGTTACTCAGCTACAATAATAATTTCAGTTTGCATTTTTTAGATCATGAATTTAATATGGTGTTTTTAGGAACCGGTGATGAAGTAGCTGAAAATGAATTTGTTAACTCTAGTGCTATTAAGTCTATTCTGCAAATCTTTATCAAGTAAGCAGTTTTCATCTGCTTTTTTTTTCCTTTGAATTTATCAGACATGACTCACAATAAATTTTTCCAGACTACCCATTTAATAATTTTCTTAAACATTCATGTAGAGACCATCTGACTACATGCTCTATAACAGAAATAATAATTATTTGTTCATAGAAAAGAACGCGCTTAACATGGTCTTAATAATTTTGAATGTTATTGTTTGCTTTTAAGTTGATTATAATTATAGCTCCATTTACCCTTCTCTGCCAACATTATTTATTGCTTTTACTAATATTTACTTGAGTTTAACTTTGTACACCAATCCACAATCTAATTTACAGCTTCATCGAAACACTTACTCCGTTTAACAATTGTTGACTGCACATGATGCTCGAACTCTTTAATTACTTTTTTAGTTTATTTACCGTTAATTCAAGTGTTGTGATTTGTGACATAAAATCACATATGCTAATAGAGACGTCTGAGCGGGTTTATTGCTAGATTTTGGCCCGGTCTTTCTGTGATTATTCTGCAAGTATTGAGGGGATATATTCCTAATATATCTCTAAGGGGAAAGTTGGATATTTTTCCTAAGCCTTATATTCTCCTATAAAAGCAGCATCTAGGGATGGATTAAAGGAGGGTGAGAGAGTGGAACTGAGACCGAGATAATTAATCCAAGGGCTAGCCGTCGTTCTTCATTGTTCTCCTTCTCCAACAAGTGTAGTAGTAATCTAGATATTCTTTCCCTTTCTCAATAAGGTTATTGATTCTTGTAATTTTTTTATTGTTGATTATAATCCATTGAGTGTAAACAAAATTTGTTTTTGTTGAATCAATAAAGAGGGTGGTTGGGTGAAATATCTTATGTTTGCGTGTGTGATTTCATATCTGTGTTTGTCTCCATAGAAATCATCTTTAAGTAATTGGGTGAAGAAGATCCTGGTCGCTTCCGCAAAGGCGCAATTTCCATTACATCAAGCACTGACGAGAATATGAAATTTTCTTGCGTGTATGGTATGAATTCGTTAGTGATTGATACAAGTTTATTAACGTTAGATATTCTGTATTTTTTTACAGAGTCTATTTTACGGATTCACCAAAACACCAAGTCCATTTAGCAGCTGTTAATTGGAAATTGACCTTCGAACATGATTTTGGTACGTACTTATTTCTTTATCGTTCAGATATTGAGTTGTCTTCTTCTTTTCTAAACTTCATAAGATGTTCCAGCTCTTTACTTGATTTTTCGATATTTGATGTTAGTTCAAGTACTAATAAGAACGGGCTTTAATTATCATTACGTCATTCTATTTTAAGAGATTTCCTTTCTATGATTAACTGGCTTTAAAGACTTCAACTGCCCTTTCTTCGAGCTGAATAGAGACGTATTTATAGAATCTGAAATAGATGAATCATACAACAAGGCATTAATAGCAATAAATGTTCCAGTGATGTTTGATTCATACACATTTTACTCATGTTAATGTCTCTCTTGTATGAAACCATACTAAATACAAAAAATTCACTACTCACACCATTATTTCGGTAAAATTAGAAAATAAATAAAAGGGAAACTAAAGGGAAATAAATAACTCACTGCTCGCATCAGTTTTGAATTGAGCCTAGCTAAGTTTAGAAGCCGGAAAGGCTTAGTTTCAAATCGAAACTAACTGTCAGGCTTGGTTTAGAAACTAGGCATGTCGGCTCCGTTTCGATCTAAGCCTCAGGCTAAGTGTTTCTAAACTAAGCCTGGCTCAGTTTCTAAACTGAGCATTGGCCATAATTGGAAACATACCATCAAATTCGCTCATCAAGCCACCAGTTGGTATATGCCTATCAAATTCCATCTTTATACTTATCTCTGTTTCTTTATATTATTGCAGGTGGTACACATGATCGGATGAACCTGGTAATTTTTAACTATTTTTGTTTTACCTTTCTATTGTATTATTTATAATAAAGTTCATTATGTTTTTTTTTTTGCAAAATTTACTAGGCTGCATTACTTTAAGAGCAGCAAATGCTTAGCGCAGCTCAAATACTGATTCTGACATGAGGTATGTTCTATATGTCCCGTTACTTTAATTACTATTTTTAACTTGCTGTTCATTGTACCTTTTTCCTCTTTTTGCCATCTTTTAGGAATTTAAAAGTATCTTAGTATGTTTTATAATCGGGCCACTGGCCTTGTAATGTTATAATCTCGTTAATCCATCTTTTAATCACATCTCGGCTAAGTTGCGCAACTCAGTTTTGTAAACTCAGTTGCAAAACTGAGTTCGCAACCGCAACCCAGTTACGCAACTCGGTTTGCAAACCGAGTTTGCGCAACTCGGTTTGCAAAAGAGTTTATGCAACTCAGTTTTGCACTGAGTTGAGCAACTCAGTTTGTCGAACAACTCAGTTGCGCAATTGAGTTTGCAAGTCAGTTTGCAATTGAAGTTGCAGCTCAGTTTGAATTTGAATGTTGAACTAGTGCATCATTTCTTTGAGCATTGATGTCTTGGCTTTAACTGATAATTTCAAATCATTGTGATATTAAATGAATATAGGTCCTTCTAGAAGAAATGAGAAGATTGGAGGGTAGTTGTAGTGGTGATGATGAAGAGGATCTTGGACCTTTAGATGGAGGCTTCATTGTATGTCCTGAGTTTTGTATCCGGTATTTGTAGAATTCAATTATGTGTTGAATTTAGCAACTTAATTATGTATACTATTTGTCTATTGTTAACTAATATTCTATGTCTTACTTGATTATCAATGTTGTTTATTGATATTCATTCAGTTGTATTATTTTAATTGAGAATAATATTAGTTTTTGATTCATATTAAATATTTTCTATATCATAATAATGTTAGTTATTAATTGTCATTTTAGCAACATTAATAGACTATTAATGTTATTAATTGGTTATTCATAAGAAAAACCTACGAATGCTTATAAGCGTTGCAAAAAATCTACCAACGCTTATAAGGGTTGCGAAAGAAAATCTACCAACGCTTATAAGCGCTGCGGAGAAAGATATACCAACGCTTATAAGCGTTGCGAAGAAATATATACCAACGCTTATAAGCGTTGGGAGGAAAAAATCAACTAATGCATATATGCGTTGGAAACAAATTGCCATGCCCTTATAGCAACACTAATAAGTGTTGCTGAAATTGTCTGCAACGGTTATACTCATTGGTAATTCCCTGTTTTGGTGTAGTGGAGTATTTGAAGGATCATCATCAACAGGTATATACAGATATGATATTTTATAAACTAAGGTAGTCATCATCAAAAAGGGGGAGATTGTTGGAGAATGGAGTTTTGATGAAAACAACCTTATTTAAATATTAATTGATTAAAAAATATATACTAACACTTTTGCCTAGAATATTTATATATTCATGAAACACCCCACCTCCGTTAGGGTCACTCTCAAAGGGAATGCCCTAATTTTGGTGGAGGTTTATAAGTATAAGTCACAGATATACAAGACAGATATAAGAACACATATTTTTGAACAGCGGAAAAACAACAACTTTTATTTCATTAAAAATACGTGTTACAACAATCATACCATAATTGTCTTACAATACTTCAAAAACATAACATCTTCATAACTGTCTTGATTACATTATTTAAAGAAGCATAAAGAAAACATAAATAAACTGCAAAAGTCCCATAGTTGCTATCCAAAGCCATAGTCCAAAACGAAAAGATCCAAGCAATACATTCTTTCTCTTCAAGCTGGATATGAAGGCTGGTCAAGCTGCGGTATTCCCTCCCTGTGGACCTTTGGGGGGGGGGAACGGAAGGAAAGAAGACGAAAGAAAAGTAGAGTCAGACATAAAGCCTGAGTAAGTCTAGGACTATTCAGCCTATGAATAAAGAACTGGGTATGATAAGTAAAAACAAGAAGTGGGAAAGCACTGTAAACTTAGTTAAGTTGTCTAGGGTCGAATATACTATCATACCCCATATTAATCTCTGAACCCATATAAACTAGTTCCCAACTGTCACCCCATAATCAGGGTGAAGTGATCCATTCTATGATGATCGGCTCCTACTCGCATAGTTACATGTGTCTTACGGCCCCCGATGTTGTAGTTACCTGTGCTGGTCCCACCATGGGGTGTATCAAGTCCCATGGTGGCGACCCGACACAATCCTAGAATGCACAGGTATGCTACTGGTGCCCAGTGCCTTATTTTTCTACGCCGGAGTGTGTGGACGCCCGCACCCCGTTAGAACCTACACTGCTGCACCACCGCCGTCGATTTGACCTCTTACAATCAGCCCAGTAATCGTGCGCCACCCTGCCTAGTTTCAGGGTATCATGATACGCCTTGTAGGGTTACTGCTGAAAAGGGTCCCCCGCTACTAGGTTTTCTATTTCTAGCCAACATGCTAAGTTGGTTAAGTGTTTATAAACCTAACCCCCAATCAGTCTGTTTAGTTTAGCATGTTCCATTTTGATTAAGTATTAATATAATCTACTTAATCCTATCAATCCCGACTCAGCCTTAATTGTCTTATTAAAGCCTTGACCTCTCACATTAGACAGGTATTGTTGTGGCTTCCTGTTGCCGGTTGGGTCCGGGCAGTCTTACGCCACAACTCAGTCTAACCTCGGGTCCTTATTGGGCTCCATGTTTAACCACCCACATTGGATAGATTTTGTTGTGACTACTGGACAGCCGGGCGGTTCCGGGCAGGTTTACATCACAACTCAATCCAACCTCGGGTTAAACACATCGTATTTTCTACATTTACATATTTTGTCTTTCTTCTTTTTATATGTAAATATTTGCGGCCCATTATTCAAAATCAATTTAAGCTAATGGTGTAAAGGTTTACACCAATCATGGGCCCAACCCATTCTTGAATTTGGGCCCATCTACTTTTAAATTTTCATTTATTAATTAATTTGGCCCAATGCTATTTCCCCCGTTTAATACGTTCGTTTATTATAATATATGTTGGGCTTAGCCTTTTTAAGCCCAACTTAGCCACGTGAAAAAGGGGAGGCTTAAAGCGTGATTATATACACAAAAAGGGGAATGTGAACGCATGAACTTGCAACATAATGTTGGAACTACAAAATAGAAACTGATGTACTTTCATAGTAGTAACGTATACTTTGGTCATAAAGCATAAGTGACATGAATCAAAGCTTGTAAACTTGTAGTTAAGTTAAGAATCTAAATTGGATATCATCATTGACACATAGTCTTAACTACAACATAAACCTATATTTTTATTTAGGCATAATGTCAAACATAAGCAAATCATGTTCATAAGATTACTACATGTTTACAGAGGTGCTTACTATTGTTACTAATACAAAAGTATAGTTCAACTAGAGTTATTCCAACTTAATCATGATTTTAAATCTATTCACATAACCATGGCACACATATACCTATGGCATAAATATTTCTAAACATGAAATCATGATTTTTACTTTAGTCATGCAAACTTGCAAATGGGATTTTAAATCTAACCTAGCTATGTACCACATGTGTCATCATATAATTCTTGTTAACAATATAGACCTAACATGTTTTTCAATTATGCAAAATATCAATCATAGCCTAGTCATATTCATAAGTTCGCAAAGAGGTTTTCTAGTACAAAAGTATGGCTTAATATATAGATCATGATGCCAAATTTTCAACATAATTTCATATGAATTATAATAACCCAAATTTGTTCCAATTACACACAAAATGATTTTTGTACAGAAATACACATTATGATGGCATAGTAGCAAAACCACAAACTTGCATGAATTTCAATTAAAGAACTACATACATGTAGCTTCAACATGAATTACAAACTTTGCGAATATCCAAACGTATATTTGCATAAAACTACCGCAAACATGTAGTTTTTATAATGAATAACATACTTTGCGAATATCCAAACATATACTTGCATAAAACTACCGCAAACATGTAGTTTTTATATGAATAACATACTTTGCGAATATCCAATCGTTATACAATATTCCAAATCGATAAGAATCATAGTAACGCACAAATATGAATTACTTATCACCACAAATCAAGTGTACAAACCAACACAGTTATTTATTCATACCAAAATAATACTCTACTTACAATCATGTGGCGAATTCTCCAATTCAGGAATTTGGAGATGCGACTCCTTTTGACGTAGGCGTTGATTTGATTTGTTTAAGTTGCTTTATGCTTTAGAATTTGCCTCCTAATCTTCTCTCAAATTGGTGGCTACTCCTAGTCGTTCCTCAGCAGCATGATGGCCTCATTCTTATTTTTTTTTTTTGTGAGTTTAGGTTAGGTTTGAGTTGTATATATAGAATTTTAGGATTAATTTAGGCCGTTGATTAATCCTAGAAATGACCATAACCGTTCAGTCAGGATAGAGTTATCCTATTGACTCAGCCATGAGTCAGAAATGACTCAGCATTGACTCAGCGATGAGTCAGAAATGACTCAGCGTATTAAATGTACACCAATTCAAACGTAAATATGTATTTAATAGATACATTTTCCCCTTTACCGTATTAATTACCCATATATAAATATTTATTTATATATGAATAAATATTTTCTTACCTTTAATTTGTCATAATTAAAAATTGGAGAAGGCCAAAAAAAACCAACCTTGACAACCAAAAATGCGCAACGTACGCTACATGATGCGTACACGTCATATATATATATATACATATGCGTAGATGTATATATATATTATATATATATTCATTTTTTTCTCTATCTTCCCAATTACCCATTTTCACACTAAACCACTTTTTGAACTGCGTTCACACTAGGCTATTTTAAGCCATTCCCCTAAAACAAAAATAGGGCGTTAGCGGGGATCGAACTCTGTACCTCTTGTAAGCAAGTCATGTGTTCCAACCAAATGAGCTACTAAGTCTTTTGCTTACAAACCCTAGAACAATGCTAAACATTATTCGTTTCCCATTCTTTTTTTTTTTCATGTTTTGCTGCGATATTTAAATTAAAGATATCTTCTTCACACGTTATCCGTTTTGCGTAAACTCGGACTCTATTTCGCGTATTTTTCCGAGATGAACACAATGGCGTATCCCGTTTCCCTTAATTCTTTGATTTGAAATTAATTATACTTTAATTTATGACTCTCACTGTTATAGAATACACGGGGTGTTACATTCTCCCCCACTTAAAAGGATTTCGTCCCCGAAATCTTCAAGTTAGGAGGAATGTATATCCTAACATCCAATCATCCATCTACTCATCCATCAAACACGAGCATCCATTGTCCTTAAAAGACTTCTAATGCTTCATGATCATATGCGAAGTGTGTGTGTGTACATGTACTTATCTAATGCAAAATCAGGCGGTCTACTGATTCAGTTGACCTCCTTAATGCGAATTATGTAAGTGCCATGAATCCATTATGTATGCAAATTTTCCTATTCATGATTCTACATGAGTGCACAATCATTCATACAAATGCAACATCCATATGACAACACATTAAAGTTCAACCATATACGAATGCAAACATATATGCATATGCAATATGAAGTGACTGAGCCGATCTAAAACCTAGATTGTGTGTGTATATGCAACCACGAGCAACCACTAGCAATCACTTGCAACCACTTGCAACCATCATCCATAACATGTTTCAACTACATGTTTACATCCAAAAAGATTCTACCTATGGTTCTCAAGATAGGATCGAGGAGAGAAATAGGATAAAACAAAGCATCTAGAATAAGTTAACGATGTACCGCCAGAAGGTCCGGTCTGCTTCTCAGGGCAGTCTTTGCTGATGTGTCCAGTCTTCCCACAATGAAAACATTCACCTTGCTTTCTTTTCCTTTTTCTACAATCCTTGGTTATGTGCCCTTCCGTACCACAAAAATTGCATTTCCTTTTTTCTCGTTTCTTATTATTACTGTTACGATCCTTTCTTGTTTGACTATTATTCGTCTTCCTACTCTGGGACTCTTCCGCTTGATGGTTCACGTGGAGGAGGAGAAGTGAAAGCGTCAGCAGCTGGGGAGTAAGGTCTCCAGACATGCTGAAACAGAAAGGATAGATTCAAAACGAAGGATAAGAGATAGTACCTATGGCTTTGGGGGGACTTTGCCTTTTTAAAATAAAAATAATATTTTATCTTTTAAAAATGCTTCTTTAAATTTCCTTTTTGAAAATAATTTCTCAAAACTTTTTATCTTATCTGGTAAACCTATGCTCTGATACCAAGTGAAACACCCCACCTCCGTTAGGGTCACTCTCAAAGGGAATGCCCTAATTTTGGTGGAGGTTTATAAGTATAAGTCACAGATATACAAGACAGATATAAGAACACATATTTTTGAACAGCGGAAAAACAACAACTTTTATTTCATTAAAAATACGTGTTACAACAATCATACCATAATTGTCTTACAATACTTCAAAAACATAACATCTTCATAACTGTCTTGATTACATTATTTAAAGAAGCATAAAGAAAACATAAATAAACTGCAAAAGTCCCATAGTTGCTGTCCAAAGCCATAGTCCAAAACGAAAAGATCCAAGCAATACATTCTTTCTCTTCAAGCTGGATATGAAGGCTGGTCAAGCTGCGGTATTCCCTCCCTGTGGACCTGGGGGGGGGGGAACGGAAGGAAAGAAGACAAAAGAAAAGTAGAGTCAGACATAAAGCCTGAGTAAGTCTAGGACTATTCAGCCTATGAATAAAGAACTGGGTATGATAAGTAAAATCAAGAAGTGGGAAAGCACTGTAAACTTAGTTAAGTTGTCTAGGGTCGAATATACTATCGTACCCCATATTAATCTCTGAACCCATATAAACTAGTTCCCAACTGGCACCCCATAATCAGGGTGAAGTGATCCATTCTATGATGATCGGCTCCTACTCGCATAGTTACATGTGTCTTACGGCCCCCGATGTTGTAGTTACCTGTGCTGGTCCCACCATGGGGTGTATCAAGTCCCATGGTGGCGACCCGACACAATCCTAGAATGCACAGGTATGCTACTGGTGCCCAGTGCCTTATTTTTCTGCGCCGGAGTGTGTGCACGCCCGCACCCCGTTAGAACCTACACTGCTGCACCACCGCCGTCGATTTGACCTCTTACAATCAGCCCAGTAATCGTGCCCCACCCTGCCTAGTTTCAGGGTATCATGATACGCCTTGTAGGGTTACTGCTGAAAAGGGTCCCCCGCTACTAGGTTTTCTATTTCTAGCCAACATGCTAAGTTGGTTAAGTGTTTATAAACATAACCCCCAATCAGTCTGTTTAGTTTAGCATGTTCCATTTTGATTAAGTATTAATATAATCTACTTAATCCTATCAATCCTGACTCAGCCTTAATTGTCTTATTAAAGCCTTGACCTCTCACATTAGACAGGTATTGTTGTGGCTGCCTGTTGCCGGTTGGGTCCGGGCAGTCTTACGCCACAACTCAGTCTAACCTCGGGTCCTTATTGGGCTCCATGTTTAACCACCCACATTGGATAGGTATTGTTGTGACTACTGGACAGCCGGGCGGTTCCGGGCAGGTTTACATCACAACTCAATCCAACCTCGGGTTAAACACATCGTATTTTCTACATTTACATATTTTGTCTTTCTTCTTTTTATATGTAAATATTTGCGGCCCATTATTCAAAATCAATTTAAGCTAATGGTGTAAAGGTTTACACCAATCATGGGCCCAACCCATTCTTGAATTTGGGCCCATCTACTTTTATATTTTTCATTTATTAATTAATTTGGCCCAACGCTATTTCCCCCGTTTAATACGTTCGTTTATTATAATATATGTTGGGCTTAGCCTTTTTAAGCCTAACTTAGCCACGTGAAAAAGGGGAGGCTTAAAGCGTGATTATATACACAAAAAGGGGAATGTGAACGCATGAACTTGCAACATAACGTTGGAACTACAAAATAGAAACTGATGTACTTTCATAGTAGTAACGTATACTTTGGTCATAAAGCATAAGTGACATGAATCAAAGCATGTAAACTTGTAGTTAAGTTAAGAATCTAAATTGGATATCATCATTGACACATAGTCTTAACTACAACATAAACCTATATTTTATTTAGGCATAATGTCAAACATAAGCAAATCATGTTCATAAGATTACTACATGTTTACAAAGGTGCTTACTTTTGTTACTAATACAAAAGTATAGTTCAACTAGAATTATTCCAACTCAATCATGATTTTAAATCTATTCACATAACCATGGCACACATATACCTATGGCATAAATATTTCTAAACATGAAATCATGATTTTTTACTTTAGTCATGCAAACTTGCAAATGGGATTTTAAATCTAACCTAGCTATGTACCACATGTGTCATCATATAATTCTTGTTAACAATATAGACCTAACATGTTTTTCAATTATGCAAAATATCAATCATAGCCTAGTCATATTCATAAGTTCGCAAAGAGGTTTTCTAGTACAAAAGTATGGCTTAATATATAGATCATGATGCCAAATTTTCAACATAATTTCATATGAATTATAATAACCCAAATTTGTTCCAATTACACACAAAATGATTTTTGTACAGAAATACACATTATGATGGCATAGTAGCAAAACCACAAACTTGCATGAATTTCAATTAAAGAACTACATACATGTAGCTTCAACATGAATTACAAACTTTGCGAATATCCAAACGTATATTTGCATAAAACTACCGCAAACATGTAGTTTTTATAATGAATAACATACTTTGCGAATATCCAAACGTATACTTGCATAAAGCAAACATGTAGTTTTTATATGAATAACATACTTTGCGAATATCCAATCGTTATACAATATTCCAAATCGATAAGAATCATAGTAACGCACAAATATGAATTACTTATCACCACAAATCAAGTGTACAAACCAACACAGTTATTTATTCATACCAAAATAATACTCTACTTACAATCGTGTGGCGAATTCTCCAATTCAGGAATTTGGAGATGCGACTCCTTTTGACGTAGGCGTTGATTTGATTTGTTTAAGTTGCTTTATGCTTTAGAATTTGCCTCCTAATCTTCTCTCAAATTGGTGGCTACTCCTAGTCGTTCCTCAGCAGCAAGATGGCCTCATTCTTATTTTTTTTTTTGTGAGTTTAGGTTAGGTTTGAGTTGTATATATAGAATTTTAGGATTAATTTAGGCCGTTGATTAATCCTAGAAATGACCATAACCGTTCAGTCAGGATAGAGTTATCCTATTGACTCAGCCATGAGTCAGAAATGAC
The DNA here is from genome assembly GCA_030737875.1 of Allium sativum. Classification (NCBI taxonomy): domain Eukaryota; kingdom Viridiplantae; phylum Streptophyta; class Magnoliopsida; order Asparagales; family Amaryllidaceae; genus Allium; species Allium sativum. The sequence continues at coordinate 828,411,727 of CM060913.1, forward strand.
TCAGCATTGACTCAGCGATGAGTCAGAAATGACTCAGCGTATTAAATGTTCACCAATTCAAACGTAAATACGTATTTAATAGATACATTTTCCCCTTTACCGTATTAATTACCCATATATAAATATTTATTTATATATGAATAAATATTTTCTTACCTTTAATTTGTTATAATTAAAAATTGGAGAAGGCCAAAAAAAACCATCCTTGACAACCAAAAATGCGCAACGTACGCTACATGATGCGTACACGTCATATATATATATATATATATATATATATGCGTATATGTATATATATATTATATATATATTCATTATTTTCTGTATCTTCCCAATTACCCATTTTCACACTAAACCACTTTTTGAACTGCGTTCACACTAGGCTATTTTAAGCCATTCCCCTAAAACAAAAATAGGGCGCTGGCGGGGATCGAACTCTGTACCTCTTGTATGCAAGTCATGTGTTCCAACCAAATGAGCTACTAAGTCTTTTGCTTACAAACCCTAGAACAATGCTAAACATTATTCGTTTCCCATTCTTTTTTTTTTTCATGTTTTGCTGCGATATTTAAATTAAAGATATCTTCTTCACACGTTATCCGTTTTGCGTAAACTCAGACTCTATTTCGCGTATTTTTCCGAGATGAACACAATGGCGTATCCCGTTTCCCTTAATTCTTTGATTTGAAATTAATTATACTTTAATTTATGACTCTCACTGTTATAGAATACACGGGGTGTTACAATTCACATATGCAGGATTTATATACATGAATTATTACCGAAGACTGTACAGTTTAAAGATGTTAAAGATTCAAAATTCAGAAATGTTTCAAGACTCATGAGTATTCAAGATTTGAAGGGTTCAAGATAAATATAGTTATAGAGTCTAGATTATGTAAGACTCTGAATAGCACTCCAGGTTCAAATTCAAAATAATTTCAAATTCTGTTTTCAACTTCTATCTTCAATCTCTTTCTTCTCTAATTTACTTTCTATTTTAATTTGATTTTAAACTTAAGTTTTATAAGTTTATACTTTGTAAGTTTTATATATTTATATTTTATATACTTTATATTTATATAGCTTTAAACTCTATAATTTTATAAATTTGTTTATATAGTTTATATTTATGTTTTCATATGATTTTCTACTTTATAGTATTTATTTATAACACTATATTTTAATTCAAGAATTTCCAGAATATATATATACATTGAAACACATGAAAAATATTAAATTTCAATTTTGTACATGTATATGTCCACACACACACACACACACACACACACACACACATATATATATATATATATATATATATATATATATATATATATATATATACACACACACACACACATGTGTCAACATATAACTGTCATTTTTTCAAAATTGAAAGGAAGTGTCTTTTTACTATTTGTGACGGTTCAGAAACGTTGGAACCTTTCAAATGTTATAAATAGGGGTTGATTTCGAATTTTTTATTACTTCTTCTTCTCCATCTTCATTCCCTTTCATTACACCATTATTTTTTATTATTTTTATGATTTCTACACCTATACTCTGCCGAATTCAATTCTGTTTTTATTAAACTTTCTCTCTCTACACCCTCTACTCATTACTCTCTGAATCAAGTGCTCTTGAAGAGTTATAGGGCGGTTTGAAATTGTTTGAGTTGTGTAAGAAATCGGTGGTATCCCTTGTGGCCATGAAATCAAGGACGGGTAATCGGTGGTATCCCTTGTATCCGTGAAATCAAAGAGGTTGGAATCGGTAGTATCCCTTGTAGCGGTGGAATCAAGGAGGTTGTAATTGGATATTGATATAGTAATAAAACTCTGCGTAATCCAGCGTTGCGTGAGACTAGACGTAGGAGCAATTCCCAAACCCAGTATAAAATCCGGTGTGTTCTTTCCTTTTCAGCACTTTACTTTTGTTTATATTTGTGTTTGTGATTGATTCCGTGTCTGTGATTGTCTCTGTGGTGTTTGATTCATATAGTAGTTCACGTAAGTTTTAGATTTTGTTTGAATTCTCAAAAACACTATTCACCCCCTTCTTTGTTTTCCCTTAACGATCCATTCCGCAATCCCTAACAGGACATTAACCTATTAACTCGCGTAGTGTCTGAGCATCTCAGATGTGACGAGTGTTGGACATTAACCAATTAACTCAAGTAGTGTCTGAACATCTCAGATGCGACGGGTGTTTGACATTAACCAATTAACTCGTGTAGTGTCTAAACATCTCAGATGCGACGGGTGTTGGACATTAACCAATTAACTCGCGTAGTGTCTGAACATCTCATATGCGACGGGCGTTGGACATTAACCAATTAACTCGCGTAATGTCTGAATATCTCAGATGCGACGGGTGTAATTAAATCGTGTAGTGTCTGAATATCTCAAATGTGATGGGTGTTGGACATTAATTAATTAACTCGTGTAGTGTCTGAACGTCTCAGATGCGACGGGTGTTAGACATTAACTAGTTCACTTGTGTAGTGTCTGAATGCCTCGGATGCGACAAATCTTAGACTTTTGCCCAAGAAGGGGCACAAAATTCAAAGTCCTTCCCAAGTGGGGGAATAACAACAAAGGTCCTTTTCATAGAAAGGGCAACTTCTCCATAGTAGAGATCAGTGATACTCAGTGAAGCCTATCATGTCGATTCAGTTGGCAAGAGAAGACGAAAGTTGGATTATAAACGACCTCTCCATAGTAGGGGCATCCAATGGAGTATCCTATGTTAGAACTGATCGACAAAGAAGATGAACATTGAGCACCAAAATACTTCCCACAGTGAAGGATAAAGACCTCCCAGACAGGGGCACAAATATCCAAGACTTCTCCAAAAGGAAGCAGAAAATAAATCACAAGTTGTAGCAGTGAAAAAAGGGCACAACCGGTGTTCGCTTAAAAAGCGTGTTTTGCTTTGGTAAAAATTCAATGACGAAGCAAGTTCGTAAAACAAGCAATTTAGCATGGATTGTCCGCAACCATTCCAATAAAAATCGAGTACAACCAATTCATCGCAAATTTCACTTATTCTACGCGCTCAAGTCTAAGTTAAAGCTAGGGCAATCATACACTAGCGCGGCGTTATCAGCAACAAATGCTCAAATTCAAAACCGGAGCATTTGTTATGCAACAAAATCCCTACAATAAAGCATTTCAAGAATGAATTTGGGTTCGAATTATCACCAACAAACTTGAGTGCTCAAATCTAATAGCTTATATACCAGAAAATAAAAACACTCTGGTCTGTTTTAAATGTTAGTTTACGATCTATTCATGTGCATCTAAATATTAACAACAGTTTCGAAACCTGCAATTTTTCACAAACAAAAATACAAGCTTCGAGCGGTAAATGTTAACCCTGTTGAAAACACGGGTCAGAAATAACTAGTCAAAATGCACATGTAATAGACATTTAATGTTTATGCGTCACAGATTGGTGTTGTTTTAATATAATGGACCAGTCGGTCTCAATTCCATGGGTCGGTCGGTCTCAGAGCTATGGGTCGGTCGGCGTTAATTAGGTCGGCCGGTCATCCCCACAACAGCTGAATCATTTGGCCACATTACAAATAGTGGGTCAATCGAGCTCCTCCTTCATGAATCGGTCGACACTAATACAAACATATGGAACGACACATTATCAACAACCATGGATTAGCGTCTCCATGGCAAAAGTGTTCCTTCTTATACAATGAAATATAACAACTTGTCATTGTACAAAAAGAGAAGACTTGAAGCATACACTAGAAATCTAGTTGGTCATGCACTAGAAATCTAGTCGGTTGCACTAGAAATATGGTCGGTTGTGCATTCTTTATTGAGAAAGTTATATATACATGAAGTGACTTCCATTTACGCATGGCAAGCTTATTCGATTATATGTTAATATAGAACACAATATGTTGACGCTTGCACGTGTGGTCCAAAAGATCTATTTATATAATAAAGTAAATTGTTTGCATGCGCGGTCTTGTTTCCCAAAATGGGTTCAACATTGTCAATTGGTGAGCCGATACATGCTAAACTCTATGCATACGTGGCAGCTACAAGAAAGCATGAGGTTGTGTATATCAATATAAGTAACGTGCCATGCAGGAACAACATGGGTTAGTCGTCATGTATATGTGTTCAACATAATGCCACTTGGTTCGGTTGCAACTAATATAGGTTAACATGACAAAACATGAAGAAGCTATTTACACGAGGACAACATATATACGGATCATTGGAGTTATATTTTAATGGCAGTAATGTTAATAGAAGGGATCAACCATAAATATAAGGTGCCGCGTCAGCTTTATGGGTGGAAGTATTTTGCAAGAATGGGTCGGCTGTAGTTTTATGTGATGGCACTTCTGTAAACGTTGGCATGGGTCGGCTCAAGGGAAAAAGCGATGGCAAAGTGGTTATTTACGGGTCGGTATTCAATTAAAATATGGGTTGGCTTTCCACGTGGTCGGTCTGCAAAGTGAAAAACACATGGACCAGTATCAAACTAAAGTGTGGAATGGTACTATAATTACTGCATGGATCGACATTAAAATATCATGGGTCAGGAGGTGGCACATTAGTAATAATATGGGTCCGTATGACAACTGTAACCAGCTGTAAAGTGTGGATCGGTTATAAATCCCAGTGGAATTTTCGTAAATAAGTTTGAGGCCGACCCAAAACCTGTACATCGTAATTACAACTCTGCCACTACCACCAAACTACATATATAAATACTCCACTTCTCAACCATTCAAGGGACCAATTTTTGAGACCTCGAAGGGCTGTCCAAATCATTTCTCCACCACTCTCAAGCACTCCAATCTCCATTAAGGGCTTCTCAAGCTCACTCCATCTTCCACCAACAACAAATGGATAAAATCTTCTCTAAACTCCATTAGAAATTGTTCAAGTTCAATTCAAGCTTCTCTAATCTCCATCAATCCTCTCTAATGCCTAAATCTAACACAAAACCGTCATGGAATCAAGGAAAATCACTCAAGTGTTCAAGTGTTGAAGATATTCATCAATCTCCACCATACTTAGAGAGATCAAACCATTCCTTTGATATATTCAAGTGAGATCTAAATCAAAGAGAGAGAAATGTCATAAAATGAGTGAAATGTATAAAGCTGTGTACTTTGTAAACTCAAGTATGATAATGAGAAGTGATTCCATAGTGGACATAGGTCTAAATTAACTGAACCACTGAAAATTCCTTTTTCTTTACTTTTTGCTCTTTATTTTGTGTTTGTGACTCCTTAATCTCAAATCATACCATTTGGTGAAGTGCCCCAAGAGCACATGTGGTGTTGTGGCCATTTTTTGGTTTCAACAATGAACATGATTAAAATTGATGTGATTTATTAGGAGGATCAATGCATAATAGTTTGCTAAAATTATTTAAATAATTTTAGTATTATGTAGTTAATTATAATATATGATATTAATTGTAAAATATTTAAATAGAATCCAAAAGGGCTTCGTAAATGATCACATAAATTTCGAAGTGTAGGCATTTGAAGTAAAAAAAACATAAATTAGTCATTCTGTAGTATTTGTAAGAAATTTCAGTTAATTAAATTTATTTAAATAGTCTAATTTTTTTATTATGTAATTAATTTAAACACATGGATTTAAATGTAAAATGATAGGAGCAAACTGCTAAATTTATATAAATAATCGTATAAACTTTGGCATGTCCATATTAAAATGTAAAATGACATACGATCTAAAGTGATTCAAGAGAATGAATAAACAGATGTGAAGTTATAAACTAATTTAAAAATAAAATATTTAATTAAAATCTATTAAATAATAGTAAAGCAGAAGAATTTCTAGCTCTCTCCTTGATTCTCTCAATTATCTCAATTGCCCTTAATTCTCTCATTTCTCTCAGTTCTCCTTAAAACTCGAAAGATACTTTTATTAAATCAAAATAATACAACAATATAAATCTCTATTTATCTCCGTTCAGCTTAAAAACTTAAACATATTAATTTAAAATTTAACACCATATTTCACGGAAAAGCCTAATTTCCTTTATCTTTGTACGCAGCTACTCACTCCTTCATACGATCTCTCCATCTAAGCTTTTTCCCCTCTAAACCTAATTTCAATCATGGATCGGTGACTCTTCAAATAGGCGGTGATTACCGCTACTCTCGCTTCTCTTTTTTCTCCGTTTCAATCATGCCTGCCGAATATCTTCCAACCCTCAATTTAGGGTTTTCCTGACAATCGCGGATTTGCTTTCTTCCGCTTTTCTTCTTTCTCCATTTCGGCCCAACCTACGTAAGAACTTCCTCCCTAGACTTCACTGTGTGCCTCTCTTTCGTCATATTTACTCCCTCCTACTACTATCTTCATCCCGTCGGAGTCATATTCCTCTCCAGAAGACAGGTCAAATTTGATTCACTGTCCTTGATTTCCTTTTAGAATCATATTCCTACAAATTTCATTCACTGTGAGCGGTATTAAAAGTTTTTCCCCTTTTTGTTTAAAATCTAATCTACTAATTTAATCAACTCTGATCCTTTACTGTGTTATATGACATAAGTTGAATTATTGGTAATTAAAATTGGTATGTGTTTTAGTTTTGTTTATGCAGTGTATATTATTTTCTGTAGCCTTATTTCATGTTACCATAAGTGGGAATTTCTACCATGCCTGCTGTCATAGTAGGAGACACTACCTTCATTGAAGCTTTTGGACACTGTAGTCACGGAAATTTATCATTGTCCACTGCTTCTACTACCTATTATATTTCAAACAAGTACATATATAGCTTTTGATTACTTTATATACTGCCAGTAACTATGTTGCTTCCTGAAACTTAGAAGTACATGGCTAGAGCTTCTGATACCTTATCACCTACATGTAAAATTACTTTATTGATAAATCAGTAGGTCTACTTCTGATTACTTTAAATGTTTCTTCATCGGTATTTTTTATTTATAGCAGATTACTTTAGATTACACTCGAAAACTATTTAAAATACGAGAAATCATGCCATAGTTAGATATGTAATTTCCATTATACATTTCATGATTTTTTCAGAAGTCTTCCAATTAATTATATTGTTTCCTAAGAGAACATAATTACCCAAAAAGAAAATAAAGCTTTTTCTTAAATATATACGAAGATTTATTAATTGAGTTTAAATCTATGATTATTATTTTATTTGATTATATGACTATGAATATGTATCATAATTTTGTTAATATTTCATTCGTTCATGTTTCAGGTAAAGTGAACTTTGATGCAGCTGGATGGGCAATGACCATATTGCATTTGGCTATGGTATTTTTTTTGCATGATACGTGCAGTTTTGGTCTCAATAGATCATACATTTTTTAGTTGTTAATTATTCAGATGGCTTGATTTTTGGCATGTTGCATTGATAGTAATTAGCTCCTCTTTAGTTGAAATAGATGCATTCAGCACTCAAATGTAAGCTTATAAAATTTTGAAATTAAACAAATATCATTAGTTCTATGCATGAAACTGAATACTTCTATAATGTAAATTAAACCGACATAATGTTGATGTGTACTAATTTTTTATTCCTATCAATTGTTCTTACAGGTTACTTTGCCCTCAACCCTTCACATTAGGTGAGCTTCTCATGCAACTTTATTTCTTTAGGTATATATTTTTGTCTTCATTTTATAGTAGGAAAATACATCCTTATCTTTGCATCTTGGTTTTGCACTCCTTCACAGTTCTCAAATGTCATTTGCAATATTATGTATTTCATTTCTAGAATTTGAATTTAAAATCTCACTATTATATTGGAAGGATGCTTGGGTAAATAGCATATGCGTTTCGTTGCATTGAAAAGGTTTATAATTCAAGTAGTTCTTTGTAAAAAAGCATTAAAAACTGTTTTTTTTTCTTTGCTTGAAATCTGTAATACGTTCATCAGGCTCATCAGCTAAAATTTGAATATCATTATGGAAAAGATGTTACTTTAAGAAGAATCCACTAAGATGATGTTGATGATGATATGTGAGAATTGGACATTAGGTTTAGTTGTAATCTCCTTGAATTTTGAGCAAGATTCTTCTACCTAGATTTTAAATTTAGACGATACTTAGTAGACTAAAGTATATAGTAAGGTTAAACTATATACGATTCATAGCTACTCTTGAAGATAGATCAAGTCCGTTAAATTGACGAGAAAAAAGAACAAATAAAATGTTATTTCAGCTATAATCTGTATGCTTATCCTGTTAGACTCTGAATGTTACATGCATAATTTTCGAAATACATAACCCAAAGTCAATTGTCTCCTTTTCACATTGAACATTGAATAATAGTATTTGGAATGACGTATGATAAATTGTCATGTTATAGTATAAAATTTTGAATTGATGCTTAAACTTTGTAAATGCTTACACGAAATGTGATAACATAGGCTTATTTATATAATTAACAAACATCATTTTTATTCGTATTTTCTTTGTGATTATTTTTAAACATGAATACTTGATATAAATGAGAATTAATCTCGACACACCCAAGCAATAATAATAAAAAAAGAGCGAGTGAGTGTTACCTTCCCATTTTTTGCATTTATAATTTTGACATTTTGTTTTTCCCTTGATAAAGAATGATTTTGCATATTATTTGAGTTTAGACTATGAGTGGTAATGCTTAAATTTTTCCATTTTCTTTCTCCATCCATATGTCATTCCTTTTATTAAGGTAATGGATCAAAGTAGTAATTTTTAGCGTTCTCATATTTTGCTTCTTTTAGTAGTTTTCAATACATATTCAACTACTTCGAAAGGAAATTTCACGTGTACTTCGTCATTTTTCTTGAAATTCGCAACTGATTAATTTCATACTTTCCCTTTCTCAAATTATTAACCTTTAACGTTTTGTGTAGAAAATGAAGAAATGTAAATTAGTAATGTGCTTAATTATTTTCTATCAGCGTTAAGCATATGATCTTTAGTTGAGCTAATTATAATTATAAGACAAAGATAAATTGAATGTTTTTTGGTAGTTAGCTCTTTATTATTACAATCGTGATAGATTCCATTTACTGTATAATAATAATAATAATTTATTGCTATTTTATGATATTTTTTTAAAGACATTTTTCCTTATATATCCACATGATTCGTCGCAAATTAGAACAAATAATTGCATGTTATGACCTATCTTTAAAAAAACAAGAAGAAATCATGCATATATAGAAACATTTGATAATTTTAAACTGTTCTGTTTTCTCTTTAAAGGAGGAAAATTGCTGGCTATGGAACTATGCCAGTCCTGCAAGCGCAACAAGGTGATCCAAGCTCTTCTAAAGCATTATAGATAGGGTGCTGCTGTCTGCCCAAAAGTATAAAGAGAACACAAAAGTATAAGTATTAAGTGGATAAATTTTGTGGAAGAGTGGAAAATATAGGTAATTTGTTCACTTCAAGTTTATTTAATACTATTTACTAAAAAAATCCATTGTAGAACAAATTGTTTTCCAACTGCTAGCATCTTCGGACTCACATTATTCGATCTAAAATTTATACTGCTATTGATTCCCTATATCTATATATACATGTTTGTATATATGGATAGTCTATTAGGACACAAGTCGCACAATAGATAGTTCATGACACAAGTAAGTCTCAACTAGTTGGTCTCATTTTATTTTAAATTTTAATTTAATGAGCAGTATAGATCCTAGATTAATGCTTATTGTGCAACAGATAAGTAACGTGTTGAAGTATATAAGTGCTCAAGTAACCATTCAATCACTGAGGTATATGTGTTTAAGTATTCATATATTAAGCATTAATACATTAATCCTTTTTCCAGTATTGGGATTTAGTTGTGTCAGTCTCTTTATAGTCCTTTCACTAAAATTCAAAGGCTTCAAAAATGTGTCACTATTTAATATTATTTCCCTTGCGCATATGTCATGTTTATGTAACCATTGCATATTTGGTTAAGATGTGGATATAAATGAGTTTTCTAGCATGTATATATCTCGGGCATTCCTTTTTTTGTTAAATTGTTTCATTTTTTATCCAAATGAAAATAGTTCCTTTGGATATGCTTGGGCTGTGTAACATGTGGGTACATACCATGACTTCCCAATTTATCAACAACTTTTTCTATCTTATCCAACTGAAAATAGTTCGTACAGATATGCTTCGGTTTTGTAACATGTAGATACATATCATGACATCCCAATTTATAGACTACGTTTTCCATTTTTATCCAAATGAAAATATTTTGTATTCATTCATATGCTTTGTAAGAAAGAGTCCACATATTTCCCAAGGACAGATATTTAGCAATATTCCTTCATTCAATTGATATTATTTTGATATAAGAATCATTTTTTATTTTTTCCTTCTTGATGAATAAACCTGCAAGCTTTTCTACATGTTTAATGTAGATACATTAAGATATAAATTATATATTCGTGTTGTAGAACTACCCGATCGATGGGTAGAGTTACGTCTCTTACTACTCTACATACGCTGCTACAATTGCATGTGGAGCATCACGTTACATGTTCTACTAAATAATTTTTACAAATACTTTCCCTAAATGTTAAAATAGGCAAAAGAAAGACTTACTGATATATACCATAGAATATTAATTTATTTTTGGCATGGCATTAACTTTTAACTTACTGTCTTAAGTTACATGCGGCGATAATAATTTAATTATTTTCTAAATGAACACTTAAATTATTGCACCTAATTAAATTTTTTATGTGCTTAATGGTGTGGTTGGTTATCTAAACTGATTAATTTGTGATGCTCTTTAAGATTATGTATACAATTTTGTTCGATTATTGTATTTTAATTAATAAGAAAAAGAAAGTAGAAAATTTATTCATCACACATACATATTAAACACTTACCTCTTGCTTTTCTTTTACTTTGATTTACTAAAGTATCATGGCCTGCAAAAAAAAAGTTGGAAAAGATTTCAAAATATAAATTTACACTACTGGCTAGGAAGCTATTACATAGTTCTATAATTAACTGGATTACTGCCATTACCATACATAACACACACACGTTACCTGTATGTATGTATGTGTGTGTGTGTGTGTAGGCTAGGACACCAAATTGGTTAGCAATGCATTTCCTCCCTGATGCAGGCTGTCTTTATTTCCTGAATGCAATTCTACCATGGACAGGTACTATGATCGAGACTTTAAAAACTAAAATTATCCAGCTTTTGTTTTACTTAACAGTTTTTATAATCATCTATGAATTATCCGAGAAAATCCCTTAACTTTTTAAAAGCATTTAATCATACCATCATGACCAAATCTGATTACAGTGTCCATGATCAGCTATCCAAATTTGTTACTGTGGCATTTGAACACAAATAAAATTGATAAATAATTCATACTGATTATAGCTCTCTTTCAGCCATGCCAATTCTTACCGCTACGATTTACTGATATACATTATAATTTATGGTATTATTATATTCGAAGCATTTTAATTGTCAAACATTTTTTCTCTTATATGGTTACTTTTGAGGTAATTAACATAACTATTTTCTTTTAACCTTAGTAACTTTTATGCTACATAACTATTACCATAATTTATTAAACTTTTTAATTTACGCTGTTCATTTAGGTACCACCTATTATACTAAAATTGTTTTAATCCAGACGTTTGTACCTACAACATAAATTTCCTCAACTACTGACTGCAACTGTTGGTTCAGATTTAGGATCTGTGATACAGCTTATATACCAACGTCTTACAAACCAATTATGCTTAGAAGTTTTGAGTTCCTAACATCAAATGGTAACTTTTTCCCAAATAGCGAGCCATTAGAATAAGTGAATGAGTACATGCTTTTTAAATGGTTTTTGTTGTTTAGTGGTTGGAATTGTTTCCTAAGAATGAATTATAAATCCCTGTTGTTTATGCAAAGTTTGAATAACTTATATGTGTTGTTTCTGTGGTTGTTGCAATTATTTTAGTCAAATGGAAAAAAAGAAATTGATAGCTTATCTTATTCTCTATATGACTAGCTGCATAATATTATGTAGTTGTTTCATTCATATTTTTCTATAATTTAGTCTGTTATGGCACTTTGTCTAGGCATTTGTTATTATGTTATCAGGTTGGCCACTCAACCATTTTCAAAGTGTGCATTTAATGGATTCAACATTTGTACAATTTAGTTATCCAAAATATTTAATTAACGATATTAGTAATCAATAATTGATGTAAGAGTGAATGATGGACTCATACTATTGTCGCTTTTGCGACAGATGTAAACCTGAGAATTATTATCTAGCTCAAGTTCCTGCAAATAGTTTGAAGCTAAATAATAGCTTTATACATTGATATAGATTCGAATTTATATATAGTTAATTTTATTTCTTCATAAACTACTCGATCTTGATTTATTTTAAACTTCTAGCTATGAATGGTTTGGCTACCTTCCATATTTTCTACAGGTTAAAGCAAAGCCTTTTAGTATGTATTCTTCTGGAGGATTGATTTGATGAATAATGAATCAAAGTACAGCTCTCTCTACTTTCCCTATGGACAACGCTGTAGCCTTTTTTATTTTACATGGATTATTTTTCCTATAAAACATAACTTACTATCTATGTGACTTTTTATATCCAATTGTCAGTTTTTCGCTTCCTTTGTTGTGTCTGTAATGCTCAGAATGGGAAGCTCAAGCTCTTTATGTCATACGGATATAGCGGGTTGTCAAAAAGATGTAAGATTTCAATGTCAAAACCAAATCGGACAATTCAATGATAATTATATTGAGTTCCAGGTATGCTTACTATGCTTCGAGTTTTATTTTCACTACTAATATTAGTTTACTTGGTATGGACTATACATAGCTGCTGAAAAGTTATGTGCATCGGCAAATTTTTAGGCCTAACTGCAATGGAAAATATATAGTGCAGATGACTTTTTTGTGATTAGTTATTCTGTAAATCATTTTAACATATATGACTCAAAATAGAAGGAAGGTTTATGAACATATAACATAATAAAGTTGGAATAAGGTTGAATAGTAGAAAATCTTAATTTAATTTATACGTACTTCATTCTTATTTCAAATCATAATTTGTTCATTTTGAAAAAATGTATGCAATAATAAGCTACAGTTATGTTTATCATGGGTAAGCAAGATTTCTTTACAGTTTGATTTTTGTATTCAAGCAAACAGAATTATATCATTATGGTTATAACATAGTCTCGGCATTTTACTGTGATAAGGGAATAAAAATTTATATTTCCATTGTTGATGAGCTTACCAGCTTACCAGCAACACGCTTATATAGCAAGAGAATAATTTCCCATCCTTTTGTAGACTAATAATAAATTACAATGCCTTTAATCTTATATTAAACTTTAAGAACCAAAGTTTCAATCAAAATGTTCATACGCTAGCTGATAACTATCTTAAATTTAAATGGTAGTTTCAAGTGATAGGTAGTGCATTGCACTAATTTATTGTTGATTGTTTAATATATGTTAAATGTACCATTTAGGATAATACATAGCAACGAACGCCAAAATATGAAAATAAACTATTATATGCTGAAGCATGGAGAAAATGACCTAATACAAATTCGGTAGGTTATTTTCTGCTTTTACATCAAATATCAACCTTCCTAATTTTGATACGTTAGCTTTCGTGATTTGTATTTGTGGTTTGTGATATTTACAAAGCTTTTATGCTTATGAAGAAACATCCTTCAAATGCAATCTGCTTTTTTTATATCAGGATTTACTGTTTTTTGATTGGTTTACGCAGTGATTATGTGTCTAAACATTGAATACTTTTTGAATAACTATAGTCAAACTTATTTTATATGTTTTATGTGCAAAATAAATAAATTAATTCAGTTTATTTTGTAGCAAAATTTTGTATTTTGAGATATGTTCATTTGTTGTCAACAATGTACTATACTGAAGATGAATTTTAAACCAGTATAATTAGAACATGAGTTCCCTACAATTATATTAAAAAAATCAGTGTTTATAGGATAAGATTTGTTTACTATATAACTTGCGTTGACTGGCATAGTCTTTTTTGGTTAACAAGGAAAGCATTTTAACAATTTGAATAATTTCTTCCTTTATGTATGAGTAATTGCTATATATATTAGATAAATTATTTCCTTTTTCCCTAAATTTTTACCAATTTATTAAATGTATCATTAATCATGTGAAAATTTTGCATTATATTTATGCTATAATAACCTGCTTTCATGTAATCGTGTATTGCATTAAAGAGAGGAGTTTTAATAAATTCCTGTTTCATTACGGACACAACAATATTTCTCTCACATTATTTATTTTTTGAATTGCTATTTAAGTTTTATGTTTCACATCTACGGTTTTCATCGATAGCTGCTATACCGAAATCAAGCTGGTTCTTTTGCATAGTAATACAGCACTTTCTTTTTTCTTCCACCTTGCTCAGATTAAGAAAAACGTTTCTCGCGTGCTTCATACACCAGCTACAAACCTCTTTAGCTTTATCTAGGTATGTTTATATGTTTTACATCAAGCTTTTCAGACAACATGAGTGAACTGTGCAATTTGATAGCCGGATTGTTTTGAATAAACGACTTAGAAGAATACATGTCAACTCCGTTGGTTTGTCCAGAAAATATTAGAAACATTGATATAACGTGGGATAGCTCTGTAATCTCAGTAATTTTCTTTCAAACCCTGATGATTCTTAATATATCAGAAAACTATTCCCTAAAAATTTATAACCTATATATTACAAATACCTTTTGTTCATTACAAGGGATAACTTATATAGGGAACAGACCTAATTAGCTATTTGGTTTTGCTTAAAATTTAAGTGACAGTGAATACGCGCTTCCTAAGTAGCTATAAGCTATTTGGTATCGTTTTCAGTATAACAAAATATGTTAGTCAAACTGTATGCGAACTTAATAGCTAACTAATGCTATCATCCTGCCTGTTTTTTTTTGCACAACATTAGTTTTTTTATTTCTGTAGCTTATAGCTGAGATAAAATCAGTTTTCCCCTTAACATGTATATGTAGCACACATGTTTGTTTCGGTTTCTAATCCTCCAAAAACAAACGTTGTGCAAGCTGCTTTCAATCTATGTTATTCTTTAACTTATTATTCACTGAATTTTTGTCGCTTCTAATATCTGTTCTATTTTTGGAATCGCAGGCCATTTCAACATACTAGGCAAAGAAAGTAACACTGTCCAACCAAGGAGATTCTGAAGAATGCATTGTACTTGCTGCAGTTTAACACATTCATGTGTCATGCTTTTACGTGCAAATAAATAATACTAAGTACTTTAATTTTTTTACTTCATCTGTGTTATTTATATCTTCAATCACTTGGTCTCTTAATTATGACTTCATTAAGTTTGTACGTACACACAGATATGTATGTTTGATATATGATTTTTTGTACATTTTTTCAAATTGTTTAATATTTGTTATCCTTTTGTTACTCTTTAGTAATATAAGTTAACTTCTTACATTGTTGACTGAGTTGTAGATTACTTCTCGGGTATATGGAATATTATCTTACAACGACTTTCAATGCACTACACATCAAAACGAAAAGAGCTTTATATTTCTTTAGTGATAGTCATTGAGTTTTTTAAACCTTATTTATGTTTATGTATTTCAGTGTGCGTTGAAGGAAAAAATTAACTAAAAATGAATTTTTTGGAAATGAATTGAGCATGAAAGAATGTTTGATGCGTTCATTTTTATTATTTCCTCTGTAATCAAAACGTTTGATATAGTGTTCCCATTTAGCAAACGAAAGGTAGTGTGTTTTAACCATTTTATCTCAATATGTTAATTATAACATGTCGATAAATATAAATAAGTCAATATTATTTATATATATGTAGATGATACCTATTATTAAGTTGATTTTCGTTGTTGTCTCAAGTAACATTTTAAACTCAATATGTGCACACTTTTAATGCCCCTTTTCCACAATTCAAAAGCTCGCAATAACTTTTCTCGCCTCCCTTTCTAATGCCCCTTTTCGTTATTTTCTTCCTAGCTCTGAATATTCCATTCTCCTTCGAAATATACAGTAGATCGCGTCGCTACTCAGACCAGATATACCCGTTCCTGCTATCTGCATCGCCGAACCCTTGAATCCGAAAGTCCAACTTCCCATCTTGCAATCCTAACCCTAACTTTGCGTCGCTTTCGTCATATTCACTCCCACCTGCAACCATCTTCATCCCGTTAGAGTCATGTTCCTCAAGACAAGTGAAATTTGATTCAATGTCCTTGCTTTCCCATTAGAATCATATTCCTACAATTTTGATTGACTGCAAGCGGTATTCAAAGTATTTCCCCTTTTTATTTATAACCTAATCTACTAATTTAGTTCTTTGTTTAATCAAATCTGATATTTTACTGTGTTGTATGACATAAGTTGAATTATTGGTAATTAAATTTGGTATGTGTTTTAGTTTGTAAGAATATTTCATACTGTTCGCCCTTTGATATTTGTAGCAAGTGATTTAGCGTAATTATTTGCTTATTTGTGCTTGATTTTCTCAGCTGTAGAGTAAAATATTTGACCATTGTTGTTTCTATGGTTGTCCTACAGGTACTTCTACATGATTTCGCAGTGGGCGGCTACTGCAATTCATATCAATGGTTGGGGCATAGTTGAAATTGTTATATGAGGAGGCAACATGCCTAAAAGACGTGCGCTCCACAGAAACCAAATCCTTATTTGTACACTCTTTACTATCATTTGAATTCACTATCTCTACATTATGATCTTTATAATATATTTGTACAAAAATAAAATTTGCAAGATATAGGTGACATAGTACTATATTCATTATTCACTTTGATGATTTATTTATATTTTATTTTTTTGTTCTGTTTAATTCTGAAAAGAAATATGTATAATGACTATTGTATATGTTTTGCTTCAAATAAGGGTGCTCAGAGGTTTGCGGTCTATGTCGAACCAGATTAGCATGTCGTTTTGTTGCATCATATGGTGCTTACTTTTCTAAAGGTGTTCTTTTTTTATGCTTGCTTATTTATTGTTGTATGTAGTGTGGAATGTACTGTAGACTCACCTTAGTGTGTGTGTTTGTGACTTTCATACCAATGAATGTAATTATCAGTTTTCAAATGTGTTCACGAGTGATAGGTCCAGATCTAGACGGACTGGCCAGAGCAGAACTAAGATCGAGAGGACCTGAAGTAAGTAGATTTTGTCCGACTATCTTAACCAAAGTTGGAATCGATTCTTTTCTTGGTTAAAATGTCCATTTTAATATTTCTTTATGCAATTAAATCTAGCGGCATTTCATACACTTGGGGTTTCGGATTACCTTTATTCTAAAGATTCACTCCAGCTTTTATTAATAAATTTCACATTTTACAGATTTCAAATTGATAACAAGCTGAATAATTTGTTCTGAGCTTCCTTATAGGAAATATGTAATTCAAGAGGTAAGAATTTATTATCTTTTACTACTGAATTTCACTTTCAAGTGATAAATTAGCGCTTACTTTTGTCTTAGTTTATTCCTCTCAAATTCGAAATAAGATTCATACCAGTTCCTATCATTTTAAAGAATACCAAAGCTACAGTATCTTTTATATTACCTTTATTCTAAAGATTCATTTCATATATAATTTTAGAGTTTATAGGTTTCAGATTTATTCAATCTAACTTTATGATATAGTCTTACTAAGATTAGCATATAGAACAGTTACATATTACAAGCCCACCTGGACTCTTTATTTACTTTTATATTACAGGTTTCAAATTACTTTTCAAATTTTTAGTGTTTTAAATCTCTAATTTTAGACTTTTTATTTACTGCAAATGCATAATTTTAGAGGCCGACATATAGAAACATGTAATGGAGAGAAAACAATACATAATTTGTATTTTATAATACGGTATGAGAGCCATTTTGTGAATACATGACTATTCGCTTTATACTATCAAAGATAAGTACGCTGCATTAGCCAGAAAAAAAAAAAAAAGAAAGAAAGAAAGAAAGATAAGCACGCTGTAATAGTGTGGTAACGAGTTGCAATTCATAACTTAAAACAAATACAGTTATTTGTTATCTATGATTTGTTGTTGGGATTAGAATAATACCAATGTTCTCAGTTCAGTGCAGTGTTCTGCTCAAAATAAGTTCATTTGTGTATAAGAAAAGGAGTATACATGTCATTCATTAGACAATAAGATATTATACATACAACAAGTGAAGTCATTTTAGTGGAATACTATGATATGTAGATACGTACTTTTGATTTTCTCAGTTAGTATTGTATTGCTGTGTCTAACGAGTGTAATGTATCTGCACATAGAGCAAGGGGAGAATAAGAAGACAGAACAAGCCAAGACCCTGCTTAATTTTGGTGCTTTTGCAGTCAATGTAATTTTTTTTTTACAAGTGCCCGATGAGTATGAGGAATGGCTGTATTCTTAATGGTCAGCAATTTGTTAGTAAATAATATGCTTATGGACTGACACATATTATATCGTTCCTTTTCTAATATTGTTTCAGCAGCAATCGGTTTGGGGTTTGGAGCGGCTGTCGGCGGTTTGTGCGCCTTTGTTATGATGGAACTGGCTGTTACAACATTCCAGATTGGGAGGAAGAACGATGGCTGTGAGGGTGGTCACCGCATGGTGGTCGTGTGGTTGAATCAATGCTAGACTGAAAGCGGAGCATCTAAATTTGGTTTTTTTTTTTTTTTTTTTTTTTTTTTCTTATTGCTTCTTGTGCTATATGTCAAGAAAGCAAAAAGTGGAAACTATACGTTTGGAAAATGAAACAAACCGAAACATTTCACGTGTAGAAGCTGCAAATGCATGTATTACTTCATCAAAAGCAATGAAAAAATGCACAGAAGCTTAAAAAAGAATATGGAAAATGAAGCCCACTATCTCCCATGAAGGGTTATAAATATTTGTGATGGAACCAAAGTATGCAAAGAAAAAATGACAGTAATAAAACATGCAAAATAAAGAAAGAACGTTGATGAGGCGTTGAAACTTAAAACTAATTTAATATTCATTTTTCATTTAGATATAAAGATATATAATTCAGTTACCATAAATATTTTACATCGATAACATTACCAAAACTAATTTAATATTCATTTATCTCGATAAATTTATATTTATTGTTGAATTCTGTTTTTTAACTTTAAATATCCATATTTTGACATTTTATAGTTAGGTACAGCTTCATCGACTATTTCCTATCATGTTTAGATCCATGTATTTAGATTAATTATGAAATCTCAAATTTAAAGAGTAATCTATATATCAGTCGTATTCGTATATGTATGTATACATACACTTAGTAATCTATATATCAATCGTGTATGTATGTATATATGTTTATTTATGTACATGAACAATAATAACTATGTAGATTTGTAAATTAACCATAACCAATTATGTACACAAACTATAAATTTATCATACATAACATAAAAAATTCTATTTTTAACTTCAAATAATTCCACATAAAAATCTCTGTAATCTTTCTATTGAGTCCTTTTCAATTTATTTAAATTATTTACTATTAAATCAATATATTTTAACTAATTACATAATTTCAAATTTAATACATATAAAAAAATAAGTTAAATAATATTGTTAATTCATGTATAATATTTATAATATGTTAATTTCAACTAGAATACTTGCTAATAATAGTAGTAATAATAATAAAATTATTGTTTTCCTTTAAAGAAATATAAATTACAAACACATATCATGTATAAACAGCAACAATTATTATATTATATTTATTTTGTCGAATTACTATGTGTTGTATAATAAAGTCCAATTTTAACATTAAAATTTTAAAATCTATATTTTATAACATTATCGTGTGCAACGCACGGGTTACACACTCGTTAACAGAAAAGGACAACGAGGGAGCTTCCAAATTGGTTACAGTTGCTTGTTAATTGTAAATTATGCATTTCTCCTCTCCCCCTTTTTTCAGTAGAAACATAACGAATGCCAAAGGCCCAGCCACTTCGAGGCCTGTGGGCATCTGAACTGGGAAAACCCCAAATATAGGATTCAACAGTTCAAACAAAAAAAAGGAGAAGAAAAATAATAATCAGATCGATCTGCTCTTGCAGCCTGCCGCTCCACCTTCCCCTGTCGCCCAATTTGCTTCCCTTCCAGCAGCGTCTTTAAAAATTCATTACCCTCAAACCGTATCTGTAACTGAAAGGTAATTTGTTTGTTGATTTTCCTATGTAACTTCATTTATTTGTAAAAATTGCTGGACCCACGTTGTCCAGCTTATCATTTATCATTCGTGAATCCTATATCACTCCATTCTCTACCATTTATTATGTATCTTGAACAATTGTTGATTTGCTGAAGCCTAGTTAGGAATTTGTAACTATTATCAGTAGCAATTGTTATTTATTGTCTATTACAGCTAAAACCATTGATGTAGAATTGAGTAAAGTTTGTTTCAAATGAATTGATACAATCAGCTGTTACATATTACAGCTAGAATGGGTGTTTATTAATTGTCATCAAAAGGTAACAACTTTTGAGTTTTAAAGCTAATTTAACAACATGCTTTCGATGGGTTAAGGCAAAATTTTGTTAATTTTGAGTTAGCAATCCTAAATTACTCTCTAGATTATTGTGCATATCGTTTCTTTCATAATTGAAGTTGTTTTCTTTCTTGTACAAGTGAATCAGCATAAGGATTCTTCAGTAGATTTAGTTACTCAACTAATGAGATATGGATAACTAGAAACCAAAAATGTTCTATTTTCTACATTGATTTGACATTAATTGTTGAATAAAAGGTAATAAAAATGTACCTGCCTCAAGCAGCCTGTAATCCTGGACTGGCCCTGGTGGCAGTATCATATTTTCTTTTTACGTATTTATATTTTTGTATGATAATTTGTGTGACTTCATATATTTATTTGTACTTTCGAGATATTTATGCATATCGCGGCTAATACCAAATAAATCTTAGTTCTCGCTGAAAATAAGATATAAAGGCTTTCATGCATAATCAAGTTTATATTCGTGGCCATAAACAGAAGTCAATATTCTCTCTGCCTTACAAATTGTTCGATTACTTATGGCAATATAATTTGAATTGCGCTAGACTGCACACCTTAAACCCAAGTTAAGTACATTATTTTTCAGCTTAAGCCCTAGAAGCTAGATCGTATGTACTGAACCAGAATCATAGAAAACCAGTTAATGGATCCTGTACAATCTCCAAAACCATTGGAATGCGGTAGTACTGGCACTGCAACAAATATCGAAAGGAGGCTAAAGTCGTTACATGCTCATTTGCAAACAGAAGCAGTTATTTTTGAAAGACTTGTTTACAAAAACAAGAATCAACACAGAAGATGTTTATATTTTCAAGCCCTCTTAAAGGTATTTTATGTATTTATTTATTTCTCTATTTTTGGATGTAGTTTGAATTGGTTGAGCTTGAGTAGGTGAGGAGATATTTGAAGCTTTTGCTGTCGGCCGGGTTGGCAGATATTTTTAAAGTCACGTTTCCTATTGTTCATTCGAAACAACCTGCTAAATATGCTTTTGTTGTGAAAAGGTAATTTTATATATTAAGTACTGAGTAGTGTCAAAACTTCTGTTTACAGTACTGTAATTGTTATTTAGTTTTAAGATGTTACTCAACTGAATACGTTTGGAATTTGAAGGTGGAAATTTGATGGCAACAATTAAAAGAACTCCAATATTTGTTAGGAAGGAGATACAAGCATTGTTTTGAAAAACCACCCTCGATACTTGCCTCAAGGCCCACCTCGAGGAAATAAGAAATAAAACGCCTTGAGGTTTATTCCAAAAGGCTTTTTACCTCTAAAGCTTACGCCTTAACAACTTGAGGCATACAAAGCGCATAAAGCATACGCCTTGTACGCCTCAAACAGCTGAGGCATATGACTTAAAATTCTTTTTATCTTTAGTTGCAGATATTGACATAGATAGAAGTCATTAAACTTCAATTATTTAATGGAAATAAAAAAGACAAAATCTAATAAAATAAAAATTAGTATTTTTACTTTTCAATATCGACATGATCAAGTAATATTGTTATGAAATAATTATTATGAGCAATGTAATGAATTTTCTCATTGTTATTTAAAGAATGTTTTTCAATAAACTTTGTTAAATCTCAAAATAAATTTTGCAAATCGATTTGAATTGATAGAACGTATCAAAATTGCAGTCTGATTGAATCTTCAAATAGTTTTAAGAAATCAAAATTTGAATCATATGAGTACCTGTTATTTATTTTTAATCTATAATAAAAATATATACTTGGTAAAAGTCGGATCTTAAATTATTTGGTTTTCATTTTTTGCATTGGTTAATTTAAATTGTCAAAAAAAATATATTTGTTTTGCATTTTATTTTTACCTGAAAAGCTTATGCCTCAACGTTTCGAGGCTTACGCCTCGCCTCGTAGACCTAAAAACGCCTCATGTACGCCTTTCGCGTTTTAAAACTTTGGATACAAGTATAATAATTCAATAAATATTAGGAAGCGGGACTACGTGATGGAGTCATCTTATAAAAACAGTAATTACTGTTTTAGTCTCACATATATTTAGATAGGATAATAATGCATGATGGGAAATCCTTGGATACCTTTAATGGTACTTAAAGAACATGAGATTATAAAGGCTTAAAACATAATTTACGTTATAAAATATATATCACCACTGGAATATCTCTCATAACAAATTTCAATCCCCCCAAAATTTTGCTCCCCTTAACCAAAAGTGGAAACCCTTTAATGATCCCATGAGTGCTTTGGGTTATGAATTGGTTGCATGCTTTTAATTTGAATTAGTACGGATATGAAACCTTTTTTTTTTTTTTTTTGGTAGTCAAGCACCAGGGAATAAGTTATAGGCTGGGATAGAAAACATGTTTTAGAGTCTTAACTTATTCTTTGATGTTTAAACAGTACAATATCTTGTAAATTGGCTGCATTATGTAAAATTAAAGACCACCTTTAGTATAGTTGTTTTACATTAGTTTCATTGATTGATTCAGCAAGTAAAAAACTGCTACTCTCCTAATTATAGCATGGGTGAGCTGTGCAAGCTTTTGATAAAAGCAGTTGATCTGCAGATATGTTAGATCACAATGAACTGCATTTGAATGGTAACATTTGACAGCAGCACTCTGTTTCTTAGAATCATGTGTCACCTTGTAAACATACTGATAAATGTTTAATCCATGTAAAATTAATTGTATAAGAGTTGCAATTAATTATTTTCAGCCGACTCAGCTTACGGTTCAGCCAATAAAGTAAGGTAGGATTGTTGCTTGAAACATAGCAATTGAATTTCATGATTTTTCAAATTGGTTCCTAACTTATATGGCATAGAAAGGTTTTCTCACCATGATTTGTATATAAAATCGTGTTGCTCAAGCGAAATTAATAGTTTTGAAGCGGTGATTTTCTAATCAAGGCAGTGCGCTTTTAATTGTTACTTAATATGTGTAGATATCAAGACTAGGTTACTATTTGTTGGATGCTAAAATTCACCTGTTCATAAAATATCTCATGTTAAATGCGGTTGTCCACTAAATGAAAATACACGCGTGTGCGCGCACGCACGCACATTAACATTATCTGCTTGGAATCTTCAGATGAAGTCATGACACGTTCGCGCGCACACACACAACGATATTATCAGCTTTCATTCTAGATATCTATGCTGTGAAATGCACATTTAAGCATCGCTTAAGCACTAAATATATGCATAACACTTATTTTTTTTGACAAAGAAAAATAATTAAGCGATGAGTGCATAAACGTGCTTAATTGGCGCTTATATTTGCTTCGCTTAAATTTAAGCAATGCTTAAGAAATACTTCAATTATTATTTTTAAAATAAAACAAATTAGGATTTAAAAAAAAAACATTGCTAACAATTTTTCTCATTTTATGTGATATGCATCGATTTGCATTGAGATATGATTATTTTATTTAACATTTGTACTCAACTTGAGTATGCTAACTTTAGGTGAATAGAAAAGGTCGAATCCAATTTTAAAACCTGTGAATTCATAAGTTTACTTCAAATTTGAACTTCAGTTCTTGTTATGAATTTGTGTATGCTTATATAGTACACTTGTACACATATGTATATATAATGCACTTAATATAATATAATTATAAAAGATATATATATATATATATATATATATATATATACACACATACATATATAAATATGTATCTGTGTGTCTGTGTATGAGGAGCGTTCCGGGGCACCCCTCCCTATATATAGGTATAGATAAAGTATGCTAAAAATAAATGGCATGCATGCTTAAGCAACATTAAGCGAAACTTCTATCGTCTCGCCTCCTTAGTGCTTATTATTTCTTACATAGCTAGATATTTACTTTATCTTTGTTTGCTCTAATGCTAAGTCAACTGAATGCAATTTTCATTCTTATCCACCTTGATGTTTCCTGTTCACTGTGTGAACTTTTTTTTTTTTTAAATATTTGCAGACAAGGTAAAGACTGTAAGAAAAATATTGGTGTAAAATATAATTATCAGCAACGGCTATTGGGTGTCGCACGAATATTATCTCAGGTATATTTATATATATTCCATGGACTAAACTAAAGTTCATGCAGTTTATTTCATGGATGCTTCGTGTCATATATATATATATATATATATATATATATATATATATATATATATATATAGTTGTAATACCTTTGGTGTCATATTTTTTGGGTGTCCTGTTAACTATAAAAAACATGTCTCTGTAGATATTATCAAATATCAAAGCTGAATATCACTTAGAAATATGATCACAAATAAATTCCTTTACAAGTTTAAAAGCTCCATTACAAATAGGGACAGCTATTTGGACATAAAATTAGATACAAATTAAGAGACAGAGAGTCTCCACCCTTGGATCTTTTTGTCCTTATGAGGGGTCGAATTCAGTAGGGTAATCTAACGGTTGAGATCAATTGTGTCAAAATGTTGCGTCTAAATAGGCATACCCTTACAAATATTATCAAATTTTAATATTACTCAAAAATACGGTCTAATAAAGAAATTTAGTTGGTGCAGTTTAGAAATAAAATTTCAAACTAACTGCGTATGAATGCAACACAAAAACATGATCGAGTATTTATGCAATCCGTTTTCTCTTCTTGGATGTGGTAGACACTCACAATTTGTAGAAAACATATACAATTTGATTGCTGTAACAATTATATATGCATGTATATGTGTGTATGTATGTTAATGACGCCCCTATTTTTGTGTCATCCCGCTTGCCCCGTAATTTCCACAAGTTCCGAATTAGATAATACGTGCAGTGGGAAAAAAGAGAATATTGTTATTTAAACCGGAGTGTGTGATGGAAATTAAGGGGCTAGAGGGGCTTTGAATGCTCCTTTTATATGTATATGTAAATGTATGTGTGTATATATACACACACAGTGGCGGAGCCAACTGCTGAAATCACATAGGGCCAAAAACTTATTTTAGGTGAGGCTGATTGTTGCTAGAACATAATTTGTAAAGGAAATCCAAACTTTGAGATAGGGCCTCTGCCCTATCTGGCTATAGGGTACATCCGCCCCTGCACACACACACACACACACATATTATGTTTAAATTTAACAATTCGAATAAATATCTGAACGCTGCATAATTGAGCTAAGATTTTGAAAATGTTACGAATGTCGGAACGAGCACAAATTTTGTATAAAACTATAGATGATAATATATATGTGGGTTGAACATCTACAAATTCTTGTTGGATTTGGATTGTGTAGCTCACGAATGAGTATGGATGTTACAAAACAGGGGTGCTCCGGAATGCTCCTCACACACACACACACACACACACACACACACACACACACATATATATATATATATATATATATATATATATATATATAAGGAGCGTTCAATGGCACCCCAAATAGTGAGCACCCCATTTGCCCTCCTCTCTCATCCTCTCATTTAACTTAAATTAAGCTAGTGGAAGGAGAGAGAAGTAGTGGAGGGAGAGAGAAACGGAATGTGCGGTGGAAATCAAGGGGCATTTAGGGGTGCTGCACTATTTGGGGTGCCATTGAACGCTCGTCTATATATATATATATGAGAAAGTCTATTTAAACACAAAAGTTTGACGTAAATTTTCAATCATTGGATTATCCCCTGATTTCCACCCTACATAAAGACAAATTAATCATGTGGCTGATAGTTTATGTCAAAATTTAACTGTTCCTTATATACACACACAAACGGGGGGGGGGGGGTAATCAAATATCATTTGCATTTGTCTGTTATCTGTTGCTGATATAATTATTCCACAACCTTTCAATCAAATTTGGCTTTCATCAGCAGATTTTGCACCATTTGGGTACTAATTTGTTTCTTTTATGCAGTTGGCTGAACCTATACTATATGCAGCAACGTATCCTTTACATATTGGTTACTGGTAATAGCTATTTAAATTCTATATTATATCTGTACAGAACATTTGATGGTTAATGATTTGTTACATCGGAAGCCTTGAAATATATTATCCATTATTGGCATATGCTCTAATTGAAGAAAATTTTCCTGGTAATTATTCATTGAAAGAGAAAATTGGATAAATTGACTGTTGATGAGAAGTAGGTTTTACTTGGTTGTCCATTACATTTTTTTTCTTTTTCTGATAATAGCTATTTAAATTCTATATTATATCTGTACAAAACATTTGATGGTTAATGATTTGTTAGATTGGAAGCCTTCAAATATATTATCCATTATTGGCATATGCTCTAATTAAAGAAATTTTTCCTGGTAATTATTCATTGAAAGAGAAAATTGGATAAATTGACTGTTGATGAGTAGTGGGTTTTACTTGGCCTAAAAATGCTATTAAGTAGTAATTTGAAACATGAGGGATAATGAAAACTAAAAGTCTAAAAATTTAGTTTTGGTGCCTTAGCATGCGTAGTTTCTACATGCAACCTTTAAGTGTAATTTTTATTTGACATGGCAGGTAACAGTAGTTACAATACTCAAGTTGAAATCTAAATAAAGTAGAATAACATCATAACATTGAATCTCGACAAACAAAACCTTCCGAGATTTAAGTTAACAATGTATGTTATATTTAAGTAGGTTCAAAATGTTGTATAACATCGTAACAACTACTAAGCCATTTATCCTAAACAAATTGGGGTTGGTTAGAGATGAAATCCAAAACCAAATGACAAAGTTAATATAAAGGTAATAAAAAATAAAGGTGAAAACATAAACAAAATAAAAATATAAAATAAAGTAAAATAATTAAACAAATAATAATGGTAATAATAATAAATAAATAAATAACAAAGGTGGTGATG
This sequence comes from Allium sativum, assembly GCA_030737875.1. Taxonomy (NCBI): domain Eukaryota; kingdom Viridiplantae; phylum Streptophyta; class Magnoliopsida; order Asparagales; family Amaryllidaceae; genus Allium; species Allium sativum. Next base: position 828,439,160 of record CM060913.1, read on the forward strand.
ATGATACTAGTAGTAATAGACACCGAAGATCAACACTACGTCTTATTCCCATATTCAACAGTTCTATAATCTAAAACTTGTAACACTCCGTAACCCTAAGCTCAAGGTTGTTATACATGGATCGCTAACTTCTATACGTTTCATTTGACACCAGTCCTTCGGATATATTCTAATTTTTCAAGTTTATTTTACAACTTTCTCCCATGTCATCCTTGGTCGACCTCTACTTCTCATTGAGCATTCAGTGCGACCAATAATTCCGATGTGCATACATGCATCAGGATGCATCTGTTGGAGATGTCCAAACGATTTTAAGCGGTGTTGGACTAGCTTCTCTTCAGTTGATGCAACTTCAAGTTTATCTCGAATATCATCATTTCTAATTCAGTCGTGTCTGGTATGTTCACAGCTCCAACTCAGCATACATCTCTGTCACACTTATCTTCTGGATGTATTGTCATTTAGTAGGCCAACATTCTGCACCGCATAACTAATATTTGATAATATTTGGTACTGGCCCAACACTCTGAAGTGTTTGAAGTCAATTGTGCTTTGTCTTTCATTTGAACATAGCCTAGTTCTGATGTTGATGATTACTACTTTCTTGTATTCGATAATGTAATCTTGGATAAGACTGAAATCTTTGTTGCGTTGATAAGATTCAATCTATTTTTCGTTGATTTGTCGCGATTCAGTATTGGTATAAGCAAAGTCATTTTAGCTGTGATTATACTGTGTTGTAAAATTCTTTTGTGGCTCCCGCCTAGGCCATGTGTAGGTGCTAGGCTAGCCTTACCGTCTAAACATTTACCTAGTTCCGTCTATATGAGACATATTGCACTATCTACGCATATAAATTAGTTTGTAGGCACCATATATGCACTAATTTAGGCTAGACTAGATGCTTCTTAGAAGCAGCAAACCAATATTGTCTCCATAATTGCTTCCAAACTCATCCAAATCCATGATACCTCATTTTGGATAAATACTAAAATTTCATTCAATACACGTGAGTTTATCAAAAATGCCTTCGTTTAATCTCGGTCTAAGTAATCAGTCTCTATCAATCTCGAATCCATGGTTATCACCTAACATCCGTGTAGCGATTTTTACAACCTTGATGATACCTAATTTTGGAAAATAGTTGTACATTAATTTGATTTTGGTCCACTTACACTATTGTAGAGTTTATGTTTAATGAAAGGCTACTTAGGTTTGCGAAAATAACATACTTGTGTGGATCGATCCATTTATATGTTATAAAGTTCGAGGCCGCAAAAGCTAAGCTCATCTATGTAGCCATAGAGGTAACAATAGGAATTTATTTCACTTAATCAAATATTAAGGTGACTAAATAGTCCCCACTTTGTATTGCATGTAAGGTTGTTATGGTAATGGTTACCATTACTATTTCACAAAAATCATTACCCTATCGTACTTTAAAAAAAAAAGCAGGTCGTTACTATTTCCATATTGTCGATATACCAAAGGTTGGTGTACTACTAAACTGGTAACCATTACACATGTAATGAGAAATTACCATTTATTTTAAAAAAACAAAATCAGAATATTTCATTTTTTAATAATGTAATCTTGTTTTGTCACATTTTTATCTTGTCACCTAGTATAAGGCATCAACGAAATAGAAAATATCTCTGTGATAAAATACGTAAAAATAAGAAAATTGAGGATAATAAATAGGTTGGTAAATTAATTTTGTACCAGTATACCGATTTATCTCTAAAATGGTGCTCAGTTTATCAGTATTGATATGACAATGGCAAACGTACTAATGACGGACCTAATTAGAGCTAATAAGTCACTGAAAAATGACATCTTTATCTACTTTGATTAAAATATAGTTATGTGTGAGTTTGGATTTGTAGTTACCTCCCTATCTCTTAAACAAGTGTTAAGTGGGAAAATAAATAAGAGTGTAACATGCTGTTTTTAAAGTGTGGACTGGCAGCAATTATTTTATTGCAAAATTTGCTCAACATTTTGTTATGATAGCCTTTACATTTTTTAGTCAGATATCTTTCCTGCTTGCGAAATCATTTTTCTCAAGCTTTTCATTGATAATAATGGCTTTGCTTGCTCGCCTTCGAGTTTTGGTCCAACAAGTAAGTATTGAAAAAAAATTCATTTAATCATTCTCGGTTGTGACCTTTGAGTTTTGGTTGAGCAAGTGTTGGAATTTTTATCATTTGTTCTCATTTGCGCCCGTTAATTTTGGTCCAACAAGGATTGAAAGAACTCAGCTGTGGTCGAGTCGCTTAGGTATAATCTACACCAGCACATTGGCACTTATGAGACATGTATGTTTTAGCAATTGAGGAACATTAGTCTCATTCTCATACCTGTTACTAAGACCACATGTACAAATCTAGATTTCCTCATTCTTGGTATATTACACATATAAAGATCAGGGAAGTAATCAGGTGACACCTGATGCTTTAAAAGTCCTGCTTTTTTGCTCTTTGTAGTGCTCGGTTCCAAACAAAAAACCATTCGGATACCCACTGTCTTATGTCTGACTTTGAAATAATCGTGCAATTAAATAGAAAGATATACATTGGGTAGCCCTACGTATTCCCCATAATTTAACTTTAATTTATAGATATTTACAAAGTGAGTTTTAAGAGGGAGCAGTATGCTTAGCAATTTCATATCCATGGCATCAAAGCAAGTTTAGATGCAAATCACTATTTTTAGGTTCTCAAATTGTAAATTTAATGCATATTGTTTCTTACTGTATTCAAGATATCATAATTGTTTAGTGTGTAGATGTTCATATAATAGAAAAAAAAAGCATTTTTTTTCCTAAAGAAGATTTAGATTTAAAAATACTAATGGTTTAAGAGTATAAACTTCAAAGCTGGACACATCAAGACTTGTATGAAATTAATCAGAAAGCTAAAGCCTAGAGGTCAACATCTAATAGCTCAAATTATTTATGAAACCTTTATTCATAAGAACAGACCATGGGCATCATGGAACATGATTATTATGAGATCTATGATACACTCTAGATAGGGAAATCTACAACGAATACATCATACTGTTTTTCGGTCTGATTCAGCTGAATACATTATACATTCTACACTATGGGCATCATGGTATGGTTTGTTTTTTCCCTTTTCTTTTCTCAAGTTTCAAGTCCTGGAGTTTGAAAGGCAGATAAGAGATCGATCTTATTTAATGAATTACTATGTTATTTGATGTTTAGGTTTGCTTGCCAATGCCTCAACTTGCAAGTTGTTCTTTGTCCACACAAACATTTCTTCTTTTATACTTTGTCATGAGACTGATTTGTTATTTAAACAGATATGCTAGTAGTTTAAAGTTTAGCTATTCATGTACCACACGGGGCCTATTTATTTATTTATTAATTATCGAGAGCACGATTGAAGTTTTTTCTTATATTATTAGGTTTTTTATTTTTATTTTTTTGCTTTTCCCTTTATCAACCTTGCAGATGTTACTTGATGTTGTATTTGTATACAATACCATCGCATCTCTTTCTACAAAGAAGCACTCCGTAAAAATAATGAAAGGAGGAATTGAGGTATGCCAATTTATTCTTTTCCATTAGTCCAAACATATGTTTACATCGTCCATTAGTACCTAACATGGTATATCAAAATAGAAATAAGTGAACATGTTGGTATATTAGCGTAGTACTTAATAATACACCGTAAGGTTTTTTATTAAGAGTTTTAGTCTCTGAAGTAATAGTAGAGTTCACGTTTATGAAGTAGCGTAGAAGTGTTCTGTTTTGCAACCAATTGGTGAAACAGTTAGAATTTGGGTTGCATGGAAAATAACTGATGTACACAAAGTTCTTTATAGTTAAAAATGGTCGTATTTTCGAATATGCAGGCCTACAGAGAGTATCAACCTTGCAGCGAAGAAGCAATCACATTAGAATGTATCTGGGATAAGGACAAATTTGTGTTGGTGGAAAGGAAAAATGATGCCGTCTCACCAAATAAAAAAGAGGACAGCGATCCTTTGCCTTCAGATATGCAAGTGAAATATGAAACAATTCAACTTTTCAGTGAAGGTAATATTCTGCTTTTTTTTATCATCAGTTGTATTATTTTTGTTTTTACCAGTAAATTTATATATTAAATTTATTATTACCACCTTTTCATTTATCAACACTCAGTTGTTTATGTATAATTTGCTCAAAATTTCAGATTTGTTCACTGAAACCGAACCAAATTTGGATGAAATAAATTGTCAAAAATTGCCAGCCGAGATGCATATATCTGAGGCAAAGCAAATTGATAGCAACGACAATAGGACATATATTTCCGAGTGCTCTGAAGCAAATGATGCTGAAGGAACTGAGCCAAGCAGAAAAAAAACCAAGTTGGATGATATTTGTGAAAGCTGACAGTTATTATTGGTTTCTTCTCTTTTTAGGAAATTCAGCATCGTCCTGACCGGTAGTGTACCACATTTGTATCAACGATTCCAGATGTATGTTGAGGGAGACATTTGGCTAGTAAAGACTAGCACTATGTTGTTAATTGAAGTTTTCGAACCGGTGGTAATTCTTATGTTTTAACACTTAGTTTTTCTGTTGGATGAAGCCATGGATGCTATGTTTATGTTTATGTATGTCTTTGGTGAGTAACGCTTGGAATGCTCTTTCCGAGGGAAGGAGAGGTTTTTTTTTTTTTTTTTCCTTAGGGGGTGTGAGGTGCAAAATAATATGATATATCATTATATTGAGAAAACAATGTAAAAATGGAAACAAAAATAATATTATGTACAAAATGCTATTGATTCGTATTATTTAAATATAACGCTAACATAATGTAAGATCAGCTATTATATGATATAACTAAAATATGTGTTTAGCCAAGTACCGTACGCTTGTTGGTACGAATTACATCGGTATTCCGTCCTACGCTAGTGAGACGTGGAAACGGATGCAATCCGTGAAGGCCTTAACAGATGCTTATGGGGGTGGTATCATTTGGGATGACATCACCTTCTCGTTCAGGGTGGCGTGGAATTCAGTGCGTACTCCTAGTCCACGTCTCCTAGTTTTCTGTTCCATTTGGAATGTCTGTATTCCACCGAAGATATCTCTGTTTATGTGGAAAACCTTGCATGAGTGTTTACCAATAGATGAGAACCTTCAGTGAATCGGCATCCCTTTAGTGTCCAGGTGTAGGTGTTGCAACTCTGAATGCTTCGAATCCTCTTTTCATTTGTTGGTATCTGGTTCTTGTGCCAGGGCTATTTGGAATCACTTCGGAAATTTGATGGGTTGTCGAGGCAATGTCACCTAGATGGAAGGTTTACTGAGATTCTGGTGGTCCGGCATCTCAGGTAAATCTTTCCGGTCTATTCTTCTTCGTCTGATTCCATGTCTTGTCTGCTGCCACGTTTGGTGCTCCAGGAATAAGACAGTTTTTGACGACGTGACTATGGACCCTCCTACCATTATCCAGAAAGTTAGGTACAGTTGTTCCTTGCGTTCCATGGTAGGCCTTTCAGGGGCATCATTGGAGCCCGCTCAAGGAGGTTGGTTGTTATCTTTGATGTTTTATCGGTAGCGACCACTTACAGAGCAGGTATTGGTTAAATTTTGCTTATATGCTTATGTTTACTGCTACTTTTAGCTCTATCTCACACTACCTCCCCCCCCCCCCCCTCTATAATCGATCTTATGTCGTTTGCTTGTTGTGCAAATCTTGGTTTATAGGTTGATGGATTTGGTCTGCTTTGAGCTAGTTGGTGCAATCGAGGTGGGCTCCTGGAGCAGGTACAACTAAGGTTATTGGTGGAGCAGGAGTCTTATTGCTTTTCTTTGGTTTTGCTACTCACCTTGGATTTGAGGGAGCATGCAGAGTAGGAGTTTTCGGAGATTCAGGGCCGACATTCTGTTTCTCACAGCCATTGCCAATAGCTAACATTGGAGGCATTGTCCATTGTTCTAGCACTACGCACTTCTTTGTGGAGCTAGGGTTTTCATCTCCGCTCTTCCGTCTGCTGAGGCTTCATCTGCCTTGACCGAGGCTTTGCTTGGTCTTGTCCTTAGACAGTCTTTTGGTTTACTCTTATGTTGTTCTGTTTCTTTCGTTTATGTGTGCACGGTTTCTGCATTATGCGGAAACCGTTTTTGTGAGCCATTGGAGAATGACTAGATTCTCCCTTTTGTTATACTATTTATCTCTTTCTAAAAAAAGAAATGATATAACTGAAATATGTGTTTTTTAATTTTGTAAAAACAAAAATGATACCACACAACTACATTATAAGACAATTGTGAAACACGAACGTAACAACATGTGTTTTGTGCGTGATATGTCACATGATCAGTGCGCAAATTATGCTTTAAAAATTGTATATGTTTAATATGTTCAAGATAACTTAATTATATTTTTGTGTTGAAATCATGTGTAAGTAGTCTAAAATTTCTCTTTTTAGTTACAATATCTATTTTTATTTGTTCTGATTTTGATTTGAAGTTATAATGATGTAAAAAATGTCTATTGAATAGCTCATATTTTTAAGTGATAGTAAGATTTGCTAGTGTGTGTAGAAATGCAGTTTGTCATTATATAAATGTTTAATTGTTAGATCATATTTTTAAATGATATATAAAACTAAAGATATGTAAGGTTATTTTTGGAAATTCGTGGTTAGATCAAAGGTTTGTTTTTTCAAAACAACCATTAATAAAGATAGCACGATAAATATTCAAAAAATTAAATAAAAACAGTATCACATTTATAAAGCTATGTATTAGCATTATAAATTAACTTATAAAAAGTAGCATTACAAACTTTCAAAAATAAACTAAAAATGATTTCATCTCCCCAAAAAAATTGCAAAACAATACAAGATGGTGGATCTAAAAATATTAGTTTCAAACCACAACCATTAAAATCGACTGCAAGCGAAAAATAAAATGCTAATTTACTTTATAAATTGATACTACAATTCATAAATGTTAACATAAAATAATCTTGTAAGCTATAATATATAGGACAAATTGACAACATTAATCCGAAATTTTACGTGTCTTTCCATATTAATCCATAATTTGGGTTACTTTTAGTTAATCCCAAGTATTGGGGGTCGCTTCCCATATTGATCTCATTTACCTATTAACCGTTTAGCTGGTAAATGAGATCAATATGGGAAGCCATGTGAAACTTAGAATTAATGGTGTCAGTTTATCCTTAAGAAGCAAATATTTATATTTTTCATGCCTTTTTGTGATTGTCAAAATCGCGCATCGGTTCGTTCCGTGAAAAAACTTTCTTCCTTATGTTGAGCATGGATGTCATCGTCATTTTGTTTTGATCCAACACGTTCAACTTTCTGCTTTCCCAATCCCATTTTCTTTCATTCTTTCCTCTCAATGCTCCAGTATCTGTCTCGCATCACCTCCGCAATCTCAAGCCCTAGACTAGTGAAAATCAAACTAACATCTCTACTAAGAGCATCTCCATGATTTTTTTTTTTTTTTTTGGGCTAACTGTCCTTATGATTTGTGGTTTTTTTTCTTATGTTTTTCGTAGATATCAGATATATTTCATAGTAGATGGCATGGGAGAGCTGCTATTAATGATTTAACAAGAACTAGTGAAGATAGCTTGGTTGGAAGAAGAATTATTTGAGAAAGTGATTCATCAACTATCAATGGTATGATGTTTAGCTTCTTTTTTTTCGAAATCATACGTATATATCCAGATAATGTTAGATAGTTGGTTACACAGAACTAAGAATAAGACAAATTGACGCCATTAATCCAAAGTTTCACGTGTCTTTCCATATTGATCTCATTTGCCCGCTAAACAGGTTAATAGGTAAATGAGATCAATATGGGAATGGACCCCCAATAATTGGGATTAACTAAAAATAACTCAAGCTATGGATTAGTGTGGGAAGACACGTGAAACTTTGGATTAATGGTGTCAATTTGTCATATATATATATATATATATATATATATATATAACTAGTGCGAACTCGTGCTACGCACACAGGTTGGTCCTATAAGGTTGCATTGCAAATATTGTACAATATTTGGTTTTTGACCGTGCAACAATTTCTTTTAACTTAAATTCACTTCATAATAGCCAAAATAAAGCACATACAAAAACTAAAAATAATGTGGTTAAATACAAAATGCAATTACATTGATGCAAGCTGCGATGCCATAATAGTACATTTGTAACACCCCGTATTTTCTGAGAATATTAAAATAACAAATTAAAGAATAATTAATTTAAAAAAGAAGAAATAGGTGGAATGGGTTACGCCATTGCATTCATCTCGGAATTCTGCTTGAGATAGAGTCTGAGTTTACGTAAATCGGACTCCGTATGAAGAAGATATCTTTAAATTAAATATTGCAGCAAAACATGAAAAAGAAGACTGAGAAAAGAATAATGTTTATCATTGTTCTAAGGTTTATAAGTAAAAGATTTAGTAGCTCATTTGGTAAGAATATATGACTTGCATACAAGAGGTACAAAGTTCGATTCCCGCCAGCGCCATGTTTTTGTTTTAGGAGGATGGTTAAAAAGTGGCTTAGTGTGAACGCAGTTCAAAAAGTGGTTTAGTGTGAAAATGGTTAATTGGGAAGATAGATTATATATATATATATATATATATATATATATATATATAGAGAGAGAGAGAGAGAGAATACACACACACACACACACATATATATATATATATGTGTGTATATATATATATATGTGTGTGTGTGTGTGTGTATATATATATATATATATGACACGAATCCTCAAACCCTAAATCACACAAATTCATTCCAAGGAGCCACTATGCCGTCCATGATCATTCTAGTTTAGCCACCATTCCTTCTTCAACTTGAAAGCAAGATTAAAGCTACGAATCAAAACTAACTTAGAGAATTGATAGTCTTCGTCAAGGGATTTCTTTCCAATTTCAGAAAACAGATCCCAAAAAACAAGACTTTCTTTTCTTTGTAAGTCCTGTTATTATTTAAATGTGAACGATTAAAAGTTGTGATTTGTAATAAAATGAAAACTACAGTAATTTCTAGTTGTAAGATAATGACGATGTAGATTTATGCCTATTCTTGTAACGATTCTATCGTATATGCTTGTGAGATTATTGTGGTTATATGTTGACGTTAAACCAATCGTATATTATGTAAATTTGGTGACTTTTTCATGTTATGTAACATGCAAGTTGTTTAGATCTACATTTAGATCTATGTTTATTGAATCATGCAAGTTGTTTAGATCTACATTTAGATCTATGTTTATTGAATCATGCAAGTTGTTTAGATCTACATTTAGATCTATGTTTATTGAATCATGCAAATCGTTTAGATCTACATTTAGATCTATGTTTATTGAATCATGCAAGTTGTTTAGATCTACATTTAGATCTATGTTTATTGAATCATGCAAGTTGTTTAGATCTGCATTTAGATCTAGGTTTATTAAATCATGCAAGTTATTAGGCTAAGACATGTATTATGTTTAGATCTACATTTAGATCTATGTTTAATGAATCATGCAAGTTGTTAGGCTAAGACATTTATTATGTTTTGGATTCACATTTAGATCTATGAAAAGTGGATCCAAAATTAAAACTCATATTTACATGCCTTGTTAAACTTGTGTAAAACCATATGCTTAAGATTCATGTTTATTGGATCCAAGATAAAAGTTCATATATACATGCCTTGTTAAACCTGTGTAATTCCATATGTTTAAGATTCATGATTATTGGATCCAAATTAAAGTTTACATTCACATGTCCAGTTGAACTTGTGCAATTCTATATGCTTAAGGTTTATGTTCATTAGACCCAAAATAAAAGTTTGCATTTACATGCCTAGTTGGATTTGGGTAATCTCATATGCTTAAAGACTCATGTTAGTTGGATCCAAAAATGCAAGTTCATTATATTATGCCACATTTACTTGACACATGTTTAGTTAGTTCCTTATTATTTTATGTTGTGTGAATTGTACGTGCTCCCTTCTTTCCCCTTTTGTATATAAGTTAGGCTAAGCTACGCGCCTAACATTCTATGTGAATTGTGCGAACGTATGACGGGGGTAACGTTGGGAAAACCATAAATTCATATTAATGGCATAATTTGGTCCATAAATATATGAATGATTAGTGGCATAAAATTGACATAATATATATACCTAAAATTATGAATATGATTTAGAGAGGAATTGGGCATGACTTGAATGACAATAGTTTACATATAAACACAAAATGTAAATTTAAGAAAAGACGAATATGCTTAACCCGAGGTTAGATTGAGTTACGGTGTAAGACTGGCCGGAACCGCCCGGCACATCCAGCAACCGTAGCAATATATATCTAATGTGAGAGGTTAGTGCATCAAGCCCAAAAGAACCCGAGGTTAGACTGAGCTGCGGTGTAAAACTGCCCGGCCCCGACGGGCACATCTAGTAACCGCAACAATACCTGTCTAATGTGAGTGGTTAATGCTTTAATGAATGAATTAAAGCTAAGACAGGAATGGGTAGGGTTAAGTAATAAGAAACACTTAACCATTATGATTTGATTTGTGGTAAGGTTAAGTTAAAACGAGAGGGCAACACTTAACTAATATGACTTGATTTGTGGTAAGGTTAAGTTAAAACAAGAGGGCAACACTTAACCAATATGACTTGATTTGTGGTAAGGTTAAGTTAAAACGAGAGGGCAACACTTAACCAATATAACAAGATGAATGACTAGGGAAACACTTAACCAGTATAGCATGATGAATAGGTAGGGTTAAGTAATGAGATAACCATTATAACTTGATTTGTGGTAATGTTAAGTTAAAATGAGAGGGCAACACTTAACCAATATGACTTGATTTGTGGTAAGGTTAAGTTAAAACAAGAGGGCAACACTTAACCATTATAACTTGATTTGTGGTAGGGTTAAGTTGACACAAGAAGGCAACACTTAACCAAAGTAACATGACAAGTAGGTGGGTTAAGTAACTTGAATTGATTGATGACACTTAACAATACAACATGATGAACATGTGGGGTTAAGGTAATAAGAAACACCTGACCAATACAACTTGATCGACGAACGAGGTTAAGTTAATAAGAAACACTTAACCAATCCAACATGATAAGTGAGGAGGGTTAAGTTAATAAGAAGCACTTAACCAACATGACATGATGAATGGGTGGGTTAAGTTAAAATGAGTGGACAACACTTAACCAAAATGACATAATGTGCGGGAGGGTTAAGTACATATCAAGTTGGGTGGGTAATATTAGTGAATATAGGCCCACAAACTTAACCATTAAACAAACATACTTGAATCAGTAGGAAGGTTAAGTACATATCGGGTTGGTGGGTAATATTAGTACATATAGGCCCACAAATTTAACCGTTAAATAAACATGCTTGAATCGATGGGAGGGTTAAGTACATCTCGTGTTGGTGGGTAATATTAGTACATATATGCCCACAAACTTAACCGTTAAGAAACATGATAGAATCGGTGGGATGGTTAAGTACATCTCGTGTAGGTGGGCAATATTCGTATATATAGGCCCAAAAACTTAACCAATAGGAAACCCTAGTAACGGGGACCCATTTCAGCAGTAACCCACATAGATGTATCATGGTACCCTGAAACTAGGAAGGGTGGGACACAATTACCGAGATGATTATAAGCGGTCAAAACAGCGGCAGGGGGTATGCCAGTGTAGGTTCCGACGGTTTACGGGCGTGCACGTACTCCAGAGTCGGAAAAAGCAGGCACTGGGTACCAGTAGTTATACACTGTGCATCTTGAATCGTGTCGGGTTGCTATCATAAGGATTGATACACCTTATGGTGGGACAAGCACAGGGTATCTACACGCAAGAGAGGACCGATTGACACAGACATAAGGAAAATTTAATATGAGTAAGGAGCTGATCGGTAGGGTAGTAAGGGTATATCTAACATGTTCATGGAAATTAAGCAGATTGAGGTGGAATCCTCACAATAGATGTACACCTGAAGGCTACCACAATTGCGGGGATTGGGATCACATTACAATACGATCATTTTATGTAGATTACTAGTTGGGACACTAGTTAGGTGGTGCAGAGAAGTGAAATAAATGCGATAGCATATTCAGCCTTATTATCTTATTTCTAGGGTGTTGACCTAGATTCAGTTTATTCCTGTCATAACCCTTTTCTTGTTTACATGCTAAATAGTCACTGGACTTACCAGACTCATGTCTGACCCATTTTCTTTCGTCTTCTTTTCTTCCGTCCCCCCCCCCCTCCCCGGTCCGCAGGGAGGGAATACTTCAGCTTAGATCGGATCATTTCCAGCTTGAAGAGAGTAGATGTATTGCTTGGAATCTTTTTCCTTGGGCTATGGCTTTGGATACTCTCTCATTGGGGATTTTTGCTGCTTTACTGTTGTTTTAATTCTTCTTTATGTTTTAATTCAAGACAGAGATTTTGTTGTAATAATTTGAAAGTTGGTTTGTGACAATTGTTGCAATGTTTTAACTTAATCACGTACTTATGAAATAAATTTAGTTTTTCCGTTGTTTATATTCTGTCTTGTAATTTATCTGCATCTTTTACCTAAAATGCTCCACCGAAGTTAAGGCATTCCCTTTGTGAGTAACCTTAACGGCGGTGGGGTGTTTCACTTGGTATCAGAGCCGAAGGTTACCGTATCAGATAAAAGATTTGAAAATTTATTTTCAAAACGGTTTTAAAAGAAGCATTTTCTAAAGAAAAGTTTTGTTTTGAAGGCATATTCCCCAAAGCCATATGCACTATCTTTTTGATCCTCTGTTTGAATCCTTGTTTCCTTCTTTCCTGAGTCTCCGGGGCTCCTAGCTTTCTGAGAGGCAACCTCATCGTGGCATGGTTCCGTAGGCTTGATGAGACTACGACACCTGTCAAAGGGCGGAGAAGTGCCCAACTTACATCTATAACCGCTGTAGTTTCACCTCCGGCTAATTTTCTTTCGAGCTTTGTAGGATTTTCCGTGCGATGGAGGCAGCTTTCAAGAGACTTGTCAACAAGTTACACAAGGATGGAAAAGATGAGAATGAGTGAGTTTAGCTAAGGAGCACAACCCAAGGATGAAGAACTTATGGATATAGACTTGGTTCACAAAGGAAGGGAGGAAAGAATAGTAAAACCTAAGACAAGAGGAAGTATCTTTATTAGGGTATAACGGGTCGTATAATTAAGGACAAGGGCAAGAACAAATGACAGGATTTTCAGGAGAGAAAATGCGTACTCTCATCGCCAGCGTACCTAAGAGAGAGGTAGTAAAGTTTCTGTTGAAAGAGTTTAGTTTTTCTTTTTGATAATCCTATTAGTACTCTTCTGATTTTAGCGCTTCACATTCGTTTATATCTGCTTCCATAGTTAAGTCTTTGCACCCTAGAGCTTGTATAGTAGAAGATCCCATTATTGTCTCAAATCCAATTTGTGGTTCGGCTCATTTATCTTTGGTTTGTAAGGATTTGAGACACTTATGTTTTTGGTTTCATGGGGCTATGGGTTCATTCTAGGCATGGATTGGTTAGCTAGTAATTGTGAAAGGAGGGTAGTTTGACTTCCGACTTGCCTCGGGAATACACTCGAGATTTCGTGCAATCCGAAGGGATCAGTTTGTCTTAGCTACCTAGAATCACTTTATGTATCTATCGATGATTTTCGATCCATTGGAGTAGTCCATGAGTACGCAAGATGTTTTGATTAGGGTAGGAGTTTTCCCCTAAAACTCGAGACAGACTTCCGCATATATCTAATTGACATGCAAAGCCCGTTATGCGATCAACAATAGTTTTGGAACAAGATTGGCGAGGATAGCCAGATTCGGTTAAGTGCTCAATTGTTTGGTTGTTTGCTAGTATCATCTCACATAAATCATCCAAATTCGGAGGAGATATTCCTTGTGTGCTTATCTGATATTGATTTAGGCCTTTGGGGCTTGTACTTGAGGGATGTCAAGTTCGACTAGGATGTTTTGCGTGAGAGATATCAACCCTCAGATTTGTGACATGATGGATAAGCTAAGTGGAAGAGAGACCTCTAATCATCTTAGTATATACACTTGGTATCATGGTTAATATCTGTTTATCTTGGAAAGATAGTTCGACTACATTGGATACCCTCTAGCATAGTAAGTGATCGAGGTCCTATCTTTACTAGTGAGTTTTGGAAATGGAGGTCAAGAAGCTTCGCAGCTGTGAAGTTAAATCAGTTAAGGTACAGTGGAGTGAAGCTCAAGAAGACGCGATGTGGGAGACTGAAGATAAGACACGCGCATCATACCCTTTTTCTTGAGGGTATATCCTTGATCTCTTTTTCTAGGAATTCTATGCATGTTTGTTTCTATCTTTTTAGGAATATCCTTTAGGTCATATCTTCAATCCTTAGGTAGAAGCCAATGGCTATAAACATGTGTTTGAAACATGTTATGATTGGTGGTTGCAAGTGGTTGTAAGTGGTTGCTAGTGGTTGCTCGTGGATGCATATACACACATTAGGCACTAGATCGGCTCAGTCATTTTCATATTGCATATGCATGAGCGAATTTTTATACATATGAACTGAAACTTGATGTGTTATCATATGAATGTTGCATTTGTATGAATGATTGTGCACTCATGTAGAAGTTATAAAGTACGATTAGGAATAATTGCATACATGATGGACTCATGGCACTGACATAATTCGCATTGAGGAGGTCAACTGAATCAGCAGACCGCCTGATTTTGCATTAGATAAGGACATGTACACACACTATGCATGTGCTCATGAAGGCATTAGAAATCATTTTATGGACAATGGATGCCTGTGTTTGATGGTTGAGTAGATGGATGATTGGATGGTAGGATATATATTCTTCTTAACTTGAGGGTTTCGGGGACGAAATCCTTTAAGGAGGGGAGAATGTAACACCCCGTATTTTCTGAGAATATTAAAATAATAAATTAAAGAATAATTAATTTGATAAAGAAGAAATATGTGGAACGGGTTGCGCCATTGCGTTCATATCGGAATTCTGCTTGAGATAAAGTCCGAGTTCACGTAAATCGAACTCCGTATGAAGAAGATATCTTTAAATTAAATATTGCAGCAAAACATGAAAATGAAGAATGAGAAAAGAATAATGTTTAGCATTGTTCTAAGGTTTGTAAGCAAAAGATTTAGTAGCTCATTTGGTTAGAACATGTGACTTGCATACAAGAGGTACAGAGTTCGATCCTCGCTAGCGCCATATTTTTGTTTTAGGGGAATAGCTAAAATGTGGCTTAGTGTGAACGCAGTTCAAAAAGTGGTTTAGTGTGAAAATGGTTAATTGGGAAGATAGATAATATATATATATATGACATGTACGCATCATGTGGCGCACATGGCGCATTTTTTTGTTGGTCAAGGATTGTCCTTTTTTACGTGGCCTTCTATGATTGGCTTTGTGACAAATTCTGAGGTGTCAGGGCTTATGTGTCAAGCTATGATAGGCTAAGTGACACATTGCTTTAGTTGGATGGCTTTGATTGCTCCTAAAACGATCTAATGACTCACATAAGATTTAAATTCTATAAAAGCAACCATAATCCTCAAACCCTAAATCACACAAATTCATTCCAAGGAGACACCATGTCGTCCATGATCGTCCTAGTTTATCCACCATTCCTTCTTCAACTTGAAAGCAAGATTAAAGCTACGAATCAAAATTAACTTAGAGAATTGATAGTCTTTTTCAAGGGATTGCTTTCCAATTTCAGAAAACAGTTCCCAGAAAACAAGACTTTCTTTTCTTTGTAAGTCCTGTTATTATTTAGATGTGAACGATTAAAAGTTGTGATTTGTAATAAAATGAAAACTATAGTAATTCCTAGTTGTAAGATAATGACGATCCTGATTTATGCCTATTCTTGTAACAATTCTATCGTATATGCTTGTGAGATTATTGTGGTTATATGTTGACGTTAAACCAATCGTATATTATGTAAATTTGGTGACTTTTTCATGTTATGTAACATGCAAGTTGTTTAGATCTACATTTAGATCTATGTTTATTGAATCATGCATGTTGTTTAGATCTACATTTAGATCTATGTTTATTGAATCATGCAAGTCGTTTAGATCTACATTTAGATCTATGTTTATTGAATCATGCAAGTTGTTTAGATCTACATTTAGATCTATGTTTATTGAATCATGCTAGTTGTTTAGATCTTCATTTAGATCTATGTTTATTAAATCATGCAAGTTATTAGGCTAAGACATATATTATGTTTAGATCTACATTTAGATCTATGTTTATTGAATCATGCAAGTTGTTAGGCTAAGACATGTATTATGTTTAGATTCACATTTAGATCTATGAAAAGTGGATCCAAATTAAAGCTCATATTTACATGCCTTGTTAAACTTGTGTAAAACCATATGCTTAAGATTCATGTTTGTTGGATCCAAGATAAAAGTTCATGTATACATGCCTTGCTAAACCTGTGTAACTCCATATGTTTAAGATTCATGATTATTGGATCCAAATTAAAGTTTATATTCACATGTCTAGTTGAACTTGTGCAATTCTATATGCTTAAGGTTTATGTTCATTAGACCTAAAATAAAAGTTTACATTTACATTCCTAGTTGGATTTGGGTAATCTCATATGCTTAAAGACTCATGTTAGTTGGATCCAAAAATGCAAGTTCATTATATTATGCCACGTTTACTTGACACATGTTTAGTTAGTTCCTTATTATTTTATGTTGTGTGAATGGTACATGCTCCCTTCTTTCCCCTTTTGTATATAAGTTAGGCTAAGCTACGAGCCTAACATTCTATGTGAATTGTGCAAACGTATGATGGGGGTAACGTTGGGAAAACCTTTAATTCATATTAATGGCATAATTTGGACCATAAATATATGAATGATTAGTGGCATAAAATTGGCATAATCTATATACCTAAAATTATGAATATGATTTAGAGAGGAATTGGGCATGACTTGAATGAAAATAATTTACATATAAACACTAAAGGTAAATATGTAAATTTAAGAAAAGACGAATATGCCTAACCCGAGGTTAGATTGAGTTACGGTGTTAGACTGCCCAGAACTGCCCGACACATCCAACAACCGTAACAATATATATCTAATGTGAGAGGTTAGTGCATTAAGCTTAAAAGAACCCGAGGTTAGACTGAGTTGCGGTGTAAAACTGTCCGGACCCGACGGGCACATCCAGTAACCGCAACAATACCTGTCTAATGTGAGTGGTTGATGCTTTAATGAATGAATTAAAGCTAAGACAGGAATGGGTAGGATTAAGTAATAAGAAACACTTAACCATTATGATTTGATTTGCGGTAAGGTTAAGTTAAAACGAGAGGGCAACACTTAACCAATATAACTTGATTTGTGGTAAGGTTAAGTTAAAACAAGAGGGCAACACTTAACCAATATGACTTGATTTGTGGTAAGGTTAAGTTAAAACGAGAGGGCAACACTTAACCAATATAACAAGATGAATGACTAGGGAAACACTTAACCAGTATAGCATGATGAATAGGTAGGGTTAAGTAATAAGATAACAATTATAACTTGATTTGTGGTAATGTTAAGTTAAAATGAGAGGGCAACACTTAACCAATATGACTTGATTTGTGGTAAGGTTAAGTTAAAACAAGAGGGCAACACTTAACCATTATAACTTGATTTGTGGTAGGGTTAAGTTGACACAAGAAGGAAACACTTAACCAAAGTAACATGACAAGTTGGTGGGTTAAGTAACTTGAATTGATTGATGACACTTAACCAATACAACATGATGAACACGTGGGGTTAAGGTAACAAGAAACATCTGACCAATACAACTTGATGGACGAACGGGGTTAAGTTAATAGGAAACACTTAACCAATCCAACATGATAAGTGAGGAGGGTTAAGTTAATAAGAAACACTTAACCAACATGACATGATGAATGGGTGAGTTAAGTTAACATGAATGGACAACACTTAACCAATATGACATAATGTGCGGGAGGGTTAAGTACATATCAAGTTGGGTGGGTAATATTAGTGAATATAGGCCCACAAACTTAACTATTAAACAAACATGCTTGAATCAGTAGGAAGGTTAAGTACATATCGGGTTGGTGGGTAATATTAGTACATATAGGCCCACAAACTTAACCGTTAAATAAACATGCTTGAATCGATGAGAGGGTTAAGTACATCTCGTGTAGGTGGGTAATATTAGTACATATAGGCCCATAAACTTAACCGTTAAGAAACATGCTAGAATTGGTGGGAGGGTTAAGTACATCTCGTGTAAGTGGGTAATATTTGTATATATAGGCCCACAAACTTAATCAATAGGAAACCCTAGTAAGGGGACCCATTTCAGTAGTAACCTACATAGATGTATCATGGTACCCTGAAACTAGGCAGGGTGGGGCACGATTATTGGGTTGATTATAAGCAGTCAAAACAGCGGCAGGGGGTATGCCAGTGTAGGTTCCGATGGTTTACGGGCGTGCACGTACTTCGAAGTGGGAAAAAGCAGACACTGGGTACCAGTAATTATACACTGTGCATCTTAAATCGTGTCGGGTTGCTATCATAAGGATTGATACACCTTATGGTGGGACAAGCACAGGGTATCTACACACAAGAGAGGGCCGATTGACACAGACACAAGGAAAATTTAATATGAGTAAGGAGCCGATCGATAGGGTAGTAAGGGTACATCTAACATGTTCATGGCAATTAGGCAGATTGAGGTGGAATCCTCACGATAGATGTACACTTGAAGGCTACCGCAATTGCGGGGATTGGGATCACATTACAATACGATCATTTTATGTAGATTACTTTTTGGGACACTAGTTAGGTGGTGCAGAGAAGTGAAATAAGTGCGATAGCATATTCAACCTTATTATTTTATTTCTAGGGTGTTGTCCTAGATTCAGTTTATTCCTGTCATAACCATTTTCTTGTTTACATTCTAAATAGTCACTGGACTTACCAGACACATGTCTGACCCATTTTCTTTCGTCTTCTTTTCTTCCGTTCCCCCCCCCCCCCCCCCGGTCCGTAGGGAGGGAATACTTCAGCTTATATCGGATCATTTCCATCTTGAAGAGAGTAGAGTATTACTTGGAGTCTTTTTCCTTGGGCTATGGCTTTGGATACTCTCTCATTGGGGATTTATGCTGCCTTACTGTTGTTGTAATGCTTCTTTATGTTTTAATTCAAGACAGAGATTTTGTTGTAATAATTTGATAGTTGGTTTGAGACAATTGTTGCAATGTTTTAACTGAATCACGTACTTATGAAATAAATTTAGTTTTTCCGCTGTTTATATTCTGTCTTGTAATTTATCTGCATATTTTACCTAAAATGCTCCACCGAAGTTAAGGCATTCCCTTTGTGAGTGACCTTAACGGAGGTGGGGTGTTTCAACATTAGATGTTCCAAATTGTGCATTAGATGTTCCAAATCGCATGGCATAGATGGATGTTTCAACAGAGCTTGGGTATCTTGTGGATGAAAATCATATTAATTAAGCGACTCACAGAATTATACATGTAAATAATGAAAAAACGTTACTGTATAAACTTAAAAAATTGTACAACGAATTTAGTGCGCATTGGAAACAATATATAACTCAAGAGTCAACAGAAAGACCCAAGCATTAATACATAAACCATGCAGGTGGAAGTTAATTTTTTGCAGAAGTCAATTATTGTACCATTTCCACTTTAGATTGTAGACCAAGCAGGTATACATAGTTACATTATACACAGTATCGTATAACATCAGACAGTTTTTCACTTACAAATATTTTCAAGTGGAACCAATCTATTTTACTTCGTTTGTCTCTATATGTAAACAATACTAAATATTGGATCAATTAAACATAACAATGCTAAAATAATATATTACTGCTAGTGTATCATGCACCATCACAATACATGAGTGAATGCTTTCTCTTACATTACAATGCGTATAGCAGGTTCACATGGGAATTTTTTTTAGTAATATTTGTGATGCCTTCGTGTCACCTGTATGAAAATTATGATTTTAGCAGTTCTGTTGTCTACTATTGCACCAACTTGTTGCTTCACATTCAAACTGATCTTTGCCCACATTAGTGAAAACTGATACAGTAGAGCATGTCCTCCATCTTCTGTTGACATCAGATCCAGTAGTATGTTGTGTTACATACAATAATATTGTGCATTGGGGCAGTGAGGCAGCGCCAGACGAATAAAGTGAAAGAATATGAGCATGGTCAGACTCGAGTTTATGCTAGAACATATGCAGGCCAAAATTATTTGCATAATAAGTTAAAATTGTACAGGAAGTAATAATCAGCTGAAAAGAAAATGGATAATTACCATGCAACCACCACAGAAGTAAACAATAATATTACAACAATTGGATATATATATATATATATATATGAGGCAGGTTCAACAACACCCCAAACAGTGCAGCACACCAAAAGCCCCTCAACAACAACCAAGTATTTCTCACTCTCTCTCCTTCCACTTGTTCTTTCTCATTCCACTAACGTATTTAAACATAAATTGTGGCTATGGTTCAGGTGCAAATGTGGGGCTGAAATTTAGAGGGCTCCTTGATCCTATATATATATATGTGTGTGTGTGTGTGTGTGTGTGTGTGTGTGTGTGTGTGTGTGTTTGTGTGTGTGTGTGTGTGTGTGTGTGTGTAACATAGGTTTCTAGACCCTAGCGAGCTACAGAGAAGCGATGTGGCTGAGTCAAAATATTGCACTATGGAAAACGGAAGCTACCCTGCAATTTTGGTTGACAAAGCAACATTACCCAAATTTGTAGTAGTGACAGAAGCAGAAAATTTTTCTATTTCAAGATCGGCTAGCATAAACTGGTTTTACATTACCCTACAGTAAACCGGTAGTCCAACAAATTTAGAGCCATGACCAACCTTTTCAGCAAATGCCATTTCGTAAGTATGTAACCTCACATCATATTATTTTCTACATACAATTTAATTCAAAAAAATCTAACTCCCAAAGTCCCCTTTGTATGGAGGGACTTTTTCAATTTCACAATTATAACATAAACAATATACCACACGGTCGAAAACACAATATATGCATAACAATATTTATAATATTGTTGTATTTAACTTGAAAACATACCTTTTATTAGCATTTGCACGCAATTTAGCTTGGTATTTAGTGAGAAATGGAAGTCATCCATATAAGCTTCATATGTACCTACACTAACTCACATTTGAATTTTAGTTACATATAAAGAAGATGAATATACATTTGGTTTAGCATGTGCAAACAATTCGACATCTTGGTTTAAGTACGTTGGAACCAACTTTAATAGGTTTAAAACGCAAAATCAGCTGACAACATTTAGAAGTAAATTGATACGTAATAAGTCGACTTTCCAAACCAATTTTAGAATTGCAGAATTGTGAAATATAACACAGATTATGGGAGAAACAGTATACACACCCATAACAGATGTTTAAAAAAGGCGCAGGCCCATCTATATGGTTTGCTTCTTTAGCCCAAAAAACGATGAAACTTCGTAAAATGCTTAAAACAAACATTGTAGCTTAAGTCTTAACTTTCCAGAATGTATAAAATCATCAAAAATAGATAAAAGGTTCAAAAATCATTCAAAACAGTAACGCGTTCTAGTTCAGAAATTTAAGTCCAGAATGAATTTTTGTATTTGAGTTGAAAAATATTGGGTTAAAGTTGCAAACTTGCAACCATCTTGCCATAAAGCAAAGATATAACATATTCATCAAACGAATATGGCAAATTGCATAACTACCATAATTAAAGAGGAAACAGAAGTCCAAAATTTTAAACACAATAGGCCAGCTCCTGCTGGTTGAACATAAGCATCATGAATGATGCAAAATATAAGACATATCAAGTAGTTGCATGGTTGAGGCATTTTATGTATAAAATAAAATAAAAAATCTTTATCTTGAAAATACATTGAATTGTTAATGCATAAGAGTAGCAAAAAAAATTACATCTGCTATATAAAATTGATGTCAATTTTTTTTAAAATCCATATTTGTGGTTGATAGATAATAATGAATCACGCAAGAAGTGTCTTAATCATTTTGTTTTGTGCTGGATATTTGATAACATCATGAAAAACAGCAAGGGTTTGAATTATTAAGGAAATATATAAAGCAAACATAAGGAAAAACAATTGAATTTTTTTTCGTCGAAGATTGATGTACTTACTAATATTTTTTAAAGTAACGGACATAATTAATGTTTAAATTTTTTAATAACATAGACAAATCAATACCCAATTTTATAGCAGTTGTAGTAAAAAAGAAGACGCGATACATATAATGGAAATATGTATAAGGAAGAAACAAACTGTAACTACATTGTACAAATCATCAAGCTAGACTGTCTGCCCCTTCCTATGATCTATGATTTTTTTATTTTTTTTATTATTTGCGAGTCATCATTGCAATTCGTATGATCTACGATGCACATAAACAAAAATAAAAAACCATACTCCAAAACAGTCTGAAAAAACTAATAGACAATGAAACTAATTAGCAAGGGATGCAAAGAGCTAAACAATATTTTACTTATTTTAAGAGCACATACACGTTAATATCAATGAAAAATAGATCAACGCCTAGATGTAACAAAATACATTTCAATGGCAATTTTGTTGGCAAAACATGGCTTGTAGGCGATACAGTAAAAAATTATGATTAGTTATAAGTTTTTTTAGTTATATATACTGTTGATCAAATTAAAGTCCTTGAAAGGGACTATAACATATACTGTTGATCCACTGTAATTTTGGACAAATATTGTTAGCTGAAAATCTGCGGTAAAATATATTGTCCATTAATGTTAAAATATTTATTTTTAGCACTTGATTACATAAAATAATAATATGCTAGTACCGATAAATATAGTATTACATCTCATCGGCATTCATAAATAACATGGAAACGAATAACATCACGCAAATACTGATAAAATATCATAGGTGATAAAAGTTAAATCTGTTATTCCTCGCCTATATATGCCTACCATATGGTAGAAATTGGACTTTTTTATAAGTTAGGCAGGAAGCTTATCACTTTACATTCTTTTGACCAAAGTAAAACTTGAATACATTATAATTATATATTTTTAAGTAAGCGTATCAATTTCATTCTATAGCAGAATTAGCTTGTCAAGCATAATTTTTTTCCCTTATAATTTAGGCATAATGCTCTCTATAGAACTCGGTCTATTTTCTTTCTTAATTAAAATCATAAATTCATCTTAATTTTTTCAAGGAAAAAATATCAATTGCAATATTGAAATCCTAGCAAGGAGAAAAAATGACCAATATCAAAATTTCAACTGAGACAACTAGATGTCGAAAAACTAATCTTAGGCAAGTTTGTGAACACAAATATCTTGTTAATGTCATGTTGTCATCCTGATTTAGATTGTCTGTTAGAATTTGTGATACAATATTTCCATTTGCTGAATATTGGAAGATATTATTGATTATGGTGATAGAATATTTCCAATTAGAGAAGATTTGGGAATATAATATTTCCAATTTGCAGAAGATTTGGAAGATATCAGACATGTATTGCTCTTTTATTTGTAAAAGGGATAGGCAATAAATTACCTACATAAGTGGAAGGATTTGAAGAAGGTTTCTTTTTGGGATAGTGAAGTAAGGAATTAATTCCCTAATTGGTGGGTTAAATAAGGAAGCCTATAAGGAGAATTGGAGAATTAATTAGGCATTGATTTATATCATAAATCAATTACTTCAACCCCAAGCATTAATCCTTATATAAGGATAGGGATTAGGTGAATGTATCATCATCTCAAAAATGTGAGGTGTGTCATCTCTAAAAGTTCTTCTTCTTCCCTACTATTAGTCTTGTAATTTTTCTTTTTTGAGAAAAGTAATAAAATCTCCTCTCCCCAAGTGGACGTACACTAACAAGACGTTAGTGGAACCACTATAAACCTCTTGTGTTATTTCTTTTATTGCTAGATCTGTGATTGATTTGCTGGTGTTATCTGTTGTTTGTATTGCCTTACCATCAATCCGTCCCTATTTTTTCTCTTTCAACAATTGGTATTAGAGCTACGAGGTTGATTGAGAAAGGGTGTTAGACATTATGGTAGGAGATAAGGAGAATTCAGCAATTGTATCAAGGTCATATGTCAAAGGGACATATATGACAGCAGGATCTCAGTTAGCAATAGAAAGATGGAGTGAGGATAAAGACTTCGGGAAGTGGCAATGGAAGATGAAAGCTATTCTGGTGAGGAATAATGTTCATCCTATTGTATTTGCTTCTGAGGAGTTGACGGATGATATTTCAGCCCTGGAAAGGAAGGAGATGGAGCTATGGGCATTTTCTACTTTACAATTAGCAATGGGAGAAAATGTCATTTCAGAGATTAGCGGTGAGACCACTGCTAAGGACATTTGGACCAAGCTGGAAAAACTCTATCTAAAGTAGTCACTAACCAACCGTCTGATTTTGCTGAAGACGTTTTTCACCATGCGGATGAGAGAGGGTACTTCAGTGAAGGCATATCTAAGCTTCTTTGATGATCTCGTGATGAAGATGAAGACTGTTGACTTGAAAGTGGATGAGGAGCAAAAAGCAATGATTCTTTTGTGTTCTCTTCCGGAGTGATACACAGGTTTCGCTAACAGTCTTATCTATGCCAGAGATACACTAACAATAGATAATGTGAAGGCAGGTCTTCTATCTGAGGACTTGAAGGATCAGATGAAGGGGTTGAGTGAAGGTAGAGGAGGAAGTAGTACGGAAGCCTTATTAGCTGGTATGGAGAGAGGGGAGAAGAAGAAGAAAATAAAGTCAAGAGATGGGAAGCACTGTACTTGGAGAGTCAAGGGTTGGAGCCTAAAGTTCTCGTGGAAAGATGTCAAAGCTAGGCATACGAGAAGGGACTTTGAGTTTCTGCATAGGCAGAATATGATCAAAGGGGAAAGCTTCAACAAGGTGGGATTTTGCCAAGAGGATGTGATTGATAAGAGGAAGAAGGGATCATCTGAAGTTGGTCAGAGATCAAAGGAGAAAGCAGTGGATATGCATAAGTCTTTGCAGACTGCTAAGTTCGGGCGTTGCTCGAACTGGAATCGCTTATCGAAATGTTAGGTGCCACGTGGTGGCACGGTGTGGGGAGAGGGTTAAGATGGTTCATGGAGATGTTTGTTTTTATAGTGAAGATTGATAGGTCTTACTTGAAGGGGTTACTTTGTACACTTTGTTGGCAGGCGATGGCGTTGCCGGAGTTTGTTAACAAAGTGCAATGGGTGATGGCCATGCCGAAGCTCATTGGGGGAACTAACCATGTTGTCTTGTCCGAGAAGATGCTTAGAGTAAGAGGATGTAGGTGGAGTTGGTATGCTTTCAAGGAAATATAGTATCAAGGTGGAGATTGTTAGAATTTGTGATACAATATTTCCATTTGTTGAAGATTGGAAGATATTATTGATTATGGTGATAGAATATTTCCAATTAGAGAAGATTTGGGAATATATTTCCAATTTGCAGAAGATTTGGATGATATCAGACATTTATTGCTCTTTTATTTGTAAAAGGGATAGGCAATAAATTGTTGAGACAAGATTTTCATCGATGCCAACATATAAAGGTGCAATGGAGATCATTTCATAGAGATAAGGTTTTTTACTTTGAGTCGTGTTAGAAATATGTTAAAATCTATCCTCAAAGTATAACACGAATGCACAAAACAATATCATATCTTCGTTGTTGAAATATGTATATTTGAGGAATTGAAAAGTCACAGAAAAAGCCCAAACGGTCCAGGCTCCGACCGGAAAAGAGTGCAGAGTGATATAGACTATGGACCGAGGTCCTCTGGTCCATAGCCAGAAAACGGTCGATCGCCCAAAAAGGACCGGTCGACCGGTTTTACAGTTTTTGCACATAACGGCTATTTTTTTGATTCTTTAAATTTCCAGAAACTTAACCAGTCGACCGGTGATTTTCAACCAGTCGACCGGTCCCGAACAGCAAGCCTTTTTTATGAAGGGTTGCTTCCATTCATCAAGAGTTTTCTCTTCAATTTTCAATGGAAACGGATGCAATCTTTTGTAGAAACTCTTCTTGAAGGAATGCAACTATTCTACACTATAAATAGACTTGAAATCATACTTTCAAATCACCGATTCTTTTTCTAATATCTGATCTTACTTTCTAAATACTCTTGCATTCTAAAAGCTCTCCAAATTCAAATACTTGTTGAATCCTTGAATCAATTTAATATCATTAGATTCAACAAGCATTCTACTTCCTTAAATCTACGCATTCAAAGTATATACTTGAGGATCAGATTATATGAAGATTGTACTCAAATTGTTGACTATCCGTGTTGAATCAAGAACACAAAACAGAAGTCAAAACCATTGTATTAGTTGAAGTCCTGTGTGTGATCAGGCAAGTGTTGAAGTCCTGTGTGTGATCAGGCAAGTGTTGAAGTCCTCGTGTTGTAAGAGGCGTGAAAACCCGTTCGGCTGCTCGGGTGTTGTATACCTGTTCCTCCGGGTGAAGTGAGGCTGTTGATTAGTGAAAATCCAGATAGAAGTCTGGGACTGGACGTAGGACAGTGCTCCGAACCAGTATAAAAAATCCCTGGTGTGATTTTTCTATTTACTTATCTGTGACTAGCTATTACTTTATACTTGAATATTGTTTGTCATATTACACGATCCTTGTGTGTATGTTACTCGACAAGTACACATACACACTTTCAATTGGTATCAGAGCACGGTCATCTCATAACCGTAACACAGTTATTTGATATATTCTAGTAATATGGCAAATAACCCAAGTAGTAGCACAAACACCACTTACACTGAAGGTCAATCGACACAAAGACCTCCTTTCTTCAATGGTCTTAACTATAGTTATTGGGCAACTCGTATGGCTTTTTACATGCAATCAACTAGCTATGATACTTGGAATGCTACTTAGAAAGAAATAGTCAATCCAACGACTGAGTATGCAGAATGGACGGCTGCTGAGAAAACTGCAGCAATTGTAAATGCAAAAGCAATGAATATGTTGTTTTGTGCATTAGATCAAAATGAATATAACCGTGTTAGTATCTGTACCACTGCATATCAAATTTGGCAATCGCTAAGAACCACTCATGAAGGTACTAACAAGGTTAAACAAGCAAAAATAGCTATGTTGAAAAGTCAATTTCAAAATGAAGTCAAGTGAAACAATCAATGAGATGTATTCACGGTTTCAAACCATTCATCATGCACTTATTGGATTAGGGCAAAAATATTCTAATTTTGATGTAGTTTCAACAGTCCTACATTCTCTGACTAATGAATGGGAAGGAAAAGTATTAGCAATAGAAGAAGCTAATGATCTTTCCACCATGAAGCCAAATGAACTGATAGGAAATCTTATGTCCTATGAAGCTAACCTGCAGGCTAGAAAAGAAAAAAAAGAAGAAAAGAAAAATGTAGCATTTCATGCCGAAAAGGATGAAGACATCTCAGATTCCGAAGATGAAGATCTAGCATTCATTGCAAAAGGATTCAAGAAATTCTTAAAGCAACGAAAGGCTAGTCGTTACAACAGAAAAAAATCCGGATCAAATAAACCATCTTCATCAAATGTAGAATGCTTCAACTGTCAAAAGAAGGGACATATGCAAAAGGATTGTCCGTAGAAAAAGAAGAAGACATAAAATGAAAAATTCAAACACAAGAAGGACAAGTCAAAGAAACGAGCATTCTCAGTAACATGGGATGATTCAGACTCATCTTCGTCTGATAGTGAAAGTGACTCAGAAGATGAACAAGCAAATGTATGTTTTATGGCAAAAGAAGATGAGGTACAAATTCCTTCTTTTGAAGAAGTTCTTGATATAAGTGTTGAATTGATATATAAATTCAAAGATATGAAACGACAATGCAAACAAGCTCAAGCAGACTTACGTAGAGCAGAGTTGGAGCGTGATATGCTAAAAGACGAGAAGAAAATATTAAAGGAGGAACTTGAAAATTTTCAAGAGTTATCATCTAATGTTGATTCTCAATTATCTCTTTTGAGTCAAGAAATTGAAACTCAAAAAGAGAAAAATGATGCTCTTACTACTGAAAATCATGAGCTTAAGGCAAAAGTCAAAATTCTGGACTTAGAAAAGGCTAGTTTACAAACTAAGTTAGATGATATTACTCAAAATGTTTCTAACTTCAACAAAGGTCGAGAAAATTTGACAAAAATCATTGGAAGTTCACAACCTGCTTCAAATAAACAAGGTTTGGGATATAAGAAACAAGAAACCAATCATAGAAATAGTACTAGATATGCTTTTATGTATAATAAAAATATCACTGCTAATACTAATGTTCATCCAAGACCCAATTATGATAGAAATTCGAATACTTCTATGACTAGCGGTATTTATAACAAATATACAAGTATGAAAAGGAATATCAATAGAGATTACTTAAGTATTTGGGTTCCTGTAAGTTGGAAAAACAGAGAAAAATATATCATTGATTATTTTGATTCAGTAGTTAATAATGAAAATTTTATCTTTAAAGGTTCCATTAAACCCTCTTGGGTATGGTTACCTTCCATCTAACCCATGGACCCAAAACAAAGCAAGTGGGTACCAAACTATATATGTTATATTTTTTGCAGGTACACCACAGCAAAGAGAATGTTATTCTGTATCTCCAAAAGGTGCTATAATTATTTGTATTATCTACTACTCTCGATTATTGTGGAGAAATATTTTCTCTTATGATTATTCATATCATTCACGTTACATATACTATCATTTAAAATTATGTGCTTAACATGGTAATAGTATATGTGTGCTAACATCTGTTAATGCAGGAATCAAAAGGTAAGATTATTAATATTTTGAACTAACAAATGTTGCAGAAATTCAGGGGGAGCTTTATATTTAGAGGGAGAAAATCCAAGGTGTTGTCATCAATCAAAAAGGGGGAGAATGCTGAGACAAGATTTTGATCGATGCCAACATATAAAGGTGCAATGGAGATCATTTCATAGAGATAAGGTTTTTTACTTTGAGTCGTGTTAGAAATATGTTAAAATCTATCCTCAAAGTATAACACGAATGCACAAAACAATATCATATCTTCGTTGCTGAAATCTGTATATTTGAGGAATTGAAAAGTCACAGAAAAAGCCCAAATAGTCCAGACTCCGACCGGGAAAGAGTGCAGAGTGATATAGACTATGGACCGAGGTCCTCTGGTCCATAGCCGGAAAACGGTCGATCGCCCAAAAAGGACCGGTCGACCGGTTTTACTGTTTTTGCACATAATAGCTATTTTTTTAGTCTTTAAATTTCTAGAAACTTAACCGGTCGACCGGTGATTTTCGACCAGTGGACCGGTCCGAGATAAAAGGAGAAAGCAGTTCCTATTTTATTTGCCTCACCATCAACCCGTTCCTATTTTTTTTCCTCAACAATTGGTATCAAAGCTACGAGGTTGATTGAGAAAGGGTGTTAGACATTATGGCAGGAGATAAGGAGAATTCAGCAATTGTACCAAGGTCATATGTCAAAGGGACATATATGGCAGTAGGATCTCAGTTAGCAATAGAAAGATGGAATGAGGATAAAGACTTTGAGAAGTGGCAATGGAGGATGAAAGCTATTCTGGTGAGGAATAATGTTCATCCTGTGGTATTTGCTTCTGAGGAGTTGACGGATGATATTTCAGCCGTGGAAAGGAAGGAGACGGAGCTATGGCGTTTACTACTTTACAATTAGCAGTGGAAGAAAATGTCATTTCAGAGATTAGCGGTGAGACCACTGCTAAGGACATTTGGACCAAGCTGGAAAAACTCTATCTAAAGAAGTCACTAACAAACCGTCTGATTTTGCTGAAGACGTTTTTCACCATGCAGATGAGAGAGGGTACTTCAGTGAAGGCACATCTAAGCTTCTTTGATGATCTCGTGATGAAGATGAAGACTATTGACTTGAAAGTGGATGAGGTGCAAAAAGCAATGATTCTTTTGTGTTCTCTTCCGGAGCGGTACACAGGTTTCGCTAACAGTCTTATTTATTCCAGAGATACACTAACAGTAGATGATGTGAAGGTAGGTCTTCTATCTGAGGACTTGAAGGATCAGATGAAGGAGTTGAGTGAAGGTAGAAGAGGAAGTAGTACGGAAGCCTTATTAGCTGGTGTGGAGAGAGGGGAGAAGAAGAAAATAAAGTCAAGAGATGGGAAGCACTGTACTTGGAGAGTCAAGGGTTGGAGCTTACAGTTCTCATGGAAAGATGTCAAAGCTAGGCATACGAGAAGGGACTTTGAGTTTCTGCATAGGCAGAATATGATCAATGGGGAAAACTTCAACAAGGTGGGATTTTGTCAAGAGGATGTTCTTGATAAGCGGAAGAAGGGATCGTCTGAAGTTGGTCAGAGATCAAAGGAGAAAGCAGTGGATATGCATAAGTCTTTGCAGACTGCTAAGTTCGGGCGTTGCTCGAACTGGAATCGCTTATCAAAATGTTAGGTAACACGTGGTGGCACGGTGTGGGGAGAGGGTTGATATGGTTCATGGGGACATTTGTTTTCATAGTGAAGATTGATAGGTCTTACTTGAAGGGGTTACTTTGTACACTTTGTTGACAGGTGGTGGCGTTGCCGGAGTTTGTTAACAAAGTGCAATGGGTGATGGCCATGCCGAAGCTCATTGGGGGAAGTAAACATGTTGTCTTGTCCGAGAAGATGCTTAGAGTAAGAGGATGTAGGTGGAGTTGGTATGCTTTCAAGGAAATATAGTATCAAGGTGGAGATTGTTAGAATTTGTGATACAATATTTCCATTTGCTGAAGATTGGAAGATATTATTGATTATGGTGATAGAATATTTCCAATTAGAGAAGATTTGGGAATATAATATTTCCAATTTGCAGAAGATTTGGAAGATATCAGACATTTATTGCTCTTTTATTTGTAAAAGGGATAGGCAATAAATTACCTACATAAGTGGAAGGATTTGAAGAAGGTTTCTTTTTGGGATAGTGAAGTAAGGAATTAATTCCCTAATTGGTGGGTTAAATAAGGAAGCCTATCAGGAGAATTGGAGAATTAATTAGGCATTGATTTATATCATAAATCAATTACTTCAACCCCAAGCATTAATCCTTATATAAGGATAGGGATTAGGTGAATGTATCATCATCTCAAAAATGTGAGGTGTGTCATCTCTAAAAGTTCTTTTTTTTCCTACTATCAGTCTTGTAATTTTTCTCTTTTGAGAAAAGTAATAAAATCCCCTCTCCCCAAGTGGACGTACACTAACAAGATGTTGATGGAACCACTATAAACCTCTTGTGCTATTTCTTTTATTGCTAGATCTGTGATTGCTTTGCTGGTGTTATCTGTTGTTTGTTTCGCCTCACCATCAATCCATTTTTATTATTTTTTTCCGCAACATTGTCCAGTAGGAAGACTGGGTGACTCAAAGTGGGAGGAGAAGACACATGCAAGGAGTCATGACATGGAAGGCAGTACAGATCATGTAGCTAAGAATTATAGGTTGAATTCAACCCATGCTTTATTTTTAGCCAGTAATATTTAATTTAGACTAGCACGTTATATAATTAGCCCACGTTCTTACGAAGTATGGATAACAAATTATTCAAATAGACACAGCAGTTTTGTTATAGCAAGTATGTACACATTGAATGTCCACATATATCATGTAATGAGTGATAATATATACCTATCATACGGTAGAATTTGGACTTTTTATTTATAAGATAGGCAGGAAGCTTATCACTTTACATTCTTTTGACCAAAGTAAAACTTGACTACGTTATAATTATGTGTTTTAAGTAAAAGTTCCAGTTTCATTCTATAGCAGAGTAAGTAAGGGTTTTAGTTTCATTCTATACCAGATTAGCTTGTCAAGTAGAAAAGTTTTCCTTCTAATTTGGCATAATGCTCCCTACTGAACTTAGTCTATTTTTCTAAGTAATTTAAATTAAAATTTCATTTTAAATTTTCAAGAAAAATATTTGGTTTCAAGCCTAAAATCCCTAGCAAGGAAAAAAATACCAATAATAAAATTTCAGTTGAGACAATTAGCAGTCAAAACAATAGATCTTAGAATACAGATATCTTGTTAACGTCATGTGGCCATTGTGATTTAAGTTGTACAGTAAGAAGATTGGATGACTCAAAGTGGGGGGAGAAGACACATCTGCAAGTACTCATGACATGGAAGGTGGAACAGATATAGCTAAGAATTATATTTTGAATTCAGACCGTGCTTCATTTTTAGCCAATAATTTTTTATTTTGATCACCACATTATATAATTTAGCCAATGTTCTTTCAAAGCATGAATAATAAATTGTTCAAATTGACACAACAATTTTGTCATAGTAATTATATACACATTAAATGTCCGCATATATCTATTAGGTAATGAGTGATAATATAAAATAAAAGGCAAAACTTAATACATGAAACATTGACCTTAATCTTAGATTGAATAATATATAGAAAAGGAATATACTAAATACCTATAATACACCATTTCTTATCAAGTAAGTTGTGGGTTATAAATAATAATCAAAACAAATTTCAATTTTTGGCTTGGACGTAGGAAAATTAATTTAAATGGACAGTAATAATAAAGCAACTTCCTATATAATTCTTCTTCACTAAGGTTTCTGGATCTAGAGTTTATGCTATGTATCACGCGTTCTTCATGTAGCATCAATATGATTAGAATGGTGCTAATTGGATTTGTTGCCAGAATATTATAAACCATCTAATAAATGCATCAATACACCATATACTTATTTTGATGCTAAGGTTGCTATGGGAAATCATAAACGAATTTATTTGTAAAGAAACACATCGTTGAAATGTTGATGGGAATTAGTAAATATTATTATACAATGCAAAACCTAATGAAATTAGTTTACTAATCATCAAAAGTAAAACCAATGGTATGAAATATCCTAGGGTACATAAGTCTGCAACCGAAGAATACCGCAAAAGCACAATTATGCAACATGTATACAAAATATCATTTTAGTGAAATAAATAATGAAAAAAAACAACGCATTTGAGAGTATTATAAAAGTTCATTTGTTTTCAAATCCAAGCAATGTAACTGTTTTAATCTATTAACTTCTTAGTGTTGTATCATTCCCACCTAATACTAAGTAGCTTAAAAATATTATGTTATAGTTTTATCTATTATTTCTGTTTTTTCTAGTCAAATATAAAAATAATTGGAGCTAGACATCAGTGTGAAAATGAGAAAATAAATAAACTTTATCTGGTTCACGTAAGCATATTTGGTAAGGAACACCTACATGTAATTAACTGTGTTTATCTTCTATATATATATATATATATACATGGTTTAGTTTGGTATGTTTCATAAAAGCAAGAAATATATTCAAATAAAACCAACAGTATATTTCTGCCAATAGATATTAAAGTTTATTTGCAAAAACATGAAAGTCACTATATTTAAATTGCATTGAAGCTTTTGTAGGAAGTCGAATATATTACATTTATAAAAACTTATGTTGATTTAACATAAAAATTTTGCTTATACAAAGAAGTATCATGATTTGTGTAGTTAGTAATTCAGTGTTAAAATAAAACACAATCAGTGTAATAAAGAAAGGAGCAAAGAACGAAATATCGGTGGAAAACACAATCAATGTAATTCAATGTTTAAAGGAGAAGAGGGAAAAATAAACAGAACCTAATACTTGATCTGTTCCTTAGGCAAATGAGACGTGTAAAATCGGTGGAGGCAGAAAAGAACGAAACACATACCAGCATCGAACCCTAATCGGTCGACGGTTGCAAAGTTGGGCCTTTCAGATCCCGTCTTACTGGAAGGAAATCGAGCCCGACATTAGTGCAGAGGAAAGGGGTTGAACGAAGCACATACCAGCATCGGAACCGTAATTGACCGATAATTGCAAATTTGAAAGACCTTGCAGCTCCCGTCTTTGTGGAAGGAAATAGAGCCCGATGCTAGTGCAGAGGGGAAAGGGTACGAACGGAATCTACAGCCAAGGAAGAAGGGATGAGGTGGAAGGCGATGTTGGGGACAACTGTATACTTAGCATTGGGCAGAATGGGAGGGGAACGAATTTGGGAAAACTGATTTAGCTTTATAGTGGGGAGAAGATGGAATCAGTTCTGGGTAGAAAAGAGTGAAGCCGTTGGATTTTAGATGTGGACACATGGCAGCATCGTGATTTTTTGCTTAAAGTGGAACCGAAAAGGTTCTGCGAAAAGATTGTGCTTTCATATAGGCATTGCAAAATAAATGTAGTTGCATTGTATTTATTTGTATAGTCATAGAGAAGTGTCAAATCAATAATATATTTTTATAATATTACTTTGGAAGTACAAAGAGTGCATAGATGTATTTGATTTTAGGGGACAGATTTAACCAAAAATAAAAAATATGTGTATGGAAACTTATGTAACTATAAGCATGCAAATTATGTTTTAAATTTTTTTAGTAAGAATCTAAATTTTGTCATTAAAAAAATAATGAAAAGGGGAAAAAGTGAATTATTCAAGAAGCAAAAATTTGCAAAACTGTTAAATTGAGAGTACAGACTTAAGTTAATCTTTGTTTAACTCAATAAGAAATGAAAATGTCACAGGTAAATAACCTTCACAGAAAACATTCCACATTGACTAGACCATGTCTTTCATAGCATTGATTGCCACAAAATTACATTACCATATATTTAATTCAAGAAAAATGGAAGGAAGTTGGAACCTGAATTAATGTATATTCCTCGTCTCAAGTTGTAAGTCATTTCCTGTAATGACATGAATCAAGATATTGCTAAAATACAACTAAACCAAAAGCATTTATAACAATAGGTGTAGTTTGATATGATGAACCCTTAATTATGCCCAGCTCATGCTTATGTATTCCATTGAGAACAAAATAGTAAAGATGCAATTATGACAGTATATTAACTGAAGTACTTCACCTGGTCCTTGATTTTTTTTAAGTCATGCATTTTACAAAAAAATTGTGAATAATGAATAAAATCATTCAGATGTTAACAACGCAAATTATGCTTCACAATAGGAATTTATTTCTATAGAGGTTGACAAATAAATATACCAAAACCCAAACTTACAATATACTTACCCATGTAGTCTAAGTAATATGAAAAAACATCAATAATTTATAGTTAAAGTTGCCTTCTTTAGACCTGATCCGGCCCCTTTTACATACCTTTTTAAAAATAATCTAGGCAAACATCCTTATGGGCCCACGCTTCATGATAATAATTGCCTCCATGCAAGAAACTACCTTGCAATTTAGATAAGGGTGTTGTTATTGACACTCCAAATATTGTTAAGGGGGGTCAAATTTTAAAAACACTCCAATCATAAAAAAAATGTTAGGGGGAGTCACGTACTTAATTTTTTATGTTCCCTTTTTCCTGGTAATAACAACATTTACCATCCCAAATCCCAATCAATTTTAAACGCAAAAAAAAGAAAAAAAAGAAATCCCTAAATTATTTGCAAACAAAAAAGAGCAATCGTTTGGAGACAAATAATGGCGCAAACGAAGAATGTGAAACAAATGAGATTATTGATAATTTAACAAATGAGAAATGAAATTATTAAAAAAAAGCGTTCAACAGATGAGAAATGAAATTATTTAAAAAAAGCAATAGACAGATGAGATTATCGAAATTTTGATGTAAAAGCTAATGCAGTTCGACTAATATACCGTATATTTTTTTAAATTAATAATTAAAAAAAGAATTATTGTAAAGAAGACTAATTTGGTAAAATAAATTTTATTTGTTAAGGGGGGTGCTCCATGCATTGATACTCCTCTTAACAAATTCTTTATTTTTTTAAACTGATCCCCCTTTAACAATACTTGGAGTGTCAATAACAATCCTCTTAGATAATCAAGGCATCCATAATATAAGCAAGTATTAAACTTCTGAAAATATTTCATCCTTAGAAGCTTAATTATATCCCAAACTTGCAATCACCAAACATAAATAAACTTATATTCGTACACACATAAATAAATAAATACTTTTGTATGTATGCATATAGATATTTCAACTATATATGATTAGTAAGAAAAGAATGTCACTGTCACTGCTCACGCATATAACTTTAAAGTAGAAGCTCATAATTGGTTGGATGTTAATCACCACCTATATAAGTTGTTTTTATTTATTCCTGCATTATAATTAACAACGCATACCATATCATGTATAAAACCTGAAGAACGTGTTGCACATAAAAAATTGAAATTGTTTGGTACATTTGAAGTCTTAGCTCACCATGAAGAAATACGTAAATTGAAACCATTTTAATGTACCAATTAAGGATACTGCTATGATTTACCAGTTGGGATACAAAAGAATTTCACATTCTATAAGCCATATAGTATAAGGTCACCGCCCTGCAAATCGTATCCATAATCCAGGTAGGAACCTAATCTTTAAATATATTTTTGAATGAAAAATGAAAGAGCATTGAGATTTATTCATAAGGGCAACCCATGCTATGGTAAAAGAGTTCCATTCCAACAACAAATTAATTTGATATGACTGAGAAAGCATCACTATGGAAATAATGCTTAAAATGTTCAACAAAGTTGGATTATATTTTTTTTTCCAACGTACATGCCAGTATTGTTAAAATCATGATTTTTAATAGACTGTTATTTGTAACAGTTGTCTAATTTTCATAAATTTGAACGTCTACCCCATGGACCAATATGTTTTATTTATGTTAAGATCCAATATACCATATAACTATGAACTCTTGTGTTTTAGTTTAAACTTATGTTAAAAAAGTGGTAAAAAGAAATAGTTATATGGAGATTAAATGGGATTTTCAATGAACCTACTGAAACAAACAAACAAAGAAAGAAATAGCAAGCATTTAATAACTTATGCGAACAAAATCAATTTAATGAAGTGCAACATACATGTTAGGTGGAACATGTAGTATTTAGACTAACCCCTTATCCATTAATCTATAACGAAGGTGGCTACCATTGTTTATGGTAGGTTAGCTTGCCATCTTAGAATAAGGTTATGGTAGATGATTCATTAACACTTTCAAGTAGTTAAAATGGAAAAAACGGAAGAATTATGTTACTAATAAAAATATATGAAAGATTATATTTCTAAAAACTCAAGTTAGCTAAGAATGTTTCCATATGAGATATCTGACTTCCTAATTGTGAACATCAAAGATATTTGAAAACCTAAAGAGATATTTTCATATTATTTCAGAATGCATCACACATGTTGAACATTTGTTCATAATCGTAAAAAACAGTGTTGTTCGGTTAAAAGTTCTAGCAACCAACTCCAAAATTTGAAGTTAAACATTTGAAATACAATTTCCATAAATAAAAATAATATAAAAGTGGAATGAGCAGTAACCTTCATGGTACTGCCATTCCCTATGGTTGAGATCCATGTTTAATTACAAATACATATTAATCATTTTAGAGGGAATGCAAACATATTATAAACATAATTGAAGTATAACAGGTCTAATGATAACTATGAAGAAGGCATGGTTTGAATCATGAAAAGATGGAGAAACAAAGGATTGTAATGGAGAAGAGTCAATGCAAGTCAAATAAAACATTACATGTAAATTTAGCCGAAGACGACATTTTATTTGACAAACCTAAAAAATTAGCAAAATCAAACCTTTACAAAAAAAATATTGGTTACCTTAATTGTAGCCGAGGAGGGATAGGTATATCAGCTAGCAAAGGTTCGTAGCAATGATATACATGTGTAAAAACATGTTTTAGGGATGGATAATAAATAAAAACACAAAAGAAAATGTCAAAAATATGCTTTAATTTTTATACAGCATGTAGATGTGCATATGGGTAACAGGTTGGAAATTTGAAGTTTATCAGAAAAATATTATCTTTGTTGTATGCTCAACTATTCATTTCTCTCATGTAACCAATCATAAAACTAACAAATAATTCAATACATGGATAAAAACTTATGCGAAGCAGGAGTTTGCATGGCGTATTCATTCCTAACATGCATAGTATTGACAGTATGTCATAATTTCATCATAAAATTATGAGAGCCTATCAACTTTCCAAGGCAATTTACATTTTGTTTTTAATTATTACGGAGACAAAATCAAATTTCCAAGGTGGGCCCAATCCTTTGCACTATACTACACAATAAATGGGAAGTTTACAACTAAGAAAAATATTAGAATAAAATTGCCATATATCCACATGAAGCAAATCATGGTGGACCAACTGCTGAAATACCTCACAGGTTATAATATTAAAAAATAGTGAAATTCATCCACTGATAGAAATGTAACAATTTTTCCATGCATTGACTTAATAATTTAATAAT
The DNA here is from genome assembly GCA_030737875.1 of Allium sativum. Classification (NCBI taxonomy): domain Eukaryota; kingdom Viridiplantae; phylum Streptophyta; class Magnoliopsida; order Asparagales; family Amaryllidaceae; genus Allium; species Allium sativum. The sequence continues at coordinate 828,477,673 of CM060913.1, forward strand.
AATGATTGACACTTACATACAAAGGAATGTTATTAACTTTACATTGTTATTGTAGTTACGAAACATAATAATTTGTATTAAAATGAGCAAACAAATTATCATATTTTTTAACTTGCAAGACCCAAATACGTAACATAAATATGCATTATAAACACTATATAAATAAATCAATACATACAATGAAAAATCATTTTTTACTGTATCCAGAAGAATCTTGTACAAATGTAAATTAACACAAACATATAAATCAATATGCACAAACTATCACAAACAAATGGAAAAAGATAGCATAAAATTAACTAACGTGCATACACAACACCCAGAAAGTTTATAACAACAACAAAGCTAAGAAGATAAATAGTGGCCTAAGCCAATAAGTAAAAAAAAAAAAGTTTGAATACACTTGCCCATCAATATTGCCAATGCCAAAGAAGCTAAACAAACAATAACTATAGGAAACCCATATTTATCTCCTGTTATTTTTTTATTAAATACGAAGAAATTCACAAATAAAGGGCAGAAATAAACATATGTGAGAGTCAATATAAGGAGACATGTTTTAATAGCAATGCCTCACAACGCAGACATTAAAACGAATGGTAGTGAAGGTAGTGGCTCCATTGTATTCTAGTCCTCCCATGATGGTGACAAAAGAAAGACTATTAGTTATGTAGAACCCACGACTGCTCTAATCATTAACTTGCACATAGAAATCCAATTAATACAAAAAAGCAAACATCAATTTACACTTATTTATTTTACAGTAAAGAAAGCAAAATCAAACCAATGGCAAAGAAAGCAAATTCAGATCAATGCCGTGGAAGGCTGAAGACGAAAAATAATAAACATTTAAATATTTGACAGCTCATTTTTTAAAAACAAATTTACCTCAACCTTCGCTAAAATTATACTGGTTAAACATAGAAAGAAAAAACATCGTTGTGTACTTAGTCAGAAGCAAGCAAATATAGGATTTGGTAGAATTTTGCGATAGAAGATCAAAACCCATAATTTAAAGTTACATTTTACTTGCTATGAGGTAATATAAGATTATAATATATTATATTTTTAAGAAAAAACTACCTAATGTGTACTAAACTTTTAAACTTTTGTACGCATCCTCCAAAGTAATGTAAAAACAATGATAAATCTAGCTCAAAGTGTGAACTACAATATCATTGGTACATAGATCATCATACACATGTATGAATTATAGTGAAACTATGTACATTATTATCTCCAAATACTACCATATGTTTGAACAAATAACCAAAAGACAGTGTAAGAAATAAAATATACATAAACCGCACTAAAGCTTTCTTATGAATTCTGTGATGTAGTAATACCTTACAGAGAGGACACAACAACAGTAAAATGACTAATGAGAATGAGTACCTTACAATGAGTTACGTTGATTTGCAATCAAGTTAAGAAATCAGAGCTAGCCGAACAACATCCAAAACCTAGAGCATACACGGAGACAATATTGGTAGAAATCAGCAAAAATTAGATGTAGTGTACTATTTGGGTGCAGAAGAGAAGATTAACGGAGAAATAGATACTATTAGATCTGGTGGTTTAGGTAGCTTTTCATCCATATGGCGCAGGAGATAATAAAAAGGAGGAAAGATAAAAGGGGATTGTGGTTGAATGGAGTTTTTCTATAGTGGTTGGAGAAGGTAGAGAAAGGTAGGGTTTTTTTTTGGTATCCGGTGAGAATGGGGAAGAGCATGGATGAAGGAAAGTGGAAGTTTTTTTGGGTAGCGGGTGAAAGTTTGTGTGTGGAGCGAAAGGCAACTGTTCGGTCTGCATAGTTACACATGGTAGAATCTTGATTTACTGAAGCAAATGGAACCGAAAGGACTTAAAATGAACGGTGTGTTTTCATATAATATAATAGATAATATACAAATATATTTTAAAATTTATGATGCATAGAAATACGGAAAAGAAAAGAGATGATATTGTGAGAAAATTAAGTGGAAGTGAAAGAATTAGAAAATGACTAATATACAAATTGAAATTTTTTTCAAAATCTATAATACTAAGATAATCTACAAAATGTTAATCAGTCCATTAGAATCCCTTTTAAAAATACCTATAGTTATGAAGATAATCTACAAACATTAATAAGTCCATTAGAATTCTTTTAAGAAACAACAGTAGTGTGTAAAAGGTAATTATAAATTTATGACAATTGAAGTGTCGCAACATATGGCAATACGTGTGCTTTTTGATAAATTGGAACCGAAAGGTCTCCAGAGGAACATTATGCTTTCATATAAACTTAAAAACATTTGAAAATTGACTTTTTACATGCATATAAATATAATAGAGTGAAATGGATACATGTGATTGGTGAAAATTTGACTGTGTGGAAGATAAAAACATTTGAATATTAATTGTTTTTAATTCTATGACTTTTTTAAAACTAATATAGAAAATTTCTTAAACTTAAAAGCATTAAAATTAATTCTATCGAACAGTATGCCAAATCTAGTGATAATAAAAATGATAATGAAGAGTGAAATTAACAGTAATATTAGCAAGTATATGAAAAAGACTTTAAGTCGATTACTTTTTAACATTAATTAAGGAAGTTTTTAAATTGTAAACGGCTAAAAGTGGTGGAAGTTACTTGCTACAGTAAATCAAAAGACCCACACCTGTGAGCGCACATCAAGTGGGCATCGAAGAGATAATGGCAGTTACTATACTTAATGGCGAGGATTGAAACATTGTACACGTGTCGACCTGTGAATTTTTTGAAGAATCTGGATCTGAAATGCAACGACCCATATTTTAACGGTATATAAATAATTTATTTAATTATTTAAATAATGGTTCAGTTATTTAAAATGACCAGAATTAAATAAAATTGTATATTTAATTAAAATAAATAATATAATAATATATTTAATTTCTGAAATAGTCATAAATAGTGGAATTCACAAAATAATGTGAATTGGATCATCTGTGATATTTAATTCAGTTTAGAATTGAATTAGAATAACGAATATATTATTTTAATGGCAGTTTGAACGTATAATTATATTATAATTATAATCGAGCTCGAAATGGCGTGGCAGTTCGCTATTTGGCGATTTGAACTTCAATTGAATGTACATGGTCCATTTTAAATTGGATTTCTGTGAAACAAGAAACGCAAGGAGCTGGTGAAGTAAAATTTTCTAATGGAAGAGAAATATCGAGATTTCATCGTGTAGATTTTTATTTATGTCCAAATCAAAATTTAGAAAAGTCGCTATGGAATTCCTTTATAATTTATATCGATTTATTTATATTTTAAAATGGATTTTTAAATATAAATCGAATATCGATGTAACACCGGATTTGGAATATCGAGTTATAAATCCCGGTGTAGCAATATGATATTCTGTTGTGAATATATGCGATAATATTTATTTTTAAATATTAAATTTAAATGTTTTTAAATATATTTATATATTTAAATGGGTTATTTAGAGCTTTAAAAATAGCCAGTTTTTCAAACGACCTCAGAATTCAATGAAACTAATTTTGTTGGATCCGCAATATTAACTTATTGCTAGATTTCAATTTCCGTGATTTTTTGAAGTCAGTGTGTGGTCATACGGATTTTTAATAGGGAAAACAGTCAGTATTCTAACGGTTAAAAATACGTTGTGTAGGCAAACGGAGTCGGAATTCGACGAAACCAGTTTCGTTGGGTTCGTAATGTAAAACTCTAGTTGCATGTCCAATTTGGTGATTTTTGGGTATCGTATGTGATCACAGGGATTTTAGAGGACAAATACAAATAGCGATTGCTTAAAAATAAATAAAATAATCAAATAAAAAAATATAAAACCTATCCTATATAATATCCTTTACCCTCCTTAACCCTAAATCTATTTTCTCAGAGCAAGAAAAATCCACCGCCACACTTCTTTAAAGTTTTACAACAACGCAAGTTGTAAAAATAAAAAAGAAATAGAAATAAAATTCTATAAATGGTAAAGCACATATATTTGAGATCGTTTTGGATAAAGCTTCAAGTTGAGGTGGGTTTCACTGGGTGCGATTAACCTGTTGTTCGCTGATGTTCTACGACCGTGAGCTAGGGTAGATCGATGCGAGTGATTTAGGGCAATATTGAGTGAATTCGAGTGCATATATGAAGTGAGGAGGTCGAATGAAGGTGGAGTATGAAATTTGGGTGGTTGCGGGGATAACTATTGTCACACCTGTACAGTGCGGGGCTGAGAACGAAAACTCATCGGTGAGTGCGAGTTGAAGGGTACTAGGTTGGAGAGGAGATGAAGTGGAGTTCAATGGCTGTGGTCTTGAGGAGTTCGGTGGAGAGATGATTGAGAAAGAGGTGGAGAATGGTGCAGTAATGGCTAGAGGAAAGGAGCAGGAAGTCACGGCAGATTTGGGGGAGAAGGCTGATGTGCGGGTTGGGTTTTTGAAGTATAGATGGGCCGAAGTCAAACATTGGTGAGGCCCAAGCAAAAATAGAATTAAATTTATTTCAATTTTTAATAGTTCAAACTTTAAAAATGTGTAACTTGAGCATACGTGATCAGAATGGAACGCGACTGGATCCGTTAGGATCGTAGGGACGTTGGCTACGCCATGGAACTGACTGGGAGTGAAATGGGGCTCATTACAATTTATGGCGAAATAATTTGTCTGATCAGAATCAACTAACGCAAATCGTTATTTAACGGTTAACGCGAAATGTGAGTAAACTCACTAACTCTTCTCAGTTATATTTTTCTAAAGTATTTTTAGAAATGAAAAATGATGGTTGTTGTTGTGTGTTGGCTGTTTGGTTGAACTGCTAGTCAGTTGATTGAAAATATAGATAACGATATAGATATACATCGTTAATCAAATATTGATTCTGTTTAGCAGAATATTTCATAGTGAAATGAAATTGATGTTAATTTTATTGTTTAACATCTATGGATGCAGGGAAACAGGTCGGAGGGACCCAACTGGATTCCTCAACATTTATTTTACTGTTTTTTTCATATATTGTGTTAAATGATGTGATATGAAATCTGTTGTTGATTTCGTATGGTTGAAATGATACCAATCATTGTTATATAGTACGTTAAATACCATAAGGAATACTAGAATGTTAAAAGGGAAATTTTTTATGTTTTATTGAAAAAGAAATATTTATAAAATCAAAAGATTTTATAAAAAAGAAAACATTTATCTAGAAAATAAATAGATTTGAAAGGGATATTTATTTGTTAATCAAATAAAAAGAATTGAAAAAGAAATATTTGTAAACTATTTTCAAATTTAATTGATAGGGATATTTTTTTTGTAAAAATAAATAGAATAGAAAGGGGAAATATGTGTAAAGTAAATAGGAAAAAGAAAATAGTTAGATTATCAAAGGAATTACTTATAAAATCCATAGATTTTATATAAAAAGGAAATATATTTTTTAAATAAATAGAATTATCGAAAAGGGATTTATTTTGTAAATAAATGGATTTTAAAAGGAAATACTTGAAAAGTTATTAAAATTATATAAAAGGAGAATTTTACATTTGAAAGATTTAAACCCGTGCTTCGCACACGGGTATAATATGATATGGAATTAAAGCAAAGATTTTAAATAGAATCTATTCTAACTGTTGGATTGATAAGATAAATTTATAAATAATATTTTATAAATCAAATAAAATATTTATCATGAATAAATAGAATATATAAGTCAGGACTTATGTAGAGAAGTAAGAATCGATTTCAACATCGATATTTGAAACTGAATAATCAGTTAGAGTTAATCGAATTAGAATTAATTGAATATTAGTTATTCAATCAGAGTTGATCGAATATAGTTATTTGAGATAGAGTTAGTCAATCATAGTTATTTAGGATTTGTTGCCATTTCGTACGACTGCTAGCGAAATTCGCAGGGCTGCAGAAAGCCTACGACGGTCGGATGTTTCCTGAGGGAATCAGGCGTAACCATTATGATCGATGCGATCTAGAGTCAAGCGAATGAAGTTAAATCAAATATTAGTTATTAGATAGGAGTTAAATAAGTTGAGTTAGATATGTTGAGTTAAATAATTTGAGTTAAATAAATTGAGTTAATCAAGTAAGTTAATCAAGTTGAGTTAATCGAGTTGAGTTAGTCAAAATGAGTTAATTCAAAGGAGTTAATCGAATATAGTTTATTCGAAAGGAGATTTATCGAATGTAAATCATTCGTAAAAAGTTGATCGAATGTCAATCATTCGAAAAGAGATTATAGAATATAGTTATGCGAAGAAAGAGTTATCGATTATAGTTTATTCGAAAAGGTGTTATCGAATAGAGATTATTCGAGAAAGAGAATTATACGTTGAATTCGATTATATTGAATTAGGAAAAGTACTATTTACTTTCCGTCTTTAAATCAAGATGTATATTATTATTCAATTAGTTATTTGTTATTTATTCAAAATAAGGAATAAGAATTTTATTTAAGTTATTTTTTTCGAAAGCATGGGATTATAACACCATCGTTATAATCAAATGATTTGGTAAAAGAAGTAGATTCGTAAATAGAATCCGAGTTACGTAAGGAAGTTGTTAATGGTTTAAAAGGTGAACTTTGTTTATTTCGAGGTTAGAAAGGTTGTTCAGTTAAGGTCTGAGAGGTAATTATACCCCAACTTGATTGACTTCGTCTTTAACTAAGAGATGGGTAGGGTTCGATAGTGAAGATTGATTAAGTGAATTTAGTTAATGAGTGTAATTGTTTAAATTGGCTTAGTGATCTTTTATTTAAACATCTGTTGAATAAATTTTGGAAACATTTTCCAAATATAACCAGAGATATTTTCTAATCATAGAAAATGAAAAGTTAATGAGAAATAATACTGGAATGACAGTGATACGTGGAACAGAGATGGAAATGTTTTCCCGTGATTAATGATGTATATTTTCTAAATTTAGAAAATAAGAATTAACAAATATATAGAAATGGGGAAATGGATAAATTAAAGATAATTTTATAGAAAGAGATAAATGTGGATCGATGATTGATCAATAGAATTTCCATCTGGATACAATATCGTTGGTTGCATATCTATTTTTCTTTGATAGTTAAATCACCGACTATATAAGTTTTGACCATTTTATCGTCGTCAATATGGAGAGGTCGGGATCAGATGCATTATCTAAAAACCACTCTGTATGGACGTTAGCGTTGCGATCAAATATTGAAGACGGAGTTATGCAAGGGCTATCCTGTTTACAGAATAGTGCCTTCGGTTTGTCCAGTCCCAGGACAAATGTGAATGGACGAATGTCTGACAGAGTACATCTAACGAATCGCATAAGTTGATCTCTTCAAACGTACTAATGTTTGGTGGCAGAGGAATTCGTTTCTCTTAGCTTTATACCCGTGGTATTTTTGGGGAAATCAATTTGTGATTTGGTGGGTATGATGATGTGGCATTCAAAGTGAATGGTGGTCAGGTGTTTCAAAAAGATATGTAATGACCTCAAGCCTCATCAACCGAGAAATGACAAAAATCGGGCAGGCAACATGGCTAAGTGGGTCGCTCCCATTAGGGTGTATATCACCTTTCTAGAGAAAAATCCATTTCATTCTTTTATCTATGATGGATGCTGTCCCTTTTCGGGAAACGGTGGGTAGCTCCCAACCGTTGGTGATATACGTTCGATACACTCAAGCGAAATGACTGGTCGGTCATGTGTGGGCCGGGTTGCAAGACGTTCTTGTTGAACCCAATGTATTCGTCTCTAGAGATACACTATCGGTAGGTGGTCACATACCTTGTCATAGTTGGAATCCAATCTCCAATAAGTGCCTGCGATTTTGTTTGTATACTATATATGTGGAACATGAGATGCAGGCGTTCTGCTAGATTGTTAATTACTTGTGATTAGACATTATTATAATATCAGAGAAGTGTTGATTTCCAAAACTGTTTTGGGTTATTGTAAGGTAAAAACCATCCGTGTTTATGTGTGGATCGGTCTTACGATTATCATTTCTTTCGAAAAGGATCTTGAAAAGTTAAACCAAATGATTTAAGTTTACTCACACCAGTCCCATGACTGACCCAGAGTTTATTTTGTTTTGTTTTTCCCTAAACTCTTGGTTGCCCAAATTTGTACGGGTAGTCAAGTGGTTCAGGTCTTTACTGATATACTTGCAGGAGCTTGAAGCAGGAGGCTTCAGGATGATATAGCTATTGTTATTTCCGTTGTGTGTAAGTGTTGTACTCTGATAATGTTATTGTATGTATATATACTGTTTTATTTCAAAGTTATGTTATAATATATTTTATTCGCTCTGCTTTAAGATTCGTGTTTACTCTGACTGTGTTCTTCTTCTTCTTCTATTCTAATTTTCCATCTTATCTATTCTCATCCTCTAACTTCTTTCTATTAATGATCAGGAGTTTCTGATGTCTGAATAGTCAACATGGTAGTTTTGTGTTGATTTTCGGAGTCGAAAATCCCAGTTCGTTACAGTGGTATCAGAGCTGAAGTTAAGTGATTACCTTGGCTCTGTGGCGTGACTCAGTAGAGATGGGGTTAGTAATGCCCTAGATCGATTTTGAGTGTATATATACGAGTGAACGTATTTGTAGATTGAATAAAAATGATTTTATATTGTGGAGATTTATTGGTTGAGTAGTTTGTGAATTCTGGTCGATCAGTTTGATCCACTGTATCGGTAGGAGTTTCTAAACACTCGAATACGATAAACCGACACAGTATGTTTTGAAAAAGGGTAGATGAAATAATTTTACCCAAAGTATATTTCGATATAAAGAAATATTTATATTCGAATTATTATAGTATGTTGGATGTTTTGGTTGATTATAATGGAAATGGTTATATAAATAACCAATTTGAGTTCGTATAATATAAAAGCAGATTAATTAAATCTGAATTAAATCAGAATTGGAACTAAAATTCTGAAACTAGGGAAAAAGTTTTTGTAAGTGGATTTGAGTTGAGTTTAAGAAAATTTTAAAATCCTAGGAGATTTTAATTTGTTTACAAGTATCGTGAATGATATTTTGAAAAAGATTTCAAAGTGAAAGTGTTTAAATATGGTTTTGAAAGTGATATAGTATTGAACTCACTTCGATAGCTGGAAAATAACTCTGATGATGATGGCCACATCATCAGTGTCGTTTTCGAATTGCTAAGTGACGTATTACTACCAAGGATTTTGTGTTGAATTGTTTTGAGAAAACAAGTGGTTTTGAATCCTGAAAAGGAATATTTGAATTTTGAAAGAGCTAAACTGTTTAAAAGCTCCAAGAGAGATTGTTTAAACAAAAATAAATTTAAACAGAAATTGGTGAAAGCAAATATGAATTGAATTGAAACCAATTAACTGGAAATTTAATTGGAATATAATATATGAAGTAAAATCAGATTTTGAATTGTGAGATAGAATCTGAAATGGTATTGGATTGGTGAGTTAGGAATTTGGAATCGAGAATGAAACTTGAGTTTAAAATGGTAATTGGCTTGTTTAAGCGAATAGTTGTGTTGAGGATAAATTGATCAGAGATTGATTGGGATGACTTTGGTATATGCTGAATTGGCAGCAGAATAAAAGGATTTAGTGATATGCCCGACAAAAAGGTACATGTTTAAGTTTCCATATGAAGTTTTACACGCCGAATCAGCAAGCCGCTTGACTATTTGATTTTCTTTTGGATTGGAAAAGGCCTAGAGAGGCGAGTTGGGGTTTGAACTATTGACCGGTACAAAGGAGGTGCTGGCAAAAAAATTCAAAAATTTAAGGTGTTAGAAAATTTTCAGGATTTTTGAAAATTTTCGTTAGACAGAATAAATTAATATTTTAATTGAAATAAATTGGTTCAGTTGAAACTGAAGTTAAAAGTGAACGAATAGTTTTTAAACCAGTTAATAGGGTCTGTCTTCTACCTTAGCAATTTCGAGGACGAAATTATTTTAAGGGGGAAAGAATGTAACGTCCTGTATTTTTACGGTATATAAATAATTTATTTAAATAATGGTTTGGTTATTTAAAATGACAAAAATTAAATAATTTTGAATATTTAATTAAAATAAATAATATGTTTAATTTCTGAAATAGTCAGAAATAGTGGAATTCACAAAATAGTGTGAATTGGATCATCTGTGAGATTTAATTCAGTTTAGAATTGAATTAGAATAACGAATATATTATTTTAATGGCAGTTTGAACGTCTAATTATATTATAATTATAATCGAGCTCGAAATGGCGCTGCAGTTCGCTATTTGGCGATTTGAACTTCAATTGAATGTACAGGGTCCATTTTAAATCGGATTTCTGTGAAACAAGAAAAGCTAGGAGCTGGTGAAGTATATTTTTCTGATGGAAGAGAAAAATCGAGATTTCGTCGTGTAGATTTTTAGTTATGTCCAAATCAAAATTTAGAAAAGTCGTTATGGAATTCCTTTATAATTTATATCGATTTATTTATATTTAAAAATGGATTTTTAAATATAAATCGAATATCGATGTAACACCGGATTTGGAATATCGAGTTATAAATCCCAGTGTAGCAGTATGATATTCTATTGTGAATATATGCGATAATATTTATTTTTAAATATTAAATTTAAATGTTTTTAAATATATTTATATAGTTAAATGGGTTATTTAGAGCTTTCAAAATAGCCAGTTTTTCAAACCACCTCAGAATTCAACGAAATTAATTTTGTTGGATCCGCATTATTAAATTATTGCTAGATTTCAATTTCCGTGATGTTTGAAGTCAGTGTGTAGTCGTATGGATTTTTAATGGGGAAAACAGTCAGTATTCTGACGGTTAAAAATACGTTGTGTGAGCAAACAAAGTCGGAATTCGACGAAACCAGTTTCGTTGGGTTCGTAATGTAAAACTCTAGTTGCATGTATAGTTTTGTGATTTTTGGGTATCGTATGTGATCACAGGGACTTTAGAGGACAAATACAAATAGCGATTGCTTAAAAATAAATAAAATAATCAAATAAAAAATATAAAACCTATCCTATATAATATCCTTTACCCTCCTTAACCCTAAATCTATTTTCTCAGAGTAAAAAAAATCCGCCGCCACACTTCTTCAAAGTTTTACAGCAACGCAAGCTGTAAAAATCAAAAAGAAATAGAAATAAAATTCTATAAATGGTAAAGCACATATATTTGAGATCGTTTTGGATGAAGCTTCAAGTTGAGGTGGGTTTCACTAGGTGCGATTCACCTGTTGTTCGCTGTTGTTCTACGACCGTGAGCTAGGGTAGATCGATGCGAGCGATTTAGGGCAATATTGAGTGAATTCGAGTGCATATATGAAGTGAGGAGGTCGAATGAAGGTGGAGTATGAAATTTGGGTGGTTGTGGGGATAACTATTGTCGCACCTGTATAGTGCGGGGCTGAGAACGAAAACTCATCGGTGAGTGCGAGTTGAAGTCGAAGGGTACTAGGTTGGAGAGGAGATGAAGTGGAGTTCAATGGCGGTGGTCTTGAGGAGCTCGGTGGAGAGATGATTGAGAAAGAGGTGGAGAATGGTGCAGTAATGGCTAGAGGAAAGGAGAAGGAAGTCACGATAGATTTGGGGGAGAAGGCTGATGTGCGGGTTGGGTTTTTGAAGTATAGATGGGCCGAAGTCAAACATTGGTGAGGCCCAAGCAAAAATAGAATTAAATTTATTTCAATTTTTAATAGTTCAAACTTTAAAAATGTGTAATTTGAGCGTACGTGATCATAATGGAACGCGACTGGATCCGTTGGGATCGTAAGGACGTTGGCTACGCCATGGAACTGACTGGGAGTGAAATGGGGCTCATTACAATTTATGGCGAAATAAATTGTCTGATTAGAATCAACTAACGCAAAATGTTATTTAACGATTAACGCGAAATGTGAGTAAACTCACTAACTCTTCTCAGTTATATTTTTCTAAAGTATTTTTAGAAATGATAAATGATGGTAGTTTGCTGTGTGTTGGTTGTTTGGTTGAACTGCTAGTCAGTTGATTGAAAATATAGATAACGATATAGATATACATCGTTAATCAAATATTGATTCTGTTTAGCAGAATATTTCATAGTGAAATGAAAATGATGTTAATTTTATTGTTTAACATCTGTGGATGCAGGGAAACAGGTCGGAGGGACCCAACTGGGTTCCTCAACATTTATTTCACTATTTTTTTCATATATTGTGTTATATGATGTGATATGAAATCTGTTGTTGATTTCATATGGTTGAAATGATATCGATCATTGTTATATGGTACGTTAAATACCATAAGGAATACTAAAATGTTAAAAGGGAAATTTTCAATGTTTTACTGAAAAAGAAATATTTATAAAATCAAAAGATTTTATAAAAAAGAAAACATTTATCTAGAAAATAAATAGATTTAAAAGTAATATTTATTTGTTAATCAAATAAATAGAATTGAAAAAGAAATATTTGTAAACTATTTTCAAATTGAATTGAAAGGGATATTTTTGTTGTAAAAATAAATAGAATAGAAAAGGGAAATATGTGTAAAGTAAATAGGAAAAAGAAAATAGTTAGATTATCAGAGGAATTACTTATAAAATCCATAGATTTTATATAAAAAGGAAATATTTTTTTAAAATAAATAGAATTATCGAAAAGGGATTTATTTTGTAAATAAATAGATTTTAAAAGGAAATACTTGAAAAGTGACTAGAATTATATAAAAGGAGAATTTTACATTTGAAAGATTTAAACCCGTGCTTTGCACACAGGTATAATATGATATGGAATTAAAGCACAGATTTTAAATATAATCTATTCTAACCGATGGATTGATAAGATAAATTTATAAATAATATTTTATAAATCAAATAAAATATTTATCATGGATAAATAGAATATATAAGTCAGGACTTATATAGAGAAGTAAGAATCGATTTCAACATCGATATTTGAAACTGAATAATCAGTTAGAGTTAATCAGTTAGAGTTAATCGAATTAGAATTAATTGAATAGTAGTTATTCAATTAGAGTTGATCGAATATATTTATTTGAGATAGAGTTAGTCAATCATAGTTATTTAGGATCTGTTGCCATTTCATACGACTGCTAGCGAAATTCGCAGGGCTGCAGATAGCCTACGGCGGTCGGATGTTTCCTGAGGGAATCAGGCGTAACCATTGTGATTGCTACGATCTAGAGTCAAGCGAATGAAGTTAAATCAAATATTTAGTTATTAGATAGGAGTTAAATAAGTTGAGTTAGATAAGTTGAGTTAAATAATTTGAGTTAAATAAATTGAGTTAATCAAGTAAGTTAATCAAGTTGAGTTAATCGAGTTGAGTTAGTCAAAATGAGTTAGTCAAAATGAGTTAATTCAAAGGAGCTAATCGCATATAGTTTATTCGAAAGGAGATTTATAAAATGTAAATCATTCGTAGAAAGTTGATCGAATGTAAATCATTCGAAGAGAGATTATAGAATATAGTTATGCGAAGAAAGAGTTATCGAATATAGTTTATTCAAAAAGGAGTTATCGAATAGAGATTATTCGATAAAGAGAATTATACGTTGAATTCGATTATATCGAATTAGGAAAAGTACTATTTACTTTCCGCCTTTAAATCAAGATGTATATTATTATTCAATTAGTTATTTGTTATTTATTCAAAATAAGGAATAAGAATTTTATTTAAGTTATTTTATTTCGAAAGCATGGGATTATAACACCATCGTTATAATCAAATGATTTAGTAAAAGAAGTAGATTTATAAATAGAATCCGAGTTACGTAAGGAAGTTGTTAAAGGTTTAAAAGGTGAACTTTGTCTATTTCGAGGTTAGAAAGGTTGTTCAGTTAAGGTCTGAGAGGTAATTATACCCCAACTTGATTGACTTCATCTTTAACTAAGAGATGGGTAAGGTTCAATAGTGAAGATTGAATAAGTGAATTTAGTTAATGAGTGTAATGGTTTAAATTGGCTTAGTGATGTTTTATTTTAACATCTGTTGAATAAATTTTGGAAACATTTTCCAAATATAACCAGAGATATTTTCTAATCATAGAAAATGAAAAGTTAAAGAGAAAGAATACTTGAATGACAGTGATACGTGAAACAGAGATGGAAATGTTTTCCAATGATTGATGATGTATATTTTCTAAATTTAGAAAATAAGAATTTACAAATATATAGAAATGGGGAAATGGATAAATTAAAGATAATTTTACAGAAAGAGATAAATGTGGATCAATGATTGATCGATAGAATTTCCATCTGGATATAATATCGTTGGTTGCACACCTATTTTTCTTTGATAGTTAAATCACCGACTATCAAAGTTTTGACCATTTTATCGCCGTCAATATGGAGAGGCCGGGATCAGATGCATTATCTGAAAACCACTCTGTATGGACGTTAGTGTTGCGATCAAATATTGAAGACGGAGTTATGCAAGGGCTATCCTGTTTACAGAATAATGCCTTCGGTTTGTCCAGTCCCAGGACAAACGTGAATGGACGAATGTCTGACAGAGTATATCTAACGAATCGCATAAGTTGATCTCTTCAAACGTACCTACGTTTGGTGGCTGAGGAATTCGTTTCTCTTAGCTTTATATCCGTGGTATTTTTAGGGAAATCAATTTGTGATTTGGCGGGTATGATGATGTGGCATTCAAAGTGAATGGTGGTCAGGTGTTTCAAAAAGATATGTATTGACCTCAAGCCTCATCAACCGGGAAATGACAAAAATCGGGCAGGCAGCATGGCTAAGTGGGTCGCTCCCATTAGGGTGTATATCATCTATCTAGAGAAAAATCCATTTCATTCTTTTATCTATGATCGATGCTGTCCCTATTCGGGAAACGGTGGGTAGCTCCCAACCGTTGGTGATATACATTCGATACACTCAAGCGAAATGAGTGGTCGGTCATGTGTGGGCCGGGTTGCAAGACGTTCTTGTTGAACCCAATGTATTTGTCTCTAGAGATACACTATCGGTAGGTGGTCCCATACCTTGTCATAGTTGGAATCCAATCTCCAATAAGCTCCTGCGATTTTGTTTGTATACTATATATGTGGAACGTGAGATGCAAGCGTTCTGCTAGATTGTTAATTACATGTGATTAGACATTATTATAATATCAGAGAAGTATTGATTTCCAAAACTGTTTTGGGTTATCGTAAGGTAAAAACCATCCATGTTTATGTGTGGATCGGTCTTACGATTATCATTTCTTTCGAAAAGGATTTTGAAAAGTTAAACCAAATGATTTGAGTTTACTCACACCAGTCACGTGACTGACCCAGAGTTTATTTTGTTTTGTTTTTCCATAAACTCTTGGGTGCACAAATTAGTACGGGCAGTCAAGTGGTTCAGGTCTTTACAGAAATACTTGGAGGAGCTTGAAGCAGGAGGCTTCAAGATGATATAGCTATTGTTATTTCCGCTGTGTGTAAGTGTTGTACTCTGATAATGTTATTGTATATATATATACTGTTTTATTTCAAAGTTATGTTATAATATATTTTATTCGCTCTGCTGTGAGATTCGTGTTTACTCTGATTTTGTTCTTCTTCTTCTTCTATTCTAATTTTCTATCTTATCTATTCTCATCCTCTAACTTCTTTCTATTAATGATCAGGAGTTTCCGATGTATGAATAGTCAGCATGGTAGTTTTGTGTTGATTTTCGAACTCGAAAATCCCAGTTCGTTACATGTAAGGTCTTCGAAGAAAGATTGTGCTTTCATATAATATAATAGATAGATATGGTACAGCGATTTATAAATTATTACTACAAATTAAAAAAAGACCACTACAATCTAGAAACTATTACCATAATTCATAAAACGCTGCTATAAAATAACGTCATGAACCAAAAAATGTATATATTATTATTTAAAAACGGAACAAAGGATGATACTATACGATAACATTACTATATATATTTTAAAAAATGCTACAATTATTTATAAACTGCCACTAAAATTTAGAAATTGCTATAACGATTTATAACATACTACTATAAATAACATTGAGAAGAAAAATAATGATCAATTTAGAAATTTTTGACATACATCTCCAAGATTATAAAAACTAAGTTTAGATTTGTAGCGATCGCCCTTCACCTTTGGTACACGATATATCTGTATAACTTGTTGTGGAAGTACCCAACCGATGTCGGACGTACCCAAGGGTGTAAAGAAGTAGAAATCTAAAACACAAAACCTATATAACATCACATAACGTATGGACAATATAATATCGTAGATACCAAAAAGTTGAGCAACGAATAGCTGAACTACGCAAAACAAATAGAAAATGAGGAAATAAGCAATAGAAGTGCTGCTAAAGAGACATGAGAGACTTATAATGGTTCGACGTTGTGCCTACCTTCTCTTGGAAGTTTTGTTCACTTTATTATTGGTTTATGTGATTACAAGTCATCGGATTGGTGAGAATCCGAATAGTTCACGTCCAACTAAACAAATGCTTAAAAAAACAAAACATTTTTCACTTATGCGGGTGGTATTTACTGGTGTAGGTGGATCGGGAAAGTCGAAGGACCATTGTAGAAGAGCAGTAGGAAGTCCAGGCCCATAATGCACTAAGAGAGATATCAATGTCAATTCCTTCATAAGGATCGGTGCTGATACTTCATAATGAGGGCATGAGGCATGCGACTTCTTCTGTGGATCCCACCTTGCATCTTGATGTAACGATCTGAAAATTTAAACGATTTCGAATAAATGAAAATTAGGCTCACATTCCTAAAAAGTTTGGAAATTCAACCCACATCCCTCCCTTAAATTTTATAAATTAGGTCCCTATTTTTTGAAAAATTATAAAAAAAACACATATAAAAATCACGTAAATTCATAATTAAATATAACAACTAATCATCATCAAATCCATGCAGCAAAACTGCAAAAAAATTCCATAAACAAAAAAAACAGCGAATCACCAGTATACTGCATCAACGATGTAGTTATTTGCAGTAGTTGCAAACATTTCAAAAACAATTGCAGTTATGCATCAAATTGCAGTATTACTGTAGAAATATATGCAGTATTGCTACAATAAATGCATCGTTTGATGCAATAATTCAATCCTCACATGTTTTCAATCACACACCATTTTTAAGAATTGTTGCTTACATTTCAGCATTTATAAGCAACAAATGCTTACATGTTAGCACATATTCATAAGCCTTCATCTGTTTTAACATTTCTGCATACATTTCAGTCGTTATACAGTATAACTGCATATATTTCAGTAGTTATTCGCAAGCCATACAAAAATATTCAGCTTTATATGCATATATATATCAGTTGGAATATGCAATAACTGCATACATGTATGCAGTTATTCATCTAGATTTTCAACGTAAACTCAGGGTGAATAACTGCATACATATATGCAGCTATTGCTTACAACTGCATACTTTGCCGAATTTTTTTAAGTTTTTCAGCATGCTTCTATGAATATTTGCAATTTTTTGAATTTACTTTTTTAAGTATTAGCACCTAACTTTCTTTGGAAAACACGTAACTCCCTAAAATAGGGACTTGCTTTACATTTAATCTTTAGGGAGGATGTCGTTTGAATCTTGAAAGATTCTAGGGACGTGTGGCTAACTGACCCTTTAAGTAACGTGTTTACTAGTAATTTTACTTTAGAATTTATTATTTACTTTATTTTGAATTATAAGATGTGTATGTGTGTTTAATTTCTAAGTATAAAATAAAATATGCGTGTCTAATCTGAAAAACAAAATCATATCGATCATTATT
This sequence comes from Allium sativum, assembly GCA_030737875.1. NCBI lineage: Eukaryota > Viridiplantae > Streptophyta > Magnoliopsida > Asparagales > Amaryllidaceae > Allium > Allium sativum. Next base: position 828,495,464 of record CM060913.1, read on the forward strand.
TCAGAACTTATTTGCTTTGAAATTAACATGAAATCTAGTAATAATGAAATGTTAAAATAATGATTCTTCAAATATAATATATTTATATGAAATCGATCCAAATTAGGGCTGTCAACGATGCTTTCGGATGTAGATAGTGTCATATCCGCATCCGCATCCGCGGATATGAACGAATATCGATTAATTATCTACTCCGCCAACAGTCGATAAATCAATAAACATTAATGAATTTTGTTGTTTAATATTAAGTTTTTTTCAACCAAATTGATTACTAAAATGCTAAAAATAAATAATTATGATGATTGTATATAAATACACAAATTCAAGTTATAATCATAAAAAAAATGGACGAATAACTTTAGGATGCGGATGTGTTTACATTCGCATCCGCATCTATATTAATTTTTTCGGATGTTGGATATTTATAAGCTTTTCGGATGTGGATGCAGACGAATTTTGGATTTTTTCGGTATCTATTGACAACCCTAATCCAAATAAATTTATAATAAAAAAGTCAAAATTTTCTCATTTCGCTTAAATCAATTTGTATGATTGGTTTACGGTATCGATAGCCGATATAGCACAATTAACGTTAAGAACTTAAATTTTAAATTAAATTCTGAAATTTTATATTTGAGATGCGTTTAACTAGACATAACATAAGAATAAATTTCGTATTAAAATATGCAAGTTTGTTCCATTCGCGTTATTTTAGTTAAATAAAATAAATCATTTTGAAATTAAATTATCTCAGGAATTGAGGCGTTTTCTCTCTAGAAATGTTATATCTGAACAAAACGTCATTTTTCGTTTTGCCAAATTCAAACATTTATTTCTCTAAATATTAAATTTCGACTAAAAATATGCAAAATCGGTTAATACATAAATGTGTATATTTTTAACCAGTCTCTCATCTACCTCTTTCCTGTCTACTCATAATATAGCTTTCAAATTTTGAATTTTATAGAGTTTGCTAAAGAAAATTTCAAATCACGGTGTAAAAAAAACATTTTTGATCTGTTCTTTCGTTCCCTTTCTTTCTTCTGATTCTCTCTCTCACGCATAGTTTTGAAAACCGAACCGTAAGTTGAACCATGATGGTGAAAGGTTAAAGATTCTGATGGTTGAACCGGTTAGACCGTGAGAATCATGTTGATTAATTCTTTTTATTTTTTTCAATTTAAATGTAAATTATTTTAATAAGGTAAAAAAAATTATGTAATTATAGTAAATGCATTTTACTTTAAAGCAATTAGTTTTGAGCAATTCGTAAAAAAATATTATTTGAATTAATTTTATATTAATTTGTTTGCACAAAATTGTAAATTTTCTTATTTGTGAATGTAAAAGCGGTTTAGTTCAACTGCAATTCATAAAATTTACTATAATAATGCACATTGGTTGTTAGTTAAATTGATTATGTGAAAAATTAAAAAGTGAAATGATAGTTTTTCCTCAAATTTGAAGAATCGTGGTTAGTCTAGAGTTTTTTTTCAAGGATTTGAGATTAGACCGTTGGTTCTTGCATACTCAAGTTTATTTCATTTTCAAAACCGCGTTGCTTTAAGGTTGAAGATTAACCGTGGTCGAACTGAGGTTGAGTTGGGTCTTTAAAGCACTGCTGTCAGTCAACTATCTTCTCTTGCTCATGCCTTCTTAATATTATTCTTCCCACGCCATTATTCTTCTTTCTATTTGTAAAAAAATATACATGTTGGTTCAAAATTTATGCAAATTTTGCTCTCTTAATTTTTTTTATTGTTTGGTTATCCTCTTGTTTTCACCTGTAGCCTTTCAAACTTTTCTTCTCCTACCAACAAAAAAAAAACTTAGCTTCTCCTTTCCGACCCTTCGCTTGAGCTTGCACCCTCCTCTATTCAACTTTTCTGGTGAGGTCTCAAACTTTGATACAAACCAAATTATATATCTTCTGAGTTTTTGTGTTTGCCGAGAAGTTTTTTTTTTCTACTACTTTTATAAAAAATAAAAGATAAACATTGCCTGGTTACAGTGTTGGCATTTCTTAGAGATTGAATTCTGGCCGAAAGTTTTGAACTTGCTGAAATTTTGTTGCTTCTTTCTCTGAAAAATAATAATTTTGAAGCTTGTATTGTCGGCAGAGTTATTATATTTTTTGCGCTCTCATATAAGGCAGTGAGTCTAATTTTTATTTTGGTGTGTTGTGTTTGGTTCTCGTCATAGATATAAAAACAAAAAGAGAAAAGCTTTCTTGGTTGCTGTGTTTATTTTGGACAAGCAATATCAATTCATTTTCCTGTGTCGAACTTCTGGTCGTGCCTTTCTACTTGTTACGTGGAAGACTTATCTCGCTATTTGCTGGAGCGCCTGTGTCATTTTTTTGCTATAAAAAAGAAAATAGTCTATTGGGTGCTCGGATTTTGTTGTTTTTTTGTGTTTATTCCTAGTTGTCGTATCTTTTCATCCCATGAAATGTGAGTTTATCTCAACGCTCAATAATATATTTCAACACATTTGAATTGATTAATTGAAATGTTATGATTGCTTGTAAAAAAGTATATTATATGACATGTATATTGTGTACATATGACATTCTTTTTTTATATAAATATATATATATATATATATATATATATATATATATATATATAAAAAAAATAAGAGGAGAATCTAGTCATTCTCCAACGGCTCACAAAAACAGTTTTGTAGATACTACGGGGTCTGTGCACATAAAAAAATCAAACACCATACAAACAGCGACTAAAACAGTATAGATACATAAAAACAGACAATTCCAATAAGATACAATCCACCAGCTATGCCAAATCTGCTGCGAAAAGGAAAGGCGACTGACCAAACAAGAAGTCTCCTAACCAGTCCAATCGTCAAGGGCGAAGACCCCCGGCAAAGATCGAGGAAAACCAAAGACATAAGATGCAAGCAACCCATCTATATGAAAGCTCCGAATGCAAAACAACGACCCTAGAACCAGATGGACCAAAGACCGGCGATCCAATATAACTTTTAAATGCAGGACCTGCAGAGCTAGCAAACAACATCAGCGCTAAAGGGGGTGAGGTGCAGAGACGGTAGAGGGACGGATCCCGCAGCAACAAAATAGAGCATTCAGCCAATCCCCGCACGAGGGGTAGTTGGAACTGATGTAACATCGAAAGTTCCAGCCAATCACCTCGATCGAGAGTGAACAAAACATCTAAACGGTCTGCCATGAAACACAAGGAATGCATCATTCCTTACCTTCTGAATGATGGTGGTAAGGTCCATAGGAACCATGTCAAAAATAACCTTATTCCGCGAGCACCATAGATGCCAGCAGATAAGACAAGGGATTAACCGAAAAAGGATGGAGCGAAGTGACTTACCTGAGATACTGTCCCACCAGCATGTCAGTAAATCATCAAGAGAAGACACATTATTCGAAGACCAATCAAGTTCCCGAAGTAATTCCAGACTGATTTGGCGGAGATGCCAAAGAAAAATAAGTGAACTATGGATTTCGTGTCACCAGATCCACAACACACGCAACGAGACACAAAAGGGGTGCCAATTCTCTAGAGGTTCTCATTTATCGATAACCCTGCATGTAGGGACTACCACATAAACATCAAAACCTTTGTTGGAATACGAACATCCCAGATGAAAGAGAAAAGATGGAGACGTGGAGCCAACGTCCTCACCGAGCTCCAAGCCGCCTTAATCGAAAAATGACTAACATCGTATCCGAATCCACCGCTATGTGAATCCGAAAAGGCCTTCACATATTGCATCCGTTTTCACGTCTCACTAGCGTATGATGGGACCCTGGAATAGTTCACGGCCTGGAGTCTACGGTACTTGGTGTGAAGGAATGTCGTCCATAAAGAGTCGTTCACGTCAAACCTAGCCCATAGCTTACAGGCAAAGGCAATGCAGGTATCCTTTGGATTTCTGAGGCCCAACCCCCTTCACTTTTGGGATGATAGATGATGCTCCAAGAAATCAAATGGTGACGCCTAATGTTGTCATTTGTACCTCAGAAAAAGGACGAAGCCAAGGAACGGTAAGAACGGAAGAAGGAAGATGTAGGAGTCATAACAGCAAAGACATACAATCCTACAGAGTCAAGGATTGAATTTATGAGAACCAGTCTTCCTGCCTGAGAGAGATGCACCACATTCCACCTGATGATCTTTCCCCTGGCTCTATCGGCCAGGGGATTGAAAATGGTGTTAAGCTTCCGACCTCTGTAAAGTACAATACCGAGGTATGGTAAGGGATGGGAGGCTAACTTGAAACCTGTGAAAGTTTCAATCTAAGAAGATCTAACCTCAGATAAGTCAGTTGCTAGAACGAATCAACTTTTAGCAGAATTAACGAGCTAACCTGAACACCTCTCGGACTGCTGAATGAGGCTGATGAGGCAACAGATAGAGCGACTACCATTCATAAAAATGATAATGTCGTCAGCGAAGGATAAGGAAGAAATGAGTAAGTAGCCCGAGGGAACGCCAAACCGATGAATCTGATTTGCTATCGTAAGTGAGTGTAAGCCACTTATGAAAGGCTCAGCAGCTATAACGAACAGGGTGGAGGAAAGAGGTTCTCCCTGACGAAGACCCCTTCCTACCTTAAAATAACCGTTGGCTGAACCGTTTATGAGAACGGAAAACCAAAAGTTGGAAATGAGCCTCCAAATCATATTGATAAGGGGTTCGGGAAACCCAAATGCCCTTAGGACCTTGACGATGAAAAACCAAGACATGCGATCGTAAGCTTTAACCATGTCTAGCTTGACGACCACATTAGAACCTATGACTTTCCTGTCAATCCGGGACATAAGCTCCTGGGCTAAAAGAACATTATCCGTAATCAAATGTCCTTTTACAAACCTAGCTTGAGAAGAGGAAACAATATGCTGGAGAAACGGAGCCAGCCCAGAGGCTAGAACCTTAGATATAACCATGTTAGAGAAGTTACACAAGCTAATCGGGCAAAATTCGTACACATGCGAGGACTTACGCACTTTGGGATAAGGACCAAGTTGGTGGAATTCCAACCCTGAGGCAGGTTTCCACCGGAGAAGAAAAACTGAATTGCTTGGTAGAAATCCGACTTGATGATCGGCTAGACACTTTGGAAGAAAATCCCATTGAAGCTATCAGGTCCACTAGCACTATCCTTATTAAGGTCGAAGACACAAGCGCGTATCTCTTCTGAAGATGGAGAAACGACAAGGTCTCCACTCTCGGAAGGAAGGACCAGCGAGGGAATAATGGTTAGAAATGACATAAATTTGCACAAGTGATATATGACACAAATTTGCACAAGTGATAAATGTTTGTTATGTATATGTTTTGACATGTTTATTTATGTTTCCCTCACATTGCAAGTTCCCAAAGATTTAGGAAAATAAATATGGGTTGAAATGATATATACCCAAATCACTATACCATTTTGATATTTAATTGGGATGCAAGCTGAAATAATATACACCTAGAAATTTAATTAAATGAGTTGAAATGATATATATGTGATTCACTTAACCATATGTTAGAAAATTATATACATACACTATTGGTCAATGAAAATGTTCTTTCTAAATTTATGAATTTAAATTGAACTTATCATATAAAGTTAAATTGATTTATAGAAGAATGCAGTTCTAAATGATTCACTTGTTATGTGAATGAATGAATTGATTTTAAATTAAAGATTGAATTTTTATAAGATTTAATTTATAAATTTTAAAATTAAAAATTTTGAATTTAGAAAACTAACTTGATCATTAAACTTTGAATGACATTTAGAAAATAATGAAATGAAATAAATTTAAAATTTAAGTTTTAATCAAATTGAAGTAATAGTTTAGAATTTTAATCCTAGTTGTGAATTAATTATAATTTATACCAGTCGAGTTTAAGATTGATTCGAACGGAATTTGAAATCAAATTTAAATGATAAATTGAATTTTGAAATGTGGATATTTGGTTCGAATGGGAATATTATATTTTAATTGTTTTAGATTATTATTTATATCAAATATTTTACTTTAACTAAATTTTTCTTACTAATTATTTTCATAACTTTTTAGTTTCAACTATTGTTGACACGGCTTTTTGTCGAAGCAGTCACACGTCAAGTATTTGGTGAGCGACGCGCTCATGCATCAAAAAGCACAAGGCAGTTAGGTCGAAGTCACGTCACAAGCGTAAGAAAGCCCGATTCATGCGATTTCCTCGGATCCAGAAGCTTGGATCCTTTTAGTTCGGACTCATGAAAACTCGTTTTCCTTCATTTCATGGTTAGGAACCTCGACCCTTAAAAAGGCAAGATTTCGGATCCCCATGTGTCGGGCCTCGGCACCCAATTCGTATCCTCCTAAGGGGTACGAAATTCTCTAACCCGACAGGGGTTCGGAATTCTCTAACCCTGGGAGGGGTTCGAAATTCTCTAACCCCCGGAGGGGTTCGAAATTCTGCAACCCCTGGAGGGGTTCGAAATTTCTATTACGAGGCTATTTCTGGGATTCAAAAATTGCTTCTTGTGGTCCCGCTGCTCACCTACTCCCACCTAACCTTCCTCCTATAAATACCACAAATCTTGGCCCTCATTTGGATCTTTTTCCCTTGGAATTTTTGGACCTTGAGAGCTCCAAACACTCAGTAATGGCTTCCAACACCTTCTCCATGTCCATTGGACATGGCATGAATAGTTGAAAGGTGGTCCATACATATTCCATAGCTTGTTGAACACTAGCAAGCATTGTTACACCGTAACACTAGCAAGCATTTTTACACCTTCTTTGGACCTCTTAGACATTAAAGCTTATTCTGGACTTAGTCTACCAAGTCAACTCATCTCAAAGTAGAAGAAGAAGAAGAAGGGCATTTTGGTCAAAGTGTAGAATAAGCATACATTTTGTTATTCTATTGTAACACTTTGTACTCATGTATTGTCTAAACTTGTAATAAGATATCATATGATGAATGGTCATTATAAAGTGGACGTAGACGTTAGTGTCGAACCACTATAAAAGTTGTGTCTCCCGCATTTACTTTACTTATTTTGGATCTATTGCATTCACACCACACATAAACATTGGGTGTGGCGTGCGATAATTTTGCTCTTCAATAACTATTTTATTTATTAAAATTTTATAAGTATTTTTAATAAACTATTATATATATTTAACTATTATAAATTAATAACTATTTGAATAAAACTCCTTTTATAAAACTATTTTATATTAAATTTAAATTTTATATACATTTTAACTATTCTAAATTCAAACTATTTTTAAAAATAATTTACTATTTTAAATATAGTCTATTCTCAATTGGAGTTATTAAGTCCTAATTGTTTTACGATAATGATTTCAATCAATAACGATATTTGTGAAGTCGAATTCTAAATCAAAATACTAATTTGATAATGAAACGTTCTATAATATGAAATTAAAATTTGAACTGAATCCAATACTTAATTGTTTAAGTAAATGGTTATTAAGAAATCAATGCTTGAAGTTGAATTTATTCATGACACTTGAATATGATTCTTAATTTAATGAACACGATGTGAAATAAGCATTTGGTTGTTAAAGAGATCAGCATCGGACATTGGCATACTCGCTGCCAATACTGGGAACCAATTTAACAAATGTGTACAGGGTGTAGAATCCAAAACAAAGTAGGATGGATTTGGCGAACGGTGTTGGAATGAAGTAAGAGAACGATGATGGATATCCTTGACTTTCAGGTAATAATTAAAATGACTAAAATGGGAGCTATACCGTGATTAAATAGGGTCACTCCCCTATTGGATACACTTCTTCAAACCATATCTCTTGATTTGTGATTTGATTAGTGGTACCACCATTGATTATGGAAGTGTTGTTTGCGGTGGGCGGTAATAGCTGCTATGCGTTACCACCAACCCTGATATTGCCTCGAGTGCCTTGACATATTATCCTGGTCGCGCCCACTACGGTTTTTTATTTGCGTTGCACCTATGAAGTGCTTCCATATAGCCCACTGGCTTGGTGGAGTTTATAGTAGTATAGACTACAATGTTTATAAACGATGTAAGGTTAAAAATGTAATTCCGCTTACGCTATTTTCAACAGTATATTTACCATAGACAATATTATAATAACATATTGTATTGTATATATCTAGTTTTACGGATCCTTAGAGGATGGGAATCCCAAACATCCTTTAAGTTACTAATGCATTTCATTTGAATAGTTCACTTGAGTCGATTTATTTTCCTGAGAATGTTAGTCCTGATCCGAGTGTTTTGTTTTCGCATTTTGCTTAGGTCAGACCGAGTATTACCATTTGAGATTTCACCTTTCAGAGTTGGAGATTTGCTGAAGATCGTATCACTATCGATTTATCCATCTTAGTTATTTTCCTTATTTATGTTATTGGTTTAGTTCAGTCGATCGCTTGTGTATTAGTGAAATCCTTTGATTTAGACTTCCGCTGTATCTGATTCTGTAACTCTGACACTATGTATTATTTTGAGATTTTGTATATAGTAACTTCATGAAATACAATTGTGTTTTATTTATTCTGTTGCAAGAATTTCTTTTTTCTGTATCTGTGACTTTGTGATAATTTTATATTTAACTCCATGGCAATAACAATCTAATGTTTTGAACGATTTGAGTTGTTTTAATTAGCGATTCGAAACACTCGAAAAGGCGTGTCATTACACTTGAACTGCTCCATGAATTTTCATCTGGTTTGATTTGAAGGTTGGTTAGTTATGCTTATTTGATTGTTAAAGTAGAGTTGCTTTGTTGGTTGATCTTGGAGTTGTACCGATCCCTCAATGTTGGTTAGGAAAATCCCTTACGGAAAGAGGTTTTTGGCACTTTTCTAATAAATCAAAGAGACCATCGTCGTATGACACTATCGGAATTTGATCTCTAGTCCTTTTTATGATGTTTCTAAACTATTAGCCTTCGTAATCATCGAGTTATGTCAACCAAATAGCTTTTGATGCCCGATCCAAAAAGTCGGATAATACTTGCCTCCCAAAGTATGTCTTATGTGAACATGACGTGCTTGAATCGAAACAAGTCTTGATAGTAGGAATGAACTCCTTTCTGCTCTTAGCGAATGGTCATGATCCTTCCTTTGAATAAAGTACATCAAGAAGTATGTTGTTCCTTAGTAGTTGCGATGCTTGGTTAAGCTTCATTGATATAAGTATATGTTATCCTAACTTTGTCAACAGTTTAATCCGGCTGTCAGAACTCAACTATCCGATTTGGATTTCACTGGAATCCTCAGATGAAAATCTAATCTCTATTAAGTTAAGAAATTAGCTATTAATCATTGGATCCTACTCACACATGAGTGTAAGTAAGTTGTTGCCGATTTGGAGTTGCATATGCTTTCACACATACATACGTGATTTTGTACGAAACACCGGAAATTTTCTGTAAATGTTATATGAAAATGTATAGATATGAATATGGTTATACATGCTGGTGCCTAGAACTTGATTGTATTCAAGTGTTACGCATACATTTAGGAGTTGAATGAATATTTACGATCATATACACATATATGCACTCAAGTCATGGTCGTATGTATAAACATATAGCTATTGATTAGAAGTTGACACACATATGTACATATGAGTCATGCATACCAAAGTTCCATATTAGTGTACGTTCAAACTTGTTTCACGATCTCATCGGCGATCGTATGTTTGTGCACTAACATGTACATGCACAGTTATACAAATCTATATGTACGTTTAGTCCCGATCCCCTCCTTTATTTCTCTTTCCTCCTATAAATGATAGACATGGTTTCAGATCGGTACTAGTTCCTCTGGATGGATTGGTACTGATCCCATACATAGCAAATCTTTCTTGGAAATTGTTCAGCAAAGTGGTATGTTCCTCCCCTATATAAATATGTTGCTCCTTCCATCCTTTCTTCCCTCGTATTACTTTCTGGACCAACTTCATTCTCTTTGGGATTCGTTAACTTACTTTCCCTTTGAACTGTCGGTGACCATTACGTTCCCAATCCCACGCTCCACGATCGAGCTTAGTCGCATCATCACCTTACTTCTAGTCGTTGCCAATCACTCTTAAGTGGGTTTCCTGCACCCCTAGTTATTTCGAATTGGATTATCCTGGAGAGGGCGTAGGTAACTGGTGATCGGTGGTTGTGGGTGGAGCTAGTACGCAATGGAGAAGGGTTTAAAATAGGCCATGGTTGATTTGGACTTCACCTGAAGGAAGAAGAGTGGAAAGAAGAAAAAGGGAGTCAGGTCAACTAAGCCAAAAAGATAAGAAGGAAAGGAGGGATATGGAGAAGGTGGACAATCCATAGAAGAAGGAAGGGAAAGGAGTAACATGTGAGAAGACTGATCGAAATTTGGATCAACATAAGGAGGGATCAAATCCGATTTCGATGCGTCGAGCATGGAATTGAATCAGATCAGTTGTTTTGGAGCACAGAATCAGCATATGTGGTGAAGCAGTCAAGTTACGCGATTTAGCATTAAAGTTTAAGCCGTCGTGAACTTGTTACAGTTACGATTTTCCTGACATTGCGTTAATAACCAGATCGTTTCAAACACAAGAAATACCTTTAAATTTTAAACTAAAACAATAAGTCGGACATGCACATAGGATATAACATAAAGTTGGACTATGGACACATGACTGAATTATTGAACTTGAACTTCATTTTTCGTTACTAAGCTTCAATGGAATGGAACGATTTGATCCAAATACTTGGTAGATGCTCAGTGATGATGGTTACTCCAATTATAAACTGAATCTCATCACTACATTTTGCAGTGTTTAATTGAATTGCATATGCATGCATGACACCATACGTTCCTTACTAATTTGCACTAACACGGAAGGAGGGGCTATAGGTTAATCGCGCTAACTATGATTATTTGTTAGAATAGTAAATTATGGGTACAAGAAGTTCTATTGACTAAGAGGCTTGCAAGCTAAACATTTGAAAAAAGCTCCAGAACCTAGCCATTCTATGAGTGAGTCGTGTTACGTAAATAGCTACCATAGGAAATTTGACGAGTCAAGTCCATCTCAACAGGAAAATCAATTTGAGGGGTTGAATTAGGAGCAACAACTCAAAGAGCATCCGTCGATAGATCAACTCGATAGTCATCCACATACCGAGGAAGGTCCGAAGCGGACCTGGGGCCACAAGGGGTCAGATACATGGAGATATATCTAGAAGAAGCTCAGTAGGCTCTAGATACTTTGGAAGGAGCAGTAATTCTAGAAAACCCAATAGATTTTGTTGCGTCTAGGATCGATGGATCTATGTTAGCGAGAATATATATATATATAGTATGACATACCATCGAAGACGTTTGGGTTCCATAACAGGATGAGAGAGCTTATGCACCCTCGGAGGGTTGTATGTCTTGAAATACACACACACACACACATATATATATATATATATGTATATGTATATGTATATGTATGTGTGTATGTGTATGTGTGTGCGTGTGTGTATTCTATTAGGAGCATTCCCATGTTCTACTCGTTCTTTCGGGATATACTTCACTTTATGAGATTGGCGCCAATACAGCTCCACCCAAATAGTTGTGCCTTTACTCTCGGGACATATGTGAAGGATCTAGGTCTAGAGCCGATAGGGAACACAAAAGATACTTATATACATCCAAGCGTCAGAGGGGAGCTGGATCAATTATGTATTTTGAAGAACTACCCAACAGTCGCGTGCTTCTTGGGGAGTGAAGTAAACTAAGAAATTTCAAGCACGATTTTTCCTACATGCGTTGTCTACTCGAGATTGCTAAATGTAGGATAGAAAGACATAAGTGTTTTGATATTCATTTGTATCATTTTCAGTTAATCGAGTTGTAAGATCTAGACTAACATTAAGGTTGAATTGTGTAGACAATCCTCCAAGGACCTTCGGTAAAGAGTATCTACATAGGTATTGACCCTGAGAGAAGTGGGTCCAACATATTGGAATGCACAGACATTGATTTTCTATTTTCTCCTTCATACATTGGATTTGTTACATGAAGATCGTTCAATTGGTCGAGATGATGATGAGAATATAATCGTAAAGGAAGGTGAAGAAATGTGAGCTGGAGGAGGGTCGGAGGAGAGGGAGTAGGTGACGTGCCCATATCATTGTCTCTGTTATGCCCTGTGTCAAAAGAGAACTTGGTGGAGACCAAGAGGAGATAGGAGATGAGAATATGAAAGGTGAGGATGAACCTGATAGGGAAGTTGAGGTGCTATCCACTCTGTTCCTTCTCCGGCATTCGAGCTAAGATTGGATGAATTTACAAAGTATGTATCTCCCGCAACAACAACTCAATAGAAATGGAAGGGAAATTAAAAGATTTTGGAGAAACTCCCATTGGAGATTTCATTATTTGGCTTTGATAATATCAACATCAAACTCTAACAATGGCCTCCTTCTACTGGCATAAGATTTATATCTATCTTGGGCCATTTTCATCTTTTTTCTTATCATCTCAATCTTCTCTGTTGTTTCCCTAACTATACCTAGTCTAAGTGGTAGTCTATCTGTCATCTCCCGCTAACATAGAGGCGATCGTCATGGTCGCCGGTAAAGTGCTTCGAAAGGAGCCATCCTGTAATCATCAAAAGCTATTATTGTAGGCAAACTCCACCAAGGGTAGATACTTCTTGAAAGTACCAACAAACTCTAAGATGCATAATCTCATGAAATCATTAAGGACACTATTCACCCTCACAGTCTGTCCATCAGTCTAAGGGTGATAGGCCGTAATCAATTTAAGCCGAGTCTCTAATTCTTCCTGTTGACTCCTCCAAAACTCACTGGTAAAGATCTGATCTTTGTCGCTCGCTATGCTAGAAGGTAAACCACAGAGATGTATAATCTCTCTAATGTGTAAAGATGCTACCTAAGTCACTGCCGTCTTATTCTTGATATAATGAAATGGGCACTTTATGCCAGTTTCCCCACTATAACCCATATACTCGCATTGCCCTTTCTATTTCGAAGCAAGCCATATATGAAATCCATAGACACACTCTTCCACTTCCATTACAACACATTAAATGGCTGGAGCAATCCACCAGGCTTTCGTTGCTCCGCCTTAATTCTTTCGCAAACTAAGCACCTCGCTACATACTCAGCAATATCCTTCTCCATTACGCTCCATTAGAATACTCACTTCATGTCCCTATATATTTTATCACTATCGAGATGGCTGGTCATTCTTGAATGGCTTACCTCGACAATGCGGGGGACACAAAGCCTTTGATGCGACGACCGCTCATAACCCCTGCACTAAACAAGAGGAATAATGCACTGAAAAGTGTGTCAGGAAGCTATGGACGATCATCAGAGTACGTAAACAACACCAGAACCTGTTGTAAAACTCATAGCGCAAGGATAAAATATAATAGAACATATACAACAGGCAATAGTAATGAAGCATCATATAGCAAACTTTTGAAACTTTCTCAACATCCTGAAAAGTTATCCAACTAGTATTAAAGTTTGTACATAAGGCCTCACTACACCCTCATAGAGCACTCAAACAGCGGAAACAGAAATACTAGATAGTAATAATCTGGTACGCTAGCCTACTGCTTGGCTCCACGCAACAACATCGTTCTCACTAATCACTTGTAACCTGCTACTTAGTCTTCCCATCCACAACCGGATGAACAACCCACGGTAATAAGAGGAGACATAAAACCTTGAGTCAGACAGTAGTCTTAGTGAGCGATAAAACAACTAACAAACTTCAACAATAAAGGTACATGAAAATGGATAGATAAACATGCTAATCTACTCATAACACCAGAGAAGAACTTAACCCAATCTTCCACACATCGGACAATGATAACCTTTACAATAAACAAGTCAACCATTCATCCATGGAAACCAGAACATTCATTCAATCATTGTAAGCACTCATAACATCCAGATTATATATATATATATATATATCATGTAGACCGTCCTAATCGGATTCAGCATCCCTCAAGCACAAGCCTCAGAGGCCTAAACCATTATCAAACAAACGCCCAAGGAACATCTCCTTCATTGTTGGACAATCTATATAAGATAGTACAAACAGAACAACCAATCATCAATGATTGACTCTGGCTATCACCGCCAGTCCTGCTTTGGAACCATCATTAATCGTATGATGGCCAACCTTGCCATATGTCAAGGGCTAATGGTAACCCCAGTTCTAGCATAAACTCCATACGCCTTTCAACGATATGTATGTATGTCCAACCTTGACAACTAGGCCTTTTAACGATACCTAGGGTACTCGACCTACAACCGGCCTTTTTGGGTGACCCATCGTACCCCTGCTTTGAGCCTTCTAGAACTTACGACAACGATAATCTCTCAGCCTTCTCATCTCTAATCATCCAACTTGATGACTTTTCACAGCCCAAGCAAACTTCTCGAGCAACCATTATCCACCAACTCACGACCTCTGAGTTGTCACCTCATTCGATGTTCTACACCGATCAACGAACACCTTTCAACACTTCGAACCTTCCAACTTGAATTTACTTCGAAGTAACATCATCACCGAACCAAATTACACCACTGCTTTGCGGCTTGAGTAGGGTTCGAGGGGTAGGGGGGTTGCCCCTGAAAAATTCTTTTTTTAAAGCTCTTTTCTTCCAACGCGGGTCGTACCTGAAAAACGTACTTTTTCATAAAATGACCCTATGACCGACCGCTGGCCATGTTCGATCGACCCCTTACCTAGGTGTACGACTGACCCTTCATTCAGGTTCATGACCAACCCACACAACAGAGACCGACCCAACCATTCTGCTCGACCCGGAGCGGCTCGACCAGGTCCATGCTCGACCCCATATGCTTGCTCGACCCAAAGCATGACCGACCAGATTATGGGTGCACAACCGACCCCAACCACATCCACATCTTGACCGACCCATGCTTCAGATCGACCCATTCATGCTCGACCCTCCTTGCACGACCGACCCACTGTGCTCGACCCTGCATTTTGACCGACCAGGCCTGTTTCTTTTCCTCCAAGAAATCTTTCCTTGGCCCGACCGACCCACCATGTTCGACCTAAAACCTGCATCCTCCAATGCAACTCCAATTTCGACCAAAATTTCGCAAAAACGATTCGTTCGATGAAACTAATTCAACTAGTCCATTCAATACCATTATGAACATGTTATGATACCACTAACATCACCAATTTGACCATTTCACCAATAATCATGTAAAATCCACCAAAATCATTATACATGTCAATATAAACAAAACTATAGATCTAACCTGCATATACACATAAAATAGCATTGAAATCACTAATTAAACTTATTGACATGGACCCTATGGTGATTCATATGAAAATGGACTTACAAGGGTATAGATCTATGGTAAAACACTTAAATATGATGAAAAACATGATCAAACATTCATATACTTCATTGCATCCATGTGAGAGATGTAAACCACTCTCCGATTTGCCAAAACAAGCTAAAATTGATAAATAAGAATCCGGACAGCAAGCACCTCGCACCAAAACACCTTGATCCGATGAACTCTTGCCTCAGCTGATGTAGATCTAGCCTCAAATGGTGTAGATATATGATTTCACTCCTTGGATTTTGTTTTTTAATGGTGGAAAGGTGTTTGAGAAAGGAGGAGCACAAGGCTCCAAATGAGAGAATGGAAAACTAAAACCATTTCCCATATCCCTCCTATTTATACCCTTCCATCAGCCCACTAATGGTCCTTCCCCAAATCATCCCATTAGACTCCCAAAACCTGGACAGCCAACTGAAAAACCTTAGAACAGTGATTTCTCCCAAAACCACTGAGCCAAATCTTTAATGTAACCACTCTAGGGAAAGGCAATCATCAATTCCTTTCCAATGGCACAGGTCTCACCCTCTGATTTGACATGAATCAAAAGTTATGCCATGTACAAGACTGACAGGGAAAAATAGTCACAAACAAAATTGGTAAATGTTATGGACATGTCTCACATCCTCATAAGCAACATATCGAAAGATGAGAATGACCCAACCCTCAGAGAATAAAATAAAAATATCTTACGATCCTTTGATACGTAAATGTGGGCTGTTACATTCTCCCCCCTTAAGAATTTCGCCCCCAAAATTCCAAGCAAACACAAGCAGCTACAACAATTCTGCATGCATATCATCCATGAGAAGCCAATTCTATCATCCAAACTTGCAACTATCAAGCCATGCATCCATAGCCTTAGCCTAACATGTGGAATTCTATCAAGCAACACAAGATACAACGATGGTACGATCGAAGGGTCCTACTGATGAAGAGTTCAAGATAAGTTGCATTCATACTCTCTTCTGTCTCCTATGTACAATCATCGTTGTCTTCACTCCATTATACCTTGACTAGCTTAACCGTCTTCCTCCTAAGCTGTTTCGTGTCATTCCCTACAATACGAAGTGGCTTACGAGGTCTCATAACCGTGGTCTCTATTTCAAGGTCTTCGTACTGCTCTGGAGGTACCACCACATTTGAATCCTGCACAAACTTCCGTAGAAACGACACATGGAACACATTGTGCACACTCGATATCTTCTCGGGTAACTCCAATCTATATGCGAGCTTTCCAATTCGCTCGACTATCGGAAATGGTCCAAGGAACCTAGGAGCCAACTTTCCTTTACTTCTGAATCGAAACACATGCATCAACGGTGAAATCTTCACAAAGACCATATCGCCAACATCGAATTCCAAATCTTTTCGGCACTTATCGGCATAACTCTTTTGACGGTCTTAGGCTGCCTTTATTCGTTGCCGAACGATCTCGATATAATCCGAGGTTTCTCTAATCATCTCTGGCCCAAGTATCAACTTATCTCCAGTTTCAAACCAACAAGCTGGAGAATTGCACGGCCTTCCATACAATGCCTCGTGTGGTGCCATCCCGATGCTGGATTGGTAGCGATTATTATATGCAAACTCAGCTAGATGTAGATGGTTTTCCCATGATCCTCCAAAGTCTAACACACAAGCCCTCAGGAGATCTTTCAAAACTCGGTTAACCCTCTCGGTTTCGCCATCCGTTTGGGGATGGTAAGCCGTAATTAAACACAACTCGATTCCCGAAGCTTCTTGCAAACTCTTCCAAAATCCACTCGTAAATAACGGATCTCAGTCACTCACTGTACTCTTCGAGACACCATGGAATCGAACTATCCATTTCACATTAAGTTCATCCAATTTCGACGTCGTCCTAGTCGATTTGGCAGGAATGAACCTTGCACTTTTGGTCAAATGATCTACAATGACTCAAATCCCTTCATTCCATGCCCTAGTTCTAGGTAATTCATCGATATTTTCTCCCACTTCCACGTAGGAGGCTTCTTCTGTTCAGCTTTCACCAACCGACAGTTCATGCATTTGGAAATGAAATTTCCAATATCTCTCTTCATCCCTTCCCAGTAGTAGACTCGCTTCATGTTCTGATACATCTTATTACCACCAGAATGAATTGTCAACTTCGAGTGATGACATTCTCTCAGAACCTCATCTCTCAATCCGTCGATTTTAGGAACAAGTAGTCGCCATTGCTTTCGAAGCCAACCTTTTCGATCAACCTAGAACCCTTTACCTTCTGGTTATAGCTTCTGAATAAACTCGACAAGCTTTGTATCTCGCTTTTGGCTCTCCCCAATCCTTTTGAAAAGAGTAGGTCTTATCGATAAGCTTGCCAACATTTCAGGTTCCAACTTACACATTGGCCTGAAATCAAACCTTGCCAAATACTCAAGGCTCTTCCATTCCAAAAACATTGCTCCCAAACTTGCGTGTCTTTGACTCAACGCATCTACAACTGCGTTACCTTTGCCAAGAGTATAGGCTATACCAAAATCATATGAAGCCAGAAAACCATTGTTTCTGCCGAAGTTTCAAATCCTTTTGGGAGAAAAGATACTTCAACGACTTGTGATACATAAACAACTCGAATCGAACTCCCAATAGGTAATGCCTCCACATCTTCGGAGCAAAGACAATTGCCGCCAACTCCAAATCATGAGTTCGATAATTCTTCTCATGCGGCTTTAGCCGTCGACTTGCGTAGGCCACAATCTTATCCTTTTGCATCAGTACCGCTCCAAGTCTAGTACCACATGCATCGGTGTACACCACCATCTCTTCATTCTCACTTGGAATGGTCAACACAGGTGCACTCGTCAATCTCTCCTTTAGGATCTCGAACTCTTGTTCACACTTCGCATCCCATGTGAACACTGGTTCTTCTTCGTCAATCCTATTAACGGTGCAGTTACCTTGGAGAAATCCTTGATAATCTGTCGGTAATAACCGGCCAACCTAAGGAAACTTCGAACATCCGTTGCATTCTTAGGCCTATCCCAGTCCTGGATTGCTGCTACTTTAGCGGGGTCAACTGCTATCCCATTTCCAAAAACAACATGGCCTAAGAACCTCACTTCACTCTTCCAGAAGTGACACTTTGAAAACTTAGCTCTCAGCTAATGTTTTCGCAAGATTTCAAACATAACTCTCAAGTGCATCTTGTGCTCTTCCTCATTCCGAGAGTAAACCAGGATATCATCCATGAACACAAGCACAAACTTGTTCAACCGATCTCTAAAAACCCTATTCATAAGATCCACAAAATATGTTGGTGCGTTAGTCAACCAGAATGGCATCACCAACCATTAGAAGAAACCATATGGTGTCCTAAAAGCAGTCTTTGGCATATTATCCTTTGCCACCCTCAACTGGTGAAATCCCGTTGCCAGATCCATCTGAGAAAACACTTTGGCCTCATGAATCTGATCGAACAAGTCATCTATCCTTGGCAACAGATACTTGTTCTTTTTAGTCACCTTGTTCAGCTCTCGATAGTCCACACATAATCTTAACAAGCCATCTACCTTGGTTGCAAACACGATCGGTGCACCCCATTCGGATACACTCCCCCGAATGAATCCTTTTCCCAAAAGGTCATGAACTTGCACCTCCAACTCTCGTTGTTCCTTAGGTGCCTTCCGCCTAAGAGGCATAACGATTGGTCTAGCACCCTCGAACAAATCAATCCTAAACTCGATCTCACGATGCGGCGACAACCCTTTGACCTCGTCAAAGACATCCTCATACTCATTAGCGGTCAGCATAGATGACAAGTCTACCTATGGAATCCCAAGCGAATATAGATAGCTCACGAAGACACCCTCTTCGCGCTTACATCTATTAACACCTTTCTTCCTTCAACATCCCCGACCCTTACCTCTAGCTTCTCGCAATTCACTCTTGCCTCATACCTCTTGAGCCAATCCATGCCCAAGATGATCCCAAACCCAGTGAAGTTAAGAACAAAGCAATCACACACAAAAGAGCAACCATGACTCGACAACAATAGACCACGGCAAATCAGGCACAAGCTGGACGAACCCCCAACTAGATTAGTCACGATCAATGGTCTATCACAAATCTCGTGTTCCAAACCCAAGTGACATACAAGCTCATTGCAAATGAATGACTGCGATGCTCTAGTATCAAAAAGCACACGAACTGAAACACCATTAACAGAAAGGGTACCTTGGACCATGACACCCTTTCCCTTTTCCTTTGTAGTAGGAGCGCTTGAAGAAGTTAGCACGGCTTCCAAAGCATATGCCTTTACAATCTGCTTTCCCTTGGCTGATTATGGACAATCTTTATTCCCATGCCCAGGCTTTCCACACTTGAAGCACTTCTTCTCAGTCTTTGGGTTCTTGCACTCGTTCGAATAATGACCCTTATGTTGGCAGTTAGAGCAAACCACCTCACTCTTTGGCTTCTTTTGGCCATCCTTTCCTTTCGTATATTGCCGCTTCCTTTTCTTATTATTACCACCTTGTTGTGGTTTCTAAGCTTTCTTAGTTGCAGCGACAACATTAGCTTCCTTAGGAAACAAACTCTCATGGCGAATAGCTTTTTCCACAATCTTCTCGAATGCATCATCAAGATGATCCACCAGCGGCCTTCCAGTATAGGTATCTAGATCCATAACAAACTTCTTGTTCTTCTGATAAGGTGTATCAATGTATGAACAAGCATATCTAGATAAGGCTTCGAAATCAGAAATGTAGTCAAGAACTGATCTGCTATTCTGCTTCAATTCTACAAACTTGTTGAAGAGAACAGACTTCTGAGCATTGGAGATAAACTTTTCTTCAAACTTAGCTTGGAATTGCTCCCATGAAATCTCCTCTTCTGGAGTCTCAAATGTGACAGAATTCCACCACTCCATGGCCCTGCCCTGCAGCTGCCTTGATGCAAGTTTCTATTTATTGCATCCTCAATACCCAAGTCCCCAAAGATTCGGGCACTTGAATCCATCCACCTCTGAACCTTTTCAGTTGGCTCAGTTCCTTTAAATGATTTACACTAGAGATGTAAAGTCCTTGCATAGCTTTGCAAAATCTACTACTCTAGGAACTCGCACACCTACATCTACCGTTGCTGCCACTGGAGCAGGTACCCTTCGCATAATTGCCTATGCCATGGCTTCAAACATGGCCGAGTAATTTGGTTCACTGCCATTTCCCCCTCCAGTATTAGCTCCCCTAGCAGCATGTCTTGATTCTCGTTTACTCATTCTAAATCTCCAATTTAGAATAATTAGCCACTCCCAAGAAAAACTACTAAAGAGATACAATCGCTACTACTATATATGCTAATATATATAGTAAGCATCCAACTGAAATCTACAAGTACGTCTCTCATACATGATTACGTCTTAGAACTTTGGATAAAATCGTTAACCAGAGCTCTGATACCATATGTGACGACCGCTCATAAACCCTGCACTAAACAAGAGGAATAATGCACTGAAAAGTGTGCCATACAGCTAGGGACGATCATCAGAGTAGATAAACAACATCGGAACCTTTCGTGGAACCCACAGCACAAGGATAAAATATAATAGAACATATACAACATGTAATAGTAATGAAGCATCATATAACAAACTTTTGAAACTTTCTCAACATCCTGAAAGGTTATCCAACTAGTATTAAAGTTTGTACATAATGCCTCACTACAACCCTCCTAGAGCACTGTTAGCCTGATTTTTGATCAGGCTACCCAAAGCAAAGGATTTGAATATGAACATGAATTGATCAGCAATCGCTCGGTTGAAGTGGCAGAATATGGAAAAACTTGGATTTTGGCATTTATGAAGACCGGCTCCCCCCCCCCCACTTAGTCGCCCCTTTTTTGATCATGTTGACACACTTTTTGGCAAATGCTATCATACATGGAATCTCTAGATAGCACCACTCTTCGACATTTAAAGCATCGTTAGAAGAAACATGGCAGTTTGGTCAAAATCTCAACATCAAGATAAACTTGCTCGAAACTCCTATCAAACGACATCATTTGGATCTAAACATCAAATACTTGTAGCCCTCTGAATTAGCTTCAAGTAGAGCTTTCGTTTGGCGCAATCAGCCTTACGGTTTGAAAGTTACGTCTGTTTCCGTGAACGCATGCAGAAGTATTAGAAAACTCGGATCACAGCTCTCGGGTCTCGGATCTCGGCTCTCAGTCGCGAACCGCGAATCGCCTGGACAGTCACGAACTGCATGGACGCTTATGAACCGCCCAGACATCACGAACCGCCTGACACCATGAGCCACTTGGAGAGCACGAACCGCGAGCCGCTTGGGAATGACAGCGCAACATACGACCTTGACTTATTCTTTGGCCTACTCTCATGGATCGGACAACACATGTCTCCACATGATCAATGGACACTTGAGATCTCTTCTGGATGTAACACGTGGCATCAATCTAGAGCTTCTCAACCTCTATAAATACACCATCACATAGAAAATTAAAGAGACTTTTGGCATCTCCTTGTCCATGGCTGCAATGGCCAACCCTTCTCCATGAATAACCATCATCTTCCTTAATAAAATCATTGAATTCAAAGAGAATTATTTATCAAATTCGAGTAATTGAGTGACTATGCTCCTTGTAATTGTAATCTATGAATGAAATGAGAAAATATGAAGTGGACGTAGGCTCATTAACGCCGAATCACTATAAAAATCCTATTGTCTTGCTTTTTCTCTTATATTTCAATTATTTCTTCATATCTTATGCTCTAAATATGACAATTTGGGTGTTAGGACCATTTTTTGGTCTAACATTTTGGTGCTTTCACTGAGAAATGAATTCTCAGCCTATCGGATTGCTATTCTATTATTTGGATGTGAAAGTCCAAAGACAACGGTCTGCATTTCTACTATTTCTGAAGATTCCGTTGATTTGGGAAAATCAGAACTTCGTGCCTTCAAAAAAAAAAGCTATGGAAACTCAAACTTCACGAGCAAACAAGGCTAATGAAGAGATTGTGCAGAAGAAGATTCCTCAGCTCGTGACCCTCAGGAGGGGGGTCACAGCTCGTGGACCGTACAACATACATATAAGAATGGTCCCAGCTCGTGATGTCGGATCGGGGCATATTTATGGGGTTACGTACTGGCTAGATTTCAGACTGGTGGGTTCAATATCCGCAACTACGTTTGACTTTTTGTTTATAGCTGCGGTCAATAGTATGTTGTAGAAGAAGTGTACGGCTGCTATGTAACTGTTCAAACAGCCCCAAACAATATAGCTTTAATTTAAGAGACTCTTGTTATCATTGGACGTTCAGTGTAAACGACCAAGTCTTGAACAACATTGCCTTGGTACTTGTGTAAGCTTCATGGGGAATAACAAATCAAGAACCAAGTTAGAATGCAATCATGAGGCAAAGGTCGTAATTTAACCCATTCACGAGTGGGTTAAGATTTCGTGATAGTACTGGACTGTTCACATTCAAATTCCCCTGATGACCAGCTTTTAACAGAATGAAAGCTGTTAGAATGGAACTCGCGGTCCCCCGTTTAGCCGGATTCAGGTCCTTGGTCATTTCATTGAAACTCCTGCATTCAATCTCGTAGTTTAACCCATTCACGAGTGG
The DNA here is from genome assembly GCA_030737875.1 of Allium sativum. NCBI lineage: Eukaryota > Viridiplantae > Streptophyta > Magnoliopsida > Asparagales > Amaryllidaceae > Allium > Allium sativum. The sequence goes on from CM060913.1 coordinate 828,518,476, forward strand.
CTTTAGAAGAAGTGGTCTCCGTTTTTTACTATTCGTGAACATCAGTAAAAGTTCTCTCAAATGAGTTGTTCACGAGTGTATCCCATATTAGGGGGACTCGCGTTCCATGCATTACTATATTTTAAATCATGCCCCACTCTACAATTATCCAGCTCAGGTTGTGAGACCGTGCCAGCTCAAAAGAAGGAAGTTAATTCAAGGCTTGAGATCAAGCCATGTACAATTGATGCACTTATGCTTTTAATACTTCACGTGACAATCCTTAGAGCAGTATGAAAGTTCACGAGCCAGAGCAGCGTTCATGGAGTCTGAACAGTATGAAAGCTCACGGGCCATAGCAACATTCGTGATTTTGAGCAAAAATATTCCTAGAACCTGCTCATGAGCCAGAGCAGTATGACAGCTCACGATCCATTGATTCACATTTCTATCTTTAGCCAATCACGACCCAATGATGTTGTCACGAAGCGAGTAGGTGGCATTGCTTTGAACTAATGTCACGAGCTGATGTCATGAACTGATACTAGACAAACGGAACAATGCACTTTATGCACGAGTGGATCATGAGCCAATCATGCATGAGACAACTTCAATTCAGTTTTTCCACTCATTAGCATGCATGATCATGCATCACGAGCCAAACAGGTCATCACGAACAAGAACCGTGAGTGGGCTTCCACGAATGGGCCACCATGAATCCGAACGTGGGCCTACATGTAAGCGAGCTTAAAGTGACGTGCACTCCTGTGCAGGTCAATGGGATCACGAACTGAAGAAATGTCTAGACCACGATCCGAAGAGGTGCACTCGACCCGCTCGACCCGATGGTGTTATCACGACCCAGAAAAGTGATGGCGAACGGAGGCCACGACCCAACCCGACCCGAAAAAGTGACAGTTTTTGGGAAAAATACAATTTTCATGTCATTTTAGAAAAGGCTCCATCTTCCAAAATCGAAAAAATCATGCGGTGCCCAATTTTCGACCTAACCGGACTGTGGGACCCCAGACCCCCACCGGCGCTGCACCCGGACCTGCTAACGGCTCGCCTTCGGCTCGAAGCGTGGCTCTCCTTCAGCTAAGAGTATGTTTTGTCCTACAATTATCACCAATGCTTATCTACCAAGATTCATTAGCTAGTCTGAGGATATCGACAGCAAATTGGCAACGACTGGAATTCTTCCTAGAGCCATAACACCCATTAACATATGTTATTCAATGTGAGGAGCTATTGAAAAGATTCAGTATGCTGGCTATGATAGTATACGAGATGATGATTGCCTCACAGCAGCCTCCTCTTCTGGAGCTCCGATGGTGTATAGATTTCATCAATTCAACTGATGATTGCTCCCAAACAAGTAGCGATCACCTGATTTATGCAACTTAGACCTATCCAATCGGCGGATCCCGAATGACGGTTATATGAAGTAGTCTGGGTGCTACCGCGAGGGTACACCTCACTTGAATAACGTGATGAAAAACATATGTCATGTGGTTCGCTCCCTGAATAGCTTAGCTAACCTTTGCAATGCCTATTTGATTTCAATCGTATAGAGGGAGATTGATTGTCATCGAACAAGGGTTATATCAATATATTTTCAGTGCCCAAAATTTAGGTATCGGTCGAACCACCATAGGTCATGAGTGAACCTAGGGATCTTTTCCCAGATGATAGCAACATTGACTGCTCACCACCCACCATACGACATCGGTCAAGAGATGAGAGCTTGAGATCAACACAAACAAGAATCAACCATTAGCTCTCCACTTCACACAACGAGTTGTGGCAGAATGTGTGAACATTACTTGGAGCCTTGCAAGCCATACTAATGCATTTAAGCTTATCTGATCAAGGTCTCGACCAACCAGCTCTAGCGGAATTCAGAGCTTACATAGCACCTTGGTGTCTACTGCTAAATATCCCAACCGAAGTTGGATTGAGAATGATTTGGACGAACATGTTATTAGAGGAACTTGCTATTTGGTTGAATGGAATATGTTATGCAATAGAAATTGCATGGAACCCAACAACGCTTCCCCTCCCGATAAGATGGAGTGTGAAGGAGGCATGGGCTTAGCAAGGAAGATGTCACAGAAAGAGTTGCCTGATAATCTACCTGAAGATATAGATCCCAGAGAGGATGAAGATTCAGGATGCAAGAGGGCCGTATCTAATGAAGCAACTGCCCAAAGATGGAAAAGCTCGCTTACAGCTTGTTGATTTCTTCTAGAAAACTCCGCCACTATTTCCAAGTTCATCTGATTGTGATACACACTGATTAGCCACTATGACAGGTCCTGCCACGACCTGAGGTACCTGGGAGATTGCTCGAATGGAACATCGAGTTTAGCCAATTTGAACTCAATTCCCTCCTAAGGAAGTCCATACGGGGACAAACATTAGCCGAATCCATCGCTGAATTTACCATTCCCGAAGTGGATGTGTTAGATGAAAAAGACGACCCCTTAAAATGAAAGACAAAAACAAGCACCCGGAAGCTGCAATCAGATGCTACAAAAAATGATTGATTGTCCGGCGCTGGAGTTTTATTAATAACCCCTAAAGGATGGTCAATTTACTATGCCTTACAATTGGAATTTTCCACTACTAACAACGATTCCGAATGTGAGACCCTAATTGCCGGGTTGAAACTCGCTAAGGAGTTGGGAGTAGCGGCGTTGAGCATCTTTTGTGACTCTCAGATTATTATTCGCCAAATTCGAAGGGAATTCCAGATGAAGGAACCACAACTCGCAGCTTACCTGGGACATGTAAAAGAGTTGTTGGATGGATGAGAACAATACAACACATCTCATATTCCGCGTACAGAAAATCAAAAGGTGAATAATCCGGCTAAGTAAGAAAGTTCCGACAATCCAGAAAAGATAGAGATGATCCCCATCAAGACACTACAAAATCCAACCATTGATCAGATGGAAGTTGATCCAGTATTGGAGACCAATCCGGGAAAGAGTCATGGACAAACCCCGTAAGATACTTCCTGCCGCACAGAATACTTCTGACAAGGAGAGAGGATGGCATACCATTGTTCGTTATGCCTTAAGATATAACATGCAAGGCGATGTTGCTTATTTTCCTTGGAAGGTTGTCCCAAGATAGACATCAACGAGTCCCATTGCTGAATTCACTGCTCTGAATGATTCAACAAAATCACTAATTAACTTCCCACTTAAAGGGAGATATATGCGAATAAAAATCTAATGAGAGATGTTTTAGAATTAAAAAGTAAAGATTCACACTTCCACTCCTTTCATTAACAATTTGCCAAGTTACTCATTCCCCAGACGCTTGGGGAAACTGGAAATTTGAGCATGAGTCACTCGAGATTACATCATCTAATTCAAAGCTAATGCATCAGGAATTCACATGGTCGATTGTCGTAGTCTTGCCTGAAGGTTAGCGACTTGAAGGTTTAGAATGCTTATGCTTGAAAGCTGATTGATTGTCTGCACACCAACCCTTGTCCCCGATATGGGATCAAAAGGCATATTAGCAAATTTATGAGATATGACTATCCCACCAGCAGCAATATCCTATTTTCTAACATGGAAAGTACAAAGGTTTCTATAAGCATGGGTCCTTCGTTCTCCTGCCAATCACCTTCCTAGCACCTATGTGATGATGCGCTACCATCAGCGGCATGGACATGACTACCCAATGCTCAATCCTTGCCTTTGACGTGGGGGCAAGAAAGTGACTCAAAGGAGATTCGACCTTGTTACTCCAAGACCCCAATCAGGGTCCATTTATTCTTGGGACTGCCGCCCTTAATAATTTGAAAAGAAATTCGTCATCAGCTTAAGATTTTGGCCGCCATTTCCTGGCAGAGTCATGATGAGGCAAAATGGACCTACAAAGAAGCTACAATGCCATTTTTGCTCCAAATGATATTCATTCCTTTAACAGGAATATTCTTTAACCATGACTCTTATATTTGCATGCTTTATGAGTTATTGATGTAATTAACTCGGATGAATTAATATGTGGGTGGTGTAGGTACCCCGGATATGAAACCGATCAGATTTCTAACAACCACATATGGAATTATAGAACAAAATCATAACGAACTCGACCGAACTGCTCGTCTACAAAGACACACCCTCCATCTAAAGAAAGCTGTATAGCCCAAGGTAGATCTGATATGACCATCCAATCCTTGGCTCACATGTAGCAGACCACAAGACAATTGCACATAAATTGTTGAATTACTAAGACGGAGTCCGACTCCAGATGGACGTGATGGGACCGTCTATATGGCTTAATCCTATCCTCGATGCCACCAGATTACATGAATCCTAATAGAGGCAGAAGTGCCCGTTGATATCCTTACTTTTCAATATGAAATTTTCTTTTACATGCCCTTTGAGTTATTGACATGACTAACTCGTGCTATATTAATGATGCAGGTACCCAAAGTTCGGTGCCAACCACTCCTCCCATAGGTTGTTCGGAGAAACATAAAGCCTTGGAAAACGTTTTCCAACTATTTATCTGACTGATTATAATCCTCAGAGCTTGGATAGAAATATAAACCTAGGGTGAGTGTGATGGGCGTGCCACGATTAAAGACCACTTGGTCTATGTCTCTAACTCTCATGATTTGAGAGAGCATTTAAAGGACGATACTACAGCGTTCGACCAAACTCCAACCCACGAGTCAACGGGACAAGAGAGACTTGATTGTTGCAAACGACCACCTCTACACATGAATCGAGGATTATGAGGTAGCGCCTCGCCGAGTGTGATCCGATCGCTTGCCCAAAAAGCTCCATCTGCCGGAGTGAAGCGTGGAGTATGGACTAGAACCGAGTTCAAGAACAACTCTCAAAACGGCATGACCATTCGATTGAACCACTCTAACTCTCATGATTTGAGAGAGAATATAAAGGACAGAAATATGATGTCCGCAACTCTAACTCTCATGATCCGAGAGAGAGTATAAAGGACGAGAAGATAACATCCATAAGACGTGAAGGTGCACCACGATTAAAAGACTGCCTTGATTCAACTCTACCCTTGGTATTCGATGGGAGAGTATAAATGCGCCAGAGACTGTGCGCTACAAATGAACTCCTACCAGACTGAAGAATTAGGGGACAGATTGAAAGCTGAGTTCGAACTCTATTCTGGGCATATGACAGGAGAGTATAAAGGCATTGCGATTAAATGCCACGAAAGGGCTCCTACCCTGCTGCAGGATCGGGGGCAAGAATGAAAGCTAAGCCCGAACCACTCATTTCCGGATATGGTGGGCAATACACTATTAATCTTAATCAATCCCAAACAAGCCCTGGCCAGGCACTTTATCCACTATTGATTGGGAGCATGCACACATATCACACCTCTACGATGGTTGCAATTTGATATGCTATTTATTTGCAGGATATTGAATTGAAACCTTTGACTAATTTGTGATGTAATCCATTCCTTGCTACTCAGTGTAGTAATGCTCTGACTACAAACATATAAAAAACTTGCAAATGTATGATATTGTAGGAATACTACTTTGTTTACTGAATACAGATTTATAAAAGATAACTGGACAGGAGAGAGAGGGCCGAACTCGCAGCAATGACAACTGACCAGTGGAAAAGAAACAAAGGGCCGTGTGGAGAAGGAAGACATTAATACCCAATGATAAGCTTCCTGCGTGACTTAAGGCGGCGACCCAAAAGAGGCCTTGAGAGTTAATTTTTCAATGAAATATCATGCGACTTAATACTCGCAGCTGGGAAGGACCCGGCGAAGCCCTGGGATTCTTGGATTTCTACCCGCCTTAATATGATCTTGAGTGATCTTCGATCTTTTGGCCTTAATACGATCCAATGCGATCGTGACATTCAAGATTTTTATGAATTGAATATTTCTCGGGCTATTCAGAACACACTTTCCTTCGTCTATATTTGAAAAGGATGTGATCTGGCCACTATCTATCTTATGCCATTACCCCGGACTGGGGGCATAACTATTAAAAATATTTACAGATGGCACAACTTTATGCTTGTATTTAACTTATGTTGTGATCTTGACAGGCCCCTTAAGGACCATGGACAAATGCAAGGAGAACGTCATTTGTTGGTTCCAACCTACTAGAAAGTTCAGATAAGGCTGGACATATCCCATGCTACAGTTAGGCGTGACGCAACCACCTTGTTTTCGACCTTTCCCCTGATGCAGGGGCAAGGAGAACACTCGAGACGATCAGGATCTGACCTTTCATTGTCCGATGCCGATCCTCAGAGCCTGGATGGGAGACAAGATATTAGTATGGGCTGAGTAACAACAAATCAGTTTGCACTCAACTCCAACTCATGGTGCGAGGAGTGAATATGAATCCAGAGAAGACATGAACTCGAAGTGTACTACTCGACAAAACCCCTATGGATAGGGTGCACAGGATACGAACCTTGAGCGACATAGGTCAACTACCCGATGCCTATATTCAGAATTGAATGGCAGAAGCCTGATTGACAACTACTGCTCATGTGGAACCAAGAAGCCCGAGGCCGACCTTCACCTATTTCAAGACTTCACGCTGGGGACACCAGCGCTGAATCGAAAGGCCAAGCAACAATCATCAATTCGCTGGAAATGATAAAATCGAAGTTCAAGCAGTGACGAACTTGGCTCAGTCAAATAGCAACCATCAGCTCGGGTTAAGTCATCTTGTCTTGCCATCTCGTGAAATTATTGCCATCAAACTGGTCAAGTTTGATCATGTCTTGATTCATAAGTTTGATGGATGCCATATTAGTCTGGGATTCCATAGTTGTAGGAATAACTTTTTAAGATTGTTAGAAATCAGATAAGGAAGTGTGGAAAGTAGAAAAGCTTTGAGGCGTATCAATGGAGCGACACTTTCCTTAAAAAGTTATTCGCCCTCACTCGAATGAGTTTGCTGAAGAGTTTCAGCGAATACTTTTCCCAGGATACAACAAAGCGAAGAAGAGGAATGCAGACAACAATTTCTGAATTCCTCGGAGTAGAAATTATTTTTTCAGAGGAGAGAAAAGTTGGTTTTCGGGAGGAAGAAGAGGCAGCATATATATAGAGAACCAGATATCCGTTCATATGGTCATGACTGTTGAAAACGAACAGACATTACTTTTGAATTTAAAAAGCAACGGCAGCATCTGTTCAAAACAGTAATAGCCATGTGGACCAAAACGAATCTGGCCTGGCAGGAACTAGGCCCACGAAGGCCCAAAGCCCGTAGTCGCGCGGGTGCGTGTGAAGTGCGTGATAAGTGCGTTTGGAAATCACGCGCGCTCACGCGCATTCCAGGCCAAGCCCATATTATTCATGCCATGCTTTTTATTCAACTAATATGCAACTTAAGTATTAGTATATATACCTCTCATAAGATGGAATTTTAGGCAATGTGGGACTAAGATAGAATTTAACTTTGCTCATTGTACATTTAAATACTCAACAATCCCCCATTTTAATTGTACAATTGCTCCATTTAAATTTTATCTTGATCCTAGGAATGATCCATCTCCCGAAACATACCTTAATATCACATGGATACAAGAAGGTGTTTATGACTTAAACCTTCAGTTAGCATAAATATACCAAAGTTCTATTAGAGTAATAGGTAGCCTTGGCTTTTAACTTATCACTCTTTATAATAATACCGGATATATTAAATACACATGTGATATTTATTTTAAAATAATTTCTTGATACTTCTTAGCACTATTATGGCCATGTGCTTTCTTCCTGGTTTCATGAATGATCCAAAGAGTAAACCTAAAAACTCTCGTGAGGAGCGGCACCACTCCTACATTCATATAGGTGAAGTTTTATATATGCCCCCACTACTTGGACATTTACTAACTTCATTAAGAACGCTTTCAACCTCCTAACCGTAGTGTGTTTTATGCTAATTCAGTCTTGGCAATTTTATTAGCATATTGCAATCACTTCTAGACAACTTGTTATTACCCTTTAAACCTTGTACTATAGAATTTTAGTTTGAGGTTGGGTTACCATTGTCTGTGATTTTATTTATAGGTTTTAATCCCATTTCTATCGATGTCCCTTTCACCACATCTCTAGGTAGGCCTTTTGTGAAAGGGTCTGCCAAGTTCTTACTAGTCTTTACATACATTATTGTGATAATTCCATCCTTAATCAACTGTCTTACATATTCATGTCTTAAGCTTATATGTCTGGATTTTCCATTGTAAGTGTTACTGTAATCCCTAGACAGAGTAGCTTGACTATCACAATGTAAGGAAACAGGAGGCATGGGTTTAGGATATATCTTTATATCTAACAATAAATCCCGGATCCACTCAGCCTCTTTACCTGCAGCAGCTAATGCTATAAATTCTGATTCCATAGTCGAATGTGATATGCAAGTTTATTTCTTGGAAGCCCATGATATAGCACCTCCTCCAAGAAGAAACAACCAACCTGATGTGGACAAGTTGTCTTTTGCATCATTAATCCAACTAGCGTCTGTATATCTTTCTAAAGTTGCTGGAAAATCATTGTAAAATAAGGCAAGTCCTATGGTTTTCTTAAGATAACCAAATACTCTACTAATCGCCTTCCAATGTTCTCCGCCAGGATTACTAGTGAACCTGCTCAATTTACATACTGCATAAGCTATATCTGGCCTAGTGCAATGCATAAGGTACATTAGGCTGCCAATTGCCCTAGCATACTCAAGTTGTGCAATTGACCTTCCATCATTTTTGGCCAATTTAACACTCGAATCAAAAGGCGTATTATATTCCTTAAATTTTAAATGCTCGAATTTTGATAACATCTTTTCTATGTAGTGTGCTTGACACAAGGCGTATCCATGAGAGTGTTTTACCACTTTGAGTCCAAGGATGGTATCTACTTCACCAAGATCTTTCATTTTAAAAATTGAAGAAAAATATTCCTTGGTCTCTAAGATGCCTGTCATATTTGATCCAAATATGAGCATATCATCAACATATAAACACACCATGACACTGTACTCCTTTGCAAACTTTGAGTAAACACATCTATCAGCGCTATTGTGAACAAATCCAAAAGATAGTATGGTTGAGTCAAATTTCTCATGCCACTGTTTTGGAGCTTGTTTCAAGCCATATAAAGATTTATTCAATTTGCAAACTTTCCTCTCATTCCCAGGAAGAACAAATCCTTCTGGTTGCTCCATATACAATTCTTCATTCATATCTCCATTTAAAAATGCAGTTTTCACATCCATTTGATGAATGTGTAAATTATATATGGAAGCCAATGCTATTAGAATACGAATTGAACTCACTCGTGCTACTGGAGCATAAGTGTCAAAATAATCAACACCCTCTTTTTGTCTAAACCCTTTAGCAACTAGTCTTGCTTTAAAAGTATGTACAATATTGTTCGATCCATATTTCTTTTTAAAAACCCATTTGCACCCTATTGGCTTAGAGCCAGGTGGAAGATCAACCAAAGTCCAAGTTTTATTTGATATTATGGAGTCCATCTCATCATTTATTGCTTCCCTCCAAAAGGAAGCATCTCTTGAGTTGATTGCTTCGCTGTAAGTCTTAGGTTCATCTTCAATGTTTAGGACAATGGGTGTTTTGTTGGTCACATTTTCTCTATTTCCATCGACTAAGAAAAGTAGAGCTTGTGAAGATATAAAATCTGGACATAACTCTTTCTCTTTTCTTTGTCTTTTAGATTTTCTTGGTCCTTCGTCACATGGATTTGCATTTGTATTGGTTTGAAATTTTTTTTCTGAGCAGGGCTGTTTTTCACCAACACTATTGCCATTAGAAGGATTATCAATAATTTTAGAATCTTTGTAAAACTTATTCTCAAAGAATTCTACATCACGGGATTCAACAATGGTATTAGAGCTTAAATCAAGAAGTCTGTATGCCTTACTATGTTCAGCATATCCAACAAAAACACTCCTTTGTGCCCTTGGGCCTAATTTAGTTCTTTTAGGATCGGGAACTCTATAATAAGCCAAACACCCCCATACTTTCAGATATGACAAATTCGACTTTCTATTTTTCCAAAGTTCATAGGGGCATACATTTGTCTTTCTAGACACAATTCTATTATGTAAATAACATGCTGTATTTAAGGCTTCACCCCATAGATTAAGGGGTAACATAGATTTTACCAGCATGCAATTTACCATTTCTACTAGCGTTCGATTTTTCCTCTCTGCTATACCGTTTTGTTGCGGAGTATAGGGTGCTGTTCTATCATGAATGATTCCATTCTTTTCACAGAAATCATCAAATTCAGTAGAAAAATATTCCAGTCCTCTATCACTCCTAAAAACTTTAATTTTCTTACTTATTTGGTTTTCGACTTCGACTTTGTAAATCTGAAATTTGTCAAATGCTTCATTCTTATTTTTCATAAGATACACATAGGTGTACTTTGAGTAATCATCTATAAATGTAATGAAATATCTTTTCCCTCCACGAGTCAAAGTACCATTTAGTTCACATATATCGGAATGTACTAAATCTAAAATTTCAGAATTTCGGTTTACACCAGGGAAAGGTTTGTTAGTGATCTTGGCTTGTGCACATATCTCACATTTGTCACAGCCGGATCCACTAGAATTAATTAAACCGAGTTTGCACATATTTGTAATGGATTTGAAGTTTAAATGTGCTAATCTATCATGCCACAAATTGAATGACTCAATGGTATAAGTAGAAGCAACACATTTATTAATACTTAGTTTATACATTCCATTACATCCATATCCCTTTCCTACAAACATTCCATTTTTTGTAATTATGACTTTATCAGATTCAAATACAACTCGAAATCCTCTTTTGCATACAAGGTCCACTGAAACCAGATTCTTCCTAATGTTTGGCACATGAAGAACATTGATAAGCATGACAACTTTTCCAGAAGTAAAATCTAGAGTGATACTTCCTTTTCCAACAACCTGGGCTCGACTATGATCCCCCATCTGAACTTCTTGGCCATCACTGATGACTTCATAGGTTTTGAATAGCGACTTGTCCTTGCATACATGAACAGTTGCTCCAGAATCAAACCACCAGCCATCCGATGTATCAGCCAAATTAATTTCGGTAACCATGGCTACAAGTTCTTCTTCTACCATATTGGCAGCTTTCTTTGGGGCACGACATTCTCTAGCATAATGTCCCTTTTTGCCACAGTTATAGCATTTCCCATTTTTCTTCTTCTTTTTGTTATTTGCAGGTGGCTTTTCATCAGAACTGCGCTTTTTACTGGTATTAGTACTCTGGTTTCCCTTTCCCACAACCTGAACATCACTTTTGGACAGATTTCCTTTATTTTCTCGATTACGAGATTCCTCTTCGATTCGAAGATGTTTCTGAATTTGTTCCAAAGTGTAGTCTTCTGTTTTGTGGAAAAGCATTTTCCTGTAATTGCTCCAAGTCGAAGGTAGTTTTGCAATTATTGCACCAACTTGGAACAATTCAGGAAGTTTGATATTGAGAGTAGCCAGTTTGTGAACAATGCCTTGCAACTCAGGAACTTGACTGAGTATTGGTTTACTATCATCCATTTGAAAATCAAAGTATTCAGCAATAAGAAATTTGTTTGTACCTTCTTCTTGCACCTTATATTTATTTTCCAGAGCATTCCAGATTTCAAGTGGTGTCTTCATCTCCTTGTAGAAATCATATAGATGATCAGAGAGAGCGTTCAAGATGTGGCCTCGACAAAGCAATGTGTGTTCAGTGCGTTTAGCGCGCTCCTTCTTTACATTATCAGTATCTGTTGTAGTCGGTGGAGGAAGCGGAGGCAGATTTGAATCAAGCAGATAAGAAAGTCCGAGTGCAGTGAGCAGAAAAGTCATCTTGTCTTGCCATCTCGTGAAATTATTGCCATCAAACTGGTCAAGTTTGATCATGTCTTGATTCATAAGTTTGATGGATGCCATATTAGTCTGGGATTCCATAGTTGTAGGAATAACTTTTTAAGATTGTTAGAAATCAGATAAGGAAGTGTGGAAAGTAGAAAAGCTTTGAGGCGTATCAATGGAGCGACACTTTCCTTAAAAAGTTATTCGCCCTCACTCGAATGAGTTTGCTGAAGAGTTTCAGCGAATACTTTTCCCAGGATACAACAAAGCGAAGAAGAGGAATGCAGACAACAATTTCTGAATTCCTCGGAGTAGAAATTATTTTTTCAGAGGAGAGAAAAGTTGGTTTTCGGGAGGAAGAAGAGGCAGCATATATATAGAGAACCAGATATCCGTTCATATGGTCATGACTGTTGAAAACGAACAGACATTACTTTTGAATTTAAAAAGCAACGGCAGCATCTGTTCAAAACAGTAATAGCCGTGTGGACCAAAACGAATCTGGCCTGGCAGGAACTAGGCCCACGAAGGCCCAAAGCCCGTAGTCGCGCGGGTGCGTGTGAAGTGCGTGATAAGTGCGTTTGGAAATCACGCGCGCTCACGCGCATTCCAGGCCAAGCCCATATTATTCATGCCATGCTTTTTATTCAACTAATATGCAACTTAAGTATTAGTATATATACCTCTCATAAGATGGAATTTTAGGCAATGTGGGACTAAGATAGAATTTAACTTTGCTCATTGTACATTTAAATACTCAACAGTATCCAATGTCCATAGCTACAAAAGGTAAAATGCATATTATTACATTCATTGAAGCTTCCACACGACATGCATGTGTAAAATATGAAATACAAATCAGAAGACACTGCAAAATTCATAAAATATAAGAATGATGTCCTTATGAATAAACCTGCATTTAATATATATGCCTACATATGTATGCATAACTTTATTAATAGTTGTAATAGTTTTTGTGTCACACTTTTTTGGTGTAAGCGTGAACTACCGAAAATACCCTTATATATATATTATAAATCTGAATATTACTAAAATATAGGATTTTACAAATAAATTCTACTTGTTAATTCAACATGTCAATCTACAAATATTACCAGATTATAACATCACTTAAAACTTGGATCTTACACACACAAAAAAAAGGAGAGAGTTACAAATTCAAAACATTCCAAAAAAAAAAGGTTTTTCAGTTGATTGTCCAGGTTTAGGGAGCATAATGGGCTGAATTGGAGAGGCCCATTAGTGGGCGGATGGAAGGGTGTAAATAGGGGGTGAGGGATATGGGAAATAGTTTAGTTTCCCCATTTTCTCATTTAGTGCCTTAAGCTCCTCCTTCCTCTAAATACCTTTCCACCATTAGAAATCATAATCCAAGGATGGGAATCATAGATCTACACCATTTGAGGCTAGATCAACATCAATTGAGGCAAGAGTTCATCGGATCAAGATGTTTGGTGTGAGGTGCTTGCTGTCTGAATTCTTATTTCATCAACTTTAGCTTGTTTTGGAAAATCGGTGAGTGATTTACATCTCTCACATGGATGCAATGAAGTATATGAATGTTAGGTCATGTTTTCCATCATATTTAAGTGTTTTATCATAGATCTATGCCATATTAAGTCCATTTTCACATGAATCACCCTATGATTTGATTTAGCAAGTTTAGATAAGTAATTTCTATGATATTTCATATGAATATGCAAGTTAAATCCATGATTTTGTTCGTATGTACATTTATGGTGATTTTGGTGAATTTTGCATGATTATTAATGGAATTTCATTATTGGTGTTATTGTTGACTTCGTATCTTGTTTGTGGTCATTTTGGATGGATTGGGTGAGTTGGTTTCTTCGAACGAATCGTTTTGGAGAAGTTTTGGTCGAAATTGGAGTTGCATTGGAGGATGCAGGTTTTGGTTCGAACATGGTGTGGGTCGAACACGGTATGGGTCGGTAGGACCATGGAAAGTTTTCTTGGAGGAAAAGATATAGGCAGGGTCGTTCGAACCACATTGGGTCAGGTCGGTCTGAAATCCTATTTGGGTCGGTCAGATGGGAGTGAGGCTGGTCGGTCGCTCGGTCAAATGGGAGCAAGGCTGGTCGGTTGGGTCAGTCAGGTGGGAGCAAGCCTGGTCGGTCGGGTCAGTTGGTTGTTGGTCGGATCGGTCATGCAGTCTGTGTATGGGTCGAACGTGCCAGGGTCGAGCATCAGAATTAGGGTCGGGTCGGTTGTGCATTAAGGCCAGGGTCGATCGCACTAATGAGTGGTCGAGCACCAAAGGATCGGTTGCACGGGGTTATTTTCTGAAAATTTATATTTTCAGGTACGACTCAGATTTGAACAAAAAGGTCTGAAAAAAATATTTTCCGGGGGAAACCCCCTGAACCCTAGCCGCAGCGCAGTGGTGTAATTGGCTCGGCGATGGTATGACATCGAAGTAAAATTAAGTAGGAAGGTTCAAAGTGTTGAAAGACGTTCGTTGATCGGTGTAGAACAACGAATGAGGTGACAACTCAAAGGTCGTGAGTTGTTGGATAATGGTTGCTCGAGAAAGTTGCTTGGGCTATGAAAAGTCGTCGAGTTGGATGACTAGGGATGAGAAGGCCGAGAGATTATCGTTGTTGTAAGTTCTAGCAGGCTCGAAGCAGGGGTACATAGGGGCGCCTAAAAGACCGGTTGTAGGTCGAGTACCCTGGGTCTTGTATAAAGGCCTAGTTGTCAAGGTTGGACATATGGAGTTTATGCTAGAACAGGGGTTACCATTAGCCCATTACATATGGCGAGGTTGGTCGTCATACGATTAACGATGATTTCGAAGCAGGATTGGCGGTGATAGCCAGAGTCAGTCATGGATAATTGGTTGTTCTATTTGTACCATCTCATGTAGGTAGTCCAAAGTCGAAGGAGGTGTTCCTGGGTGTCTGTCTGATATTGGTTTAAGCCTCTAGGGCTTGGGCTTGAGAGATGTTGAATTCGATTAGGATGATTTACATGAGATACATATAATCTGGATGTTATGAGTGCTTTACCATGATTGAATGGGAGTTTTGGTTTCCATGGATGAATGGTTGAATTTTTTATCGTAAAGGCTATCACTGTCTGATGTGGGGAAGATAGGGTTGTGTTCTTCTCTTGTGTTGTGGGTAGATTATATGTTTATCTATCCATCCTCATATACTTTATTGTTGAAGTTTGTTAACTGTTTTATCACTCATTAAGATTGTTGTCTGACTCAAGGTTTTATGTTTCCTCTTATTACCTTGGGATGTTCAACCAGTTGTGGATGGGCATACTAAGTAGCAGGTGATTAGTGAAGACGATGTTGTTATGCGAAGGCGAGCAGGAGGCTGGCATATTACTTTTACTACTATCTAGTATTTCTATTTCCGCTGTTGAGTGATCTATGAGGGTTTTTATGAGGTCTTATGTACAAACTTTGGTATTCGTTGGATAACCTTTTAGGATGTTGTGAAAGTTTGAAAAGTTTGTTGTATGATGCTCCATTACTATTACCTGTTGTATAAGTTCTATTATGTTTTATCCTTGCGCTGTGAGTTCTACGATAGGTTCCGCTTGTGTTTACCTACTTTGATGGTCGTCCATAACTGCTTGGCACACCTTTCAGCGCATTATTTCTCTTGTTTAGTGTAGGGGTTATGGGCGGTCGTCACAGTTATTTATTTGTGGTTTGATAGATACTATTATAATATCACTGCATTTTGATATAAAAAGTGTTTTGGGTTATTGTATGGTAAAACCCGTCTGTGTTTATGTGTGGACTGGTCTTATGATTATCCTTTTCTTTTAAATAGTTTCTAAAAGTTAAGCAAGTTGTTTGTATTATGAATTTTTCACTAAAAGTATTCCATACTGATCCAGGTGAATTTTTTTTGTTTCAAATGTGCTCGGGTCAGACCGTGCATATTCCCAAGTTAGATTTTGCTTGGAGCTTCAGGAGAGAAGCTGGAGTCGAGTTGTAATTCCATATTTTTGGTAATAAATAGTTTCATTGTGTGAATTGTAATGATCTGTTGTATAATCATATACATACAGTTTCCTTTTGAATAAAGTGTTGTTGATATATTATATTTTGTCCATTCTGCTCTGAAGTTCTGATCTTCTTATTATTCTGTTCTAATATTTCTTCTTAACTCACCCTCTAATTTATTTCTCCTAACTACCTTCTTTTCTATGCGATTTGAGTTGACATGTGTTGTTAAATGTCGACTTAAACTGTATGGAAAAAGTGGATCATTACATTCCATCCAACATTTTTTCCTAATATTTAGATCCTTCTGTGAAAACAAATATTTCAGGACTTATGGTCTATGTAAAGCTTGAACCTCTTGCCAAGTAGATAATACCTTCCTGACTTGAGTGCAAAAAAAATCATGGCCAACTCCAAATCATAGGTAGGGTAGTTCCTCTTGTGATTCGTAAGTTGTCTACTCCCATAACATACTATCCAACCATCCTGCATCAACACCGCACTCAAGCATATCCAACGTCCATCGGTGTATACTATAAACATCTTAGAATCGTCAGGAAGTTCCAACTCCGATGCATTAGTAAGATCCTTCTTAAGTCTCGTGAAGGAATCTTCACAGTCTACATCACACACGATTGGCATACTCTTCTTGGAAAGGTGTGTAAGCAGTGCCGAAATCCGTGTTAAATCCTTAATAAACTTTCTATAATATCCTACCGAACTTAGAAAGCTCCTCACCTTAGTAGCATTCCTAAGGACCTTTCAATCTCGTACCGCCACCATCTTGGTGGGATCCACAGCTAGACCTTCCTTAGAAACCATGTACCCTAAGAAATGCACCTCCTTATGTAAAAAATAGCATTTGAAAACTTCGACTTCAACTGATGTGCTCAGAGAGTACGAAGAACCTCTCCTAAATGTAAGGCATTCTCATCCTCGCTCCTCGAGAATACCAAAATATCATCAATAGACAAAGCCATAAACTTATTAAGAACAACCCTGAAGACTCTGCTCATCAAATGTATAAAATAAGTCGAGGTATTGATTATCCCAAAAAGTATAACCAACTACTCGAAAGATTCTTCTGATGTTCGAAAGGCTTCCTTGTCGATGCTATCATCCACTACCCTAAACTGATGAAAACCAATATCTAAATTCAACAGAGAGAATATTGAAACACTAACCAACTGGTCAAGCAAGTCATTTATTTAAGGAAGTGAGTAATGATTCTTCTTTGTAAGCTTGTTCAATTCTTTATAATCCATAAAAAGTCGAAGAGAACCATCCACCTTTGTAGCAAAGACGACTGGCGTGCCGCACCCAGAGATACTCTGCTTGATGAATCCTTCGCTAACGCTCACCCACTTGCTTACTCAACTCTCCCCGTTCCCTCAGAGACATACGTTGTATGGATAATGTTACTAGCTTTGCATTTTTTTGGTAAGATATATCTGAAGGTCAATCTCTATCTTAGGTGATAGCACCCTCACCTTCTCAAGCATATCTAAAAACTTGTACTACGCGAACTGAATCAACATCGTCAACAGATGAATTTATAAAATAAAGCAAGCTCATCATTAGTAACCCCATGGCTCGCAAGAAATCCGGAGGATCCATCCACTGCAAGTCTTAGTCGAACAATCCTCCTGTCACAGTCTGGAATAGCCCCGTACATAGTTAATCAATCCATCCCTAGAATCATCCCATATCCCAAGAATCCTAATACATAAGCCTCACGATCAAACTCTGTCTTATATCAAAATTCTCAAGCCCTACAAATCATTGAGGAATATGCCGACCCACCTATGGGGTTTGGAACAACAGTGAGATCTATAACTAAAAAATGTCCAAGGGAAAACAATCGACCAAAGAACTAGAGATAAAAAAATGAGATGCTTCTGAGTAAAAAAGAGTGCGAGTGGGTAAGTCGGAAATAGAAACCAAACATTATATCGTAACTTTCCTACCTCTACCTGGTCTAGAGCTACATCTAAGACTTGAACCTGAGCTACTGGCGCATTAGCCCATGTCCCATCTTTTGGAGGCAAGTCATACTAAAATGTTAGGGCTGCCCACGAATATAGCATTTCCTTCTCATCATAGTCCTCGCAAACCTATCTTTGAATCTGGCCCAACCAAGCTCCCTCCCCTTAGCCTCAACTATCTCCCACTAGTATGATGCCTCCTATATCAACTTCCAAGAGACTGAACTCTTTGAAGATCCTTAAGTCCTAATAATCCAAAAATCCGCTCTATACTCCTCAGCCAATTACGTTCTTAAACAAAACTCTTTATGCTTGAGAAAGATCTACCACCAAGATTAGAGAAATCCTTGCAAAGCCTAGAGAAGTCGATAGTTATTGGTAGGTTGGGGGGAACCACAACAGCAGATGTTGGTCCTTGCATAAGCCTTGTGCTACAGTTGGTGCCGGAGCCTGAAGATATCTATGGAATTAATCAGGACCAGGGACACCCTCAGGAAGATTTAGGGCATCCTCTGTACCGTGCAAGAGAAAGATGAAGATTAGGAGTCGAAAGAATTGAAGAAAAGGGTTTGACTGGACTGTGAGGGGATTGAAACTTATTTCTAAAATTACGTTTTGTTTTGAAAATCTATTTTCTTTTAAAAATATTTTATTTTTAAAATAAATTTCCAAAAATCCTATAATCTTAGACTCTGATACTAAATATAACACCTAAGCCCTTTAACATCCCACAAACTAGTGTTATGTCAAAAAATGTGGAGCGTTGTAGGTATAAAGGCATATATCACAGAGACTAAGATTCACAAGATAATAAAATATTAAACACATCGAAAAACATTATATTGAAATCATAACTTTTATTTCAAAACCAGTTGTTCATTTTTAGTAATAAATCATAAAGCCATCACATGTCTCTTGAAAATAAATCTCAGACTCATAAATCAGAGTACAATAACAATATCATAATCCCTCTCAATGTCAACCGTACAACAACCCAAGGAATAGAAAAAAATAACAAAGCCGAATAATACATCAAGATAAAACTGGAATCTCAAAATGCATACGAAAACCAAGTTGTATACAACAATCAACCCAGCTAGCCTACGAGAAGAAAAAGAAAGAAAGAGGAGTGGGTCGGACAACAAGTCAGGTAAGTGACGTAATTACTAGCATGACCGAGTAAGATAAAGAAATAGACTCAAGAGTTCTAGTGTAAATAGGGTAAAGTACTCGTGCACAACAACAAATAGTAAATATACTTGGACTGATTGTTCAATTGTTTGCACTTACTCAACAACTTAGTATAAGAAATACGATAAGGTAAATTCCCAAGCACTACCCATCAATTGGCCTTTCGTACCCACCTACTGCCTCGCATGGTAGAATATATGTCATTGTGGACCTGCCCAACATGAAGTCGACCGTCATCCATCTATCACCAGTAAGGGCATAGTTAAAGCTTGGTCATAGTAGTGACTTATCTTCTCTTGTTGATGTTGTCACACGCTCGCGCATTGCCATAACGCACCCACTCTTGTCGCTCTTTATTGACTACTTATTAAGTGTACTGAGCTTCAACTCCCTATGTAAGACCATTAGTAATAAACCTAAAAGGGAAAACTGTCGGTACAGGTCTTTAAAAAACAAATATTCTAACTTGTGTTCCATGCCCAGTTTCCCTGATTTTAGGCCTTATTTACTGGTCACTTATATACCTACTTCAGCATGCCCAACCTCAACTGCCGTTTTGAGACCATCAGAATAAACCTGAAAGGGTGTTGCTGATACGAACCACTATAGTTCCCTGCTTATTAACTTAATCCAATGATCTAAGTCTTAATTATAATAAGCCTTTTTATTTTTATTTCTAATTATAACCCCCATGTGATAATTCTAGTTGTAAATATCCCAAATTTGCATATTATGATTTACTAACATTTTCATATAACTATCATAATAATATGCGAATTCTTTGTTAGCTTTTCGAATTACAACTCATATTATGATTTACTGAAAATTCTCATTAGTTTGCCTAATTCAGTCTAATTCCCTTTTAGTTATAGATCTACAGTTTATGCACATATTACTGTAAATTTAATTCTTTGCTTTTAATTTATGTTTACGAAGTTAATACTTTTTATTCTATTTTACATGTGCAAAAAGAAAAGAGGATTAAACATGCATCAATTAACTAATACTTACGGTTCCAGGCGTGTTTAAGAACAAGCTTGAATAAGTGCAGAAATTGTAAATAACTTGCAACAATAACATAGTTGATAAGGGGGAAAACTAAAAAAATTAACTTAAAGAATTTTAAATTAAAAAGAAACTATAAAAAATAATAGAGAAATACTTGCAGAAAATAACTTATAGAAAAACTACAAAAAACTGTAAGAAAAACTGAAACTATTATAAATCCTACTCCTTTAATTACCCAAAAATCTGAATAATTACAACACTCACCTGTAGTCCTTAGCTTTTTGGAGCACGCACAGCCTTCCCGGATCCCGTCCTTAAGTTGATTAATATTTTTTTTATTTTGCAAATCTATTCCTAGAGAAAAGTTTAAGTTTTAGGTCTGTTTCGGTTAAAAAAGAACACAGAGGGGGAAAGTTTGTGTTGTGAATGAAGAGCTAGGCATAGCGTCTTTTATATAGTGAAGTCTAGGAATCTTGGATCATTATAAAGATTTACTCTGATCTAGACACATCACACAATCAGTTTTAGCCTGTGGATTAACAATAAAATGCTCCAAAGCAAGCCACATTAGCTTAAAAATTATAAAAAAAGCTCGTTCGGCACGTTCCTCGACGAAATTTGGCTAGGTTGGGTCGACCCCCGACCTTCATGGATGGACTTATACATGATCGGTTCGACCTAGGTATATAATTTTTTTCTTATTAATTTCTGATTTATTCTTATAATTTGTTTCTTTAATAACTTCTTCGTACTAGCTCAGAATCATACAAGTTATATATATATATATATTAGAGTGTTGGTTAACTCTGATTGTATGATTAAACTGCCAAATATCAAGGTTGAAATTCTTTCAACATTCACTAGTGATCATAGCCCTATTTATATTCAGTTTGTGGAAAAAATGAATAATGCAAAAGGTAAGCCATTCAGATATGTCAATGCTTGGCAATACATTGAAGGATATGATGAAGCAGTTAATTTTAATCTGTGTTAATTACAAGAAGGATGTGCAGGTTTTAACACTCTACAAATGCTTAAATTTGCTAAACAAAGACTCAAGGAATGGAACAAATGCAGACCTAAAGAGAATGATAAAATAGATCAATTACAAAATGAATGCTACAATTTGCTGCAGCTGATTGATAGTGGAGATGATTCAGATGAAGTCTGGAGCAAGTATCACTCTAATCAAGAGGAATTGAAGAAAGCACTTAAAAACAAAGCAATTGAATTAAAGCAAAAAGCAAAAGTGGAATGGCTAACTGAAGGAGATGAATGCACGAAATTCTTTTATACTAAAATGTCAATTCGTAAACATATTAATTGCAGTTTTCTTTTGATCGATGATCAAGGAAACAACTGTAATGACACTCAAAAGCTAAAGAAAGAGGCAATTGAATATTTCACTGCACTGTATAATGGAGAATGTGAAACTAACCTACCTGTTATTCAATGCAGGAGAATTGTTAATGCTAAAGGTAGAAGGTTGTTGTGCAGAGCTGTCCTGCACGAAATTCTTAGCTGCTGAAGCTGGCGTGAAGAAATTCTTCATCGTCCCAACACGTTAATTTTGGTAAAAAAATTGAAAAACAAAAAAAATGGTATTCCCTATATTATTATTATTATTATTATTATTATAAATACTAGGTCGAATATATAAAAATAAAATAAATTTTTTGCTACTTTTATGGATTTTAAATGAAAAAAAATGATTACTAAATCCACACGGAATAACAATTGTCGAAAGGCATTCCACTCAAAAGGAAAATTAGAAAAATTAAGTTTTAAAATTTAAAACATATTATTATTTATGTATAAATTAATATTTTATAGAAATATATTAAATATACATATGTTTTCGAATAATAAATAACCTTCCTTGAACACACACATAAAGCTATGTATGTATATACAAATATATTTATATTTATATATACATACACATATACATATACACACGTGCACACATTTATATTTTTAATATAGAAATATTCAAAACATGAACTTAAAAATTAAAATAGATCCTTGATCTAAAACTATTTTCAAATTTGAATCCACCATAAGCTATTCAAATATTAAATC
This sequence comes from Allium sativum, assembly GCA_030737875.1. Classification (NCBI taxonomy): domain Eukaryota; kingdom Viridiplantae; phylum Streptophyta; class Magnoliopsida; order Asparagales; family Amaryllidaceae; genus Allium; species Allium sativum. Next base: position 828,540,602 of record CM060913.1, read on the forward strand.
TAAATTTTAAACTGGTCATCATACTTAGTGTTCTGGGCATACACATAGACACAGACATGTGTGCGTGCATGTATTACTATTAAAATAGCAATATATAACAAATATGTATACAATCTACAAAGGGACTAATGTGTGTTATAGTGCAAGTCGCAATAGTTACACAAGGACATACTAGACCATGTACACATTTAAATGTCATGTACACTTTAATACATACATACATATAATCAAAACATTTATATTAATTAAATGAAATAAGATTTTATTCAAATTTGTTTAGAAATCAATTTAGACCCGCAACATGATGAAAAAATTGGTAAAGAAAATGAAATTTACCCGCTTGTCCCATTGAGCCAGTTTCATCAATTCTATTAATTACCAATGATAGTTGCATTTTGCACTATAAGCTAGGCATATTGATCAGAAACAAAGCATAAGATAAAGATTTTTGGCATCATTCAATGTAGAATTGTTTGATGCTTGTGAATCGTATTTCAAAGGTAAAATGACAAAGAACTGGTTTTAGTGATGGTAACAAAAGAGTTAATAAACTCTCGAGACTCATGCATATTGGTATCCAATGTCCATAGCTACAAAAGGTAAAATGCATATTGTTACATTCATTGAAGCTTCCACACGACATGCACGCGTAAAATATGAAATACAAATCAGCAGACACTGCAAAATTCATAAAATATAAGAATGATGTCCTTATGAATAAACTTGCATTTAATATATATGCATACATATGTATGCATATCTTTATTAATAGTTGTAATAATTTTGGTATCACACTTTTTTTGTGTAAGCGTGAACTACCGAAAATACCCTTATATATATTATAAATCTGAATATTACTAAAATATAGGATTTTACAAATCAATTCTACTTGTTAATTCAATATGTCAATCTACAAATATTACTAGATCATAATATCACTTAAAACTAGATCTTACACACACACACACACACAAAAGTTACAAATTCAAAACATTCATCTATAAATATTAACAAATCTTAATATCGCTTAAAATTTGGATCTAACAAACAACCTTTATGTATAGATATATTTTTAATTAATGAATAATAGAAATTAAGATTTACGCTTAAAAATCATGAGATATAGCATTATTTTTTTTAAAAATACCCTTTATTAATAGTTGTAATACCTTTGGGGTCACACTTTTTTGTGTAAGCATGAACTACCAAAAATGTCCATATATATATATATATATATATATATATATATATATATATATATATAACTAGAATATTACTAAAATATAGGATTTTACAAATAAATTCTACTTATTAATTCAACATGTCAATCTACATATATTAGTTGATCATAATATCGGTTAAAAATCGACTCTTACACAAAAAAAAAATAGCTTTCATCTATAAATATTAACAAATCTTAATGTTGCTTAAAATTTGGGTCTAACAAATAATCTTTATGTATAGATTCATTTTTAATTAGTGAATAATATAATTTAAGATTTACGGTTAAAAATCATGAGATATTGCATTAATTTTTTAAAAAAATACATGATTTTAACATCAAAATATACATGTAAATAATTTAATTTTGAATGGGTTAAACATATAAAATTTACAGAAAAAAATAACTCACAACCGAAGTTCATACCTTAACACCCGTCTTCATAATTAGAATGCGTTCAAATAATCAAAAGTGAATTATCAAAATACAAAAGCAAATCATGTGAGCAATGTGCTATTTAGTATGTTTACTCTTAATAGTATAGTTTTTTAGTATATTCAATAAACTATAGAGATTAAAATCCGAGTAATATGACAGTTTGTCAAAGCATAAATAGGGTTAAAAAAGAAAATGTATTACTTCCATAATAATAGCATAAGTCACCACAAAACGATAGACTTACAATTCCACATATATGCAAGTACATGTATATGCATTGGATATTTGGATGATTATATTAAAAGTGAATAGAAACAAAATTTAATTCTTATTAAAGTTGCATTACTAGTAGTTAAAGGAGAACAAATTTGAGCACTACAAAATGAACTCCACAAACAGCTAAAAGAGCACATATTTTGGACTTCACATAACGTTTTTGGTATTTCCATAACTACATCCCAAGAGGTCGTCGGACCATTAAAGAAGAATGAAAAGAAAACGGATATCCAAATCAATAGACAAAAATGAAAGAAAAAGGCGCATTTTATCATTTGCAGCACGCAATGTTAGAGAACAAAGGTCATAAAACAACTAGGCTACAAGATGGTTTGCAATATTACAACTCCAACACAAAACAATAGACCGATCGATCATAATTAAAACGCCAGCACAAATGCATACCAATCAGAAACACATCATAAACGAATTTCTTTCTGCATTTGTATAAGGTACCAAGTAACATGGCTTGATACAAGGGGGATATGCAGAACAATAACATATGCACAAACACGGGAAATCAAACGCATGATGATTTTGTACCGCATTAATTGTTATTTTCAAATTTTCCATCTAGTCTTTTTTATCATTGAACTATGTATTGAGCAAAATATAAATTATACATGCATATATAATATCTTTATCTTCAGGCATGCCTACAAACAAAGTTACAAGCATATAACACAAGTCTCACTTCAATTCCAAAACCTAAACAAGTATATAGAAGTATATAATGTTCATGTATACAATATGCAAGAAGAATCATTGATGCTTAATTTATTGTATTTAACTCGCTCTTTGCAGGACAATATGAAGAGATGGGAAACTAGAGGCAAAATATAGACTCAGAATATTTTTTTTTTATGTTTTTCTTTCTTCTGAAATGTATTATCACCAATTCTAAACTGAAGTCTATATAAAATAAAAACAAGGGGTAAGTTAATTTACCCCAATATTTATGTTTGGACAGCCAGCCTCTGAAGATGTTCACAGAATACTTGAAAACTGACATCATCCGTGAAAATGATATCTGAACCTGGAGCTAAACTATCTGATGAATTATATGTAGCCGAGGGGTTTAATTTTGCCAACAAAAATCTTGCCTGCATGTTTTACAGAACAATAATGATCAGTAGTCGAGATAGAAAAATCAGTTGAGGTCTGACAAATTTTAAACATACTAATCAATTTTCACATACTGAAATCAATAAATTCCTTCAGATAAGATAAACTAGATTTTTATATTTTTTAAGTCTGTTAACTTTACTATTCTGTTTTGTTTGTTATTTTACTGTTTTACTTGTTTTTTGTTTGTTGATGTTACTGTTTTTTATAATAATCAGCTTTTACCAATGTGAATCTATGAAGAAAAATCAATTCAAGATGAACTCCTTTTATTGCTTTCCACATCCTATCATAAAGAAAATCAAACTCCACCAAATACATGCACAAACACCTTAATTTTTCTTCTAAATTCTCAGACAATTTTTTTTGCAATAAAAATTCATTTTCCCATCACTATATTCAAACTCTAACAAAATTAGACACAAATTAGTTGTATATCGTGTCACCGATTGTGTCTAAGTAAACTTTTCACACCCCCCCCCCCCCCCCCCAAACCGACCCACCCGCCCTTCCTGCACCCGCGCCCGCACACACACGCACACATACATAAACTTGTGCAAATGAGATCCATCTAAGACTTTGTTATTGCATTGTGATTGTATCAAGTGTTCTACATTATAGAGCTGGTTTGAACTTGATCCGAGCAACTTATACTTTTACAATTTATTTATCTGCTTATTTATGCAAATTATTGACACATTATTTATTAAAAAACAAATAAGTAATCAAATAATTAATGCAAATCAAGTTTATTTTAAAATACATATTAAATGCACCACTCAAATTCTCCGCTCGCAACACACAAACGCGTTCCCCTTTCAACCAACTTCCCCGTCCAAATGCCCCATTAACGTTCGCCGAGATCACATCCTAACGGCGTGGTTCTACACCAATTTTCAGCTTTTTTAGCTTTTTAATTGCTCATTTTGTTTCCTTATAGCGAAACATTTTGTTAAATAAATGTTGAATCTCAAGTTCCCATGCAGAGAACGTGCTAGATTGAAAGGCCATTGTTTCCATCACGAAGAGAAGTGCTTGTTATTGAGTTTGATTATTATTTTTATGTGCATTCTCAAGGTTTCTCGAACCTTTATACACAAATTTTGTTGTTTACATAAAGAAAGTCGATTTTCTTCCTTGATATTTTGATCCAGTGATGTGTTTCCTTTTCAAGATCCATAATTGATCACTTAATGACAGATTTGTTGTTTTTCCCCCCTTCTATTTTTTCCTTTTTAATTTCTTGAATTCCTCGACTTGGGTTTGAAAATAGGAAGTATGACAGATGAAGAGTATTCTAATAATGAAAATTATAATCATATTAGGGATGGCCATTTGGACACAAAACTAGACACAAATCGATAAACACGGAGCCTTGACAGTAGGATCATTTTGAACTTATATGGAGGAGTGGAATTTATGAAGTGATCCAATGGTGTAGATTGATTGTGTCACCAATTGTGTCAAAACTATATGTTCAAATAGACTTTTCCATCATAATTTGGGGTATGTACTGCATTTAAATGTGTTTGTGTTTGGCCAACCTACTGTTTCTTCATAGTTGAAGATTTCAGAACGTGGAAGATTTTATTCATTTTGGAAAGGGAGTCTGAAATGAAAAGACAATGGAAGTTTACATTACAAGCTAACAAATTTTCATTGATTTTGATTGAGGAAGCCATGCGACTGGACCATGTACCACATGGGATCATCCCTCCTTACAGTTAGTTCGTGAAGTCATAACCAGAATTCAGAGGAAATTCCATTCAATTATCACAACGGCAGGAACAAGCATAATTATGTCGTTTCATGCTGAATCTAAATCCATGCTATCAATTAATGAATACGATTATTAAGCCCCACGAATTTTTCATATTTGGTGTTAGAAGATCACAAATAAGGGGGGGAAACTAATATTTACCTGGGATCCATGCTGATCACAGACAACTAATCTAGGGACTGGAAATCTATCCTTAATAATCATTTGTGCATCCTCTTGTGGAGCTTGCAGCAGCTCAGCAAAAGCCTGTAAAAATGTTTTAAATCAATTCAGATCCAAAAAAGAAAAGATGGTCCTTTAATGTAAATTAACAAATTTGCATGAAAAATCGGAAAACATGCTGTGCAGGGAACAATATATTTGAAAGATATAAACCTGATGTTCCGCTTGGTTCTGATAACCCATATTCCGCCATTGAGCTATGGTCATACCATGAAAAATTACCACACTAAAATATGAATCTAGCAAGAGTATACGATCTGAAGCTATAGACGCAACATCCAATAGGGCAGGAGAGGGTGGTGAATTAAACGAGTAAGATATTAAAGAAGGCTGAATCATGACAACAGAATTTGTAATGCTCTCTCTGTTCAACAAGATACGGAAATAAGCAGTTTCATCAGGACTATTGTTGAAAACCTGCAATGGTACAGATAGTTACAGATATTGCAATGACAAGCATGAAAATGGAGAAAAATATGCTATCAGGTACCTGCACAAATTGTGATCTCCGGAGATTGAATATGAATTGTGGGAATATTGAGAAATTTGGATTAATTATAAACGATGAGGGATCATCTTTCCGATAATCACCGAAACGTGAACATATGCGGATAAGGGATCTGTCCAGCCATCGTATTGCATCGAACTCTTCCTGAAAGAAGAAAAAAATTGGTACTCAATTATTAGAAATACTTGGATACAGAGAAATTCAAATCATCGTAAATATAATGGTCGATATTTCGGTTAAAGTTCTTGAAACTAAAGGCACAATATCTAATTCAAAGTTTCTTACACACTAGACAAATTCGCATTAGCGTGCATGGATGCCATAGCAGTTTGAGTAAACATTATTTAGACAAAATCTTCAGTTGTTATCCTACCTCCGTCTCCATTTTCAATGAAACAAATCTTGCTACTATAACAGCCGCAGTTTCTTGATCAAAGCCCCCAACCAATTCCTGCAGATGCAATGAACTTTTCCATTACTTGCACGGTTCGGGATGAGTTTTAAGTTCAGTATGCATAAGGACCAACCAAGCAAGCCTACTTAATTGTGGATTGTTTATGCAGGTAATAATCATTGTGAAAGAGATGTGTAAATCAATAAGTCGGTGATGATTAAAAGAAACAGGTAACTTCGTTACTGTAGTCATTGACCACGAGACATGATTCTTGAGAAACCAATATGAAATGCAATTTTGTTCACACTTGCTTGAAAAGTGTTAAGCTAGTTATTGCATTTAATCCGAGCAAAGCGAATAAGAAAGCCAGTTGGTCATTCTTTTCAAATACGCGCACCAATCAATCAAATAGTGTACGAACAAAATTGCATCAGCCAATTCTTGTGATGAGTGGTGACCATAAAATCCAATATAAATCAGCAGAAGCAACAACAAAAAATTCAATACCAGTTTATTGCAATTGACAATCATATATCATTCTCGTATGCATGTAAAACCAAGCCGCTGATTCTATTAGCAAAATATATCTTAGGATCATAGTAATTTTTAGGCTACAAAGCAAGCAAATAAACGAAATGGGAAATATCATGTCAAACCTGTTTATTGGAAAAGTCATCGATCCACTGCCTTGCAACAGTTGTTACACGAGTCCTCATTTCACCAAGAGAATTTTGGTAACTGCAAGAGACGAACATAGCTTTAATCTAAAAACATAGTTCCCAAACTAAGAATGAAGAGAAATATAAAGAGGTGCAAAGAAGTAACATACTGTGTCACAAACTGAAGGTATAATTGAGGATTTGGAATACCAGACTGATTCTTATCACTCGGCGAAACATCGAAAAAAACTGTCAAACAGGTACTTCTATCAAGACCGCACATTTTCCATTCTGTTGTATTTCCTTGTCCGACAACAGTATCAGCACAAAGAACACCTTTCTGCATGTATGACAACATACACTGATGAAGAAACAGTTCTACTGAAGATAAGGAGGTAAGAAAAGATTTTTAGGGGACAAACCTTTTCCAAAGATGTGCATGGCCCAATTATTCCTTGAATTTTTATGTCCTTCGAACAATTGATTTCAAGCATACCACTGAATCAGAAAACCATATTCAGTGTTACTGATACAAACAGTCATGGCCTTTGAATTGCAGATGGAACATAAAGCAATGCAAGAAGATGCAAATTTCATGTAGTAAAAAACTGAGCAAATGGAACATAAAGCAATGCACAATGGAGTCCTCTAACTATCCAAAAAGGAAGGACTGAACTTTTTTTCTCCCTTCTGAAATTGTATACTTTACATACAGGTATAAGTAGCATACAACATACTACATGGCAAGTGGTTTTAGTCCTGCAAGACAGACCCGTGACCTCTTGCACCATGTCCATATGTCCTAAGTCCTAACCAATTTGGACAAGGTGCTAGTCAGGACTGGACTAATTATATACCAACTAAAAGTCATGCTGCTTTAAAAACATTATTCAGCATGTCTTCTATAAGATTATAATTTCCAAATGTGTTAATGGATGGGAAGTAACTTTTCATGGGACGGCAAGATGCCTCATGTTCCATATTCACCTTTTATGCAAAGAATTTAGAACTCTAAAGTAACCGCTCAACGTTAAGTTGACAACAGAGAATATAATGCTTCATCTCAGAATTGATCAGCGGCATGTTAATTTGACATGATAATCATCAGAAAACTGGAGATGGGCAACAAAACGACAATAGAAATTTAATGAGACAGGTTTCCTGTGCATTATAATGAATAGGTACATCGTAAGAGGATTGCCTATATTTGATTACAGGACAAAGTATGAAAAACAAAATATTAGTCAAAAATAGGTTGCAAGAAGCGAAAGCATACAAAAGGGCAGTAGTAGGACATTCATTATTACACAAAGATAACTTCAACTGAAACACAAAGGACGACAGACAGTCGATGCTTCATCAACGTAAAGAAGTTAGGAGATACTTGATCACAGCAATAACTAAAGCAAAACAAGAGTGTAGATAGAGAATTGGATTTTCAACTTCGGATGGAAAACGAGGTGTTTCAAGGATAATAATATAACCTATTATAGATTATACAACAATGAGCTGGCAGATCCTAATCGAATTTATGAAGGAGCCACTTCAACATTTACGCAACTAATTTACGTCAGACAAATTATAGCAATAGGGATTGTAACTGAGCCTTGACGAAGAAATATTTGACATATAGCAATATCGTTTAATCAATATCACGCAAAAAGATCTGGGAGAAACATCAATTTTTGAATTCATCTGGAGTACAAAAATTATATTGCAACACCATTCAGTTTTATAAATACATCAGATGCATCAATGTAGAATAAAATTAAATCATTAGGACTACATAAGGAATTAAATAGTTTTGGTCAGAAGCCGGAATGGTAGGATAACAGATCCTTTTTTCCTTCCTTCCCTTTTTTTATGTTTTGAAGGGGGGGGGGGGGGGGGGAGGGGGTCAGTCGGACAACAGAAACTGGTTGTCCTTGGATATTGGGCATGTGTTTTTTTTGCAATACACAGTATTCTTTCTATAATAGGGACCATACAAATTTCCCTACTGATAATTTACAATGTTATCCTGTTGCAGTTCCGGCTAAATACACTTGCTAACTGATTCCAAGACACATGCAAATGTAGTTGGTGAACAGGATTTTAAAGACAGAAGCCTTATCTTGTCAAGAATTACAAACTCAATATCTACACTAAAACCATGGATTGTATATCATCAACGGAGAAATTTGTGAGTCAAAGACCGCATAAAGGTGCATGTTTATGTATTATGGAAGTGCCAATCTAAGTTCTTCAAATGAATCACTTCAAAGTATTCACAGCTTACTTAAACGAAAGCCCCAGAGATTCTTCACCGTTATTAAATATTTGTTTGAAAGAATCTTTAAATACTGAATGACCAAAACTCTCTGCAAGAACAACAAGCCCACCTGTCCTCTCAACAACACCTTTCATCTCAGCAACACCCACCTGGAAGTAATTTTAAATTTATGTGAAGGAATCGGGAAGAGAGAACTTTCAATTGTGTACACCAAAACAGGACAGTGTATAGAAATAAAAAAATAATCAAGAGGTTGATTGTTTAGCTGCATTACGTTGAGGAAGGTTCGGTAAATAGTTTCGGACCCTCTTACCCAATTTAACTGCTAGCAATAACTCACATACACATTCCAAAATCTTGTTACCATTAAAGATAACTTGACCACACTTTACGAGATAACCGTAAATAACTTGAATTAAGGAGGTGACACCTCATGTATATTATTACACTTCACTTTTATTTTGTTGAAAAGCAAAAATTCTATGAATGCCTCTTTCCCAGTTATTCCCAATTAATCATGTGAGATGCAGGCTGGAACAATAAAGATAAGAACTAAAACCTGATCAAGTGCAGACGCAAAGAGATCTAATACATGGCCTTGGTTAACCAGTTGTTTTGCAAGGTTATCATAAAACTTCACAGCTTTATGGAAATGTGGGGCTGCATCTTTGTCAAGGTCTTTGTGTGATCGCACGGGATCTGATAAATTTTTAGACACAATCTGTGATTAGATAGAAACTGCAAATGTTAGTCAACAGAGATTGTAGTATGAATAACATGATATATTACATCTTAATTACAATGTATTCTACTCACCATTCCAGGCCCTTCGGTGCATGGACCACCAACTAGTGCAATGATTCGAGCACCAGTTCCAGGCAGGCATGCTCCTAGTAATCCAGCAGCGACACTTAAAGCCACACCTGTGCATCGTAAAGGTCGGTTCCCGGCTTCCGTGGGCCATTGATCTGTTTGTAACTCATCCAATAACTACCAAAAAAATAAATCAACAAATGAGTCAGCACTACGGATAGAATCACAGAAGTTACAAAATTAAAACAAGGACATTTACAACCAGCATCCTTTTGACCGTCTGCAGTAATTATTTTAATCAGCATGTAGCATCTAAACAATTACGTTGCCACATCACTTTTCTTATAAATCAATTGAATAATCTGATGTTTAGCTTCCTCTAGCTCTTTTTATTAACTGAAATCACAAGCAATCGAAACAAAGCATAGTGCAATGCAGAAAACTTGTGCATCTATAAGTTTCATTCATTGTTTAAACACCCCCCCCCCCCCCCACACACACACACACACATACACACACACACACACACACACACACAAAAAAAAGCAAAGCAAAGCAAACTATTATTATCCTTGCATTCTCATTTTTCAATTCATTCATGCCCGTCTAAATCACTAGTCTTTCAAGTTCAACATCTACAAGTTCAGTGCCTGAATATAATGTTGATTCCTCTCCAACACAAGTTGCACAAACTGTTTGTTGACTGTCTCAGTCAATCTCATTACTCATTAGAGCATCTCCAATAGCTGATCACCGTTACAATTACATTTTGTAATGTTACACCTATAATTGGGGTTTTTCCCCAATAACAATCGTGGATCAATAAGCTAGGTGCTTGTTGAATAAGCTTCCAATTATTAGAAGCATGTTCAATATGTGTACAACATCTAGGCGCCTGTCCAACAAGCGACTAGCACTTGTTGAATAGACGCCCAAGGGAAAAAAAAAATCACTTGCCTATTCAACAAGCACGCGGCAAAGATTATGCCTTGTGATGATTGTTAAAAACAATTTTGGGGTTCAAATTACATAATTGTAATGAACGTACGCTCACTGTTGGATATGCTCTTATCATATATATTACAGTAACTACTCTTGATCAATGCTTGACATCAATGTATAGAATAATTAAATCTTATGATCTGAATCTCTTTCTGAATTGAGTCTCTCCAGTTGCAATTCGATTTTTAAATATGATTCAAAATTCAATTAAAATCACAGTCAAATAAACACTTAATAGAACATATGTTTCAAATGTTATTGTTTTAGTAAACAAAAACAAAGATAAACAAGAGAAATGAATGAATTTGAGGAATAAATTTAGAAGTTTAATCATCATAAAAAAATATTAATATGGAAAGAAGATTAACGTTTTAACAGACATTAACACCCATATTATATCCTGTATAAGACAAAACTTTCAACATGCAAATGTGTGTATATAAACACATACGGAGAGAATACATTAAAATAGTGTGGTGCTAAGGGCACCCCAAAATACTCTTTCTAATACCACAATTAAAAAAATAAACTTATTAAATTTTGTATGCTTCCTAATACCACGTTACATTTCCATTCTAATCTCTCGTTCAACCATTATTTTCCGAACTAATCACGTAGTAAGCCATAATCTGAAAACCCTAATTAAGAATATCGATGGCTACTTCATCTTTCCTGCGGTAAAATTCAAATTCTTACCATTTGAAGCTCTAATCTCTCACTTCCTCTTCTAATTTGCTTAATTCAAACCTTATTCACGGCTTTTGTATATTTAGGCATGCATTCTTCTTTCTCGCCATTGCTGTGCCGTCATTATTGTTGATCGATCAGTCGAAGAACTTGGGTTTCACAATGGAACGAAAAAGGAACGAATAAAAAACAAGAGGGAAATACGGTGATATGGTAGCCCCTATTTTTTTTACATATGATATTAGGAAGAGTGTAATGACAATTCTTGTGGTATTTTTTAGTAGCGGTATTAGGAAAAGTATTTTGGGATGCCCTTAGCACCACACTTAAAATATGAACCTATTGAATCTAGGATTCACGATTTAAAACCACATCTAAATAAAATTTTAGCTTTACGATTTATGACTAAAATCCCAATTCTGAAAGCCTTACTTGGCATGTTCGATTCAAAGGATATCCCTTCCCAGAAATCATAATAAGATAAGCATTTCTGCATTGATTAAGTATAATCACAACAAATAACAAAACTCAAGTTATGCTTTCTAACCCAATTTCTGTTCCATATAGCACACAATAACTCAATTTGTTAGGTGAGAGTACAATTTTCCAATCGTTATGTCATTTTATCCAGCTGAATAAAACTATCCTCAATTGAACCAACTAATAATTTAGTTGATACACGTGCTACTCCACAAAATTGCCAAATTTCAAAAGTTTTCACCTCTAACCCTACAATGACATTACATCGTTTCTCGGTTCTACTTCTAAAAATAAAAACAAAAGGATCTAAATAGTGAATACAACTAAATTGTTTCTTACATTATTAAGCGTGTATTCACACTCGGAAGCTGGCAACAGAAACCGATTCACACCCAAACTTTGAAACTGCTGCCCCTGTGCACCTCCCTTGATCCCTCTCCCACCACCCAACCCAAGCTGTTCCAAAATCTGCTCTTTTGAAATTTCCTTTGTCCCTCTAAACACGTACATCTTGCTTACATCTGCAAACCCCAACTCATGCAAATGTACCTGTGTCCCATACGTGATGAGACCCACCAATGCATTCTCTGGCAACAATCCCACGGCCCTTCTCATCTCCACTTTCAAAAACTCCAATTCCTCTTCAATTATACATGTATCTATCACAAACAAAAATACAGGCGGCAAATCTGGTTTTTTAAATCCGACAACTTCCGTTACATTGTACTCCACCGTCGTGCACTGCGGATACAATTCGCCGGGGACGTTGTTTTCGGATATGGTAGAGTAATGCTGCGGGAATTGGTTCCTCGAGAAGCAGAAGGGGCATATCCAGATCTTGGCGTTGAAGTCAACACGGGAATAGGGATTCAGATAGGCGGAGCAGGGGGGTTTACAGCGGAGAGGGGCGTAGGGGAGGACGACGAGATCTGGACTAGGTCGAATCGGCGAAAAGGAGGCGGCGATCGGGACGACGCATTTTGAAGCTTCGATTTTAGATCTGGGCCAGGAATTCCATGTCATTCGAACTCCGTCTATATCGCCGCTGCCGGCGAGGTCTGTGGTCATGGCGGAGATTCAGATCTCTTGATTTCGGTCGGTTTTTTATTTTTATGTTTTATTTTAATTACTCGGGTTTTGGCTGTTTTAGGCGAGCTGGGATGATGAGTTTCCAGTTTTGCTTGGAAAACCGGGCTCTCACGTGTTTGGGTTGGGCTCTATCTCTCGTTTGGATTGTTCGACGTCACCATCAGGTTATTGACCAATGGATGCGTTGCAATCTTTTGTCTTGCAAATCCCTGATACAACTTTGAAAATTCTTGCAAGACCACGTGATGACGACGCATGCTGGTAAAATTATAACATATCAAGAGAACTATTCATACCAAGTTCAAGTCATATGTTTACATGAAATCATGTTCGGTTAGTTTGAATTTCAATTTTTATTTTGTAAGATCTAATTTTCTTTTAGTCTGAATTTTTACTTTTGTTATGAACTCATAAATAATGCATTTGTGGAGAGAAATTATATATTGGATCATACTTTAAATTTATATTGAGATTTAGAAATATTGGTTGGGTGACGTTAATTACAATTTGCAGTTCTAATGTGTTAGACCAAAATTTTGTACTTACATCCAAACGCAGTGTGAACAATCACAAATCACAGAATGCAGAAACAGTAAATAACAGGGGCCACACGAAGTTTTTATAGTGGTTCGGCTAAAACCAAGCCTACGCCCACTCTATCTCTTCTTAAATCCTAAGAAATTACAAGTTCAATTCACTCGTATTTATACACGAAGTCCTCGTGTTTCCAATGAAAGGAAGTGAGAAATTAGAAGATTATACACGAAATCCTCGTGTTACAATGTAGAGTTGCCATATGTTGAGCAATGGCCTTGCGTAGAACAACGGTGGAAGTCGTGAGGAGTTAGAGCCAAAAGATTCTTCAATTTACCTTCAAGTGGTATATTTATAGCAGTAGGCGGGTTCCGGCTCGAATGCCACGTGGCGAGCATCACCTTAATCTCGAAATATCATGGAAAATGTGGAGAAAGCCTCTCCAAGTTGCGAGATGCCATATGGAAATAGATCCGGGTAAGTAGGAGGCGGTTATGCCATTAGAATAGGTCAAAAATGCTATGCGGAGCTCTATCCAGGCGGTTCGGATCGGACCTTCCTATCCGAACCGAACCGATTCCTTCGACTCGAGGACGCCGTGTGCTTCTGAGTCGCAAGCGCGAGGCGGGTCGGTCTAACTCGATCCGGGCCGAAGGAGATCGTATGTCAAAAGTCCAGGTGCTGAGAGGCTTGAAAGTGTAGGGTCGAGTCCTCCTCCGATCCGAACCGGTTCGTCCGATCCTACCCGGTCGGGTCAAGTAAATTCCAAAAATCCAAGTTTCCAATTCTGCACGCGTTCACGAAAACGAGCGTAACTTCCAAACCTTAAGTCTGTTTTGACCAAACGAAAGCTCTACCTGAAGCTATTTCAGAGGGCTACAAGTGTTACTAGGAAAAGCCCTATAATTAATGTTTCTGTGCCCAAAAGAGGTCATCTGAAAGGAGTTTTAGGCTATTCTATGCGACTTCAATCAAATCACTTCATGTTTTCAGATGACGTTCTCTATACTTGAGCGTATTGTTAACTAGAGATTTCACGGGTGACAGCTTTAACCAAAAAGTGTGTAAACATGTTTGCCCCTCAGAACATATCTTGCTGGTTGAAGAAAGATGTGTTCTGAATAATCTTGAGGAATTCAGAAGTCTGTACCGGTAAGAAGATAAGACAAACAGTGCAAAAATGGCTCCGAGACGGCCCTACCGGAGTAAGACAACCAAGGAAGTGCTTTGAGGTTCCAAGACGGCCTTACCGGGGTATGACGACCAAGGAAATGCTAATGAGGTTCCAAGACGGCCTTACCGGTGTAAGAGGACCAAGGAAATATTAATGTGGTTTTGTTTATATTGGACGGATCCAGTTCGGAGCCGGAGCTCGATGCTTATTATTAATTTATGAAAGTGCAACGATCATTAGCCGGACACGACTAAAGACCACAAGCCAGTTTTGTGCTTGTGGGCCGATGTGACCGCTTTTATTATATGTAGAGAAAACAAAAAGGGGCGAGAGGTCGCCTAAAAGCCTAAAAACATGAACTACGGACCAGAGTCTGACAAACTGAAGAAATCCGCTGAGTGGAATCAGTTAATAATAATCCCTCGATTACTCGATTCAGGATCATTCCCTCTCCGGGGAATAGGTGGTGGCGGCGTAGGGGCAGAGACAGGCGTTGTTGGTTGTGTGATGCATTCAGGCAGCTCTCCTCATCTGACCCGATCCTCAATCAAATCTCGCAAATGCCTGCAGTCATTAGTGTTATGACCATCCATATCATGAAATATGCAATATTTTCCGGAGTTACACTTTGCTAGCGTTGGCTCCTTCTTGGGAGGCCTTAGATAGGAGGTGGCACCTCCTGTATCCATGTAGATATCAGTCAGGGTTGAATTGAGTTCAATGTACTTTTCATATTTGGGCCCTCTCCGAGGCTGAGAGGTGCGGTCATTCTTTGCAGCGGTTGTTCCTTTGCCCTTGTCATTGCCTTTTTTAGAATCAGACGGTGCTCCGCCTTTAAGCATGTTGACATCGAGAATAGCCTTCTCGGATTTTGCGTATTCCTCATGCAGAAATCTATCTGCTTTAAAGTAAAATTCATCGAGATCTCGCGCTGCGTCCCGGTATGGAGAGGTTTTGAACTCCGATGTATCCAGAACACCGGATATTGCCGCCATCAATACCATAGATGGTTCAGATCTATCAACAAGTGCTACTCCGGCGTTGAATCTCTCAAGGAATGAGTGCAGTTTCTCCAGATCTCTGCTTGATTGTAGTGATAGACATGACACTCTTGGGTCGAGATATGTGGATCGGAAACTGTTCAATAAATTGAGCAACCAACGTATTCCAACTGTTGATCGATTCCGGTGCCAACTGCCGAATCCACATTGCAGCTATATCAGTCAAAAAGAGAGGAAATCATTTTGCCATGACGTTTTCTGATGCCGATTGAACTTCCATATGATGTTTATATCGCATCAGGTGCACGGTAGGATCTGCCTTACCATTATAAGGCTCTAGAACTGGAAGTTTGAAATCTGGGGGATTGCGAGAATTCCTTATTTTCTTTGTGAATGGAGTGTGATTGACGTTATCTACGTCACTCTGATAAGTGCGGCTTCTCGAGAGACGCTCAACGAGTTTGGTGAGTCAATCGCCTTCAAAGAGTTGTTGTAAGCTACTTAGATCAGAGTTGGTGCCCCCAACGTCAGAAGAGTTTAGAAATGTATGGGGTGCTTGGAAAGCCATCCGGTTCGGATCGGATGTCCATGGGGGTCGTGGGCCGAAGGGACCGAACCGATCCAATTCTCCTGATCTGAATCGGGGTCTTCACGTTGTGCTAGTTCCATCCGAACGGGAGCTGACATAGGTCGTGTGCAACCTGAATTTGTTGTGTTTCTTGCATTCCCATCCAGAATGTCATAAACTGGAGTTGTATGTTCGAGTGTATTGCCTTCATTTCGCTCCAGATTGCCAAAACTGGATTGGGTCCGACCCGACCCGATGAGGGTTGCCCCCTTCTCCAATTTGATCCACGGTTTGGACTTGGGCTCATCTGACCTGGTCGTTGCCTGCTGGTTGAGCCATTTCCATGTTATTTCCAGTGAGTTGAATGTTGCCGCTCGGCCCGCCTTCCATCTAAGTGAAGAATCCGTCTACATTTCATGTTGTTTCCGAAGGAGATCATCTTGCCTTGCCATCTGAGTTCTCAATTCAGCGAGAACTCCATCCATCTCTTCTCGAGCCAAGTATGCTGACGGATTTCTATGAGAGGAAGCTTCCTAGCTTGCCTCGTTCCTTGTGCCTTCATTCTTAACACGAGAAATCTTTTATTTGGTCATCGATCCAATAGCCAAATAATCTGCTTCCTTTTAGACTAGAAATTGAAGTTGTCGCGTGTGCCCCCACCTGGCGCACCAAAATGTTAGACCAAAATTTGGTACTAACACCCAAATGCGGTGTAAACAATCACAAATCACAGATCATAGAATGCAGAAACAGTAAATAACAGGAGACACACAAAGTTTTCATAGTGGTTCGGCTTAAACCAAGCCTACGTCCACTCTATCTCTTCTTGAATCCTAAGAAATTAAAAGTTTAATTCACTCGTATTTATACACGAATTCCTCGTGTTTCCAATGAAAAAAAGTGAGAAATTAGAAGATTATACATAAAATCCTTGTGTTACAATATAGAGTTTGGCTTCTATGTTGAGCAATGGCCTTGTGTAGAATAACGGTGGAAACTGTGAGGATTAGAACTAAAAGATCCTTCAATTTGCCTTCAAGTGTTGTTTTTTTGCAGTAGACGGGTTCTGACTTGGATGCCATGTGGCAAGCATCCCCTTAATCTCGAAATGTCATGGAAAACTTGGAGAAAGCCTCTCTAAGTCGCAGTATGCCGTATGGAAATAGATCCGGGTAATTAGGAGGCAGTTATGACATTAGAATAGGTCAAAAATGTTGTGCGGAGTTCTATCCAGGCGGCTCGGATTGGACCTTCCTATCTGAGCCAAATCGGTTCCTTCGATTCAAGGACGTCATGTGCTTCTAAGCCGCAAGCGCGAGGTGGGTCGGTCTAGCTCGATCCTAGCCTAACTCGATCCAAGCCGAAGGAGATCGCATGTCAGAAGTCTAGGTGCTGAGAGGCTTGAATGTGTGGGGTTGGGTCCTCCTACGATCCAAACCGGTTCGTCCGATCCGACCTAGTCGGGTCAAGTAAATTCCAAAAATCCAAGTTTCCAATTCTGTGCGCATTCATGAAAACGAGCGTAACTTCAAATCTGTAAGTCCATTTTGACCAAACAAAAGCTCTACTTGAAGCTAATTTAGAGGGTTATAAGAGTTACCAGGAAAATCCTTGTAATTGATGTTTTCAGACCCAAAAGAGGTTATCTGATAGGAGTTTCAGGCTATTCTATGTGTACAATGCGACTTCAATCAAATCACTTCATGTTTTCAGATGACGTTTCTATACTTGAGCGTATTGTTAACTAGAGATTTCACATGTGACAACTTTAATCAAAAAGTGTGTCAACATAATGTGGTCATCTAAATTTTGTCGGTGCTGCTTTCCCGGTCTCGTTGTTGGTGCTACTTTCTTATTATGAGAAATCTGTCACTTACCTTTTCTCGAAGGGAGAAAGTGCTGGAGCCGTCTGGAGTCATTTTGGAGGTCTAGTAGGCCTCTAAGGTGACCTCTCCAATCTGTCCTCTATGCTTCTAGCCTAGTGGGCTAGGGTTTCGGGAAAATATTTTAAATTGATTCTTTTCAGACTCATCCCTAGCCTTATCTGCTAGTACCTTTGGTTTGCCAGAAATAAAGCAGTTTTTAAAGACATTCCGCTCGAGGTGTCAACCATCATTAGGAAAGTTTTTGATGGCGTCTATTTTGCTTTTTGTAGGAGACCCTTTATGGGTAACCTTAACTCCATGTCGATTTCCTTGGCTGGTAGTTTCTCGATTACCTATGGCTCCCATCCTCAGGCAGGAGTAGGTTGAAAGCGTGTTGTTTTAAGGTTGTTGCAGAGGTCGCTTTTTTCTGATTGGTGGGTCCTAGTCTCCTAGTAGATTCAGTTGTAGTTGGATAAAGCAGGGGCTACCTTGGGGCCTCTTACAGTGGTCGCTTTAGTACGTCAGGGTAGTCTAGTCTTCTGGATGGATTAGAAGAAGTTATTGAAGCAAGGTTTTGAGGAGGTCTTTGGTTTTATTAGCCAGATGGCAGTCCAGTGGAGCTCCCCATTTTTACCCTGTGTTACTGATTTTTTTTCTTTCTTCGATTTCAAGTTGTTGTGGTTGGCTTGGTTTCGGTGCTTTATTCCATTAGCGGGTTGTTCAGTCCGTATTGTATTTTCCTCTTTGGTGTTTTGGGCCTAGAGTTATTTCTCCCTTTGTTTAGCTATTTCTTTGTAGTGGTTGTTCTGCTATTATTTTTTGTCTTTCGAGTTGTCCGGTCTCTAAAGCGTTTTTCTTATCAAACAAGTTTTTGTGAGTCATGGAAGAAAGGCCATTTTTCTTCGTTTTTGATATATATTAGTTCTTTTTTGTAAAAGAAATCAGTGATAGAGTTAGGAATATGTTATAGAGGTAATTATATAATTTATATATCTATTTAACTTGATAACCAATCTTATTTTAAATAAAAAGTGTGTGTGTGTATAACCCGTCTTTTTACAAGGATGTTACGCTTTGATTTTGAACGCTTGGATGGCTTGGGAGCCGAATATATGATTATATGAAGCTATGAACTACTGGATTCACTCGGATATCACTTTGGAATTAATTAAATCGAAACTCAAAATTTGGCTAAGTACAGGGTCAGAACCAATCTGGAGCACAGAGATCGAACTTGAAATTTAGCTAAGTGTGGAACCGATACCCATACGAGACACACATATGAAAATTTCAAAACTCATTCAAACTACATCAAAAACTCGAGTTCTGGAGGTCAGACCACAATATCAAACACATAACCATCAATGCAAATCATAAGGGACCTACCTTGGGGGTCGCACCTCGGAGGATGCAACCTTTGGGGGATTGGTACCGGTACCCCGTGCTGTGCAATTACTGCTCCGTTGTTACCCGCCCATATCCCCGATATATTTGTAGCAAATTTCTACCGCTTCGTTATTTCCAAATAGTCTCTAAAATAGCCTTTCTGCTTTAAGCTCCGCTATATTTTGATATTCCCGATATATCATATTGTTTCAGCAATATTTCGCTACTTTTGCCTATATCTTCTATAAAAGAAATGAATTTAAAAATGACATTTATGCATTATAGAACTTATTAAAATAGATTTTTAATATGATTTTTTAACATATATTTTTTAAAATAAAAAATACTATAATATTCTATTAAATTTAATCAAGCTAAATAAAAGATTACATTTATTTACATATATTTCCATAAGCTTTTATTTAAAATTAAGAATGTACTAATTATAATTAAGTTGAATGTTAACATTTCATTAATTTATCATTTATATATTTGTAAAAGCATTAAATTCGAATTTTAGATGTTATTTTATACTCATCTGCTGTATCCCGCTATTTCCTTGCTTTATCCCCGCTACAACTTTTTGTACGTCTGGCGCACTAGATCTATAGAACGCTTTAAGTGCACAGCGTGGTAGAGCGATCTGGGCCCCACATTCTGGGTCGGATTGTCTCATCCTTATGGATCCCTATGTGCAATTTTGGGCATATCTGACTTATCTACTAAACTATAAGTAGACCACTAAGGGTTCAGGAAAAAGGATGTTCTCTAGGCTTCTCTACGTAGGGACTTCCATTTTCAAACCTCAACTTCATCTTTTGTTCTCTTCATGCATAATAAACAGCCAACTATATTTTTGTAATCAATAATACAAACAAGGTTTACTTCAAGTGGACGTAGGCTAGAGTTTGATGGACCATTGTAAAATCCTTGTGTTATTTAGTGCTATCATATTATTATGTGACTATTCTATGGCAATGATATGTAAGCCTTCATGATTTGTTATGTGATTTTATCAAGTAGGGTGTTAGGCTCGATTGACCAAAATCCAATCTAACTTTTTTTTGCGCATCTGGAAGAGGCGCACTACTTGAACTAAGGAAATATATTATGTTTAGGAAATAATGGTTAAAAGAAGAAGACAAATGTTCAACTTGAAGAACACACTTCTTTTAGGACACCATCTGGTTTCTTTGAATGGTTGCTGATGCCATTCGAGTTAACTAACGCGCCAGTGTATTTCGTAGATCTTATGAATAGAGTGTTCAGAGATCATTTGAATAGGTTTGTGCTTGTATTCATGGATGATATTTTGGTTTACTCTCGGAATGAGGAAGAACACAAGATGCACTTGAGAGTTGTGTTAGAAATCTTGCGAAAGCATCAACTGAGAGCTAAGTTTGCGAAGTGTCACTTTTGGAAGAGTGAAGTGAGGTTCTTAGGTCATGTTGTTTCTGGAAATGGGATATCAGTTGACCCCGCTAAAGTGGCAGCAATCTAGGATTGGGATAGGCCTAAGAATACGACAGATGTTCGGAGTTTCCTTGGGTTGGCAGGATATTACCCATGATTTATCAAGGATTTCTCCAAGGTAGCTGCACCGCTAACAAGATTGACGAAGAAGAACCAAGTGTTCACATGGGATACAAAATGTGAACAAGCATTCGTAATCTTAAAAGAAAGACCGACGAATGCTCCTGTGTTGACCATTCCAAGTGGGAATGAAGAGATGGTTGTGTATACCGATGCATGTGGTACTGGACTCGGAGCGGTACTGATGCAGAAGGATAAGGTTGTGGCCTACGCGAGTCGAAAGATAAAGTCGCATGAGAAGAATTATCCAACTCATGATTTGGAGTTGGCGACGATTGTCTTTTCTCTGAAGATATGGAGACATTACCTATTGGGAGTTTGATTCGAGTTGTTTACGGATCACAAGTCGTTGAAGTATCTTTTCTTCCAAAAGGATTCGGCAGCAACAATGGTTAGAGTTTTTGGCGTCATATGATTTTGGTATAGCCTATACTCTTGGCAAAGGTAACACAGTTGCAGACGCGTTGAGTCGAAGACACACAAGTTTAGGAGTGATGTTTTCGAAATGGAAGGGCCTTGAGTATTTAGTAAGGTTCGATTTTAGGCCAAGGTGTGAGCTGGAACCTGAAATGTTGGCAAACTCGTCGATAAGACCCACTCTTGTCGAAGGATTGTAGAGAGACAAAAGCGAGATGCAAAACTTGTCGAGTTTATCCAGAAACTGGAACCAGAAGATAAAGAGTTCGAGGTCAATCGAGAAGGTTGGCTTTGAAAGCAAGGACGATTAGGTGTTCCTGATATCGACGGATTGAGAGATGAGGTTCTGAGAAAATGTCATCACTCAAAGTTGACAATTCATCCCAGTGGCAATAAGATGTATCAGGACATGAAGCGAGTCTACTACTGGGAAGGGATGAAGCGAGATATTGGAAAGTTCATTTCCAAGTGCATAAACTGTCAGTTGGTGAAATCTAAACAGAAGAAGCCGAGTGGATTGCTTCAGCCATTAGAAGTTCCTACATGGAAGTGGGTGCAAATATGGATGGATTTTATTAATGGACTACCTAGGACCAGGGAAGGAAATGAAGGGATTTGGGTCGTCATGGATCGCTTGACCAAAAGTGCAAGATTCATTCCTGTCAAGTCAACTAGGACGGCATCAAAGTTGGCTGAACATTATATGAAATGGATAGTTCGATTCCATGGTATCCCAAAGAGCATAGTGAGTGAGCTAGATCCATTATTTACGAGTGGGTTTTGGAAGAGTTTGCAAGAAGTTTTGGGAACCGAGTTGTATTTAAGTACGGCTTACCATCTCCAAACTGATGGTCAAACCAAGAGAGTCAATCGAGTTTTGGAAGATCTCCTAAGGGCTTGTGTGTTAGACTTCGGAGGATCATGGGAGGACCATCTGCATCTAGTTGAGTTTGCATATAATAATAGCTACCAGTCTAGCATTGGGATGGCACCATACGAGGCGTTGTATGGTAGGCCGTGCAATTCTCTAGCATGTTGGTTAGAAATTGGAGATAAGTTTGTACTTGGGCCTGAGATGATTAGATAGACCTCGGATTGTATCAAGATCGTTCGGCAACGAATGAAGACAGCCCAAGACCGTCAGAAGAGTTATGCTGATAAACGTCGAAAAGATTAGGAATTCGATGTTGGTGATATGGTTTTCATGAAGATTTCGCCATTAGAGCATGTGGTTCGATTCAGAAGTAAAGGAAAGTTAACTCCTAGGTTCGTTGGACCATTTCCGATAGTCGAGCGAATTGGAAAGCTCGCATATAGATTGGAGTTACCCGAGAAGATGTCGAGTGTGCATAATGTGTTCCATGTGTCGTTCTACGGAAGTTTGTGCATGACTCGAATGTGGAGGTACCTCCAGAGTAGTACGAAGACCTTGAAGTTAAGACCGCAGTTGTGAGACCTCGTAAGCCACTTCGTGTTGTGGGGAATGACACGAAATAGCTTAGAAGGAAGACGGTTAAGCTAGTCAAAGTACAATGGAGTGAAGATAGAGACGATTGTACGTGGGAGACGGAAGAGAGCATGAGGGCGACTCATCCAGAACTCTTCGTCGGTAGGAACCTTTGATATTGTATCATCGTTGTATCTTGTTGTTATTTGATAGAATTCTGCGTGCTAGGATAAGGCTATGGATGCATGGGTTGATGGTTGCTAGTTTGGATGATATAATTAGCTTTCATGGATGATAGGAATGCGGAATTGTTGTAGTTGCTTATGTTTGGATGGAATTTCGGGGGCGAAATTCTTAAGGGAGGAGAATGTAACAGCCCGCATTTTACGTATCGGAGGATCGTAAAATATTTTTATTTTATTCTCTGAGGGTTGGATCATTCTCATCTTTTGATATGTTGCTTATGGGGATGTGAGACATGTCCATAATTTTTATCAAATTTTTTTGACCATTTTGCCACTGTTAGTCTTGTACAGAGCATAACTTTTAACTCAAGTCGAATAAGAGGGTGAGACCTGTGCCATTGGAAATGAATTGATGATTGCCTTTTTGTAGAGTGGTTACATTAAAGATTTAGCTCAGCGGTTTGGGAGGAATCGTCGTTTTAAGGTTTTTCAGTTGGCTGTTCAGGTTTTGAGAGCCACAATGGGCTGATTTTGGAAGGCCCGTTAGTGGGCAAGTGGAATGGTATAAATAAGGGGTAAGGGATATGGGAAATGGTTTTAGTTTTCCATTCTCTCATTTGATGCCTTGAGCTCCTCCATCCTCTAACACGTGTCCACCATTAAAAATCAAAATCCAAGAGGGGAAATCATAGATCTACACCATTGGAGGTTAGATCTACATCAATTGAGGCAAAAATTCATTAGATCAAGTTGTTTGGTGCGAAGTGCTTGCTATCCGGATTCATTTTCTTTTGATTTTTGCTTGTTTGGGAGAATCACACTACAAGAAAATCTATAATTAGTTACAATATACAGTTGCGTTTGATATCTGATTGTAGCCACTTACATAGAAAGTACAAAAATGAAAAACATAAACGCTGCTACACCTATCCCGCCAACATTTTGGTGAATTTTTTGCCTCGTCCGCTTTCCTTTTCACCCTTTTCGTTTTCTTTTTTCACTTAAAACCCTAGTCTTCTTCCAGAATGAAAACAATGTGGATTCTCCTTTCTAAATTCATGCACTTTGATTTCAATATTTAATTATGAAGATTTACATCGTTTAAGATTGTTCAAGTTCAGGAACTCTCAAAGTTGCTGAGTCCTAAAAACCAAAATATTTCATAAAGGTATAAATTTGATGATGCCCTGCCCTTTTACTTTGATAACCTGAGTTTTTTCCTGTTTCTATGCTACGTTGTGCTTGCTTTTCTAACAAAATTTTTGCTTGTTGAATGAATTAAATTTCTAATTTTCCCAAATTTGTTTTTCTTCTCTATCACCATTCTCAATATTTTGTGTCACTTGTGGAATACGCATAGTAATGGAGTAAATGAATTATTCCATCGTTGATAGGGGCTTCTTTCATACCTCCATTTCAGATGATTTTTCAGTTAGATTTTAGCGATTTTGTATCAGGATCTCTTTGTATGTTATGCCTGAAAATTGCTTTTTCATTGATCTATCGTTGAATAATTGTGAATAAAACTATGTTGTTTGATTTCCTAGTCTTTCTGATGCTGATACGAGATTTCTCAATCATTTGGAGTGTATCTTGTTATATTATTTAATCGTGATCTCTGCCGGAATTAAGAATTGACTAATCTTCTATAATGACATGAATAAAAGAGTTGTTGAAGTGTTTCCTCCTTCTTCAAGTATAAAGGAAAATGGTCATGGAGCTGGACTCCCTACCTTGATAATTTGCCCTTCATAAGTAACTAATGCATCATGACTTTAAATGCACAGAAAGCCATCTTCTTTGCATTATGCTTTTGCCATATTATGCAAGACCAATCCACTTTATCATGTCTTTCACATATGTTCTATCACACTACTGTGATTGTTTAATTGTACTCTACCATTGGTGTTTGAATAATCCATATTATGTTTTATGCTAATCTAAATTGTATTAATTTCCTGCTTTACTTCTCTAGTTTTTGGTAGGACATAACTCATGGTTTGGAAGACTAACTTTTTAGTATTGAACATCGAAATACGGTGTCAACCTAAAATGTTTACTAAATTCTTATGGTTTATCCAATAGTCAAACTATAAAAAGGAAATACTACCATTAGAAATAACGCTATTAAAAATGCTTGTTACTTCATGTCTGCAGCATAATATATGTTTCATAATTGATGAGAAATTACCGTTAATATCCATAAATTTTCTTGTACATAATTAGTTCTCATCCACATAGTCCACAAGTATTTTTTAATCAAAAAAGTCTAAGAGTGTTTAAAGAATAGCATTTGTTCTCAAGTCTGACAAGCTCCTCAAACTATTATCCCCTTCTATTTTTTATTTACATGGAATGTCCCAAGTAATTTTATGTCATTTGCCACCTTAAAAATTGACATAGAGATATTTAGTCTTTTAAGAACTGATTTAGGGAGATGGTAAATCCAATTCACCATAGAACTTCTTTCATGGTTTGCAGTGGTGCCTACTTAGCTTTGAACTATTTGTAACTTTTTTTTAGTTTGTAGTTCAAGGTTTTGGTTAGGAGCAGAGAAATTTAGACATGATGGATATTGCAACTGACCATGGTCATCTAGAGTTGATATGGTATCAAACATGTCTTGTTCCATTGCTTCTTTTAGCATAGGACTTTCACTGGTTTCATTTACGGTTAGTTATTTCATTTGAAGCTTGTAATTCATCAAAGAGGTTATGATATAGGATATCGGTTAGTGCTAATTGGACTGTGAACTATTATATACTTACATGAAGTTTTTGTTGTTGCTCTGTACATTACCATCTGGATGTGCCTTGCAGTTAATACCGATCAGTGATGTTGTTGTTGAGTACAAAGAAGTGCGCCTTATAGTGAAGTTCATCAATTCCAAATTTTGACACGAATTAATCTTTGATTCCATCGGTAATATTTGATTTCCTCCTATCTCATTGTTTAATTGTTTATTGTTTTGTAAAATTTCTCCAGTTATAATCGTTCATGCTCTTGATGAAGAATGAAAATGTTAAGGAAAGGGAAGAAGACACCCTTTTAATTTTTCTAAAGTTATAAGTAAATTAGAAACTATTAAGTTAATTTTATTGCATTGTTTTAGCGCATGATTTTGCAGTCTAAGCTGGTTCATTTTCTTGCCTACATCGCAAATGGCATATTTTTTTGGATAAGAACTGAATAATGTAAGTGTATAACTCATATCTCACTTGCTGTCTAATTTTATTTTTCAATGAAAACACCTCAGTTGTCTCTATAAAAGCCACCTAATCATATTATTGTCTATTTACTACTGTCGCACTGGTGTTGTAGGTGGGGAAAGAAAACAAGGGGAAAATTTACAGTTCAATGTCATTTATCTTAACATTATTTGTGGTTTGTGATAACATTTTATGTCCTAAACAAGAATAATATTTACTACCCAATTTTTCTTATGATCATATGTACATAATTACACTATTATTATATATGCTACTACACCAGATTAATAGGTTTTGGTGCCTTGTTGCTTGGAATGCGCCGCCACCATGCCACCCGCTGGCTTTCTAATCAAAAGCGACATCAATCAACACAAATTACAACATGGAGGCTGGGATTGACTAGGAGACTCTTGGAAGCTACCCGAAACTGATGTACTTGGAAGATGTGGTTAAAAGAATAGGGAGAATATGGGTGTGAACGGCTGCTTGATAGGTCTGTTGGATTATAAGATGAAGGATGAGCTAAGGCAGTTGCTAGATTATGAGCATGTGTTTCACGTGAAGTGCGTGGATCCCCAGCTGAGGTTGGACCCTATCTGTCCTTTATAAGACTTCCCCTTTGCCTCCTATGCCCATGCCCTTGGCTAAGGTTTACCCCTGGCTATTGCAATGCAGGTGTGATGGTTCTTTGTGTTCAGATGTATATTTACTTTACACTTATACTGATACATACGGCTTTATTTATATTTCGTTTTTATTTCTTCGCCTGTTTTAAACCGGCCTTGATTAGGATGTTCAGTGTTTTGGTTCTGCCTAACATCATTGCTTTTTGTTTTATTTTTATTTTATTCTATTTTTATTCTCAATCAGTGATCAACAAGTACGCGTTGCATTCACTATTAACTTTATCTATCACAGGTTCGTAGAATATCACAGGTGGACATAAATAGTGAAATAATGTTTAACTATCAAATGGCTCGTGGAAGAACAACTACCGGAATGGTGATAGCTATATCAGTTTACTTAAATCGAGCCGGAGCATCGGGTAAATACCTTTTTTACTTGCAAATTGCATCTTGATTACATCTGATCTCTTGCAAATCTAATAATCTACAATATTCATTTTCCTTTTGTATGTGTATCTTTGCCATTTATTTGTTTCAGAGCGGTGCTCAGAATTCAGTGGCTTGAGTAAAATGTTTCATTATGCCTACTCTCATAAGTAAAATAAAAATCATCTAAAGTGTGTAGGAGGGTTTGGAAGCTAACGGTCGGAGCATAAGCAAAATTTGAATAGAGGGAAACACATACAAGTTCAGTTGGTTTTGCAAGGTCAAAAGCAATGGCAAGAGGTAACCGAATCGATCTTGTTTTATCGTTTCCACTTTCATTAATACATGTTCATATAGTAGAGAGCATGATTAAGTTGTATGATTATACTTACATTTGGTATTAGAGCGTGTAACCGCCTCTGCCTTGCTTACTATAGAAATCTCGTTGCCTTATTATTGAAATTCTGTACTCTCCTTTTGAATTTCGATTTGACTTGTGTTTTTTCCTTCTGATTTCATAAGTGAACCCATTTTTTTGGCCGTAGCATCAATTCCTCATGCATCAGACTTAACATTCCATTAATTTACCTTGGCTGTTTTTTCATGTATGCTGTGGACTTATGGATATTCTTGTCCACCTAAAATGATGATGATATAATATAAATGCACTATATTGACAATCTCTTGTTTGGAGTGCATTCATGGCATATACTTGTTGAGATTAGTGCTCCATCCTGTCATAGTACATGCTGACATCCTGTATTGGTGTAGACTCATTTATTATAGGTCATTGTTCTTAGTTTAATAATATGTTTTGTTGTGTATTGGTGCACATTGGCGCATCATATATATAATATGTACCATTTTGGAATGAGTATATATATACATAATGTTAGGTGTATTAAATAAAGTGAAACGTTGAGTGATTGAAATCTTTATTAGCTAAGGGGTGTTCGAGAGGGAAAACTGCCCAGTTTTTGTTATGGACGCGTCCGACGTGTTTGTAACCATAACGGGCAATTTTGCATGTTTCTTCAACGGCTCGAATTTAAGCCGTTCGAGCCGTTAGACTATGACGTTTCCGACGCATCGTAGCCTAATGGTTCCAGTTCTAGCAGTTATGGTGCAATTAGATTAAATAATTAAATTTAATTAATAAAGTTAAATTTTTATAAATTTTAAAAATTAATAACGTGTGCAAATGAGATATGTTTGAGATGTGATTTTTTGCGTTGGGATCATATCGAAGTGCCCTACGTAATGAACCAAATCAGAACAATTTATAATTTTCCAATTTATTTATTTATTTTTGTAAATTATCGATACGTATTATTAATTAAAAATAAACAAAAGATTAAATTATCGAAGTTGTGCCATCTATCGGGTGTAACACCCCGCTCCCGCTATGGTCACTCTCTAAGGGAATGGCATAACATCGGTGGAGTATTTTAAGTGAATATAGAACAGAAAAATTACAACAAGACAGATATAAGTAATACTTGAAGATTTCAAAACATCATTTCATTGCAGCGGAAAGTAAAACATGTTTGGTTACATCACAAAACCATAATAAGAGTCAAGTACAAAATATCCATCTTGATAAATAAAAGTACATAATCCCAATACATGAACTGATAGCCATAATAGAAAGGGTAAGCTGAGCTCTACACCTATGGTCCAAGCTCCAAAAGAGAATAAAGCAGCCTGATCAAAGCCCACTCGTACTGGGCCCACTCTGATAACCTGAGGGTTGGGAAAAAGATAAAAACAACGGGGTCAGACATAAGTCTGAGCGAGTCCTATAACTTTAACAATACAATCATTAAAGTAACTAGAGAAGACATAAGCTTGATATACGGTAACGTCTGGGGATGAATGG
Organism: Allium sativum; assembly: GCA_030737875.1. NCBI lineage: Eukaryota > Viridiplantae > Streptophyta > Magnoliopsida > Asparagales > Amaryllidaceae > Allium > Allium sativum. Next base: position 828,569,879 of record CM060913.1, read on the forward strand.
CTACACTAAGCAGCTTGGCAGACTTAGGATAAACTAAGATAACCGTAAAGACGCATCCACCCACCCAAGGATAATTACTACACTGCACCACACCAGTTATTCCTACTTAAAGGTTGATCCCCCTAGGTGTACTTAGTAATTTAGTAGTTTCGTGTACCCCTATCTGACTACATAGGTGTACCCACTACTCCCCAAGCGATCGGCTCCCCTACGTAGATACCCGTGCTGGTCCCACGATGGGGTGTATCATTCCCCAACGTGGCCACCTGATAATATCAACGGTGCACGACTTTATATCTACACGATGCAACAACGACTTACCAACCAGCCCGGGTCCACACACGCATATGAAACCCGTTGGTCCCGCGTTGCCACCGCTAACCCGGTTTGGCCTCTTATAGTCAAGCCTAATATGCGTGTCCCGTCACTCGACTAGAGTCGAGCCCACAAAGATACGTTTGGGATATTGGTTGAAATGGGCCCCCACAAGCTACCACCTAAGCTTGTTATTTCTAGTGAATCCCACTTAACCCTTTAACCATGTCCCCTTACATGTTATAAATTTTGGTTAAGTCCTTTAATCATATTCTAATTGTCATACAAGGTACCCACTAGATTTTCACATGCCACCCATGGCACTTACTTAACCCTTTAATCATGTTTAATTACATGTTCCACTTTGGTTAAGTATTCTAATCGTATTTTCACATGCCACCCATGGCACTTACTTAACCTTTTAATCATGTTTAATTACATGTTTCACTTTGGTTAAGTATTCTAATCGTATTTTTCTATTGCCACCCAAGGCAACCCACTAGCCTCCTCATGCCACCCAAGGCACCCACTTAACCCCTCATGTCCCACTACATGCTAATATGGTTAAGTGTTTCTTAATTCATTAATTAAGATCATGACCTCATAAAGACCTCTCACATTAGACCGTCTTTTATGACTGCTGGATATGCCGGTTGGTTCCGGGCAGACTTCTGTCATCAAAAGGGTCTAACCTCGTGTCTTTACTTTAATCATGTATTTAATTTATGACTAAGACCTCTCACATTGGGCCAATCATTTGTAGCTGCTGGATGGCCGGTCGGTTCCGGGCAGACTTCCGCTACAAAAGGGTCCAACCTCGTGTCTTAGTTGATTAATTACACCTAATTAATCACCCCCATATTAATTATCCCTAATTAATATCAAGTTTTTCATAACATGGGTAAACCTAACTCAATAGGTAAATTCCCATGGGGTAGACCTAACTCAATAGGTAAATTCCCACTTAAGCTTATTCATTTTATGGTATGCTTAATCATAACCATTTCACACCATTTCATTAACATGTCTATTAACCCCATCGTTTCCCCACGTACTTATGCTAACACGACATATTTCCAAGAGAAGATTCGTTCACAATTAACATGGGTTTCATTTAGCATACATTAGCATTAACACGGGTTAAAAGGTGTCCACTTACATCATGACATTAACCCAACTAGCATTACTAAATAACCCAACTTGCATGAACATACATATGTCATGTATAAAGGCGACTTGCATAAGTGTTCATAGGTTATACAAAGGTGAACTTGCATGTGTCTTAAAGGTGTGAACTTGCATAACATGTTACATGTTAACTTGCATAACATCATACACATAACTTGCATAATATTATAAACATAACTTCCATATCAACATACACATAACTTGCATAACATCATACACATAACTTGCATATGAACTTGCATAACAATATGCACATAACTTACATAACATCATACACATAAACTTGCATAACATGTTGAGCTTGCATATAAGCATACACATAACTTGTATAACATCATACACATAACTTGCATATGAACTTGCATAACAACATGCACATAACTTACATAACATCATACACATAAATTTGCATAACATGTTGAGCTTGCATATATGACTTGCATTTTAAAGGAGGGTAAACATGCATACACATATATATATTCATAGCATATAAAGGTGCCATCTTGCATATGTATGCATCACATTTAAAAGGGTAAGCTTGCATGTCATGATTTATGCATAATACCAAACACTTAGCATGCATAAAACCACCTACTTAGCATGCATAAAATCAATTTCTTATTATGCATAATCCCACCACTTAACTTGCATAAACCCACATATCCAACTTGCATAAACTCACATATTCAACATGCATAAACTCACATATTCAACATGCATAAACATAGGATTAATATTAAACATAGATTAGCATATTCACATCATATCATATGACTTGAAAACCCATTAATCCTCATGCAAAACCATAGATCTCATCATATCTCATCTACTTAATTTAGCAATTGATCATCAAAGTGATAGAAACTCACCAAAACCAAGATTAGCAAACTTATGAAGTGGAATTAGTGGCTTTAATTGAAGAAGATGTTGATTTGAGGTTGATTAGCTTGCAACTCTCTTCATTGATTTGTGGAGGCCATGATCAAGTTTCATTTTGCCATAGTTTAGTTACAAGATCTAATTATGAATGAATTAGGGTAGGGTTGGGGTCTTATTTATAGGATTAGGTAGTGTTTTAGGCCCTTAGATTAACCCTAGGTTAGATTAGGTCCGTTAGATTTAGGAAATCTCTAGAACCCAGCCCTCCAAGCCAGCCTAAAACCCAACCTGGTGCACCCAAGTTCTCTGGACGCCGCGCCCATGTCGACAGGCAAGTCGACCCCCCTGTCGACAGGCCTGTCGACAGCCCTGTCGACATGGTTAGGGCGGGAATTTTCCCGCCTGGCCCCGCTGGTTCTATTTTAAAATCTGAATTTGAATTTTTAAATCTGTTTTTAGCTTTAATTTTTCTGCAAACTTCTTTGGGCCATAACCGGGCCATACGGACTCCGATTCTCGAAAACTCGGACTCTATTTCGCGTATTTTTCCGAGACGAACGCAATGACGCAGCCCGTTACCCCCAATTCCCACATCTGAGATTATTTATCCTGTAATTAGTGAATTTTAGTATTAACTAAAATTCGGGGTGTTACATTCTCCCCTCCTTAAAGGATTTCGTCCCCGAAATCTCTAAGCTAAGGAGAATGCATATCCTATCATCCAAACAACCATCTACTCAAACCATCAACCACGGGCATCCATTGTCCTTAAACAGTTTCTAATGATGTATGAGCATATGCAAAAAGTGTGTGTATATGTTCCCTATCTAATGTATGAACATATGCAAACCATGATAGTGCCATGCATCCATTATGTATGCGAGAGAACCCTATCGACACATACAATATCTACATGAGTGCACAATCATTCACCAAAGTGCATCATCCATATGATAACACAATCATTATACATCCATAAATATAGCTTCCTACATACAATTTTATGCAATATGCAATATGAAGTGATTGAGCCGATCTAGTGCCTAGAGTGTGTGTATATGCATCCACGAGCAACCACTAGCAAACACTTACATCCACTTGCATCCATCAACCATAACATGTCTCAAACACATGTTTCAACCATAGGTTTACCGTATCTAAAGGTCAAAGGTACTAATGAGAGGACATACTAAGGATAAGATAAGCACTAGACAACCGATAAAGGAGACGTCTAAAGCACATACCCTCAAAAAGGGATGGGCATAACGAACGCATCTTCGCTTCTGTCTCCCAAGTAGCATTGCTCTCACTTTCTCTCCTTTTTCATTTTGACTAGTCGAACCTCTCTGTTTCTCAACTCCCTAATCTCTGACCCAAGGATGCGGGTAGGAGCTCGTCGAATAATCACATCACGCTCTACCTTACTTCTTTAAGCTTGGCTCTATCGCCTCTACGATCTTATGTAGGCCCTTCCTCACATGGAATACATCATGTACACCACTAAGTCTGTCGGGCAACCCCACCAATGGAAGATGCTCTTCCCATGTACCTCCTAAATCCAAGATACATAGCCTCAAAAGGTCTTCTAAAATACGATTCACCCTCTCGGTCTAGCCGTCTATCTGAGGATGATATGCGGTACTCAAATACAACTGAGTCCCTACCGCCTCTTGCAAACTTTTCCAAAACTCTTTAGTGAAGATAGGATCTCGATCGCTCACTATACTGGAAGGTACATCATGCAATCTAATAATCTCTCGAATGTAAACTGAAGCTAGCCATGGAGCAGTTCTCTTACTCTTCACGGGTATAAAATGGGTGCTTTTAGTAAGTCTGTCTATCACAACCCAAATTCCCGTATTACCCTGTCTTGATTTCGGTAATCCTTCGAGACACAATCCCATTTCCTTAGCGGAACTTTCAATGGGTGAAGCAACCCACTTGGTTTCTTTTGTTCCGCTTTCACCAAGCATCTAGCGACATACTCGGCCATGTCTTTCTTCATACCGGCCAAAAAGAAAACTCGCTTCATGTCTTGGTACATCTCGTCCCATGAGAAAACCAGATTCTTCTTCGTCAAGCGGGTTAATGGGGCTGATATCTTCGCGAAGTCTTTGATGAACTTCCTATAATATCCTGCCAACCCCAAGAAACTTCTTACTTCGGTAGCATTCCTAGGAACTTTCCAATCCTGGATAGATACTATCTTTGCGGGATCCACAGCTATCCCTTCCTTAGAGACCACATGCCCTAAGAATCGCACTTCTCTTCTCCAAAAATGACATTTAGAGAATTTAGCTTTAAGACTATGTGCTTGAAGAGTCTCCAACACTTCTCTGAGATGTAAGGCATGCTTTTCTCCACTTCTAGAGAAAATCAGGATATTCTCCCATGCAAAATCGTCACAACTATCCATCTCTCACGCAGACCACCTTAGTCGAACTCGACAACCCCCAAATGCAAGCCCCAAAGGCCTAAACCAATATCAGACAAACACCCAAGGGATACCTCCTTCGAATTCAGACGACCTACGTGAGATGATACTAGTAAAAACAGCTAAATAATTAAGCCCTTGTCCAACTCTGGATGTCCTCGCCAGTCTCGCTCCAAAACCACCGTTTATCCCATAACTGGCTTTGCTCATCCTGTTGAGCACATACGAAAACTTATTCCGCTCCTAGAAAAGACCAAGATGTCATTTACAAAGACCATCACGAACTTATTTAGGTACTCCCTGAACACCCTTCTCATCATATGCGGGGGCGTTCGTCAAACCAAATGGCATCTCCAGCCACTCATAAAAAACCATCCGGAGTCCTAAAGGTAGTCTTCTCTATACTATCCTCAGTCACTCTCAACTGACAAAACCTCGTGGCTAAGTCCAACTGCGAAAATACTGAGGCGCCCACTAACTGATCAAAGAGATCATCAATCCTCGACAATGGGTCTCTATTCTTCTTTGTGAGTTTATTTAGCTCTCTTTAGCCTACACAAAGTCTGAGGGACCCATCTGCCTTCGTGGCAAAAACTACCGGAGCACCCCACTCCGATATACTTCGTCTTCTAAACCCCTTCCCAAGCAAATTGCCTACTTGCTTATGGAGTTCCCTCCTCTCACGAGGAGCCACGTGGCACACTGGCCAAGACACTGGTTTGGCATTGTCTACCAGATATATTTGGAAGTCAATCTCCTGCTCCGGAGGTAAGCCCTTCACCTCCTCAAAACACATCCGAGTATTCCCGGACCACTCTATAGATTGCAAACTCTCGACCGACGTGTCAAGCGACTCTAGATAACTTAGCATAACAAATTCCATGGGATTACAAGAGATTTCGAGAGTGTTACCCAAGCGGGTCGTAAGCCTAACAACTCTCCCTCCACAATAAGAACGACACCATTACTGGATAACCAGTCCATGCCCAAAACTAACCCATAGCCCGTGAAGCCCAAAAAGCATCACATCTAAACTCAACGCTAAGTATAGAAACTTTCAAACCCAAACACGTCATGGAGCCCCAATTGGGTTTGAAACAACTAAGGGATCATCTACTAACTGGTGTCTCAGTGCAGTGACTCAACTAACAATGATGAGATAAACGAACTCAATGCGTCAAAATCAAATAAAGTATGGAAAGGATGATCAAACAGGAAACTAAACTTTCAATGGAAATAGTTCTACCTCTTCCCTGAATCGGTGGAACCGCGAGAGCCTAAGCTTGCCCCCTTGCCTGAGTTGGTGCCAAAAGAACTTGCACATGTCCTCCTGAGGTAGATCCCGTCCTTTGCCCTTTCTTAGGGCAGTCCTTCACTAGATGTCCTGCTTCGTCACAGTGGAAGCAGCCAGCCTTCCTCTTCTTGCGACAATCCTTGCTTAGGTGGCCTAGTGTCCCACAGTTGAAGCACTTCTTCTTTCCCTTGCCACTGTTACCTTTCCCACCCTTATTTTGTTGTTGAGGTTTCTTCTGATCTTCATTCTTCTCGGGTGCTTTATTAGCATTGGGACCCTTCTCTTCCTCATGCATAAGTGCCATGTCCACTAGCTTCTCGAAAGTGACCCCCATAGGGATGTGAGACATAGCCAATCCGTGCATCGGTTCGTTTAAGCCTTTAACGAACCTCAAAGCTTTCTCTTCCGGTGTGTTTACCAAGTCCATGTTGAATCTCGCTAACTGCTTAAACTTGTTAACATATTCTTTCACCGACAAGTTCCCTTGCTTTAAGTTCAAGAGCCTTTCCACGTGCATATTTTCTTCCGCTTTTGAGAGAAACTTTGCCTCAAACCTTTGCCTGAAATCCATCCAAGAATCAACAGGGCGTTCTCCATTAGTGGCCTCCCACCAGAACGAGGCCTCTCCTTCCATTAACCAAGCGGCTAACCTGGCTTTCTTTCCCTCTTCCACTTCCAAGATTTCCATCAATTCTTCCGTCTCATTAAGCCAATCCCTAGCTCCCACAAAAGGTTTTCCTCCCATAGCCTTAAACTTCCTACAAGTCATAGCAAAAGTATCCGCGCGAGGAGGAACGAGTGCAACGGGTGGAGGAGGAACATTTGCTGGACCTGCAGCGGCGGCCCTAGCCTCTAACAACCTCTTATACCATACTGGTACCGCTACACCGTCCGGAAGATAAAGATCTTCAGCCATGCTGAGACGAAAAAGGAAAGATTCAAAACGGAGAATACGAAAGATAAAGACATGGCTATCGGGGATTATGCTTTTCTTTCAAAAACTTTTCTCTTTAAAGACCTGTTTTTGAAAATATTTCTTCCAAAAATGTTTTTAGAAAAATAGTTTTCTAAAAAAATTTTATCTGTTCTGGTAACCTTTGCTCTGATACCACGTGTAACACCCCGCTCCCGCTATGGTCACTCTCTAAGGGAATGCCATAACATCGGTGGAGTATTTTAAGTGAATATAGAACAGAAAAATTACAACAAGACAGATATAAGTAATACTTGAAGATTTCAAAACATCATTTCATTGCAGCGGAAAGTAAAACATGTTTGGTTACATCACAAAACCATAATAAGAGTCAAGTACAAAATATCCATCTTGATAAATAAAAGTACATAATCCCAATACATGAACTGATAGCCATAATAGAAAGGGTAAGCTGAGCTCTACACCTATGGTCCAAGCTCCAAAAGAGAATAAAGCAGCCTGATCAAAGCCCACTCGTACTGGGCCCACTCTGATAACCTGAGGGTTGGGAAAAAGATAAAAACAACGGGGTCAGACATAAGTCTGAGCGAGTCCTATAACTTTAACAATACAATCATTAAAGTAACTAGAGAAGACATAAGCTTGATATACGGTAACGTCTGGGGATGAATGGCTACACTAAGCAGCTTGGCAGACTTAGGATAAACTAAGATAACCGTAAAGACGCATCCACCCACCCAAGGATAATTACTACACTGCACCACACCAGTTATTCCTACTTAAAGGTTGATCCCCCTAGGTGTACTTAGTAATTTAGTAGTTTCGTGTACCCCTATCTGACTACATAGGTGTACCCACTACTCCCCAAGCGATCGGCTCCCCTACGTAGATACCCGTGCTGGTCCCACGATGGGGTGTATCATTCCCCAACGTGGCCACCTGATAATATCAACGGTGCACGGCTTTATATCTACACGATGCAACAACGACTTACCAACCAGCCCGGGTCCACACACGCATATGAAACCCGTTGGTCCCGCGTTGCCACCTCTAACCCGGTTTGGCCTCTTATAGTCAAGCCCAATATGCGTGTCCCGTCACTCGACTAGAGTCGAGCCCACAAAGATACGTTTGGGATATTGGTTGAAATGGGCCCCCACAAGCTACCACCTAAGCTTGTTATTTCTAGTGAATCCCACTTAACCCTTTAACCATGTCCCCTTACATGTTATAAATTTTGGTTAAGTCCTTTAATCATATTCTAATTGTCATACAAGGTACCCACTAGATTTTCACATGCCACCCATGGCACTTACTTAACCCTTTAATCATGTTTAATTACATGTTCCACTTTGGTTAAGTATTCTAATCGTATTTTCACATGCCACCCATGGCACTTACTTAACCCTTTAATCATGTTTAATTACATGTTTCACTTTGGTTAAGTATTCTAATCGTATTTTTCTATTGCCACCCAAGGCAACCCACTAGCCTCCTCATGCCACCCAAGGCACCCACTTAACCCCTCATGTCCCACTACATGCTAATATGGTTAAGTGTTTCTTAATTCATTAATTAAGATCATGACCTCATAAAGACCTCTCACATTAGACCGTCTTTTATGACTGCTGGATATGCCGGTTGGTTCCGGGCAGACTTCTGTCATCAAAAGGGTCTAACCTCGTGTCTTTACTTTAATCATGTATTTAATTTATGACTAAGACCTCTCACATAGGGCCAATCATTTGTACCTGCTGGATGGCCGGTCGGTTCCGGGCAGACTTCCGCTACAAAAGGGTCCAACCTCGTGTCTTAGTTGATTAATTACACCTAATTAATCACCCCCATATTAATTATCCCTAATTAATATCAAGTTTTTCATAACATGGGTAGACCTAACTCAATAGGTAAATTCCCATGGGGTAGACCTAACTCAATAGGTAAATTCCCACTTAAGCTTATTCATTTTATGGTATGCTTAATCATAACCATTTCACACCATTTCATTAACATGTCTATTAACCCCATCGTTTCCCCACGTACTTATGCTAACACGACATATTTCCAAGAGAAGATTCGTTCACAATTAACATGGGTTTCATTTAGCATACATTAGCATTAACACGGGTTAAAAGGTGTCCACTTACATCATGACATTAACCCAACTAGCATTACTAAATAACCCAACTTGCATGAACATACATATGTCATGTATAAAGGCGACTTGCATAAGTGTTCATAGGTTATACAAAGGTGAACTTGCATGTGTCTTAAAGGTGTGAACTTGCATAACATGTTACATGTTAACTTGCATAACATCATACACATAACTTGCATAATATTATAAACATAACTTCCATATCAACATACACATAACTTGCATAACATCATACACATAACTTGCATATGAACTTGCATAACAACATGCACATAACTTACATAACATCATACACATAAACTTGCATAACATGTTGAGCTTGCATATAAGCATACACATAACTTGTATAACATCATACACATAACTTGCATATGAACTTGCATAACAACATGCACATAACTTACATAACATCATACACATAAACTTGCATAACATGTTGAGCTTGCATATATGACTTGCATTTTAAAGGAGGGTAAACATGCATACACATATATATATTCATAGCATATAAAGGTGCCATCTTGCATATGTATGCATCACATTTAAAAGGGTAAGCTTGCATGTCATGATTTATGCATAATACCAAACACTTAGCATGCATAAAACCACCTACTTAGCATGCATAAAATCAATTTCTTATTATGCATAATCCCACCACTTAACTTGCATAAACCCACATATCCAACTTGCATAAACTCACATATTCAACATGCATAAACTCACATATTCAACATGCATAAACATAGGATTAATATTAAACATAGATTAGCATATTCACATCATATCATATGACTTGAAAACCCATTAATCCTCATGCAAAACCATAGATCTCATCATATCTCATCTACTTAATTTAGCAATTGATCATCAAAGTGATAGAAACTCACCAAAACCAAGATTAGCAAACTTATGAAGTGGAATTAGTGGCTTTAATTGAAGAAGATGTTGATTTGAGGTTGATTAGCTTGCAACTCTCTTCATTGATTTGTGGAGGCCATGATCAAGTTTCATTTTGCCATAGTTTAGTTACAAGATCTAATTATGAATGAATTAGGGTAGGGTTGGGGTCTTATTTATAGGATTAGGTAGTGTTTTAGGCCCTTAGATTAACCCTAGGTTAGATTAGGTCCGTTAGATTTAGGAAATCTCTAGAACCCAGCCCTCCAAGCCAGCCTAAAACCCAACCTGGTGCACCCAAGTTCTCTGGACGCCGCGCCCATGTCGACAGGCAAGTCGACAGGCAAGTCGACCCCCCTGTCGACAGGCCTGTCGACAGCCCTGTCGACATGGTTAGGGCGGGAATTTTCCCGCCTGGCCCCGCTGGTTCTATTTTGAAATCTGAATTTGAATTTTTAAATCTGTTTTTAGCTTTAATTTTTCTGCAAACTTCTTTGGGCCATAACCGGGCCATACGGACTCCGATTCTCGAAAACTCGGACTCTATTTCGCGTATTTTTCCGAGACGAACACAATGACGCAGCCCGTTACCCCCAATTCCCACATCTGAGATTATTTATCCTGTAATTAGTGAATTTTAGTATTGACTAAAATTCGGGGTGTTACATATCGGTACACAGTCTTTTATATATTTGTATTGCTCTTTTATCATAATTTTGTTTTTAGTCTTTTCTAAGTTTAAATGTGCATACATCCATGCCATGGTATTATAAATATGCCATAATCAATATAATCTAAATAGAGAGTGTATTTGTAATTTAACTGCAAATTATTGTTTCTTTGGTATACAGTTACGAGACAGTTCTACAATACAAATACAGGAGTATAATCTTTGGCATACAGTCACCCACATTAAACTAATAAATTTTACACACCTGCTGCTGCTAATGCATAAATACGTAAACTCCGTTTGCTGCATTCAAGATTGTTGCAAATTAGGATGAAATGGTTGCATCCTTAATGCAGTTGGCATTTCTGGAGCACACTCCGTTGCCCTTTGATGGAACCTGCTTCAATTTCCTTCCGTTGCCAGTTGCTGATGATGTAAAATGTAGCTCAACTTCTTGTTCTCCTCTTTCTTGATTTTACTGTTTAGCTTGAGCATCTTCCGGTATTCCATTTGCTTGTTACGAACACTAGTTACACTGTCTTCTAAAGTTACTTCGATAGGTAATAGTTCCTTAGGCTGCAAAGAGTTGATATCCTTACCTTTTAAGTGCCTCAACTCAATCTATATGTTGTTGTGAACTCATTCTTCATTGCATTAATGTTTTTTGTTTTTGTTTTTATCAATGCAATTTTTTTTCTCCTCAAAGGAATATGAACCTTATACCCTATGGTATTATGTTTTGCTATGTTATGATATAGATTATTAGCTATATCAAAGAATACATAAACGTATCACATTGGCAATTTTCATACATTTATCTTTCCAAGTATGTGATTTTAGGAAAAAGGCATTATAGGAAACTCTCATTATTCCAGATTAGTTTTTAGAATTCAAATCCATTTGATTTCTTCCGACACCCAATTTATGATTTTAGAGGGCCAGAACGAAAATTGGCGTGCATTATATTCTGCTCTGCACTATGCTTTTTTTCTAGGAGAAGTGTTGATTCTCCTTGTAATTTGAAGGTATCCATACACATGATTCAATGTAGCATAGGATTAGTACCATTTGATTACAATGATGTTGTTGTATAGTCGCATAATAAAGCCACTTTTTTATTTAAGCAATGCTAGTTTTTTAATATGGCAGAAGTCTTTTACAATTTTGGTTAGTCCCATCTGTGCAGGTCTTTCATTTAATTTTTTTCTTCTTTTTCGGTTTGTGGATTAGCGAAAAACAATCCACTTACCAATTTATTATTCTTCTCAGTAAGGACAACTCAAAACTCCATGCCAGCAATGTTCGAAAATTTAGGACTTTTGAGGTACGCTTTTTACTTAATCTATGCAGTTTATCTACATCTTGTGTTGGTTACCCACAAAAGCATAAGATAGATTTAAGTCTGGCTTGAAATATGTGTCAGGTTCAATCTTTACGTTTGTTTCAAATTATATTACTGATAATACTTATCAATACATTTTCAATCCAAATTGTTTCTTTTTTGTTGGATATTGAGAATCAACAGTTTATTACCTTTTCTAGGCTCATAGGCTTAGTTGACTGTACCAATTAGGGATAAAGGAGGATATAAGACTCTAAATTAATTAGTATTACTTTTACTAGCCTGAAACCACTATCAACTAGCATTATTATTTAGAAAATTTAATATATGCCATGATAAAAATAAGCTTTTGCATGATTTTCACAAACTGAAGTTTTGTATTTGCAAATACCTTGAGTCAAAGTATAATGTTCTGTTACCATTTACATAAGAATAAATATGGGGATTTTCAGTTAAAATGATTATTTGTTCAAGATAATATGTTTCAAGGACATCACTTCTAAAAAATTAGTTTTAAGATACTTTACAGGAAAAAGATAAAAGAATTTATCATTTCTAATTATATATAAATAAAGATAAAAGAATTTATCATTTTCCTATATAACTTAAAAAGATAAAAAAGTTTATCTTTTTTCTATAAATTGTCCTTAAAACTAATTTTTCAGAAGTTATTACCCTGAAATAAAATGCACTTTAACCTAATTTCCGCAATAAATATATATTAATATGACTAAATTGATGTGATACAAAAGGCATAGGATCAACTTCTCACACATAGGAAAACAGTCATCATGTTTTTCCCTTTTCCTGTTACCCACTTACAAATCCCTTATCTCCTTCATCTGTTAAACCATCATGAAGTTTTGATTGAAACAAAAAGAAACACAAAGGTCCAAATCAAAACTTCCAATTAAAATTTTTAAAAATAAAATAAATAAAGTTGCTTCAAGTTTCTTAATTTTATGATTTGTGGTTGTATGTTGCGATTTTGATAGCAGTCTGGCCTTTTGTTGGAATTGCTGACTGGTTGTTTTGGTGAGTAGTGATGGAATGGTGGAGCAGTTAGGTCTCTTCACACAAACCCAACGCGAATTTGGTCGAAACAAACGGCTAAGAAGGAGAATGAGCGCTCACAAATCCGAACTTAGAATCAAACACATGCAAAGGGGGAAAAACCAGAGGTTGCAAACAATGAACAGAAAACGCAGTGAACAAAATAGAAAACTGTGAAGTTCATAAGAAGACAAAATCTATGAAATGGTTCTACTTTGGCAAATGCAAACAGCTTTTTTACAACCAAAGCGGAAATGCACAAATGACAATTCAGAGAATTTTTTTTAATCAGAAAAATAAAACTCTAAACATAAATGCGAAAACCACAGCAAATGAAAAAAAAACACAAATTGGGTGAACAAAACACATAATTATAAAAGCAAATGCAAAAATAGTTTTTCTTTAGTAAAACAAGCTAAAATAAAACAAAGGAAAAAGAAAAAAAATTATCCAAAAAGTAAAATTAAAACTAAATTGCTTTTTTGCAATAATGCTAAAACTTATTATAAAATGAATTCTAACATGGATTTTCTTTGGCTATAATTTGGTCTTCTTGTAAATTTGCTAAGCATACTTGGATGGCTTGATTGTTTATGTGATTATTTTAATATCATTCAATTAATATTATTTGAATGTTACTTGATAATTCATGGTAAATTCTTATGTTGATTATCGAGTTTATTTACAGGTAATTAGCTTTTCGAAGTGAAGACCATCAGCAACAATGGATGTAACTTCAATTGTTATATTATTATGATATTAGTTAGTACTTGTTGTGTAAAGCTTTTTGTGAATGCTTGTGGTGTTGTCAAATGACTATTATCTAAATGGTTATGGATAATACTTATGTGACTAATGGGTTCTTAATTATTTGAATATGATGATTGGTTGATTGTCGGTTTGAATATGGTAATTATAAGATTGTTGCTGATTTTAATGCAAATGTTATATAACCGGTTGTTAGAAATAATATAAGCCATTAACAGTACATAGTAACATTTAAAATATGCTACAAAACAGTAAATATCTTTTAGTAGCATTTTAGAAATGCTACAGAAATAGATGTAAAAATACCATCTGAATTTTAGTGGCATAAAATAAATGCAACGAAAATTTTTAATTGCACAAAATAATTTCTATAGAAAATAAAAGAAACATACTTGAAAAAACATTTGGCAGCGTTTGAAAAGCGTAGTTATATGAAACATTTGGTAGCATTTATTAGAACGCAACAAAAGAAAACAGACTTTTAGTTGCATGACCTGTAGTAGCGTTCTTTAAAACGCTGCCAAAAGCTTTGGTAGCGTTTTTTAAACGCTACCAAAAGTCTTTTCTGGTGTAGTGTCCGTGAGTGATTTACATCTCTCACATGAATGCAATGAAGTATATGACTGTTTGATCATATTTTTCATCAAGTTTAAGTGTTTTTCCGTAGATCTATGCCATATTAAGTTCATTTTCACACGAATCACCAAATGATCTATTTAAGTAAGTTTAGTTTAACGATTTGAATCCTATTTCATGTATATATGCAAGTTAGATCTATAATTTTGTCTATATGATCATTTATCATGATTTTGGGGTGATTTTCATAATTTAATGAAAATTTCGTTTTCATGTTGTTAGAGAACTCATGTCGTGGTTTTGGTCATATTTGATAAGTCTGATGAGTTAGTTTCGTCGATTGTATCGATTGGCAAAGTTTTAGTCGAAAATGGAGTTGCATTAGCGAAGTGCAGGTTTTGGGTCGCACATGGTGGGTCGGTCATGCACCATGGGGGGGGGGGGTTCTTGGGGAAAAAGACAGGAAGCAGGTTCGGTCGGGCGAGGACAGGGAAGTAGAGTTGGTCGAGCGAGCCTGGAAATGTTTTAAATGATTGGGTCGGTCACGTTTTATCGGGTCGATCGCTCTTACCTGGTTGGTCGTGTGTTCGAGGATAGTTGGATCCGGAGTGGGTCGGTCGATCTAACGAGGGAGGGTCAGTCGTGCTTTCCATAAGATCAGGGTCGGTCGCTCTTACCTGGTCGGCTATGTGTTCCATAATAGTTGGATCTAGAGTGGGTCGGTCGATCCAATAAGGGAGGGTCAGTCGTGCTTTCCATAAGACCAGGGTCGATCGCTCAGGTCCTGGTCGGTCGATCCAACCTGGGTTGGAGGAAAGGTGCTCGGTCCAAGGTGGGGTCGGTCAGGCGGGTCGGTCGAGCATCCCAAGGAGGGGTTGGTCGGTCGTGCATAACAGGGTCATTTCTAGAAATTTTATTTTTCGGGTACGACTCAGATTTGAACAAAAAGGTCTGAAAAAAATATTTTTCGAGGGCAACCCCCCCGAACCCTAGCCACAACGCAGTGATGTGATTGGCTCGGTGATGGTGTGACTTCGAAGTAAATTCAAGTAGGAAGGTTCGAAGTGTTGAAAGGTGTTCGTTGATCGGTGTAGAATAGCGAATGAGATGAGAACTCAAAGGTCGTGAGTTGGAGAATAATGTGCTTGAGCTATGAAAAGTCGTCGAGTTGGATGACTAGAGATGCGAAGGCCGAGGAATTATCGTTGTCGTAAGTTCTAGCAGGCTCGAAGCAAAGGTACGATGGGGGCACCCAAAAGACCGGCTGTAGGTCGAGTGCCTTGGGTATCGTTGAAAGACCTAGTTGTCAAGGTTGGACATACATACATATCGTTGAAAGGCGTATTGAGTTTATGCTAGAATAGGGGTTACCATTAACCCTTGACATATGGCAAGGTTGGATGTCATACGATTAACGATGGTTTCGAAGCAGGATTTGTGGTGATAACTAGAGTCTGTCATGGTTGATTAGTTGCCTTGTTTGAACCGTCTCATGTAAATTGTCCAACGTCGAAGGAGATGTTCCTTGGGTGCTTGTCTGATATTGGTTTAGGCCTCTGGGGCTTGTGCTTCAGGGATGTCGGATTCGATTAGAATGGTTTACATGATATATATATATTTATATATATATAATCTGGATATTATGAGTGCTTACCATGATTTAAGTGGGTGTTCTGGTTTCCATGGATGAATGGTTGAATTGTTTACCATAAAGGTTATCACTGCCTGATGTGGGGGAGATATAGTTGAGTTCTTCTCTGGTATTGTGGGTAGATGAGTATGTTTATCTATCCATTTTCATATACCTTCATTGTTGAAGTTTGTTAGCTGTTTTATAGCTCACTAAGGCTGTTTTCTTACTCAAGGTTTTATGTCTCCTCTTATTACCTTGGGCTGTTCATCCGGTGTGGCTGTGCAGACTAAGTAGCAGGTTACAGGTGATTAGTGAGGACGATGCCGCTGTGCGGAGGCAAGCAGGACGCTGACGTACCAGTTTTATTACTATCTAGGATTTCTGTTTCTGCTGTTTGAGTGCTTTATGAGGGTTGTAGTGAGGCCTTATGTACAAACTTTGGTACAAGTTGGATAACCTTTCAGGATGTTGAGAAAGTTTCAAAAGTTTGTTATATGATGCTTCATTACTATTACCTGTTGTATATGTTCTATTATATTTTATCCTTGCGCTATGAGTTCTATGGCAGGTTCCGATGTTGTTTACCTACTCTGATGATCGTCCATAGCTGTCTGGCACACATTTCAGCGCATTATTCCTCTTTTTCAATGCGGGGGTTATGGGCGGTCGCCATAGCCTTTATGATTCGTTATGTGATTGTATCAACTGGGGTGTTAGGTTCGATTGACCAAAATCCAGTCTAACATTTTTTTGCGCATCACGAAGCGGCACACTACTTGAACTAAGGAAATATTTTATGTTTAGGAAATAATGGTTAAAAGAAGAAGACAAATGTTCAACTTGAAGGAGCTACAATAAAAATAAGCCAGGAGGCTTTCCCTAGAGGGAGTCTCTCCGTCTCAATCACTAAGGAAGAGACGGATTGAGTTATTAAAGATCTAGAATCATGGCTTGAACATCAGGAAGGACTATTTCGAAGATAACAGGAAATGAAGACCAATTTCCTCAATCGAATTGGATAGGATGGAAGATCAAAAGATTAGAGCAAAGCTACTAAGTTGGACCCAACAATACTTAGACTCCCAGGCTAGAACCAAGAGGAACTACCCATGCATATCAAGGGATCAGTATCGACCTCGAACCTTGGGTTTGTACCTAACTAGTTCAAACTAGAGGCAACCCCTAGTGGCGTTAGCATGGCGTTCGATACTTTAAGATTTTAGAATACAGATTAGGGAATGGAAATCGGGCGCATACAAATCAAAATTTCTATTCAATCAAATAGGAATTGACCTATTCAATGAAAATCGTGTTGATGCCAATTTGACTTTGACAACTGGAAGTAGACACTCTGGTTTGGATGCTCAAAGCACTTGGATAGCAAGTGTTGGATCTAGTAATTGGCAACAACTTACAGGAGATGGTAATCGAATAATGGATGTGATACAAAGAGCTTCAAGAGATGGATTGTCTCGACAAGACTTGGATTGTGTTAATCGAGGTCTATTCACTTTGAACATGCAGAATTTGAAAAATCTATTGGATTTCAAGTTACCTGTTTTGGAAGCTGATAACAGGGGAAAGGATCTGGTTGTTTACTTGATGAGGTGTATATGACACATGGAAGTACTAAGGATACCAGATGATGTTATGACTAAGTGCTTCCCTTTATTTCTATCAGATATAGTTGCCATGTGGTTTTGGCGGTTGGAAGGTGATTCTATTGAAAGTTGGAATAATCTCATGTCAAAGTCTGTTAAATGATTTCAGGTCTGCATCTCTCGATCAGAAAATGTGATGACTTTGGCTGCCCTCGAGCAGATGACTCAAGGTACTCTAGGCAATTTTTTTGAAAGATTTAAGGCAGTTGTGGCTTCGATCGATCGGCCAAATCCATCCATGGCTTTGACAGTTGCAGTTTTAGGTGTTTTGGATGTCTCGGAATTCTAGATATCGCTGAAAAGGGATCCTGTGACAACATGGAATTTTGACAATAATTAGTTATTTAATTAGAATCTTAAAAATAGGAATTTATGAAAAACATGGAATTTGACCATGAAACTTTAACCGATGCGTTCCTCTTGGAATTCCGGTCAACTTTCATGTTTGAAGTTCCGCAATGGAGTCCATATGAAAAAGTTATGGGCAAAATACGAAAACGGACGAAAATAAATAAACGTAATAATTAATATATATGTTTGCCTCTTTGACCAGCCCTCATTGGGAAAACCAGCCAGAGGGTGGTAGACCGCCCCTAGGGAGGGTGTCCACCGCTTCAGGCCTGTAATGCCCAGTGATGGCTAGGTTTTGAGGGGCAATTTCGTTATATTTTATAATACGAATGGACGAATGTTAATCTAAATAAATCTAACAGTCCTAGGCCATTTCCACTTCTATAAATAAAGGGGTAAGGCTTCATTCTTTTCCACACAAATCTGTGAGCAGTAGCGAAGCTCTGTCATTTTCCTCCTTCCTCAAACCTAATTTCTTAATTAAAAATATATTCTTTTACAACAAATAAAATCCAAATCACATAGGATTGAGAGGATTATCAGATCTAAGGAAAAAGAATGTGAATTGATGCACCAAATTAGATTATCCGCTCCCATCCTATTTTCTTACATATTTATAGATCTGAAATTATCTCCTTTTCAAATAAATTGTAGATTTATAAGAATTTGGGAATTGTAGGCCTAAAGGGTTCAAACATTGGATTTGGATGCTTGCAGATGAGTAGGAAATTTATATATACATATAATAACGTATTTATCTCATTTGTAATAGATCTCAAAATTTATGCCCACTACAACAAAATGACCCTATTACAACGGCGGAAAACAGTTGTAAAAGACCTTTTACAACGGTGGGGCAACCGTCGTCTATTGAGAAGTTGTAATAGACTAAAATCTTTTACAACTGTTTTGCACCGTTGCAACACCGTTGTGAAATGTATATTTTACAACTGTTTTCCACCGTTGTAATAAAAGCTATTACAACTTTTTTGCACCGTTGTAGTAAAAGCTATTACAACTGTCATGCACAGTTGTGACTGTTGAATACCACAATATGATTTTTATTTTTTATACATTACATCTCATATAGAAATAAATATTTATATTGAATAAAATGTTATTACATACAATTTGATACTCAAACAATTATTTTATTCAATTAAATATTTTATTTCAATATTAGAAATAGTACAACTTTCTGACCTCGTTATTATACAACTCACTACTACATAATAAAGTCAATCACATATACATTGCTCGCCATAAACTGATTACTCAATACACTCAATTACATATACACTTCCATATAAATATACATACACACTTTCTTATAAATATACATACATACTGCGCACACACCGAGTTTTATATGCTTCAAGTCTTATCTAGTCGTCTGTATACCAATCACAATTTCTCACAGTAAACTGAAATGTAAATATATTTAATTCAAATAAGGATGAAAATATAACTGTGTATTATGTGATACATTAATGCCAATATCCCATACTAAGCATAAACCAACAAAATTGAAAAAAAAAATTATATCATAGGTCACCTGGTTAGTTTTTTGCCAAAGAAGAATCGCCACCAACCCTCTGGTCCAGTTTTCGACATAAGAACGAAATCAGTTTGCTTTCTTAACTTTCTTCTTTGATTTCTGAAATGACAATGTTTGCCTTCCTAAATATACATGCCAAGTATATGTTAGAATAGTGTATTGTAAACATATCAAACATTTAAGAAAAAGAAAAATCAAGGATAAGAGAAAATGATACTCTTGTACACATTCAAACCTGGGAGAAGATCTTCAAATGTTACTTTAGTTTTATATGCCGAATCCAAAATGTATTGTATTTTATCTCTTTCGCCTACAATTTTTCCAAATACAACATGAAATTCAAATCAAAATCAACCATTGTAGACAATATACATGTGTTAGCAGCTTCTACGAAACCTTTCCCACATTTTAAAGAAGTTTCTAAATTAGTTTTAAATTTGTCTAATGATCTTGCACGAATATGTCCTAACATTGCTTGGAATGCAGGATGCTCAAGCTGTAATAGTTATCAAAGCAAACAAGAAATCAATCTTCTTAATTATGGGCAATGAATAACTGAATGCATGTTGTTCGAAGAGTTACTTGCAATGCTCTTGTTTCTAACTGCTGTATTTTTGTAGTCCTAACAGTTTCATCAAAGTACGCAGCTTCAGCATCATACCTGTAAGAAAATCAATAGTAAGAGAAAAACGATTCCCACATAATTATTGTTGGACTTCTTCTATCAAACCATTACTAACTTTGTTTATCAAGATTTTAGAGCTTGTTATATTCAGCGTAACATGTCACAAATTCTTAGTTAAATAAAGGTGTTGTAAGCAAGGCACTGTAAGGCATAATTCATGTTTATCCTTGGACCTTTTTACTCATACATGGTGGCCACTTACATAACATGACATGCACAGCCAAAAAAAAACAAGTATTCAAATGGACAACAAGAGAGAGTGACAGCACAAAATATGGCATTGGGTGTAGGTGATTGGTACGGATGACAATTTAAAGAAATACATGCATTCACAGTATAACTACAAATTCTAACAGCAGGGAAAAATAGACCTTTGTTAAGCATGACATAAATAAAGAGGAGGGTCCAATGTTGCTGGTCGACAAGCCAAGTCAAAGATGCCCTTGCGTGAATATATTTAGTCGTAAACTTCCATAGTAGTATGTAATGACAACGATGGAAAACACATCAACAACAAGCCCTTATGTCGACTAAAAAAATTGGAATCATGCATAAGGGTGAAAATGAAGGTTAAATGCCAAAATCCAAATAGATCAAGTTCCAAGATGAACAACGTGGCATGAATATTTTTGTCCATGCATGAGCTTGTTGGCATGAACAAATGAGGCTGACATAAGGAAATATGCACACAAAGATACACAGTAGCACTAAGAGCGTACAAGCTGGCATGTGAAAAAAAAATGTTCAACTAAAAAAAGACGAAGAAGGTGCAACGTGAATGTGACAACATGCATAACTCAATGTTTCACCATACCTTATTCCCACAAAATATATCTATAACTTATGTTTATATATACCTATATATGTATATAGAAATGCAGACTTTCCACATTTGTACGCGAGTATTCCATTCATAAGCATGAAAACAAGAACGGAATTTGTAGGACTTCTCCGTTTGTAACCTCATAAAATGTACACTACTTCTTAGACGCATAGATAATGTAAACACAAACACTTAAACCTTTGCCTTAAGATTATACACGACTAGGCTGTCTTTAAATGGGCGTGTGTGAGAGACTCCAAAACGAACACATGTGAAAAGAGGAATGCAGACCTTACCCAATTTAATTCCATGCTTTTAAACTCGTTACAACCTTAAACAGTACAGACCCAACTGTCAAACAAACCCCGGAATTTACTAATTAATAAGAAGCAGGTTCCTACATGAAATGGGAGCACAAACAACAAGGCAGCACTACAATTTTACTAAGTAAATATACTTGGTGTTTATTTTAAATTATGAATGTAATATATGAATCTTTAGATGAGTCAAGTGTACCATGCATATGAAAACAAGTTTATGTATATTTCGGCTTATTATAGACAAAGGTACATATATTACTTTTTAACTATGCATCATATTCATTTGCTAAGTAATATACACAAAATGATATGCACCATTCAACAGAAATTTGCAACATGCAAGATTTAAATGTGTTCAATTCCTCTACCCATATTTCCTTTGTTTTCCCTGCCAAATTCATCTTAACCATCAACTTTTGTGTATTTGATTATCATTATAATAGCATGGTGGAGCCTACTCAACAATTGAATCACATAATGTGTAGTTGAGATTTAATTAGCCATGTAGAGCAACGGAAACGGAAACGGATATTGAGAAATTGAGCAGTTCTAATGAATCTTATGTAAATCAAGTACAACCAATCTGTACTCTACCTTACTGAATATTAATAGCACTAGGTGCTGACTATATATGATTGAAAGAGTAAACTATATTCCTTTTATATATTCATTAATTCAATATTAGGTATTAAGGCGAAGTAGCCACTAAAAATAAGTTTAATCGTAAGAGAACTTACGATTTGGTCAAGGATTAATCGATAGTTGCGAATTTCTGGTCTGAAAAGTCTAGGTGGCTCCAGAACTGGGCAGAGCGACGGTCAGGCGACGCGGATGTAGGGATAGTTTCAAATCCATCCAAGCAATTTGTATTGTCGATGGAACTTGCTTGGCGGTTTCATCAGGGATCTGGCCATGGAGTTTAACAGAGTACGTAGGTCGGCGCTGCTAGTCAGGTTGGCAGTAGGCACCGGCTTGGAGGAGGAATAATAAGTGACGGTTGAATGGGTGCGACAGTAAATAAATTATGAAGGTTGGTTTGGCGATGGAATATCTTTAGTTTAGATCTAGAGGCAAGTTCGATGAATTGGGGATTTTGACAGTATAACAGATGCGTTGAGAAGTTAATACACGGTGACGGCAGGAATGGGTAAAAATTCACCGATGGAGCCAAAAAATTTGATTCGAGGGAGGTTTCTGGAAATCGTGACAGCGTTCTATTGTTCAGAACTCAAAACAAAGAAAAAATGCATGTTAGTATTATATTGTTCAGGATACATTTAAAACTATAAATTTTGCAAATCAATATTTATGGTTTTCATGTATTGAATTATTTCAATACTTCTAATTTTCTGAATATTTTACAAAATTTTAATCTTTTTACCTTTTAATATTATGAAAATTTCAAAAAATTTGTTTTTAATTTTATGAATACTTTTAAGTTTACTTTATATAAAAAATTTGAATTTTAAATTATTTGAATCATTATATATTAAATTTTCTAAAATTCCAATAGAAAATTAAACGGCTTAAGATTTTAATTTCTAAATTTAGAATTATATGAATATTTCAAAATTTGTTTATAAACGTAATTTAGAAGAAAAAAATTATCATCAAATATTGAATATCAAGCATAATATTTAAAAAACTGAATATCAAGTATAATTATTGAATATTAAATGTAACCAATGCATACTATATATATTTACAAATTATTAACCATTAATTATAATAATTTATTAAATTCAAAAAATAGTTATTGGTCATAGGTAATACTTAGTAAATATGAATTATTTATTAATAGTCGTTGGTAATGAATTTTAAATAAGTACTTATCTAGTTTTTTATTCATAAACTATTAGTTCTGAACAACCATTTTGAATTATTATTCTTTATTAATTTTAATTATTATATTTATAAATAATTATTTAATATTTCAAATTAATTATTATTTTTTAGTAGCCAAAATTGATATTAGTTGCCAAAATTATATTTATTAAAACTTCTGAAATACCAAATAAAATATTACTTATTAATAATAATAATTATTTAACTTTCACTTATTTCCACATAGATATAATTGATTAATAATTATTAAAAGCTTAAAATGTATGCTACTAATTATTGATTAATAAGAAGTTAACTACATTAACTATTAAAAATAAATTACTACTTGTAAAATATTAATTATTTAATAATAATTAATAAATATTATTGATTCCTAAGTTTATTATTAATTATTAATCATTATTAAATATTAATATAATTAGTTATTAAATATAGATATTATAAACATGAAGTTTGTAATAGGCATCTATTACAACTAACAAAACGAAAAGTTGTTAAAAATATGCTTACTACAACTTTAGGGAATTGACAGTTGTAAAAAACATTTATTACAACGGTGTTTTTACCACCGTTGTAAAATTAAAGTTGTAATATGGTGTTTTTGTTGTAGTGGCCTATTTCCATCAGATCTGCTCATGATATTGTTGTAATGGGATTAACATCTATCAGATCTGATTGTAAAAATTGTCAAAACTTGTGAACTGTAAATTGTGGTTGTGCATAATATTAATTGTAGGATTCTTAAATTTGTTTACACATATTCCTACAGTTATGTTGTAAAGTATATTGCAATTGTTGTATAGATCTGGAAATCAGTCTCATTAAACACCATTTAGATGTTACATTCTAGATCTCTAGTTCAGTGTTGAATAATAAAGTATGTGAATTTGGAGAAAAAGATACGATTGGTAAGTTATGTAATTGTAAAATGCCTTTTTGTATTCAATGTTGTTGGGTTTTGGCTTAATTGTTGTAAATATATCGTCTCCCCTCTTTTTCAATAGAAGGCATTATTTTGAAATCACAAGAGATATGATAAAAAGATTTAAAAAGGGAAAAGTGGTGCAAATGTACGTATAAATATATATACATATTTGTGCATAATTTTCATCAACTATTCCAAATTATACATTAATATATATTTCTTGTGGTTTGGAAATATGTCAATTCCACTAATTAGGCATAATTTACAGTAACCATAACTAACGGTCTTTTTGTAAGACTTGGAACCTTTTGGCAAGATTGAATGCAAAAAGGAATGTTTAGTTATTCATTGAACCAAATCATTAAATTTAAAAGAATAATAAAAATAAAAACTACTTTGACCGCATTAAAACATAAAATATATAAATATTATCCGTCCAAAGCAGCGTAAAATGATAAAAATATATATTGTGTCAAATGTTTGAATGTTTGGATAAGATTCAATTATGGAATTATATGTAAATATAATTTATATTGAATTAGGGTGCTACTATTCACACCCCGATTTACACTTCTGGCCACCAAAACTAAAAGCACCCCAAATATTTTAAATTTCCCCTACTGGCCACCGTCTAAATTAATAACCTAAAAATGGAGAGGCCACCAACACCTTCCTCTACACGAACGCTTCCTTCTTCACTTACATCACGCGTTTATGTCTTTTGAGTCATTTGATCGAACATCTTGCATCATATTATCACAACATCATGTTTATCTACCAATTTATCATCATTCAAATACTCCATCTATCAAACGACTAAAAAGAGAGTTAATGTATCAATTTGTAAAAGAAGACACGTAATTTATACAGATAAAAACCCTACAAGTCAAAACTTACATTGTCATTCTCTATTGCAACATCGTCAAATTTAATGTTCTCTAAACGTGAAATTTCCAACGGAGCAGAAGAAATATCCTAAAACGCAATGGAAAACCTTAACTATTAAAAAAACCCTAACAACATGTCCTATAACATAATATAAATTAAGCAATAAAAATCAAGCAATTCTAACCACTTTTTAATCTTCATCTTCCATCTTTATTAGGCACAAAAGAATATATGCTTATGTTAGGGTTTAGGGTTTAAAATTGTAGAAAAGTATGTGTTTTCCTTAGGAAAAGTACAATAGTGAATAACCGAGTGAAAGAATAATATATGGAGGCCATAAGAATATAAAAAATAATCATTTGTGTTAAATTTAGAAAGGTGGCCGGAGGTGTGAACCGGGGTGTAAATAATAGCACCCTTGAATTAATATATTTGTGGTGACCATTTGTAGCAATCAATATAATTAATTGTTATAAATAGGACTGCAAATCAATGGGTAACAATTGTAACCAAGGTTGATTGGGGAAAGTAAATATAATAGGATAATGGTTACAATTCCTAAATTAATTAGGATTAATGTTGTACACCCCAATTAGGAAATTTAAATTATAACTGCATTTAGACACGAGGTTAAGCTTAACTTGTGGTAGATGTCTGCCCAGAACCGACCGTCAAATACAACATCCACAGGTAGTCAGCTTAATGTGAGGGGTCTAATGCGTAAATATAAATGTACTAAGGCACGAGTTTATGTTCAACTTGTGGTAGAAGTCTGCCCAGAACCGACCGGCAAATCCAGCACCCACAAGTAGTCAACTTAATGTAAGAGGCCTGGTACACACACACACACATACAACAACCAATGAATAAATAAATAAATAAGAATAGTGATTGTCGGTTGGGGTACAACAAACAGATATTTTGGGACTGATAAAATAAGGATATCCAGAGTTAAGGGTTGCCTTAGGAAAATACTTCTGTTATGGTCATAAATGGCAATAAACTTATGGATTAAGAAAGGGCTAATGGACATCGATTGTTGTTTAAATACTAAGTCCAACTAGGGAAGGTAATTAAATATATCCTAGGATAAGGAGACATAACTTTCCTATTTATACTAGTTAACGTAGAATTTATAATTTAAATTTTAGAGTTGGACTTAGTAGGTTAATGATGTAAAATATTATTAACTATACGAACCCGTGAGGATAATAAATCGTGTGTGTATAACATTTCCATGTAGAGGGACTAAACGGGAATGAGTTAATAACGTTGAACACTTTATCCCAAATAGAGAAAGTATTAATGCTTAATGGGATACGAACCTAATAACCTTCGCGTATAGTCCGCTTCCTGGGTCTTAAGCGGCTGGGGTTGAAGAGCCCACCTGGGGATAGGTTTTTCAGTTTATGGGTCTTAAATGGCAGGTGTGTGTAGGCCTACCCAAACCTGGAAACTAAAAAGTCATATATGGCTACCTATCCTACAGGAAGTAATAAGTAACTAAGAGGGTTATTTAATAAAGTCAGCTAAATGGTTTGACGAGCGATAAAGTACCATCTCTCACCTTACGTGGGTAAGGGTGTATGCGTGAATAACGGAAGCCTTAACTAGTAGGGCCCATAGCTAGTGCCCTCTAGTTTATGTTAATGTTAATAAATCTTCGAGGAATAATAAGTGACTAATAAGTCCTCCTAGGGACTTAAGAGATCAAGAATAATCCACCCTATCTATCATTTGTAGTGATTCATTAAATAATAAGGGATGAGTGAATGAAAGTATATATTGAAACTCCGTAACTAGGGGTACGACCTCGATTAGATAACCGGTCATGCTCTGGTATAAAGGCTTCACAAAAATGTGCGTAAACGTCATATCTTGGTATTATACTTTGGGGTTACTACTTTGAAAAAGGTAGTAAAGTCGTGTGTAAACGTTTACAAGGTTAGGCTAGAATCGCTAACCTTGGTAGGCATACAACTTGGGTTGAACCAAACAGGATACATCTGTATATTATAATATGTGTTGTATATTTCCTATTCACCAGAATCTTTTTGTTCTGAACCCCCATACTCATTACAACCACCCAGGTTTTCTAGAGAAGGTCTGGTTCTCACAGGTGTTTAAGTTGGCTTTCGGTTTTCGTTCTCGGTATTGGCAAAGTGACTTACTTTGAAAAAGGTAGTTACTCTGATTATGCTCATGTTCATTTATTACAGGTACCAGATTTACAGGCTCCATGCTTGGATGTGTTTGAGTTTCGATTTTTATCAAAATTTAAGGACAGAAAAGTGTGGGGTGTTACATTTGGTATCAGAGCTTAAGTTAACAGATCAGAGGAAATAGTTAAATTTGGACTCGTGAGAGAATGTAATTCTATTTTCTTTCCTGTTTTTCTTTGTCTTTCTTACTCGACTTTAATTTGTTTCGAAGATGAAATTGGTCGTGGGCCTAATTATATAAAATGGGTTTTAAGCGACTAAGAGTTGAAATATGTTGAGTTCGGGTTTCTAGCCAATTTTGTCTTACCTCACAGTATGTTGGCGATCTCGTCGTGAAGAGCATGAGGACGACATATGGTGATTCGAGCTTGGAGACTGGAATAGTAATATATATAATAATAATCTAGCTACAACCGAGATAGTCACTGTTTTTTGTTCTTGTAGTTCCAATTAAGACCATTGCTCGATCCAAAATTGGAAAATTTCACGTTAGTATGTCATATCTATTTCGGAAATATAATTACGAGGTATATCCATTCGTTACTTCATTGAATTTTTGAATCTACCTTTAATAAAATATTCATTTGAGTTCTTGGCCTTGTATTTAAAGAAATTATTTGGAAAAACAAATATGATTTTTGAAGGTTTTGAAATACGGTTTCGGAAGATGGTTTTATAAAGGTCTAGTTTTAAAAAGATATAGTTTTTAGAATTTTAATCTATTCGTGTTCCAAAATTTTAGGGCTATTGTGCAATTCTAATAAATATAATCCGATTGGTAGGAAAGAGGAAATTAGAAATGACAAGGAATATGTCACTAAATTTAAGAACAATAAATATCCATTCCTTGTGATTTTTAGTATCCCTCTTCCTATATATATTGGATAATTTATTGAAATTTTCATAATTAATCCTTCAGATTTTAAAGCTCCAACATTTTTGAACACGAAAAGGTTTATCTGTTTGTAAACTAAAATGAAATATAAATAATAATAATAAAATGGATTTACAAATATGAAGCCGTTAGTTTATAATAAATACCATTTTTGAGAATTTTTATTTTTTTTCTTTGAAAAGGCTAAGAAATTCTTTCATCCTTATTTTTGGGGTAATTGGTTTCGTGAATTGTTTAGTTTTATATCAGCTAGTAAGGGGAAAATTCATTTTAAGTTTTTATTTTGGATTTCTAGTTGATTTCCTGTTTTAAGTCTGTTCATTGTGTAGTTGTAGCATCGTTGTTGGGACTAGATATATATCCTTCGAGTTGGTTTAGAGTTTAACTACAATCTTTAAATACCGCGGTGATGAGGATAATTATTTTTCGGATCGCGTCAAGTCTTAAAAGTTAACGCAGGACGATTAATATTTTAATCCGGCCTAATAAGGTCATGTTTAATCTTTGTCCAAATCCATTTAATAGTTGACTGTTTAGCGTTATGCAAGAATGGTCAACTAGTCGATGAGTTTTGATACAACTTGGACCTAGGGCTCGATCATAAAAGTTACGTTCAAATTACCCCTTTAACTTCTTCTTTCGTCCTTCCTTCCTCATCTAGCCGAACCATATATCTGTACATCTTCTCTTTCGTTGTCATCGTCTCGCTTCCTCCTATTCACACTTGTTTGCGCATTAGATCTTGCCTAACTAATACTCCAAGATCTAATTTCTTCTCTCTGACCATTTCTTAGTTCATAACAACTACTTGCATTACCTGATCTTTCTTATATCATTTATGTCTCTTCCTTAGGCAAGAGATCATTCAGTCGGATCGGGATAAGCAAAAAAGTATCACCGCTTTAGGGCTAAGAAAATTTGTCAAGGTAGACTTGAACAGGTCAGTTGCTTCGAGATCTTAAAATATGGTCTGTTGTTTGTGCTGCATCCGCTTTTGCTATACCTTGTTTTAATAGGTTCTTTTGAAGGTGATCGTCATTTCAAAGATGAAGAATAAGCTATCTTGGACAGCTTTTCTGAGGATAATCTCGATGAGATTTTAGAGGAATCCGTATTTTACACGGATTTATATGGTCTTTTGTTTGACCAGCTTTGGAGATTTTATAGAAAATCTTTTTTTTCTTCTTAATATCAGTTCTTGAGTTCGGGAATCTATGTTTAAACTGCTCATGTAGACATGTGACCCATTTATCACATCGTTTTATAAATGGGAAGTTATGGCTAGATTTATCTCATGGTGCGGAAATTTATTTTTTGCTTAATCGATGGCGTAACCATCATTTAGTGCCACATCATATTTAATTCAGCTTGTTGTTCTTGTGTGTTGTCTCATGAAGTTACTTTTCATAATTTCACCTATCCATTTTGTCTTAAGATAATATTCGGTGGCTTTCCATAAGAAACAGTTTTTTGTTAGGTTTCTTTTCTCATTGCAAATTCTCTCTTAGAAGAGATGGTGATGTGGGAACCTCAAACAACACCAACAATGTTTGTAACACGGGATTGAGCATTTTGCTACCAGGGTATGGTTAATTAAATATCATAAAAATTGGTTTGAGTTCCAGCCGCGTGGCAAAACATCTCGTTGTTTATAGCCATTGTTTTGGAAGTTTCAGTGTTGTTGTTTTGTCATCATCTTTGTTATTTTCCATTTTCAGCATTGGGTTCTTGGCTTGGTGGTGATTCGTGCTTGTAACTGTTAGTATTGTTTGAATCGGAAGATTTAGGTTAATCAGATTTCTATGATTGGATATATTTATGTCATTCATGCATGCCTATCTGAATGAAATCTCATTTTTCTTATCTAATCTAGCAGTTGTCCTAGAGCTAGAAAGGACAGAATTCTGTGTTGAATAAACTTTAGTAAAGGACTGGTTCCATGTCACTGGTATATAAATAAATAAATCATCGTTAAAGCTAAAATTTGTTTTGGTCTTTTGTGTGTAGTTTCAGTTTTCGTATTTTTGGCGTGACTGACTTCCTTTTTTGCCAACATGTGACTTGAATCGTTTAAGTTTCCGCAAAATACATTTTTAAAGCTTTTGGAAAAGTTGTTTGAAAAAAAAACTTTTTACCTTTTTTAATTTTTAACTGATTTACTTTCTTTTATTTCGGTTTGTGCGAAAACGCAAAATTTGGATATGGCAAATTGTGCATATTTAAACATCTACTTTACACAAACGTAGATGATTTGAATGGCGCAAAGTGCACGTTACCAAAATTTTGATTTTCATATGAATCTCATATGGAAAGTAAAGCGATATTAAAAAGGAAATTTCAAAATAAACACAAGAAATTTTTAAACGAAAATTTATTTTTATGAAAAATTCCGATTTTTGGTCACATAAACAGCGTAAGGAAGATTTTTGGATGCTTTGTTTGCGCGTTTTAGCGATATAATAGGACTGGTGATACGATAAAAACATTAACGATAACAAGGAAAATGCTATTTTAGCCTTGTAACATTGTTTCCATACCTAGTCAACGATGCACGCGAGCTATTAATTAACTCGTTTTACATTTTAAAGCTTGTTTTAAGCCTCATTTACAGTCTATAGATGGAAATTTTCGGAGTATTTTGGGTAACTGAGGTGAAAATTCCACTGTAGGGCGGAAAATGTAACATTTGTAAGTAGAGGAAATGTTAAAATCCTTCGCTTCGATTTCTTTTTTCCGATTTTGGAGAAACTAAATAGGAAACAATTAGATTGTGTGACGTTTTGGATGTAGGGTTTGGATGCAAAATTGTTTGCTTCACACTTTTATTCATAATTGTGTGAAGGTAATGGATGAAAAATGATTTTCAAAATTTGCATTCATATAGAACTGCCAGTTTATTTAGGATGCTTAGCATCATGTTTTCAAAAGCGTTTCAAAAATTTATTGCATACATGTGGAGGGCCCGATTTAGAATCATCTTGCATGCATATTTTATGGTTGAAATGCATTATGTACACCATGCATATATACACATGGTTGCAAAGTGGATGTACACAAATTGGTTGTGTAGGGTAGTATAACAAAGTGTTAAAATTTCGGGATGAAATTCCTTTTAAAGGGGTAAGAATGTAATAACCCAGAATTTTGACAATAATTAGTTATTTAATTAGAATGTAACGACCCGGGTGATTTTCGGCCCCGAAAATCAACATGAATACATTTACCGTATCTTATGTCGACCTTCCAAACACCAAAAACAACGGAAAGTTTTTAGAAAGAGGTTAGAGGATGGGAAAATAAAGAAATAAAATATAGAATAGAAGAAGAAGAACTAACACAACACAAAGTCTCACATCGCAGCGGAATAAAATATAATACATAAATATCTTTATTGAAAAACTAAAAGCAATATACTTACATACATCAGAGTACAGCAGACACATCTGGACAGTTATAACAACTTGTCCTCAAATACAACACACAACGGAATATACTAGATAAAACCATATGTCTGAACTCCTCCATCACGTCTTTTGAACTTCGTAATATCCAATAACCTGAACCTGTAGAACCCGGTCTAACCCAAGCATTACAAATACCGGGACAGTCTGGTGAATCAGAGTGAGAAAAACTTGCACAGTTTTAGGGGAATCATCCAACTTGATTTTAAAGTTCAAAAATCTTTTTGGAAGAAAAAGATAATAGTAAGACCAAATCCACACATAAATACGGACGGTTTTTACCTTACTATAACCCAAAACATTTTGAAATCATATATATCATCTTATATTATAATAGTGTCTGAATACAAATAAATAGCAATCTAGCGGAACGCTAGCATCTCACGCTCCACATATATAGTATACAATCAAAACCGCGGGTGCTTATTGGAGATTGGATTCCCATTATAACAAGGTATGGAACCACCTACCGATAGTGTATCTCTTGAGGAGAATACACTAGGTTCAACAAGAATGTCTTGCAACCCGGCCACACATGACCGACCATTCATTTCGCTTGAGTGTATCGAATGTATATCACCAACGGTTGGGCTCAAACCACCGTTTCCCGAAAAGGGACAACATCGATAGATTAAAGAAGGAAATGAAATTTCTCTAGATAGGTGATTATACACCCTAATGGGAGCGACCCACATAGTCATGCTGTCTGCCCGATTTTTGTCATTTCCCGGTTGATGAGGCTTGAGGTTAGAATCGTCTTCTTGATCATTTGTCGTCATTCACTTTGAATGCCACATCGTCAGATCCATTTAATCACTAACTGACGACCTCAAAAATATACTGGGCACATTTGAAGAAATCAATGTACGTGACCATTTGGAAATACGCTGTCAGACACTCGTCCATACAAGTCATATAGGAACAGGATGAACCGAAGACATTCTCCTACCGCATCCAAAGGATCAGTAGCGAGTTTTCCTTGCAATCCGCAAAATCCCACTCACGACCGAATCACATTAGATAACCTCTGGTTGCAATCCAAAGAATACTCGACAAGTAATCCTTCCGCTTATGAAGATCCACGGTCTTCAATTGCTCCATCTTCACCAGCATCTTCAACATTACGTATTTGTTGGTCGGAGTGGTTTTCGAATATAAATTCGATTCCGGTCTTTCCATACCAACAATCGACTTGGCCAGATTTTGATAGTTGGTGTTTTAACTATCAGAATAAACAACAATCATCCATAGAGAAATAAAATGGATTCACTGGTCCAATATACAGCGTCAGTTGGCCTCTTTAGTTAAACAGTCGTTAATTTGATTTCTAAAAAATTTCGACATTTGGATTACTGCCTTTCCAATTTTTATTCGACTTATAATATGCTTGAATAGGTTTAATTCGAATTAACGAAGTAAATGATTTCGGAATTTTTCTCTAAATATAATCAGACGATACTTTCTGAAATAGAAAATGGACAATATAAGTTGAAAATCTTATTTGCATATTTTATCTTGTTATATTCATACAAGTAATGGTGCTTAACATTTGAAATTTGCGTTCAAACATATTTTTAATTCACATAAGTATAGAATTGCATAGACTTATAAATAAAACGATAATTTACAAAGTGTGACAAAGGTTATAAATTGCAAATAAATGTCATATAAACAAACTGACAAACGGAGTAGAATATCGTATGCGACGCACACGCTTTACTTGTTCATTTACAAAGGACAGTCACAACTGAATAAATTACCGTGTGCGACGCACACACTTTAGTTGTACGTTTATAAAAGATAACAAAACCTTTGGGTTTAAACAATACAGTCATATACCCTTCCTGTTGGTTAAAGATCATAGAATAGAAAATAAATTATACTCATTCACTTATTCCCAGAAAACTTATAATCCTTCGAATTATCGTTCATGATATTATTTACGGAAATACCTATTTTAATCACTTCTACTATCCTCGTTTCCAAACTAATATCATCCTAGATAATCATGAAGTCGTTACAAGTTGGGGTATTTTATTTACCTCTTAGACCTTGAGACGACGGCATTCTTATCTTCGGAATAAATAGAAGTTTATCAATGAAATCTCCAATTTCAATAATTATTCCAACACTTCAATTTACTATAACATCCCTTTTTTAACCACTTACCTTAGTTTGTTTTCAGTAAACTACATTTCATGTTTACAACATTTGTTTCTAGATCTTATCGTTAGATCTTTTCTAATCAAAATCAATTTATTGACTTCCGCTTAATTTAGAACTTGGTTTTAAAAACCTTCCTTTTTTATAGAATTACTTTTAGAATTACATCCAGAATATAACTCATAAACGCATATAACTTATTGAAAATCCTTTCAATTATAACAAGGGCTTAATACCCTATTTGACTCCATTAATCATGTTCCGGTTACCAAATCAATTCCTGGTATTAACCTTAACTCCTTTATATTAAAAAGCTTACCTTATCATTAACTATTAATGAAATAGTTAATTCCTCTTTAAAGGTTATTTTTAAAAATATGATAATTTATAAACTAATAATTGTTTTTATATAACCAATTATCGTTCCAGCAGTTGACTTAGTTATCTGAAAATTTGGTTAATTCGTTAACCAATTCCATTAGCCCCTTCTTTAAATTAAATTTATAAAATCAATTTAAAAAGAAATCTATTTAATTCAATTAACAATCTAATTAAATTAAATAATCCCATTTAATAATTAACTCAAAATGATTAATCCAAACCTTAACTCTTTGGATAATCCTTACTCATCTGCTTATAAAACTCACCAACATAAGAATTTGCTTTATATATTCAGTTTATAATTACTGGATAAAAATAATTATTGATTTCCCGTAATAATTTATTATTCAAATAATCTATACAAAATAGATTTCAAAATTAGTTTTGGTTATAAATAAATTTTTATAACCTTATCTCCATTGATTTTCCTGACTGTAAATCAACGTTTATAAAATGATTCATTTTTGGCCAACCGTCGCCAACTACTCAACCAATATCACCCATTGGTTAATAAAGAACAAATGTTAAATTTTAATTCAATGATTAACAATCATTCAATCATACTGGTTAACAGTTCATATAATATAACAATATATTTGAGGAATCCGGTTGGATTCCTCCAACCTGTCCTTCTCTGCATCAAAGTGGGTTACGATAATATATATATCACAGTAAATAGAAATAAACAGTTTAACTAATAATCATCAAAAATCAATTAATAACATCCAATCAAGCAATCGATTATTTATTTAATACGTTTATATTATCATAAATGTAACCAACAAGGTAAGTTACCTCGTTTGAAATCTAATCGATAAAATAACGATTTAATTTGATTAAATTAAACAAACGCTTAATTTAATCAGTGAATATCCAAAATATTCAGCATACAGATAAATAGTCATCCAACCATTAACCATTAGTAATCATTGCACACAAAATAAAAACCCAGTTTATATAAAATATAAACGGGGTAAACTGAGTGAGTTGAACTCACCTTGAATCTCCATTTATTGTCAAACGGTTTGTTTAACACACTTCCAACTGCGTTCAAATCCGTCCGTTCCAATTTCAAAATCTTACGTCTGTTGGATTTGGGTTCAACACTCCTTGTTTCGTCCGATTCTGAATCTGCATGCCACAGTTATGAATTTAATACGGTATTCAGTATTTAATATAATATTTATTAATACTTAAATAATACGTTAATTTCCTAATATAAACTTACATTAATCAACTTCATTTGGTACGCCCAAAATGGATTGCACGCATTATAGATTTCGGTCACACATATAAACAGTCATTCAATTATATTAATTTGATTAGGCAAAAACGAATGTGATACTTGGGCACATTATACTTATAACTTAATAATTTATGTTTAACCCCATACCTTCTGTTCAATATGTCTTCCTCCTTTCTGTTTTACTCCTTTGGAACGCTACTAGCAGACCATCGCTCACTGACGTAACAACTTCGACACTTACATGTACAGCTCAGCCAACAGAGCACCCATTCCTCCAATCGACAGCCACCCCAACTTCTTATTTCTTCTTGTCGCATGTCTATATATACTCTCCTGAGTCCGATTTTGTTCACACTTTTTTTTAAGTGTGAACAAAACACTCAGACCCTATTGGAGGAATTCAGGGGGGGGGGGTCCATATGTGACCCACCAAATTCCTCCAATAGGAGGAAAGTGTTTGTGTGAACAAAATCCTATTCTACTCTCCTTCCCAAACATTTTCCTGCTTCCCAATACTCATGAACGCGTTGCTCACATTATATTTTGCTCCCAAACCTTGCTCAAGTTTCCACACAATACATTGTTCATCGTCCTTAAAATTCACACCTGCTTCTTCTCTTTCCCTTGTACCAATACGCTCCATCGTTGCTTCCTTTGTCTCTCCTACAGCTTGCTTCTATTAACTTAAACACCATCTCCATGCGTACCATAGAACCGCGCTACTGACTCACAAACTCATCGACCTACCCCCTTGGACAGAGCCCCGACCTCGTCTGCTCCTTTCATCATCTTCTTCTTGTTTCAGTCCACAAACCCCTCCTCACTGTTGTTTGACTACCTCACCAACTCCATTTCGTGACTTTATACTCCCGTCCAGGAAACAACAATTCCACTTCACTGCAATATACCATTTTATAATTCGCATGCAAAGTTCAACCCTTTATATGCCATATATGGTTTTGTTCTCCCCTGGATACTTCCTGTTTCCGACCAACGGAACTCCAGCAGACCAACACCGGACTACTCCTTATTTTCCTCACTACTCATGCTATCTTAATTATTTTGTTTTCCCTTTTGAAAACCACATTTCCCCTTCATTCTCTCCAGAACGTCACTTTCACCATTCTACTATTTTGTACCTTGCTTTGCCAACTGTTGTTGCCCAGATTAGAAGGAATAAACGCAGCGCTATACCACTCTTTTCCCTACGACTACTGTTCAGAACTTACCCCATATTTATATAATTCCGGTTTGTATACATAGTATATATAATATACTTTTACTGCCTCATCCTTTGAACACTATTCTTCACGTCAATCTCATATTTCGAAAGCCTGCTACAATCTTCACGTCAGAAGCTTCCAATCCATACACTCTACTCCTCTCATTTCTGCTCTCGCCGGACTGGAGCTCCGATTTCCTGAACACCGTCTGCACAGACTCCGTCCTTGCTGCTCCCTTCCGTCCACCGAGATTCGCCTTCAACCGTGCCAGACCCCGTCGATATCGTAGCTTCGGCTGTGACCAAATCCATGCGGCTGCTGACTAAAGAGCATGGTATGATGTAAACACACCCAGACTTCCATGCTTCGAAAGTGAAGCTTCTTTGTTCTCGAATTGGAAGCCGCGTTACTCTTTCTTTCTTTAAATGGAGTGTTAAGCTTTTTTTTTTGGATATTAGCTTGCCATTATTTTATATGTGGTTTCGTTTTCCTGAACTGAGGAGGAAAAATATGGGGAGTATTGGTTTTGTTTTTGAATGAAGAAAGAAATGGAGACATAAGCTGTTATTTATAGGGGTAGAGGTGTGGAGAGCACGCTACTACAAAATCATATTTTATTTTGGTACCTTGATTGGCACGTTTCACATATTACGAGGCATGTCATTTTCACTTTAGAGATTGTAAGGATAGCTGTAAGGTCTTAAGCATGGCATGCATGAGGTCTCAGAATATAGTGTATGGTCTCGCATGCGTTTTCATTTCATGTTACAGAATGGGTTTGGTGAAAAGAAAAGATTGAATATGAAAGGAAATAACAAGGCATAGTCTCTCCTTTTCGAAACACTTTGTGTGCGCCAAAATTAAGAGGGACGAAATAACTTGATATATAGGGTGAGGCATGATTTTATTAAATTTATGGGGTGTACGTTTTATATTTTATGCTACACGTTCTTTTTATCTGATTCTTTAATCATACCATTAATTTCCGTTAATCGTTTTTTTTGTATTGAAATACACACATTTCAAACAGAATAAAAATTGACGTACCGCTACGTCTTAATGTTACGGTCCTAATGAAATTAATTTCATCAAAAACGGACTCCGTTTGCACAACGACGATATTTTTAACTTATCGGTTCACTTCTAAATATCGCCTACAGATAAAACAACTTTGATTGGCTCCAAACCGGACATATAGCAATATTTAATTATACGCATTCCAATAAAACTTGTTTTGTTGAAAACAGAGATCGTTTTAATTATATTATAAATTTATATATATTTGAACTTCATTTAATAAAATAGATTCGATATATAATCCATTATATCTTCAATACATATAAAATGGATTTAAATATTTCAATTTAAATGGCACGAAAATCTGGGACGTTACATAGAATATCAAAAATAGGAATTTCTGAAGAAGAAGGAATTTGACCACGAAACTTTAACCGATGCATTCATCTCGGAATTCTGGTCAACTTTCATGTTTGAAGTTTCGCAAATGAAGTCCGTATGAAAAAGTTACGAGCAAAATACGAAAAACGGATGAAAGTAAATAAACATAATAATTAATATATATGTTTCCCTCTTTGACCAGTCCTCATTGGGCAAACGGGCCAGAGGGCGGTCAACCGCCACTAGGGACGGTGTCGACCGCTTCGGGCCTGTAGTGCCCAATGACGGCTAGGTTTTGAGGGGCAAATTCGTTATATTTTATAATACGAATGGATGGATGTTAATTTAAATAATTCTAATGGTCCTAGGCCATTTCCACTCCTATAAATAAAAGGGTAAGGCCTCATTCTTTTCAACACAAATATGTGGGCAGCAGCGAAGCTCTGCCGTTTTTTATTCTTCCTCAATCCTAATTTCTTAATTAAAAATATATTCTTTTATGACGAATCAAATCCAAATCACATAGGATTGAGGAGATTATCAGATCCAAGAAAAAAGAATGCGAATTGATGCTCCAAATCAGGTTATCCCCTCTCTTCCTATTTTTTTTTACATATCTACAGATCTGAAATTATCCCCTTCTCAGAATGTGTAGACTTATAAGAAATTGGGAATTGTAGGCCTAAAGGGTTTAAAATTTGGATTTGGATGCTTGCAGTTGAGTGAGAAATTTATATTTACATTTATAAAAACGTATTTATCTCATTTGTAATAGATCTCAAAATTGATGCCTATTTCCATTAGATCTGGTCATGATATTGGTGTAATGGGATTAGCACCTATCAGATCTGATTGTAAAAATTGTCAAAACTTGTGAATTGTGGTTATGCATAATATTAATTGTAATATTCTTAAATTTGTTTACACATATTTCTATAGTTATGTTGTAAAATATGTGGTGTTGTTGTAAAGCATTGTAGATCTTGGAATCAGCCCCGTCAAACACCATTCAGATGTAGTTACATTCCAGATATCTAGTTCAGTGTTGAATAATAAAGCATGTGAATTTGGATAAGAAGATACGATTGGTCAATTATGTAACTGTAATATGCTTGTTTGTATACCATGTTGTTGGGTTTTGGCTTAGTTGTTGTAAATATGTTGTTTTCCCTTTTTTTGAATAAAAAGACATTATTTTGAAATCACAAGAGATATGATAAAAAGATTTAAAAAGGGAAAAGTGGTGCAAATGTACGTATAAATATAAATATACATATACATATTTGTGCATAATTTACATCAACTATTCCAAATTACACATTAATATATATATATATATATATCTTTTGATTTGGAAATATGCCAATTCCACTAATTAGGCATAATTTACAGTAACCATAACTAATGTTCTTTTTGTAAAACTTGGAACATTTTGGCAAGATTGAATGCAAAAAGGAATGTTTGCTTATTGATTAAACCAAATCATTAAATTTAAAAGAATAATAATAAAATAATAATAAAAATAATAATAACTACGCTGAACGCACAAAAACATAAAATATGAATATATAAATATTATTTGTCCAAATAAGTGTAAAACGATAAAAATATACATTATGTTGAACGTTTGGATAAGGTTCAATTATGGAATTATATGTAAATGTAATCCATATTGAATTAACATATTTCTGGTAACCATTTGTAGCAATCAATATAATTAATTGCAATAAATAGGACTGCAAATCAATAAATAACAATTGTAACCAAGGTTGATTGGGAAAAGTAAATACAATAGGATAACTAATTCCTAAATTAATTAGGATTAATGTTGTACGTTCCAATTAGGAAATTTAAATTATAACCACATTTAGACATGAGGTTAAGCTTAACCTAAGGTAGAAGTCTACCTGGAACCGACCTACAAATCCATCATTCACAGGTAGTCAGTTTAATGTGAGGGGTCTAATGCATAAATATAAATGTACTAAGGCATGAGGTTAAGTTTAGCTTGTGGTAGAAGTTTGCTCGGAACCGACTGGCAAATGCAGCATCCATAAGTAGTCAACTTTATATGAGAGGCCTGGTGCATATATATATATATATATATATGTGTGTGTGTGTGTGTGTGTGTGTGTGTGTGCGTGTGCGTGCGTGTGTATATCTATATATATATATATACACACAACAGCCAACGAATAAATAAATAAGAATAGTAATTGTCTGTTGGGATACAACAAATAAATATTTCCGGACTGATAAAATAAGGATATCCAGAGTTAAGGGATGCATTAGGAAAATATAACTGTTATGGTCATAAATGACAATAAACTTATGGACAAGAAAATGGGGCTAATGGGTATCGATTGTTGTTTAAATACTAAGTCCAATTAGGGAAGGTGATTAAATATATCCTAGGATAAGGAGACATAACTTTCCTATTTATACTAGTTAACATAGAATCTATAATTTAAATTTTAGAGTTGGACTTAGTAGGTTAGTAATGTAAAATATTATTAACAATACAAACCCATGACGATAATAAATCGTGCGTGTATAGCATTTCCGTGTAGAGGGATTAAACGAGAATAAGTAAATAACATAGACCACTTTATCCCAAATAGAGAAAAGTATTAATGCTTAATGGGGTACAAACCTAATAACTTTCGCGTATAATCTGCTTTCTGGGTCTTAAGCGGCTTGGGTTGAATAACCTACCTGGGAATAGGTCTTTCAGACTACAAGAACTCTTCACATAGAAATCAGCTAAAAAGTGATTTCTCGGTTTTTGGGGGCGATGTTGATGTCAGTGATGTCTAAAGTGCCAAATTTTTTACATCGGTTAAAAAACGATGTTGGAGCTGCAGTAAGACATCATAATATAATTAATAAACGATGTATTAAGCCCTTTTTTTTGTTTATTTGCATGAACTGAATGTTGATAATGGTTTATTATAAGTCTTGTATGACTTTAAACATATCATGTAAGTAGTACAAAATGACTAATACATCGTTTATGGTGGGAATAAATGTTGTTATACATACATACATACACACGCACCATATCATTTATTTATAAAAGAAGTGATGTCTATACACCAAACAGATATCAGTTCATTTTCAGTGAAATGATGTTTGTGTCGTTTAGACATCATTTCCCTTTAAAGGAGGGATGTCTTTGTTCTGTTTATACACTGTTTTTGTTCTACATAACCGATGTCAAATATAATTTTAAACATCAATATTTTTCCTGATATGATATATGACCTACCATAAAAATGCAATACCGATACCAAAAACAAAAATGCAATACCAATACCAAAAATTCAATATTGGCCACAAACATTAAACAAAAAATATTCTAATATTCCATAAAACCATCCACCACAAACAGTAAACAGCATAAGTTCTTACATTCAATAAAAACATCCACCACAAACATTAAACAAGAACATGTTTTTGTTCTACATTAAATTCCAGTCAGATTTCCATTAAACAAGATTTATAAGTGTTCTTCAACAAAACCAAGCGCCTCATTACGCACCTCCTCCAACTGTTCCACACTGTAAGAATTTAGATTCTTCACGCTCCACTGGAAAGTTGATTAACGGCTCAGTATGTACTTTATATACCTACTAGAATCAAGTGCAAAAGTTCGACGTCGCGCACAGTATGGCAAAACCATTCAGATTTCAATGATACAGTATGGCAAAACCATTGAAATTTCAATGATAACAATATGGCAAAACCATTCAGATTTTTGATTTGAATGCCAGACTATGTGATACATATGTGATGCATATCACTACGAGTTCACAGTATATTAATTCAAAACAGAATGTATTTTACTAAAATATCATAAGTATTGTTTCGGTAAGGATGTATAAATTGCTCTGTTTAAATTTAAAAAATGATACTAATACCCAAACTTAATATCCTAATACCCAAACTTAATACTAACATCATTTCGACTTGATTACTTGTGACATGATAGAAACTATCCTCCATGCAGTTATTCGATGAAATTTAAGGGCAAGCATCATTTCTTTTTTCTGGGAGTAATCAGGTTTTTCAATGCAATACAATTGAAACTGGATTTAAATCATGGATATTAAATATTTTCTCTTGTATGGTAAATTTTCCAATATGCTTAAGTTATTGCTTATCAGTTAAGAAGGTAAAAGAGTCCATTTTTCTTATTATAGTAATAATTTCTGTATTTGAAATTGCTTTTGATATTAGAGCTACTGCATCTAAATTAAGAACTTATATTTCCCTCTGGTAACTTATACCATCTTTATTTTGGTTCGCAAACAATATAATTTAATTGTAAATTCAAGCAAACAATTTTGATATTCCTTGTTTTAGAATGAATTGAATATTTCCCTTAAATCGAAAGATTTTATGATGATTATTATTATTTATAGAATTGATTCAAATGTTTGAATCACTATATCACTGAACATAATGACATTCAGATTGAGTTGAATTAGAACTTGAGAATCATATTGAAATTTTGAGGGGTAAACATGTACCGGGACATCCCAAGAGTTCAATACTTAGAAGATAAGATACGATCCATCGTCGACGTCATTTCGAATTGATTCACCAAAATAGTAACATCCAACACAAAACTTTTAGGAAACTTAAAGTTAAATAAAATCCTATAGTGGTTTTTCGGATATGGGACTAATATCCTTTCAACACTATCCACAGCACCCCAATGATAGTAAATCATAATAGTGTATTTTTGCACTTGATTATACTAGCATGAAGCAAGCAAGCATGAAATAAACATAAAGTTATCAAAGTTGCATGTCAAATATATAATGCTCACAGTATTCAAACGCATGCTTTCCAAACAAATTTGCAAACTAATTACTTATCTAAACAATATATGTTTACCTTTTTAAGAAAAGTAAATTCCTTATCCTCAACGATTTCTTTCATGTAGAGCATCACCACGTAACCGCATTCATGGCTACCAGGCTATTTTGGACATCCCTATTCCAATAAAGTAATGACATATATATCAGCTGCCAAATTAATTAAACATTAATTTAAGTATTCTATAGCTAGAGAAAAGTACTAACAGTGAGATTCTTTACTTTAGGTATTTTATTGCCCTTGCCTATTTGGGAATTGAAATGGTTAACTGCTCTGCAAATTATATAGAAATACTTCATCGTGTCAAACTCAAAAAAGCATCGATGATGGAAAAAAATCAGTTAGGAAAAATTATTTCGTTGATGCTTTTTCTAAAGTAAAAAAACAACCCAGAACAGACAATAGATTGAGAATATAAATATCACCATCCTATATTATACTCAAAATCCAGTGCATGCTGTTATCATAAAAAATATTCTAAAGTCAAAATAATACATATTCACACCAATGTTTGTATGCCAAAATTTGTATACATATAGGTTTCATCAAACGCTTACGAGCTATTATTCGGTATGAAATATATGCGATCACGGTGGTCTCCCAGCCTTTGCACAACGTAAGGTTCAAAATCTCCATCGAGTTCAACCGTCTGTCCAGGATGAAAAAAAACAAATGTGTCCAAATCATTTGCCTCGCGTATCTTAGTAAACAAGAATGTAGATAAATAAAATATAAACATTTAAACCGGAACATGCAAAATTGGAAAAAAAAATACTAACATCATATAGGCTGACATAACAGCTTGCCCAATCATTTCAAACTGCAATAATGCTAACACATTCTCATCAAACAAAAAATTGTCTTCTCTTCCACAAAAACCTCTGCATCACATGGAATCTGGATCGAGGCCCCACCATATTTCATCAAGGTCATTGCATGTTTATATATCAACCTCCACCTCTTTGGCACACTCTTGGGTGGTTGTTATTGAGAATAGAAGGTCTGTAATCTCTGCAACGACTCACCTGTTTTTGGTGGAGGCAACTACTTTGGCTTAATCTATAGAAAAATAATCAACCATCATACAAACATCAAACACATTTCTATTTCTTCATTTCATGCACACAGAATACACATATATTATTTAGGTAAGCACATACCGTAGTTGTGGGAAACTGATCAATTCCAC
This sequence comes from Allium sativum, assembly GCA_030737875.1. Taxonomy (NCBI): domain Eukaryota; kingdom Viridiplantae; phylum Streptophyta; class Magnoliopsida; order Asparagales; family Amaryllidaceae; genus Allium; species Allium sativum. The sequence continues at coordinate 828,614,138 of CM060913.1, forward strand.
AGGCCAGGCTACAACAGAGCCAATAGCTTGATGTACAACCTCTATTCACCAGGTATCAGCACAGGAAGCAATGCATCTGGGTTGGCACATCCATCCACTGAAACATGAAGGCAACCAAGCGACATTTCCTTCTATGTATTTTATTACTCGATTCATCTCCAATAGGGAAACAGCACCAAATGCAACCTTGGTGTCTATACTACCAATCGACAACTCAAATTTTCGTATAAGTTACGAATTATAAATAAAAGGTCAAAATAAAAGGTCTTCACATCCTTTTCTCATGGTAAGTGTATTATATAATTTTTTATTAATATAAATCTGATTATATAAATCATAAGATGAAAATTACATAAATCTAATTATTACCTTTATTTTTGGAACTAGCGGATTATCAATAGCTACACAATCATCAACATCACCGTCCAACACCAATAATTTTGCAGTTTTTGGTTTCTTTTCATCTTCATCTCCTAGTGGTTGGAAACTTGCTTTGTTAGACAAATTTGGTGACTGAAGATTGGCTCCAGCATAGATCATCACCTACATTTTTTCGATTTCCGCCATCATCTCTTGCTTTGCCGACATCAGTCCTTCTTTGCTTTCTCTAGCTCCGCTGACCTCTATCGATCTCTCGCCATTAGCTCAGACTTGGTGATTTGAAGCTTTCTCTGTCTCGGCAAATTAAAGTAAAACTTGGGAGTAACGAAGCTTCCAACTGCCCGGACCCTACCTGAATGCTTAGGAGTTTCCGGTGCAACAATTAAAACATCATTACTTCCACAAGGGCTAAACTCCCTCTTCTGTTTCTTTTCAAGCAAGGCAACCTATACACACACAAAAATAAACGAAAAACCATGTTTTAGGACGATTTTGAGAAAAAACAAAAATAAAATTATCACAGGAGGCTTACAATTTCATCTTATCCAATTCTTCATTTACTTTCATATCATCCTTTGGCTTTCGAGCCTTCTTCCATAAAACTACTTGATCAACTTCTTCACCAACCTCTAGCTTCCCCTACGTTATCTATTTAAGAAGAAGCAATATTTCAAATCCTCGAGAAAATGATGAAAATTACAATTTACTAGTTAGTTGTGTTCTTACTTCCTCTTCCTTCAACCAATGTACTCTTTTCTTGACAAGCGATGATGACATTTCCTTTTACCAACCACAACACTTAGTTTCTTATGAATTGGTTGCAACCAAAAATATAAATATGAACTTTTTTCTTTTAATTTTATTTTTATTTGTTTTGAAAATTAGTAATAAGTAATATGTAACTTAACCTTTTATGTTTTTTTAATTACCTTGAAATTGTGATCTACTTATTAATATTCATATTTATGATATACTTATGTATGCCATGGAATTTATAAAAAAAGAATTAATAAATATAAGCGTACATACCTGCCAACTAGAAGAAGTCCTCTGTGCAACAAATTTTTTTCTAACTCAACCTACCAGCAAACGCATATTGCTTCGGTGGCCTAGAAAGTGTAACACCCCTAAGTCCCACATCGTGGAAGCCTGTGTGAAGTGGGCACTTATATAGTAGATCCCATCTCTTACTAACGCCGAGGCCTTTTGAGAAACAAAACCCCAAACCTATATGGTGGCGAAGTTGGGGACAATATCTTGCGTGAACGGAGGTGCGGGTTGTTACAGTGGTATCAGAGCCAATACCCAGCTGGAATTGTGGCTCATGTGTGGACCACAGCACCTGGGTGAGGTGCTTGTGAGCCAACGGGGGTGTTGGGCTCTGTAGGTGGGGAGAATGTAACACCTCTAAGTCCCACATCGTGGAAGCCTGTGTGAAGTGGGTACTTATACAGTAGAACTCATCTCTTACTAACGCTGAGGCCTTTTGAGGAACAAAACCCCACAACTATACGGTGGCTAAGTTGGGGACAATATCTTGCGTGAACGGAGGTGCGGGCTGTTACAAAAAGCTTTTTCTTCTGTCCAATAAATGGCAGCACAAAATTACAAGTCAAACTTGTCTTAAATTTTCTCCATTTACATCCTGTAGATTTTAACACAAAATTCTCGAGCGCGGGATATATTTTGAATGTATCCTGCACAACATTTAAAATACACATCTTATACACACACACACACTAAGCTCAATATTCTTTAACTCATCACAAATTTAAAGAAAAATAAACAACCTGAACATCAAGCCATATTTTTTCTTTCAAATCACGATCTACTTTTGGCCATCTTATAATGTTTATGGGGACCATTGTTCTAGCTAACATGCCTATGTAGGACTGCAATATCTTCCGAGTATCCCCTTCGGGAACTCCAAGTACATTACAAGTAACTTTGAACTTCTTTCCCTGAGATTTTCTCACCATCACTTTGTGCATGGCACATACACTTCGTGCACCACCAGATTTCCTTTGTGTAGATTCAGTAGTAGTACTTATTGGTTGCATCGAGTTTGATGATGTAGGTTCCAATGCTTGCCCGAAGTCTAATAATGGAGGTTCCAGTTCTATCACCTTTATTTGCAATTCTTCTTCATCGGCGATTGTTTGTTCCTTAACACATCTTCGCTTTTTTCTTGTCTTTTCACTCATATTTGTTCAATCTACAAAGTTATAGGACATAATGAAGCAAATTAATTAGACAATGGCACGATGAAACAAATTAATTAGACAATCATGAAGAATCGAATTAATATAAGAATCATATATAAACAAGAAACTAAAATAAATTATTTATGGAGAATTGTCATACCAAAGGACTATGTGAACAACAATATAGAAGAAAATAGCAAATTAACTGGAAGCAGATTCTAACTAATACATAAGACATAATGTGGACTGCACTACGATATTCGCGTTTTCACCCAAATCACCTTAACATTCTGTCTTTGATTACTAGCACTAGCTTCAACGTCATCCACGAAATCATATAAAGGGATTTCAAAGCAGAATGGTGGATTTTGTGAGGAGGTGTCTCCTATACCATCTTCGTGGTACACCTCACGATAGTCTCGAGTCGTAGACTTAAGCACAACAGACTAGGTAGCATCAACTGGATGCTCGAGATAAAAAACTTGTTGGACTTGGTCAAAAGACACATATTTGTCCTTCTTGTGGCCTTGTCGACTAAAGTCCATAAGTGTAAATCCAAGTTCATCAACCTTGATACCTCTATCGTTTGCTGCCCATTTACACAAAAACAAGGGGAATTTGAATGCATGGTAATCCAACACCCATATTTCTTTGATTATCCCATAAAATGTCATACCACCTTCCATGGGACTTAAATCTTTAGCACTAGCTATTTGGATGGTCTCGGCAACTAATGGCACCCCACTGTTTTGGACAACCCTTGCATCATCTCGGTTCTTTGTGTAGCAACGGGCCCCATCATCTAGATACCCTTCATAGGTTAAAATAGAAAATGTTGGTTTGCCCGCCAACCAATGTATCGTTTCAGAAATAGCTTCATCCCTATTTTCCATTATTTCGGTACTGACCTGCAAATATAATTTCCAACACAATGTAAATACACTTCAAGTTATCATATATATTAACAACCACAACTAAGATTACACAATAGTACAACAATGAATTTTCTTTTAAGCAACAATATGATTTTTCATATTTGTACATTATCTAATGTAAACTAACATTTCTTTTGAACCAATCAGCAAACAGTTGATTATGTTCTCCCACCAACCACTGAACACTCTTTCTATTTCCTCGATAAATCCTTTCCAGTTACTCCTTATGCATCCTGAATATAATTACATAATATAAGAATTACTGTACATATATATACAAAAAATGATAATTCTTAAAGAATTAAATACTTAAACAATTATAGAATACTTACAGAATATATGGCTCAACTTCATTATTGTTAAGAAGGACATGTAGATGTGCCACATCTCGTTCTTTTTCTTCCACTAACTTTATTATTGCGGTAGATAATGGACCAAAAAGTTTTTCTTCATCCATCTGAAGGCTAGCAGTTGTACAACCGTGTTTAAGAAACTCCGTACAAAATTTAATTGATTCTTCTCTTAGATAACTTTCAGTTATACAACCTTCCAAATAAAATCGATTTCATACATAATTCTTCAATACTTTATTGAACCGTTCAAGTGGAAACATCCATATATAGAACATCGGTCCACATAAACACAACTCTCTAACCAAATGGGCTGTGAGATGTAACATTACAGTGAAAAATGAGGGAGGGAATATTTTTTCCAACTCGCATAAGGTCAATATCCCATCTGATTGCAACTTGTTCAGTTTAGACACATCTATGACTTTGTTGCACAGAGAATTGAGGAAGAAGCATAGTCTGATTATACTAACTCTAACATTCTTCAGAAGTACAGAACGTATTGAAGTTAGTAGTAACCATTGAAGGAGGGTATGAAAATCATGGGACTTCAACCCATACAACTTTAAATTAGGTAATGATATACAGTTTTTAATATTTGGTGCATGTCCACAGGGAAGTTTCACATTTGACAATGACGATAACATTTTTTTTCATTTTAGACAAAGTATAAGGGGCGGGGGTAAGTAAGTTTTCTTTTCTCCAATTACAGGAGCTAAATCAGCTCTTATACCCATTTCAGCCATATCAAGATGAGAGGCGACACTATCTTTAGTCTTAAATTTCAAATTTAATAGTGTCCCTATCAAATTATCGCACACATTTTTCTCGATGTGCATAACATTAAGACAATGACGAATATGGTGAAACTTCCAATATTCTAACTCAAAAAAAAAATGATTTCTTCTTCCATACAGATTCTACCGTATTTGACTTCTTCACCTTTTCAAGTGTTATTGCTTCCTTAACACTTGTTCTCCAGAACAGGGTGTTGGTGCGCATCCGATATCTTGTTCTCCATTGAAGGCTGCCCTTTGCCTCCTATACGGATGATTTTGATCCAAATACCGGCGATGACCTTGGTAACACATTTTCCTACTGTGACTTAAATACTTAGCTACTTTATCGTCGCCACATATTGGACAACACTTATAACCCCGATTGACGCAACCAGACAAATTTCCATAGACAAAGAAATCATTTATCATCCACATTAAAGCTGCTTCTAAAGTGAAATATTTCTTATTAAATGCATCATATACATTTGGTTCACCTTCCTCCCATAAGTTCTTCAAATCATCAATCATTGTTTAAAGATATACGTCAATATTATTACCTGGTTCATATGGCCCAGAAACTAATACCATTAGTAACATAAACTTCCTCTTCATACACAACCATGGCGGCATATTATAAATACTAACACGACCGGCCAACAGCTATACCTATCACTTAGGCCATTAGTATGTGGGTTTATACCATCTGCCGCCAATGCTAAGCGTAAGTTTCTTGGCTCACTACCAAACTCAGGCCACCTGTGATCAATATTTCTCCAAGAAAGAGAATCTGTTGGATGACGCATGTGGCTCTCTTCAATTTAGTTGTTCGCATGCCAGGTCATTAGTTTAGCAGTGCATTCAGACTTAAACAATCGTTTAAATCTGGGAATAATGGGAAAATAACACATAACTTTTGCTGGTATATTAATCCTAACTTTACCTTCCTTCCAACCTTCCAACGAGATATATGGCACTTGGGACACTCAGAGGCCTCAATATTTATACCCCTGTATAATACGCAATCATTTGGACATGCATGGAATTTTATATAATCAAGTGCTAAATTAGATAGGGTTTTCTTCGCTTCATATGTAGTACCAGGCAGCACATGATCTTTAGGTAGGAAAGAACCAACAAAAGTGATAAAATCAGTGAATGCGATGTTGCTAATCCCAAACCTACCTTTACAGTTGTACAACTTTAACATTAACTCTAACTTAGTGCACTCGCAAATAGAGGTTGTTTGGCATCAGCCACAAACGTCTTGAACTCAAATGATTCTTTATCGTAATTCCCATCATTGTAGGCTGTTTCACAAATATCAACTGTTTCCGAGGTAGGGGTCTGCTTTGTAGCAAGACTCGTACTACCAACAGATGACGTGGTATGCCTAAAAGACTCTTCCCCATGCCAAATCCGCTCAACATACCTAAACTAAACCCATTTTCATATATATGACCTCTAATTGTTTTAACCGGATTTTTTTTTTAAAATTAACACAACGTCACATGGGCATGGAATTGTCTTAGGATTTTTAGCATTTCCTTCAGCGAATATCAAGAAGTTTTCAACACCAATTTCATATTGTAAAGAATCCCTATCTTCTTTAATCCATGACTTATCCATTTCAACCCTTTACAAAACAAAAATACCAAATTCAAGTTTACCCACTTAGAATAGATATAAATTAGAAATATCAAACCAAGCTTAACCACTTACAAACCAAAAGCAATATGAACAGAAAATGCTATACAAACATAGATTTGATCGGCTTACCACTTACGAACCTAGATTTGAACTTCAAGCTTCACAAATTAGGGCTTTGATTGTGAGTGGAGAGAGCAACTTCGAAAATTAGGGTTCGATGAGGGGAAAAGAGAAAAAATTCGCTAGGGAAAAGTAAAATTTTGCTAATTTGCTTTTAATTTTAGCTCGTGAAAACTTTTCCTAAAGGCTCTAGGAGGAAATAATTTGGTTGAGGGAGGGAAACAAAATGTTATGGGAGAAATAATTTGGTTAAGGCTTGACCTGATTTTTCATTTTTTTCTAAAGTGTGTATAAGACATCACTCCTTAGATAAAACGATGTGCGACCCAATTTTTCTTTTTTTTCTAAAGCGTCTTCGCTCCTTTAATAAAACGATGTCTGAGAAACCAACAACATCAGTTTTCTTGTTGATGATATTAAAAATCATTTCTACATCGGCTTAGATTGCAAGCGATGTTAAAACTGTGATGTCTATTCTACTTTTTCTTGTAGTGAATTTAGGGGTCTTAAATGGCAGGTGTGTGTGGGCCTACCCAAACCTGGAAACAAAAAACGTCAGATATGACTACCTATCATACGGGAAGTAATAAGCGACTAAGAGGGTTATCTAATAAGGTTAGCTAGATGGTATAACGAGCAATAAAGTACCATCTCTCACGTTATGTGGGCAAGGGTATATGCGTAAATAACGAAAGCCTTAACTAGTACGACCCGTAGCTAGTGCCCTCTATTTATGTTAATAAATCTTTGAAGAATAATAAGTGACCAATAGGTCCGCCTAGGGTCTTAAAAGATCAAGAAGAATCCACCATATCTATTATTAGTAGCGAGGCATTAAATAATAAGGGATGAGTGAATGAAAGTATATATAGAAACTCCGTAACTAGGGGTACGACCTCGAATAAATATCCAGTCGTTCTCTGGTATAAAGGCTTCACAAAAATGTGTGCAAACATCCTATCTCGGTGTTATATATTGGGATTACTACTTTGAAATGTTGGATCCCGCTATATGAGTATTTTGACTATGACAACTATAAGCATATATATTCGACTAATTCTATGTTGCAGGAAGATAGTTTCGACAATCTGGCTCAAGGACACAAAACGAAGATCATTTATATGTTGTAAAGTCTATTAGCCCTAGATTCATATGTTAAAATCTTCCTTGATGATTACCCACACACATATTTTATATATATAATTTTTCTTTGAAAAATAGGCAAGGAATAGGATGATAGCAGAAAACAAACGTCTGGTCTGAAAATTTCAGATGTCTGTTTGCTGAAACAAAATGTTTTTAAATACAATATTCAGACATCTGTTTGATATATTTCAGACGTCTGAAATGCCCCCGAAATACACTATTTCCTTGCTGACTTGATTTTTAAAATAAACAGACATATGAATTTTATTTTCAGACATCTGAATTCCGAAGAGTTGCATCCTTTATGAAGAGACACAACTATTTAATCCATATCTCTTCATCAAAACTCTTCATGATCGGTTGTATCTTTTTATATATTATAAGTAGAGAATTGCTTAGATGATCTAATCACCGAATCTTATTCTAATTCTCTCTATCTTATTCAAAGCTCTTTAAGTTCAAAAAGCTATCTACTTTTATACTTGAGACTTTTAAACTTCCATATTCCTTCACGCACTTCAAGATTATCATCAAGGACAGGCTATAGGAAGGGTGTACTTAATATTCGACAATCCGTGTTATCAAGAACACAAAAGAGTCAACAATTATTCTGTATTAGTGAAGACCTCTTCAGTGGTTGAGGCAAGAAATCCCGTTCAGTGGTTCGGGTAATTGTGAACCTGTTCCTCCGGGTGAAGTGAGGGTTCTAGTGTTAGTGAAATACCAGAAGTGAGTCTGGGACTGGACGTAGGGCAGTGATCCGAACCGGTACAAATCGACTGTGTGATTTACTGCTTTCTACTCTGCTATATAGATATTATATCCTATTCTCCATACTACACGATCCTATACTGCTACATATACACTTTCAATTGGTATCAGAGCTCAGGCCATCCTATAATAACACCATTATTTGATATTTTGGAAAAATGGAGAATAATGCAAGTTATAGCTCAACAACTTTTGCCGAAGGACAATCTACTCAAAGACCACCTCTTTTCAATGGACTACACTATAACTATTGGGCTACAAGAATGAGAATTTATATGAAAGCAAGTGGTTTTAGTGCATGGAATGCTACTCAAAAGGAATTTACGGTACCCACAACTGAGTATTCAACTTGGACAACAGTTCAAAAAGAGGAGGCAAATGCAAATGCAAAAGCTATGAACATGCTATATTGTGCTCTCGACAGAAATGAATTCAATCGTGTTAGCATTTGTACATCAGCATATCAAATATGGGAAACACTCAAGACTATCCACGAAGGAACAAACAAAGTCAAGCAAACTAAAATTTCAATGCCCAAAAATCAGTTTCAAAACTTCAAGATGAAATAAAATGAAACTATCAATGAAATGTACTCAAGATTTCAAGATATTTTACATGCATTAATAGGACTTAGAGAAAAATATAGTGATTTTGACATCATTTCGAAAGTATTGAATTCTCTAATTGACGATTGGGAAAGAAAAGTACTAGCCATTGAAGAAGCAAATGACTTATCAACTATGAAACCAGAAGAGCTAATAGGTATTCTTATGTCTTATGAAGTAAATCTTCAAGCAAAAAGAGAGTTAGCTCAAGAAAAGAAAATTGTGGCTTTTCATGCTGATGAAGAAGAGTCTCAATCAGAAGACAAAGATCTAGCTTTTATTGCTATAAATTTTAAGAAATTTCTGAAATATAGGAAAGGAAAATTCAAAAAGAATACATCAAACAAACCCTCATCCTCAAAACTGGAATGTTTCAATTGTCATAAGAAGGGTCACGTAGTAAAAGACTATCCAGAAATGAAAGAAAAACAGAAAGGTTTCAACAAAAGCAAGAAAGAAAATTTCAAAAAGAAAGTTTTTTCTGTTACATGGGATGACTCAGACTCAGATTTATCAAGTAGTGAGAGTGGAAGCGAAAATGAGCAAGCAAATGTATGCTTCATGGCACAAGAATCTGAAGTAAGTGAATTATCTTATGAAGAATTAATAGATGTTAATGCTGAATTTTTAAATATTATAAAAACTCTTAAGAGAAAGCTTAAAGAAACTCGTGAAAATCAGAATAAAGCTGAATTTGAAAGAGATATATTGAAAGATGAAAAAATTAATCTGGAAGAAGAACTTGAAAAAGTTCAAAACACTCTTACAAATTCAGATAATCAACTTTCTCTTTTGAGTCAAGAAATCGAAACTCAAAAGAGAAAGAATGATGAAATAAATTCCAAAAATCACATGTTGAAATCTAAAGTAAAAGATTTAGAATTAGAAAATAAAAGTATTCAAACTAAGTTAGAAAACATTTCTAAAAATGTTTCAAATTTTAATAAGGGAAGAGAGAATTTGTCAAGAATCATAGAGAGATCTCGACCTCCTTCAAATAAAAATGGTTTAGGATTTAAAAAGGAATCAAAATTTTCTCCAAAGAACAATCCAAAGAAGAAAATTGAGTCAAAAATTAATGATAAACCAAAATTGGTTAATAAAATTAAAATATGGGTTCCAAAAACCAACAATAGTTTGATTAGAAACAAGCACAATAAATCTTTTTTGAAAACTGTACATAATAATGAGAATTATTTATGTAAAAGGGATATTAAACCCATTTGGGTTTGGCTTCCTAAGACCTAACTCTTAGGACCCTATCAAAAAGTGGGTACCAATGTTCTTATTAATATTTTTTGCAGGTCCCACTCAAAAAGAGAAAATGGATCTTAGACAGCGGATGCTCAAAACACATGACAGAAGACAAAGATATGCTTATAAATATTTCATACTTCGTTGGTGGCTCAGTTACCTTCGGAGGCAACTCAAAAGGCTACATCGTTGGCAAAGGAGATGTATATAATTATGGTATATCAAATCTACCTCTTATTACTAATGTTTCCTTAGTTAAAAAATTAAAACATAATTTAGTTAGTATTAGTCAATTATGTGACAAAGGTTTTAAGATAACTTTTTCGGAAAATAATTGTAGTATTTTTGACAAAAAACAAAATATAAATTTTAAAGGAAAAAGAGATAGAAATATTTATGTTTTAAATATGAAAGTAAATAACAATAAATAAATGTGCTTAGTTGCCAATAACAATGATTCTTGGATATGGCTTAAATGTTTTTGTCACATAAATATTAGAACTATACAAAAACTTTCAAAACATGAATTAGTAAAAGGTTTACCAAAAGTAAATTTTAAAATAAACAATATACGTGAAGATTGTCAAATTGGTAAATTAACCAAATCATCTTTTAAATCAAAAAAGGTTATTTCAACCTTACAACCATTAGAATTACTATATATGGACTTGTTTGGTCGCACTCAAATTCAACATCACCTTCACAACCGAAAAATCATCCGATTCTCCTAAACTAACTACACCAACTCCAATGAATGAACCACATTATCACTGGGAAAATTATCATACAGGATATACTCCTGATTCTAAGAAGGCGAAAAGAGCATTGTTTTCATCTCCAGACACGAAGAGAAAATAGACGACATTCATCACTATCAAAGTGAACAAATAGCGCTTAAAAAAGAATTATATTTCGAACAAAAAGTGACAGCATCCCGCTTGAGTCTCCTTGAAAAGATGATTTACAAATTTTGTGGACCAAAACTAAAAGATGTATCTTTGCAACTACCGATTCCTTTAGATCCTATCGATCCATCCGCGTCTTATCGCACTGAAGAGGATCTGGATAATCTTACTAAAAAATTCTATAGCTACTCTCCACAACATCCATATTATAGTCCGAATTCTTGGGAAAAGAATTATAATGCAAATGAAGGGAAAAGCTATACAACCCCTACAAAGACTTCTCCATCCAGCAAATAAACAACTTATATAATTTTTACTTGTATTAATAAATTTTGTTTGCATATAAGGAAAATATTACATTTGTCTGTATAAACAGACGTTTGAATTACATAAATCAGACGTCTGAAATTTGGGAATAAAACAGTTTTCACTTCAAAAACAGACGTCTGAGTAATTTAGCACAGACGTCTGAAAAGTGCTTAGAATGAACTAATTCCTTGCAGGTTGAATTTTTCCCAAATTCAGACGTCTGACCCCTAAAATTCAGACGTTTGAATCATCGCAGAAATATTTTTTGAAGAACATAGAAAGTCACGTCGATTACTATTATACCTCCTCATCTACCCACCTTTTTACCGTTCATCTCTTCACTTTTACTTTTACCCTTTCACTCCAAATAAAAACCCTAGTCCCCAATTTTCAAAATCAAACAAAATTATCATCTTTTCATCACAAAAACAATGGCAAATCGTGGAAAACGACTAAGAGAGACTATAACTGCATCACCATCTGAAGAATTGATTCAAAAATGGCTTTGGTATGACACGGCAAAAGCAAGGTACAAAGCAATGTCCAAATCCAAATTTTTTGAAGGAGCCTTTGTTAAATTCGATGCTTTCTCCAACTATCGCCTACTACAACATGCACGGTATTACAAATTTGAATCTTTGGTTGATTTCAAGACGAATGATGTTCCTATATACCCTCTTCTATGCAAATTATTCTTAGCCAATATGAATCTTGACCATACAAACCCTCAGAACAAAAAAGATTGTGTTTGGAAAATGGTTTGTGGAAAAAGAATTTTTCTCCCAATTCAACGTTTGGGGCAAATTTTAACTTGTGCTTGGAAAGGAGTTGACATAGATATGATAGAAGTGGATATGAGTACAAGAGATGAGACATCTCATAAATTTCTCTCTGATAATCTCATTGATATGCATCAACTTACTTCCACCCAACTTCGACCACAAGCTCGTCTATTAAACCGTATCCTAGTCCGAACAATCCAACCACACACAGGAAGTTATGAAAAAGTATACAAACGTGACTTTCAGGCTTTATATGCACTATACTCAAGAAAGCAAATCGATTGGGCTAAGATTATCATAGACGAATGGAAAAATATTACTCTCAAGCGCAAATACAAGACTATCCATTACGGTGCTTATGTCACTCGTATACTTACTGTTTGTGAAGTTATTATACCAGAGACTCCTTCTAAGAGTATTAAAGAAATTGGGTTTAAAACAATAAAACTAATGGATATTGATCCAAATCCGCCAACCTTAGAATACATGCCTTTTGAGGATTGGACTCAACATGTTGCTACTCAACCGGAAACTCTAGTTGTTGAGCCTTCTCATCGTCAACGCCTACGGGAACAAGAAGAGGAAGGCATTGAAATTATCTCTCCTGACACTTCCTCCAAACAAGATTTGGTTATGCTTTCTCGCAATCAATCCAAAATTCACAAAGATCTAAAACGTTTTGAAAAGCAAACAAACAAAAAGTTTAACTCAATCAAAGGCTTTTTAAATAAAATTTGGGATGTAGTTTCTTGCACCGGCACTTCTTCAACTCAAGCACAAGTTCCAGTACTGTTTCAATGGTCATCTAGTTCTCCCGAAGAAGTTCCGGGTTCCGAACAGAGCTCACCATCCAACGATGGCACATCCCTTGTAGGATCTACTTCCGCGGATATATAGGTATTGAAGGTGGTATGGTTAAATATTTTGCCAAAGAACTTTTACTTAGTTTATGTTGTGTAATATTTTGCTACTTCTCTTATTTCTGCACAAAACTCTACTATGTGCATGTATGTGTGGTATCATGAATGTTTCGTACTTTATGTTTATATTCTATGTATACTCGTGTGTATTGCATTCATGCTTCAATTTTTCTTAAGTATTCCTTTTTGTCAAATGACAAAGGGGGAGAAAACGTGATATGGTATGCATATTGACAGGGGGAGCATATATAGTTGTCATTAGTCAAAAAGGGGGAGAATGTTGGATCCCGCTATATGAGTATTTTGACTATGACAACTATAAGCATATATATTCGACTAATTCTATGTTGCAGGAAGATAGTTTCGACAATCTGGCTCAAGGACACAAAGTAAATGGATTTAATGTTGTTTGATTTTGAATTATAATAACAAATTTGTTTATTAAACGACGTTTGAACGTATAATTTATAATTTAATTATAAAACGAGCTGTAGCGGCACGGTAGTTTGCAATATTACGTTTTGAACTTCAATTAGATATATAAGATCCAATATAAGTCGGATTTCTTCGAAACAAGAAAAGTTTGAATCTATTATATAATAATTTACCAATGGAAGAGAAAAATTGAGTTTTCATATTGTATATTTTGTTTTATGTCCAAATTAAATTTTCAAATAGTGGTTATGGAATTCATTTATAAATTATAACGTTTATTTATATATAATAAAAGGGTTTCTAAATTTATTGAATATTGATTTGTCTTGGAATTTAACCCGGAGTATTTTGTTTTGAAATTACATGAAATTCTGCTTAGTTATGTCCGATATTAATATTTTAATATTATTATATTGAGGTATTTTAAAATTGATTTATTTTAATTTAATCTAGACCGCTAAAAAGGGGCTTTATTCAAACTACCTCCGTTTTCATTTTTTTGAGTCTGCAATAGCTTATTATTGCTAGATTTCAAGTTTCGCGTCAATTGGAGTTATTTTGTTAGCGCAGCAAAATTAAATGCAAATAAAACGATCATTTGGACTCGAACGAGCGCCCTTTTTGCAAACAAACTCAAAATTTGACGAAACAAGATTCACTAGGATCGTAATGTCAAATTATACCATGACATCTATTCTCCTCGTGAACAGAGTTTGTATGTGAGCATAGGAGCGAGTAAAAACCGTTCAGAAATGGTGATAGACAAGAATAAGTATCGTTAGTCATTTGAATACAAATTTTCCACCATCTCAAATAAAAATCCTTGGTCTTGTCCACATTAATGCAACCGCCTACGTATTCCTATATGCTAAAAACCCGCATGTGCTTTCTTTTCACCCTTCTGTTATAAAATGCGTGTCATCTCCATTTGTTGCTACCCATTAGAGAAAAAAAACGTCACCTTCCCATTTTCGAAACAGGAAAACAAACTGTAAAACGAAATTCTTTTATAAAATCCAATTTTTGATCCTCTCTTCTATTCTGTGATTCCAACCATAAGCTAATAGGACTTCCTCCTATTAGAATGTTAACCAAGAAGAAAAGAATGGGAGGATTTGAGAGAAGAGATGCACATGTGAGTGGATGGACTTGGTTGCAGATGGTGTCGATGCGATGATGGTGGGAAGTCTAGTGAAACAGTGTCGTCGAGTTGTCAGAGAGGTGCGTGGACTGCGTGCGTGGGGGGGAAGGAAGAAGGCGCGCCTGCTGACGGGCGCGGTTGATGTGATCAAGGGGAGGCGGTTTCGATGTTTACAGTGGTGGCTTGTTTCTAAGCATATTAAATAGTGGGTTAAGGAGGACATCCTGCTGGTGGTGGCCTGTAGCTTGCCGGAGGAGGAGCAGTTGGGTTTAAGTAGGTGATAAGACATGTTTGAACTAAGGTGGCCATGGCACTTGTTCGACAAACTAGTGAGGAATACCTGAAAAAGTTTGGTATGGGAAAAGATGTATTTACGGTTAGAGCATCTCCAAAAAAGGGAGAATTCAGCCCCTTAATACTGAATCGGTGTAAAAAACCTACCCAACAAACGTTACGCCATGTAACATTCAGCGGAATGCTATGGGACCAATTCAGAATTCTGAATTGGTCCGGCGAGCCGATTTTATCGGCTCGCCATGTCGCGAGCCGATTTTATCGGCTCGCGCCGATAAAATCAGCTCGCGACATGGCGAGCTGATAAAATCGGCTCGCCATCTCCCCTCTCCAATTCCCCAACGGCTATCTCATTCCAATGGCTTCCAACGGCCATTTCCGCCTCGATTTTGATTACCAACGGCCATAAAACGGTTAAAACTTTTCTAACGGCCATATTTTCAGTTATAAAAGCATTCCATTCGCATTCTTTCTTCATCACAACATATTCATAACTTCTTTTTACATCTCTCTACTCCACACCAAGTCTTGCTACATAATGTCTTACCCATTCGGAGATTTTTCGCATCCGACGATGGATGGAACTCAGTTCTTGCAAGGCAACACGAGAAATATATTTGAAACTCCATCGAGCAGGCAAGGAACCCCACCCCCGTGGACTGAAGAAGAAGACATTTCTCTATGCAACATATATTGTCATTTCACACAAGATTCTGCAACAGGGAACGACCAAACAGCCGTTGCGTTTTGGAAAAAAGTGGAAAAAGCCTTCGTTGAGTGGCATCCGGAATGCCATAGGACGTTATCGGCAATCCAAGGCCGTTTTGGGAAAATAAGCCGTCAAACCCAATATTATGAGTCACAAGTGTACAAACTAAAATTAGCGAATCCAAGCGGCATGGGAGGGGAAGATAATCTGGTATGTTTGTATTTGTACATACTTTATTTGTGGTTGTTAGCATGTTAATTGATACATTTTCTTTTGGAAAGTAGAAACGACTAGCAAACGAGGGGTTCAAGAAGCTTTTTCCTAGAGAAAATGGGACGAAAAGGCCACACTATTACCAGTTTATGCATTGTTATGATCTGCTTACTAGTCAACCGAAGTGGAACTCAGAACTTGCCAAGAGTCTCCGCGATGTTCAAAGTGCTAGCAAGGGCAAGAAAAAAGTTCAAAATCGGGTTATTCTTCTAGTCCTAGCGGCTCAGGTGCCAATATTTCTCAATGTGTAGGGGAAAACCTACTTGATGAGTTCAATGCCCCGAATGACGAAGATTTTAGACCTGAGGGATGCAAAGCGGCGAAAAGAAGGGGCAAAACAACGGTTGAGCTTGAATCAAAAGTGAACTCCCGACACGAAGAACACAGTCGTAGAGCGGAAAAAAGGCTTGTAGAAGCTAGGGAAAGAACAGAAGTTTTGAAAAGGATTGCTGATCTGGAAGAGAAGAAACTTCAAATTCTTTCCGAGGACTTAGCGTATAAGAAAGAGCACGATGAGTATAAGAAACAGCAAGATGTGTATAAAAAAGAACAAGAAGAGAACGCTATCATTGACAAAGATCTGGATGGAATGTCTTATTTGGAAAAGGAATTTTGGAATGGGATGAAACGTCGTATTATAACGTCAAGGTTTCCGGAGTTGATGTAGTAACGTATTAGTAGTTGCTCGTATTAGTAGATGCTCGTATTAGTAGATGCTCGTATTATGTTGTTGTAGTAACGTTGTATTTCCTTCTATAGCAACCGCTTTCGTATTTGTATGTCTTATTTCCCTGTATTTTGAGTAACATTATGTGGCAAAGGCTGAAATGTTGTAGGTATTGTATTTGGTTCTGTCAACTTTCACACACCTTATCTCCCTCAACACACAAAGTAGAGCCAGTGTCTGTTCACATCAAGACAGTAAGAAAAAGAGATTCCCTACAGTATTACGTCAGGCGAAACAGTGACCGGTACCATCATGATTTTTTTTATTGATTTGTACACTCCTTGCCTATATATCTCAATGCAATTTACTCACATAATACCTCACTCAAACAACTTCGTTCTCATTCTATTACTTACTCACTCGAAAATGCCTTCTTGGCCATCCGAAACTGACTCTGATGAACAGACGTACGAACAGATGACTCTGACGAGTCGTTGTGCCCAAGGGGAATAGTATATGCAAACCAACTCGAACGAGAGATTAGGCGTCTCGAAAATCTTGTTCAAGAGTTGCGACTGAACGCAATGCGACTCCCTTGAAATTGAATTTGTACTTTTAATGTTTGCGTTGATGTTGTAGTAGGCATGTACTATTATTCGGTGTTGTATCTGTAACGGTCGGTTGTATCTGTATGGTTATTGTTATGCGAAAACCCACTAGTTGAATTATTGGTTTGAGTGTCTCTTTATTGGTCTGAGTGTCTCTTTATTGGGATCGTTTATTGGTCTGAGTGTCTCTTTATTGGTTTGTGTGTCTCTTTATTGGTTTGAGTGTATGTTTATCGGAATCCTTTATTGGTCCGAGTGTCTCTTTATTGGTTTGAGTGTCTCTTTATTGGAATCGTTTATTGGTCTGAGTGTCTCTTTATTGGTTTGAGTGTCTCTTTACACGTATGTAAGAAGGAGTTAAAAAGGATTTTAAAAGGAGGGTCGTCCACTTATCTGCATAATGTAAACATTTAAGCACGCGAAGGAGTTAAAAAGGAGTTTAAAACTAGGGTCGTCCACTAACCCGTGATATTTACACGTATATAAAAAGGAGTTCAAAAGGAGTTTAAAAGGAGGGTCGTCCACTTATCCTCATAATGTAAACATTTAAGCACCCGAAGGAGTTTAAAACTAGGGTCGTCCACTAACCCGTGATATTTACACGTATATAAAAAGGAGTTCAAAAGGAGTTTAAAAGGAGGGTCGTCCATTTATCCTCATAATGTAAACATTTAAGCACCCGAAGGAGTTATAAAGGAGTTTAAAACTAGGGTCGTCCACTAACTCGTGTTATTTAAACGTATATACAAAGGAGTTAAAAAGAAATTAAAAAGGAGGAAATTAAAAAGGAGGAAATTAAAATTAAACTAATATAACAAACCCCACCCCGAGCCATATATAGGCTCGGGACAGGCGCGAGCCGATAAAATCGGCTCGCGCCCGTTGGGAGATATCAAAGATATCTCCCGTAATGTTACGGGCCGTAACGTTACGGCCCGTAACACTATTGGAGATGCTCTTATGAACAACAGGAGTTGTTTTTGTTAAAGTGAAGATTCACCGTGTTCGAAGAGTAGCAGGGGGCTTGCGAAAAGGGAAGGATGGCTTTGAACGTGGAACCATGAAGGGTGAAGGAGAGAATCGCGGTGATGGGGAGAAGGATGGCCTTAAACTCTTTGTACAGATGGAGAGTGGGTGCGGGTTTTGAGGTGAGGGCGCTATCATATGAAACAGAAAAAAAATATAAGAAGCTTCAGACGAGATAGATCGAGGAATAAAAACGTGTGGGGAAAGGGTCCAACAGAAGTTTACGGGATGGGGTATATAGGCTTGTGCTTGGAAACATTTTTCTTAAAGTTACTGGAGCACTTACGTGGGAGGACAAGTGATATTTGGGGAAAAAATACTGGAGTATGTTTTGTTCATTGAAGAAGAGTCTTAAGCGGGCTGGAAGTGTTTCTAGGCCTGGGCCTATGGGTTTAAAAAAAAAGAATAAAGTCAGAGCAACTTTGAATGTTAGGGGCAGGCCGGCTATCGCATGGTCTTAGGCTCAAGTTTTTCATATATATAGTTGGGGATATTGGATGGTAAACGTTTTGTTTGGTGATCGAATTTTCTGCATATATTCCTGGAGCGAGATAAAGGTGAGGAGATGGGATGTTTAATGAAGCAACGGTTTTTTTTTTTTTTTTTGGATTTTTAACTCAGAAGAAGAAAGTGAGTAAGCCGTTAGCGAGGTAATTAATTAAACCTAATCACCCAGTTAATGACCGAGGTTATTAAATTGTATTTAATTTAATTCATCCTAAATTTACAACGATCGTAACTTGTTTTTATGACAACATAATTCAGCAACATGCGGTCCGTTGAAATCATATGAACGAGCACTACACTATTGGGCTGAAGTGGAAGGTTTCAGATGTAGTGAAATTTTATATAATTTCAAATGTTCATTTGAAATTATATATGGACAAGAATCGTCAAGTCAAACAAAAACCGATGAGTTAACTCTCGCACATTTTTGGAATTCTACGATGTGCTAAATTCATACAATTAAATTTAATTGTTAATTAAATATATTGGTTGATTGGATGCTTTTTGTTAATTGAATGGTTACCGTTAATTATATTATCGTCGTTAATATATCGAATTAAAATTATATGTGTTACGAAATATTATAATGAATTGTGTTGCTGGGATGAATAGATTGGAGGAGTCCAATCGGATTCCTCAAATATTGTGTATGTTGTTTGTTTTTATATTATTTATATATGAACTGGTTGAACCCTAATGACATTGGAAACATGTTTGGATGTTGATGTTTAATTTAAATTGAACGTTGTTGTGATTTGAGTCAATAAATTGTATTGATTGAGGGATTGGCAGCAAATGGCCTAAAAGCCACCTTTTTGTTAAAACGTTGATTTGCTATCAGGCGAATTGACGAAGTTTAGTTATAAATTTATTTTATAACTAAAGTAAGATTTTTAATTATATTTTAAATATTATAATGAAGTTTTATAAAATAAATCGATGTTTGTAAATAAGTTTTTATAGAAATATTATAAATGATTGTATAGTAAGTTGTGTAAGCGAAATATGCTGTATTTAACCTTCGGGTTAACATTCTTGGATAATTATTTGTAAGTAAATGGTTAAGCAAAGTTATTAGGTTAATTCATTTATCTAATGGGAAGTGATAATGAAAATTATTTAATAATTTAACTGATGGTTCAAAGTTGACGAAGTCAACTGTTTTGACTGGAAAGAGTTATTAATGAATAGTTGTTTAAA
Source organism: Allium sativum (assembly GCA_030737875.1). Classification (NCBI taxonomy): domain Eukaryota; kingdom Viridiplantae; phylum Streptophyta; class Magnoliopsida; order Asparagales; family Amaryllidaceae; genus Allium; species Allium sativum. Next base: position 828,634,106 of record CM060913.1, read on the forward strand.
TTTTCATAAGACTTCTTATTTTTAATTTACTTTTAATTTAAAAATGTTAAAAGGTTTATAATGTAATCGGTTATGGTTTAGTAATAATGGGAAAGGTGATTCACTAATTTGTGAAGAGATAAAATATTTTTACAACAATAAATAAGGATGTAATTATTATTTTTAAGGTAATTTTTTTAATAGAATCCAATTAGGGAAGCAATTGAGTTTGTAGTAAGTTAAAATTAGATATTCATAAAAGTTTTATAAAAGGATTTTATTATAAATCCAATGTTATGAAAGGGTTTTAAAAGGAAAATGAAAGCTAAAAGTATAACGTCTAAACAGAGAAGAGATGTCGTAAAGCACAAATTTCGAGCTTTAGATGCTTTTGGGTAAAGAAGTGATAAATGGATTTAATTATAAAATCCAAGGAATTATTTTGTAATATAATGTAATATGGTTTTGGGAAAAATATTTGGAAATGGGTTGTCATAATAAAACCGTGTAACGAAGTTATCGTAATATTAAGTAAAAACGGTCATAGTCAACCGAGATTTTCTCAAAATGATGGTTTATAAAACCATAAGTCTAAATTAAATAGAAAATATAATTTGATTGTTAATATTAGTTTTTGAGTTATGAACTTATATCTATTCTAAGACAAGAACGTTGTCGATCAATGTCTGAGAGGTAAATTAAATACCCAAACTTGAATGGCTTTACTATTATCGAGGAATGATATTAGTTGTAATGGTAAAGATATTGAGATTAGTTTAATGTTTCCATAAAAAAATATTATAACAGTAGTTTCGAGAATTGAAATATAAATTACAATGCAACACGAGTTGTGAAGTATTGAAATATAAGTAAGATTATTTGGTTTTAAAGTGAACAGTGTATAAGTTGACGTTATTTGGCCTGTATAAGAATTATAAATGATTTTATATCAGTGTGTTAATAATATATGCAAATATTTCCGAAGTAAAGGAAATACAGAATGGTTAGAAGATAATATTTTCAAATAAAGAAGGGATCTGGTAAATACGTTTATTTTGAAAGTTAAGAAGAGACATTGTTTTCAGATGACGACAACAAAGAGGATTTGTCGAAATAATAATATATTCGATTTTTAACAATCGATGGGATAGTTTAAATAAATGGGTTTGAATAAAAAGGTCGAAGCTGCCATGTACTTGACTGTACTGTTATAATTGATAGTTAAAACACCGACTATCAATGAAATATTACTGGACATTTTTGACGTGTTGTTTCGAACAGACCGGGATGAGAACTAGACCCAAAACCACTTCAAATCAATGTTAAGTACAAAACTAATCTACAAGGATATGTATAAATATGAAGCATTAAAGACCGTAAATCTTCATAAGTGGAATAACTACTTGTTGAATTTCTCTAGCTGATCCCTAGAGACATTTCGGTAGTGATTCTATCGTGATTGAAATCCATGGATTTGCAAGGACTACTTGCTAGTAATCCTTTCGATGATTCCTAGGATGCGGTAGGAGGGTGCCTTCGGTTCATCCTGTTCCCGGATGACTTGTGTGGACGAATGTCTGATAGAGTATTCCTGAAACTCATGTACGTTGATTTCTACAAATATACCAAGTTTGGTGGCGGGGTAATTCTCTTGCTTAACAGCCACAATATATTTATGGACGTCAATTAGTTATTTGATGGATCTGACGATGTGGCATTTAGAGTTTATGGGATGTTCTCTGAAAAGGTAAATGTGACCTCAAGCCTCATCAACTGGAAAATGGCCAAAATCGGGTAGGTAGCATGGCTAGGTGGGTCATTCCCAAGTAGTGTGTATTGTCGCAATCGACAGAAAATTCATATATGTTCTTCTTTCGTTTCTGTATCTCCATGAAAGTATGGTGGTGCCATAAAACCATACGGTGACAGTACATTCGATACACTCAAGATGAATGAATGGTCGGTCATGTGTGGTCGGGTTGCAAGATGTTCTTGTTGAATCCCAGTGTATCCCCCTCTAGAGTACACTGATCGTAAGGTGGTCTCATCTCATACCTTGTCATAGTTGGAATCCAATCTCCAATAAGTGCTAAGTGAGTTTTGATTATATATTAAGTATGCAGAGCTTGAGATGCAAGCGTTCTACTAGACGTTTATTTATTTATGATTTGATAGACACTATTATAATATCATTGAATTTTGATATATTAAAAATGTTTTGGGTTATAATAAGGTAAAAACCATCCGTGTTTATGTGTGGGGTGGTCCTACTATTATCCTTTTCTTTCATAAAGGATTTCTAAAGTTAAGCAAGTTGTTTGCCATATAAATTTATCACTAAAAGTATTCAAGACTGATATGGATGAATTTTGATTTGCTTCAAATGTGCTCGGGTTAGACCGTATATTTCCAGGTTAGGTTCGCTTGGCGTTCCAGAAATGAAGTTGAAGCCGAGACGTATTCAATATATTTACTGGTACTAGTTTATTTCCGTTGTGTGTTGTATTGATCTGAATGTATAACCTGATGTTGTAATATATATATATATATCTACTAATACAGAAAATCTTTGAGAATGGAGAAGCTTTTTAGAATTTCCAAAAAAGTCCTTGCATCTTTTCTATGCACAAAATTATAATGCAGGCCAAGCAAGTCTTTCTACCCACTAATTCCTGCTACCCACTACTATAGTGCGGTTAGTCAAAACATGTCTTTCCCTTCCGTTTCTCCGCTCCATTCATTCACGTCTTCGTCTTTTTCCTATCTTTTCTCAACCCTAAACTACCTCAATCTTTCGTTAATGGATTCATACTTTAATTCATTCTCCCCTCTCCTCTTACTGCTTTCGGCTTTTCAAATCTGCTACGATCCATGTTAATGTATTTGCATTTGCGCTTCAGATCTGCCAGCTGAATTTCTTCTTTCCCCTGTAAACATACGAATCATGCTCAAAACTGCCACATATTTTTAGTTTTTCCAAAGATCTGGCACTCCTCTTCAAATCTTCCAGTGGAGGAACCCTTCTTCCATCACGAGTCTAAGGTAAAATCATTTTTTACTTCCGTCATTGCTAGTAAGTCGTACAATTTATTCATTGTTACTGTTGTAGGTTACGCTTTACCAACCGACTCAACATTTGGTTCTTCAGATCTGACAATAGGTTAGTACTGCAGGTAGCCATATGTTTGCTTCATAGATTTATCCGTTTCCTTTGCACATGCGTTTTCTATTATGCAGGCATGACGGTTATTTTTTATGCTATTATTAAACCGAAATATTTGTTTTGCTAGATCTAATGATTATTTTCTTATTTGCTTCATTCATCAGAAATGTAGGCACGACGATTTTATTGCTAAATTTTTCATGTTTATCCTTTTTATAAAGCAGGTCGGTTAAGGGCCTATAAATATCATCCAAAAAGGTTAAAAAGATTGTTGAAGAAGCAAAGTAAGCATTGTTTTTTTTCTAAACAATTCACAACATATGTTTGTTATGGCCGCATGATTCTTCTTATTATGTGTAGTGTTACTGAACACTATAATGAAACAAGCATTATGGGTTAGTGATTGATAAGGTACAAACAGTGTACATGTATACGTATAAGTTTAAAGGTCATCAATGACATTGTATTCGTCTTCTTTGGAGAAGAAAATGGTAGACCCTATTGTATATGGTAGATAATCGTGAAAAAGTTAAAGTGATATGAAGAGGGAAGGAATTAGAAATGAAATTATAGATGCTAACATTGCTAAAATTCAATAATTTTAAGAGTCATTTATTTTTGGAATAATTGATTAATTTATTGTTGCTTTTTTCATTCACTTCATGTTGATCTTTCTCTTATTATTATTTATCTTACTACCCATTTTCCTAATTCGTTATTTATTTTTTGTGGAAATATTATAGATGTTTTTTCAACCCTTTTTATCCTTTTAACTTACAACAAATAAATAACTATGATAAAATTCAAATTTTGTTTTGTTCTTGCTTGCTCCATTTAATTTTTTATTTCGTTTTATGCATCCAGAAGATTTAGCATGTCAGTATCATTCCTTATTATTTTCTTCCCTATTTTCTCTTTTTGCAATACAGGTAGCTTAAAGGATGTACAAAATACTCATTTAAAGAAGTTTGTAAAAGATGAACAGGGTATAACATATATTTGTTGTGTTGATATGGTCCTTCTCATTTTATTCTATGATACGAGGAAGTTATAATGAAAAATTAATACTATATCCTGAGGAATGAATAAGGGTACATTTACGAATAAAAGGCTAAAAAGTAATTAATGACAATATTCCTTTTTTGAGAGTAGAAAATGACAAATTTATGGGGTAGATGACCGAATAAATGTCCGTTGTATTGGTATGCAATAACTAGGATACGGAGACTAAAGTTAAATATGTTAAAATAATACAATACGATATAAAAATTGGACATAATTTCACCATTTAGTGTATTTCATAGAAAGAATCTTAATTATGACTGTTTCAGAAAGTTGAAGGTAGAGTTATACATGGTATCATCATTTGAGACCTCCTATTTTCTTATATGAGTACTTTTTGGTAATACTTTCTATGGTTTATGTTGTGCTTTTTCTTATATGTATAGTATAATGAAAATTTAATGAATTCAATCATAGCCGTGTAAAATTATTTCCTTTCTGGGTCCATAAGTTGTTTTTAGTCATTCAATTTATTGGGGGTCCTTAGATTCGTACATGTTTCAATAAACTTTATGACCTGTCTGAATATAATATTTTAATGGGTAATTTGATTTTATATTTTTTATTACCTGTTATGGACCTATGGCTACCTTGATAGTTAGAGTTAACCTTCCATTTTTAATAGTTAGTCAATTAACAAAATCCTTACCTTATATACTTTGGTTATTTTTTCCCTTTTTTGTTTTCGGTTTTATTTTGGAATATGATGGAGCTATAGGAAGTGAATTTATAAATGTCTAGTTCAATTAAACCACAATCCTTCCATAGTACTTCTAAGAGGAACATATTTAAATCTGATAAAGTATTCAAACTTGATGTTCACATGTTACTAGAATAACACTTATTGAAATAATGAGTATGATTTAAATGTTAATGATATATACAAACAATTATATTTATTACTGAAATTAACACTTAAGATTATAGGGTATGGTTTAATTGTTACTGAAATAACACCTACTAAAATAATGTGTGTGATTTAAATGTTACTGATTTTTTTCCGCTGAAATAGCACTTATTACTGAAAATACTATAACTGTAGACTGCGTAACAGAGGTCGGGATGTCTAAAACCTTTGACCACCATTTTTGATGTCAGGTCAGGATACAAGATGTTTGAAATGCAAGTCTGATATATATGGTTAAGACAAACATGTATTTAAATGTTGATTTTACATATGTTCTAAAAAAAAAGGTAATTCACTTTTTTTACTCAACTAACGCTGGCAGTAGTTTTTCATAATGAGTATGATTTAATTATTTAAATGTTAATGAAATATACAGACAATAATATTTACTACTGAAATTAACACTTACTAGATTACAAGGTATGGTTTAATTGTTACTGAAATAGTGTGTATGATTTAAATGTTACTGATTTTATACCACTTATCATGTTGTGGCTGCATAATCCTTTTTTATTTCAATTCGTGAATAAGATAAATAATGATAGTAATAGTATGCACATGAATGTGACAGACTTAAATACTATCGAAAACTATTTTATATGTTTTAGATACTTGCAACATTGAGTTCTTTATAACTCGAGATATTTACCATACTTTATCTCTTTGTAATATAAACCTTATCAATGGGTTTATTGAATGCACAATTGCATAACTTAATTAGGTACTTAAATAATTTTCAACATTTGTCTCAAGTAGATCTCTTATAGATTTTTTTTATGATTTGTGACATCTAAGGAGTATTTTTTTATGAGCATAATAGGTATAAGTTCATTTCTGAGATGCCTTTATTTATGCGGGAAGTGTATGTCTTCTTTCTTAATTTTCATTATATCTATCTAAATAGCTATTAGTTTCAAAATTTGAGATATGAAACTAGAATCGTATAGATAGGTTCTGTGATTCTTTCAATAACTTGAGAATATACTTATTAATGATGTAAAATGATAACAAATGTGGCATGTAGATATGGTTTGATAGTTTTAAGAATTAGTAAAGGCTGTATTACTTCTGCAAGTCCAACCATAAATGGAGTTGGTTATAGTGTCGGCTATTAAGTGAGTTGGTTCATCATATTTTGTATATTCTATTTACATCTTCATTTGAACTCAACTCATTAGTAAATAATTAAAATTTTAATAGTAAACTGACAAGGTGCACAAATGGATTATGCAGTATGTACCAAACAGGTTACTGTAGTTATAACAAACCACATAATGAAAACAACTCAGACTTCATGGTCAGTTCCCCTGCTTTTCTAGATTTGGCAAACTCAGACTCAGCTCTAACTCTGAAGGAAGCCCGAGTCACATGTATTGAATACATGAGATGTACTTAAATGTATAAGTAATCTACAATTGGTTGTTCAATTCATGGCTATATACTCACCGTTGTATTCGTTAAACTTATATTGTTGAGGTTTGTATCTATCATACATACAAACAGTTATAATTAGCCTGTTACGTTTTGTTTAGATTCATAGAAATGAGTATTGCTGATCAGTATGAGCAATATTAATGCAGAGTGCCACATATTTCCAAAACTGATAACCTATCGGCATAAGTGGAAGAAGACAGTCAATAGCAAACAAGTGGACAATGAAAGCCATGTAGGTCAGACTGATATAGTACGAGCTTGCATGTCACGATTCGGCATGTCAAACTAAAGGTATTTGGCCACAGGTAAAACACATGGAACAGTTGGGCCATTACAGTTCTGTTTCAATAGGACTGTTCCACGTATTCTTTTTAAATGTGTTTAATTTTTCCAGTCATCGATAGTGGTTTTATATTGTATATGTTCTATCAAATTATGTGTCATCTTGCTGAACAATTGCAATTTCCTTTTTTATTTATTTGGTAGACTCAAATCCATATGGTTTTGATTACCTACAAATTCGACTCTATTGTAAGGCTCATGGTGTTATGTTATTTGATAGTTATTTGTACTTGATGCTTCCTTTTCTAAGCTAGAAATGCTTGCCAATTTAAAATAAGAATCTTTGTATGAACGTCTCAAATAAAGATGAGAACTAATTGGATTGGATTCATAACTCCAATAATCAAGATGGGTTCAGTTTGTTTGTATATGCTTGGGCTTAATGTGTGTGTGCCTTCCTTTACATTTTGATCTTTGTAACTTTGAACTACTTCATTTTGTACTGAGGCATCGCATGATGCTATTCAGTCCATTTGAAACTGACTGTAAATTCATTGTCTTGCAAATATGTGCATTGGTTTAATGTTTTAACTTTTATGCGTTTCCTTTGACTATGCATATTTCTATGAGATGTATAGATTTTTTTTTGTTATGTAGACATCTGTAATACTGCAACTTGAGACTGCTGCTTAAACATTATTGCATATTCTCTTCCAAGCATCTTTAGTGTGGTTTATCTATGCACACGTCCATCGGACGTGCCTTCGTACTGGTGTGTGTATATATATATATATATATATATATATATATATATATATATATGCACACACACAATTCTTTTGTTTAAAGCATTTGATATATTATATTTTGTCCATTCCGCTATGAGACTCGGATCTTCTTATTCTTTTATTCTAATATTTCTTTCTTTCTTCTCTCACCCTCTAACTTCTTTCTATTAAAAATCTGGGATTTGATACTTAGATTTTTGGAAAGTAATACGGAGATATGTATTATTGTCGAAAATTCGAGCGTCGAATTTTCCGGGTCGTTACAGTTGGTATCAAAGCATAAGGTTTTGTGATAACCTTGGCTCTGTGGCATTACTCAATAGAGATGGGGTGAGTATTACCTTAGATTGAGTTTGAGTGTATATGTATAAGAGCACTTATTTGGAATTTGATATAAAATTATTTTAAATATATTTTGATATAAAGGAATAAATTTCTAAAATTTGTTGATGTGATTAGTTGTTATTATTATTCAAATGAAATCATAATATGAGATGTTTATTTATAATCAGATTGAATTTGTATATAATAAAATATACAAATAAGTTGAATTAAAATTGAATTTAGACAAGTATTGAGAACTTAAATCCTGGATATTTAGGAAAATATTTTATGAGGTATTACAAAGTAATATAATATTACTTTGGAGGGTTTATTGGATAAAAATCATTTTTTTAAATAGATTTTAAAAGTGATTAAGCACTGAAATCACTTCAGTGGCTGGAAAATAATTCTGGTAATGGACTGCAGCATTATCGGTATTCATTTTTGAGTTTCTAAGTGACGGATTGCTATATTTGTAAGATTTGTTAATGGAAATTTGTTTGGGAAAGCAAAATAAAAAATTCAATTATTTTGAATTGAATTTTAAATTTTAAATTATGTAAGTTAAAACTAAACATGACAATAATAATTTGACTTGTGAATATATCCCAAATGGAATGTTTGGAAATTAATTTGATTGTATGTTTGAAATTGATTGCATACTTGTATAGAATAAACTTGATTGAAGCCTATCTTGATTGGATTTAATGGATTTAAGATAATTAAATGGGATGGTTAAAATTGTTGGAATGGATGACTTGAATGTTTAACTGGATGATTATGAGGCTAATGAATTCCGTATGAGTTGAGAACGGGTGCAAGACCTAATATTGATTGAGTTCTGGAGCTGATTAGATCCACTCTGATTTGAGTTGAATAATAATTGAGCAAGCTCGAGTATAATTTATCGCATATAATGTAATAACGCTCGCAAAAAGGTACGTCTACGCAAAATATAAATTTTTGGTTTTGTTTGGGTTTTTGATTTGGGTTTGAATTGAATTTTTTCGACCATGTGGTCGATGAATTTATTTTGTTTTTGCAATATTGTAGAAGTCCCTCCGTACAGGGGAGACTCTACCAAAAATTTTCCAAAATTTAAGGTGTTAGAAAAATTTCAAATCTTCTAGGAAAATTTTGAATTGGTTTTCTATTATAACTAATTGTTTGGTCAAAACTTAGAAATTTAGAAATTGAAAAAAGAGGTTTTTGACCAATTGATTTTTGGAAAATTACTAGGTTTGTAGCATTTTTCCTACCTTAGTAATTTCGAGGACTAAATTCTTTTAAGGAGGAAGGAATGTAACGACCTAGATTTTTTACTGCCTTATTTAATATTTAAATATGGTTTAAATATTGTTTTGGAATTTAAATAGCTCAAATTTAATAATTTTGAATATTTTATTTGTAACACCTCGTACTTTCTTTTAACGTTATAATAACGAATCCGAGAATACTTAATTTAAAATGTGAGAATTAAGGGAAACGGGTTATACCATTGTGTTCGTCTCGGAATTCTGGTGGAGATAGAGTCCGAGTCTGCGTAAATTGGACTACGTATGAAGTTATGGCTGTCAGAAGTTTCCAGAAAATTCAAAATAAATTCAAATAGCTCGAAAAACGAATTCAAATTCAAACAGAAGTCAGAAGCGGGCTGGGCGGGAAAATTCCCGCCCAGGCAGGTCGACCAGGGGGTCGACCCTAGTGTCGACCTCCCCCCATAGAGGTCGACCTGGGGGTCGACCTTAGGGTCGATCTGAGGGTCGACCTGGGGGTTGACCTGGCCCCCGGCCAGATCTGAATTTTGAACGACTGAAGAATTGCTGCTGAGTCACTAGGGTTTCTAGATGGTCTGATCTAGTCTGAGTGGTTGTGATTAACCCTAGGTTCATCTGACGGCTATAATTAAACTGAAATTCTATATAAACAACTCAATGCTCCACCTAAAAACACACAGAAAAATAATCTTAGAACTGAAATGCCGCCAGTAGAGAACTTGGAGTAGCCGTCACCTTTTTCAAATCAAAGACGAGTTAAAAGCTTACATCTAAAATCAAATTAAAACGAGTCTAATTCAACGATCTTCATCAAAGGCGCGTATCTCCAATTTCAGAATTCATATTTCAGAATGCAAGAATTCCTTAGGTTTGTAAGTTGGTTATTACGTAGATTTAAACGTTCTTTTTATGAAATCATGGCATGTTGTAACTCGAATATGGAATGATGCTGATGTATGAGATAATGAAGTTTGATTCTAATGTATCTTAAATTACTGTTGTGATTGATCATGCCTATATGTTTGTGGTGATAAACATACCATATTGTATGTTATTGGAATCTATTACGATTGGGTAAAGAACTTATTATGCCAACAAAATGGTGAATTATGTCATGTTGTAATTTGGTGGTTATTTGCAAGTTTATGATCTAAATCACATGCTTACATGTTATATCAACATTCATGAATATTTAGAACTACGTCCAGTTGAATCCATTTATGTTGCAAGATTTGATTTGTAATCCTCTTATGTTTTAACATAAGTTATCATGCTACGTGTGATTTACATATGTTAGTAGTAGTTCTCTTATGTAGTAACACACATAAGTTATCATGCCAAGTTGTGATTTAAATATGTTCATAGTGGCTTTCTTACGTTTTGACATACATAAGTTAGTATGCTAAATTTTGGTTTAATATGTTAAACCTCCATGTTAGACCCATATCAAGTTTACATGTAAATTTGATCCAACTTAGTCACAAAGTTCACCATTACCTGTTTAGTTAAAATAATGATACATCTGTGCCAAGTTACATGTGATAAGTTAAATGTATGCTATTTTATGTTTATTTCATGTTCCTTGTTTATTACGCCTTTTTGTTATGGCTTTGGGCTTATTTGCTAGCCCAACGTTTTATGTAATTCATACGTACGTTCTACGGGGATAACGATGCGAAAACATGAAAATTCATGGCATAAATTTGTTTATTAAATGGTATATTTGATACACCATTTATGGTGAGCAAAATCAAAGGATAATTATGGCATGATTAAATCAGATTTAATCTACATAAAGAAATTAGACATATATATATATATATGTGAATTTAGAAAAGACGAATATGCCTAACCCGAGGTTAGACTGAGTTGTGGTGTAAATCTGCCCGGAACCGACCGGCATATCCAGTGACCACAACAAGACTTGTCTAATGTGGGTGGTTAGTGCACCAAGCACAAAAAGAACCCGAGGTTAAACTGAGTTGTGGTGTAAACCTGCCCGGAACCGACCGGCACATCCAGTGACCACAACAAGGCCTGTCTAATGTGAGTGGTTGGTGCTTTAGTAAATTAAAGCTAAGTCAGGATTGGTAGGGTTAAGTCAATTAGGGAAACACTTAACCGATTCAACATGTTAACTAAACGAATGGGTGGGGTTAGATAAACTTGGACACTTAACCAAATAAACATGTTGATTAGAAAACCCTAGTAACGGGGACCCATTTTAGCAGTAATCTACATAGACGTATCATGGTACCCTGAAACTAGGCAGAGTGGGGCACGATTACTGGGCTGAATTATAAGCGGTCAAAACGTCGGCGGTTGGTGAGCCAATGTAGGTTCTGACGGAGTTTGGGCGTGCACGTACTTCAGAGTGGAAAAATCAGGCACTGGGCATCAGTAGTATACACTGTGCATCTTGAATCGTGTCGGGTTGCCACCAGAGGGGCTGATACACCCCATGGTGGGACCAGCACAGGTAAATACAGTTAAGCGGAGCCAAATGACACAGGACATGAATGCATGCGAGTAGGAGCCGATCATTAAGGGGATCGTTCGGTATAAACACGTGGGGCTGGTTGAACCAATGGTTAGTAGGTGCAGAGACTTTAGTAATGGGTGTGATCACATGTTCAACTTATCTTATATTAGGGTATTGTCCTATATTCCGTTATTACTGTCATGATTCCTTTCCTTGTTTAAATACTAGTAATCACTGAACTTATCAGACCTATTGTCTGACCCGTTTTCTTTCGTCTTCTTTTCTTCCGTTTCCCCCCCAAGGTCCACAGGGAGGGAATACTCCAGCTTAATCAGACTCTTTGCAAGCTTCAAGAAAGTAGATGTATGATTGGGACTCTCTTTCATTGGCTATGGCTTTTGGATACGACACTTGGGGATTTATGCAGTTTTATCTATGTTTTATGCTTCTTTATTTAATAATCAAGACAGAAATTATGGTGTAATGTTTTGAAAGTTATTTTGATACAATTTGATGTAAAGCTTTTGTGTTGAACCCCATATTCAATAAATGATTTGAATTTCGCTGCTTATACTTATCTGTCTTGTAAAATTTTCTATGTCTTGTACCTATTACCCTCCGCCAAACTTAAGGCATTCCCTTTGTGAGTGACCTTAACGGAGGTGGGGTGTTTCACTTGGTATCAGAGCAAAAGGTTTAACAGATAAGATAAGAATTTTTGAAAAACTATTTTTCAAAAAAAAAAAAAAAAAACATAAAGAAGCATTTTTCAAGAAAAAGTGTTTTTTTATTTTAAAGGCATAATCCCCCAAAGCCATATGCCCTATCATTCTATCCTTTGTTTTGAATCTTTTCTTTTTCGTTTCAGCATGTCTGGGAATCTTAACCTTCCGGAGGGTGTATCGATACCTGGCTGGTTCAAGAGGTACTTAGAGGCTAGGGCCAACGACGCAGGCCCAACAGATATTCCTGCTCCTCCTCCTCCAGCTGCAGCAGCTCCTCCTCCTCCTCGTGCAAATGCTTTCTCAAAGATTTGTAGGGACTTTAGGGCCATGGGTGGAAAGGATTTCAAGGGAAATGAGTCATTCGTAGAAGCTAGGAACTGGCTCAAAGAAACTGAGGATCTGTTCATTACCTTCGAGGTGGACGACAGGCAGAAGATACAACTGGCTGTATGGTTGCTTAAAGACGAAGCTTCCTATTGGTGGGAAGTCACTAACGCTGAAAGACCAGTTGACACGTGGATGGATTTCAGGATAAGGTTTGAGATGAAATTCCTCTCACAAGCTGAACGAAGTTTACAGCTGGAAAAGTTCTTATCTCTTAAGCAAGGAAGTATGACGGTCAAGGAGTACGTCGATCAATTCAATCAACTGGCCCGATTTGGACTAGACTTAGTGAATACTCCTCATAAGAAGGCTCTCCGTTTTTTCAAGGGATTGAATGAGCCACTTCACAGCTTGGCTATGATCCATATACCTATGGGGGCTACTTATGAGAGGTTAGTGGACATGGCACTCTTACATGAGGAAGACAAGGGCAAGAATGAGGCAAAAGCGGAAGTGCCTCAAGATAAGAAGGGGCAAGGGTCGCAGAGCAAGAAGGCTGATGCAAAGAAAGGCAAGAAGAACAACAAACCCCGTGAAAAGAGAAAGTGTAATTTCTGTGGCATTCCAGGCATCTGATCAAAGACTGCAAGAAGAAGAAAAGGAAGATGGGTGGCTGTTTCCACTGTGGTGAGACAGGACACATGGCAAGGGCTTGCCCAAGGAAGCAAGGGCAGGGGCCTGGACCTTCTTTTAGGGGAAAAGTTCACGCTCTCACGGCACCTCCGCAAGAACGAGGTAGAAATATTTTTGTCAAAAGTTTAGTCTATCTTTTTGATCATCCTGTTTGTACACTATTTGATTCTGGCGCATCGCACTCTTTTATATCTACTGCTTTAGTGGAATCTCTGCACCTAGACACTAGTATAGTAGAGGATTGGGGGCTCAGCTAATTTGTCAATGGTTTGTTTGGATTCGAAATTATCTATACTAAGCGTTGGGTTTAAATGTAATGCCTTTGTTTTGGGCTTCACGGGCTATGGGTTGATTCTAGGCATGGACTGGCTATCCAGTAATGGTGCCATCCTCGATTGTGAAAAGAGAGTGGTTAGACTCATGACTAGCCTCGGTAACACTCTCGAAATTTCTTGTAATCCCATGAACTCCGTCATGCTTAGTTATCTATGCGTCCATTGAGAACTTGCAGTCAGTAAAGGTAGTCCGTGAATATTCTGATGTGTTTGAAGAGGTAAAGGTTTACCCTCGAAGCAGGAGATAGACTTCCGCATATACCTCGTTGACAATGCAAAGCCCGTTGCCTTACCCGTTAGGCACATGGCCCCAAGGGAGCGGAAAGAGCTCAGCAAGCAAATTAAAGAGCTCATGGAAAAGGGGTTTATAAGGCGGAGTATTTCTGAATGGGGTGCTCCAGTAGTGTTCGCCACTAAAGCGAACGGTTCGCTTCAGCTGTGCGTTGATTATAGGGAGCTAAACAAGCTGACTAAAAGGAATAAGCACCCACTCCCAAGAATAGATGATTTGCTCGATCAGCTTGTAGATGCATCGATTTTCTCCCAGGTGCATCGGTTTTCTCCCAATTAGACTTAGCTACCGGATTTCATCAGCTAAGAGTGGCTGAAGACAGCATTGATAAGACCGCGTTTAGAACTCCCGATGGTTTCTTTGAGTGGTTGGTCATGCCCTTCGGCTTGACAAAAGCACTCGCTTACTTCGTTGATTTAATGAGCAGGGTGTTCCGAGAGTTCCTCAACAAGTTTGTGGTGGTCTTCGTAGACAATATTTTGATCTTCTCAAAGAATGAGGAAGATCACGATCAACATCTAAAAGAAGTCATGGATACTCTCCGTGCACATCAGTTGAAGGCGAAATTCTCCAAATGCCATTTCTGGAGAGAAGAAGTTAGGTTCCTTGGATATGTGGTGTCCAAAGAGGGGATAGCTATGGACCCCGCAAAAGTGGTTGCTGTGCAAGATTGGAAGGTTCCTCGAAACGCAATCGAAGTTCGAAGCTTTCTCGGGCTAGCAGGCTTTTATCGAAAATTCATCAAAGATTTTGCAAAAATCTCAGCTCCACTAACAAGATTGACAAAGAAGAACCTAGCTTTCAATTGGGATTTGGATTGCGATATTGCTTTCCAACGTTTGAAAAGGGCTCTAACAACAGCCCCAGTTCTGACATTGCCTAATGGAAGCAACATGTTTACACTATACACAGATGCATGCGGAACGGGACTAGGAGCTGTTCTGATGCAAGAAGGGAAGGTAGTAGCTTATGGTGGAAGGCAGTTGAAAGTACATGAGAAAAACTACCCAACCCACGACCTAGAGTTGGCAGCCATCGTTTTTGCACTTAAGTCTTTGGTCCATTATCTCCTAGGTGAGAAGTTTGAACTGTGTACTTACCATAAATCGTTGAAATACTTATTCTCGCAGAAAGATCTCAACTTGAGGCAACAAAGATGGATGGAGTTTCTTGCCTCGTATGATTTTGAGATTTCCTACACTCCTGGTAAGGGCAATGCAGTAGCAGACGCCTTAAGTAGAAAGAAGCTGGCCTTAAGCCCTGTCTTTGTGGAAAGGCAAAGCTTGGAGTTCATAGCAAGCTTTAACTTCAGACCCTCCACCGACTTTGTACCTGGCTTGCTAGCAACGTTAGAAGTGCGGCCAACTCTATTAGACTCAATCGGAGCCGCGCAAAGAGAAGACCCTCAGCTAGCCGAAGTGATGGACAAGTTAATTAGGGGTGAGACTTTTAGTCACCTCAATAGATACTCCATTGATGCCAAGAGCTGGTTGAGACGAGATGGAAGACTATGTGTCCCACAAGCAAGGGGCTTGGTAAAGGCGGTTCTAGAAGAGGCACACCATTCCAAGCTGACCATACACCCAGGCGGAGTGAAAATGTATAAAGACAACAAAAGAGTTCTCTTTTGGAATGGCATGAAGCGAGACGTAGCTGAATTTGTTTCTAAGTGTTTAATATGCTAACAAGTCAAGGCGGAGCAGAAGAAGCCTGGTGGTCTGCTCTATCCTCTAGAAGTCCCACAGTGGAAATGGGATATCATCTCGATGGACTTTATAGATGGGTTGCCCAGGTCAAGAAAGGGCAATACCAGCATTTGGGTAATAGTGGATGGGCTCACAAAAAGCGCACACTTTATACCCGTCAAGAGTAGAAGGACTTCCTCATCCCTATCATTATATATCTCAAAGAGATAGTTCAACTCCATGGGATACCCTCCAGCATAGTGAGTGATCGAGATCCTATCTTCACGAGCGAGTTTTGGAAGAGTTTACAAGAGGCTGTAGGCACACAGTTATGCTTAAGAATGGCCTATCACCCTCAAACCGATGGCCAGACGGAAAGAGTCAACAGAGTATTAGAAGACCTCTTGAGACTATGCATTCTTGACTTCGGAGGTACATGGGAGGATCATCTACCTTTGGTGGAATTCTCTTACAATAATAGCTACCAAGCTACCGTAGGCATGGCGCCTTTCGAAGCTCTATATGGAAGACCGTGCAGGTCACCAACTTGCTGGTGGGAGTCCACAGATAAGCTCATACTTGGACCTGACATGATTTGGGAAACTACAGAGAAAGTAGACTTAATATGAAGAAGAATGAAGACTGCACAAGATAGAAAGAAGTCCTACGTAGACAAAAGAAGAACTGACCTTGAGTTCGAAGTTGGAGACAAGGTGTTCCTTAAAGTATCTCCTTTGAGAAACGTCGTTCGCTTTGGATCCACAGGGAAGTTAGCACCAAGATTTGTAGGGCTGTTCCCTATCATTGAGAAGATTGGGAAGATGGCTTAAAGGGTACAGCTCCCCGAAAGGTTGGCCGGGGTACATAATGTCTTTCATGTCTCTCACCTGCGGAAATGCTTACATGAATCTGCGGAAGTGGTAGAACCGTGTATGCTAGAAGAAGTTAAAGTTGAACGAGAAGCAACTATGAGGAGAGTTCCAACCCGTATCTTGGGAACAGAGGTCAAAAGCCACGCAACCGTGAAGTTAAGCTCATCAAAGTTCAATGGAGCGACACCGAGGAAGACGCGACTTGGGAAACTGAGGACAGAATACACGCAACCTACCCTTTTCTTTTTGAGGGTATGTCTTTAATCTCTTTTTCCTTAAGTTTATACTCATATCTATCTTTTTAGTTATATCTCCTCGATCCTATCCTTTTTCCTTAGGCAGGAACCCATTTGGTTGTAAACATGTAATTGAAACATGTTATGATTGATGGTTGCAAGTGATTGCAAGTGGCGCTAATGGTTGCTCGTTGATGCATATACACACACACACTAGGTATTAGATCGGCTCAGTCACTTTCATATCGCATATGCATATATATATATATATATATATATATATATTTGTATATGGATTGAAACTTGATGTGTTAGCATATGGACGTTGCATTTGTATGAATAGTTGTGCACTCATATAGTAAATTTTGAGTAGGAAAAATTGCATACATAATGGACACATGGCACTGACATAATTTGCATTAAGGAGGTCAACTGAATAAGTAGACCGCCTGATTTTGCATTAGATAAGGATATATACACACACAATGCATATGAACATGAAGCATTAGAAATCTTTTAAGGACAATGGACGCCTGTGTTTGATGGTTGAGTAGATGGGTGTTTGGATGGTAGGATATAAGTTCTTCTCGACTTGGGGATTTTGGGGACGAAATTCTAAAAGGAGGGGAGAATGTAACACCCCGTACTTTCTATTAACGTTATAATAATGAATCCTAGAATACTTAGTTCAAAATGTGAGAATTAAGGGAAACGGGTTACGCCATTGTGTTCATCTCGGAATTCTGGTGGAGATAGAGTCCGAGTTTGCGTAAATTGGACTTCGTATGAAGAAGTTATGGCTGTCAGAAGTTTCCAAAAAAATTCAAAACCAAAAAATTCAAAATAAATTCAAATAGCTCGAAAAACGAATTCAAATTCAAACAAAAGTCAGAAGCGGGCTGGGCGGGAAAATTCCCAACCAGGCAGGTCGACCCTAGTGTCAACCTCCCCTCATAGAGGTCGACCTGGCCCCGGCCAGATCTGAATTTTGAACGACTGATGACTTGCTGCTGAGTCACTAGGGTTTCTAGATGGTCCTGATCTGGTCTGAGTGGCTGTGATTAACCCTAAGTTCATCTGACGGCTATAATTAAACTGAAATTCTATATAAACAACTCAATGCTCAACGTAAAAACACACAGAAAAATAATCTTAGAACTGAAATGCCGTTAGTAGAGAACTTGGAGTAGCCGTCACCTTTTTCAAATCAAAGACGAGTTAAAAGCTTACATCTAAAATCAAATTAAAACGAGTCTAATTCAACGATCTTCATCAAAGGCGCGCATCTCCAATTTCAGAATTCATATTTCAGAACGCAAGAATTCCTTTAGTTTATAAGTTGGTTATTACGCATATTTAAATGTTCTTTTTATGAAATCATGGCATGTTGTAACTCGAATATGGAATGATGCTTATGTATGAGATAATGAAGTTTGATTCTAATGTATCTTAAATTACTGTTGCGATTGATCATGCCTATATGTTTGTGGTGATAAACATACCATATTGTATGTTATTGGAATCTATTACGATTGGGTAAAGAACTTATTATGCCAACAAAATGGTGAATTATGTCATGTTGTAGTTTGGCGGTTATTTGCAAGTTTATTATCTAAATCACATGCTTACATGTTAGATCAACATTCATGAATATTTAGAACTACGTCCAGTTGAATCCATTTATGTTGCAAGATTTGATTTGTAATCCTCTTATGTTTTAACATAAGTTATCATGCTATGTGTAATTTAAATATGTTGGTAGTAGTTCTCTTATGTAGTAACACACATAAGTTATCATGCCAAGTTGCGATTTAAATATGTTCATAGTGGCTTTCTTATGTTTTGACATACATAAGTTAGTATGCTAAATTTTGGTTTATATGTTAAACCTCCATGTTAGACCCATATCAAGTTTACATGAAAATTTGATCCAACTTAGTCACAAAGTTCACCCTTACCTGTTTAGTTAAGATAATGATACATCTGTGCCAAGTTACATGTGATAAGTTAAATGTATGCTATTTTATGTTTATTTCATGTTCCTTGTTTATTACCCCTTTTTTGTTATGGGTTTGGGCTAATTTTCTAGCCCAACATTTTATGTAATTCATATGTATGTTCTACGGGGATAATGATGGGAAAACATGAAAATTCATGGCATAAATTTGTTCATTAAATGGTATATTTGATATACCATTTATGGTGAGCAAAATCAAAGGATAATTATGACATGATTAAATCAAATTTAATCTACATAAAGAAATTAGACATATATATATATATATAAATGTGAATTTAGAAAAGATGAATATGCCTAACCCGAGGTTAGACTGAGTTGTGGTGTAAATCTGCCCGGAACCGACCGGCATATCCAGTGACCACAACAAGACAAGTCTATTGTGGGTGGTTAGTGCATCAAGCCCAAAAAGAACCCGAGGTTAGACTGAGTTGTGGTGTAAACCTGCCCGGAACCGACCGGCACATCCAGTGACCACAACAAGACCTGTCTAATGTGAGTGGTTGGTGCTTTAATAAATTAAAGCTAAGTCAGGACTGGTAGGGTTAAGTCAATTAGGGAAACACTTAACCGATTCAACATGTTAACTAAATGAATGGGTGGTGTTAGGTAAACTTGGACACTTAACCAAATAAACATGTTGATTAGAAAACCCTAGTAATGGGGACCCATTTCAGTAGTAACCCACATAGATGTATCATGGTACCCTGAAACCAGGCAGGGTGGGCCCGATTACTGGGCTGAATTATAAGCGGTCAAAACGTCGGCGGTTGGTGGTCCAGTGTAGGTTCCAACGGAGTTTGGGCGTGCACGTACTCCGAAGTGGAAAATCAGGCACTGGGCATCAGTAATGTACACTATGCATCTTGAATCGTGTCGGGTTGCCACCAGAGGGACTGATACACCCCATGGTGGGACTAGCACAGGTAGCTACAGTCAAGCGGGGCCGAATGACACAGGACATAAATGCATGCAAGTAGGAGCCGATCATTAAGGGAATCATTCGGTATAAACACGTGGGGTTGGTTAAACCAATGGTAAGTAGGTGCAGAGACTTTAGTAATGGGTGCGATCACATGTTCAACTTATCTTATATTAGGGTATTGTCCTTTATTCCGTTATTACTGTCATGATCCGTTTCCTTGTTTAAATACTAGTAATCACTGAACTTACCAGACTTATTGTCTGACCCGTTTTCTTTCGTCTTCTTTTCTTCCGTTCCCCCCCAGTTCCACGGGGAGGGAATACTCCAGCTTAATCAGACTCTTTGCAAGCTTCAAGAAAGTAGATGTATGATTGGGACTCTCTTTCATTGGCTATGGCTTTTGGATATGACACTTGGGGATTTATGCAGTTTTATCTATGTTTTATGCTTTTTATTTAATAATCAAGACAGAAATTATGGTGTAATGTTTTGGAAGTTATTTTGAGACAATTTGATGTAATGCTTTTGTATTGAACCTCGTATTCAATTAATGATTTGAATCTTGCTGCTTATACTTATCTGTCTTGTAAAATTTTCTGTGTCTTGTACCTATAACCCTCCATCAAACTGAAGGCATTCCCTTTGTGAGTGACCTTAACGGAGGTGGGGTGTTTCATTATTAATACAAATAATACGATAATAATTTAAATTCGGGGTAGTCGTAATTCGTTGGATTTGCAATATAATGTAAATTGGCAATATAAAAGGATTTAATGTTGTTTGATTTTGAATTATAATAACGACTTCGTTTATTAAACAACGTTTGACCATTTAATTTATAATTTAATTATAAAACGAGCTACAATGGCACGGTAATTCATAATATTACCTTTTGAACTTCAATTAGATATACAAGATCCAATATAAGTCGGATTTCTTCGAAACAAGAAATGTCCAAATCTATTGGATAATAATTTTCTAATGAAGGAGAAAATTCGAGTTTTCATATTGTATATTTTGTTTTATGTCCAAATCAAATTTTCAAATAGTCACTATGGAATTCATTTATAAATTACAATGTTTATTTGTATATAATAAAAGGGTTTTTAATTTTATTGAATATTGATTTGGCTTGGAATTTAACCTGGAGTATTTTACTTCGGAACTACATGAAATTCAGCGTAGGTATATCAAATTACAATATTTTAATATTATTATATTGTGGTATTTTAAAATTGATTTATTTTAATTTAATCTAGACCCTTATAAAGGGACTTTATTCCAATGACCTCCGTTTTCAACGAAATAAATTTTATTGAGTCAGCAATAGCTTATTATTGCTAAATTTCAAGTTTTGCGTCAACTGGAGTTATTTTGTGAGCGTAGCAAAACTAAATGCAAATAAAACGACCATTTGGACTCGAACAAGTTTCCTTCTTGCAAATGGACTCGAAATTTGACGAAATAAGATTCATTAGGATCATAACATCAAATTATACCATGACATCCATTCTCGTCGTGAACGGAGTTTGTGTTTGAGCATAGGAGCGAATAATCAACATTCAGAAATGGCAATAGACACGAATAAAAGTCGTTAGCCATTCAATAAAAATATTCTGTCATTTCAAATAAAAATCCTTGGTCTTGTCCACATTAATGCAGCCACCTACGTATTCCTATATGTTGAAAGCCCGCATGTGCTTTCTTTTCATCCTTCTGTTATAAAATGTGTGTTACCTCCATTCTTTGCTACCCATTCGAAAAAAACATCACCTTTCCATTTTTGAAACAGGAAAACAAACTATAAAAAGAAATTCTTTTATGAAATCAAACTTTTGATCCTTTCTTCTGTTCTGCGATTCCAACCATAAGCTAATGGTACTTCCTCATGTCAGAACGTTAGCCAAGAAGAAAAGAAAGGGCAGATTCGAGAGAAGAGGTGCACACGTGAGTGGATGGACATGGCTGCAAATGGTGTCGATGCGATGATGGTGGGAAGTTTGGTGATGCAGTGGCGTCGAATTGTCGGAGAGGTGCGCGGACTGGGTGCATGGGGAAAAGAAGCAGGAGCGCTAGTTATAGTGTAGATGGGCGCAGTTGATGTGATCAAGGGGAGGCAGTTTCGATGTTTATAGGTGGTGGTTTGTTTCTGAGCATATTACATGGTGGGTTGAGGTGGACTTCCTGCTGGTGACGGTGGCTTGTAGCTTGCCAGAGGAGGAGCAATTGGGTGTGAGTAGGTGACGAGACACGTTCGAACTGGAGTGGCCTAGCACACGTTCGACAAAATGGTGAGGAATGTCTAAAAAAGTTTGGTATGGGGAAAGGTGCATTCACGGTTATGAACAACATGAGTAAATTCACCATGTTCGAAGAGTAGCAGGGGGCTTGCGAAAAGGGAAGGATGGCTTTGAATGTGGAACAGTGAAGTGTGAAGGAGAGAATCGCGGTGATGGGGAGAAGGATGGCCTTAAACTCTTTGTACAATGGGAGAGTGGGTACGGGTTTTGAGGTGAGGGTGCTATCATATGAAAAGAAAAAATATATAAGAAGCTTTAGACAAGATAAATCGGGGAAGAAGAACATGTGGGGAAATGGGCCAGGAGAGGTTTAGGCGATGAGGTATGTGGGCTTGAGCATAGCAACATTTTTCTTGAAGTTATATTTGGGAAAGAAATACTGGAGTATGTTATGTTTATTGAAGAAGAAGCTTAAGCGGGCTGGAAGTGTTTCTGGTCCTAGGCCTACAGGTTAAAAAAAAGAGTAAAGCCGGAGCAAGTTTGAATGTTAGGTGCAGGCCGACTGTAACATGGGATTAAGCTCAAGTTTTTCATATATATAGGTGGGCATATTGGATGGTAAACGTTTATTTCGGTGATTGAATTTTCTGCATTTATTCCTAGAACGAGATAAAGGTGAGGAGATGGGATGTTTAATGAAGCATCAGGTTTTTCTGGATTTTTAACTCAGAATAAGAAAGTGAGTAACCCGTTAGCGAGGTAATTAAATAAACCTAATCACCCAGTTAATGACTGAGGTTATTAAATTGTATTTAATTTAATTCATCCTAAATTTACAATGATCGTAACTTGTTTTTGTGACAACAGAATTCAACAACTTGAGGTCCATTCAAACCGTATGAACGAGCGCTACGCCATTGGGCTGAAGTGGAATGTT
Source organism: Allium sativum (assembly GCA_030737875.1). Taxonomy (NCBI): domain Eukaryota; kingdom Viridiplantae; phylum Streptophyta; class Magnoliopsida; order Asparagales; family Amaryllidaceae; genus Allium; species Allium sativum. The sequence goes on from CM060913.1 coordinate 828,657,085, forward strand.
TCATATTTAGTGAAATTTTATATAATTTCAAACGTTCATTTGAAATTATATATGGACAAGAATCGACAAGTCAAACAAAAACTGGTGTGTTGACTCTCACACATTTCTAGAATTCTACGATGTGCTAAATTCATATAAATAAATTTAACTGTTAATTATATATATATTGGTTGATTGGATGCCTTTTGTTGATTGAATGGTTGCCATTAATTATATTATCATCGTTAATACATTGAGTTAAAATTATATGTGATATGAAATATTATAATGAATTGTGTTGCAGGGATGAACAGGTTGCAAATACTGTGTATGTTGTTGGTTTTTATATTCTTTGTATATATTAACTGGTTGAACCCCCAATGACATTGGAAACATGTTTGGATGTTGATGTTGAATTTAATTTCAACGTTGTTGTGATTTGAATCAATAAATAGTATTGGTTGAGGGATTAGCAGCAAAATTGCCTAAAAGCCACCTTTTTGTTAAAACGTTGGTTTTCCGTCAGGCAAATTGACGAAGTTTAGTTATAAAATTTATTTTATAACTGAAGTAAGATTTTTAATTATATTTTAAATATTATAATGAAGTTTTATAAAATAAATTGATTCTTATAAATAAGTTTTTAATAAGTTATGTAAGCGAAATAAGCTATATTTAACCTTCGGGTTAACATTCTTGGACAATTATTTGTAGGTAAATGGATAAGCAAAGTTATTAGGTTAATTCTATTTTTCTAATGGGAAGGGATAATGAAAATTAATTAATAAGTTAACTGATGGTTCAAAGTTGACGAAGTCAATTGTTTTGACCGAAATGGGTTATTAATGAATAATTGTTTAAATTTTAATAAGACTTCTTATTTTTAATTTACTTTTAATTTAAAAATGTTTAAAGGTTTATAATGTAATCAGTTACGGTTTAATAATAACTGGAAAGGTGATTCACTAATTTGTGAAGAGATACGCTGTTTTTACAATAGTAAATAAGGGTGGAGTTATTATTTTTAAGGCGGTTATTTCTTTAATAGAATCTAGGTACGGAAGCAATTGAGTTTGTAATAAGTTAAAACTAGATATTCATAAATTTTTTATAAAAGGGTTTTATTATAAATCCAAAGTTATGAAAGGGTTTTAAAAGGAAAATGAAAGCTAAAAGTATAACGTCCAAACAAAGAAGAGATGCCGTAAAAGCAATAATGTTGAACGTTATATGTTTTTGGGTAAAGAAGCGATAAATGGATTCACTTATAAAATCCAAGGAATTATTTGTAATATAATATAAAATGGCTTTGGGAAAAGTATTTGGAAGTGGGTTGTCATAATAAAACCGAGTAACGAAGTTATCGCAATATTATGTAAAAATGGACATAACCAACCGAGATTTTCCCAAAGTGATGGTTTATAAAACCATAAGTTTAAATTAAATAGAAAATATAATTTGATTGTTAATATCAGTTTTTGGAACTTATATCTATTTTAAGATAAGAACGTTATCGATCAATGTCTGAGAGGTAAATAAAATAACCCAACTTGAACTGCTTCACTATTATCGAGGAATGATATTAGTTGTAACGGTAAAGATGTTGAGATTAGTTTGATATTTCCATAAAGAAATATTGTAACGGTAGTTTCGAGAATTGAAATATAAATAACAATGCAACACGAGTTGCGAAGTATTGAAATATAATTAAGAATATTTGGATTTAAAGTGAACAGGTATAAGTTGACGTTATTTGGCCTGCATAAGAATTATAAATGAGTTTATATCGCTGTGTTAACAATATATGAAAATATTTCCGAAGTAAAGGAAACACAGAATGGTTAGAAGAAAATATTTTCAAAGTAAAGAAGGGATTTGGTAAATATGTATATTTTGAAAGATAAGAAGAGACATTGTTTTCAAATGATGACCACAAAAAGGATTTGTCGAAATAAGAATATATTCGATTTTAAGAATCGATGGGATAGTTTAAATAAATGGGTTTGAATAAAAAGGTCGAAGCTGCCATGAACTTGACTATACTGTTATAATTGACAGTTAAAACACCGACTATCAATGAAATATTATTGGACATTTTTGACGTGTTGTTCCGAAGAGACCGGGATGGGAATTAGACCCAAAACCACTTCGAATCAACGTTGCGTACGAAACTAATCTGCAAGGATATGTATAAAGATGAAGCATTGAAGACCATAAATCTTCTTGAGCGGAAGAACTACTTGTCGAATTTCTCTAGCTGATCCCAAGAGATATTTAGGTGGTGATTCTGTCGTGATTGAAATCTATGGATTTGCAAGGACTACTCACTACTGATCCTTTGGTTGATTCCTAGGATGTGGTAGGAGGGTGCCTTCAGTTCATACTATTCTTGCATGACTTGTGTGGACAAATGTATGACAGAGTATTTCCTGAAACTCACATACGTTGATTTATACAAATATACCAAGTGTGGTGGCGGAGAAATTCTCTTTCTTAACACCTAGAGTATATTTATAGACACAACTTAGTGGTCAAATGGATTTGACGATGTGGCATTTAGAGTTTATAGGATGTTCTTTGAAAAGGTAAATATGACCTCAGGCTCTTCGACCAGAAAATGACAAAAATCGGCCAAGCAGCATGGCTAGGTGGGTCATTCCCAAGCATGGTGTATTGTCACAATCTAGAGAAAATTCATATATGTTCTTCTTTCATTTTTGTATCTCCGCGGAAGAATGGTGGCGCCATAAAACCATATGGTGACAATACATTCGATACACTCAAGCTGAATGAGTGGTCGGTCATGTGTGGCCAGGTTGCAAGATGTTCTTGTTGAACCCCAGTGTATCCCCCTCTAGAGTACACTGACTGAAAGGTGGTCCCATACCTTGTCATAGTTGGAATCTAATCTCCAATAAGCTCCAAGTGGGTTTTGATTATATATTAAGTATGTAGAGCGTGAGATGCAAGCATTCTGCTAGATGGTTATTTATTTGTCATTTGATAGACACTATTATAATATCACTGAATTTTGATATATCAAAAATGCTTTGGGTTATAGTAAGGTAAAAACCATCCGTGTTTATGTGTGGGCTAATCTTACTATTATCCTTTTCTTTCATAAAGGATTTCTAAAGTTAAGAACATTGTTTGCCATATGAATTTATCACTGAAAGTATTCCTTACTGATCCAGATGAATTTTGCTTTGCTTAAAATGTGCTTGGGTCAGATCGTATATTTCCAGGTTAGGTTCGGTTGGAGTTCCAGAAAAGAAGTTGAAGTCGAGACGTAATCAATATATTTACTAGTGCTAGTTTATTTCTGTTGTGTGTTGTATTAATCTGAATGTATAAACTGATGTTGTTATATATATACAGTTCTTTTGTTTAAAGCATTTGATATATTATATTTTGTCCATTCTGTTGTGAGACTCGGATCTTCTTATTCTTCTATTCTAATATTTCTTTCTTTATTCCCTCACCTTCTAACTTCTTTCTATTAACAATCTGGGATTTGATACTTAGGTTTTTGGCAAGTAATACGGAGATATGTATTATTATCGAAAATTCGAGCGTTAATTTTTTTGGGTCGTTACAGAATCACTAACCTTGGTAGGCATATATCTTGGGTTGAACCAAACGGGTTACATCTATATATTATAATCTATGTTGTGCATTTCCTTTCACCTGAATCTTGTTATTTTGACCCTCCTCCTCATTACAACCACCTAGGTTTTCTAGAGAATGTCGGATTCTCACAGGTGTTTAAGTTAGGCTTTCGTTTATCGTTCTCTCTCATGCTAGGTGTTGGCAAAGTGACTCATTTTGAGAAAGGTAGTTACTTGAGTTAATACTAGTTTATCCTATTTTTTTCTATTGTGAGTTATCTTATCATACTCTGATTATGCTCATGCTCATTTATTGCAGGTACCAGATTACATGCTCCATGCTTGGATGTGTTTGAGTTTCGATTTTTGTCAAAATTTGGATGTAGAAAAGTGTGGGATATTACAGATCCCCTAAGGGATATTGGCGAATTCTTCCATGAAGTCGACTAGTTTCCCACATAAAAGGATACAAGTGCAGATTGCAAGGACCTCGAGGGTAATGTTGTTAATGATAGGGAACCATCCAAATTTGGAATTACCAAATGATAGCGCAAAGCTGAGGGCAATCATGGCCAGAGAAACAGGATTTAAAAAGGGCTAAAATATGTCTTGTGTGCAAGACTGAATGCGAGTATGGAAAGGATATACATGGACTTCGAAGTCAGTCTTCTGATGAGAAGGCCAACTGGAGAGCGGCCCACAAAACAAAATGTAGCTTACGGGAAATTTTGTTAGTTTCATGAAATTGATGGACTTAAAACAAACGAATACGAACATTTGTGGGACATAATCGACGAGAAAGTTAGGAAACGACAACTTCAATATTATGTCCTAAGTAGGGAAGTGGTGATGGAACATGGTTAGTCATCCATCGCACGAGAAAGGGAGGGTGAAGCTCGCATGGTGGCATTATAATCAACTTGTAATTGGAATCGAAAAATAAAACTGGTTAAGTTTCTTACTCTTGTACGAGGTCAAGCGAGGTCCCTATACATGCTCTTAAATGATAGTAAACCATCAAAGTTTCTTTTGTTTAGCCAACTTGACATAAATGGCAAAGCCACTTACTCTTGTACGAGAACCAACAAGATCCTCAGGCAAGGTAACTATGATTAATGCTTATTAATTATAAAATTGGCAATCAAATCTTAAATTTAATCTATTTACTTGATCTTCAATTATGGTTGATGCTTGGCAAGGGTTGATCGAGTTTGAACACACGAATCCCTTTATTTAGGATCGTCGAGTATGGTTGATACTCGGTAAGATCTCGGTGAGCCTATCGAATGTAAAGTATGCTAGTTGTTGACAAGAGCCTAGGCGATATAAATGATCGTCGAGTACGATTGATGTTTGGCAAGAGCCTAGCAAGGCTATAAATCGTCTGTATGGCTAACTATTGGTAATAGCAAGTCGAGGCTACAAATCGTCGAGTATGTTTGATTCTCAGAAAAAGCCCATTGAGGCTACGGACGATCAAGTATGGCAGATGCTTGATGGAAATCCATCAAAATTGTGGAGCGTCAAGCATGGATGATGCTTGCCAAGAACTCGACGAGGTTACAAATTAAAAAGTATGGCTTATGCCCAATCAAAGCCCGACGTGGCTAGGATTTCCAACTACGGATTACGTCTAGCGCGAAAAGTGTTGGACTGTAACGACCCGTATTTTACGAATTGTAGGATTGTAAAATAATTCTATTTCATTTACGTGAGGTCGTATCATTCTCATATTTTGATATATGGTTAGTTAGGATGTTTTACACATCTATGATTTTTGCTAGGTTGTTTTGTGACCATTTAACCCTTGAGTATCTTGTTCTAGCAGTATCTTTTGATTGGCGCAAAATTAGATGCTTAAGCTTGCGTCATTGAAAAGATTTGATGGGTGGCCATTCCATAGAATGGTTACATTAACAATTTGGTAAAGGGTTTAGAGAGATACAACAGTTTTAAGATTTCTAGACTATTGAGAAGACTGTTAGGCAGACTAATGGGTTAATTAGGTTGGCTCATTAATAGGGTTAATGGACAGTAGTATAAATAGGATCTCAAGAGATTAGTTGGATTCTCTCTTCATTTGTCCAGCAGTCGCAAGTGCTAAGATCCTCTAGCTCTTCCTCTGAAACCTCAAAAACACATATAAATCACTTCTAATCTCCTCTATACTTCTAAAAGAGATTAGATCATCATTGATCTTCATGGTTTGCATTATTTAAAGGTTGTTTACATTAGATTCCTTGTTTCCCAAATTAGTTTAACTTTAATCCTTATTAAAACCATTGATTTAATGAGTGATTTGGATCTCTCACTATGCCATGTCATAATATGTGCTTAGATTGGTCATTTTTATCATGTTTACATGTTAAATCACATTGGATCATAATCATATATGTTAAATCCCGTTTTTAAACCTTAGGGATAATAAAACTAGCAAAAATGGATTAAAATGATAAGTTTCGATTTATTTACATGTGGATATTTACTTAATCTATGCATATGAATGATTGTTACATGTTTTATATGAATTTGGGTGTTTGAATATGCTTGCTGATTCAGGTGTTTGTTGTTTGAATGGTTTTAATCACTGTTTGGATGTGATAATTGATTTTGTGTGTTAGTATCAATAAAATTAGGTGTTGGAATGAAGATTTAAGCACAACAAAATCAAAGATAGTCAAAAATCACATGAAATAAGGGGGTTGATCTCTGAAAGGCGGCGGGATGACACCTAGAAAATTTGGGGCAGAAATATGCTAAGTGCATGGACCGATACCGGTTCGTGGCCTATGGACCGACATCAGTCCATCAGGGAGCTTTATTTTGACTCCAAACTATGTGTGGATTCCATAAATGATTTGCAGGTCATGGGTAAAATATTGTGTCGAACGGAGTTGGCATGCGACCTGAAGAAATTCTTCTAAGACATAGACCGGTAGGAACTCGTGGACTGATACAGGATAATGGACCGATTAAGGATGAACCGATAGGAAATCATGAACTGTCAGTAAAAATCGAGTACTTCGAGGATCCAAAATACGTAGCCAAGAAATGACTAAGTACATGGACTGATATCGGTCCATAGCCTATAGAATGGTACCGATCCATAGGGGTTGGTGTTGGGAAGGCGCGATTTATAGGAATGAAAGTGGAGGCTCTTGTGATCAAGTTGGTGGTCTTGGTTTGATAGTGGCTTCTTTGGATTAGAGTGATGGCACGATCAAGTAAGAAACTCCTCGACGAGGACTCATATGGGGAGTGGGTTGAGAGGAAAGTATGATTAGTACGTGGGGAGCATAGCTACATGATATAGAGGTAGTTCGTGGCGAATGACACTGCAGGATTGACTCGTAAAGAATGAGATCATGGATATAGCTCATGGCAAACAACACTGTAAGGATTGAAGTGATTCGTAGTAGCGAAGCTTCAAGATAATGGATGGGCTGAGGGAGACTCAGGCTTTAGAGCGACAAAGAGAAGTAACTCTCCCAATGATTAGCCAAGGAATCATTGATGGCTCGGTGTGTTCTAAGGTGGCTCAAAGCAAGGGTCTCATCGGGACAATCATTAGGATCGGCAGGATTGTGTACCATGGGCTGGATGTAGCCTAGGTTGGTATTGCACGTGTTGGTACTAGAACTAGGATTTCCATTGGTCCTTGGCCGAACAAGGTTGTCATACGAGTATCGATGCATTCACGACTTTCAAAGGTGATAGTTAGGGTTTGAATGATGGTTGTTATGGTTACTTTATCACTTATACTTTCACCTCTTGGGTAAACTATCACCTATAGGGATTAGAGAAGACAGGAGATGGAAGTCGGGAAGGATAGACAAATTCTCTTATCTTGCGACTTTGCCCACTTCTTACGTTATTACTTTGTGTAGCACTATTTCCTTGAGTAGCATATATTACAGTATTATTATGTGCTGACTTTTTTGTTGTAGGGACAGGTCAGTTATGAGGCTTAATCAGTCTACTTACATATTTTATAGTACTGCATTTGATAGACCTTATCAGGCACACCAGACTGTTGTATGACCCAAGATATGTTTCCTTCTTATTATCTTGCGTACTCAATGATGATGTAGATGAGTAGACTAGACAACATGTCAGGTTATACAAAGTGCCAAGTCGAGGAAGAGCTTGCAGGAGTTAGTATACTTACTTGTATATATTGCTTTCCACTTATGAGCGTACTCTAAGGGTTGTGGTGAGGCTAACATGTATTCAGATATTATGGATTTTATGTACATAACTCTATTGCTTTGATGATATTTTCAACTGCTTTGTGTTTTGTAATTTGTCACTACATTATTGTCTATATTTGTTATTATATATTGTCCATGCGCTGTGAGATATATGACATGTCTGCTTTTGATTATCACTCTTGATGGTCAACCCATATCATCTTGGCATGCTACAATGCACTATTTTATCTATTTACATGCACATGGTATGGGAAGGTCGTCACATTTGTTATCAGAGCTTAGATTATATGATTTAACCCAAAAAAATTAGGACGTATACACGTAAGAGAAACATATTTGTAGATTTTTGAATCTATATTATATATAGTAGTCTACACTTGAGCATCATTGCTGTATTTCTTGAGTTTGGACTGACTCTTATTGTTACAGATTCAATATGAGTCGGGTTGTTACACAACTAGGAACAATTCTGCATCAGAGGTAGTTGGCGAAGGTGGATCTCGGATGGGAACTCCCGACTACCAAGCTATGTTCGATGTCTTAACGACGTTGGTCGTAGGAAGAATCCAAGTTGGCCCTAGAGTAGCTATAGGTGGGGGTGGTGCTCCTATGCCGGTACCTTGAAAGGATTTTACCAAGCTATGCAAGGATTTTTCTACTTTAAGAGGCAAACCATTCTGTGGGTCTGAGCCTGCCGTCGAGGTCCAGGAGTAGTTGGACATTTGTACTCGTATTTTTGAAGACTTGGGCATCAATGATGCTATGAATAGGAAGCTTGCTTCTCAATAACTTCAAGGAAGGGCAACAATGAGTCGGAAGAACTCTATTAACCTTATTGTCCTAGAGAATCAAATGACTCGGAACAACTTTAAGACTATATTCGAGGATAAGTTCATTTCTATGGTGCAGAAGTGTAACACCCCAAATTTTAATGACATTAAAATAGGATAAATTAAATAATAATTAATTTAACATTCGGAATTTGAGGGAACTGACTATGCCATTGTGTCTCTCTCGAAATTATGGTCAGAATGGACATTTGGTTTGCGTAAAACGGACATCGTATGAAAAAGTTATGAGGGTTGAAGTTTGTTTACGCACAAGATATATATATATAATAAATTCCAGGACCTTCAAAAACAATTCAAAAATCAAAATCGGGCCAAAGCAGGCTGAGCGGGAAAATTCCCGCTCGTAGGTGTCAATCCCCCCTATGGGGTGTCGACATGGGTGTTTATCCCCCTATAGGGGTGTCGACTCCCCCAGACAGATCTGGGCTGAATTCGTTTTACGTACCTTGACTTGATTCTGGGTCTGGTTCATTGGTTCTAGGCTATAAATATGGTACCCTATTATCTTATTTTCTCCACTGGAGATCATAGAGGCCATATGCTGCCGGGTTGCAAATTGAAACATAATCAAAGTCTACTACAATCAGTTTAGCTATTCAGAATTCAGATCTCGCTCTCTCTAAATTTTCTGAACTTAAAGCTGTGAGTTTCTAGTCACTTTTAGGTTTAAATGGATAATTGTGAATTATGATAGAGTATGAATTGGGTATATGTTGTGAATCATGAAGTTATGCAAGTTTATTATGTCATTATCCCTGGATTCAATATGATTACAGACATTCTACTATGCTGACTATGTAGATTTTGACTTGCAACTGTATTGTGGGAAATGCGAACTTGTTAATTTACATCTAATCCTTTATGCTAATCACCTTTCACCTGTTATGTTGTAGTAATCACGATATGTTGTAAACTTGACATGTGATGCCACCCTTTTAGATCTAATCATGCTACTATGTCACCCTAATTTTGTTAGACATCTAAATGACAAGTTTAGACCATGTTATGTTGACTTTGACATTGTAGTTGCCACAAGTTCATCAGCTCTGTGTTCACCCTATTATGATGATTACATGTCCATTCACCTTGTTGTCATGCTTATGCCAAAACTATGCTGAAAATGTCACCTTTGTCACTCCCTTTTTTATTGTTATGTCCAGGCTACTTTGTAGCCTCGATGACGCCAAAATACATGCGATCACGTTAATTAGGAAATGGGGGAAAAAGGTATTTATAATTGGCATAATTTATATAATGTTTACAGAAGTTGGACATATAATTCAAACATGGAAACATAGAAATAATCACCTATAATGACATAGGTAAATTTGGGTAAAAATGGCATAATTTGAATATGACCATTTATGGATATGTAATTCAAATTATCGTTGCAAAATAGGCATTGACACATATAAAAGGAAAGGATTAATTAATTGGTAAATTAATTAAAAATGGAATGTTAGTAATTACAATTAGGAATTGTAATTGTACTTATGACACGAGGTTAGGTTACGTTAGTGGTAGAAGTCTGCCCGTACCCGACCGGCATATCCAACAACCACTAATGTTGAACCAAATGCGGGAGGTCTAAGTACGTAAATATGAATCGCGCTAAGACACAAGGTTAGGCCCAACTGTGAAATAAGACTGCCCGGACCCGACCGGCATATCCAACATCCACATGTTGCAGGCCTAATGTGGGAGGTCTAACCCAGTATGAAACCATAATTGGACATTGTAATAGAATTGGACTACTTAACCTAATTTAATTCATAAAGATTGTATGACTATGAACTTAAGTTAGGGTTAAGTAAAAAACTGGATGAGTAGCGGGTGGGTTAAGTAAATTAGTAGGGGTGGGTAATATATAAATATATAGGCCCACAAACTTAACCCAATAAGGTTATGTAATTAAAGACACCTGATGGTATACATAGCCAGTGGAAAATAGAATAAAGTTATGTAATTAAAGACACCTTTTAGGGTAATCATAATGGGTATAGGACTATGTAATTAAAGGCACCTAGGTGTATACATAGTCAGTGAGAAACCTATTGGGGGATACAAGACAAAGAGGAGAGCTTGTATCATATTGTGTGGGACCCATTTCAATCCGTAACCCGGAGTAGGTATCAAATAAAGAACTCCGTACTATGCGGAGATAAGGGCACACTTACTGATTAATTGTAAGAGATCCAAACGGAAAGGACGGTGTGGACGGCCCAAACCGACCGGGGAAATGCGCGTGCATGTGTCGAGCAGAGGGGGCTAAGACGACCATGACACCAGTAGATATGGTTGTGCACCTCTTGGGTTGCCACTTTAGGTACCTCCTACTGTGGGGCCAGCACATGGTATCTACGGAATAGGGAGTCCATTGATTAGGGTAATGGTTAGGGTACACTCGGACGTATACCCTAAGTCTACCAACTTATTATGGAAGGGATCATCTAACTTTAATTATACTAGTACTAGTGCAGAGTAGTTATTTGTGAAGTATGTGTACACATTACCTTATCTGCCTTGTCACACCTGCCATTTATATAGTGACCTCTCTTACCCACTTAATGCCTGTCATGTTCACCTTTATTTATTTACTAGCTAAAAGTAACTAGACTCGCCATACTTTATGTCTAACCCCTTTGTTTTTCCCTCTCTCTTCTGTCCCCCCCCCCCAAGGTTCTCAGGGAGGAAACACCTGGGCTTAGTCAGGAGTTGGATATTAACTTGCTCGAAGCTACTTCTGGAGTATGGCTCAAGTCTTTGTATCTACCATGGCTTACTCTTTTTATTGGGGAATAATGTTTTTCTTTAAGACCTATGTACTCTGATGATGCAAGATAGAAGTTGTTAGATCAAAATTTGGCTCTAACACCCAAATTGTTCTGATTTGTAGGGAATTATAACTGAAAAATCAGAAAAAAGCAGAAAACACACACGGTTTATAGTGGTTCGGCGTTAACGAGCCTACGTCCACTTTATATGCTATTGATTATACTTTGGATACTAGTACAACCAATGATTTCTCTCAAACTCACTCTTACAATTACGATTTCTCTCAATTATCTCGAAGTAAATCTGGTATGAAATAGTGGTATGACAGTAATGGTGGAATCAATCCTTAAAACTGCCAAAAGATCCCGAAAAATGCCAAGCTCTGGGCTATTTATAGCTGATTTCTGGTGACGGATCGCGGTCATACGTGGCCCACATCCCGAAGATCTCGGACTGGTTCGTAGCTTGATGAAGAATTAGTCAAATTAGCCGTTGTGGACAGGTGTCGCGATCTCCTTAAACATCGGATCGTGGATGACCAAGTCCGTGGCCATCATCGTGTCTTCCAGCACGGATCGGATCGCGGTTGACTTAGTCAAGGTCTTCACGTGGTGGTTCGTGGGATTTGATTGGATCGTGATCGTAGCTTGATGAAGAATTGGTCAATATGACAGTTGGTGACAGGTGTTGCGAGATCCTTCATTTGCGGATCGTCCTGGACTTGGTCGTGGCTCCACGGCGTCTTCTGGAATTGGATCGGATCGTGCTGACGCAGGTGGTTCGGTTCGCGCTAGCCAGTGGCGATCCAAGGGGTGCGTAGCGATCCGATAAGGGTTGAGCGATCGCGACCAGATTTCTGAATACTGAGAGGAATGGAACTTCGCATTTTCTTCTTGTATGTGAACCTTGGTGGCTTGGTCAAAAAGCTAGCCAACATTTTGCCCCCTCGAAGTATGTTTTATCGGGAATGGAACATGCTTCGAAATCGCAAAGACATCTTTTCATAAAACGATGCAAACCGGTGGTCACGCCTGTCTGAAATGTCGTATAACGTCGAAGAGTCGTATCCTTTGACAAGTACAAATCTCCAATTAATTCTTCTCTCATTTCCTTGTTTATTAGATAATTCATTTCTGGAATCTTTGGAGACCTCACTATCAAATTCGCTAGGTAAACTTCTGAATTTTTTGCGAATCATTTCTGAATTTTCACTTCGGTACGTGGTTTGTCGGTTCGGATCGCTTCAGCTCACCACTGTCTGTGGGGCGAAACACTGGATTCGGTCAGACGCGAGTATTAGGGTTTCAGATCATGATGGGCTTTTCCACGAAGCATGTTGGGCTTTGGCTCGCAGCCCATCCATCTCCATGATTCGAGTAAGACAAAAAGAAGAAGACTAACGGTCACGGGTTATGGCTATATAAATCTGTATCCACCTTTTCTTTTCCCTTCTTCTTCTTTCGCCGCCGCCGGCTCTCTGAAATCTTAATTTTTTAATCCTCTGATTAACCAATTGTTTTCATTGTTTTGAGAAAGGTAATTATGCTCGAAAAAGTTCTTATGCGATTTCGCTCTCATTTATCTTGGATTTTTACTGAATGGGGAGGAGAGAATGTCGTAATCTGTAGTATTCGAGGTTATGGAGGTTGATGAGGCACCATAAATCTCTTCGTTCGTGTTCAAACATGGATAGGAGAGAAGAAAATGAAGGAGGAGGAGCTGATAAGCTCGAGTCGCGGGTGAGGTTTAGATTCGCTTCGTGGTGATAGAGGAAGGGTTGGAGAAATGACGGAGTATCAATTTAATAGGCGGATCAGATCGTGAGGGTGAAGAAGAATCGGTTCATGGGGGCAGGAAACAAAATGGATCGTGGGCGAGGCACCGGTTCGGGTCGTGGTAACGCTGGTGTGAAGCCGGTATCTAAGTCAAGTGACGGATCAGGTCGCAACTAATCTGTAATTCACAGGAGGAGGGAACGAATCGTGGGTAGTCTTTGCGATCCGCTCCAGTTTTGCGATCCGACACTCTTCCACGATCTGGCGACTTCGCTGCGAGTCCCTGCTTGTCTCGCGATCCGATCATGCACTACGACTCGAACCCTTCTATGCGATCTGAGTGATACGATGAACTTGTTAAATTCTCAATGCAACTTAATTCTATCATACCAATGGACAGTTAGGTTAGAGCCTTTGATACGAACTTTCTGGACTGAACAAATGCATAACTTATCAGTGAACAACGACTAATATCTCGATGATTTTGTTGACTTGTATGCTTTTCTTAATGCATGCACAGGCACACACCGGCACTTGCACACACGGGGGACGGGTAATTATATTCTTATTTCTCATGTTTACTCGCCTAAACAGTAATGTCGGATAACCGTACCCCTTCAAGATCTGACACAGAAATGGATCCCTAGACGTCCGAGCACCACAACCCCGAGGTTCTTCCAATTAATCCAGAGGGTGAGGATTCTGGATCCGAATATGAGGCAGAGACGGAATCGGATTCATCTGAGAGTACCTCGCTTGATGAGGAGTCTGAAGTAGACGACCGGCTCCCGACGAGATTCCTGGTGCACTAGAAATAGAGAAATTCACTGACTCTTTAGCTTCCAAACTTGATGACATAAAGCTTAAGAAAATTTGCTTGAAACACGGGATCCCCTAGGATGATGTGAGGACACCTGGTAGCGAAGATAGACCTCATTTGGCTCCGGAGGGGTATATGACAGTTAGCCGACTCATGTGCTGGATAGGCGCTATTCCTCCGTTTCCTCCAATCGTCATTGAAACCTTAAAATGATTGGGTATTGCTCTGATGCAGCTTCATCCCAATGCCTACGCAGCCCTATACACTCTATACATCGCATATGCGAAAATCCTGCAAACTGAGCTCACGTTTAAAGATTTTAAATTCTATTACCTTTTCAAGCATCGCTCTACGGCAACCCCAAATTTTTCTTTATTCGAATCGGTAGCAAATAGGAAGGTCTTATCTGACGGTTACAGCAACATAGGGGATCCCAAGGCCGATTGGTTCTATATAAAGAAACAGGCTAGGTGTGCAAGAAGATGGCTTAAATCAAGTAAATTTTAAACCTTTGAATGAATAACCTATTTTAGAAATCGAAGCGCTAACATGCTTCTTTTCTCTATGCAGATCACACCTTTCCAAAGACGGAAGGCTCGGTGTACAGTAATCGACCATCCCTTCTTCTGAAAAGCAAATCCGACTTCCTAAAGATCAAGAAATGTATTACTGACGAGAATCTTCACAAGCACCGCCTTCTGGATATAAGGTTTGGACTTGGTGCGGGTGGCAAACCTTACAAATACGTGCCCCCGGCCGAGGGAGAAGGAACATCACAGGCAGCAGAGACAACTAAACTTCATAAGAGTCCTTCACCGATAATTAACTAGGACGACGAAGATTTAAATGTATATAGAGGAGAAGAGGCCTGCACTGACGAGTCTAAGGAAATCCCAGCCTCTCCGAGGGGTTTCCCCTCAAGGGCCTCTCTACCGGTTGAACCTGCCGCTCCCGATGATTTAACAGAGGAGCAGTTATTCAAAGAATTGAGCAAGATTCCTATACCCGACGATGTATATACACAGGAAGACTTCGAAGGGGAGACATTTTTTCCTATCTCTGAGGAAACAACTATTCCAGTTGAAGAACGAGAGACTACCCAGACGAGCCTAACTTCGGGCCCTGGTCTGTTAGGGGGAATTATATGGGATGCACAAATCACATGCACTATCTGACCCCACACTTTCATACCAACAGTATTCAAGGTTTTAATATGTACTTGTTTCTTTTGCAGGAAAGATGTCTCGCAAACGATCTTATTCTTATCGCTCTCTTCGTGAAGGCACACCTAGTCTTCATCCAAATCCCGAGCGTGCTCGTAGCAGCAACCGAGGGGGAGATAGCCATTGGTCCTGGGATTCTCACAAGCCTCCTTCTTCACGATCCAGATCTCCGTCAAAACAAACTCTAGAGAGCCTCATAGTCATCCAGTGCCACCTACAGGGGGAAAACAGCTTCCCAAAGACTTAACTCCTCCAAAGAGCGCGCCATCTCACAGCAGATCATCCAAAAAACACCACGAGCCTAAGGATAAAAACAAAGATCCAAACAAGGATTTTGAGAAGGAGAAAACTGACATCGTCCCCTCCAGTCAACAAAGTTTAAGTGCCCCCAGGGCACGAGACTATGTCCATGGTCCTGAGGCTCAAGCTAAACTGGGGAAATTACGAGAACAATTCCCCAATATCTTCTTCGAGAGGATGATGTTCGTTCCATCTCTGGAACCAGTTCCTAGGAATTGGGATACTGAAGTCATCGGACATGTTTGCCATGTAGCCAAGCAATATGAGGCGATGAAGAAACACGCTGCCAACCTTTCAGACATCATCCGAACACTAGAGATGGAAGCGCACAGGTCCAAAGTGAGGATAGATAATAATGAAAGGGCCAGGGTGAAAATGGAAAAGGACTTGGAAGATGCACAATCTTTGCTTGCCTTTGCTCAACGAGATGATAAAAATTACAAGACAGAGCTGGAGGAGGCCAGGCAACATTTTCATAATGAGCTCGATTCTAACAGCAAAGAGCGTGCGTCATTGAAGAAGGAGGTGGAAGATCTCAAGATGGCCAACACCGAACTGAAAATAGTACAGGATCATTTCGAAGCTGAAAAAGCTGCTTGGGAGAAAGAAAAGGCAAGCTTGAAAGATAGTTTAGCTCTGGCCGAAAAAGAGAGGGCGATTCTGAATCATCAACTCGCGCGTGCAGAGAAGCGCGCGATTCTTGCTGAAAATAATGTGGAAAGTACCATTGAAATGGCTACTATTTCTAATGAAAAGCTCCTCGAGAGAGAGAAAGATATTGAAGGATTTGAAGAAATGCTGTTTGACTTTCTTGGCTAGGTCATCAAGACCTGTAACATCTCCTGGATCCCGGACTACCATGTCACTTTAGCCAACATATGGGATGCCATCGTCCAGAGCGAGAAACAGCGATTAGGAGTCGATGTGATTGATGAGAATGAGTTGATGCGGACCATTCTTAAGGATAATGAACCCGAGGATTTAGAGAAAGGCATACGCCTACTCCAAGAAGAGATGGATAAGGAGAAAACTCTGGTCAAGGGCAAAAATAAAATTGAAGAAGGCTCGAGCTCAGCGGTAGAGCCCAAGGCCTCCGAAATTGAGGAATACAATCCCGATGATCCATTGATTCCTCTGGGTCCGACTTCTCCAGTTGTCGGAGCTTCTGCTGCTAGCTTGGATGGAGGATCAGCGGAAGGTATCTCTATATTCTCTCCGCAATTTGTCAAAGCAATCGTCACTTGTCGCCGTCTTGCCGAACAATCAACTGAGCAAACCGCATTCTCTCCTGAAATAACATATGTTTCTCATGTTACAGGTGGCGGGCCAACCGATAAGGATGTTGAGGAGAAGACATAGGCGGAGAAGGTTGTCATCCCACCAAGTGCTAGTACTGACGCTCCCAAGCAGTCCGAAGGTGCGACGATGGAGAAAGTCATTCCCGCACCCAGTGCTGATATTTTCCGAGATGCCGAGCCCATCGAGGCTTTGAGAGATATGGACGGGCACCACGAAGACGATGAAGAGGAAGTCGCCATTACCAAAGAAATCAGAGGTGATGATGAAGAAACCTTGGCTGAACAACAGGCTGAAGAGGAGAGGCAGTTGCTCCTTATGAAAGGGGAACATGATCCAGTATATGTGCCCCTATTTCCGAGATCGATCCCAAAACTGGGTTGGCCATAAGATTTTCCTCCCAATAATCAACTTTACAACTAGCCTCTCAATCCTCTAGTTCTTCGCCAGAGCCTCTTGTTGATAAGAGGAAGAGGAAAAAAGGTGATCGTTCGGATGTTGATAAGGAGGAGTCGGCGAGGCAGAAGAAGAGCAAGAAGCCAACATAGCCCCCCCCAGCATGAGTAGGATGTAGATATTAGTTCATATTTTGTCCTTAGTATTTTAGTCTTTCCACTAGACATGAAATGTAATTGTGAGAATGGCCCTCACTTTTGTTCAGGTTCCTCTTTATCTTGTTAGCTTGCAGTTTATGAATGAAAGTTTATTTCTTTTGCATCATCGTGTACCTACATTCAATAAACTCTTCACACTTAGTCACAAGTCATTTAACTATAATCAAGTTGAAATTATATTACAAATCCTTCAAGCGACAGAAAAAAATTTAAAAATTTCTATGCACATTGCCCTCTATCTCTGAATACGGGGGACTTGGAATTTTTAGTAGGATTATAGTCCTTGAGGCGCCAAATCTCCGGTACCTCTATACTTTCCCGATCCATCAGCGGGTTAATGTTCGAACTCGTATCATGATCTGCTCACCGATCCTTCAGCGGGGCAGAAATTCTGGGGGCGCTGAGTCTCCAGCATCCTTCTCAACGCTTAATCATAGATGCTTTTATACTCTTCTGGCGGTCGCCAAGGTTAGAGTTCGAGCTAAGCCGTTCGGTCGCTCCCCGATCCTTCAGCGGGGTAAGAGCTCTTTCTCAGCGCTTAATCATAGATGCTTTTATACTCTCCTGGTGGTCGCCAAGGTTAGAGTTCGAGCTCAGCTGTTCAGTCGCCCCCCGATCCTTCAGCGGGGTAAGACCTCTTTCTCAGCGCTTAATCATAGACGCTTTTTTACTCTCCTAGCGGTCGCCAAGGTTAGAGTTCGATCAAGGCGGTTCTTATCATGGTGCATCGCCTTGCCATGTGGACGTTATTTTCGCGTCCTTTACGTTTTCTCTCGGCTCTGGAGAGTTAGAGTGCAATCAATGGTGTGATTCACTTTATTGCACCTTCATCGTTCTGGCTGCGGATTACTCTCCATTCTGATGGAAGGCACCTAGAATTACATGTTTCTGTGATCGCTGTATGATTTTACAGCAAACTTTATAAAGATAGAAGAGTAGATAAATAATAGTGCAAATAAAGGTAAATGACACACAATATTTTTATAGTGGTTCGGTCAAATCATGACCTACGCCCACTTTATAATTCTTTGCTCAAGACATTGGACTATTCTAGGCAAGTCATGCCTTTTACATGGTCCTATGAAACAAAAGGATAAATCTGATGACTTTATGTTAGATAAGGCCGCAAATGTTGGGCATTCCACACTCTGGGGATTTCTTCTCCATCTACGGTTGCTAGCTTGAAGGTTCCATTATCAAGCCTTCGTAGAACGGAGTATGGTCCTTCCCACTTCGCACCCATATGAGTTGGGGGTGGAAAGACACGCTTCAGAACCAAGTCTCCGGGTTCAAAGGTTCGGGCTCAAACTCTTTTGTTGTAGTATCTAGCGACCTATTGCTTGTGTCTCAAGGCACGCAGGTCCGCTTCATCCCTCTTCTCCTCTATTATAAATAGGGATTCAAGGAGCAACTCGTTATTAGTCATCGGATCGTAATAGGTGACTCGGTGAGATGGTACTTTTAGCTCAACTGGGATGACTTCCTCTGCTCCAAAAGCAAGAGAGAAGGGGGTATGGCCTGTCGCCGATTTATATGTTGTTCTGTAGGCCCATAATGCCAAGGGTAATTCATCGACCCACATGGCTTTGGCCCGCTTCAATCTTCTTTTGATAATGGACTTAATCACTTTATTTGCTGCTTCGACCTGCCCGTTCGACTGCGGATGTGCCACAGAGGTATACCGTTTCTCGATGTGGTATTTCTGGCAGAAGTCCCTGAACTCGTTGCTATCAAACTGGGTTCCATTATCAGTTATGACGATCTTCAGGATCCCAAACCGGCAAATAATGTTCCTAACAACAAAATTAATCACTCGCTTGGTTGTGATTGTAGTTAACGGTTCAGCCTCGACCCATTTGGTGAAGTAGTCTACAGCTACAATAACAAACTTTGCTCCACCCTTTGTTAAAGGGAGGCTTCCAATGATATCAATTCCCCACATAGAGAAAGGCCATGGACTCGCCATTGTCTTTAACTGGCCAGGAGGTGCCCTGGGAATTTTTGAAAATCTTTGGCATGCATCACAACGTCGTGCATATTTTGCCGCATCTTTGTTTATGGTAGGCCAAAAGTAACCATACCGCAACATCTTTTTTACCAATGTTTGTCCTCTAGTATGGTCACCACACGCACCCTCATGTACTTCCTGCAGTACACGCCTGATGTCGTCATGGGCTATACACCGGAGAAGAGGCATCGAAAATCCCTGTCTGTACAGGACTCCGCCTTGCAGAACGCATAGGAAAGCTTTACGGATTATTTTACGCCTCTCGCTCTTCTTGGTCGGAAGCGTTCCATTCATCAAGAAATTCTTTAGAGGGGTCATCCATGACTCCCTTTCTGGCTCAGTCTCTAGTATCAGATCAATTTCCATCTGACTTATGCTAGGGAACTGAAGTACTTCAACTGGGGCTAGCCCGACTTCTTCAGGATCGTCGGAACTAGCTATCTTCGCTAACTTGTCCGCCTGTTGGTTCTCTGACCGCGGAATATGGAATATACTGTAGTGATCCAAGCCAGTCAGCAACTCCTTCACTTTCTCCAAATACGAAATCAATCTTGGGCTCTTAGCTCGGAACTTTCCAGTGACCTGATTTACAACCAACTTAGAATCGCAAAATATGTCCAGCTTTGCGATCTCTAATTCCTTTGCGATCTTCAGCCCAGCTGTCAGGGCTTCATATTCGGAGTCGTCGTTAGTGGCGTGAAATTCCAACCGGATAGCATAGGACATCAGTCATTTCTCAGGAGTTTCCAGCACCACTCCGGCACCTGATCGTTTATCATTCCTAGCACCATCAATATACAATTTCCATGCACTAGGATCGAGAAGTAATTTTAGTGGGTCAGCCTCTTCGTTTACTATGTCATCCTCCGGGACAGTAAATTCTGCTATGAAATCTGCCAGTACTTGCCCCCGTATTGATCGTCGGGGCTGAAAATTCAGATCAAATTGACTCAATTCAATGTTCCATTTGAGCAGCCTTCCAGAAGCTTCTGGTCTCTGTAGAACTTGCTTGAGCGGATGATCAGTGTACATGGTTATAGGATGAGCTTGGAAATAATGTCGAAGCTTCCTAGATGCAATCAACAAACTGTACGCCAGCTTTTCTATCCTCGGATAATTGCGCTCAGCTGCTGCCAATTTTTTACTCACGTAGTACACTGGCCTTTGAACCTTGTCTTCTTCTCTCACTAATGCTGAGCTGATCGCGTGGAACGACACTAAGTACACGAATAAATCCTCATGGTCCACTGGCTTAGACAATATCGGAGGCCTCTCCAGATGATTCAACAGGTTCTGAAATGCTTCTATGCAATCAGGAGTCCATTTAAAATTGCGTTTTCCTTGCTTTATCAATTCAAAGAATGGAATGCATTTTTCTGTCGCCCTAGAGATGAGTCTGCTTATTGCCGCTACTTTCCCTGCAAGGCTTTGCACATCTTTGATTTGTCTAGGCTCCTGAATGCCTCTGATTGCTGCGATCTAGTCCGGATTAATCTCAATCCCGCGCGAGCTGACAATGAATCCCAAGAATTTCCCAGAGGCAACCCCAAATGAGCATTTTGTTGGGTTGAGTTTCATCCCATACTTTCGAAGGATACCAAACTTCTCTGCCAAGTCTGTAGTGTGATTGGATGATTGTCTGGACTTAACCAACATGTCATCAACGTACACCTCCATCGTTTTCCCAATCTGGTTATAGAACATTCTGTACACTAACCGTTGATATGTAGCGCCTGCGTTCTTCAAACCAAAAGGCATTACCACGTAGCAGTATAATCCCAGATCCGTAATGAAGCTAGTGTGTTCTTGATCTGCAACATGCATAGGGATCTGGTTGTATCCTGAATAAGCATCCATGAAAGAAAGAAGCTCATGACCTGCCATTGAATCTACCAACTGATCAATTCTGGGTAACGGGAAGCTATCTTTTGGGCAGGCTTTTTTCAAATCCAAAAAATCAATACACGTACACCACTTCCCATTGGCCTTCTTTAACAAAACTGGATTTGAAATCCAGTCTAGGTAGGTTGAGTCTCTGATGATTCCGTTACTTCTTAACTTTTCAACTTCTTCTTTCTAGGCTGTGGACCTCTCTAGGCCCAGCATTCGCCTTTTTTGTTTTACTGGGAGATGCTTTGGGTTAATGCTCAATGAGTGGCTCATGATTGATGGAGATATCCCACACATGTCCGCGTGGGTCCAAGCAAATACATCCAAGTTATCTTTCAGGAAATCCGCCAGTTCTTTAGTTCGAACTGGATCCAACTGGGATCCAATCTTTAGGACCTTCTCTGGGTCACTATCATCGATCGGTACATCCATAGTCATTTCGTTGGGAGCCGCCATTCTGCCCCCAGTCTCTTCGTCCTCTCTGGGATCTATATCCTCGGGCAGTTCTCTGGGCGACTCACCCATAGTCATTCTCTTTAATTGCTATGACGTCTCCTCCCTTGTGGGGGAAGAAGCGTCTTTAGTTTCTATATCTCTTCCTTTATGGAGTATTTTTAGCTCTGCAATGTAACATGCTCGTGCAACAACCTGATCTCCTCTGACTATGCCAACACCAGCTTCCGTAGGAAACTTCAATAACAAGCACCAGGGGGCTATACAAGCTCTAAACTTTGCTAGGGCCGGTCGGCCCAAGAAGGCATTATAAGGCGATTCAATACCCAAAACCACGAAGGGAAGAATTCTCACTCTCTGGCGTTCTCCTTCCCCAAGTGTTACTGGCAGCTCTACATATCCCATTGGAGCAGTTGAAGCTTCGTTAAATCCATGGATCCATCCTTCACACGGCTTTAAATCTTTCAATTCAAGGTTCATTTGATCAAACGTCTTTTTGAATAGAATGTTGACTGAACTCCCGTTTTCCACTAAAACTTTATGGACAGTGGCCGGGCCAATTGGAACTGTGATTACAAATGGATCTTTGGTCGGAGCGTGGACTCTAATACTCTCTCGGTTGCAGAAAATGACGTCATCTGACATCATCTTTTGTTGTTTTACCGGGACATTGTCCTCAGGGTTGCTACACTCTCCTGCCTCAAGACGCTGCTTTGCTGCGTTTACGTACTGATCCATCGGCTTGAAACTATGCCCGGCTAGGTGAAGCCTTCCGATTATGGTATTGATAACAAGATCCTTTCCTTTTTGCTGGACAGTTGGCCTGGTAGTAGGTTGATTCTGGTTTTGGTTCGGGGTCTGAATAGCCTGCCCCCTATCTCTAGGAGTCAACCAGTACTCATCCAACTTCCCTTCCCGGAGCAGCCTCTCAACTACGTCTCTCAGATGATGTCATTCATTTGTAGAGTGACCGTGAGTCTGATGGAAGAGACAAAACTTCCTCGTCTCACGTTCTTTCTCCGTCGAATCTCTTGGAGGAGGCCTTTTATGTTGGAGAACGTTGTACGAGTCTACGAATATATTCTCCAAAGTATCGTTTATTGGCGTATAATTTTCGAAAGACCTGGGACGGGTCCTTCTCTGAGAGTCATTCCCTCGATTTCTCTTCCGATTATTGCCATTATTGTTGTTACCATTATTTCCTAACTGGTGGCCGCTGCTCTAATTTCGGTTTCCAACATTGACTTCAACCTTTCCCCAGCTGTCTCCGGTTTGTTTGATGGCCACATTACTTTGGATTTCCTCCTTATTTGCCATTTTCATCTTCCGGTTAGCATATACCTCCTCCTGACGTAAGCGTACGTTTGCTTTCTCGTAGAACAATTCTCTAGTATGAGGTGGCTTGCCGGCCAGGTATCTCCCAAATTCAGTATCTTTATCTACCCCATCAATCAGGGCTGCCACAATAGTTGGCTCATGGGGATCCTTGACTTCGGTGGCGGCTAGGTTGAAATGATCCAGATACACTCTCAAGCTCTCGCCTGGTCGTTGTTTGACAAGGAACAGATCAATCACACTCTTTGACCTCTGTGCATAAATGCGGAACTGTTCCACGAACCTTTCACTCAACTCCCTGAAACTGGAAATTGATCTTGCTGGTAAGCGAGTAAACCATAATAACGCTACATCCTCCAGGAATATAGGGAATGCTTTGCACTTTACAGCGTCAGAAGCTGCGGCAGCGGTCATTGACTAAGAATATCTCATTAGATGTTGGATTGGATCAGATCTACCCGCGTAACGGTTCATCCGAGGCATGTTGAAGCGCCTCGGGAATGTTACGTCTAGAATGTCATCTGTAAAAGGGTTGTGACTGCGGTCTATTCCCCAATCTTCATTCCTTTGTCCACGGCAATCCGCCAGGATTTGATGGACCATAGCTGCAACATTTGCACTGGTCATCGGAGGCTCGGGATCAGCGCTTCTCGCTCGGTGGAATTCTCCGATCTCTCTTCTAGGAACAACCACGAAGTCCGGAGCTCGGATTGGGCTTCGTTGCCCCTGTTACCATGAGTATTTGTACGGCAAAGGGGCTGAGGTGGTCTATTCTCAAAAGGATTGTCCACAACTCGAGCTCTAGGAGTTGCGGCACGATTATTCAAGTTGCAGTTTGAGGGTCTTACACCAAGTGTCTCTTCCTCTCGTGATGGCAAGGTTCCAAATCGGAGATGCTCTATGTTTTCAGTCCTCTCATACGGTCGCCGCGGAGGTCTTGGCGATTCCTCTGATGAAGAAGAGTACTTTGGGGTGAGTGGGCGAACTGGGAGTGTTCTTTGTCTTGCGAGATCATCGATCCTTCTATCCATAGCAGTTAAGTTCTGCTGCAGCAGAGAGCTTTGCTTCCTTTGAGCAGCTAATTCATCAAACAGTCTGTCCCACATTTCAGAGAAGCGAGAGAGATCTCCTTCAGTGACCAGAGTAGAGGGGTCATATTGATCATCAACATTTTCTCTTATGCGCAGAGAACTTGAGCCAGGTCGAACAGAGGTACCGGGACGGGAAGAGTGAGCCATAACCCCCTTTCCAGGTCGAGTTGTAGTCTGGTCATCACTTCGGATAGCAGTGGACCTGTGTCTATGGCTCGTAGCGCCCCCCGGGGTCGGATTGTGGTAACATTGGGGGGAGGGTTCGCGGCGTTGTCGTGGGATCGAGTGACGACCCCTTCAGTTCGGATCGTGGCGCTACGTCCGGATCGGTCCGCCCCTATGTCACCGCGATCCGCGAGGCCCTCCTCAACCTGCTCATGTACACTTTCTTCAACTGCTTCATTCGCGACTTCAATCGGCTGCGAAGCTTGTACTTCCTTAGAATTCTTTCTGGCCATGATATCAGATGCCGCTGGAATCTTCAAAAATATGAACAGTGAAGTTTCGGGACTGTTTCCTTTGGACTTTAATATCCAAACAACGGAGCAACAATCCAATATGCCGAGAAATCAATTCTCAGTGAAAGCACCAAAATGTTAGATCAAAATTTGGCTCTAACACCCAAATTGTTTCTGATTCGTAGGGAATTATAACTGAAAAATGAGAAAAAAAGCAGAAAACACACATGGTTTATAGTGGTTCGGCGTTAACGAGCCTACGTCCACTTTATATGCTATTGACTATACTTTGGATACTAGTACAACCAATGATTTCTCTCAAACTCACTCTTACAATTACGATTTCTCTCAATTATCTCGAAGTAAATCTGGTATGAAATAGTGGTATGACAGTAATGGTGGAATTAATCCTTAAAGCTGCCAAAAGATCCCGAAAAATGCCAAGCTCTAGGCTATTTATAGCTGATTTCTGGTGACGGATCACGGCCATACGTGGCCCACATCCCGAAGATCTCGGACTGGTTCGTAGCTTGATGAAGAATTAGTCAAATTAGCCGTTGTGGACAGGTGTCGCGATCTCCTTAAACATCGGATCGTGGATGACCAAGTCTGTGGCCATCATCGTGTCTTCCAACTCGGATCGGATCGCGGTTGACTTAGTCAAGGTCTTCACGTGGTGGTTCATGGGATCTGATCGGATCGTGATCGTAGCTTGATGAATAATTGGTCAATATGACAGTTGGTGACAGATGCCGCGAGATCCTTCATTTGCGGATCGTCCTGGACTTGGTCGTGGCTCCACGGCATATTCTGGAATTGGATCGGATCGTGCTGACGCAGGTGGTTCGGTTCGCGCTAGCCAGTGGCAATCCAAGGGGTGCGTAGCGATCTGATAAGGGTTGAGCGATCGCGACCAGACTTCTGAATACTGTGAGGAATGGAACTTCGCATTTTCTTCTTATGTGTGAACCTTGGTGGCTTGGTCAAAAAGCTAGCCAACAGAAGTATTTTTTGTAATGGTTTTATGACTTATGGTATTATGTTTTATGTTGAAATAAAAATTTGAAATTTTCGCTGCTATCTTATTTATATCTGTCTTGTAATTATTCTGTGTCTGTTTACCTACAATGCTTCACGAAACTTAATGCATTCCCTTAGTGAGTGACATTAACGGACGTGGGGTGTCACACTTGGTATCAGAGTTGAAGTTTGCCAGATTAGATAAAAGTTTTGAAAAATATTTTTCAAAAAGGTTTTAAAAGAAAGTATTTTCAAAAAGAAAAGTCTATTTTGAAAATATTCCCCAAGAAGCCATATGTAATATCCTTCGGTCATTTATCTAAAATTCTTCCTTTTCCCTTTTTCAGCATGTCTGGGGATCAAAACATTCCTAATATCCTAGAGGGCGTCACGATACCCAGATGGTTCCGGAGATATTTAGAGTCCATAGCACCTGCTTTAGGCCAGAGAGACGCTCCTCCTCCTGTTTCCCCAGTCATTCCTCCTCCTCCTCCAAGAGCAGATAACTTCGCCAAAATATGTAGGGACTTCCGTGTTATGGGAGGGAAGCCATTCCATGGGAAAGAGTCATATGTGGAAGCTCGGAATTGGCTTAAGGAGACCAATGACTTTTTCATAATCATTGAAGTGGAGGACCGAAGAAAGATTCAGTTAGCAGCTTGGCTATTAAAAGACGAAGCCTCATTTTGGTTGGAAGTCACCCAGGCTGGACATCCGGTAGAAACCTGGGAAGATTTCAGATAGAGGTTCGAGATGAAATTTCTTTCCCAATCTGAGCGAAGCATGCAGATGGAGAGGTTCTTAGCGCTCAAGAAAGGGAACTTGACGGTGAAGGAGTACGTGAACAAGTTCAACCAGCTGGCAAGGTTCAGACTAGAATTGGTGGATACACCGCACAAAATGGCTTTATGGTTTGCTAAAGGAATGAATGAGCCTCTGCATGGTCTTGCTATGTCCCATATTCCTATAGGGGCCACCTTTGAAAGGTTTGGGGATATGGTCCTAATACATGAAGAGGACAATACAGAGAAGAAGGAAGCAAAGACTGAGGGGACATCACAGAACATGAAGGTGTGGCCCAAGAAAGGGCAATAACAACAACAGCCACAGCAACAGCAAAAGAAAGGAGGGAAAGATGTCAAAGGCAAGGATAAGAGGAAATGTCGCAATTGTGGGAAGGAAGGTCACTTGATCAAGGAATATAAGAGAAGGAAGGGCAATTGCTTTAATTGTGGAGAGGTCGGACACTTCTCTAAGGAGTGCCTGAAGAAACAAGGACATCGTCAGAGGACAGGAACTTCTGAAGGGCAGGTGCATGCTCTCGCCGTCAGTGCTCCTGAAAGAGGTAGAAAATTTTCCATAGATAGTTTAGTTTCTCTTTCAAACCATACAGTTAGAACACTTTTTGATTCAGGTGCTTCACACTCGTTTATATCTAGTTCTGTGGTCGAACCTCTGCACTTAGTTACTAGTATCATAGCAGATCCCACGGCTGTTTCAAACCCCATTGGTGGTTCGTCTCATTTACTGATGATTTTTAGGGGTTTGAAATTATCTGTGTTAGGCGTCGAGTTTGAATGCGATGCGTATGTGCTCGGGTTTATGGGTTGATTCTTGTAATGAATTGGCTTACCACATATGGAGACGTTTTAGATTGTCAGGCTCCCAAACTTGTCATGGGAGGACCTCGAAATTTCTTGTGACCCCCAAGGGTCTGTTATGCTTAATTTTCTAGAGTCTTTAGATGCATCCATAGAGGACTTGCAATCGGTTCCAGTGGTTCGGGATTACTCTGATGTTTTTGATGAGGTACAGGGTTTACCTCCAAGGCGCGAGATTGACTTCCGCATATATCTGGTGGAAAATGCAAAGCCAGTTGGGTTACCAGTACGCCACATGGCTTCAAGGGAAAGGAGGGAGCTGAGTAAGCAAGTGGGGGAGCTACTTGGGAAAGGGTTCATCAGACGAAGCATATCTAAATGGGGTGCTCCAGTAGTATTCACAACTAAAGCAGATGGGTCACTACGTCTATGTGTTGACCATAGAGAATTAAATAAGCTCACCAAAAAGAATCGGCACCCGCTTCCAAGAATTGATGGTTTATTTGATTAGCTCGTTGGTGCCTCTGTATTTTCTCAGTTGGACTTGGCTACAGGGTTCCATCAATTGAGAGTAGCCGAGGATAGCATAGATAAGACTGCTTTCAGAACTCCGGACGGTTTCTTTGAATGGCTAGTGATGCCTTTTGGGCTGACGAATGCACCCGCCTATTTTATTGATTTGATGAGTAGGGTGTTTCGGGAATTCCTAAACAAATTCGTCATAGTTTTCGTTGATGATATTTTGATCTTCTCCAAGAACGAGGAAGAGCATGCCCAACATCTGAGGGAAGTTCTGAAAACTCTCCGTGACCACCAGCTAAAAGCAAAATTCTCCAAATGCCATTTATGGAGAAAGGAGGTAAGATTCTTGGGGCATGTAGTCTCCAAAGAAGGGATAGATGTAGATCCTGCGAAGGTGGTTGCAGTGCAAGATCGGCAGATGTAACACCCTGTATTTTCTGTGAATATTAAAATTAACAAATCTAATAACACTTAATTTTTAGAAGAAGAATTAAGGGAAACAGGTTACACCATTGCGTTCGTCTCGGAATTCTGCTTGAGATAGAGTGCGAGTTTGTGTGAATCAGACTCCGTATGAAGAAGTTATGGAGGTTAGAAGATTACTAGTGTAAACAGAAAATAATAATTAAATAATAAATTCAGTTTGAAATTCGAAATTCTACCAGAACAGCTGGGCGGGAAATTTCCCGCCTAGGGGTGCTGACCCCTCCCAGGGGGAGTCGACATAGGTGTCGACCCCCCTATAGGGGTGTCGACCCCCCCGTAGGGAGTCGACCCCTTTGAGATCCAATTCCTTTGGTGAATTTTTATAGCCCTGAGCTGATGTGGCCTTCTCTGATTGGCCGATGACTAATTTCTGAGGAATTAGGGCTCATGTGTCGTGCTATGGTTGGCTGGATGACACATCTCTTTGGTTTGATGGCTCTGATTTCTCCTAGACTAATCTAAAGGCTAGAATTAATCCAAGACTTCTATATAAACACCCCAAACCTTATCCCTTAACCTCACAATCTCATTCTGTGAAGCCGTCATGCTGTCCATCCCTAAGCTGGCTTAGCCTCCATCTTCTCCAAATTAGAAATTAAGTTAGAAAGCTCCAAAACTAAATCCAAACTAGATAATCAAACATCTACATCAAAGGATAGCTTAACAAATTCAGAAATCAGATCCCAGAACACAAGATCCATCCTTTTTCTGTAAGTTCAGTTATTATTTAGATTTAAACACCTAATAGAAATCATGAATGTAATAATCGAATCTAGAACGATGTCTAATTCTGATTCATGCCTATCCTTTTTCAAATCTGAATTGCCTATGCCTATGAGACTATTGTGATTGATGTAATGAATCCTGTCATGCCTATGAGGTAGTTGTGACTGACATAATGGAACCTATCATGCCTATGAGATTGTTGTAATTGATATGACGGAACTTATCATTTTGTACATCCTATGCCTATGAGATTATTGTGATTGATATAATTGGACTTATCATGTTGTACATCAAAATTAGTGATTCTCTTAAGTCAAATTCTATCTAATATTTATACCTATGGTGTAAATTGCTTAGCTTGTCCACACCTATTGTTAATGTACAACATTGAAACATGATCCTTGAATTGGGTACACCTTTACATGCCAATTTTTCCTTATGTAAATTCTTATGCTTCTTCTCCATCTTTCCTTTTTTTATTTTCTTTTGTGAATACTAAGTTCATTCGGAACTTAGATTGAATCCAATTGTACGTACGAATTATAACGCGGGAAAATTGGGTATAATTTAATTTAGTAAACTTTGGGCATAGCTAGTGAATGTGGCATAAAACTTGTACTGACTATACTTGGGGAAATATTGGCATAAAAAGACATAAACTTGGACACATATGACAAATATGTAAATTGGCTAAATACGAACATGCCTAACCCCAGGTTAGATTGAGTTGCGGTGTAAGACTGCCCGGAATCGCCCAGCACATCCAGCGACCACAACAATATAGATCTAATGTGAGAGGTTAGCGCATTAAGCCCAAAACCCCGAGGTTAGATTGAGTTGCGGTGTAAGACTGCCCGGAACCGCCCGGCACATCCAGCGACCGCAACATTATAGATCTAATGTGAGAGGTTGGTGCTTTAATGAATGAACTAAAGCTAAGGAATAGACAGGATAAGAACGGCAGGGTTAAGTTAATTAAGGCAACACTTAACCAATACAACATGTTAATTAAACAGATGGGTGAGGTTAGGTAAATTTGAGAACACTTAACCGTTATAACATGTTGACTAGGAAACCCTAGTAACGGGGACCCATTTCAGTAGTAACCCACATAGATGTATCACGGTACCCTGAACTAGGCAGGGCGGGGCACGATTACTGGGCTGATTGTAAGCGGTCAAAATAACGGCGGGTGGTGCAGCAGTGTAGGTTCCGGCGGAGTATGGGCATGCACGTACTCCGGAGTGGATAAAACAAGCACTAAGCATCAATACTATGCACTGTGTATCTAGAATTTGTGTCGGGTTGCTACCATAGGAATTGATACACCCTATGGCGGGACTAGCACATGTATCTACAATCAAGCGAGGCCGAATGACAAAAGTAATAACTGCATGCGAGTAGAAGCCGATCAGAGAAGGGATCACTTTGTAATGAACAAATGATGGTAGTTGAAACATTCGTTAGTAGGTGCAGAGAAATGAAATGAGTGCGGTAGTATATTCAGTTTATCTTATCTTATCTTATCCTATTGCTATGGTATTGTCCTATGTTCAGTTTATTCATGTCATGATCCTTTTACCTGTTTACATACTGAATAGTCACTGGACTTACCAGGATTATGTCTGACCCATTTTCTTTCGCCTTCTTTTCTTCCGTTTCACTCCCAGGTCCGCTGGGAGGGAATACTTCAGCGTAGTGCAGACCTTTTTCAGCTTGAAGAGATTAGATGTATTACTTGGATTCTCTTTTCTTGAGTAATGGCTATGGTTACACTTTTATTGGGGATTTATGCTGCTTTACTACTGTTTTATGCTTCCTTATGTACTTGGAGTTTTAATTCAAGACAGATGTTTTATTCTAATAATTTAGAAGTTGGGTTTTGAGATAATGCTTGTAATGTTTTGACTGGACCACGCTATTTATGAAATGATTTCAGTTTTCCGCTATTATATATGTCTGTCTTGTAAATTATTTATGCCTTTT
Source organism: Allium sativum (assembly GCA_030737875.1). Classification (NCBI taxonomy): domain Eukaryota; kingdom Viridiplantae; phylum Streptophyta; class Magnoliopsida; order Asparagales; family Amaryllidaceae; genus Allium; species Allium sativum. Next base: position 828,688,113 of record CM060913.1, read on the forward strand.
ACCTAAAATGCTTTACCAAAGCTAATGCATTACCTTTGTGAGTGACCTTAACGGAGGTGGGGTGTTTCACTTGGTATCAGAGAAATGGTTTACCAGATCAGATAAAAGTTTTTGAAAACTATTTTTCAAAAAAGAAGTTTAAAGAAGCATTTTCAAGAAAAGTGTTGTTTTATTTTAAAGGCATAATCCCCAAATCCATATGCATTATCTTTCTATCCTTTGTTTTGAACCTTTTCTTTGCGTTTTAGCATGTCTGGGGATCTTAATCTGCCCGAGGGCGTACCGATACCTGGCTGGTTCAGAAGGTATCTGGAGGCTAGGGCTAATGGCGTAGGCCCAGTAGACGTTCCTCCTCCCCGAGTTGTAGCCGTTCCTCCTCCTCCTCCGCATGTGAATGCTTTCTCGAAGATATGTAGAGACTTTCGAGATATGGATGGAAATAACTTTAATGGGACCGAGTCATTTGTGGAAGCAAGGAACTGACTCAAGGAAACAGAAGATCTGTTAGTTATCTTCGAAGTGGACGATAGGCAGAAGATACAATTGCCTGTGTGGTTACTTACGGACGAAGCCTCTTACTGGTGGGAAGTTACCAATACTGAGAGACCAATTGAAACTTGGGAGGATTTCAGGATGAGATTTGAAATGAAGTCCCTCTCGCAAGCTGAACGAAGCCTACAGATGGAGAAGTTCTTAGCACTCAAACAGGGAAGCCTATCGGTTAAGGAATACGTCAACCAATTCAACCAGCTGGCTAGATTTGGACTGGGGTTAGTGAACACTCCACATAAAAAAGGCTCTCCAATTCGTTAAAGGGTTGAATGAGCCACTGCACAGCCTACCTATGTCCTATATACCTATGGGTGCGACTTTTGAGAGACCGGTGGACATGACATTGTTACAGGAGGAAGACAAGGATGGCAAGAAAGAGGCAAAGGTGGAAGAACCTCTAGACAAGAAACTGGAGGGATCGCGGAATAAGAAGACGTATTCCAAGAAAGGTGGGAAGAATAAAAGACCCCGTGACAAGAGGAAGTGCAAATTTTGTGGCATACCTGGACATCTGATTATAGGCTGCAGAAAGAAGAAGAGGAAGATGGGTGGTTGCTTTCAATGCGGCGAGACATGACATATGGCTAAGGATTGCCCAAAAAGGCAAGGGCAAGGGCAGAGGACTGGATCTACTTCTGGGGAGTAGATTCACGCTCTCATTGCACCTCCGTAAGAAAGAGGTAGAAATATTTCTGTTGAGAGTTTAGTTTATCTTCCTGATCATCCAGTTCGTACACTTTTTGATTCTGACGCATCGCACTCTTTTATATCTACTGCTTTAGTTGAATCTTTGCACCTAGATACCAGAATAGTAGAGGATCCCATAGTTGTTTCGAATCTAATTAGGGGTTCGGCTTATTTATCAATGATTTGTTTGGATTTGGAAATTTCTATACTAAACGTTGGGTTTAGATGTAATGCTTATGTTCTGGGTTTCACGGGCTATGGGTTGATTCTAGGCATGGACTGGTTATCCAGTAATGGTGCCATCCTTGATTGTGAAAGGAGAGTGGTTAGACTTATGACTCGGCTCGGTAACACTCTCCAAATCTCTTGTAATCCTTTGAATTCTGTTATGCTTAGCAACCTAGAATCTCTTAATGCATCTATTGAAAACTTGCAATCTATTAGAGTAGTCCGTGAATACTCGGATGTCTTTGAAGAGGTGAAGGGTTTACCTCCGAAGCGAGACACAGACTTCCGCATATACCTTTTTGATAATGCAAAACCTGTTGCTGTACCCGTTAGACACATAGATCCAAGGGAAAGGAAAGAGCTCAGCAAGTAAGTTAAATAGTTGCTTGAAAAGGGGTTCATAAGGCAGAGTATTTCTGAATGGGGTGCTCCAGTGGTGTTTGCAACCAAAGCAGATGGTTCACTTCGCTTGTGCGTGGACTATAGGGAGCTAAACAAACTGACCAAGAAGAATAGGCACCCACTTCCTAGAATAGACGACTTGTTCGACCATCTTGTAGGTGCCTCGGTTTTCTCCCAACTAGATCTGGCCACCAGATTTCATCAGCTAAGAGTGGTTGAGGACAACATAGATAAGACCGTGTTCAGGACCCCGGTGGTTTCTTCGAATGGCTTGTCATGCCTTTCAGCTTGACAAACGCATCCACCTATTTCGTACACTTGATGAGTAGGGTGTTCAGAGAGTTCCTTAATAAATTTATAGTGGTCTTCGTGGACGACATTTTGATTTTCTGAAAGAGTGAGGAAGAACATGCTTTGCATTTAAGGGAGGTCATGGATACTCTTCGTGCACATCAGCTGAAAGAAAAATTCTACAAATGCCATTTTTGGAGAGAAGAAGTAAGGTTTCTTAGACATGTGGTGTCCAAAGAGGGAATAGCCGTGGATCCCGCAAAAGTAATTGCGGTGCAAAATTGGAAGGTTCCACGGAATGCAACCGAAGTACGGAGTTTTCTCGGGCTAGCGGGCTTTTACAGAAAGTTCAACGAGGACTTTGCGAAGATCTCAGCCCCACTTACTAGGTTAACGAAGAAGAACCTAACTTTTTCCTGGGATTTGGATTGTGATGTTGCTTTCCAATGACTGAAAAGGGCTCTAACAACAGCCCTGGTTCTGACATTGCCTGATGGGAGTAAGATGTTTACTGTATACACAGACGCATGCAGTACAAGATCAGGTGCTGTCTTGATGCAAGAGGGCAAGGTAGTTTGTTATGGGGGAAGGCAGTTGAAGGTACATGAGAAAAACTACCCAACTTATGATTTAGACTTAGCTGCCATTGTTTTCTCTCTTAAGTCATGGCGTCATTACCTACTAGGAGAAAGGTTTGAATTGTTTACTGACCATAAATCGTTAAAGTACCTTTTCTCACAGAAAGATCTTAACTTAAGACAATAGTGGTGGATGGAATTTCTTGCCTCATACGATTTTGAGATTGCTTATACCCCTGGCAAGGGAATGTGGTAGAAAACGCCTTAAGTAGGAAAAAGCTGACCTTAAGTCCTCTCTTTGTAGAAAGGTAAAGCTTGGAGTACATGGCAAACTTTGACTTTAGACCCTCCTTTGAATTTGTACCTAGTTTGTTAGCATCGCTAGAGGTGCGGCCTACTCTTTTGGACTCAATAGGAACCACGCAACGTGAAGATCCTCAGCTAGTTGATGTGATGGACAAGCTAATTAGAGGTGAGTCTTCTAGTCACCTCAATAGAACTCCATCGATGACAAGGGTTGGTTGAGATGGGACTGAAGACTATGAATTCCACAAGCAAGGGATTTACCGTTCTCGAAGAAGAACACCATTCTAAGATGACCATACACCCAGGTGGGGAGAAGATGTGTAAAGACATAAGAAGGGTTTTCTTTTGGAATGGCATGAAGAAAGATGTAGCTGAGTTTGTCTCTAAATGCTTGATATGCCAGCAAGTCAAGGCAAAGCAGAAGAAGCCTGGTGACTTTATTGATGGGTTGCCTAGATCAAGAAGGGGCAATACCAGTATTTGGGTAATAGTAGACAGGCTCACTAAAAGCACTCACTTTATTCCTTAGGAATAGAAGGACTGCCTTATCGTTAGCATCCATTTATCTTAAAGAGGTAGTTCGACTGCATGGAATACCCTCTAACATAGTAAGTGATCGAGATCCTATCTTTACGAGCGAGTTTTGGAAGAGTTTGCAAGAGGTTGTAGGCACACAGCTATGCTTAAGCATTGCCTATCACCCTCAAACCGATGGTCAGACGGAAAGGGTGAACAGAGTATTAGAAGATCTCTTGAAATTGTGCATTCTTGATTTTGGGGGAACATGGGAGGATCACCTTCCTTTGGTGGAGTTCGCCCACAACAATAGCTACTAAGCCACCATAGGCATGGCACCCTTTGAGGCTTTATATGGAAGACCATGCTGATCACCAACTTGTTGGTGGGAGTCTACAGACAAGCTTATACTTGGGTCTGACATGATCAGAGAAACTTTAGAGAAGGTGGACTTGATACGAAGATGAATGAAGACCACACAAGATAGACAGAAGTCCTACGCTGATAAAAGAAGGACCGACCTTGAGTTTGAGGTTAGGGACAGAGTTTTTCTTAAAGTATCTCCTTTGAAGAATGTCGTTCGCTTTGGTTCCGTAGCAAAATTGGTACCAAGATTTGCAAGGCCATTTCCTATCATTGAGAGGATTGGGAAGATGGCTTATAAATTAGAGTTGCCTAAAAGATTGGCTAGAGTACATAATGTCTTTCATGTCTCTCATCTACGAAAGTGCTTACATGAGTCAACGGAAGTTTTGGAGCCAAGCATACTCGAGGAAATAGAAGTGGAACGAGAAGCAACAGTGAGATGAGTTCCAATTCGTATCTTGGGTACAGAAGTTAAAAAGCTCCGCAATCGTGAGGTCAAGCTGGTTAAAGTACAATGGAGAGATGCTGAGGAAGACGCGACGTGGGAGACTGAGGACAAGACACAGGCAGCTTACCCTTATCTTTTTGAGGGTACATTCTTGATCTCTTTTTCCATAAGTTTATGCATGCTTGCATCTATCTTTTAACTATATCTCCTCGGTCCTATTTCTTAATCCTTAGTGTAACACCCCGTATGTTAAATAACTTGTTATAACATAAATCAGAGCAGAATTAAATTTAATATTCTGAATCAGGGGAAACGGGCTGTGCCATTGCGTTCGTCTCGGAAAAATACGCGAAATAGAGTCCGAGTTTTCGTAAATCGGAGTCCGTATGACCAAATTATGGCCCGTCAAAGTTTCACGAAAAATCAAAAACGAAAACTGCTCATGTTTTGAGGCCCGGGATGAGTTTTGGGCTGTTTTTTTTTGGGCCCTAAATGGTTCCTATACTTGACTTCTTCCCCAAAACATGCTTTAAAGGCTAGGATTGGTTCTAGGGTATATCCTATGGTCCTAAAACATCTAACTAATCTATATATACACCCTAATACCCCCCTTATCCTTACCAAAAATAGATCTAAGGCCATTATGCCACCACTTAGAAAATTGGAGAGCCTCCACTAAAAATCCTAAGAGGGTTTGCAAGCTAATCTACATCTTCTTCTACTTAATCATTGGGATTTGCTTCATTTAACTTGCTAATCTTGTTTTGGTGAGCTTCTATCCCCTTAATAATCAATTATTGAATTGATTATGATAAGATGTGATAAAGTATGGCTATGTTTGTGGATCCATATATTTATGCAAGCTTGATGTAGTGAATATTATGTGTTTTGCAAGTTATATGCCTTATGTCATGCAAGTTTCATAATATGTAATCATGATATTTTTATGCAAGTTGTTTCATGATGTTTATGATGCAAAACACTAAGTGAATATGGATCCATTATGCAAACATGTTATGCAAGTATGTGAGTACTTATGCAAGTCATGTATATGCTTATATGCATGTTTAACATCTTATGCAAGTATATGAATGTTTATGCAAGTTATGTATATGTTGAAATGCAAGTTTAACATAATATGCAAGCCTATGCAAGTATGTGAATGTTTATGCAAGTTATGTATATGTTGAAATGCAAGTTTAACATAATATGCAAGCCTATGCAAGTATGTGAATGTTTATGCAAGTTATGTATATGTTGAAATGCAAGTTTAACATAATATGCAAGCCTATGCAAGTATGTGAATGTTTATGCAAGTTATGTATATGTTGAAATGCAAGTTTAACATGATATGCAAGCTTATGCAAGTATATGAATGCTTATGCAAATATGTGAGTGCTTATGCAAGTTAAGTATATGCTAAAATGCAAGTTCTACATGTTATGCAAATCACATGTATGATGATATGTAAGTTCATATGCAACATGTTATGCAAATCACATGTTTGATGATATGTAAGTTCATATGCAACATGTTATGTAAGACACATGTTTGATAATATGCAAGTTTGGGTTGAATATAGTTGGGTTAATACATGCTCATATATGCAAGTTGACATCCTCTTAACCCATGATAAAGTTATATGCTAAACCCATGTTATGTGTGGTAAATCTTCCCTTTATTATGTTATGTCATAATGACGATTTACGTGGGGAACGATGGGGTTAATTAGTATGTTAATTAAAAGTATGTTGAAATGGGTATGATTAAGCATACCATAAAAAATTAATTAACATAAGTGGGAATGTACCTATTGAGTTAAGTCTACCCCATGGGAATTTACCTATTGAGTTAGGTCTACCCATGTTATGAATAAATTGATATTAATTAGGGATAATTAATATGGGGGTGATTAATTAGGTGTAATTAATCGACTAAGACACGAGGTTAGTCTCTGTTATGACGTAAGACTGCCCGGACCCTACCGGCTTAACCAGGCGGTCATAACAGCCAGTCTAGTGTGAGAGGTCTTAGGCACAAATTAAATACGTGATTAAAGTAAAGACACGAGGTTAGACTCTGTTATGACGTAAGACTGCCCGGACCCTACCGGCTTAACCAGGCGGTCATAACAGCCAGTCTAATGTGGGAGGTCTTTATGGGGAATCACGGTCTTAATTAATTAAGAAACACTTAACCATATTAGCATGTAGTGGGACATGAGGGGTTAAGTGGGTGCCTTGGGTGGCATGAGGAATCTAGTGGGTTGCCTTGGGTGGCAATAGAAAATACGATTAGAATACTTAACCAAGTGAAACATGTAATTAAACATGATTAAAGGGTTAAGTGGGGAACACTAGATTAATAACAAGCTCTGGTGGGTAGCTTGTGGAGGGCCCATTACAACCAGTATCCCATATGTATCTTTGTAGCTCGGCCCAAGCCGAGGACGGGACACGCATACTGGGCTTGTCTATAAGTGGCCAAAACGGGGTTAGCAGTGGCAACGCAGGCCCATCGGGTTTCATATGCGTGTGTGGGCCCGGGACTGGGAGGTAAGACGTTGTTGCATCGTGTAGGTATAACCCGTGCACCGGTGTTGCTTTTGGGTTGCCACTTTGGGGAATGATACACCCCACTGTGGGCCCAACACGGATACCTACGTTAGGGAGCCGATCGCTTAGGGTAGTGGGGTACACCTAGTAGAGATAGGGGCGACGGCACCTATGTAGTCAACTAGGGTACAGGAAACTACTGGTTATATCTATCTTTGATATCCTTGGGTGGGATCAACCTTTGAGTAGGAGTGACTGGTGTGGTGCAGTTAGTAATTATCCTTGGGTGGGTAGATGCGTCTTTACGGTTATCTTAGTTCGTCCTGTGTTCGTGGGCAACTTAGTGTAGTCATTATCCCCAAAGATACCATACCGAGTTCATATCATACCCTAATTACTTTAATAATTGTATTATTAAGGAGATAGGGTTCACTCAGGCTTATGTCTGACCCCCGTTGTTTTTATCTTTTTCCTTCAGGTCCTCAGGTTGGGCCTAGTGCTAGTGGGCTTTGATCAGTTTGCTTTATCTATCTCTTGGAGCTTGGACCGTAGATGTAGAGCTCAGCTTATCTTATCTTTTCTGTTATGGCTATTTGTTATGAGTAGTGGGATTGTGTACTTATTTTATTCAGGATGGATATTTTGTACTTGACTCTTGTTATGGTTTTATGATGTAACCAAACATGTTTTACTTTCCGCTGCTATGAGATGATGTTTTAAATTTTCAAGTATTACATTATATCTGTCTTGTTGTAATTTTACTGTTCTATACTCACTAAAAATACTCCACCGATGCTATGGCATTCCCTTAGTGAGTGACTATAGCGGGTGTGGGGTGTTACACGTGGTATCAGAGCTTAAGGTTACCAGAACAGATAAATTTTTTAAGAAAAACTATTTTCTAAGAATATTTTAGAAGAAAGTATTTTCAAAAACATGTCTTTTAAGAGTAAAGATTTTGAAAGAAAAGCATAATCCCAAATAGCCATATCTCTATCTTTTGAATTCTCCGTTTGAATCTTTCCTTTTTTCGTTTCAGCATGGCTGAAGATCTTAACTTTCCGGAGGGTGTAGCAATACCAGCATGGTATAGGAGATTGATGGAGGCTAGGGCCGCCGCTGCAGGGCCAGCTAATGTTCCTCCACCACCAGTTATACCCGATCTTCCTCCTCATCCTCCTCGTGTGGTTACTTTTGCTAAGACTTGTAAGGAATTCAAGACTATGGGAGGGAAACCTTTTCTAGGATCAGAGACTTTTGTGGAAGCTCGGGATTGGCTTAAGGAGGTGGAAGAGTTGATAGACATCTTTGAGATGGAAGAAGCAAAGAAAGTTAAGTTAGCTGCTTGGTTAATGAAGGGAGAGGCCTCGTTCTGGTGGGAGGTCACTAATGGAGAGCGCCTTGTTGATTCTTGGGCGGATTTCAGACAGAGGTTTGTGGCAAAGTTTCTCTCAAGGGCAGAAGAAAATCTGTATATGGAAAGGTTCTTGAACTTGAAGCAAGGGAACTTATCAGTGAAGGAGTATGTCAACAAGTTCAATCAGTTGGCAAGGTTTGGCATAGATATGGTGAATACCCCGGAGAAGAAAGCTTTGAGGTTCGTTAGGGGCTTGAACGAACCGATGCATGGATTGGCTATGACTCACATTCCTATGGGGGCTACCTTTGAGAAGCTAGTTGACATGGCACTTATGTATGAGGAAGAGAAGGGTCCCAATACTAGTAAAGCACCCGAGAAGAAAGGAGATCAGAAGAGACCTCAACAGCAACAGCAAAACAAGAATGGGAAAGGCAATGGTGGCAAGGGGAAGAAGAAGAAGTGCTTCAATTGTGGGACACCAGGCCACCTAAGCAAGGATTGTCGCAAGAAGAAGAAGACTGGCTGCTTCCACTGTGGCGAAGCAGGGCATCTGGTGAAGGACTGTCCTAAGAAGGGGCAGAGGACGGGATCTACCTCAGGAGGACAGGTGCAAGCTCTTATGGCACCGGGTCAGGCAAGGGGGCAAGTTCAGGCTCTCGCGGTTCCACCACTTCAGGAAAGAGGTAGAACTATTTCTGTTGAAAGTCTAGTTTATCTGTTAGATCGTCCTGTCCGTACTTTGTTTGACTCTGGCGCATCTCATTCGTTTATCTCATCATCTTTAGTTGAGTCACTGCACTTAGACACCAGTCTAGTAGATGATCCCTTGGTTGTTTCAAACCCAATTGGAGGCTCCACTTATTTGTCCATGATGTGTTTGGGTTTGAAGATTTCTATACTTAGCGTTGAGTTTAGATGTGATGCTTTTGTTTTGGGCTTCACGGGCTATGGGTTGATTTTGGGCATGGACTGGTTATCCAGTAATGGTGCCGTTCTTGATTGTGAAAGGAGAGTTGTTAGGCTGATGACCCGCTTGGGTAACACTCTCGAGATCTCTTGTAATCCCATGGAGTCTGTTATGCTAAGTTATCTTGAATCGCTCGATGCTTCGGTCGAGAGTCTGCAATCTGTCAGAGTGGTCCGGGAATATCCGGATGTGTTTGAGGAGGTGAAGGGCTTACCTCCGAAGCGGGAGATTGACTTCCGAATCTATCTTGTGGACAATGCTAAACCAGTATCTTTGCCAGTGCACCACATGGCTCCTCGTGAAAGGAGGGAACTCAATAAGCAAGTTGGGGAGTTGCTTGAGAAGGGGTTCATAAGACGAAGTATATCGGAGTGGGGTGCTCCGGTGGTTTTTGCTACAAAGGCAGATGGGTCCCTCAGACTTTGTGTTGACTATAGAGAACTCAACAAGCTCACAAAGAAGAATAAACACCCATTGCCGAGGATTGATGATCTCTTCGATCAGTTAGTTGGCGCTTCAGTGTTTTCGCAGTTGGACTTAGCCACGGGGTTTCATCAGTTGAGAGTGGCTGAGGATAGTGTAGAGAAGACTGCCTTCAGGACTCCGGATGGTTTTTATGAGTGGCTTGTGATGCCATTTGGTTTGACGAACGCCCCTGCATATTTCGTTGATCTGATGAGTAGGGTGTTCAGGGAGTATCTTAACAAGTTCGTGGTGGTCTTTGTGGATGACATCTTGGTCTTCTCCAGGAGTGAGGAAGAGCATGCCCTACATCTTAGGGAAGTGTTGGAGACTCTTCGAGCGCATAGCCTGAAGGCTAAGTTTTCTAAATGTCACTTTTGGAGGAAGGAAGTGCGATTCTTAGGGCACGTGGTCTCTAAGGAAGGGATAGCTGTGGATCCTGCAAAGGTAGTATCTATCCAAGATTGGAAGGCTCCGAAGAATGCTACCGAGGTGAGGAGTTTCTTGGGGTTGGCTGGCTACTATAGGAAGTTTATCAAGGACTTCGCGAAGATATCAGCCCCATTAACTCGCTTGACAAAGAAGAATCAGGTTTTCACATGGGATGTGGATTGTGAGGATGCATTCCGACGGTTAAAGAGAGCTTTAACCACTGCTCCAGTTTTAGTGCTGCCAGATGGGAGTAAGCCGTTCGTTGTTTATACTGATGCTTGTGGGACAGGACTAGGCGCAGTCTTGATGCAAGAGGGAAGGGTAATAGCCTATGGTGGGAGGCAGTTGAGGGCGCATGAGAAAAATTACCCTGTCCATGACCTAGAGTTGGCCGCTATCGTTTTTGCGCTCAAGATCTGGCGCCATTATCTTCTTGGTGAGATATTTGAGTTGTTCACCGATCACAAATCTTTGAAGTACTTGTTTTCTCAGAAGGATTTGAACTTGAGACAGCAAAGGTGGATGGAGTTCTTAGCATCCTATGATTTCGAGATAGCATATACCCCTGGCAAGGGTAACGTGGTGGCAGATGCCTTAAGCAGAAAAAGGTTGTCCTTGAGTCCGTTGTTTGTGGAACGGAGAAGCTTGGAGTTTATCTCGATGTTTGACTTCAGACCTTCTGTTGACTTGGTACCCGGTTTGCTAGCATCCTTAGAGGTTAGACCTACTCTTTTGGGACGAGTTGGCGAGGCACAGCGAGACGACCCACAGTTGGTTGAGTTGGTAGAGAAGCTCATAAGGGGGGAGTCGTCCAGCCATTTGAATAGGTACACCCTAGATGATAGGGGGTGGTTGCGTAGAGACGGTAGACTTTGTGTACCGCAAGATGAAGACTTGAGGAAGGCTATACTTGATGATGCACATCGTTCGAGGATGACCATACATCCCGGTGGGGATAAGATGTACCAAGACATGAGGCGAGTTTTCTTTTGGGCCGGTATGAAGAAAGATGTGGCCGAGTATGTTGCTAGATGCTTGGTGTGCCAACAAGTAAAAGCAGAGCAAAAGAAGCCAGGTGGGTTGCTTCATCCTTTGGAAGTTCCGATATGGAAGTGGGATAGTGTCTCGATGGACTTCGTTGATGGTTTACCGAGATCGAGGAAGGGCAATACAGGAATTTGGGTCGTGGTTGATAGACTTACTAAGAGCGCCCATTTCATACCCGTAAAGAGTAAGAGGACTGCTCCATGGCTTGCTTCAGTCTATGTTCGAGAGATAGTTCGATTGCATGGGGTACCTTCCAGCATAGTGAGTGATCGAGATCCTATCTTCACTAGTGAGTTTTGGAAGAGTTTACAGGAGGCGGTGGGGACTCAGTTGTGTTTGAGCACCGCATATCATCCTCAGACAGACGGCCAGACCGAGAGGGTGAACCGTGTTTTGGAAGACCTTTTGAGGCTTTGTATCTTGGATTTTGGAGTTACATGGGAAGAGCATCTTCCTTTGGTGGAGTTTGCATATAACAACAGCTTCCAGTCTAGTATTGGCATGGCACCTTTTGAAGCTCTTTATGGAAGGCCTTGTCGATCACCTACATGTTGGTGGGAATCTACGGATAAGATCTTGCTAGGGCCCGATATGGTTAGAGAGACTTCAGAGAAGGTTGATTTGATTCGAAGAAGGATGAAAGCAGCGCAAGACAGACAGAAATCTTATGCAGATAAGAGGAGGACTGATCTTGAGTTTGAAGTTGGGGACATGGTTTTTGTCAAAGTGTCTCCATTACGGAATGTTGTTCGCTTTGGATCCGCTGGGAAGTTAGCACCGAGGTTTGTAGGACCGTTTCCTGTCAAGGAAAGAATTGGACGGATGGCATATAGGGTGGAGTTGCCAGACAGACTTAGTGGTATACATGATGTTTTCCATGTGTCACATTTGAGGAAGTGCCTACATGAGACCGCAGAGGTGGTAGAGCCGAGCTTGCTTAGAGAAGTGGAAGTAGAGCGTGATGCGACGATTCGACGAGCTCCTACTCGCATCCTTGGGTCAGAGATTAAGAAGTTGAGAAACAGAGAGGTTCAGCTAGTCAAAGTGCAATGGGGAGATGACGAGAGCAATGCTACTTGGGAGACGGAAGCGAAGATGCGTTCTTTGTACCCTTTTCTTTTCGAGAGTATGTTCTTTAACTTCTCCTTTATTGCCTATCTTGTACTTATCTTGTCCTTAGTATGTCCTCTCGTTAGCACCTTTGACCTTTTAGATAGGGTAAACCTATGGTTGAAACATGTGTTTGAGACATGTTATGATTGATGGATGCAAGTGGATGCAAGTGTTTGCTAGTGGTTGCTCGTGGATGCATATACACACACTTTAGGCACTAGATCGGCTCAATCACTTCATATTGCATATTGCATATAAATGTGTGTAGGTGGCTATATTAATGGATGTATGATGGTTGTGCTATCATATGGATGATGCATTTATCTGGTGAATGATTGTGCACGCATGTAGAAATAGTATGTGTCGATAGGGTTCTTTCGCATACATATTGGATGCATGGCACTATCATGGTTTGCATTAAGGAGGTCAACTGAATCAGTAGACCGCCTGATTTTGCATTAGATAGGGAACATATACACACACTTTTTGCATATGTTCATACAACATTAGAAACTTTAAGGACAATGGATGCCAGTGTTTGATGGTTGAGTAGATGGTTGTTTGGTTGGTAGGATACGTTCTTCTTGACTTAGAGATTTCGGGGACGAAATCCTTTAAGTAGGGGAGAATGTAACACCCCGTATGTTAAATAACTTGTTATAACATAAATCAGAGCAGAATTAAATTTAATATTCTGAATCAGGGGAAACGGGCTGTGCCATTGCGTTCGTCTCGGAAAAATACGCGAAATAGAGTCCGAGTTTTCGTAAATCGGAGTCCGTATGACCAAGTTATGGCCCGTCAAAGTTTCACGAAAAATCAAAAACGAAAACTGCTCATGTTTTGAGGCCCAGGATGAGTTTTGGGCTGTTTTTTTTGGGCCCTAAATGGTTCCTACACTTGACTTCTTCCCCAAGACATGCTTTAAAGGCTAGGATTGGTTCTAGGGTATATCCTATGGTCCTAAAACATCTAACTAATCTATATATACACCCTAATACCCCCCTTATCCTTACCAAAAATAGATCTAAGGCCATTATGCCACCACTTAGAAAATTGGAGAGCCTCCACTAAAAATCCTAAGAGGGTTTGCAAGCTAATCTACATCTTCTTATACTTAATCATTGGGATTTGCTTCATTTAACTTGCTAATCTTGTTTTGGTGAGCTTCTATCCCCTTAATAATCAATTATTGAATTGATTATGATAAGATGTGATAAAGTATGGCTATGTTTGTGGATCCATATATTTATGCAAGCTTGATGTAGTGAATATTATGTGTTTTGCAAGTTATATGCCTTATGTCATGCAAGTTTCATAATATGTAATCATGATATTTTTATGCAAGTTGTTTCATGATGTTTATGATGCAAAACACTAAGTGAATATGGATCCATTATGCAAACATGTTATGCAAGTATGTGAGTACTTATGCAAGTCATGTATATGCTTATATGCATGTTTAACATCTTATGCAAGTATATGAATGTTTATGCAAGTTATGTATATGTTGAAATGCAAGTTTAACATAATATGCAAGCCTATGCAAGTATGTGAATGTTTATGCAAGTTATGTATATGTTGAAATGCAAGTTTAACATAATATGCAAGCCTATGCAAGTATGTGAATGTTTATGCAAGTTATGTATATGTTGAAATGCAAGTTTAACATAATATGCAAGCCTATGCAAGTATGTGAATGTTTATGCAAGTTATGTATATGTTGAAATGCAAGTTTAACATGATATGCAAGCTTATGCAAGTATATGAATGCTTATGCAAGTATGTGAGTGCTTATGCAAGTTAAGTATATGCTAAAATGCAAGTTCTACATGTTATGCAAATCACATGTATGATGATATGTAAGTTCATATGCAACATGTTATGCAAATCACATGTTTGATGATATGTAAGTTCATATGCAACATGTTATGTAAGACACATGTTTGATAATATGCAAGTTTGGGTTGAATATAGTTGGGTTAATACATGCTCATATATGCAAGTTGACATCCTCTTAACCCATGATAAAGTTATATGCTAAACCCATGTTATGTGTGGTAAATCTTCCCTTTATTATGTTATGTCATAATGACGATTTACGTGGGGAACGATGGGGTTAATTAGTATGTTAATTAAAAGTATGTTGAAATGGGTATGATTAAGCATACCATAAAAAATTAATTAACATAAGTGGGAATTTACCTATTGAGTTAGGTCTACCCCATGGGAATTTACCTATTGAGTTAGGTCTACCCATGTTATGAATAAATTGATATTAATTAGGGATAATTAATATGGGGGTGATTAATTAGGTGTAATTAATCGACTAAGACACGAGGTTAGGCTCTGTTATGACGTAAGACTGCCCGGACCCTACCGGCTTAACCAGGCGGTCATAACAGCCAGTCTAACGTGAGAGGTCTTAGGCACAAATTAAATACGTGATTAAAGTAAAGACATGAGGTTAGACTCTGTTATGACGTAAGACTGCCCGGACCCTACCGGCTTAACCAGGCGGTCATAACAGCCAGTCTAATGTGGGAGGTCTTTATGGGGAATCACGGTCTTAATTAATTAAGAAACACTTAACCATATTAGCATGTAGTGGGACATGAGGGGTTAAGTGGGTGCCTTGGGTGGCATGAGGAATCTAGTGGGTTGCCTTGGGTGGCAATAGAAAATACGATTAGAATACTTAACCAAGTGAAACATGTAATTAAACATGATTAAAGGGTTAAGTGGGGAACACTAGATTAATAACAAGCTCTGGTGGGTAGCTTGTGGAGGGCCCATTACAACCAGTATCCCATATGTATCTTTGTAGCTCGGCCCAAGCCGAGGACGGGACACGCATACTGGGCTTGTCTATAAGTGGCCAAAACGGGGTTAGCGGTGGCAACGCAGGCCCATCGGGTTTCATATGCGTGTGTGGGCCCGGGACTGGGAGGTAAGACGTTGTTGCATCGTGTAGGTATAACCCGTGCACCGGTGTTGCTTTTGGGTTGCCACTTTGGGGAATGATACACCCCACTGTGGGCCCAGCACGGATACCTACGTTAGGGAGCCGATCGCTTAGGGTAGTGGGGTACACCTAGTAGAGATAGGGGCAGACGGCACCTATGTAGTCAACTAGGGTACAGGAAACTACTGGTTATATCTATCTTTGATATCCTTGGGTGGGATCAACCTTTGAGTAGGAGTGACTGGTGTGGTGCAGTTAGTAATTATCCTTGGGTGGGTAGATGCGTCTTTACGGTTATCTTAGTTCGTCCTGTGTTCGTGGGCAACTTAGTGTAGTCATTATCCCTAAAGATACCATACCGAGTTCATATCATACCCTAATTACTTTAATAATTGTATTATTAAGGAGATAGGGTTCACTCAGGCTTATGTCTGACCCCCGTTGTTTTTATCTTTTTCCTTCAGGTCCTCAGGTTGGGCCTAGTGCTAGTGGGCTTTGATCAGTTTGCTTTATCTATCTCTTGGAGCTTGGACCGTAGATGTAGAGCTCAGCTTATCTTATCTTTTCTGTTATGGCTATTTGTTATGAGTAGTGGGATTATGTACTTATTTTATTCAGGATGGATATTTTGTACTTGACTCTTGTTATGGTTTTATGATGTAACCAAACATGTTTTACTTTCCGCTGCTATGAGATGATGTTTTAAATTTTCAAGTATTACATTATATCTGTCTTGTTGTAATTTTACTGTTCTATACTCACTAAAAATACTCCACCGATGCTATGGCATTCCCTTAGTGAGTGACTATAGCGGGTGTGGGGTGTTACACTTAGGTAGAAACCAATGGATATAAACATGTATTTGAAAACATGTTATGGTTGATGGTTGCAACTGGTTGCTAGTGGATGCATACACACACACGCACAGTACTAGATCGGCTCAGTCACTTTCATATTGCATATGCATATATGTATTAATATATGGATTGAAACTTGATGTGTTATCATGTGGACGTTGCATTTGTATGAATGATTGTGCACACATGTAGAAGTTACAAAATACAATTAGGAATAATTGCATACATGATGGACTCATAGCACCGACATGATTCACATCAAGGAGGTTAACTGAATCAGTAGACCGCCTGATTTTTGCATTAGATAAGGACATATACACACTATGCATATGATCATGAAAATATTAGAAATCTTTTAAGGACAATGGATGCTTGTGATTGATGGTTGAGTAGATGGATGTTGTATGTTAGGATACATTCTACTTAACTTAGACATTTCGAGGACGAAATCCTTTAAGGAGGGAAGAATGTAACACCCCGTAATTTCTATGAATATTAAAATTAACAAATCTAAGAACACTTAATTTTTATAAGAATAATTAAGGGAAACGGGTTACGCCATTGCGTTCGTCTTGGAATTCTGCTTGAGATAGAGTCCGAGTTTTCGTGATTCGGACTCCGTATGAAGAATTATGGAGGTTAGAAGATTTCTAGTGTAAACAAAAATTAATAATTAAATAATAAATTCAGTTTGAAATTCGAAATTCGACCAGAATAGCTGGGCAGGAAATTTCCCACCCAGGGGTGCCGACCCCTCCCCCAAGGGGAGTCGACATAGGTGTCGACCCCCTATAGGGGTGTCAACATAGGTGTCGACCCCCCTGTAGGGAGTCGACCCCTTTGAGATCCAATTCCTGTGACAAATATTTATAGCCCTGAGCTGATGTGGCCTTCTCTGATTGGCTGATGACTAATTTCTGAGGTATTAGGGTTTATGTGTCGTGCTATGGTCGGCTGGATGACACATCTCTTTGGTTTGATGGCTCTGATTTCTCCTAGACTAATCTAAAGGCTAGAATTAATCCTAGACTTCCATATAAACACCCCAAACCTTAACCCTAAACCTCACAATCTCATTCTATGAAGCCATCATGTTGTCCATCCCTAAGATAGTCTAGCCTCCATCTTCTCAAAATTAGAAATCAAGTTAGAAAGCTCCAAAACAAAATCCAAACTAAAGAATCAAACGTCTACATCAAAGGATAGCTTAACAAATTCAGAAATCAGATCCCAAAATACAAGATCTGTCCTTTTTCTATAAGTTCAGTTATTATTTAGATTTAAACACCTAATAGAAATCATGACTGTAATAATCGGATCTAGAACGATGCCTAATTCTGATTCATGCCTATCCTTTTTCAAATTTGAATTGCCTATGCCTATGAGACTATTGTGATTGATGTAATGACACCTATCATACCTATAAGACTGTTGTGACTGACATAATGGAACCTATCATGCCTATGAGATTATTGTAATTGATATGACGGAACTTATCATGTTGTACATCCTACGCCTATGAGACTGTTGTGATTGATATAATGGAACTTATAATGTTGTACATCAAAATTAATGATTCTCTTAAGTCCAATTCTATCTAATATTTATATCTATGGTGTAAATTGCTTAGCTTGTCCACACCTATTGTTAATGTACAACATTGAAACATGATCCTTGAATAGGGTACACCTTTACATGCCTATTTTTCCTTATGTCAATTCTTATTCTCCTTCTCCATCTTTCCTTTTTAATTTTTTTTGTGAATACTAAATTCATTTGGAACTTAGGTTGAATCTCGTTATACGTACGCATTATAACGTAGGAAAACTGGGTATAACTTAATTTAGTAAACTCTGGGCATAGCAAGTGAATGTGGCATAAAACTTGTACTAACTACACTTGGGGAAATATTAGCATAACAAGACATAAACTTGGATACATATGACAAATATGTAAATTGGCTAAATATGAACATGCCTAACCCAAGGTTAGATTGAGTTGCAGTGTAAGACTTCCCGGAACCGCGCGGCACATCCAGCGACCGCAGCAATATTGATTTAATGTGAGAGGTTAGCGTATTAAGCCCGAAAACTTGAGGTTAGATTGAGTTGCGGTGTAAGACTGCCCGGAACCGCCCGACACATCCAACGACTGCAACAATATAGATCTAATGTCAGAGATTGGTGCTTTAATGAATGAAATAAAGCTAAGGAACAGCAGTTAATTAAGGCAACACTTAACCAATACAACATGTTAATTAAACAGATGGGTGGGGTTAGGTAAATTTGAGAACACTTAACCGTTATAACATGTTGATTAGGAAACCCTAGTAATAGGGACCCATTTCAGCAGCAACTCACATAAGTGTATCACGGTACCCTGAACTAGGCAGGGTGGGGCGCGATTACTGGGATGATTATAAGCGGTTAAAATAGCAACGGGTGGTGCAATAGTGTAGGTTCCGGTGGAGTATGGGCGTGCACGTACTCCGGAGTGGATAAAGCAGGCACTGGGCATCAATAGTGTACATAGTGCATCTAGAATTTATGTCAGGTTGTTACCATAGGAATTGATACACCCTATGGCGGGACCAACACCGGTATCTATAATCAAGCGAGGCCGAATAACACAAGTAATAAATGCATGCGAGTAGTAGCCGATCGGAGAAGGGATCACTTTGTTATGAACACATGATGGTAGTTGAAACAATCGTTAGTAGGTGTAGAGAAATGGAAATGAGTGCGATAGTATATTCATTTTATCTTATCTTAGCTTATGTTATCCTATTACTATGGTATTGTCCTATGTTCAATTTATTCATGTCATGATCCTTTTACCTGTTTACATGCTGAATAGTCACTGGACTTACCAGGCTTATGTCTGACCCATTTTCTTTTGCCTTCTTTTCTTCCGTTTTCCCCCTGGTCCGCAGGGAGGGAATACTTCAGCTAAGTGCAGACCTTTTCCAGCTTGAAGAGAGTAGATGTATTGCTTGGATTCTCTTTTCTTGGGCTATAGTTTTGGTTACACTTTTAATGCTGTTTTACTACTGTTTTATGCTTCCTTATGTACTAGGAGTTTTAATTCAAGACAGGTGTTTTATTCTAATAATTTAGAAGTTGGGATTTGAGACAATGCTTGTAATGTTTTGACTGGACCACGCTATTTATGAAATGATTTATGTTTTTCGCTGTTATATATGTCTGTCTTGTAAATTATCTATGCCTTTTTACCTAAAATGCTTCACCAAAATTAATGCATTCCCTTTGTGAGTGACCCTAACGGAGGTGGGGTGTTTCAGATTCCTTAAAACGCAACCGAGTTGAGAAGCTTTCTTGGGTTGGATGGTTACTATAGGAAGTTCATTAAGAATTTCGCAAAGATATCAACCCCTCTCACTAGGATGACAAAGAAGAATTTGGTGTTTTCATGGGATATAGACTGTGATGTTGCTTTCCAACGGCTGAAAAGGGCTCTGACTACAGCCCCAGTCTTGACCTTGCCCGATGGAAGTAAAGAATTTACTATTTACACTAATGCGTGCGGTACAGGGCTTGGTGCGGTGCTGACGCAAGAAGGGAAAGTAATATGTTATGGGGGTAGGCAGTTGAGAGTTCATGAAAAGAACTACCCCACCCATGATTTAGAAATAGCTGCCATAGTATTTGCATTGAAGACGTGGCGTCATTATTTACTGGGAGAAAGATTCGAGTTGTACACCGATCACAAATCTCTCAAGTGCCTATTCTCTTAGAAGAATCTCAACTTAAGGCAACAACGGTGGATGGAATTCTTAGCTTCATACGATTTTGAGATTTTTTATACCCTGGTAATGGTAATGTGGTTGCAGACGCACTAAGTAGGCAGAGGATGGCTCTGAGTCCTTTTTTTGTGGAAGGAGAGAACTTGGAGTTCATATCAGCTTTTGATTTTAGACCCTCCATCGAAGTTTTGCCTGATTTATTTGCATCCTTGGAGATACGACCGACTTTTGTGGATCTAGATACGAGCTTCACAATAAGGTGACCAACAGATTCTATACATTATGGATAAGCTCAGAAGAGGGGAGACCTCTAGTCACCTCAGTAGATATGACATAGATGAAAAGGGGTGGTTGCGACAAGATGGAAGGCTTTGTGTTCCTCAGACTGAAAGCTTGATAAAGGCAGTCCTAGAAGAAGCCCACCATTCTAAGATGACTATTCATCCAGGAGGCGACAAGATGTATAGAGACATGAAAATGGTTTTCTTTTGGGCTGGGATGAAGAAGGACGTGGCTGAATTTGTTTCTCAATGTTT
Organism: Allium sativum; assembly: GCA_030737875.1. Lineage (NCBI taxonomy): Eukaryota > Viridiplantae > Streptophyta > Magnoliopsida > Asparagales > Amaryllidaceae > Allium > Allium sativum. The sequence continues at coordinate 828,708,544 of CM060913.1, forward strand.
GGTTTGTCAGCAAGTCAAAGCTGAGCAAAAGAAGCCCATCGGATTGCTTCATCCGTTGGGAGTGCCGCAGTGGAAATGGGAGAGCGTCTTGATGGATTTCATAGATGGGTCGCCTAGATCGAAGAAAAGCAATACCAGTGTTTGGGTGGTAGTAGATAGACTCACTAAGAGCACTCACTTTATTCCAGTCAAGAGCAAAAGGACAGCATCGTGGTTGGCAGTGATTTATGTTCGCCTCCATGGAGTACCTTCCAGCATAGTAAGCGATCGTGACCCCATCCTTACCAGCGAGTTTTGGAGAAGTTTGCAAAAGGCATTAGGTACACAGTTGCGCTTAAGCACCGCTTATCATCCTCAGACCGATGGGTAGAACGGAGAGGGTGAACATGATTCTTAAAGATATTTTGAGACTGCATGGCACCCTTCGAAGCATTGTATGGGCGTCCCTGTAGATCCCGACTTGTTGGTGGGAATCTACAGAAAGATTATTACTTGGACAAGATATGGTTAGAGAGACGTCCAAAAAGATTGGCCTTATTCGACGGCGGATGAAGACAGCTCAAGACAGGCAGAAATCATATGCAGGCAAGAGAAGGAATGACATCGAATTCAAAGTGGGAGACTTGGTTTTTATCAAAGTATCACCTCTGAGGAATGTGGTTCGCTTCGGAGCAGTAGGGAAATTGGCACCTAGGTTTGTGGGACCATTTCTCATAACCGAAAGGATTGGCCAAATGGCCTATAGAGTAAAGCTTCCTGAAAATCTATCTGGCATTCATGATGTTTTCCATGTTTCTCATCTGCGGAAGTGCTTGCATGACACCGCGGAAGTTGTTGAGCCAAGTATATTGGAAGAGGTAGAGGTGGAACGAGAGGCAACAATCAGGCGAGTTCCTTCCCGTATTCTGGGATCAAAGGTTAAGAAGCTACGCAATAAAGAGATCAAGTTACTAAAAGTTCAATGGGGAGATAACCCAAGGATGCGATTTGGGAAACCGAAGATAAGATTCATGCTTTGTACCCTTTTCTCTTCGAGGGTATGTTCTTAACTCCTTTCCCAAAAGCTTTATCAGTACTTGTTTCTATCATTTGAGTATATCTTATTCATAGTATTTTCTACCTTTAGATAGGAGTCCTATGGATGAAAACATGTGTTTGAAACATGTTATGTTTGATGGATGCTAGTGGATGCCATTGTTTGCTAGTGGTTGCCTGTGGACGCATGTACACACACATTAGGCACAAGATCAGCTCAATCACTTTCATACTGCATATGGATGTGTGTGCATTTTCTTTTATGGATAGAAATGGACGGGTTAGTATATGGATGTTGCATTTGGAAAAATGTGTATGCACACATATAGAACTTATATTATGTAATAGGTTTATTTGCATAGATATTGGATTCATGGCACTAACATACAGTGCATTAAGGAGGTCAACTGAATCAGTAGACTGCCTGATTTTCACATTAGTGTTGGGACATATACACACACTTCTGCATATATTCATATAAGCATTAGAGGCTTTTAAGGACAATGGATGCCAATGGATGTTGGATGAATAGATGGATGATGGATGGTAGGATATGCATTCTTCCCAACTTAGAGATTTCGGGGATGAAATCCTTTGAGTAGGGGAGAATGTAACACCTCAAATTTTAACAACATTAAAAGAGGATAAATTAAAAAATAATTAATTTAAAATTCGGAATTAGAGGGAACGGACTATTCCATTGCGTCCGTCTCGAAATTCTGGTCAGAATGGTTGGTTTGCATAAAACAGACACCGTATGAAAAAGTTATGAGGGTTCGAAGTTTGTTTATGCACAAGATAAATAAATAAATAAATAAATAATAAATTCCAAGACTTTCAAAAACAATTCAAAAATTAAAATCGAGCCAAAGCGGGCTGAGCGGGAAAATTCCGGCTCGTGGGTGTCGACCCCCCTAGGGGGTGTCGACCCCCTATAGGGGTGTCGACATGTGGTGTCGACCCCCCCGGACAGATCTGGGTAGAATTCGTTTTATGTACCTGGACTTGATTTTGGGTCTGGCTAATTGATTCTAGGCTACAAATATGGTCCCATATTCTCTTATTTTCTCCATTGGAGATCATAGAGGCGAAATGCTGTCGGGTTGCAAATTGAAACAGAATCAAATTCTACTACAATCAGTTTAGCTATTCATAATTCAGATCTCTCTCTCTCTAAATTTTATGAACCTAACGTTGTGAGTTTCTAGTCACTTTTAGGTTTCAATGGATAATTGTGAATTATGATAGAGTACGAATTGGGTATATGTTGTGAATCATGAACTTATGCAAGTTTATTATGTCATTATCCCTGGATCTAATATGATTACGGACATTCTACTATGCTGACTATGTAGATTTTTACTTGCAACTATATTGTGGGAAATGCGAACTTGTTAATTTAGATCTAATCCTTTATGCTAATCACCTTTCATCTGTTATGTTGTCGTAATCACGATATGTTGTAAACTTGACATGTGATGCCACTCTTTTAGGTCTAATCATGCTACTATGTCACCCTAATTTTGTTAGACATCTAAATGAAAAGTTTAGACCATGTTATGTTGACTTTGACATTGTAGTTGCCACAAGTTCATTAGCTCTTTGTTCACCCTGTTATGATGATTACATGTCCATTCACCTTATTGTCATGCTTATGCCAAAATTGCGCTGAAACTGTCACCTTTTTCACTCCCTTTTTATTGTTATGGCGAGGCTACTTTGTAGCCTCGATGACGCCAAAATACATGCGATCACGTTAGTTAGGAAACGGGGAAAAAGGGGATTTATAATTAGCATAATTTATATAGTGTTTATATAAGATGGGCATATAATTCAAATAGGGAAACATAGAAATAATCACCTATAATGACATAGGTAAATTTGGGTAAAAATGGCATAATTTGAATATGACCATTTATGAATATGTAATTCAAATTATTGTTGCAAAATAGATATTGACACCTATAAAAGGAAAGGAATAATTAATTGGTAAATTAATCAAAAATGGAATGTTAGTAATTACAATTAGGAATTGTAATTGTACTTATGACACGAGGTTAGGTTACGTTAGTGGTGGAAGTCTGCCCGGACCCGACCGGCATATCCAGCAACCACTAATGTTGAACCTAATGTGGGAGGTCTAAGTACATAAATACGAATCGGGCTAAGACACGAGGTTAGGCACAACTGTGGAATAAGACTACCCGGACCCAACCGGCATATCCAGCATCCACATGTTGCAGGCCTAATGTGGGAGGTCTAACCCAGTATGAAACCATAATTGGACATGGTAATAGAATTGTACTACTTAACCTAATTTAATTCATAAAGATTGCATGACTATGAACTTAAGTTAGGATTAAGTAAAACTGGATGAGTAGTGGGTGGGTTAAGTAAATTAGAAGAGGTGGGTAATATATAGATATATAGGTCCACAAACTTAACCCAATAAGGTTATGTAATTAAAGACACCTGATGGTATACATAGCCAGTGGAAAATAGAATAAAGTTATGTAATTAAAGACACCCTTTAGGGTAATCATAACTGGTATAAGACTTTGTAATTAAGGACACCTAGGGGTATACATAGTCAGTGAAAAACCTAGTGGGGATACAAGACAAAGGGGAGAGCGTGTATCATATTGCGTGGGACCTATTTCAATCAGTAACCCGGAGTAGGTGTCAAATAAAGAACTCCGTACTAGGCAGAGATAAGGGCACTCTTACTGATTGATTGTAAGAGATCCAAACAGGACGGACGGTGTGGACGGCGCAAACCGACCGGGGACATGTGCGTGCATGGGCTGGGCAGAGGGGGCTAAGACGACCGTGACACCAGTAGATATGGTTGTGCACCTCTTGGGTTGCCACTTTAGGAAGTGACACTTCTTACTGTAGGGCTAGCGCAGGGTATCTACGGAATTGGGTGCCGATCGATCAGGGTAATGATTAGGTTGCACTCGTACGTATACCCTAAGTCTGCCAACTTATTATGGAAGGGATCTTCTAACTTTAGTTATACTAGTAATAGTGCAGAGTAGTCATTAGTGAAGTATGTGTACACCTTACCTTATCTGCCTTGTCACACCTGCCATTTATATAGTGACCTCTCTTACCCACTTTATGCCTGTCATGTTCACCTTTATTTATTTATTGGCTAAATGTAACTAGACTTGCCAGACTTTTTTCTGACCCCTTTGTTTTTCCCTCTCTCTTCCATCCCCCCCCCCCAACGTTATCAGGGAGGAAACACCCAGGCTTAATCAGGACTTGGATATTATCTTGTTGGAAGCTACTTCTGGAGTATGACTCAAGTCTTTGTCTCTACTGTGGCTTAATCTTTTTATTAGGGAATAATGTTTTTTGTTAATACCTATGTACTCTGATGATACAAGACAGAAGTATTTTGTTGTAATGGTTTTATGACTTATGGTATTGTGAACTACGGTATTATGTTTTATGTTGAAGTAAAAATTTGAAATTTCTACTGCTATCTTATTTATATCTGTCTTGTAATTATTCTGTGTCTGTTTACCTACAACGCTTCACAAAACTTAATGCATTCCCTTAGTGAGTGACATTAACGGACGCGGGATGTCACAAGAAGTCTATCATGTTTAAGAATTTTGCTGAGCTAAAATAGGGGGACAAGACAGTCACAAAGTACATTGATGAGTTTGAATCTTTCTTCAAGTATGGATGCTCTTTTATCGAGACCCCTTATCAGAAGAATGATAAATTTATTCTAGGATTGGACAAATATCTAGGAGAGAGATTTATAGACCATATCGAGGACTTGTTTGAGAAGTTGCTTTAGGGAGCCTTTAGGCATGAGGGTATGTTCTCTAAGATGGTTATTGCTTCTTATATTTCCGAGGAACCAAAGCCGCATCAAAGTGGTGTAGGTAATAAGAAGAAATGGACGAAAAAAGGAAACAGCAACAAAGTAAAGGAGGGCCTTTTAAGAAGAAGAAGGATAAAAGTGAGGTGGTCTGCCATAGATGTAATCAGAAAGGACATTATGCTAGCAAGTGAAAGGCTGGTAGTAGTGAGGGAAAGTGTTATGACTGTAACAAAATAGAACATATGAGGAAGGATTTTCCAGAACCAGTGAAAGATAATCTAGTAGTGAAAGCTTATGCTTTGGATGCAGTTCCACCTCTTTGAGCGCACCGACTTCTAAGGATAAGGGAAAGGGCTTCGTGGTACAAGGTATGCTTTTTCTTAGAGATGTTTCAGTTAAAGTTTTATTTGATACTGGAGCAACGCATTCTTTTATCAGTAGTGATTTAGTGTGTAGATTGGATTTGCACCCTGAACTTGTTGATGAATATGTGGTTGTGACTAACCCAGTAGGGAGTTCTATGAGTTTTGTATGGTTTGACATGGTCTTGTTTTATCGGTTCATGGATGTTGCTTTGTCTTGGACTTGCAAGGTTCAAAATTATGTTGGACATGGATTGGATTAGGAAATATGTGGCTACTGTGGATTGCAAGAGGCTTAAGGTAACAATCAGGAGCATAGAGGAGCGACGAATTATGCTTGACTGTTTATCGGGGGATGGTATAATGGTCAGTTATTTATTTTCGCTAGGGATTCTACATGAAGGGTTGTCATGTGTGCATATTGTTCGCGAGTACCTAGGCGTCTTCGAGGAAGTTTTCGGATTGCCGCCGCATCATAAGATTGAGTTTAGGACCGATTTGGTAGATGGAGCCAGAACCATTGTTTTGCCATTGAGACGGATGGTGCCAAGGGGAAGAGGGAGCTAGAGACGCGGGTTGGAGACTTATTGAGAAAAGGATTCATTTGGAGAAGTGTCTTTGAATGGGACACACTTATTGTGTTGTCGACTAAGCTGAATGGCTCGTTGATACTATGCTTAGATTATCGTGAGCTAAATAAAGTGGCTAAGAAAAACAAGTATTCATTGTCGAGGATTGACGACTTGTTCGATCAGCTGCATGAGGCGAAGGTGTTCTCCCAGATGGATTTGGCTATGGGATTTGATTACAAGTTGAGAGTGGCAGATGATAGTGTGTCGAACACCGCTTCTTGGACACCGTCAGGTTTTTTTGATTGGTTGGTTATGTCGTATGGATTGACTAATGCGTCGGCATATTTTGTGGATCTTATGATTATGGTATTCAGATATCAGTCGAAAAAGTTTTTTACTTTTGTTCATGAATGATATTCTTATCTATTCGAGGATGGAGAGGAACACAAGACTCACTTGAGAATTGTCCTTGATGTGTTGAGAACACATTGGAAGAAGGCCAAATTTTCTAAGTGCGATTCTGGAAGAAAGAAGTGAAAATTTTAGGTTATGTAGTATCCGGATAGGGTGTGACAACTGCAGGACTCAAACCCTCGACCTACCATAAAGCAACATCGCATACTAACCACCGTTCTTAAAGAATTTTGTGTTAGCTTTCCAAGAGGGGTGTTGCATACTACCCCCTTAAAGATCCCAATGTCATCGTTGGTTCATATTACTCACCACCCAAGCATTGTGCATGTAACCCACATCATTACCACACCGAATGACATCTGCAGCATTACACATACAATTTCGGCAGGGTATAGGCTTTGATATCAAATGTGACAATCTCGGGGCTCGATGTTAGAGACTGAGATGTTAATGGTGATAATTTTGATGAAAAACAACCTTGTTTCAACTTTGTTTCAATTACTATTAAAAAATATATACTAACATTATTATCTAGAATATATATATATATATATATATATATATATGTGTGTGTGTGTGTGTGTGTGTGTGTATACGGGAAATCTATGCAGGTAATGATTATTGAAGACAGTATATCTCAAAGAATCAAGATTTCAAAGTAGAAGAGTTCAAGATTCAAGACTCATAAGTATCAAGAATTCATGAATTCAAGAGTTCAAGAATTATAGAGTAATTGTGTCTAGATATCTTGTTAAAACTCTGGTTAGCAATGAATTCTGATTTCAAACTTGATTCTAATTTAAAATTTATTTTTCAAATCATTTCAAAATCACTTCCTTGTTTTTAAATCTATTTTTCAAATGAATTCAAAATTACTTTCATATTTTAAATTTATACTTCTTTATTTTTAGAAATATTTTATCTTCTTAAATTTATTTTAACTCCTGCTATTTTAAAAATATTAGACTTAACTCCTAATTTAAATAAGTTTTACTGTTAGTGATAAAAATCGTCAACACCTGATCTAGGTTTAACAATGCATATGTATTGAAATTTAGAGGGTAATTGATCTGAAGAATGATGAAATGCAATTTAGACTCAACAAGCTCAACTTGCTTCGTCGTTTCCTAGGCATCAAGACCCCAAGTCCAATGATTAGTTACTTTCCTTCAAAGAGGTGAGTATCACGCTTACGAGACTACAAGGTCAACAGCTACCTTAGGATAAGGTAGATATGGGTTGCAGAAGGTTGAGTACCCCATTGCAATAGTCATCCTTAGTTTTATGACAGAATAATATACATTGTGTTGAGAGGAAACAAGCTAATGCTTCATAACAATAGGGTTTACAACATATCATAACACTTAGCGACTAAGGTGATACTTCCACATCTAACCAACCTACGAAAGGCTTTGTTTGTGTTAGTTATCAAGTCGCAAGCTTATACTACGACTCCTTTTGTATGTTGTGTTTCATTAGGCTTATTATGAAAGAATTAAGTCACATAGAAGGGGTCAAAAGGGGAAATTCCTTGATTTCACCGAAGGATTTCCCTCTTAAAATATGTTTGTGGTTAACTCTTCCATGAAGAAGGTTAATGATGACTCCTTGTTTAATCAAGACAAACACAATATGATTATCAAATTGGGAAATATTTTAAGTCTAGGATTTCTCCTTTTTATTCATTTTGAATGTATTACAGGTATTAAAGAAATCCCCAATTTGATTGAGAAATTAGGGTTTGCACTCTAAGAAAGGGGCACAAGGTTGTAAAAAATGAGAAATCCTCCCCAAAATGTGACCCATGAGTCTTATTTGTAGACTATTTGGGACCTCTTTTGCAACAACTATGTTAGAAGCCCGCTCCAAGTATCGACCTGCCTTTACACGACTTTCAATATCGGCTTGTTTCGATGTCTTTTGTTATCGGTTTCCGGATGTCATATCTTCTGATTTTGGCACTGTTTCCCCTTCGAATCTCCTTTTCTTCGGCTTGTTTGTTTCGAAAATTTATGCCTGGTATCAGCTTATCTCCAAAAGAGGATTCTCTATTTCTTCCTTTATAATTTTCATGCGGCTTCCAGTATCGCTACCAAGCCATGTTGGTAGCGATAACACTCTCATTGGGGCTTCCGACTTCATTTAACCTTAATGTTGTGTTGCTGGTGCTTGACTTCATCTTTTCAATAGTATTGATAGTAAGCTCTCCGATAACCAACAACATTTTTTTTATTCTTAAGTTATTGGCTTTAATCCCCCTTTGGTGGCGTTATATTTTGGTACTGAAATGAGTGCTTTCGATTATTCCACATTGCTTTGGGTATAAACTTTGGGCCTTTTCCTCCTCTCCGTTGGTACCAGAATCACATTAATTGTTCTTCTTTTTGGTATCGACCCCAAGCTGATTATTCCCCACATGTTGATGTCGATATCATACTTTCGCCTCTCCTTGATTTAGGGTTGACACTATGCATTATTTTCTTTCACTTTTGATTATGGGCTCCTGCTTTTAGGTGTTGGCTTCCACTCTTGGATGTTGGATCTTACTTTCGGATGTTGGCTCCTACACAATAACCCTTCACCCCGGCTTATCTCCGGTGTTAAATTTTGGTAGTTACATTTGCTCCCCTAGTGAAAGGGTATTCCTGACTTTTCAAGTCAGGTCTTTTATTCCAGTTTAGTGTGTCTTTGCTTGGAATTTTATCTGTGCCTCCTCTAAGCCTTCATAAATTTCAACTAATACTTAATGTCAGTCTTTTTCTTAGAAAAATATATTTAATATGCACTTACACAACGTTGAACATCATCTGGGCCTAAGTCCTGTAACATGTTAAGCCTACAGTGGGGTAGTATAACCACACATAATTAGTACTTTGCCGGAATAATGATCAACGATATTCTTGTTATAAATTTGAAAACTTCCCTGTATGAGGTGTGAATAACCCTCATTTTATTATCAAACTTCAGAATGGAGAACTCCTGATGTCAACTCAATGGCTACTTTAAGATTTTCCATTGGAAACAAGAATATAATCCTTCGCCTTGAATTAATCCATCAAAAATAGGTAGCTAGAAATCTGTATTTTTTTAATAATAAGTTGGAAGGCTTAGATCCCCAATTCTGGCTTTTTTTAGCGGGCAAGAACCTTTCTTTTTGGTGATTAACGAAAGTCTCGAACCGTAACCCAAATTCGGGTAAAAGACCATATATCCCCACCTGATCATAACAGAAATCTTAAACCACCCTGGTTGCAGGTATTAAATAGAAATCCTGAACCATCCTAGATTCGGGTATTAGATAGAAGTCCATAATTCCACTTCTGGTGGTAATAGAATTCCCGAATCAACCCAGATTCAGGTATTTGATAGAAGTCTCGAACCTACCCAGATTCGAGTATTTAATAGAAGTACCAAACCAACCCAGGTTCAGGTACTTGATAAAAGTCTTGAACCAACCCAGATTCCGGTATTTGATATGAGTACCGAACCAACCTAGATTCCAGTATTTGATAGAAGTCCCAAACCAACCCATATTCAGGTATTTGATAGAAGTCCCGAACCAAACCAGATTAAGGTATTTGATAGGAGTCCAGAACCAACCTAGATTTAGGTATTTGATAGAAGTCCCGAACCAACCCAGATTCGTATTTGACAAAATCCCTAACCAACCCAGATTCAGGTATTTGATAAAAGTTTAGAATTCTACTTCTGGTAATAATAGAGTTGTGCTTCCCTCTTCGGGTTTGATTTGTGAAGTAGAGGATGTACGTGCTTTATGAGCCACTCTCTGGGCTTGTGCTCCCTTCTGCAGGATAATGTGTAAGGAGGGGCGAGTGCATGATTTGATTGCTCCTCCGGAGCTTTGTTCCTTCTATTGGGGGTAAGATGTAAGCAAAGGTTGTACGTGCTTACATTGGTCCTCCAGAGCATTCAATCCCTACCCTGGGATGAGACACAAGCAGAGGTAGAGCATGCCCGTCTATAAGCAGAGGCATGACGTGCTTGGCCAAAGCAGAGGCAGAGCGTGCTTATCTATAAGCAGAGGCAGGGCATGCTTATTCGTTCCCTTCTGCGGAAACGAAGGACATAAGCAGAGGTAGAGTGTGCTCTTCTGCGAGCAGAGGCAGGATGTGCTTAGCCCGAGTAGAGGTAGAGCGTACTCTTCTGTGAGTAGAGGCAGAGCGTGCTCATTTATATGCTCTATCCCAACCATTTCTAGCGGGGATTAGAGGCTTACACTTTTGATGCTTTAACCCAGTCCTTTCTGATTTGGACGATGTTAAAGGCTTACACCCCACCTCCCTCCGGGAGATGACTTGCCCTGTCCATCTTGGCAGTGACAAGGGTTTATGACCATTGTAGGTTGTTTTACCCCTTTTGGGTAGCTCCAAATTTTGAGAGGGTTTCCATACCCTTATTTGTGTGAATATTCTTGAGAAGGTCTTTCTTTATTCACTTATCGTTGAAAAGTATGGTCTCAAGTGTTATGTGTTCCATGTTCTAGGTATGAGATCACAATTTCGTTTGCAGAGTTGATACGTTCTAGGTATGACTTCTTGTTGAATGATCAAAGGTCCTTCTCAGTTTAGGTCAAGCAGACCATCCGTTGGATTCTTGGTGTTGTCCATTACCCTTCGCTATACCAAATCTCCTTTTTGGAAAGTTCTTGTTTTCACTTTTGAGTTGTAGTACTTGGTGAATCTCCTCTGGTATTTGGTTGTTCTAATAGTTGCTTCATCTCTTAACACTTGAGTTAGGTCTAACGATTCCTTTTTCAATTCTTGATTGGGACCAAATGAATAAGCTATTCCTCTGTGTGAAGGTATCTCAATTTAAACCGGGAGCATTGCCTCACATCCATATGTTAGAGAAAATGGAGTGTTTCCCGTTGCCGTTTTGGAGGAGGTTCTATATGCCCAAAGTACTAGTGAAAATTCGTCTACTCAATTTCCTTAGCTTGGTTCAATCATTTCTTTAACATTGTCTTTATAGTTTTGTTTGTAGCCTCAACGGCTCCATTGGCCCTTGGATGCACTATCGAAGAAAAACTCTTTATGATTCCATTTTTATCACAGAATCGTGTGAATTCTTCACTCTCAAATTGGGTTCCATTGTCCGATATGATCTTATAGGGTATTCTAAAACGTGTGACAATATTCTTGATCACAAATCTCAACACCTTTTTAGATGTGATGGTCGGAAGTGGTTCTGCTTCAACCCATTAGGTAAAGTAGTCAATGGCTAATACTACACACTTAGCTCCCCCTTTGGAGATTGGTAAGGGTCTAATTAAGTCTATTCTTCATACATTGAAAGGCCATGGATCCGAGATGGTGGTAAGGTCGCTTGGTGGTAATCAGGGTATTTTGGAATACCTTTGGCATTTCTCGCATTTCCTGACATAATCAATTGCTTGGCTAACCATTTTTGGCCAATAAAAGCCTTGTCGCATAACTTTCGTGGACAACTTAACTCCATTGGAGTGATCCCTGCACAATCATTCATGCGTTTCCTATAACAAATTGAGCCCGTCTTCAAGGCTTATGCACCTTAAGTAGGGAAGTGAATGTCCTTTTTTGTAAAGTACCTTTTCCATAATTACGAAGGTAGGGGATTGGTGTTTAACCTTTATTGCCTCATGTTTACTAGTTGGTAAGATTCCATTCAGGAGATATTTCACGACGGGAGTACCACACCACAAAGCTGATTTTGTCACTCCCATATGCACAGAGCTTGATACAGCTTATAGTCGTATCAAATTTAGATATGGCTTGTAGCCATATCTAAATATTTAGATATGTTTTTGAGCCTTATTTAAATTTGATACAGTTATAACACACATCAAATTGGTGCCTGTTTTCATGTAAAAATTTCCACCTAAAACGCACACTTCCCGCTCCTTTTTTATTTCCCTCAAACCTCTCCTTCCTTTTTTTATTTACCTCGCACATACTCTCATGACCTCTTAGTTTACAAATCGTTTCAAAATTGAAAATTTTCTTCTCAAATCAATTCAAATTGGCTTCTTCGTCATCGTCTACAAATTAGCTTCTTCGTTATCATCTACAAATCGTTCGTCTCGATTTCTGGTTAATTTTTTGATTCGATTTCTGGTAAATTTCTTATAAATAACGATGGATTAAATAATACAATTTCTGGTAAATTTCTATTGATTTCTGGTTAATTTTTTGATTCGAATTGATTTAATTTCTGGTAAATTTTTGATTCGATTCGATTTCTGGTAAATATCTGCTAAATAATGAGTGAATTAAGAAATAGTTTCTTCTTTGATTGCCTCGCATGTTGCCTACAGTTTATTGTTCAAATTATTATACTACAATAATAAATGCTATAAAAGCTTAGTAATATACTGGGGAGTAATGCTTTCCTAACTTGTCAAACTTACGTAAACTTGAGGCTCTGTAACCCAGTCTCAGTGTGCACTAAAAGTATTGTAAAATCCAAAATAAACAACCAGATTTTTGTACTGTTATAACCAAGGAAGGATGGAACATGAATTTCTTGCCATTCCTGAATTTTTTACATGACTCGCAATTCTTATTGATTATCTTTTATTGAATCTGAGTCAATGTCAAGGAAGCTCCACATACTTTAGCTGAGAAGTAATGAATTTCGAGATGAGTTTTCTACTCATATAGATATAATTATCAACTCTTTGTACTGCAGCCAGTACACTTTTGAGAGAACTCAACTCCAATGCCTCAAATGTAAGTTTTAAACGTATATCAACATAGTCACTTTTGTTGGAGAATGGAGTTTTGATGACAACAACCTTATTTCAATTATCACTGATTATAAAATAAACACTAACACTTTTTGTATATAATATATATATATATATGTGTGTGTATGTGCATGAATTATATACAGGAAATATTGCTGAAGACTGTACAGTTATAAAGATGATAGAGATTCAAAGATCAGAGAAATTTCAAGACTCGTGAGTAATCAAGATTTCAAGAGTTCAAGATCAATATAGTTATAGAGTCTAGATTTTGTAAGACTCTAAATAGCATGCCAGGTTCAAATTTTCAAATTCTGATTTTCAATTCTACCCTCAATCCTCTCTATTTTATTTTTCTATTTATCCTCAAATACTCTCTATTTTGTTTTTCTATTTGTTTCTATTTTTATTCTTCTTTGTTTTTCAAACTTAAATATTTTATATACTTTATATAGTTTAAAACCTTATAATTTTATAAATATATTTATATAGTTTAAAACTATGTTTTCATATGATTTTCTATCATATAATATTAATTTACAACACTAGAATTTTACTCAAGAATTTCCAGAATTAGTTTTATATCAAAATACTTGAAAAATGTTTTGAAAATCAAAAATACACATGAGTATGCCGACATAGCAAAAAGTGTATGTCGACATATAACTGCTATTTTTTCTAATTTTGAAGGGAAGTGTCTTTTCACTATTTGAAACGCTTCAGAACTGTTGCAACCCTTAATACTCCATAAAAAGAGGTTAAAACCGAATTTTTAAATATATCTTCTTCCCTGACTTCATCCTCTTACACTTTACCATTATTCTTAATCATTTTTATGATTCTTACACTTATACTCTGCCGAATTCATTTCTGTTTTGATAAAACTTCTTCTCCCTACACTCTCTACTTTATACTCTCTGAATCAAGTCATATTGAAGAGTTATAGAGTTGTTTTGTAATTGCTTGGGTTGAATAAACTTTGTTTGTAAGTCAAAGAGGAATCGGTGTATCCTTGTAGCCGTGAGATCAAGGAATAGGAGTCGATGTGTCTTTGCTGAGCCGTGAAATCAAGGAATAGGAGTCTGTGTCTGCTTGTTGAGCCGTGAAATCAAGGAGGGAGTATTTGACTATTGGAAATAGTAATAAAACTCTGCACAATCCAGCGTTGTGTGGGACTAGATGTAGGAGTGATCCGAACTAGTATAATATCCGGTGTGTTCTTTCCTTTTCTGCACTTTTATTTCTATTTATTTTGCATTTGTGTTTGAATCTATGTCTGTGATTGTATTTGTGTTGTTTGATTCATTTCATAATTCTCTTTAGTTTTAAGTTTTGATTAAATTCGTACAAACACTATTCACCCCCCTCTAGTGTTTGCTTTGCCTGAACGATCCATTCAGCAGTCCCCAACAATTGGTATCAAAGCAAGGTCTTCAAAAGTTTATAATCTGATTTTAGAAAATAGTGATAATGGCCACCAACACTGGTAGCAATAATAGTTCTTTTATAGAGGGTCAATTCACTGTTAGACCACCATTGTTTAATGGTAGTAATTATTTATATTGGGCATGTAGAATGAAAATTTATTTACAATCTGTAGGATTAAACACATGGAATAGTACACAAAACGAATATATTGAACCCACAACTACATTTGCACAATGGACAAATGAACAAAATGCTGCTCAATAGAGCAATTCTAAAGCCATGAATATGTTATTTTTTTCATTAGATAGAAATGAGTTTAATAAAGTATCAGTATGTAAGATTGCTTATGAAATCTGGAGAACTTTACAAGTTACTCATAAAGGAACTAGTAAAGTTAAACAGACTAAGATAGGAATGCTGGTTAATCAGTTTGAATTATTCAAAATGAACGAGAATGAGTCTCTTTCAGATATGTATTGCAAATTTCAAGAGATAGTGCATTCACTAACAACACTTGGAAAAACTTATTCTGAAGCAGACATGTCAGAAAAATATTAAATTCATTAACTCAAGAATGGGATCAGAAGACTTTGGCTATAGAAGAAGCCAATGATGTCAATGAAATGAAGATTGAAGAGTTAATTGGAAATTTGATGTCATATGAAGTTCAGTTACAGAAAAGAAAAGAAAATAGATCAACTGAAAAGAAATCTATTGCACTGAAAGCAACTACAAAGGATTCTGACTCGAGTAGTGAAGATGATGAAGAAACATCACTCCTGACAAATCATTTTAGAAGACTTCTAAAATATAGAAGGAAGGGTTATAATCAAGCAAATTCAAAATTAAATGATGGACAATGTTTTAACTGCAAAAACTAGGTCATGTAAAGAAAATGTGTCCATATCCAGACAAATCTACTCAACAAATGGACAACACCAATTGTTCAAGGAAAAGAAAGAAAGCATACGCAACAACGTTAGATAACTCAGATTCATCATCAAGTGATGAAGAACCAGAAACCGGAAATACAAATATATGCTTTATAGCAATTCAGAGTTCAGAAGATCATGAAGAAAAGGATCAAAAAACCGGGTATGCATTAATTAAATTTTAATTTTATTTGGTTGAATGGTTGCTTTGTTTGTTTGTTTTGGTTTGAATTTAAAACTTTAAAAATTTAATAAATTTTTGAAATTTGAAATTTGAATTTTTGAAATTCAAAATAATAATATAATATTAAATAACCAATAAATTAATAAAATAAATTGTTTGTATGTTCATTAGGATTAGAAGTGTTTTAGGAAATCGTTAAATCTGAAATATAAATCCATAATTTAATTCAGAAACTTGAAAAATCCAATTTCCTTTTGAAATAAGCCTTGTATGCCGACATACAGAAAATATACATGTCGACATATCCAACATTTTTGAAATTTAAAATTTGAATTTCAAAAGTTTAAACTTTCAAACTTCCCTCCAATCTTTTTACCAACTCCCAAGGTCTGAAAAAGTGTCCTTTCAATCTAAAAAGTTGTGCCTATTCAATTCATATTCATTCAATTCATATCTATTCATTTTCTATGTATATATATCCATCCTTTCTACCTTTCATTCACAACTTAAAACAATATTCTTCATATCTGTTCTCTTTAAAATTATCATTCCAATGGCTTCCTCAAGTTCATCTCAGAAACTGAAGATAACCAAAACCATAAAAGGTTATCTTTACAATGACAAAGAGGCCATCAAAACCTATGGTAACTATTTAGCAAATGCTAAAGTTAACAAGGGTGCTTTCGCCGTCTTTAGGGACTTTCCATCTTATGATCTCGCCTCTCTTTTCCAACACAACAAAGTCTTGAGTCTAATTGACTCTCGTGAAAACGACGAAGTATGTTATCCCAAGCTCGTGAAGATGTTCTATGCGAATCTCAACCACGGATTTTATCAAGGCAATGAAAACCAAATGTGGAGAAGTGTCAAGGGAACTCAAATTGTTCTCGATGCCGATCTTTTAGGCGAAATTCTAAATTGTAGAAGGAGGGCATAAATTTCTCAACTTTCGCTATCGATGAAACTTGTCTTGATATCTTTGAAGATGGTGCTCCAATGGATTTCAAAAATCGTTTCTTTCGTCCAAAAACAAGAATTGTCAACCTTCTCCTTCAACATACCATCACTCCTCGTTCCGGAAATTACAACAATCCAACTCTTAAAGTCCAAAAGGCTCTCTTTGCCATTTTGGGTAATTACCTTATCAATTGGGCCGATATGATTCTAAATGAATTTCAACCCATAGATGTATCTTCAAGAGAAAATACTCTCTACTATGGTGTTTATCTCACTTACATTTTCAAATACTTTGGAGTTGATCTTCACAAAGAAGAATATGTTCCTAGAAAAGTGTTTGACGCATCAAATATTCATCTCATGAAAATTCCTCTCACTTTCAAACCTTATGAGACATATGAGGCCAAACAAGCTCGATTGCAACAAGAACAAGACCCAATGGAAGTCAAAGAAGAAGAAGAGACTTCTATGGAAGGCATTGAGTATCCAACCTCAAAGCGTAACCTCAAAGACACGACTATTCAAAATCAAGTGAAAGTCGTCAAAAATCAAAAGAATCTTAATAAGAAGCTTTCCAAAATATCCAAATTCATGGTCAGGATAGGGAAAAAACTTATAATTTCATCTTCCTCATCATCATTCGAAAAGTAAGCCATCTAGTTTAATCTATCTTTATATATTTCCTTGTATTTGCTTTCAAATCTCGTATTTAAAGTGTGTCTTGTTTAGTTGGATATATTTACTTTCTATTAAGTAACGAATGGAGTTTTATTCTGATTAAATCATATTTATGTTTTTGGAAAAACCATAAAACATATTATAGTATTACAAGAGTTCAAAAGTATTCAAACATTCAAAATTTTCAATAAACATACTATAGTATGTTGACATGACAAAGCATATATGTCGACATATAACAGACATATTTTCAAATCTTTTCAAATTTTAAAATTAAAATAACTACTCATGTCCATTCAAAATCCAATGAATTCCAAACCCTATTTAAGTCCATTTCTCCCAGAAAAATTCATTATTCCATTACTCCTTCTTCCTTAATCATTTCTCATCAGATCTATGGCAAATCCCATCCATAATCTAAGCGAAAATTTAGAAGAAACTCTGAATTCATTCAAAAATATCCTCTCTATCATTCTATGAAATCAGCGTCATTTTGAATTAAGTCAAATAAATATGTTCGAACAACAAGAAAAGCACTTTGACGCAATGCGATGGATAATCACTTCTCTTTTCAGATATGAAGAAAATAATCTCGGAAAGGCTCCACCAACCAAAGAAGATGAAGATTGGGAAGTAATCAAGAAGGGTCCTATCTTTGGAGAAGATGGTTGGGTTGAAGTTCCAAGAAACGTTTAGTTGTTTGGTACGATTTGATTGATTTGTTTAATTATTCTAAAAATATAAGGAGTGGTGTGAATTAGATTATGTTGTTTGAAACTTGTATATATTAAGACATACAGTGTGATTTAGTTTGGTTTGGTTTGTATATATATCAGACAAACATATGTAATAATGATACTTGGATTGGTTTGTGTTTTGATTAAGAATTATTGTAAGTTTAAATAGATTAAGAGAGTATTCTACTTAGAAATAGTTAATAAATTAAGGGAGGGGGAGGGTATTTTTAATAGGGATAATTACTTGTGTTATATTCAGAGAATTATACAATTTAGGGGGAGTATTTTTAGGAATATTACTTTAGTTCTAGAGTTATATAATTTAGGGGGAGTATCCTTAGGATTTCTTTTTGATAATGCCAAAGGGGGCGAAATTATAAAATATAAACTGACATGGGGAGTATAGGAGGAACATCATCAAACAGGTATGTACAGGTATGATATTTTATAAATTAAGGTTGTCATCATCAAAAAGGGGGAGATTGTTGGAGAATGGAGTTTTGATGACAACAACCTTATTTCAATTATCATTGATTATAAAATATATACTAATACTTTTTGTATAGAATACATACATACATACATATATATATATATATATATATATATATATATGTGTGTGTGTGTGTGTGTGTGTGTGTGTGTGTGTAGGAATTATATACAGGAATTATTACTGAAGACTGTACATTTATAAAGATGATAAAGATTCAAAGATCAGAGAAATTTCAAGACTCATAAGTAATCAAGATTTCAAGATTTCAAGAGTTCAAGAGTTCAAGATCAATATAGTTATAGAGTCTAGATTTTGTAAGACTCTAAATAGCACTCCTGGTTCAAATTCTAATTCTAATTTTCAAATTCTGATTTTCAATTCTATCCTCAATCCTCTTTATTTTATTTTTCTAATTATCCTCAAATCCTCTCTATTTTGTTTTTCTATTTGTTTTTATTTTTATTCTTCTTTGTTTTTCAAACTTAAATATTTATCTACTTTGTATTTATACTTTATATAGTTTAAAATCTTATAATTTTATAAATATATTTATATAGGTTAAAAGTATGTTTTTATATGATTTTCTATCATATAATATTAATTTGCAACACTAGAATTTTTGTCAAGAATTTCCGGAGTTAGTTTTATATCAAAATACTTGAAAAATGCTTTGAAAGTCAAAAATACACATGAATATGTCGACATAGCAAAAAGTGTATGTCGACATATAACTGCTATTTTTCTAATTTTGAAGGGAAGTGTCTTTTCACTATTTGAAATGCTTTAGAGCCATTGCAACCCTTCATACTCTATAAAAAGAGGTTAAACCAAATTTTTTAATATATCTTCTTCCCTAACTTCATCATCTTTCACTCTACAATTATTCTTAATCATTTTTATGATTCTTACACTTATACTCTACCAAATTCAATTTTATTTTGATAAAACTTCTTCTCTCTACACTCTCTACTCTTTGAATCAAGTGCTATTGAAGATTTATAGGGCTTTTTTGTAATTGTTTGGGTTGAATAAACCTTGTTTGTAAGTCAAAGAGGAATTGGTGTATCCTTGTAGCCGTGAAATCAAGGAATAGGAGTCGGTGTGTCCTTGTTGAGCCGTGAAATCAAGGAATAGGAGTTGGTGTCTCCTTGTTGAGCCGTGAAATCAAGGAGGGTGTATTTTACTATTGGAAATAGTAATAAAACTCTGCACAATCCAGCGTTGTGCGGGACTAGATATATGAGTGATCCGAACAAGTATAAAATCATGTATGTTCTTTCTTTTTCTGCACTTATATTTATTTTTATTTTGCATCTGTGTTTGAATTTGTGTCTGTAATTGTATTTGTGTTGTTTGATTCATTTCATAATTCTCTTTAGTTTTAAGTTTTGTTCAAATTCGTACAAACACTATTCACCCCCCTCTAGTGTTTGCTTTGCCTGAACAATCCATTCTGCAGTCCCTAACAACTTTGACATATGATCATGTAACTATCTTTACTATGACAATGCATGTTATTCGTGTTTCATTCAAACATTAGATTAGAAGAGTTTTTAGCTTTACTAAATAGTAATGTGTAAGGGGAAAGTGATAACTCTATGCTTGATCCCAGATGGTACATTAAATTTACTATTTGGAATATGAATATATTTTACAGAATGTGTCACCTTGCAGCATCTCAATTACAGACGAAGGTGTTGGTATTGCTAAATAAGTTATTATAAAAACTCAAGAACAATTTCCTGTTAAGAACACCTGGTACCATTGACAAAACACACTCATTATTTTGACTATTTCGTGTTTTATCCTATAAAATTTGTTGTTTATAGCTTTTGTCATGAACATATAGTTAGGAAGAGACCTGAACTAAGCAGGTAGTATGGTGGTGGATTCTACTTCACACATCTGGTTGCAAAGTATATTAATGTCATAGGTAAGTACATGATGATAAAATTATAAAAAAAAGTCATATGAGATTTTGTGTTTTACTTGGGTTTCACAAGATATATACTCTTTCACTTGCTAGATAAGTTTAGGAATCTATGGCTGATCGATGGAGATTTTGTAATCTCTAAGGATCCAAGGAATGATCTACTAGGATATAGATTATAAAATCGCTTGCTTATGGGAAGAAAACAGAATATATTGAAGAATGCATGTTGAAGGTCAGTATGCATAAATAATTTTTTTGGTCTACAACGTTCTTCGGTTCATGTTAAAGATTGAAGGTGCAATCATTCTGATGTACACCCAATAGAGACCAAATTTTTGTTAGGCAGTTGGTAAAACAACATATGTTTTCTTATTAACTATGTTTATTTATGGTAACATGCTTACACATAGCAACAATAAGAGAAAGAAAGTTGCCAATTTGTAAAGGCAGTAAACTATTTTAAAGGACATTATAACATGTTTATATGCACTCATGTGCAATAGGAATTCACAAAATATAGGTTTGAACCAACAAACAAAATGCTAGCCTAAAATTTCTCATATGTCTGAAAGCATGTTATCATTTTATAAATATCATACACAACAACATAACTTATAAATCTATATGCAATAAGCAAAAACATAAGGCCTATCACAATAAATGATTTTTAAAAAAAATCGAAATTTGCCTCATCACATTTCGTTGGTTATTTGATATAAATTACTCTAAAACCAGATTTACCTTTTTGTTTAATTTAAGAGGCAGTTAAAGATAAAAAATCAGCCCAAACTATAGCGGTTGATCCAACAGGAGTACAATAACCCCCTCACATATGCATTATTCCAGATGAAAATACTGAAGAAAATTCTTTTCTAAATCTCTTGGCATTAATATCGAAAAGCTCCCTCATAAATTTATCGCTTTTAGCTTAAGAACAAACTTGGTGTTCCATGCAGATCAAACTGAATAAAGTTAAGAGCACGGATTTACTAAATTTTGTATTATATCATTGTATATATTCTAACTTGCATGGTATACTATAGAATTAAATGATATATTCATGTGC
This sequence comes from Allium sativum, assembly GCA_030737875.1. Lineage (NCBI taxonomy): Eukaryota > Viridiplantae > Streptophyta > Magnoliopsida > Asparagales > Amaryllidaceae > Allium > Allium sativum. The sequence continues at coordinate 828,729,924 of CM060913.1, forward strand.
CATTCTCATGTGTGCATTTACATAACTTATGTTCTAACTTGTAAGGTACGTTCTCATGTGTGCATTTACCTAACTCATTCATCTTGTATATTTTCAACCTAATATTTAACATGAACGGATCACACATATATATATAATTTACATATAACTATGATTTTGTAGGGCAATTTATGTACTTGATAATTGATAGATGGAGCATTTGTTCACTTTTTAGACTGATAGATAGAGCATCTGTTCACATGTTGCAATGATAGATGGCGCATCTATTCTCTTGTATGGCAATTCCTGTTATTTCCTTGGACTGCAACTTGTTCAATCATTCCAACCACCTCTTTTCTTTAACCATTTCTGTCTCATCTGCATTTGTATTGTGGAAAATCACTTAGTCAAGTTCTGGCTATTTATCGAAAATGCCTAAATGCACAAAGATATATCGGGTAGCTGTCTTTGCTTGCTTTTAAACACTTAAGAAAATATAAATAAGAGTAGTTCTTAGACGGTAAAAGGTCAGATGTCTTCAATACCCTAGTTCCTGATATGAACAGGAAATCTTTGGCACGAGAAGGATTGAAAAATTCCATTTGCTTTACTATAGTATCATATATTGCAACCTGAAATAAATATCCTATAGTAGGAGTTGATTATTTTTAAGTATTAAAATAACAATTTGGTGTTTATTTTGTTTCTGATTATGTAATTAGTTAGTCTTCCAATCTTTCAAGTTAAAGTTGGTGCTCGACAAACTAATACTTATATTGTTACAAAAGCGACAACAATGTGTTACATGTCATATTAATATGTGAGAGTGGCTATTTGTTCGATTTTTCTTGTTTTTACATGAGATCTAACAGTCAAGATCTCTTGTGTATGTGTTTTATGTCCAAACAGAAATTTCCCTTAATATTTTATGCAAGAATATAGATGTACATTTTATGAACCATCTCCTATAGATTCCAGCCTAACACATATATGCTTGAAGTATACTTGTCTGATACAAGTCTAATAGTGACTTTCTTAAATATACTTGTATATATTAACAAAGACCAGTATTTGTTCGGTCCTCTTCTTTTGATTTGATGGTAAATCAAAACATAGATGGGTACTTGGTATTTTTTCTTATTTTCTGAAAATAATTATAATAATATATTTCTTATGCTCAAGCTTGAAGCAACTTTAACATTTCTTTTTTTAAGAACATGAAGCTAATCAGTTTGTCTATCCTGATCAAGTATCTTTGGTGCAACTTAATTATTTGAGATGAAATCAAATGTAGCAGACATGCTCTTCCCCTCTTCCCTCCAACCAATCTAATCCCCCCATACATCCCTTAATTATTGTGTTCATGTATCTTTGTTTTCTACTATTCACAGCTAATTACGTTAATGCATTATGTATAACTCATATTTAACTAAGTTGTGTTTATGACAATAATGATTATGATGGTCGTACTTCTTTTGGTGAGGATATGGATGTAAAAGAAGAGACATCTGCGTTCGTGGATTTCTGAGTAGTGAAATTGGTAGATCACAATGGTTGTATAATAAAAAGATTGGATATCATGCTCCTATGTTATTTGTTATAGAACTTTTTTGTTGTAAACTTAAATTTGCTGACCAGAGGATATACACTTACCAGTTTGTTGTTTGTTTGTACACTTTAACTATATATTAACCATAACTATTTGGTGTGTTTTATAATTCAAGCTGTCTTAGTAGAGTATTTTAGATTAATGCTTTGTATATTGAAGCAGCTTTTGAGATCTCAAGCATCATTTAATGTATATTGAAGCAACTTGAATAAGTTATGTTGGTGTGTAAAAGAAAACACCAATTTATAAGTTAGATATAACCTTCAGCCGTATCTAATTCATGTAAGTAGATACGGGCCACGGGCCATATCTAATTTAAGAATCGGGTAGGGAATACACAAATTAGATACGACCTTTGGCCATATCTATTTCATAAATTAGATACGACTTTAGGCTGTATCTAGTCTACGTAACAGATACGACTTAAGGCCGTATCTTTTTTGACAGTTAGATATGAATTTAGGTCGCATCTAATCTACGTAACAGATATGGCTGAAGGCCGTATCTTTTTTGACAGTTAGATACGGCTTAAGGCCATATCAAATGTTTAAACAAGAAAAAATTTAATACGGACCAGAGCATTACCTAATCACATTAGATACGGTCTAAAGCACTGCCTAGTTTGCATTTTTGGTGTAGTGGAGCCATCCAAGTATTCTCATAGTTGTAATCCTTTTCAGTTGGTGTAGATTCCTTACTAAGGACGATATCCTTTTCTTTCTCAGATCCTTTTGTCAAAGCTTGAGACCTGATTAAAACTAGACATTAATTTCTCAGTTTAGGTTCCTTTAGCTTAGTGCTAGGCTTTTCTTGGTATCCTACAAGAATTATTCTAGTTTCAAGCGCTTTTTGAGACCTGGCCAATTTTGCTAATGAGTTGGCTTAGGAGTTTTCCCCTCTAGGGATCTGATGTATAGAAAAATCCTCGAATTGAAAAATCATCTTTAGTATCCTCTTCACATATAAAGTTAACCGAGCATCTTTGGTTTTAAGGGTTGTTTGATTTGATTTACCATTAGCTGCGAGTCACTAAAGATCTCTATCTAGGGTATCTTTAGCTGTAGGGCTAAGTTTAATCCTGCTATCATCGATTCATGCACCACCACGTTGTTCATTGTTGTAAACCCCAGCTTCACTGTGTAATGCAAACGACGTCCATCAGGGGTGATTATAACATATCCTGCCCCTACTCCTTGTTCACTAGATGCTCCATCCACAAATAATTGTCATTTGACCTTCCGATCATTTTTCTTTGTTGACTGTTCTATAATGAAACCGGTACATTCATTTACGAAGTTAGCAAGTGCTTGTCCTTTAATGGCTGCTTAGGGTTGGAACTCAATCTCATATTAGCTAAGCTCAACTCCTCACTTTACTAACTTGCCTGAAGTTTTTGGCTTAATGAAAACTTATTTAAGTGGGAAGTTGGTTAAGACCTTGATGGGATGTGCTTGGAAGTAACCACTAAGCTTCCATGCCGTTAGTATTAGACAATAGGCTAACTTTTCCACCAAGAGGTATCGGGTTTCCACATCCTTTAGCCTTCTGCTGACATAATAAATTGGGTACTGAATTCCGTTGTTTTCCCTTATGAGAATCGAACCGATTGCATATTCTGAAACAACCATGTATAGATATATTTCTTTCCCTCCTTTAGGACTAGAAAAAATTGGAGTTTACCTCAAATAATCCTTCAACTCCTGGAAAGCCTTTCTGCATTCCTCATTCCATTCAAAAATTTTCTTTTTCTTAATCATATCAAAAAAATGAACGCATTTATCAGTGGTTTTGGAAATAAATCGACTTAAGTTGCTACCTTCCCATTTAAATTCATAACTTTTTTGCTTGTTTTGGGTTCTTCTGTATCCTTTATGGCTTTGATTTATTCAAGACTAGCTTCAATACCATGTTCACTAACCACATACCCCAAGAACTTTCCAGATTGAACCCCAAATGAACATTTCTGAGGGTTTAACTTCATTTGATATTCTCTTAAAATGTTGAACGTTTCCTCTAAATCCTCCAGATGATTTTCCGCCTTACTGGACCTCGACAACATATAATCCACATATCCTTCCATGTTCCATCCTATTTGATCTTGAAACATTCTATTAACCACTCATTTATATGTTAATCCCTCGTTTTTTAAGCCAAAAGGCATTATTTTATAGTAAAAGGTTCCCCAATCAATAATGAAGCTTGTATGCTCTTTATCAGGTTTAAACATAGGGATTTGGTTGTATCCTGAGTAAGCACACATGAGGGATAATGACTTCTTTCCACTAGTTGCATCAACCAATTGGTCTATTTGGGGAAGGGGATAACAATCCTTTAGGTAGGCTTTGTTTAGGTCCGTGTAGTCAAAGCAAGTCCTCCACTTCCTATTGAACTTCTTTACTAGCACTGGGTTGGCTAACCAACTAGGATAAAAGATCTCCCATATAAATCCATTTGCTAATAACTTCTTGACTTCCTCTTTCAATGCCTCTAACCTGACTCTATTATACTGCCTTGTCTTTTGTCGGATTGGGATCACAGAAGGGTTGATGTTTAAAGCATGACTCATGACAGAGGGGTTGATCCTACCATTTTCGAGTGAGTCCAAGCAAATATATCTTTATTGTGTTGTAGGAACTGAGCCAAGTCTATTTTAGTGGTTCTTCCAACCTCTTTCCTATATTAATGGTTTTATTCTTATCGGTCAGATCCATGTTTACTTCCTCCAAGTCTTCTATTGGTTTGATCCTTTCTGTATCCCTTCGGGAATCCAATTCTGTTACAATCACTTCTTCTTCTATTGAGTTTATTTCATCGTATCTCTTTCTTTTCCTTCCCATAGAAGGGTACCTATCACTCATACGTTTGTTAGTCTTATTGATTCTTATTTTAGCTTCGAATGTTGGATGTAAGAATCCATCATCCGTAGGTTGAAAAACTATAGAAGAATCAAATTAAGCAAAATACTACCTTTTGTATTGGTCAACGATTGCAAAATAGAACTCACAAGAACTGCACTTTTCCCCCTTGATTTGTGCTCCAGCCTTGTTTGGTTTGGAATTTCACCGTAAGTTACGTGGACAAGACAAAAGCATCTATTTCGTCCAGAGCTAGTCAACTAAAGAAAGCATTATAGTAGGATGGATGGTCAATGATGACGAAGAGGGTCTCAAAAGGTCCTGTAGAGGGAAGGCAACCCAACCTAAACCAAAATCCTGATCTGTCCCACTGGAGTCGACCACTTGTTGAAACCAAAGATAGGCTCGTTGCTTGGCTCCAAATTTTGCACAGAAATACCCATCTGGTCGAAGGAATGTTTAAAGATCACATTCACCGCACTTCTGGTGTCAACAAGAACTTTAGCAACTATATAAAGCCCAATCTATGTCGTTATCATGAGAGGTACGTTGTAGGATGATGAATACCCTTTTTCATCTCATTTAAGGAAATCACTAGGCTGTGCATCTTGATGTTTTAGCGGGCATTCTTCAGCGATGGGTCCTCTTGAACAGAAAATATTCTCTTGCGGTCTCCTTTAAATATTGGTTCCGAGCAGCTTGGCTATCTACAGCAGGATATGGCCCACCATGGATTAAATTAATTCGGTTTATTGGAGGACCTAGATCAAGCCGACTCTCCTCAACCTGAGCTTCTACCAAGTAAGTTGTGACCTTTTGATGCCCATTAGTAGGCTTAACTGCTTGTTGTTGTCTAGAACAAATTATTTTAAGTGCCTTTCACAAATGAGCTTCTATATTATGGCTTCTAAAACTTTACATTCGTCATAACTGTGTCCATTAGTTTTGTGGTACTCACAATATTTCCCTCCTCCATACGGTTCTGGGCAATTCTTGACCTTAAAAGATAATATATAATTGTTCACTCTCTCTTTAGCCACAACATAGATGAATGGGATAAGCTTACTCAAAACCACATAATTAGCATTAGATTCCTCCCACCTTAGCCTCCATCAAACCCAAACCTCCCAGCTTAGGGTTTTCGATTAAAGCCGGGTTTCTCACCTTCCCCTCGGAAACCAAACTTCTTTTTAGTGTAGTACATCTCATTTATATGGATGAATTTATCAGCTTAAAAGTGGAAATCTTGTAGGTCTTTACGCCCATGAATATATAAATCCTTCCAGAAAGGAGTGTTTTCGATTAGCCTTGAGTGGACAGCAATAAGTTTGTCGTGATCATCTATAAGGAGTGTTTTCGATTAGCCCTGAGTGGACAGCAATAAGTTTGTCATGATCATCTATACCCTTTGCCTTTAAAGCCTCTATATTGAACCTCTTCAAATAATCTCCCAAGGACTCCCCCGACCTTTGCTTAATGTTAGTAATGACAGTGTAATCTACTATTGGGTCTTTGCAGATGCAAAACTATGTGGAGAACTCATAAGCGAATAGTTTCCACGAGTATATGGTATTTTCTCAATATTGAAGATACCACTTGGCTGCTGCCCTTTGGAGGGTCACTGGGAAAAGACGATATCAGACAGCTCCCAAAGCATTATAGAGATCCATTTGGATGTCAAAAGCCATTAAGTAGTCATTAGGGTCAGTGTTTCTAAGGTACTTCATGGTTGGAGTCTTCACAAGGGAATGTTTTATAGTGTTCATAATTTCATTAATGAAAGGGCCAACCCTTTCGTTGTCGTTCACCCTTTCATCTAGGGATCTTTTTCCCTTACTCCTGAATAAATCCTTGACAGCCTTCTTCGCCATGTCTTTGAGATAAGCTTCAGTATGGTCATAGTTTTCCCTCTTGGGACTGTACCTATTGGAAGTAGAGCTTCCGAATTGTTCCTTGGCACATTGATTTCCCTGATGATCAATTCCTGTCAGATGAGACCTTTTCTACTTAGAGTAAGTTTCTTTGAATTTCTCCTTTCCCTTGGAATGCTGGCTGAAAGCCTTTCTTCTCGGGGATTCGACCTCCCTTTGGCTTGGTTTGGCGAACCTCAAAGACTTTTGCATTTGAGCAGCTTCCAAGTGAGTTTGCTTCTCATGGACCCGCCTCTCTAGAGCCATTAGCTTGATAGCGTTTTCTTCCGTATCATTTGGGTGCAGAGGTTGCACTGTGTTAGAGGTCGTCCCTACTTCAGCGTTGTTTAAGTTGAGCGTTGGACTCACGTTCCTTTTAAGAGTTGTATTAGTAGCTGATTCTTTATTCAGAGCCTCCAACCTTTTTAGCTTCATCTTTTCCTGCCATGAAGCAAAAGACTTAGCAAATTAATCTACAATTAAATAATAGAGTCGGAGGTTCATGCTCTCCCTCTAGTGCCCAAATATTAACAATAAAAATTGTCAACACCCAATCTAGGTATAACAATGCACATGCATTGAAATTTATAGGGTAATTGATCTAAAGAATGTTGAAATGCAATTTAGACTCAACAAGCTTAACTAGCCCCATCGTTTCCCAGGCATTAAGACCCCAAGTCAGTAGATTAGTTACTCTTCCTTCAAAGAGGTAAGTATCACACTTACGAGACTACAAGGTCAACAACTACTTTGGGATAAGGGCGTTATGGGTTATAGAAGGTTAATTACCCCATTGCAATAGTCATTCTTAGATTCAGGATAGGATAATATACATTCTATTGAGAGGGAATAGGCTAATGCTTCACAACAACAGGGTTTACAACATATCATAACACTTAGAGGCTAAGGCGATACTTACACATCGACCACGAAAGGCTTTGGTTGTGTTAGTTATTGTTGTCCTACTTCGTAGCCAGGCCACATAAAGTCAAGACGATCATTAACAGGTGGTGGAGTTGGGTTGGATTATGGGAAGAACCTCGGATCAAAGAGAAATATCAAGTATCAATGATGATTGAAAAAGACGAACCTGGTCGGTGGACCACCTTCAGTCCAATCCCATCCTGCACACACAAAAGAGTTCAAGCCCAGTAGACCAGAACTGGTTCGGGTTGGTTAACTAATACCCGATCCCATTAAAGCATGAAGAAACGTGATCCTTCATTACTATCAGAGCGGGTCGGTTCACATGAGTACCGATCTGATCCCAGTCCTGTTACTGTGAAATGGTTGCACACCACGTCGCTACAAACCTGAAGCGGTTACTACCCACCTACCCACGATGTTGATGCACTACAACCTCCATAACACACCCAAATTTGAGATTTATGAGATGGAACCCACATGGCATCTGACCCGCCTATGCTCTGTACCTATAAATACACCATAACACACCATTTTGAAGGATATTTTGGCAATTGAAGCACTCTAACTCCTCCATTATAATATTTCCTTCACTTTATTCAGATTTTCCTCATAAATTGCTGATTATAATTCGAGAGAGTATGAAAGAGATATTGTTGTATGTGTGAGATTGAGTGTATCTTGTATTGGCAATCAATCAGTTATTTAGAAACATATAAAGTGGACATAGGCTCGTTAACGCCGAACCCCTATAAATCTTGTGTGTTGATTCTCTTCTTTATCTGTTTGAATTGTTTTTTCTTAAGAATTATCGGTCAATTGGGTGTTATAACCACTTTTTGTTCTAACATTTTGGTGCTGTCACTGAGAAATCTGAATTCTCAGCATTTCGGATTATCGTTCTACTTTTTGGATTTTCAAGTCCGAAGAAGTTAGTCCGCATTCCCAGTATTGTTGATGTTTTTATTTACTTCAAAAAGACTCAGATTTCATGGCTCCTAGAAAAGGAAAGGAACCACAAACTTTTCAGGAGAATGATGCAAATGAAAATCAGCAGGCGATTGTAGTCACCAGGTCACGAGATTCTAGTTCGGACCCGGACCGATCCGAGGGGGGAAATCTGACCCGACCCGGAAATGTTATGCCGAACCGATCTGATGGCTTGAATGAAGCCAATATTTCTCCTTCGACCCTACCCAGTGGAAGCACTACAATCTCCTCCGATCCGAGCCCAGATGAAGCTAGTGTTTCTACTCGAGCGGATGCAAATGCTCCGGCACCAGCCGTGACAAATGGTAATCAACCCAGTGCCTCTGCACTTGTTTTGCACATGGATTTCTCACGCCTACTCAATATGTTGCATAGAACTGACGATGCTTTAGAAGCCAAGGGACGCGATAGTGCTGCTATGCGAGAAAAAATGAATGAATGAGTAGACAGATAGATGAGCTTCGTAGACAGATAACACCTTATATGACCCATCGTCTCACTGCAGATTACTCATATTCTTCGGAGGAAAGGCACCCACGTCAGAGAAGGCCATATCAGAGACCTGAGAACCTCCAGAAAATGACATTTGGATCTCGAGAAGATGCGACTCATGTATTAGGACCTAATGACTCTAGCTTGAGAGAGCCGATGTTGTTGTCGATGCAGGGATGTCGTGTCCTTTCCAGGGGTCCCAACATCACTAATCCTACTCAGCGAGAACTCCTTCAGCCTACCCATCCTATGAGTGACCGAGACGCACGGGGGCAAGGACATCCCGCTTCCGTAAGGGGTCAGAGAACGCAACCTAATATGGGAACTAGATATATTATAAGAACCAAAAGTGCAAATCCCGAGCCAATGCTAACTAATGCTGAAGTAGAAGCAATGATATGCCAAATCATGGCCGATAGCAGAGGCTATACTAATAGGATTGGGGCATTGATCGTAGCCACAACCCTTTCACGGATGACATTCTGAACTTTTAGTTCTCCAGATGATTTAATATACCCACAATTGATCGATATGGAGGAAGAACCGATCCAAGGCAAAATTTAATGAGATATTCATGGTACATGAATGCCACGACAGCTCTTGATGTCGTAAAATGTAAGCTTTTCCAATATATCTTAAAAGATGTCATGCTAATGTGGTTCACCCGGCTTCTACCTCGATCGATATCCAGGTTTAGAGAGCCAAATGAGAGTTTCATGAATCAGTTTCGACTCCACAACTGGAAATCAAAGAGTGTTATTGAGCTGTCTGTAATCAAACAAGATCTCGGGGAGACTATGAAATCGTATTTGGACCGTTTCAAATTTGAAGCTACGGAGGTAAGTGATCCACACGAGAAGACCATCCTAATGGCACTCATTGATGGAGTTGATAAAAACACTGAATTCAGAAGGTACCCAGCTGGAAGGCCACTGCTGACTCGAGAGTTATTTTATGAAACGGCGTATATTTGACTATGGCGAGAAGAAATATATGTCAACCGAAAGAGAAAGTCCGATGAAATTCCGAGAGAAGACATTCATAGCAATGTCGACATCAAGCAGTCCGGTGATAATGTAGGAAAGGTTAAGGTAAATGTCAACAACAAGAATGGCGGGAATGGTGGCAAGAGAAATAGGAATCGGAGAAACGATTCCAAGAAGAGGCCCTATTTTCAGTTCTTTGAGAATTATACACCGCTGAGTGACACTTTGGAGAATATTTACTTGGATACTTACAATGTTGTCCAATACAAGAAACCTCTACCTAGGGGTTCGACTGAAAAGGAGTGCGAAACCGAGAAGTTCTGTTTATTTCATGAAACTTACGGTCACTCTACAAATGAGTGTCACCATTTGATGGATGTTTTATAAAAGCTACTTCGTGTAGGGAAGCTGGATGAGTACAAGGTTGCCTCTAGGGATAGGGGACAAGGAGGAGCTACTCCGAACCAGAATCAGTCTGCTTCTAATCCTACTGCCCAGCAGAAGGGAAAAAGGCATAGTCATCAATACCATTATCAGAGGACCACATCCGGCTAGGTTTAGCAATAAAACCATGGGGCAGTATGTTAATGCCACTAAGCACTTAGAAATGGGAGAGTGTAGCAATCTTGAAGATACTACGCCTGTGAAGCAACAAAAGACAACAACGAATGATGCTATCTTCTGAGACAAAGAAAGTGTAGGAGTTGAAGCACCTAGTGTAGACCCATTAGTGATAACTACTACCATCGGACCTGCATTAGTACAGAACGTCCTCGTGGATTGCGGAAGTTCTATCAACATCTTGTTTGAAAAAGCATTCAACCAAATGAAGTTAGAAATGAAGTATTTAAAGCCATGTGGAGGTTGGATATGTGGCTTTAATAGATCGTCAACTACTCCAATTGGCATGGTGGAATTGTATATAGAGTTAAGGGAGGGAGATCGTCGAAGAGTAAGGATCCTCCCGTTCGTGATTATGGACATTGACTCACCCTACAACACATTTTTAGGCTGGTCGACCCTTGCGGAATTCAGGGCCTGTATTGCACCTTGGTGCCTACTGATGATGTTCCCAACTGAAGCTGGAGTGGGAATGGTTCGTGGCGACCTGGTCACAAGAAGAGCTCGTTATATGGCAAAATTGAAAATGCTACGCAATGGAAGAACGTAGAGCCTAAAAATGCCTACCCTCCTGCTGAGAAGGGCTCGGCATAACAAGTAAAGAGAATATCGCTAAAGGAGTCACCTGACGACGTGCCTGAAGATATCGATCCTAGAGAGTATGAAGAACCAGGATGCAGGAAGGCAACGCCTAATGAAGCGACTGTGGATATTCCGATCGATAACGATGACCCGACAAAGGTCTTGAAAATCAGATCTCACTTGGACTCCCTCCGGATGAGGGAATTAACCGATTTTTTGAGAGCAAACTTAGATTTGTTCGTTTGGACCCACGCTGATATGTGTGGATCTCTCCTTCAATCATGAGTCGTTCCTTAAGCATAAACCAAAAGTGTCCTCCCATGAAACAAAAAAGGCGTATGTTGGGCCCAAAGAGGTCAGCAGCTTTGAAAGAGGAAGTGGAAAAGTTAAGAGATAACAGATTCATTAGAGACTCAACATATCCCGACTGGATACCAAACCCCGTCATATTCAAGAAAGCCAATGGGAAATGGCGTACATGTATTGATTTTTCAGGCCTGAACAAGGCCTACCCAAATGAAAGCTTCCCACTCCCCAAGATAGACCAATTAGTAGACTCAACGGCGGGACACAAACTTCTCTCTCTTTGTTGGATCTAGATTAACCCTAGAGGGGCGGGGGGGGGAGTGAATAGGGTTTCTCATAGTTTTTACGGGATATTAAAAATTCACAGAACACAGAATGCAGCAGAAATAAAAATGCAGAAAGTAAATGACACAGGATATACCCAGCTTTGGTAAAATCCTGCCTACTGCTGCATTCCTAATGTTTCTACTAGGTGATAGAACATATCCCGCTTACAAGACCATGTAAAATCGCGAACCCCTCGCTCCTATTTTAACCCTACGCTCAAAACCCTAGACTGGTCTATATCCCCTAGACCAGATTTTCTTCTAGTTTTACAGACTCTAGTAATCTGCCTAGTTTTACAGACGAAACTAGGAAATCACCTAGATTTTATAGACTCTAGAAACTATCAGTTAAACCCTAAACTAAATCCCCTAGAATCTTACAGACTCTAGAAACTGTTCGTTTGTTTTACAGCACAAATTACAACAATACAAAATAAAAACAAGCTAAAATAGAAACCCAAGATTTAAAAGAAATTAAATATCCCCGTTTAGCTCATTAGCTTGGCCGGCCATATCAAATTGATTGCACCCTCCTTTCTTTTGTTACTCCCAATCTCTTTGCTTCAAAAAATGGCGGCGACGATCCGGAAATTTCTAGGGTTTCTCTTTGAATCCCAAATCGAAACGCAAATGCTTGATTGATGGAATCCGATGTTATGATGCTTGAATCTTTGTGGCTTGATGCTTCGATTTGGGGTTGCTCTTCCTCTCGATCGAAACCTTCAGAAAATTGTGAGTAAATTTGATTCTCTTCTCTTTGAATTTAATTGTGTTGGATTTCGATAAGCATGCCAGTGATGAAGAGGGTGATTTATATAGGGTATAGAAACCCTAATACACTCTAATTTCCTCGATATTGACTTGACCTGATTTTGGGTGATTTTCAGTTTGGTTTCCACCTTTGGTTTTGATATGCTCGGCTTTGAATTTATACCTAAAACTAGTTTGTGGCACATCCGGAAACGATTGAGTAATTATTATCAGAAAAGAATTCAAGTTTGTGTCTTGATTGAAATTCCTGATTGATTCAAAACCTTTCGTCCATTGTCTTAAATGTAGAATGTATTTCAAGAGAAACAATATTGATTTCTTGCCTTATCCTTATCACCCTGATTTGTTGAATGGCATGTCTTTAATGGGTATGAGCAAATCTATAAGTTGATATGAAATTGTCATATATGCTTTGCCTAAGATAAAACCTGTTCCATAATTAACTCATGCCATTATCGATTTTCATTTGAAATTTCTGCTATAGTATAAACATAGTTAAATCCCCATGCCAAACATGTGTCCACTTGATTCATTGTAAAACTGGAAGGTTTTAACTGCTTTTCCAAACTTGCATACCTGTTGCATGCAGATTTCCTGGAAACAAAAAAACTTCCCACTTTTGCTCATGCCATATTCACCTGAATTTGCTTCATGTTTTGATTGAATGTTTTTGCATGATCCCATACCTTCAACTTGGTAGAAAAAAGGTAACGTTCATCCTAATCACTGTTGCATGTAAACATAATTGTATGTATGTCTCGACTCTTTGTGTTTATTGTTTGGTTTGTGCACTTGAGATCTTGGATGGACATGATAAAAAAAAAACTTTTCCCTTGCTGTTGAGTGATGCATGTATACATACAAACTTGTATGTGTGAGTACTGCTGCGATGTTAAATTTCGATGCTCTGCCATGACTGCTCATTCACTTGATCACGCTGTGTGTACTTGTGCTTGCATGTGCTTTATTGATTTGCTTGGCATGTATACTGCTTTGAGTTTGCATGTGAATGATTGATGCTTTGACTTGACTTGACCATGTTGTAGCATTTGCATTTGCTTGGGTTGTCTTGATGCACAGCTATCTCATGTATGCTCGACCATTGTTGCACTTGTATGTTGACATGCATTTATCATGTTGAGTCCATGTTATCACTTGCCACTGATGCTTCATATTGTATTGAATGTATATGCTACTTGGCCATATAGCTTCATTGTTTGTTGTGTTCATGTACATGAGTGATATTTTGTTCTCTGCTTTACCATGTTACAATACTGCCATGTATACACTGCATTTGCACTTCACTTTGTTATTACATTTGCTTGCTTGTGTAGGCCTGACCTGAAAAGTGTAGACCTTGAAATACTTAAATATGCTTTGATGTTGAACCATCAGTACTTGGACTTGTAATGTCCCGTAAAACATTTTGGCTTGTTCAACCATTTTTTGCATGCTGCTCCATACTCGACCAATTGTGCAGTTCATCTTGGCTGCACTTCTTTGTCATGCCATGCTACCATTTGCTAACCTTCACTTGAGCCGTCATGCTTGACTCACATGTAGCTTGCCACTTTATTTGACCATGTACATGCATGTCCATGATTACACTAGCTCGACCATGTTTATACTGCTTGAGTTATACTGAGTCGAGTTGGTCCACATGGTTGCTCCTCGGTTTCCCGCTGTATTTTGATTGGCGAGGCAGTGCATGCGTATATATATAATATATACGTGTGTATATGCAGTCCATCAGAAAAGATTTTCTGTCGCTGTATTATATATATATACAAACTGACTGCCTTGTGATATTTACAGTGTTTCACTGTGGACATCACAAGTTATCTAAACATAGATAAATCAGATCAAGTCATGAAAAATGACGAGGAACAAACCAGAAATCTGGGGCAAATAAAATTCTAAAAATAAAATTTATACTTGCATGTATTCAGTTTCATTTATATTGTTGTGTACGGTGTGTGTGTGTTTCTGTATATGATAGGTTAGCAGATGATGACTGGACTAACAGTGAGCTGTGAAGACAAAAGATATAAGACAGAAATCAATATGTATAAATGTCGATTTGTATGTGTGAATGTATAAAATTCAATGAGTCTATATATGAGTCAATGTGAAGATGAATGTATATATGACTGTATAAAGAGTTGAGTGTTGTAATAGATGAAGTTGTATATGAATGAAATGAAATATTAGTGAGGTGTACAAATAGTGGAGTTGGTAGAATTTGTACTGTTTAAATATTTGAAATAAAATATTATATTTAATAAAATATTGTTTGAATATTTAAATTCTTGTCCAGTAGTATTTTAATTAAATATAAATATTAAATTTCAGTTTGTGATGTATAATAACATTACAGTAACAAACACATTTAAAATAATATTTATTTGGTTGTTATCATCAAACAAAACTCATATAATTGTGTATACAACACCGTTATATACAACAATCTCTCCCTTTTGATGATGACAAACAAATATTAAGATTTTGAATCTAATAAATGTGTTTGACAGTGAAGAACTGAACTCCCCTTATTTGGATGCTCCCCCTACAACAGAAACTCCCCCTATAACTGTGCATGAGTGAAAAGAATGAAAATTGAATAGAATTTTCAAAATTAAAATATTTATAAAATATTCACTCTGTAAATCAAAATCTTTACCCATTCTCCCCCTTTTGTTATCATCAAAAGGATTCTAAACTTAAAATATAGATGAAAAATGACTAAAAATATAATTCCAGGATAAGACGAAGAATGGTCATCATAAATCTCAATCAGCCAAACAAAAATCATAATATTATAAGAACTAGTGGCATATTTCACATTGTAGAGAATGACAGATTTACAATGAAATTTATATAAATGGAGAGAGTTTAAAAATGATTTCTAGTTATTTTTAAAATAATTTTAAAAATGAAGTACAAAAATAGTGATGGAGTTGGACTATAATTAATAATTCAATTTAAGTGACAAAATTAAATAATCTCAAATCCCAAATAGCTATCAATCAACAAATCATAATATTTCATAAAACATTAACACATTTCACAAGATAGAAAATGGATTGATAAACTGATTTTTACACACCAAGGAGAATTTCATATAAATTTTATTTATTGCAAATTATTTTCTTTTTCTTTTAATTTAAGAGCACACTAACCACGCGTAACCAGATCTTGGATTTTTAAATGAGATCAGCTGCAGCTTAAATATAAGTAATCTCATAACCATGCATAATTAGAGCTTGGATTTTTAAATGAGGTTAGAGAGACACTTATTAATATTATATTTTTATTATTTTCAGTTTCAAAATGAAAAACTCCTCAGTATATAAAACCAATATGGATAATAGAAATGTGACAGATACATAAATGTTTTGTGAAATAATTCTCTAAATTAATCATATTATGAAATATAATCAACTGTACCGAGATCATTGAAAATTTTCAATTATCACTAATTTTGAATAATAACACAGTCACATTTCCATCACAAATATTTCCACTGTTGTAACACCCCACATCCGTTAAGGTCACTCACAAAGGGAATGCCTTAACTTCAGTGGAGCATTATGGGTACTGGAACAGAAATATTACAAGACAGACATATATAAAAACAACGGAAAGTAAAGTGGAAGTACTTCAAATCTTATTAAATATAATTGTTTACGATAAAAGCCCATCAACTTCCAATACCCAATTACATAGCTGAAATGTCTGTCTTGCTAAAAAATAAAGAAGCATGAAAATAAATTGTAGTCTTCCCCAATAAAGCAAAGCAAGCCATAGCCAAAAGAAATCCAAGCAGTACATGAAAGAGCCTTGGAGCTTGGTAAGATCCGAACTAAGCTGTATTCCCACCCTGCGAACCGGGGGGGGGGGACGAAAAAAAAGAGGCGAAACAAACTGGGTCAGTCATAAAGACTGAGTAAGTTCTAGTGGCTTTCAGCAGAAAAACAGATGAAGATAATATGGCATAAATAAACTGAAAGTAAACATAAGCATGATGACAGGGTAAGCTACAATCACGATGAATCAAGTATAACATTCCATGCTTCCTATCAAGAGTATCATCACAAGGTTCCTACCAAGTATCACATTGTAAGGTTTCTATTAAGTATAGCATTGCAAGATTTCTAAGCTTCACCATTCCACTATTTTCTTTGATTTCCTAAATTCTCTGCACCAACTGTACTAATATCCCACTCCGTATCATCCTTTCTATGTATATGTACAGTCCCTTGCCGTATATCGTACGGGTTTCATCACGTATTTCTATACTACTTCAACGTAGTGCCACCATTCTTGAAATCATTTGGACTGCCACCCTTGTTCTGGCTAGGTTTCCTTATCATGAACTATCGCGTGTTCAACTAGGATTTATGCCACCTAGGACCACTAGGGATTATGCTACCTATTGAACGTTTCCTAGATTCGATTAGGGTTTATGCCACCTAGGGCCACTAGGGATTATGCTACCTAACGAACAACACCCTTTTTCCACGTAACGATCTATTAATCGATCGGCTCCCTACAAGTCCTAGCTAGTTCATGTGTCTGCGTCATACGGCCCAATCACGAAATGTAGTCACCTGTGCTAGGTCCACCATATGGTGTATCAAGCCCTAGGGTGCCACCGGTGCCCAATGCCTGCTTTTTAAACTTCGGACTACGCGCACGACCATAGTCCGCCTGAACCTACAATGGCGCACCAACTCAGCCGTCGTTCTGGTCGCTTACAATCAGCCCAGTAATCGTGCCCCACCCTGCCTGCTTCCATGATACCGTGATACATCTAGTGGGTTACTGCTGAAATGGACCGCGCAACTAGGGTTTCCGTTCAGTAGGTTAAGTGTTGTCATTTAATTTCGAGACTTAACCCCATCAGTCTAGCATGTCAAGTTGGTTAAGTGTTGTCATTCAAGTTCATGACTTAACCCGCCTACGTGTCATGTCAAATTGGCTAAGTGTTGTCCTTCAAGTTCATGACTTAGCCCTACGAATCATCTGTCAAGTTGGTTAAGTATATTCAAGCGGTTCATGACTTAACCTTATCAAATCATCGTGTCCAATTGGTTAAGTATATCCAAGCCGTTCATGACTTAACCCTATCAAATCATCGTGTCCAATTGGTTAAGTATATTCAAGCGGTTCATGACTTAACCCTATCAAATCATCGTGTCCAATTGCTTAAGTATATTCAAATAATTCATGGCTTAATCCGCCCACGTATCATGATAAGTTGGTTAAGTATTATCTATATGTTCAAGTTGACTTAACCCTGCCACGTGTCATGTTATATTGGTTAAGTGTCATTAATCTAGTCATATTACTTAACCCACCCATTGGTCTGATTAACTATTAGGTTGGTTAAGCCTACATTTGTAAGTTTTACATGTTCTTAACTTATACCGGTTAGGTCCACATTTACATGTTAAATTTCCATGTCATCCCACCTAACCCTCTAACCATACCCACGTCTTATTATGGTTAGTATTCCTTAATTCATTCATTATGACGAACGAATCATGACCTATCACATTAGACCGTGCATTTTGTGCCCACTGGATTTGTCGGGCGGTTCCGGGCAGATTTACACCACAAACTGGGTCTAATCTCGTGTCATAAACTGTTACACCTACAATTTGGCCTTCGACCTCTCACATTAAACTGACACTTTGTGACTACTGGATTTGCCGGGCGGTTCCGGGCAGATTTACACCACAAACTAAGTCTAACCTCGTGTCAAAGATTCATTAATGGTCATATTCCACCCAAAACCCCAATATCAGTTCATGTGTTTAACATATAGAAATGTTCATGTTCCAACCACGTTTATATTTCCAGTTATATATCAATTATCAAGTTCATAATTCACATTTTTGCCCCAAAATGTATTCCCAAATTATTATCATAATTCACTATAAGGTTATGCCAAGTTATAGCCTTTTATTTACAATACATGCCAACTACCCAAAACCCAACTTAGGCGTGTTCATATTAAACCTCTACCAAGTCATAAATTTTCACATATGTTCCAACTCCAAAATTTTACATAATTAACATACGCCGAAGTTCTAGATTACATGTTAGTTTTTACATATGCCCAATTCATACCAAATTTACATATGTTTAATTCTCGCCATTTCACATGTATGCAAATTTTATACCAATTTACACAAGTACCAAGTTTCTTGCCGTTTACATATATCAATATTCTTGCCATTTTACACAGGTCGAGTTTCATACCAAACTACATGTATTCCATGTTTACACCATTTTATCCAAACTTACAATCTTTATTTATAGCGATAATACTCATATCTCCATTTCATGCTATGTCGTCAATTCCACCAAACACACACACACACACACACATATATATATATATCCAATATAGACAACATTCCCATATTTCCCCGTATTCAATCGTACGCAAATCACGGTTCAGGCCTAGGTCCGAAATTGACCTAGGTTCATTGAAAGAAAATAAATAGGGGAAGGTAGAATTTGTATAACAATCAGTATAGAGAGGAAAAACTGGCATAAAAACGTCATCTCTGGCATAAAAGATAGATCTTGACAATAATACCAATATGAATCAAGAAAAACTGATTTACAACAGGCTGAATAGATCATAAGCTTGACATGAGAACGAACATAGAATAGTCTCAAAACTCAAGATTCAAGAAGCAACAGAAATAAATCTGAATCAATAAACATACTTAAATTAAATTCCACTTTATTCCATGGCTATATTATAATTAAATGTTTAAATCTAAAACCAAATAGAACTTACAGAGCATGGCTAGTGAATTAAGAACTGAATTTGTTGTAAAAATGTCGCGGCGTTGTTAATTTATTGTCTTGAATCATTGTAGAAGCCTTGTTCTTTGGATTGATTTGAGTTTGAATGTTTGTACTTTGATTTAGAGACGGCGGCCATGGTTCAAGAGGTATTTTAGCAGCATAATGGTGTAAGAATGATTTGATATGAATTAGGTTAGGTCTAAGGGTGTTTTTATAGGTGTAGCAACTAGTTTAGGCCCTTAGATTAACCCTAGAATCAATCCGGACCATCAAAACACGTCTCAGGCTTCAAAAATGAGTTCTGGGTCAAAACAGGCCGACCAGGTCGACCTGTAAGGGGGGGAGGTCAACCACATGGTCGACCTGGGGGGTAGGTAGACCCTAGGGTCGACCACATGGTCGACCTGGTCCCCAGGTCGACCTGCCTGGTCCTGTGCTGCCTAAAATCTGCTGAATCTTCTACAGGCCATAACTTCTTCATCCGGACTCCGATTTTCGAAAACTCGGACTCTATTTCATGTAAAATTTCGAGACGAATGCAATGGCTTAACCCGTTTCCCTTGATTCTTATTTTAAAATTTAATTCTGCCTTGATTTATGGTTTTAACATGTTATAAAAATTCGGGTTATTACATTCTTCCCTCCTTAAAGGATTTCGTCCCCGAAATCTTTAAGTTAAGAAGAATGCATCCTATCATACAATCAACCATCTACTCAACCATCATTCACAAGCAACCATTGTCCTTAAAAGATTTCTAATGCTGTATGAACATATGCATGCAGTGTGTGTATATGTTCCTTGTCTAATGCAAATGATCAGGCCTGATTAATCTTTTTAAATGCAAAATATGTTTAGTGCCATGAATCCAACATGTATGCAAATAGTCCTAGTCATATAAACACTATATGTGTGCACAAACATCCATCCATATGCAACATCCACATGATAACACATTCAATTCCATCCATAAACAAGTATAAACATTCATGCATATGCAATATGATATGTGACTGAGTCGATTTAGTGCCTAATGTGTGTTCATGCATCCACGAGCAACAACTAGCAACCACTTGCAACCACTTGCAACCATCAACTATAACATGTCTCAAACACATGTTTACATCCATTAGTTTCTACCTAAAGGTATAACCGAATGATAGAAGCAAGTAAAGAAAAACTTTGTACCCTAAACACCAGCCCAAAACCAATATATATGATTCTAGGAAACCAAGCATGATAAACTCCTTTTAGGTCGCAAGAAATCTCTTCCTAAAACCAACCCATATCCTATAAAGCCCAAAAATTTAGTCAACCCAATGGACATCCTCAAACCCCAACATATATCACAACCAGATGAGTCATACTCCTTATGGGGTTTGCAACAGAAATAAGATTGAGAATAGGACCGAGAGGATATACATAAAAGATAGCATGCAAGTAAGCTCTACAAGAAAAGAGGGATCAAGGATATACTCTTAAAAAGAGATATGATGCGCATATCTAGTCTTCAATCTTCTAAGTCGCATTTCCTTGAGCTTAACTCCATTGTGCTTTGTCCGTCTTTAACTTCATAATTTCTTAATTCTTGTTTCCAAAATATGAGCTGGAACTCATTTCACTGTTGTCTCACGTCCCATTTTCCCTTATCCTCCTTCTAGTATACTCGGCTCAAACATAACTGCGTACTCATGGTTTCATGCAAGCTCTCTAAAATTCACTAGTGAATCCTGGATCTCGTTTATAGGGTATTCCACGCAGAAGGATTATCTCTTGCAAATAAACAGATGTCAACCATGTTGCCAAATGTACTTACTAAGGTGATTTCCTATAACTCATGCATAAGCGAAATGAACCATCCACCTTAACGGCAAACACTACTCGGGATCAATAGATGTATCAAGAGATTCTAGGTAACTAAGCATGGCAGAACCCTAAGGGTTACACTAGACTTAGAGGGCATTACCAAGGCAAGTCAAGAATCTAACTGCCCTCTTTTCATACTCAAGAATGGCACCATTACTGGATAACCACTCCATCCCTAGAATCAACCCACAGCCCAAAAAAAAACATAACCATTACTTCTAAACTCAACACTTAGCATAGACATTCCCAAATCCAAACGAGTCATGAATAAATGAGCTGATTCCCTAACAGGATTTGAGAATAAAATGGGATCCTTTACTACGCTAGTACTATGGTGCAGAGACTCAATTATCGAAGCAGAAATAAAAATGATGCGATGTACCATAATAAAAAAGGGTACGAACAGGATAGAAAGATAAACTAGACTTTCCTACAGAAACATTTCTACCTTCTTGTTCTAAGCCTTTTTCGCCTTAACCACTATTATCCCCACTTATATAACGTGTTAACAGGTCTCTCGAGAACTACCTCCATCACACGGCAACCCGACAAAGCTTGAAATAAGATTAGTCGCAGATGGAACTAATGTGACTACAGATGGAGGAAAGAAAGGAAAAGGGATTCAAACAAGGAAATAAAGGATAATGCTAACGGCCTTTGGGGAATAGCCTTTAAAAATAAAACTTTTCTTGAAAAATGCTTCTTTGTAAATGGTTTTGAAAATAATTTCAAAAGGTTTTAAAAACTTTTTCCCAGTCTGATAACCTTCTGCTCTGATACCAATGTAACACCCCACATCCGTTAAGGTCACTCACAAAGGGAATGCCTTAACTTCAGTGGAGCATTATGGGTACTGGAACAGAAATATTACAAGACATACATATATAAAAACAATGGAAAGTAAAGTGGAAGTACTTCAAATCAATTATTAAATATAATTGTTTACGATAAAAGCCCATCAACTTCCAATACCCAATTACATAGCTAAAATGTATGTCTTGCTCAAAAAACAAAGAAGCATGAAAATAAATTGTAGTATTCCCCAATAAAGCAAAGTAAGCCATAGCCAAGAGAAATCCAAGCAGTACATGAAAGAGCCTTGGAGCTTGGTAAAATCCGAACTAAGCTGTATTCCCACCCAGCGAACCTTGGGGGGGGGGGGACGAAAGAAAAGAGGCGAAACAAACTGGGTCAGTCACAAAGACTGAGTAAGTTCTAGTGGCTTTCAGCATAAAAACAGGTGAAGATAATATGGCATAAATAAACTGAAAGTAAACATAAGCATGATGACAAGGTAAGCTACATGCACGATGAATCAAGTATAACATTCCATGCTTCCTATCAAGAGTATCATCACAAGGTTCCTACCAAGTATCACATTGCAAGGTTTCTATTAAGTATAGCATCGCAAGATTTCTAAGCTTCACCATTCCACTATTTTCTTTGATTTCCTAAATTCTCAGCACCAACTATACTAGTACCACAAAATGTATCATCCTTTCTATGTATATGTACAGTCCCTTGCCGTATATCGTACGGGTTTCATCACGTATTTCTATACTACTTCAACGTAGTGCCACCATTCTTGAAATCATTTGGACTGCCACCCTTGTTCTGGCTAGGTTTCCTTATCATTAACTATCGCGTGTTCAACTAGGATTTATGCCACCTAGGACCACTAGGGATTATGCTACCTATTGAACGTTTCCTAGATTCGATTAGGGATTATGCCACCTAGGACCACTAGGGATTATGCTACCTAACGAACAACACCCTTTTTCCACGTACCGATCTATTAATCGATCGGCTCCCTACAAGTCCTAGCTCGTTCATGTGTCTGTGTCATACGGCCCAATCACGAAATGTAGTCACCTGTGCTAGGTCCACCATAGGGTGTATCAAGCCCTAGGGTGCCAACCACCAACACGAATCAAGCACGCATAGTGTAAACCTACCGGTGCCCAATGCCTGCTTTTTCAACTCCGGACTACGTGCATGACCATAGTCCGCCTGAACCTACACTGGCGCACCAACTCAGCCGTCGTTCTGGTCGCTTACAATCAGCCCAGTAATCGTGCCCCGCCCTGCCTAGTTCCAGGGTACAATGATTCATCTAGTGGGTTACTGCTGAAAAGGACCGCGCAACTAGGGTTTTCGTTCAGTAGGTTAAGTGTTGTCATTTAAATTCCAGACTTAACCCCATCAGTCTAGCATGTCAAGTTGGTTAAGTGTTGTCATTCAAGTTCGTGACTTAACCCGCCTACGTATCATGTCAAATTGGCTAAGTGTTGTCGTTCAAGTTCATGACCTAGCCCTACGAATCATCTGTCAAGTTGGTTAAGTATGTTCAAGCGGTTCATGACTTAACCCTATCAAATCATCGTGTCCAATTGGTTAAGTATATTCAAGCGGTTCATGACTTAACCCTATCAAAACATCGTGTCCAATTGGTTAAGTATATTCAAGCGGTTCATGACTTAACCCTATCAAATCATCGTGTCCAATTGGTTAAGTATATTCAAGCAGTTCATGACTTAACCCTATCAAATCATCGTGTCCAATTGCTTAAGTATATTCAAATAATTCATGGCTTAACCCGCCCACGTATCATGCTAGGTTGGTTAAGTATTATCTATATGTTCAAGTTGACTTAACCCTGCCACGTGTCATGTTATATTGGTTAAGTGTCATTAATCTAGTCATATTACTTAACCCACCCATTGGTCTAATTAACTATTAGGTTGGTTAAGCCTACATTTGTAAGTTTTACATGTTCTTAACTCATACCGGTTAGGTCCACATTTACATGTCAAATTTCCATGTCATCCCACCTAACCCTCTAACCATACCCACATTTTATTATGGTTAGTATTCCTTAATTCATTTATTATGACGAACGAATCAGGACCTCTCACATTAGACCGTGCATTTAGTGGCCACTGGATTTGCCGGGCGGTTCCGGGCAGATTTACACCACAAACTGGGTCTAACCTCGTGTCATAAACTGTTACGCCTACAATTTGGCCTTCGACCTCTCACATTAGACTGACACTTTGTGGCTACTGGATTTGCCGGGCGGTTCCAGGCAGATTTACACCACAAACTGAGTCTAACCTCGTGTCAAAGGTTCATTAATGGTCATATTCCACCCAAAACCCTAATATCAGTTCATGTGTTTAACATATAGAAATGTTCATGTTCCAACCACGTTCATATTTCCAGTTATATATCAATTATCAAGTTCATAATTCGCGTTTTTGCCCCAAAACATATTCCCAAATTATTATCATAATTCACTATAAGGTTATGCCAAGTTATAGCCTTTTATTTACAATACATGCCAACTACCCAAAACCCAACTTAGGCGCGTTCATATTAAACCTCTACCAAGTCATAAATTTTCACATATGTTCCAACTCCAAAATTTTACATAATTAACATACGCTGAAGTTCTAGATTACATGTTAGTTTTTACATATACCCAATTCATACCAAATTTACATATGTTTAATTCACGTCATTTCACATGTATGCAATTTTTTTACCAATTTACATAAGTACCAAGTTTCATGTCGTTTACATATATCAATATTCTTGCCATTTTACATAGGTCGAGTTTCATACCAAACTACATGTATTCCATGTTTACACCATTTTATCCAAACTTACAATCTTTAATTATAGCGATAATACTCATATCCCCATTTCATGCTATGCCGTCAATTCCACCAAACACACACACACACACACACACACACACACACACATATATATATATCCAATATAGACAACATTCCCATATTTCCCCGTATTCAATCGTACGCAAATCACGGTTCAGGCCTAGGTCCGACATTGACCTAGGTTCATTGAATGAAAATAAATAGGGGAAGGTAGAATTTGTATAAAAATCAGTATAGAGAGGAAAAACTGGCATAAAAACGTCATCTCTGGCATAAAAGATAGATCTTGACAATAATATCAATATGAATCAAGAAAAACTGATTTACAACAGGCTGAATAGATCATAAGCTTGACATGAGAACGAACATAGAAAAGTCCCAAAACTTAAGATTCAAGAAGCAACAGAAATAGATCTGAATCAATAAACATACTTAAATCCAATTCCACTTTATTCCATGGCCATATTATAATTAAATGTTTAAATCTAAAAACAACTTGAACTTACAGAGCATGGCTAATGAATTAAGAACTGATTTTGTTGTAAAAATGTCGAGGCGTTGTTAATTTATTGTCTTGAATCATTGTAGAAGCCTTGTTCTTTGGATTGATTTGAGTTTGAATGTTTGTACTTTGATTTGGAGACGGCGACCATGGTTCAAGAGGTATTTTAGCAGCATAATGGTGTAAGAATGATTTGATATGAATTAGGTTAAGTCTAATGTTGTTTTTATAGGTGTAGCAACTAGTTTAGGCCCTTAGATTAACCCTAGAATCAATCCGGACCATCAAAACACGTATCAGGCTTCAAAAATGAGTTCTGGGTCAAAACAGACCGACCAGGTCGACCTTTAAGGGGAGGAGGTCGACCACATGGTCGACCTGTGGGGTAGGTCGACCCTTGGGTCGACCTGGCCCCCAGGTCGACCCCCAGGTCGACCTGCCTGGTCCTGTGCTGCCTAAAATCTACTGAATCTTCTACAGGCCATAACTTCATCCGGACTCCGATTTTCGAAAACTCGGACTCTATTTCATGTAAAATTTCGAGACGAACGTAATGGCATAACCCGTTTCCCTTTATTCTTATTTTAAAATTTAATTTTGCCTTGATTTATGGTTTTAACATGTTATAAAAATTCGTGTTGTTACAACTGTTTATTCAAGATGATTTAAAAAAATATTAAACTCTCCACAATATTATAAAATTACGATGGATGGAAGAAAGATGAAAGATAATGAAGATGGTCGTAAAACAATTGCTAGTTCAAAGATATTATAATAACTGTTCAACCATCATGAAACTCTAAATAAAATCTCCTCTTATTGCGAAATATACTGCAGTCACAATTCATCACAATTTCAAAATCTGATAATAATTTTGATGAATTATAAATGCAGTTCAATTTGGTCATTGATTTCAATTTTTGAATGAATAATCAATAAATAATTTTAAAATTGAAAATCAATTACAAGAGGGATATGAAGATCTATACAAGACAGGAGGGATTAAGAAATATATACATGATGAGAATAAAAGAATCAGAACTTCTAAACTGATATCACTTGATATCTCTATTAATAAGGATTTTAGCATGACACTGGAGACAAACAAGGATATCACAGACAACAGAATTTTAATTATAAAGCCCAAGCAGACAAGACTAATAAATTATGCACATTTATCAGAGCAACAAACAGATCAAAACAAGCAATTTCCAAAATATCTTCGAATCAATATTAGAGCAGCACAAAAACCAGTTTCAAAGCAAAACTTGTCAAGAGGATGTTTCACAAATATTTCTAATGGTCACAAAAGATGGTTCATGATTCAAGATCAAAAAATATAGTTTATTTTAAATCATTTGAGGAATATGAAAAGCTCAATATTCAATGAATCGATCACACCAGATTATTAATTTTAGATTCAAGATATGTGTGAGATTCAATAAATCAATAATTTCAAATGATTTTAAATAAACAAATATTTAAATCAAATAACCATGAAATAACAGAGAGATTTAAGATCGGATTTTCAAAGAATTTTTCACAAGAATTTCTGACAAACACAGGAGTAATTTCAGATCATTTACATCAATTTGTGAGATATTCATGATCCAAAAATTAAAAAATAATTTATTTTAAATAACTTGAATCAATATTAAGTTTTGAGATATAATTAATCGGTCACACAAGATTGATAATTTATAATTTAAGAGACGCGTGAGATTCAAAATATCAAGAATTTCAGATGATTTCAAACAAACAAATTTCAACTATAATGATCATGAATAAAGATGAATTTCAAGATGTGTCACTGTGATTCAAGACAATTCAAAATATTCAAGCCAATCTGAAAATCAATGAAATTGTCACAACAGATAAATAACAGAGTGCTGTAATGAGTTTCAAGCCTTTCCAAAATGAATTAGAAGAAACTCAAAACAGCAGAGATGTGTGAAATTCCATTAATTATTCAAATCTTAAAAAATTTATAATTCAAATTAACAGTGTTTAAGATATGACAAAAATACATCAACACTGTTATGAATTCAAAAAACCGAAAATAAACTTCAAAACAATTGCAGATATTTACAAGTTTAAGTTCAGGATATGGAAATGATTAAAACATTAGAGTTTTATACAAATGAAGTGAATTTCCAGAAAATATGAATTCTACAATTGGAAGTTTAAGGAAGCCCAAAATTAAAGAAAAATAATATGGTAGTGTCAAATCAAAAATAGAAAAACAATGGATAGAAGAAGGAATAAACAAAGAAAATAAAAACAAGGAATATTTACAAAGATGAGTTCAGAGATTATACCTGAAATCAATGTAAACCAGAATCTCTGACTCAAATAGACTTAGCTAAGGAACTCCAAATGATACTGGAATAAAGAATAACTTGAAGTTCTAATCTCTTTTGCACAGTGGTTCCTAGCCTCCTTCGGTACCTAAAAGTTTAGAGAATCGAGTGGTCTAACAAAATTTGTAAAACCACTCACAGTTTTGTTAACATCTTTCGGTACCCAAATCTGTTTGTATAGCAAGCCATTCGAATCTATCTTTGTGCCTTTAGGAACCCAAAACTGTTTGAATTTAGATGAATTCATTTTATTTCTTTTTGGGGTCCAAGAATGATTAAATGGTTTGTTATAAAACAAATTCTTATTTCGTTTATGATTCAAAAAATCTTTTGAATTGCCAGAGTTTGAAATTTCAAAACAATCTTTTCCAAAACAATTTGAAGAGTTCTCAAAATAATTAGAATTCAGCCTATCAAAACGATTGATTTTCCCAAAGCCGATCCACTTTTATTTCTCGATGAAAATTGATTTTTCAACAACATATTTAAGGATTTTTCACCATTTGAAAATTTAGCCAATGTTGTTTCAAACTGTTGAAATTTAGATTTAAGATCACCGTTTTCTTTCATTAAATCTGAATATTGGTTTCTAGTGATCTTACTCTTTTCAAAACCAAATTTTCATCTTTAAGAGATTTAAACTTGGTTTGGGACTCAGCAATCTCAGATTCAAAATGTTTTCGACTTTCAGATACAAATTTCTTTAAATTTTCAATTTCAGCTTCAAACTCTTTGAAATTTGTTTTATTTTTCATCAAACTCTCCTTTTCAAAAGTTTCATTTTGAAATTAACTTTATCTAACTCCTTTTGCAAACATTATTTTTATGGATTTGCTCATCTTTATGACTTTTCAAAATCAAAATCTCATTTTCAAGTTTTGTACAATTTTCATTAAGATGAGCTAAATCAATTTCCAAATTCATACAATCTTCATAGTCGAAGTTTTCAAGTTTTAATTTCAAATCATTATTTTTGCATTGCAACTCAGAATTTTCAAATTTTAAAACTTTATTTTACCATGGGAGACGACAGATAATTTTGGTTAAACTATTACAAAGAGAAACCAATTCTTCATATGAAAAATCTCCATCGTCCGAGTCATCATTAATAGCTTCAGTTAAGCACACATCTAAATCTGAGTTGGTAATTGTGGGTTTTAAGCAGTTGTCTTCCTTTCGTGCATACAATGTATTAAGAGTGCTCCAAATTTCCTGTGCAGTTAGACAATGGGAGATAAGGCTATATTGTACATCATCAATATAAGAATATAAAATATGAATAGCATGAGAATTAAATCTAATATCGTTCCTATTGACTATATCATACCCATTTATAATGTTATCCCAACATTTAATATCAACAGATTTTAAATATGATTCCATTTCTAATTTCCAATTCAAAAAATCGATACCATTAAAAATAGTTGGAATACAACTGGACTAACTCTCTATGGATTGACAACTAGGGATCACCATTACTCTAGAGTTAACAGAATACCTGCTCTGATACTACTTACTGGATCTAGATTAACCCTAGAGGGGAGGGGGTGAATTGAATTTATCACAGTTTTTACGGGATATTAAAAATTCACAGAACACAGAATGCAGTAGAAATAAAAATGCAAAAAGTAAATGACACAAGATATACCCAGCTTCAGCAAAATCCTGCCTATTGCTGCATTCCTAAGATTTCTACTAGGTGATAAAACAGATCCCGCTTACAAGACCATGTAAACTCGCGAACCCCTCGCTCCTATTCTAACTCTATGATCAAAACCCTATACTTGTCTATATTCCCTAGACCAGATTTTCCCCTAATTTTATAGACTTTAGTAAACCGCCTAGTTTTACAGATGAAACTAGGAAACCACCTAGATTTTACAGACTCTAGAAACTGTCAGTTAAGCCCCTAACTGAATCCCCTAAAAGTTTACAGACTCTAGAAACTGTTCGTTTGTTTTACAACACAAATTAAAACAATACAAAATGAAAACAAACTAAAATATAAACCCTAGATTTAAAAGAAATTAAATATCCCCTTTTAGCTCATTAGCTCGGCCGACTATATCAACTTGGTTGCACCCTACTTTCTTTTATTACTTCCGATCTCTTTGCTTTGAAAAATGGGGGCGGCGTTTAGGAAATTTCTAGGGTTTCTCTTTGAATCCCAAATCAAAATGCAAATGCTTGATCGATGGAATATGATGTTATGATGCTTGAATCTTTGTGGCTTGGTGCTTCGATTTGGGGTTGCTCTTCCTCTCGATCGAAACCTTCAAAAAATTGTGAGTAAATTTGATTCTTTGCTCTTTAAATTTAATTGTGTTGGATTTCGATAAGCATGCCAGTGATGAAGAGGGTGATTTACATAGGGTATAGATACCCTAATACACTCTAATTTCCTCGATATTTACTTGACCTGATTTTGGGTGATTTTCAGTTTGGTTTCCACTTTTGATATTCTCGAATTTGGATTTATTCCCAAAACTAGTTTGTGGCACATCTAGAAACGACTAAGTAATTTTTTTAGAAAAGAATTCAGGTTTGTGTCTTGATTGAAATTCCTAATTGATTCAAAACCTTTCATCCATTGTCTTAAATGTAGAATATATTTCAAGAGAAACGTTATTGATTTCTTGCCTTATCCTTATCGCCTTGATTTGTTGAATGGTGTGTCTTTAATGTGTATGAGTAAATCTGGAAATTGATATGAAATTATCATATAAGGTTTGCCTGAAATAAAACCTGTTTCCATAATTAACTCATGTCATTGTCGACTTTCATTTGAAATTTCTACTATAATATAAACACAATTAAATCCCCTTGCCAAACATGTGTCCACTTGATACAATGTAAAACTGGAAGGTTTTAACTGCTTTTCCAAACTTGCATACCTATTGCATGCTGGTTTCCTGGAAATAAAAAAACTTCCCACTTTTGCTCATGCCATATTCACCTGAATTTGTTGCATATTTTGATTGAATGTTTTTGCATGATCCCATATCTTCGACTTGGTAGATAAAAGGAAACATTCATTCCAAATCACTGTTGCATGTAAACATAATTGTATGTCCACTGTATGTCTCGACTCTTTGTGTTTATTGTTTGGTTTGTGCACTTGAGATCTTGGATGGACATGATAAAAAAACTTTTCCCTTACTGTTGAGTGATGAATGTATACATACGAACTTGTATGTTTATATGTGAGTACTGCTGTGATGTTAAATTTTAATGATCTGCCATGACTGCTCATTTACTTGATCATGCCGTGTGTACCTGTGCTTGCATTTGCTTTATTGATTTGCTTGGCATGTATATTGCTTTGAGTTTTCATGTGAATGATTGATGCTTTGACTTGACTTGACCATGCTGTAGCATTTGCATTTGCTTGGGCTATCTTGATGCACTGCTATCTCATGTGTGCTCGACCATTTTTGCACTTGTATGTTGACATGCATTTATCATGCTAAGTCCCTGTTATCACTTGCCACTGATGCTTCATACATGTATTGAATGTATATGCTGCTTGGCCATATAGCTTCGTTGTTTGTTGTGTTCATGTACATGAGTGCTATTTTGTTCCCTGCTTTACCATGTTGCAATATTGCCATGTATACATTGCATTTGCACTTCACTTTGTTATTACACCTGCTTGCTTGTTTAGGCATGACCATGAAAAGTGTAGACCTTGAAATACTTCACTATGATTTGATGTTGAACCATCAATACTTGGATTTGTAATGTCCCATAAAACATGTTAGCTTGTTCAAACATTTTTTGCATGCTGCTCCATACTCGACCAATTGTGTAGTTCATCTTGGCTGCACTTCTTTATCATGCCATGCTACCATTTGCCAACCTTCACTTGAGCCTTCATGCTTGACTCACATGTAGCTCGCTACTTTATTTGACCATGTACATGCATGTCCATGATTGCACTAGCTCGACCATGTCTGTATTGCTTGAGTTACACTAAGTCGAGTTGGTCCATGTGGCTGCTTCTCAGTTGCTCGCTGTATTTTGATTGGCGAGGCAGTGCACATGTATATATATATATATATATATATATATATACACGCATGTATATGCAGTCCATCAGAAAAGACTTTCTGTCCCTGTATTATATATATATACAAACTGACTGCCTTGTGATATTTACAGTGTTTCATTATGAATATCACAAGTATCTAGACACAGATGAATCAAATCAAGTCATGAAAAATAATGAGAAACACACTAGAAACCTGAGGCAAATAAAATTCTAAAAATAAAATTTATATTCGCATGTATTCAGTTTCATTTCTATTGTAGTGTACTATGTGTGTATTTTTGTATATGACAGGCTAGCAAATGATGACTGGACTGATAGTGAGATGTGAAGACAGAAGACATAAGGCAGAAAATAATGTGTATAACTGTCAATTTGTATATGTGTGAATGTACAAAAGTAAATGAGTCTGTATATGAGTCAATGTGAAAATGAATGTATATATGACTGTATAAAGAGTTGAGTGTTGTAATAGATGAAGTTGTACATGAATGAAATGAAATATTAGTGAGATGTACAAATAGTGGAGTTGGTAAAATTTGTACTGTTTAAATATTTGAAATAAAATATTATATTTAATAAAATATTGTTTGAATGTTTAAATTCTTGTCCAGTAGTATTTTAATAAATATAAATATTATATTTCAGTTTGTGATGTAGAATAACAGTACAGTAACAAACACATTTAAAATAATAATTATATGTTTGTTATCGTCAAACAAAAATCATATAATTGTGTATACAACACTTTAATGGATACATATTCGAGTTACAATCATATCCCCATGCATGTGCTAGACCTGGAGCATACCAGTTTTTATCACAGACTTGGGATTGTATTGCTATATA
The DNA here is from genome assembly GCA_030737875.1 of Allium sativum. NCBI lineage: Eukaryota > Viridiplantae > Streptophyta > Magnoliopsida > Asparagales > Amaryllidaceae > Allium > Allium sativum. The sequence goes on from CM060913.1 coordinate 828,762,406, forward strand.
GTGATGCCCTTCGGATTAAAGAATGCCAGAGCACATACCAACGATTGGTGAATCGAATGTTTTATAATCAAATAGGGAAGACGATGGAAGTTTATGTGGATGACATGCTCATAAAATATAGATGATCGTCTGACGACATGACTAATCTAGCGGAAATGTTTGGTATCCTCGGACGATTTGGAATGAAGCTTAATCCGTTGAAGTGCTCATTTAGGGTAGCGTCCGGAAAATTCCTCGGCTTCATAATCAGCTATCGCGGAATTGAAATTAATCCCGATTAGATTGTAGCGATCATAAATATTAAAGATCCATGAAAGATTAAAGATGTCCAAAGCTTAGCAGGGTAGGTCGCGACATTGAGCGGGTTTATTTCTAAGGCCACAGACAAATGCGTTCCCTTCTTCGACTTGATAAAATGTGGGAAGCGCAATTTCGAGTGGACCCCAGATTGTATAGAAGCCTTCCAAAAGATGTTGGATCTTTTCGAAAGACCTCCAATATTGTCTAAGCCGGTGGACCATGAAGATTTGTTTGTATATTTGGCAGTGTCGTCTTATGTCGTTAGTTCGGCCCTAGAACGCGAGGAAGATAAAGTTCAATAGCCGATATTTTATGTGAGCAAGAAGTTAGCGACAACAGAACACAACTATCCAAAGATAGAAAAACTTGCTTATAACCAACTGATTGCTTCCAGAAAACTCCACTATTTTTTCCAAGCTCACCCAATTGTTGTGTATACCGATCAACCGCCCCGACAGGTCCTACAACGACCTGAAGCATCTGGACGAATGCTAAAGTGGAATATTGAGCTAAGCTAGTTCAACCTAAACTTCTAACTAAGAAAATAAATAAGGGGTTAGGCATTAGCCAACTTTATTGCTGAATTCACGATCCCCGAGGATGATATGCCAGATGAAGAAGCTAACCCCTCTGAATAAAAGCTGAAATCTAGTACATGGAAGTTGTACACGGACGGTGCTAGAAACGATCGAAGGCCCGACGTTGGAATTGTATTAATAACTTCTGAAAAACGACCGATCTACTACGCTCACCAACTGGAATTTTCCGCTACTAATAACGATTCCGAGTTTGATGCCCAGATTGCTAGGCTAAAGCTCTCTAAGGAATTGAGAGTAGCGGCATTGGACATCTTCTTGACTCTCAAATTGTTGTTTGTCAGGTTCGGATGGAGTTTCAGGCGTAAGGACCTCGACTGTTGCTTACTTTGAAAAAGTAGAAGAGTTGCTGGATGGCATAGCGCGTTATAGCATATTCCACGAACAGAGAATCATAAAGAAGACAAATTAGCTAAGCTAGATAGCTCTGATAACCCCTAACAAACGGAGATGGTCCCAATTGAAACAATAGAAACTCCAAGCATTGATCAGATGGAAGTTGATCCAGTGTTGGAGAACGAACCAGAAAAAGAGTCATGGATGATGCTGATAAAGAACTTCCTGCAAAACGAAACACTCCTGATTAAAAAGAGTGAGAGGTGTGATGTAGTCCGCAAAGCTTCAAGATATGTTATGTAGGGAGAAGTTCTTTATAGAAAAGGATTTTCGGTTCCCCAACTCCAGTGTATAGCCCATTAATACATCAAACGTGTGTTGAAAGAAGTGCACGAAGGCGAATGTGGAAACCACGCCGGAGGTCAGACATTGGTGAAGAAAATATTACGGTACAACTACTTCTAGCCTACCGTAAATCGGGATGCAACTTATTATTCACGACGCTGGGATAGACGTCATAAATTTGTGAAAATTCCTAAGGCACCCCCAATCAACTTAAGTCAATGGTGACCCCGTGGTCGTTCGCCGTGTGGGGAATAGACATCATTGAAAGCCTACCAATCACCAAAGGCGGAGCGAAATACGCAATTGTGGCTGTAGATTACTTTGCCAAATACACAGAAGCCGATCCGTTATCCACGATACAACAAAGCGGGTGATTAATTTTGTCGTCAGAAATATAATTTGCCGATTTGGAATTCCTCAAGATATCATAATTGATAATGGAACCCAGTTCTACAGTACCGAATTCAAAGATTTCTGCCAAAAATATAAAATAGAGAAGAGATATACCGTAGTAGCTCACCCGCAATCGAATGGACAAGTTGAAGCAATTATTAAATCCATTCTTAAGAGCGATTGAAGCAGGCAAAAGCCATGTGGGTCGACGAATTGCACTTAGCATTGTGGGCATACAGAACAACCTACATATCAGCGACTGTTCACACTCCTTTTTCACTTTCCTTCGGATTAGAAGTGGTCATTCCAGTGGAGCTGGAGGTTCCCTCACACAGAACAACATATTATGATCCGATGATGAACAAGGCGCTTCTCCTTGAATCCTTGGACATGATCGAGGAAAAGAGAGATGAAGTAGACTTACGTGCCTCGAGGCATAGACACCAAGTTGCGCGGTACTGCAACAGGAAGGTCCGACCCCGAACCTTCGAACCTAAAGTTTTGGTTTAAAAACGAGTCTTCTAAACTCCCGTTTTCTTAGGTCTGAAATGGGAAGGACCATATGCCATTCAGTGGAAACTTGATAAAGGAGCTTTCAAGCTAACGACCGTAAACAACAATGAAATCCCCAAAGCGTGGAATGCCCATCACTTGTGATACTATTTGACTTAAGATTGTACTAATTCTTTTGTTGTATAAACTATGTAAAAAGGCAAGACCTGCCTAGAACAGTCTAGTTGATATAAACAAAAGATTATAAAGTGGATGTAGGCTTTGATTTGGCCAAACCACTATAAAAATATCGCGTGTCCTTTACTTTTCTTGTATTTATTTTCTTTTACGCCCTGTTAATATTTTTCTTTTGATCTGAGACATGTGATTTGAATTAAATCAAAAACAAACAAAAAGATCGTTAGTATGCTTAACTCTAACTCTCGCGACCCGAGAGAAAGTATACAGGACGGGAAAACGACGTCCACCACTCTAACTCTCATGACCCAAGAGAGAGTATAAAGGACGGGAAGACGACGTACCCAAGGCGTGAGGGTGCACCATGATTAAAGACTTCCTTGACCGCACTTTAATCTAGACATACGACAAGAGAGTATAGAGGCGCTGAGAATAAGTGCCAATAAAGATGGGCTCCTACTGTAACACCCCGTAATTTTAAAACATGATATAAGAGATAATTAAAGAATACTTAATTTTTAAAAGAAAAATTAAGGGAAACGGGCTGCGCCATTTTTTCATCTGGGAATTCTGCTTGAAATAGAGTCCGAGTTTGTGTAAATCGGATATCGTATGAAGAAGTTATGAAGCTTAGAAGATTTCAGTTTACAGCAGAATTTATTTAAATAATAATCAAATAACAAAAAACTGTTCAAAAATCAAAATTTAGACAAAGCGGGCTGAGCGGGAAATTTCCCGCTCGTGGGTGTCGACATGGGTGTCGACTCCCCATGGGGTGTCGACCGGGGTGTCGACCCCATCGGCCCGGATCTGGCCTGACGTGCTTTGTGGTGGATCTGATGATATGTTCTTCTGGGATTGGCAGGATGACGTGTTTTTCTAGCCTGGATGGTTCAGATGGATCCTAATCTAATCTAAGGGTCCTAATTCACCTAAAGCATCTATAAAATACCCCTAAACCTAACCCTAATCTCATTTTTTTCATCCATGGCGCCTCCATGCTGCTCTAATCTAAATCAAATCTAGCCTCACTTCTCCGCCAAAGAAAATCAGAATAGGAGTATTCAAATTAGAAGATCAGATCTACAAACAATCAAAGTAGAGATTATTCAAGATCAAATTTACTACAACAACGCCTAATTCCCTTTTCTAAGAATCCTATCGTTGTGAGTCTATGTTATTTTCACATATAATTAAATTAAAAGTAATTGTGATAGAATTGTAAATTGGATCTAAAGTATATGCCTGTGACTGAAATGAATCTTATCAAGCTTGTAAATCATTATCTTTCAGATTCATACCTATAAATCTGTCATATGCCTTTCTGATCCATTTTATCGTTATATGCCTGTTTATATTTCATATGCATATTCTTATATTTATGCCAGTTTTGATGTTTTGATTCTCTTCCCTTCTTCTTTTCCTTTTTCTTTATGAGATTAGGCTAACTTCGAGCCTAACATAATGCGTTGAGATTTACATACGAATAACGTTGGAATGATTGGGAAAAGTTTGGGAAATATGCAATCAAATGAAATTTGGCATAAATTGTTGATGAATATGGAACATTGGTTTGGGCATAATTGAGTATGACTTGTATACATGAGATTTGGCATAAATTGTTAATAACTATAAAGATGGGTTTAGGGCAAAATTTGGCACATGAGAGTAAACATAATTTAGATTGGAAATTATGGGTAATTGGAATATATTTGAAATTGGGACTTGAATCAAGAAAGTGATAATGAACGCCTAAGACACGAGGTTAGATTCAGATTGCGGTATAAGCCTGCCCCGAACCGCCCGGCATATCCAGCAACCACAAGTTGTGAATCTAATGTGAGGGGCCTAGTGCATACATATGAAATAATATTCAGACACGAGGTTAGATTACACTGGTGGTAGAAGTCTGCCCGGAACCGCCCGGCATATCCAGCATCCACAAGTGGTAAATCTAATGTGAGAGGTCTGGTGCATTAACCAAAAATGATAATAATTTGTCAACTTGGAATACTTAACCTTATTGAATCTGCAGGGGTTACATGAACCCGTTAAATTGAGTAGGGGTTAAGTAAACTTGCTTGAATAAGTGGGAGGGGTTAAGTTAATCCTAATAAACCGATGGGGTGGGTTATATGTATATAGACTCGACAAACTTAACCTATTGTATATGTTAAATCTATACAATTTGATCTGTTAATCTGTAAATCTGGTAATCCGTACATCTGATCTATTAATCTGCGAACTTGTTAATCCATAAACATGTTAATTCATAAATCTACTGTACTAATCTGTAAACCTATGAATATGTAAATCTTCTTTGTTAGTCTGCAAACGTGTTAATCTGAAATCTGTTAGTCTAGGGACACAAGGTTATACGGGGTATTTGCTTGTGTCATCTGTTGTGTGGGACCCATATCAGTCAGTAACCCTTTCTGGTATCAAATGGCGACCCAACACTAGATAGGGATTAGGGCACGCTTACTGAATTGGTTATAAGAGGTCCATTCTGATATTGGCGAGGGGTGATGATGGCGCGTTCCAACCGGGTCATGTGCGTGCACGCATCCGGTCTGCTCTGGGGAAGTTAAGACGCCGTGATATCTGTAAATAGGTCTGTGTCTTTCTGTAGGTTGCCACTTTAGAGAGTGATACACCCTTCTATGGGGACGGCACAGGGTATTTATGTATTAGGGAGCTGATCTCTGGGGGTAGAATTTAGGGTACATCTAGTTCTGTCTATTTCTATTAGGGTACCGTCTGTTTCTGTTGGGGTGGTAACACCTGTCTGTTTCTGTGTGGTACCGTCTATTGGGGTGGTAAAGGCCCGTCACTAGTGTACACTTAATTCTAACATTTTGTTTCCGTGGGGATCATTTCGTTTCTGATTTCGTTTATGCTTCTGTTTTTGTAACGTCTGTCTCTGTTGGGGTGGTAAAGGCCCATTATCAGCATTCTGTTTCTGTAGAGATCATTCTGCTTCCGTTTTTGTTTCAATTTATATATTAGGGTAACACCTAATCCTGTTATACTGTATTAGTGCAGAGAAGTGAAAAGTAAGTAAGAAGCATAGCTTGGTCTATATTATTCTGTTTCCTATGTTTAACCTATGTATACCTGCTACTCCTGTTACTGTTATCTCTCATCCAGTTTTATTTACATGACATGATACTATTATCTGTTTTTATGCTGAAAGTCATTGGACTCGCCAGACTTTATGTCTGACCCTTTTTGTTTCGCCTCTTTTCTTCCTTCCCCCCATGGTTCTCAGAGTGGGAACGTAGAAGCTTGATTCGGATTTCTTTCTGCTTAAAGTGCTTGGAAGTGCTGAAAGTAATGCTTAGCTTTGTTTCTCTTACATATGCCATTTTGGGGTGGGATTATGGTTTAAAAATTATGTACTCTAATGGCTTTTGTACAAGACTAATATTATATACTTGGTTTTGGTGTTTGAAGATGTAACCAAACTTATTTCTGTTTCTACTGCAATAAAGTTATAAAATTTTCAAGTACTACTTTATGTATATATCTTGTAATATTATGTTTTGTTTACTTATAATGCTCCATGAAACTTAATGCATTCCCTTTGTGAGTGACATTAACGGACATGGGGTGTCACCCCTACTCCGTTGAAGGATCAGGGGAAAGAATGAAATATGAGCACACAATTCCCATAGATTTGTTGGGGGCAATTTAATGTCGATCCTAATCAATCCCGAACAAGCCCTGGTCAGGCACTCTATTCAAGATTGATTGGAGGCATACACATACACATCACACCCCCCTGTTGTTTACTACTTAGTTTAGTAATGGTATTATATTGCATAGATTATTGTTTGCAAGGAAGCTCGTATGGAGCTTTTGTTTGATCTGTGATGTGATTTATCGTTTGTTACTTAGATTAATAATGTTTTGATTACTAATGCATTTAATTGAAACAAACGACAAACTTGCAAATATTTAACACTATAGGGACACACACTACTTTATTTACATAAGTGCAGGTTTACATAAAGGAACTAATCAAAAGATGCGAGGGCCACACTCACTAAGACAACAGAAGGCCAGTAGAAAACAAAGTGAAAAGACTAAACTACGTTTCACTTAAGCTTTGGGGAAGCTTTGGGCTTTTTGGCAGCTTTAAGACTCACTTTCTCTCCTCGTTCAGCATCAGTGAGAAGACGCTTCTTTCTTCCCTTGACCGAAGGAGTTGCACTCGGATTAGATGAGGATTTATGAATTAAGCCTCCAGTGATCGACTGAGTAGAAAACTTGATAACCAATTCGGACTGGGCAACAACTACTGTGAGGGGATTGATGTTGAGGGGTTCATCGATTTTTTCCTCCACTTTAGCTTTCAGAAGCTCATCAGTCTTTGCCTTCATTTTAGCTAAAGTCGTGTTTTCAGCCTCTTCCGAGTCCCCAGTTACAACGACGTCGTCGTCGTCTCCCTTGTTTCCTTCATTGCCGTCGTCATTCTTCAAAGCCTCTATCATATCCTCGTCCTTAGGAACCTCAGTATTGGACGACACGATAATTTTATCAGAAACTTCTTCTTGCTTCTCTTTGACCTCTCCAACAGGTTGTGCACCTAAAGAATGAGAAGTAATAGCTATTAGCTTAGGAGAAAACTTGGGTCCTTTGATCATTTGCCGTACAATATGATGGAAAGCTGAAATGGCTTTAACAAATTAAGGTGAAAAGGTGCAGATACCTTCAGACGATTTCTCGACAGGAGCAGTAGAGGCCTAAGGAGTTAATTCAATGATTGGAGATTAGAGAGCTGAATTCGGGTTCTCAGGACGGTCGGGATTGTACCCTTCTGTTTCAATAGCCCCAGTGGCAGCAGATGAAGAAATGAAACCTAGTTCAATGGTTTCTTTCTCTTTAGCTTGGCGTCTTTCCTCTTCCATAGCTTCCTAAATCAGTCTCCTCCCCTCATCCAGACGCTCCGGTTCTTCTCCTTTTAAATACTTTCTCATGACCTCTTCCTTGTCAATAATATCCACCTTAAGTTACCGTTTCTCCCAATCAACAATCTGGTCCCATACATCAACCAGAGTCGTTGGATAATCTTTGACCCAAGAAATGTCTCGGTATCGAATCACTTAAGCAAAGAACTCTATCATGAGCTCTCCATATTCGTCCAACTTTTTTTGGGCCTCAGTGAGTTGCACATTAGCATCAGCAGTGGACTTAAAAGCAATAATTGCGTTCCCCTCGTCAAAGACTGACCTTTCTTCAACCTCTACTAATTTGGCCTCTAATTCAGCATTCTTTCTCGCCAACATTGCTTTCTCTTGTTCAAGGCGAGAATAAGATAACTTTGCATTGGTACTCTCCGGCTTACTTTCGTTTTCAAGGCGGCACGCTCTTGACTATGGGGGTCAAGCTCAGAATAGTAGCGCTATTGCAGCTCTTCATATTGCTTCTTATGGTTATTGATATCACGCCGCACTAAAGCAAGTTGAGATTGTGTATCCTCAAGCTCTTTCTCAATATTCTTTATGCCTTTCTCGTCAAATTCAGCCATCTTTTTCATGTTGCTCACGTCGGCTAGCCAGTCTTGGATGATTTTGGAAAGATTTTGCGAATATTTGTGCATTTCCTTGTATTGCTTGTCTACCAAATCTATTTTAGCTTTAACTTCATCAGCCCACTTTGAAGGTGCCGATTCGAGAGCTGGAATGATGTGCATATTCCCAAAATAATGGTCTAGAAATTGCCTTTTCATAATTTTCAGTTTTGCTTCATTCTCGGTGCCAAGTATCATAGGCCTCATCATAGTGATATCGATGTTTCGTCGTCTAGCGGGCACTAGACTCGTTTTGCCTTTTGTAGCTCTTTCCTTAAATCCTTGGTTTTGGCCAGTGGACCAAAGCGCTTTGGTAATGACTTGTCTTGAGAATGTGTTTCTTTCGGAAGAACTAGGGATTTGGGTGGTGGCTTATCCCCTCCATAACGGTCTTGATGGCTTTTGTGCTTATTGGTTTCTGATTTGCACGGGGAGCAAGAACGTGGAGAATAAGGACGGTTTGAATCATGATGTTTCCTGTTGTCACTCCCATGACTCTCACCCCGATCGTATTCCACATCTGAATCGAATCTGAGCATACTAGAATGAACATCTCTAAGGAAATATTGGCGACGCGACATTCCCCTGCAAAGTTGCATAAAACGAAAATGAGAAATCAGGATTAATATAGTACACAAGTGTTGTGATGTGCGGTGCAAGTGTAGTGTATATGTCCTAAGTGATCCGCCCAACAGAACGGAACCCGGAGTCAGGCTTGTCTGCGTAGTCTCCATAGCTTTCAAAGGAGTGGTTTCTTCCCCGAAAGAAAGGAAAAATGACCCGGTGCCGATAACCATGGAAGTATAAATTTGGTCAGGCAAAAAAAGTTTTGATAAACTCCCGAATATGGGATCTATGGGCGAAGATCCGCCAATAGGAGACCAAGCAGGAGATGGATTCCTTGGAGAAGGTTGCCTTTCAACAATACAAGTATCAATCGGATTATCGTCCTGTTGTCTATCTCTGGCAGGTAAATTCAAAGCCTTGTCATCTTGAATCGACAAGGGAGAGGGACTTTTCGGAAGTACGACTGGATTTTCCCCTCATATTATTCCTTTATCTCCCAACTGCTATTCCTGGCTGGAGTCTATGGGTTCATGGTCTTTTGAACTATCTCCCCTCTCAACTAAAATTGTAGCTTGTCCTTCAGCTGAGGGAACATATACATAAGCATCACCCCCGTGGCCTATGGTATGAGTTATAACAAGTAGATGATGATGATGAAGATTTTGGCTACCAGACATTCTCTGACGTTTAGTAGTTTTGGGTCACCATTAAGAAAATGGTTCATGCGATCTAAATACTTCTTTGGGTTGGCAACTACAAAAGAATAAGGCGAGTTAATGCACTTGCTGCAATAATCGAACTTAGAACGTTGAAGATTGAAACTTACTTGACTGGAGCCATCGCCTAGCGCATCCCATCTGACACATGATATAAAACCATTCAGGCTTCACATTGCCTACTTTGCTTGCGAATCCTTCATTAATAATTTTCTTCTTTGGCACAAACTCGAAGTATACGAAAGACGGAGTTTCTTTTGTTCGGTGTTTAAAATGATAGAAGAAGTTTAGTCTTTGAAAGTAAGCTCTACCCCCAGAATTTCCATGTAGGCGATATATAATGTAAACAGATAGGCAAAAGCGTTGGGATAAAGTGGCATGGGGTAATCTGCATTCGTCTTAGAAAATCGATGATGAATGGTGGAAACGGAGGGATGGACCCTATATTACACATCAGTCTGATAATCGCCATGTACCCTTCGGGTGGATTATGAGGTCGATCTGTTTCAGTAGCCACTTTGATATCATCTCAGAGAGTCCTATGTCTTAAACCTATGCGTCTAAATTTGGGTTCATCGATTATTGAATGAATAGAGTCGCTAGGTGCTTCTAAGACAGTTGCATCCCTGAATTCATCAGGAGCACCATTATCTCCAACTCCTCCTTTCCCCCTTCATCAATGGAAACCTCATCTCTAGACGATTCTGCACTTTCGTGGATTTCTATTTCAAAGTCTGAGCCTCCACTATCCCATTCTGGATCTGAAGTAGATGAGATATTTTTGAGCTTAGGGTTATCAAATGGCCTAGGATTTGTAGTCTTTTCCGAAAATCTTGTAGAACGTCTCCCAAACATGATTGTTGTACTAACCAAGAGATGGAAAAGGTTAGAGTATGGCTGCCCGTGCCCCCGTGTATGTGCGTTAATTTGTGCCAATGTGTGCAGTGCTGAAATTAAAAGATAAGGAGTAAGCAGGAAAGCAAGCAGTTATTCAGTATGCGTTAAGCAGTCAAGCATCTAAGTGTTCATAGAATCCAGAATGTCCAGTTTAACGGGCTCTATCCTAACTGTTTGTGAATCTGAAGGTCGTATTTGAGTTTGATTAAATTCATATACAAGGCTGTGTCACCAATCAACATTGTCAAAGTCTCAATTTCAACCAAGTATGATAATCTCAAGTAATGCATATGTTCAACATTGATGATGTCAACTCGGGTCGGAAGTAGGAAGGAAATAGCAATGGATCGGGTCAGAGTGTGTAAAGTAAATTGAATACAGATCGGGTCGGAATGTGTAAAGGAAATTGCTTTGGATTGGGTCGAAGTATGGTGAGAGATTATATCTATTTGGGTCGGGTTGAAACCCTAGAGGCGGACTATTAAAATCCAATCTGAACCAACTCAACTCACTGCAAGTAGAAGACTTCACTAAAACATTTCCGAAGTTGCTTTAAAGTCACCAATTTCTCGAACCGACCCACACCTACTCGTTCCAATCCGTCATTTTCTCTCCTCTCCCACTCCACCTAAAGCCAAGACTCAACCTTTCTCCTTTTTTATCAAAGTTACATGCACCCATGAGTCAATACTCTCGACGCTGGGCATAAGCCACCAATGTCGCCACTTCGAGGCAAGGATGACCCCACTAACGACGATGGACTGAAGACCACCAACGTCGGTACCAACTTCGACGAGGGTAAAATGACACAAATTGACATGAAATTCTAATATTGTTTGATAAAAATTGAAAGAAATAGAATTCCACACCTACCTATGGATTTTAATTCAAGGATTGAACAAGTCTGGAGGAATTGAAGATTAGGGTTTCTTCTGGAGTTTGAGGAAGACAATGGTAAAAAATTATAGGAAGAGGGATAAACAGAATGGTTTAAATAGTGAACCAAATGAGGCCCTTTGTATTCCGTGATAGGATGGGCCGGACCGGTCCGACTTTTGAACAAGGGGGATTGAGAGTTGCAGACAAGTTGATTGCGTGAACAGCTCGAACATGCCCGGACCGACCCTCAATGTAAAAGTCAGGTTCGGTAATGTGGCGATGAAGTCTAACAAATTGGAAATAAGGAGAACACAAAGAAGTTACATGAAATTCCGCAGACAGGCGAAAGTAGATGGATAGATCAATCTTGTCAAAATTGAATATTTACAACTTTTGAGATAACAGAAGTCAAGGAATTTACTAGGAAGTCGCTAGTATCCTGCTTAAAAGCTCTAGTGTGTTGAATGCAAGAAAAATTACTATGAATTGGACCCCGTATTTATAGATATATCACCAGGATTAGGAAGCACAGTTTCGCCAATCATCAAGGACCTACAGACAGACATGACCGTTGATTGCCACTGATTCAAGAACGGGCAGGTTAACAATTTCGATGCACATCTCATCTCAAATGAAAACATACTTCGAGGGGGCAAAATGTTAGCCTACTTTATAGCCAGGCCACCTAAAGTCAAGACGATCATTAACTGGTGATGGAGTTGGGTTAGATTATGGGAAGGATCTCGAATCAAAGAGAAAAATCAAGTATTGATGAATGCTAGAAAGATACGGACCGGGTCGGTGGACCACCTTCGGTTCGATACCCTCCTACACACAAAAAAAGAGTTCGACTCCAGTGGACAAGAACCGGTTCGGGTCGGTTAACTAATACCTGATCCCATTAAAGCATGAAGCAACGTGATCCTTCATTACGATCAAAGTGGATCAGTTCCCATGAGTACCGATCCAATCCCAGGCCTGTTACTATGAAACGGTTGCACACCACGTCGCCACAAACCCGGAGCGGTTACTACCCGCCTACCCATGATGTTGATGCGCTGTAACCATAATAACAAACCCGAATCCGAGATTTATGAGATGAGACCCACGTAGCATACGACTCGCCTGTGCTCTGTACCTATAAATACACCGTAACACGCCATTTTGGAGGATTTTTTGGCAATTGAAACACTCTTACTCCTCTGTTATAATACTTCCTCCACTTTATTCAGATTTTACTCAAAATTGCTGAATATAATTCGAGAGAGTTTGAAAGATATATTGTTGTATGTGTGAGATTCAGTGAATATCTATCTTGTATTGGCAATCAATCAGTTAATTAGAAATATATAAAGCGGATGTAAGCTCATTAACGCTGAAACACTATAAATCATGTGTGTTGATTCTCTTCTTTATCTGTTTTGAATCGTTATTTCTTAAGAATTATCGGTCAATTGGGTGTTAGAACCACTTTTTGATCTAATAGTTGTCAACTCGCAAGCTTATAATACGCCTCCTTTTGTATGTTGTGTTTCATTGGGCTTATTATGAAAGAATTAAGTCACATGTAAGAAGTCGAAAAGGGAACTTCCTTGATTTCACCCAATGGTTTCCCTCTTATGAAATGTTTGTGATTAACTCTTCCATAAAGAAGGTCAACGACAACTCCCAGTTTAATCAAGATAAACACAATATGATTATCAAATCGAGAGAATATTTTAAGTCTTATATTTCTCCTTTTTATTCATTTTGAATGTATTACAAGTATTGAAGAAATCCCAAATTTGATTGAGAAATTAGGGTTTGCTATTTAAAAAAGGGGTAAATAGTTGTAGAAAATGAGAAATCTTCCCCAAATGTGACCTCTGAGGTCTTATTTATAGACAATTTGGGTCCCCTTTTGCAATAACTTTGTTGGAATCCTGCTCCAGGTATCGAGCCGCCTTTATATGGCTTTTGGTGTCATCTTGTTTTAATGTCTTTTGTTATCAGTTTCCGGATGTCATATCTTCTGATTTCGGCATTGTTTCCCCTTTGAACTTCCTTTTCTTCGACATCTATGTTTCGAAAATGTACGCCTGGTATCGGATTACCTCCAAAAGAGGATTCTCTACTTATTCCTTTATAATTTTCATGTGGCTTCTGGTATTTCTACCAAGCCATGTTGGTTGCGATAGCACTCTCGCCGGGGCTTCCGGCTTTATTTAACCTTGGTGTTGTGTTGCTAGTGCTTGACTTCATCTTTTCAATAGTATTGATAGTAAGCTCTCTGATAGCCGATGGCACTTTATTTATTCTCAGGTAATTGGCTTTAATACCCCTTTGGTGGCATTATGTTTTGGTATCGGAACAAGTGCTTTTGGTCATTCCACATTTCTTTTGGTGTAGACTTTGGGCCTTTACCTCCTCACCATTGATAGCAGAATCACATCAATAGTTCTTCTTTTTGGTATCTACCCCAAGATGATTGTTCCCCACATGTTGATGCCTATAGCATGCTTTCACCTCTCCTTGATTTAGAATTTACACAGTGCATTATTTGTTTTCACATTCGGTTATGGGCTCCTGCTTTCGGGTGTTGGCATCCGCTCCCGGATGTTGGCTCTTACTTTCAGATGTTGGCTCCAACACAGTATCTCTTCACACTATCTTTTTCCATGTTAAATTCTAGTAGTAACATTTACTTATAAATTTAATATTTATTTTATTTTAGTTCTTATATTTTCAGTTTCCATGTTTATATTAGGTTTTAGATATATTTATAGTTATATATATATACTTTAATATCATTTTATATTTAGTTTTTAATCATTTTTTAAGTCATTTTAATATATGTTTTTAAATATATTTTTACTTAATATATTCTATTTTTATATAAAGGAAAATAGTATGTTTTAACTCAGGATTCGCCATAATTTATTTAAACATTATTTGATTTGGTTTAAAATTTTATTTTTGATTTTTTATAAAGGGATGTCAACATACTACTTTTTGTATGCCGACATAGGAGTCTTTAATTTGTTTTTTAAATTTTGAAAAGTTATGCCTCTTGAACTCAAGTCTTTTCCAAAAGGATGTGGTTGTTGGAAAACTATATAAAGGCTTCCTAGTTTGAATTTTTCAACAAGTTTTCAATTCCTTCTTCTTCCTTAATCAATTCACCATTGTTCTTCTTAATTTCCTAACTTTCTGCACTTATGCTCTGCTGATTTCCATAGAAATCATATAAATCTTCTTCTCTTTCAATTTTTAACGGCCCGGGAGATTTCCGACCTCGGTAATCGACATAACCCATGTCAACTATTCTAGAATAGAAAATACCGGAACGTTAATAGAAAGAAGTTAGAGGGTGAGAATAGATAAGACAGAAAATTTGAAAAGAAGAAGAAGAACATAACGTAGAATCAGAGTAACACGGAACTCACAGCGGAACGAATAAAATATATTATATAACATAACTTTGAAATAAAACCGGCATTTGTATACAATACCATTTTCGAAGTACAACACAGCGAGAAAAAACACTACCTATATAATCCTGAAGCCTTCAACTCTAAGCCCTCCAAGTATATTTGCAAAATCCTGACTTCTTGACTGCCCGTACAAATTTGGGCACCCAAGAGTTTAGGGTAAAACAAAACAAAATAAACTCTGGGTCAGTCATGGGACTCATGTGAGTAAACTCCAACCATTTGTTTAACTTTTCAAATCCTTTTAAAAGAAAGAATAATCATAAGACCAATCCACACATAAACACGGATGGTTTTTTACCTTACGATAACCCAAAACATTCTTTTTAAAAATCCATACTCATCTGATATTATAATAATGTCTAAATCAAATAAATAGAAATCTATTGGAAAGCTTTCATCTCACGTTCCATATATATAATATATAATCAAAAACCACATGGGCTTATTGGGTAATGGATTCCAACTGGCAAGGTATGGGACCACCTTCCGACAGTGTATCTCTAGAGAGGAATACACCGGGTTCAACAAGAACATCTTGTAACCTAGGCTAAACATGACTGGTCACTCATTTCGCTTGAGTGCACCGAATGTATTATCACAAATGGTTGGGATCAATATTCGTTTCCCGAAAGGGACATCATCGAAATAGATTAAAGAAGCAAATGGATTTTCTCTAGATCAGGTGACAATACACCCTAATTGGCAGCTATCCACTTAGCCATGCGACCTACCCGATTTTTATACCATTTCCTGGTTGTGAGGCTTGAGGTGATAACGTACAGATCACACCTTTATTTACTTTGAAAGTCACATCATCATACCCGTAAATCACAAATTGATTTCTCCAAAAACACCACGGGTATATAGCTAAGAGAAATGAATTCCTTCGCCACCAAACGTAAATATGTTTGAAGAGATCAACTTACACGATCTATTAAATATACTCTGTCAGACATTCTTCCATACAGGTTATCCTGGGACTGGACAAACCGAGGGCACTATTCTGTAAACCCAGCTTAGGAAATTTCTGCCTAGGATTTGCCAGAACAACCCTTGCAAAAACTCCGTCTTCAATTATCTCCATCATATTTGATTCGCAATGCTAATTCCCAAACAGAGTGGTTTTCAGATAATAAATCTAATCCCGGTCTCTCCGTATTAACGACAGAAAAATGGTCGAAAATTTGATAGTCAGTAATTTAACTATCAAAGGAAAACATCCACACATACAACGATCTTATTTACAAATGGAATCTTTATCAATCAATCATCAATCACAATTTCCCTTTTTCAATTTATTTATTTATTTCCTCATATTCCATTTCCAAATATCCATAAATCCTTATTTTCTAAATTTAGAAAATATATGCTACTAACATTGGAAAACGTTTCCATTTCTTATTTATGCATCATTACTCTCCCACATCTATCAGCCTCTAACTATAAACTAGTGAAAGAATAACTTGCTAAGTATAAACCTCGAAGGCCGAAACCAACATCATATCGATACTTAGGAAACCATTCAACTTAACTGATCTCTAGTTAGTTTCTAATTTCCTTAACTCCATTTTAAATTCTTATTTCAAAACCCAATTTCCTTTATAATATCCTCATGTTGCAAAATATTTACTTAAATCCCTTATTCACATTAAATGTGAATAATATTCCTCCTATACAGTCAAAATAGTTTTGATTTCGCATTTAAAAATAATATCTCAAACCCAGATTCTATTTATACTTTCTTTTATAGAATTATTCATAAAAATCATATATTTTTTCGAACACTTATAATCTCACTGATAATGCCCTTTATAACTGCTACATTCACATTCCATTTCAAATATCGATGTTAAAACTAATTTTTACTTCTCTATATAATTTCAGATTACATTTTATTTATTTATCCAATGATAAATATTCTACTTCATTTATAAATTATTCTTCTCAATTTATCTGTTAAAACATATTTCTATTTAATATAACTTTAAATCAATCTTCTTGTAGTTCTTTTATAACTTGCAAATCTCTTTTATAATTCTATTAATTTTAAAACAAACCATATCCATTCCATATAACTATTTATAATTTTCTATAGCAGTTAATTATTTAATTTCGAAATAATTCATGTTTATAAAATCTATTGATTTTATGAAATTCTTGAATTTAATACCCACTTCGCAAATTCCTTTTTATATTTTCTAAAAACATTTATGGTATTTATAATACCAAATAAAAGGGCCAGTATTATATCAGCATCAAAACACACTTTAATCCATCATAGAATATATATCACATCATATATCACAATATATGAAAAACAGTAATACAAATGTTGAGGAATCCAGTAGGATCCCTCCAACCTATTTCCTTGCATCCACGGATGTTAATCAACATAAATAACACGAATATGAAATATTCTAACAACAAAATTAATATTTAATTAACGATTTATATATATATAACTGTATCTATATTTTCAACCAATTAACTAGCAATTTATTCAAACAATCACACAGAAATCAATCATCATTTATTAATACTGAATTACGTATATAAAAATATAAACTGGACAGAGTTAGTGAGTTTTACTCACTTTGGTGGTTTATCGTTAAATAACGATAGCCGTCATTGATTCAAATGAGGTAATTTATTTCGCTATAAATTGTAATGAGCTCGAATTCACTCCTATTCAGTTCCATTATGTAGTCATCATCCATACGATCCCAACGGATTCTGTCTTGTCCAATTCGGATTATGTATGACAAATTTATGATTTTACAAGCTTTGTACACAATTTAAACAATATTAATATGATTAATTAAGTTTTAGTTACACCCTAATGACTATATTATCCGCTAATCCCTTTCTTCCATAATTGCCAGTTCGAACCCGACAACCGATAATGGCCATAGCTAACCCAAATCCGCTCCTTTTCTCCACTCTCTTTCTCCACTCAGCTAAAATCAAAACAAACTTCACCGCTGAACTTCTCTTACCGTCTTCTTCGAATCCATCCCATCCATGTTAAACTCGATCACGCCAACCCAAATCCGTTCTCAGCCCTTACAAATCACAATAGGGTGCCTCCCATTCGCACTATAGTAAAACGTCCGAAACAGAATTTCATCGATCTCCTCGAAAACTTGCAAACAACCGCAAAATGACGTACTAGGACCAGAATCGAACTCGAAAACATGATATAAAGCTTAAACATCACTCATTCTTGAACCCTAGAACGTAAGGAACTACGCTGTCATAATTTTCTGCGATACATGATAGGTTCGAACCTAAAATAATGGGTACCAACATGAAGAGAAAAGTCATGCGATGAGAATGGATCCAACTTCGAGATTTAAGGAATTTACTTTGATTTTCTATGATTTTAGAAAGTCATGACCTTTATGGTTTTTGGAAATACATGGCGGCATGAGAGATTGACCAGAGGAAGAAATCCAAATTAGGTTTTAGAGAGGGGTATTTATAGAATAGGGTTGCTCACAAGTTAAGCTTCATATTTTTAATAATAATTTACATTCAATTATTAGCTCAACTCATCGTTTAAAAATTCGTGTGGTCACACGCGAGATCCAATTGTGATGAAAATTGACAGACAACTATAGTTGGACATTACGAACCCAACGAAACTTGTTTCGTCAAATTCCGAGTCCGTTTGCTCACACAGCATATTTTTAAAGTCAAATTATTGACTGTTTTCCCATTAAAATCCCGTACGCCCACATACTAACTCCAAAAATCGAGAAATTTGAAATTTTACAATAATTTAATATTCGAATACAACAAAATTAATTTCGTCAAAAACGGAAGTCGTTTACAAAAATGGCTATTTTCTAAGGTCTAAATAAACCCATTTAAATTTTAATATATTTACAAACAATTTAATTTAAAATTAATAAATTAATGTTATCGTATGTATTCACATAGAATATCATTTAGCTCCAAAATTAACATATCTGGATTTATAACTCGATATTTCAAAATTCCAAGTTGTATCGATATTCGATTTATATAAAAACCCTTTTATAATATAAATAAATCGTTATAAATTATAAACGAATTCCATAGCGACTAAAATTTGATTTGGACATAAATCACAATCTACACGACGAAGTCTCGATTTTTCTGTTCTGTTAGAAAAATACAGTTCACCAGATCTGAACGTTTATTGTTTCGTTGAAATCCGACTTAAGACGGATTCTGTATATTTAATTAAAGTTAAAAACTCAATATTACGAACTATCGCGACATTACGGGCTCGATTTAAATTATAATTAATACATTCAAATGACATTTATAAATATATTCGTTAATATAATTCAACTCTTAACTGGATTAAATATTTTTAAATAATCCAATATACATAACATTGTCAATTCAACTTAATTCCAATAAATTCGAAATTAAATATATTATTTTGTTATTCATATTAATTAAATATTCAATATTATTTAATTCAAATCTTTTTAATTTACCTAATAAATATTCAAATAATTGAATAAAGTAATTATTGAACCGTAAAAAAATATCGGACGTTACATTCTCCCGCCTTAAAAGAATTTTGTCCCTAAAATTACTAAGGTAATAGAAAAAAACTATAACCCTATAAACTAGGTTAAAAATCATTTGGTTTACTCCTCAACTTCAGTTTCAATTAAACCGAATAATTTTAATTAAAATATCACTTCATTTCGATTAACGAAAATTTTCTAACACCTTAAATTTTTGAAAAATTTCGCCAGCGTCTCCTTTGTATGGCTCAATCGGTACAACTACAACTCGCCTTTTTAGGCCTTCTCCAACCCAAAAGAAAACCAAAAAGCCAAGAGGCTTGCCAATTCGGCTCATAAAAATCTCATACCCAGTATCAAATATTAACTTGTACCTTTTTGTCGGCATATCATTCCATCTTTTCTATCTTCTACCAATTCAGCATATACCAATGCCATTCCAATTAATCTCCAATCAATTTATCCTCAACATAAATTATTCGCTTATACCCAAGCCAAATTTGAGTATCAACTCAAATTTCATTCACGATTCCGAACTCTCAATTCACCAATAAAATACCATTTCAGATTCTTACCTCAACAATCCAATTTTAATCAATATCGTTCTATTTCAATTTCATTTCCACTTAACTAGATTTAATTTAATTCCAATTTGCTTTTACAAATTTTTGTTTAATTTGTTTTTAGTTTAAACAACTTTTTTTCTTAGTAGTTTTAACAAGCTAGCTTTTCAAAAATAAAACATTCCTCTTTGAATCCAAAATAACTTGTTTTCCCAAAATAATTTGAAAACAAAATCTTTGGTAGTAATCCTTCACTTAGAACTCGAAAATGAACACTAATGTTGTGGCCAACATCATCAAGGTTACTTCCCAGCGACTGAAGTGAGTTCAATACTATATCACTTTTCAAAAATCATATTTAAACACTTCCGTTTTGAAATCATTTCAAAATATCCTTCTTAATGCTTGTAAAGCAAATTAAAATCTACCAGGATTTTAAAATTTCCATATATTTAATTCAAGTCCATTTAAAAACAATTTTCCAAATTTCAGGAACTTTAGTTCCAATTCTGTTTTAATTTTAAATTTAATCCATCTGATTTATAATTTATGCTTATATGAATTCTGATTGGTTATATCTAACCTTTTCACTTTATTATAATCCCATTCGATTATAATAACAACCAACACATTAAATATACTATAATAATTCTAATATCAATCATTCTTTTATATAAAAATATAATTTGGGTAAAATTATTTCATTTACCCTCTTTCCAAAACATACTATGTCGGTTCATTGTATTCAAGTATTTAGAAACACCAACCGGTACAGTGGATCAAACTGATCGACTAGAACTCATAAACAACTCTACCAATAAATCTCCACAACATAATTTTTTTTTTTAAATATACAAATATGTTCTCTTGTATATATACTAAACTCAATACAAGGCATTGCTAACCCCATCTCTATTGAGTTACGCCATAGAGCCAAGGTAATTACGTAAGCTTCAGCTTTGATACCACTTTAACGGCCCGGGAGATTTCCGACCTTGGTAATCGACATAACCCATGTCAACTATTCTAGAATCGAAAATATCGGAACGTCAATAGAAAAAAGTTAGAGGGTGAGAAAAGTTAAGATAGAAAATTTGAAAAGAAGAAGAAGAACATAACAACAGAATCAGAGTAACACGAATCTCACAACGGAACGAATAAAATATATGATATAACATAACTTTGAAATAAAATCAGTATCTGTATACAATACCATTTTCAAAGTACAACACTTACAACACAGCGGAAATAAACACTAGTCATATAATCCTGAAGCCACCAGCACCAAGCCCTCCAAGTATATCTGTAAAATCCCAACAACTTGACTGCCTGTACAAATTTGGGCACCCAAGAGTTTAGGGTATAACAAAACAAAATAAACTATGGGTCAGTCATGGGACTGGTGTGAGTAAACTCCAACCATTTGTTTAATTTTTCAAATCCTTTTAAAAGAAAGAATAATCATAAGACCAATCCACACATAAACACAGATGGTTTTTACCTTACGATAACCCAAAACATTCTTTTTAAAAATCCATACTTTTCTGATATTATAATAATGTATAAATCAAATAAATAGCAATCTAGTGGAAAACTTTCATCTCACGTTCCACATATATAATATATAACCAAAAACCACAGGCGTTTATTGGCTAATGGATTCCAACTGGAAAGGTATGGGACCACCTTCTGACAGTGTATCTCTAGAGAGGAATACACCGGGTTCAACAAGAAAATCTTGTAACCCAGGCTAAACATGACCGATCACTCATTTCGCTTGAGTGTACCGAATGTATTATCACCAACGATTGAGATCAGCAACCATTTCCTGATAGGGACATCATCGAAATAGATTGAAGAAGCAAATGGATTTCCCTAGATTAGGTGACAATACACCCTAATTGGCAGACACCCATTTATCCATGCGACCTACCCGATTTTTATATCATTTCCTAGTTGTAAGGCTTGAGGTGATAACGTACAGATCACACCTTTATTTACTTTGAATGTCACATCTTCATACCCGCCAAATCACAAATTGATTTCCCAAAAACACTACGAGTATATAACTAAGAGAAATGAATTCCTCTGCCACCAAACGTAAATACATTTGAAGAGATCAACTTACACAATCTATTAAATATACTCTGTCAGACATTCTTCCATATAGGTTGTCCTGGGACTGGACAAACCAAAGGCATTATTCTGTAAACCAATCTAGGCAATTTCTACCTAATATTTGCCAGAACAACCCTTGCATAAACTCCATCTTCAATTATCTTCATCATATTTGATTCGCAACGCTAATGCCCACACAGAGTTGTTTTCAAATAATAAATTTGATCCAGGCCTCTCTGTATTCACGATGGAAAAATGGTCAAAACTTTGATAGCCGGTTATTTAACTATCAAAGGAAAACATCCATACACATAACGATCTTATTTCCAAATGTAATCTTTATCGATCAATCAACAATCACGATTTTCCTTATTAAATTAAATTATTTATTTCCCCATATTCTGTTTCCATATATCTTAAAATCCTTATTTTCTAAATTTAGAAAATATACATTACTAACATTGGAAAATGTTTCCATTTCTTATTACACATCATTACTCTTCCACATCTATCAGCCTCTAACTATAAACTAGTAAGAGAACAAATTCCTAAGTATTAACCCTAAAGGCCGAAACCAACATCAGATCGATACTCAGGAAGCCATTCAACTTAACTAGTCTAAAGTCAATTTCTAATTTCCTTAACTCCATTTTAAATTCTTATTTCAAAACCCAATTTCCTTTAAATATCCTCATTTCACAAAATATTTGCTTAAATCCCTTATTCACATCAAATGTGAATAATGTTCTTTCTATACAATCAAAATAGATTTGATTTCGCATTTAAAAATAATATCTCAAACCCAAATTCTATTTATACTTTCATTTATAGAATTATTCATAACAGTCATATTTTATTTCCGACACTTATAATCTCACTGATAATTCCCTTTATAAATGTTATGTTCACATTCCATTTCAAATATCGGTGTTAAAACCGATTTTTACTTCTCTATATAATTTCAGATTTATATTTTATTTATTTATCCAATGATAAATATTCTACTAAATTTATAAACATCGTTTATAAATTATTCTTCTCAATTTATCTATTAAAACATATTTCTATTTAATATCTACTTTTAATCAATCTTCTCGTAATTCTTTTATAACTCGCAAATCTCTTTTATAATTATATTAATTTTAAAACAAATCATATCCATTCCATATAACTACTTAGAATTTTCTACAGTAGTTTCTTATTTAATTTCCAAATAATTCTTGTTTATAAAATCTATTGATTTTATAAAATTCTTGAATTTAATAACCATTTCACAAATTCCTTTTTATATTTTCTAATAATATTTATAGTATTTAAAATACCAAATAAAAGGGCCAGTATAATTTCAGCATCCAAACGCACTATAATCCATCAGAGAATATATGTCACATCATATATCATAATATATGAAAAATAGTAATATAAATGTTGAGGAATCCAGTTGGATCCCTCCAACCTGTTTCCCTGCATCCACAGATGTTAATCGACATAAATAACATGAATATGAAATATTCTGATAATAGAATTAATATTTAATTAACGATTTATATATATAACTATATCTATATTTTCAACTAATTAACTAGCAATTTATTCAAACAATAATCATACATAAATCAATCATCATTTATCAATACTGAATTACGTTTATAAAAATATAAACTGGGCAGAGTTTGTGAGTTTTAATCACTTTGGTGGTTTATCGTTAAATAACGATAACCGTCGTTGATTCAGAACGGGTAATTTATTTTTCTATAAATTGTAGCGAGCTCCAATTCACTCGGAATTAGTTCCATTGTGTATCCATCGTCCATATGATCCCAACGGATCCAATTTCATCCAATTCGGATATGTATGACAAAGTTATGAGTTTACAAGCTTTGTACACAATTTAAACAATATTAATATGATTATTAAGTTTTAATTACCCGCTAACAACCATATTAGCCGCTAATCTCCTTCTCCCACAATTGCCAATTCGAACCCGACAACCGATAATGGCCATAGCCGACCAACTTTTTTCCTCCACTCTCTTTCTCCGCTTGGCTAAAATCAAAACAAACTTCACCACTACACTTCTCTTCCCATCCTCTTCGAATCCATCCCATCCATGTTAAACTCGATCACGCCAACCCAAATCCGTTCTCAGCCCTTACAAATCGCGATACAACGCCTCCCATTCGCACTATAGTAAAATGTCTGAACCAGAATTTCACCATTCTCCTTGAAAACTTGCAAGAAACCGCAAAATGACGTATTGAGACCAGAATCAAACTCCAAAACATGATTTAAAGCTTAAACATCACTCATTCTTGAACCCTAGAACGTAAGGACCTACGCTGCCATAATTTTGCGCGATACATGATAGGTTCTAACCCAAAAGAATGGGTACAAGCATGAAGAGAAAAGTCGTGCGATGAGAATGGATCCAACTTCGAGATTTAAGGAATTTACTTTGATTTTCTATGATTTTAGAAAGTCATGAACTTTATGGTTTGGAAATCCATGGCGGCGTGAGAGATTGACCAGAGGAAGAAATCCAAATTTGGTTTTAGAGAGGGGTATTACTAGTTAAGCTTTATATTTCTTATAATAATTTATATTCAATTATTAGCTCAATTCATCGTTTAAAAATTTGTATGGTCACACACGAGATCCAGTTGTGATGAAAATTGACAGACAACTATAGTTCGACATTACAAACCAACGAAACTTGTTTCGTCGAATTCCGAGTCCGTTTTCTCACACAACGTATTTTTAAAGTTAAATTATTGACTATATTTCACATTAAAATCTTGTACGGCCACATACTGACTCCAAAAATCACGAAATTTGAAATTTAACAATAATTTAATATTCTGGATTCAACAAAATTAATTTCATCGAAAATGGAAGTCGTTTACAAAAATGGCTATTTTCTAAGGTCTAAATAAACCCATTTAAATATTAGTATATTTAAAACCAATTTAATTTAATATTAATAAATTAATATTATCATATATATTCACATAGAATATCATTTAGCTCCAAAATAAACATATCTGGATTTATAACTCGATATTTCAAAATTCCAAGTTTTATCGATATTCAATTTATATAAAAACCGTTTTATAATATAAATAAATCGTTATAAATTATAAATGAATTCCATACCGAGTATTTTAAAATTTAATTTAGACATAACTCGCAATTTACACGACAAAATCTCGAATTTTTCTGTTCCATTAGAAAAACATAGTTCACCAGATCCGAATGTTTCTTGTTTCTCATAAATCCGACTTAAAACGGATTCTATATATTCAATTGAAGTTCAAAACTCAATATTACGAACTATCGCGACATTACGGGCTCGATTTAAATTATATTATAATTGATACGTTCAAATGACGTTTATAAATGTATTCATTTAGTATAATTCAACTCTAAACTGGATTAAATATTTTTAAATAATCCAATGCACACAACATTGTCAATTCAACTTAATTTCGATAAATTCGAAATTAAATATATTATTCTATTATTCATATTAATTAAATATTCAATATTATTTAATTCAAGTCATTTTAAATTACCTAATAAATATTCAACAATTAAATAAATAAATTATTGAACCGTAAAAAAATACGGGGCATAATTCTACATCAAACTTTCTCTAAAATTCAAGTGCTACTCAAGAGTTACAATTTGTTTGTAGTCAAAGATCGCAAGATCAAAGTAAGAGAGTTAAAACTACAAAAACTGATAAGAGAAGGGTGTGGTAGTGTCTCGTATAAATCTACTAGGTGCGATTGTGTCTCGGAAATCGATTGGGTGTAAAGTTGTTGCCCGGAAATGAACCAAGTCTTACTGTACATGGAATCAGTTGGTGTGTGCCCTTGTAGCCCTGATGTCAAGGATTGTAATAGGATTTGTTGAATAAAAATTCACATCAACCTAGCATTATGTGCGACTAGATGTGGGGGAGTCTCTAACCAGTATAAAATCCCGGTGTGTACTTTCCTTTTACTGCTTTTTATTTTAGTTTTTGCATCTGTGATTGATTATGAGATTTGTGATATCTGTGATTTTCATAGGATTCTGTTTAATTCAAAAGGATTTCAAGAAATTCTATATAATCTACAAAACACTATTCACCCCCTTTAGTGATTAGTTTTCCTTAAGATCCTTAATCTGCATCCCCAACAATCGAACCCTCTACCTCTTGTAAAGCACCACACACTAACCTCTATTCTAAAAGATCTTTGTGTTAGCTTTTCGAGAGGGGTGTTACACAGGGGATAAGGTGGACCTGTGATGGTAGCAGTGATTCGGGACTGGAATCGACCCAAGAACGCTACGGATATTCAGAGTTTCCTAGGACTAGTGAGATATTATAGGCAATTCATCAAGAATTTCTCCAAAGTAGCCCACAACGGACTCATTTGACGAAGAAGAATAGGGTTTTAATTAGGATGTGCGGTGCAAGCATTCTTTTATGGTTTTTAAAGAGAGATTGATGAGCGAACCAGTATTGGTTATTCCTAGTGGGAATGAAGAGATGACTCTGTACACGGATGCTTGTGATACAGGTCTTGGAACCGTATTGATGTAGAGAGGAAGAGTCGTCGCTTATGCTAGTCGATAATTAAACCGCACAAAAGGAATTTTCCTACTCATGGTTTAGAGTTAGCGGCGATTGTCTTTGCCTTGAAGATTTGGAGGCACTATTTGTTGGGAGAAAGATTCGAATTGTTCATGAACCATAAGTCATTGAAGTATCTTTTCTCTTAAAAGGATCTTAAAATTCGACAATAGTGTTGATTAGAGTTTTTGACCTCGTATGACTTCAGTATTTCCTATACTCCGAGAAAGGGTAATGCAACGGCGGATGTGTAGTCAGATTTATGCTGGACTTGGAGATATGTTTTTGGAATGGAAACAATTGGAGTATTTAGTTGGATTTGATTTCATGCCTTGTAGTGAGTTAGAGCCTGAAATGTTAGCAAGTTTATTCATCATACCTACTCTCACCTAAAGGATTGGAGATAGCTAGAAGCGGGATGTTGGGCTAGAAGATATCTTTGGTAAGATCGAGAAGAGAGTTGATTCATAGGATTTAAGGCAATTCGAGATCGATCGAGATGGTAGGCTTCACAAGAACAGATGATTGTATGTTCCAGACATGATGGTCTTCGAGAGGATGTTTGAAGGGAATGTCATCATTCCCGTTTGACTATCCATCCTGGTGGTAACAAAATGTATCGAGACAGGAGGATAACTTACTACTAGGAAAGTATAAAGAGTGATGTGGGAAAATTTATCTTGAAGTTTATGAAATATTAATTAGTGTAAGTTGAGCAAAATAAGCCAAGTGGGTTGCTTTAGCCGTTAGAAGTCCCAGAATGGAAATGGAAACAAATATCTATGGACTATATTGATGGATTACCTAGGACTAGGACAGGTTATGATAGAATTCGGGTTATCGTGGACCGCTTGACCAAGAGTGCGAGATTCATACCTATTAAGTCTATTAGGATAGCAGTGAAGTTGACTGAATTGTATATGAAATGGATTGTTCGATTTCATGGTGTACCGAAAGGGATACTAAGTAACAAAGATCCTTTATTTACTATCGGATTCTGGAAGAGTTTGCAAGAGATGTTAGGCATTGATCTACATTTGAGTACAACTTATCATCCTCCGGTAAATTAATAGACTGAGAGGGTGAACCGAGTTTTAGAAGATCTCCTTAGAGCATACATTCTAGATTTTGGAGGATCTTGGGATGATCACCTCTATTTAGTGGAGTTCTCTTATAACAAAAGTTACCATACTAGTATCGGCATGACACCTTATGAGGCATTATATGGAAGACCTTGAAATGCACCTTCGTATCGGTGTGAAACAGGAGAGAGGGCGATGCTTGGCCCTGAGATGATTTGAATGAATTTTGATAAGATAGAGATTGTGCGTTAGTGAATGAAAGCAGCTCAGGATCGTCAGAAGAGCTATGCAGATAAACGAAGATGAGAATTGGAATTCTTGGTTAGCGATATGGTATTCGTGGCGAGACTCTGATCCATTTTCATATTTTATTTACTGAAAACGAGGTCCGTATGTGAAAGATATTAATAAATCAAGGTGTGCGTATATATTAACACACAAAGTTTGAATTTCATATATATGTAATGCAATATATAATTGAGGATAGGAACAAATAAAAAGAAAAGTGCAGAAGAGAAATCTCCTGGGCTCGATCCGAGAAGTGGGGTCGACCGCCCTCCTGTAGGGGAGCTCAGCGAAGGGAGTTTAAAGAGGGACTTATTTATGTTCTTCGTCAAACGAACTGCATATATTTAACATATTAAATCTAGCGACCTGTATACACGACGTCAACAATAAATATAACCCTCAACCAACACTCAAAGCCCTATAACCATTCTTCTCCACGCCTCCCAGATACCTTTCTACCATTTCTAATTCCAAAAAATAAAAGGGTTTAGGTTTTCTTCTATCTTCCTAACCTATTTTATCTCCTCTATTCTATTCAAATATGGATTTAGATTTATTCTGAAATTTAGATTCATATATATATATATATATAAGATTCTAACATGTGACTCTTATATATGTATAGATTTGGAGCATGATTGTTTTCGAATGCCAATTCCAAATCTTATTCAACTCTATTTTGTTGTTGCTATCTCTTATAGCATCATGAGTAGAATCCATTTGAGTTTGCTATTTTCCTATAATTTGTTAGTTTAGATTTGGATTATTGCTCCTATGAAGGTTTGAGTTCATACGAAAAGAATACAACAATAAAACCCCTCAAACCTTCCATTTTGTTTATGTTTGTATGAAGAAATGTTTAATTTGTTTATATATGTAGGTTTGAATTATTGTAACAATAAAAGAGGTACATGTTGGTGTCGTATAATTATCTGTATTGGACAGATTTATCTTATTTCATTTTTTGTAAATTCATGTGGTTTTGTTGCAAAAGGTTAAGATTTGGAGAATTGTAAATTTTAATAGGTTTAAATTTCTATTTTCTAAATAGAACATTTGAATGTATTGTTTATAAGATGTCCAAATATTAAGGTTTTGCTTATAAACTTACATAAAAAGTGAATCTGTTCTAGAATAGAAATTATATATGTGTATATATATATATATATATATATATATACGATGACATATGGCACTTTGTTCATCTTTTATTGTTGAAATAATCAAGTCAAACATAGTTAACAAGTTTTGTGTTGATATTGTTGTTTTCCCCATTTTGATTATTACATGTTAGTATGCATATTTATTCCATGGTTAAAGGGAATATGGGAAATAACTTGTACACCTTTAATTTGAAAAGGCATTGACATTTCAAATGTAGTTAAGATGTTAATCTCATTCCCTTAATTTACGTCTTTATTTGTCCATATAGCTACAGCGTAAACAACGTAATATTAGTATGCATTAAGTGTGTAATAAAAATGGTTAAATTAGGAATTTGAATTTGAATGTCCCAAAGGAATTTGTATGTTTGTGTGTGTTAATGGTCTTAGATATATTAATGACACAGACACGAAGTTAACCATTACTTGTAGTAGAAGTCTTCCCAGAACCAGTTGGCATATTCAACATCTACAAGTAAGCCCGGGTTATGTGAGCGGTCTAAGTTCCATGAGCCATTATAATTAATACACTATAACATAAGGTTAGGCCCAACTTATAGTAAAAGCCTGCTAGGAAAGCCCCAAAGAATCCAGTCTACAAGTGGTCACTGTAATGTGAGATATTTAGTGTATATATAATGTGTGTAAAGTAGGTCTGCCTTGGGAAAAAGGTATTAAGTGCGTGACCTACCTCTTGTTTGGTATTAAATAGTTAGGACTAGGTCTATTGCTAAGGTTCACTTCTTGGTTCAGGACTCAAGTCATGAGACCTGCCCTTTTAGGATTTAAATGGTTATTGGGTCCATCTTTCTCCTATAAGATATTAAATGGTCTTACTGGACGATAATGTGAGTTGGGTAGTTTTCCAAGTAATGCTTGCTTCTTATGTAGGGGCTAGTAAGGGACGACTTAGGAAAATTATATATATATATATATATATATATATATATATATATATATATATGTGTGTGTGTGTGTGTGTGTGTGTGTATGTGACCTAAAGGAACCACCGTTTAAGGGAAGTATTAAGTGGCTAGGAGTTCACCTACAGGGACATTCGCAGGGAGGGTTCTCTTAAAATTAAGATGAGTTCATGACCCAAACCTGTTAGTAAGCGGTCATTACTATTTCTGGACCAACAAGGAGAGTATATATTTTATGATGTTGACATTAGGGACGAGGTTTTAAGTGGCTTGGGGTTTGCCATAGGTTATTAAGTGGCCATAGGGATGTCTATGCTTAAATAATTAAGAAATGACTAGGAATAGCCCGCCTTGTAGCGTATTAAGTACTATAAAGAATGTCCGCTTTTAAATTATTTTGTGGGTACTATTTGACCGTAAGTACGTCCGCCCTCAAACTTACATATAGGCATTAAGTGACTATCTGAACGTCTGCCTTATATGTTTAATTGTGTGTATGTTTGTTTACATAGATATAACATGAAAAATTTATACTGCCAAATATAGGGAATAGTTATTCCTGAACCTATTTGTATTTCATTTGCCATAACTTTATGTTCTGACCTTCCTTGTTTTAACAATAACATGTTAGTAGGTGAGACTGTTGACTGAGGATGAGAAACAATTTCTTGGAGGATAAGCCTCTCAAAGATTTAGTTATAGTGGAAATAGCCTTATTATTACTGTTGTTATGTGACTAGGATAATGAATAATTGATGTACCTTGTACCTTTGAGGCTTATTGTATCTGGATTTGTGGTTTTAATAAATGGTACATCTATTTTTATGCTATTATATTTTATCCTTTCTGTTGTGTGAGATTCTGATTACCATTTATACTGCTCTGTGATATCTGTTTAGTATCTCCTTATAGGAACCAACAATCCATTTAGAGTTGCTCTAGGTTTCGATAGGCCTTTTCTAGGTCAAAATTTAGGTTCACTCCGGGCGGGTTGTTACATTTGGCAGAGTATAGTTTACCTAATTACGAGGAAATATATATATATGAGAGAAGTATTTTTTATTTGAAAAGGTTTTCAAAGCTATATATATAAGTACTATACCTAAAAAATGTTCGCAATTATACTAGACAGCCTTATCTTTCTTTCTTTCTTTGGGCCTTGATACTATCATAGTAAGTACGCTGAAGGGTTTTTCCATTTTAAGAT
Source organism: Allium sativum (assembly GCA_030737875.1). NCBI lineage: Eukaryota > Viridiplantae > Streptophyta > Magnoliopsida > Asparagales > Amaryllidaceae > Allium > Allium sativum. The sequence continues at coordinate 828,793,664 of CM060913.1, forward strand.
AGTAGAATGACCAACAATTAGTCTGAGCAGGGAAACCTAGTAAGTCCTCATTACATTCCATAATGGTTCCAATAGTATCTTAGGGCTATGGAACAGGTCCCTACTGCCAATCCTGCCCCAGTGGAACCAACAACTCAACCCGTTGAAGGGACCCTCAACTTTCATAATCTTTTCAAAGATTTTGTGAGTTTATGAGGCAAGTCATTTTCGGGAACTGAGAAATTTGTTAAAGCTAAAGTGTGGATCTTTGAATGCAAAAGGATATTTGAGGCTACCCGATGGGACAACCAGCTTGGCATTTGAAGGAGGAGGCCCTTGAATAGTGGAACCTAATTTCACAAGAGAATATGGGTAGAGTGTTTAATTAGGCAAAGTTTAGAACATGTTTTGAGATCAAGTTCTTAACTAATGCAGAGAAGAGCCTGCAATTAGAAAAGTTTATCCAATTAAAGCAATGGGATTTGGATCTAAAAGAGTGTATGGTAGAATTTATAGAATTATCTAAGTTTGGAAGTGGACTAGTAGACACCCAATGGATTAAGCCCTTAGGTTTGTTAAAGGATAGAATTCTTCGTTGAGGGAGATGCGTTTGGCCCAAGTTACGTTTAAAGCTATGTTTGAAGCCCTTGTTGAGGTTGTTATTCTGTATTCAGCTGAGAATGTTAAGGAAGTTAAAACTGATAAGGGAGAAGGTACTTATCGTGTCGGGAAGAACAAGAAGGACTTTTTTTGGATTAAGAATAAGAAGGGAGGAAAATTAAAGAAGGAGGCTAAGACATGTTCTAGATGCCACAAGAAAGGGCATGAGGAAAAGTAGTGCAAAGTGGTCAAAACTGTGCCTTGGAAGTAGTATCGATTCGTAGTCAGCCACTAGAGATCTAGGACAACCTACATTGGAAGGTATAAATTTATATCCTAGGATTTGATTCGGGAGCCATCCACACCTTCATTTCTAGGAATATTGTCGATTATTTCCCTTATCCTTTGATAGCAATCCGATAGAGGTGTTTAACCCTATTGGAGGGCTATGCAACTTTCTGTTGTTTGTAAAGACATGGTATTGGATATTGGCGATGTCGACTTATTTTGTGATGCGTATGTACTTGAATTCAAGGGGTATGGTCTTATTTATGGAATGGACTGGCTATCGTTTTATATGGCCATCCCTAATTGCAATAGGAGAATGGTTTGTTTGAGAAGCCATGGGGGCGACATCTTAAAAATTTCTTATAGGATAGGGAATAGGGATTCAACTTTATTTTCCTTATCTTCTGATTTAAAGGACCATCTTTGATACTGATTATATGAGAGTTTCCCAATGTTTTTGAGGAGGTCGTAGGACTCCTACCTCATCGAGAAATATCATTTAGAATAAACCTCGAAATGGATGCAAGGCCTGTAGCATTTCCTTTAAGGCACATGGCTCCCAAGGAATGGAGAGAGCTTGACAAATAAATCTCGGAATTGTTTTAGAAGGGGTTTATTCAAAGGAGAACTCTGAATTGGGTGCATCAATAGTGTTTGCCACAAAGTCTGATGGATCTTTAAGATTATGTGTGGATTATAGGGGACTTAACAAGTTGACTAAGAAGAATGGATATCCCTTACCAAGGATTGACGAGTTATTTGACCATTTAGGAGGAACTTAAATATTTTCCTAGTTATACTTGGCTACTGGATTTCACCAATTAAGAATTTCAGAAGAGAGTAATCCCAAGACCACATTTAGGATGTTAGATGGATTGATCAAATGGGAGGTTATGTCTTTTTGTCTGACGAATGCCTCTGCTTTTTTTATAGACCTTGTGAGTAGGGTATTTCAAGGCATACTCAATAAGATTGTGGTAGTATTTGTGGCGATATCTTTATCTTTTCCAATGACCATAAGGAACATGAGGATCACTTGAGAATGGTCCTAGGAATTATAAGTGAGAACCAACTTAAAGCCAAATTCTTGTAATGCCACTTTTGGAAGAAAGAATTTAAGTTTTTAGGGCTTGATGATTCGGGAAAGGGTTAGCAGTAGACCCTGCAAAGGTAGAGGCGGCACAAGAGTGGAAGATACCTCGCAATGCGATGGAGGTAAGGAGTTTCCTTGGGTCAGCAGTCTACTATCAAAAATTTATTAAGGACTTCATGAAGATTGCAACCCGTCTAACCCAAGTGACGAAAAAGAATCATAAGTTTGTGTAGACCGAGAAATGTGGAATTGCTTTTGAGAGATTGAAGAAATCTCTCACAAGTGCACCTATTCTTATTTTCCTAGATGGAACCAAGATGCTCGCCGTTTTTATAGATGCATGTGGGACTGGTTTTGTGGTGGTACTCATGCAGGAGGGTAGAGTGCTTGCCTACGCAAGTAAACAACTCAAGAACCATGAAAAAGGTACCCCATCCATGATTTAGAGTTATCAGCAGTGGTTTTCGCTCTTAAGATGTGGAGGAAGTGTCTCCTTAGAGAAAAGTTTGAGTTATTCATTGATCGTAGGTCTCTTAGATATTTGTTTTCTCAGCAAGATCTGAACATTCGACAACAAAGATGGATGTAATATCTTGCATATTTTTATTTTTCCATCCAGTATACCCCTGGAAAGGGTAATGTCATGGCTGACGCTTTGAGTCGGAAGCACGCTATCCTTAGTGCGATCACAAAATGGAGGCAGTTAGAGTTTATCTCTAGTTTCAATTTACAACCACCATATGAGGCAGCTCAAGGATTTATTGGAGCTACGGAGATAAGACCAGTTCTGATGGAAAGGATCAAGAGTGAGCAAGATCTTGATGATGAGTTAAGGGTGTTGAAGGAAAAGGTTTCTAGGGAAGAATCTTTCCTTCATTCTAGTAGATATTCTGTTGATGGTAGTGGTAGCTCGAGGAGAGATGGTCCAATTTGTGTCCCTATGAGTGTGGATCTTAGGAAGGAGATTCTTGAGGAATGTCATAAGTCAAGGATGACCATACACCCAGAGGTGACTAAATGTTTATGGACATAAAGAGAAGCTTTTATTTGGAAGGAATGAAAAGAAACATGGCAGAGTTTGTTTCGAGTTGCTTAACTTGTCAAAGAGTGAAGGCGGAGCCAGGGAAGCCTGAAGGACTTTTGTCACCCTTGGAAATTGCCACTTGGAAATGAGAACACATTTATATGGAATTATTGATGGGCATACTAGGAGTAAGAAGTGGGATGAATCCATTTGGGTGATAGTGGACCAGTTAGTGAAGAGTGCCCATTTCACTCCCATCAAGAAGAACAAGACTATCGCCTTATTAACCCAGTTGTATGTTAAGGAGATTTTTATGCTACATGGGATTCTAACTACTATAATCAGTGATAGAGATCCATTATTTACCAGCGAATTTTGGAAGAGTCTTCAAGAAGCTTTGGGAACCACCCTGAGTTTGAGTACAGCCTATCATCCCCAAACAGACGTCCAAACAAAGAGAGTCAATAGAGTTATGGAGGATCTTCTCAGAGCTTGCACAGCTGATTTCGGAGGAGCATGGGAGTAACACTTACCTTTGTTTGAGTTTTCGTACAACAATAGTTACCAAGCGACAATTTGTATGGGCCCTTACAAAGCTTTATACGGATGGCCTTGCAAATGCCAACTTATTGGTGGGAAACTACTGATAAGGTTTTACTCGAACTGAACATTATCTGTTAGTCCATGGAGATTATTGCTTTGATTAGGCAGAGAATGAAGGATGCCGAAGACCGACAGAAGTCATATGGAGATAGGAGAAGGAAAGAATTAAAATTTGACGTTGGAGACTTCGTATTTGTTAAGGTTTCTCCTCTTAAGAAGATAGTTCGGTTTGGGAAGATTAGGAAGTTGGCTCCTAGTTTTATTGGGCCTTTTCAGATTTTGGATACGATTGGGAAGATGGCTTACCATGTAGAGCTTCCGAGCGTTTATCGAGAGTCCACAATGTTTTTTATGTTTCTCATCTTCGCAAATGCCTTCATAATTCAGCTGTCAGACTCGGGCTTAATGATATTGGGGGCATAGGAAACTTTGGGTTGGAGTTTAGGGTTCCCCGTGCCACCGCAAAGATCGTGGAGCACGGAATCAAATGACTCCGCAACAAATCTCTTCGCCTGGTCCGAGTTCAATGTTGAGATAACCCTGCGGAAAGCACCTGGGAAACTGGGGAGATGGTTAGGCTTACTCTTCCAGAGTTTTTCTCGGGTAATTATTTTCTCCCAATTTCTCATTTTCAGTTGCATTGTGGTTGCTAGATTGGATGGTAGAAGATGATTACAACACAGATGCATTGTGCACTCATATAGAATTATATGTATATTAGGATGTTCAGCATACATATTGCATCAATTATTACACATACGCGCTAGGACTAAGCTCATTATTAGCAAGTCCGCAGTTCATTATCACTATGAGTTTTGAATGTATATGGATGTTTATAAAATAACGTGGGTGTACAACGTGGTTGCTTAGATCGAGTTGTGTTCTTTGCCCCTTTAAAAGATTTCAGGACGAAATCTCTAATAATGGAGGAGAATGTAAAATCCCGAAAAATATACTTAAGTTAGACATAAGTTAATTTAATTTTAAAATAATAATAATAAGTTAAGTGAAAATTAGGCACACATCCCTAAAACCAAACTTAATTAGGCTCACACCCCTCCCTACTTTTCATTGCAAACCCGACCCCTCTTTTTGAAAGTTCCGCCTTTTACGTTTTTCTGACAAAAAAAAGCGCTGTCAGGTAAAAAAATAATTCAAAATTCTGGAAATATTCCCAAAAGTTCATGGAAACCAAAAAAAAAAAGTTGCATACCTGTATGCAACATTTTCCAGTAGTTGCATACATGTATGCAACTATCTGAATACACATGCACTAAAATGTGCCAGCCTGTTGAATAATTGCGTACAAGTATGCAATTTCAGACACAACTGCATACTTGTATGCAATAACGTTTTGCAGAATTGAGGCATGGCAATATTTGCATACTTATATGCAGTTTTTTATGTATAACTGCATATAAGTATGCAGATATATGTTGTTGCATGTTTTATATGTAGAAATTTAATTGTTGCATGAAAACATGCACGTATTTCATGAAATCTACATGCATGTATGAATGTGTGTAGCTGTTTGACGCAGAAAATGAAATAGATGCATACTTGTATGCAAATATTTTGAAATAAGTGCATATTTCGATGCATTTTACTGCATTTTTGTTGTTTTCTGTTTTTTTTAAATTGGTTTTTGATTGTGTTTCCACCTGAATTTTTTGGCAAGTACTTCTCTTATTTAAATATGAATTTACGTAATTTATTTTAATGAATTTTTGAAAAATAGGGATGTATTTTATATTAAGTTTATGACCGGACCTGAGCCTACTTTTGAAAGTAATACGGACCTGTGCCAAACAGACCCATAAGTTAATGGACTGAAAATGGAATTTTGGACAATTAGGAATTGGGCCACGAAAGGATTGTAGTTGTGTTTGTGGCAAGATTCAGATCCGTTTTCATATTTTATTTACTGAAAATGGAGCCCATATGTGAAAGATATTAATAAACCAAGTTGTGTATATATATTAACACACAAAGTTTGAATTTCAAATATATATATATAATATATGAATTTTGATAAGCATGAAAATTATTTTCCTTTTAAATTAAAAAGTGTATGTATATATTTATATACAAGAGGGGACAAGAATAATTAATATAAGGCAACAAATCAATCAAAATAAATCAAGGAACAAATAAAAAGAAATGTATAGGAGAAAAGACTCCTGGGCTCGACCCGATAAGAGGGTCGACCACCCTGTAGAAGGGGGTCGACCGCGCTCCTACAAGAGCGACTGACCACCCTCTTGCAAGGAAGCCCAGCGAGGGGAGTTTCAAAGAGGGACTCATTAATATTTTTCATTAAACAGACTGCATGGAATTAACTTATTGAATCTAACAGCCTGTATACATGATGTCAACTATAAATATAACCCTCAACCGACACTCAAAGCCCTACAACCATTCTTCTCCTTGCCTCTATGATGCCTTTCTACCATTTCTATTTCCAGAAAAGAAAAAGGGTTTAAGTTTTCTTCTATCTTCCTAACCTATTTTACCTCCTCTGTTCTATTCAAATATAGATTTATTCTAAAATTTAGATTCACATATATAAGATTCTAATATCTGACTCTTATATATATATATATATATATATATATATATATATATATATATATATTTGAAAGGTTGGAGCACGATTGTTTTTTAATGTCAATTCCAAATCTTATTCTACTCAATTCTTTTGTTGCTCTCTCTTATAACATCGCGACTGGAATCCATCCGAGTTTGCTATTTTCCTATAATTTGTTAGTCTAGATTTGGATTATTGTTCCTAGGAAGGTTTGAGTTCAAATGAAAAGAACATAACATTAAAACCCCTCAAACCTTCCATTTTGTTTATGTTTTTGCGAAAAAAATGTTCAATCTATTTATATATGAGGTTTGAATTATTGTAACAATAAAAGAGGAACATGTTGGTGTTGTATAATTATCTATATTGGACAGATTTATCTATTTCATTTTTATGTAAATTCGTATGTGGTTTTGTTGGAGAAAGGTTAAGATTTGTAGAAATTGTAAATTTGAACAGGTTTAAACCTCTATTTTCTAAATAGAGCATTTGAACGTATTTTTTTATAAGATATCAAAATATTAAGGTTTTCTTATAAACTCACATAAAAAGTGAATTTGTTATAAAATAGAAATTATATATATACACACACACGCGATGACACATGACACTTTGTTCATCTTTTAGTGCTGAAATAATCAAGTCAAACCTAGGTAACAAGTTTTGTGTTGATATTGTTGTTATTCCCATTTTGATTGTTACATGTTAATATGTACATTTATTCCATGTGTGAAGGAAATATGGGAAATAACTTGTACACCTTTAATTTGATTAGGTATTGATATTTCAAACGTAGTTAGGACGTTAATCTTGTTCTCTTAATTTACATCTTTATTTGTCTATATAGCTATAATGTAAACAGCATAATATTAATATGCATTAAGTGCGTAATAAATATGGCTAAATTAGGAATTTGAATTTGAATGTCCCATAGGAATTTTTATGTTTGTGTGCATTAATGGCCTTAGATATATTAGTGACATGAAGTTAACCATTACTTGTAGTAGAAGTCTGCCTGGGAGCCATCGACATATCCAAATCTACAAGTAAGCACGGTTAATGAAAGGGGTCTAAGTTCAATGGGTCATTATAGTTAATACACTATGATACGAGGTTAGACCCAACTTATAGTAGAAGCCTTCGAGGAACAACCCGACAAATGCAGTCTATAAGTGGTCGGTGTAATGTGAGATATCTAATATATATATATATATATATATATATATATATATTGTCTGAAGTAGGTCTGCCTTGGGAAAAAAGGTATTAAGTGGCTGACCAACCTCTTGTTTGGTATTAAGTGGTTAGGACTAGGTCCGTTCCTGAGGTTCACTCTTTGGTTCAGGACTGAAGTCATGGGACCCGCCCTTCGAGGATTTAAATGGTTACTAGGTCTGCCTTTCTCCTATAAGTTATTAAATGGTATTGCTATATGATAACGTGAGTAGAGTAGTTCTCCAAGTAACGTCTATTTCTAATCTATGGGATAGTGAGGGCTGTTGGATCTAGATTAACCCTAGAGGGGCCATGAATAGTGTTTATGGAATAAATTCGAGATATTAAAAATATAATAGAACATATTGCAGCAGATAAAGTAAATGCAGAAAATAAATAACACGGTTTTTACCCACCTTTGGCAAACCCAGCCTACTGCTGCATTCCCCAAAATTTTACAAGGTATTAAAATAGATCCCTCTTACAAAACCCTGTAACCCGCAAACCCTCTCTTGTTCTAATCCTACGCTTAAAACCCCAGACTGATCTTTATCCCCAAGATCAATTTTTTCTCCTAGCTACCAACGTGTAGCTAGTAAACCCTAGTTTTAATGACAAACTAGCAAACACCTGGTTTTAGAGACAAACTTTAAAACACCTAGTTATTACAAACAATAGAAAACTAGTATGACGATATTTAAAAAGGTAAAAGCAAAACAATATAAAAAATAACCCTCCCCTTTTACAAAAAAATATGACCGACCCCCATTTATTTCCTTTGTGAAGCCTTTGTCTTCAAAATGTCGGCTGATGGAAAATCAGATTAGGGTTTCTTCTTTGCCATCATGATGCCTGATATTAATGAAACTGATGGCTTTGATGGCTTTGATGTTTGATGCTTCTTGCTCACGATTTAGGGTTATTTTGGCGATCGAGTAACAAGTATGTTCTCTGATTTTTATTTCTCTGAGCTTTCGAAATTGTGGTTGTTGATTTTCAATTATATGTCGATGATGATTTAGTTAATATAGGGTTTGGAAAACCCTTAACTACTCTGATTTCATGTGTGACTTGCTTTGATTGCTAGCGTGATTTTGTTGCATGAATTTCTTACTCGAATTGTTGCTTTGAATTGATTGAATCGTATTTGTGGACCCTTGAAAAAAATTTTGCGTGACTGATGAATTACTTCATTTGGATTGAAACACTTTGAGTCCCTTTGTTTCCATGATTGGTTTGTGAATTACTGGAATTACTTTGAAAACAAATAATTGTTTCGTGCCCAAACTTACTCTGTGATTTCTGGACAAAAACATCGATTTATTCCCGATTTTGAAACATTGATTCCAAAAAAAAAAAGGAATGATATCTTCCAAAAAAAAACAAGCTGTGATTTTTCAGGAAAAATCTAGAAATCTAATATTCATGTAGAAATGAAAACTTTCCAAGGAGGCTTTGCAAAAAAAAACTTTTCAAAGAAAAATGTTTTGCCAAAAATAAAAACTGTGATTTCTGGACTATAATTTAAACTGATCTTTTTGTGTCGAGTTGAAAAAAAATGATTTCACGAAAACACTTCTTGCCTAAAATCTTGTCTTTGAACCGGATGATAAAATCTTTCCTGAAATGAATGATTTGAATTACAAGATCCAGTTGCCAACTTTTACTTAAATCGAATCTGGAAAAAATGTTGAAATATTCTTGCCAAGTGTGAATAGTTTTTTGCTCATTTCTGGAGTGATTTAAATTGTGAAAATAAAAAACCTTTCTTGCCTTGAATGTTGAAATGAATATTTCCCAAGATAAATATTGTTTACAACTGGGAACCATTTAAAAACTTCTTTGTTCAATAATGCATCATGTTGACTTGATCATTTTTTCTTGGATACTTGCCTTATTCACAAACTTGTGCAAATGTTCATGCTCGACCTAGTTTTGCCTTTTGTTGTTGCTGTGTAGATACAGAGCAAACTTTGATGTTCTGTTTGCCTAATGCCATGTGTAATCTTTCCTTGAACCATTTTTTTTTACATGGTACATTACTGTCTCGACCATGATGACATGTGTTGCTCCATTTGCACTATTTTAGTTTATTCTTGCTGATTTGAATTAGAGAAACATTTGAAAAATTCATGCTTGTTCAGACTATATTATGTTGAACTGTTTAATGACTTTGTTGTGTACATTCCTTAATGTGATCATTGGCATTTGCATGGCTGATTTTTCATGAACATGAGAAGTTAGTCTTTTGTTTGCAACTATTCCTGAAGTGTATACCTTGTACACTTGTTGTCCACATTGGCTTTGAGGTTGAATATTAGTTTTGATGCATGTTGAAGTATTTTCACCTTTGTACACAATTTTATTTTGTTGAGTAAACATTAACTTGGCTTTGGTCATTCATGGATTAACACTTAACCTTGCTCCATTGCTATGTACATGTTGCTGCCATGATGCATGAGATTTTTCACTTGTCTGGAGGTACCTAGATTTTTTGTGTACACTTATGCTGCTTAGTATGTTTGAGATCATTTTGTTGCGCCATTCCTTATCTAGACATCTGCACTTAGTTTTGCAACTGTACAGTGTGCACGCTGACTCGCTATTATTGTACACTCGAATATTTTAATTTTACTGAACCACTGTTCCTAGTGTGTAGATACTTACATATACTTACATACTTACATACATACATACATACATACATACATACATACATATATATATATATATATATATATATATATATATATATATATAAACACACACACAGATGTGTCTATATATATGTGTTTGTGTCTGCATATGTACTGGATTTCTTGGTTCATTCCATTCGCGATGTTTGACAGAATTGTCCCTGCACAGAAATATGTGTATATACATACAATGTATGTGTATACATGTATAGTGCACAAAATATATAAATGTGAGCACTAGAAATACTGTCTACCTTGTGGTATTTACAATGTATCACTGTGAATATCACAAGTTGTCTAGACACAGATGGATGTCCATATAAATTGGATTAAGTCATGAAAAACGATGAGAAACACACCAAAACTCTCTATGGAAAATAATTTTTTAAAATAAAATTTATATCTGCTAGGATTTAAAATATTTTTGTTCTAGTTTACTCTGTGTGTGTTCCTGTGATAGGTAAGCAGAAGATTGGACTAACAGTGAATTTGTAAAGATAAGAAGACAAGTGACAGTGTCAGTGTATGAAGCAAAGAATATACAATAGAGACTTAAGTGTATGTGTATAAAACTATGTAAATGAAATGTAACATGAGTGACTGAGTGATGTAGTGAGGAATAATGTAACAAATGAAATTGAAAATTGAATGTACTGTATTACAATGAGTTGTACAAATAGTGGAGTTACAAATTTATACTGTTGAAATAAAATATTATATTTAAATAAAATACTCTTTGAATATTTAAATTCTTGTGCAATAATATTCTATTTAAATATAAATATTTGTTTCTGTCTGTGATGTAATATAATAATACAATTATAAACACATTTATAATAATAAATATGTGTTTGTTATCATCAAACAAAAATCATAGAATTGTTATATACAAAAATCTCCCCCTTTTGATGATGACGAACATGAAATAAGATTTTGAATATAATATTATAATAAATGTGTTTACACTGAATTATTAAACTCCTCTATTTGAATGCTACCCTACAATAAAACTCCCCCTAAATATGTGCACGAGTGAAAAACAATAATTTAAACTTCAATATTAAAATATTCAAAGAACATCCACTTAACCCATTCTCCCCCTTTTGTTATCATCAAAAGGATACAGAAATTAAAATAGTGATGAAATAATTGACTAAAAATATAATATCAGCTTAAGAGGAAGAACGTTCATCATAAATCTTAATTAATCAAACAAAAATCATAATATTCTAAGAACTAGAGGCAAATTTCACATTGTAGAATGATGGATTTATGATGAATTTTATAAAAATGGAGATAGTTTTAAAACATATGATTTCAAATATTTTCCAATAAAAACTTTAAAAAATTAAGCACAAAAATAGTTACGGATTTGGACTACAATTATAAATTCAATTTAAGTGACACAATCAAATAATCTTAAATCCCAATAGTTATCAATCAACAAATCATAATACATCATAAAATATTAACAAATTTCACAAATTAGAAAATGGATTGATATGCTAGTTTTACACACCAAGGAGGATTTCATGTAAGTTTTTTATATTTCAAATTATTTTCTTTTCTTTCTCTTTTAATTTAAGAGCACACTGACCATGCATAACCAAATCTTGGATTTTTAAATGAGGTCGGTTGCAGCTTAAGTATAAGTAATCTCTTAACCATGCATGGCCAGAGCTTGAATTTTTAAATGAGGTTAGAGAAACACTTATGAATATTATATTTATTATTTTCTGTTCCAAAATGAAAACTCCTCAGTATATAAAACCAATCCGGATGATAGAAATGTGGTAGGTACAAAAATGGTTGTGAAATAAATTTCTAATTAAGTAATATTATGAAATATGCTCAACTATACCCGGGTCTTTGAAAATTTTCAATTGTCTCTATTTATGAAAAATAATATAGTCACATTTCCATCACTAATTTGACACTGTAAATTTATTAAGATGATTTAAAAAATATTAAACTCTCCACATTAATATAAAATCATTATGGATGGCAGAATAGTGGTAAATAAAGGAGATGTTCGTGAAATAAGCGCCAATTCAAAGATATTATAACAACCGTTCAATCATCATGAAAATTTAAATAAAATCTCCTCTTATTGTGAAATATATTTGTAATGACCCAGATTTTTAGCCATCTAATTCTGAATATTTATTTTTTTAAAATATTTTATTTGAAATATATATAAATTTTTATAAGAAATTTATTTAATTAAACGACGTTAGAATGTATAATTTACAATATAATTTAAATAAAGTTCATAATGGCGAGGTAGTTCGTAATTTAATATTTTGAACTTCAATTGAATATACAAAATCCAAAATAAGTCATAATCCTTTAAAACAAGAAACGTTTGAATCTTTTATACTGTATCTTTCTAATGGAAGTGAAAAATTGAGATTTCGTCTTATAGATTGTGAGCTATGTCCAAATCAAAATTTAAAATAATCACTATGGAATTGTTTATAAATTATAACTATAAATAAATTGATTTTAAATAATCCGAATGGTGTTTTGATTAGAAATATCGAGTTATAAATCCAAACATGTTTATTTTGAAGTTATAAATCGAAATGGTGTCTGTACAAAGTTAAACATTTCGTGACAGTTGTTTGTCCTTGAGCCTGACACTTCATGACTTGATACATTAAAATATTGTCTACTCCCAGTTTTCTTTCATTCGAAGCACAAAAAAAAAGTGTATATGATAAATCATATCTGTTAATATCATTTTCCATTCAGACAAAAACATATGTTGAACAAACTTATATCCTGCCAAAATAAAAATCCTTTAACAATCTAACTAAAATCTTGATTGGATCTTCAATAACGCTGCCTATTTCCATCAAATATCTTGCTTAGTCAAAGATCACAGCTAGAATTAAAAACTTGTCTACCCTAGGTGAAACAACTCACCGACACTGTCTTTAACTTTATAACGTAAGTTACATTGTACTTCTTTCAGCCCATTCAAAACACAATACAAACAATCCAGCATACTTCTTCTCGTAATAAATTATAAATTATAGTATAAAAGGAAGAATAATAAAATTCATTCGATTCTTCAAATTTATGAGATAAGTTTTTTCCATGTGCCTTCTGATCAAAATTGTCGGCTACTATAACATAAAGAAACATCCCGTACATAGTTCAATTCAAATATTACGGCCTCCTTTGTCCTCATCGGGTGCGGATCACCTGGACCCAAAATCCCCTGGTCCGGTGGTCCGCACCAATCAAATCACCCCATTTGGGGTGATTTACACATAGCCCCCTGAAATTCGGGTGTAATTCAGGGGGGCTATGTGTAAATCACCCCAAAATGGGGTGATTTAATTGGTTGGGACCACCGAACCAGAGGAATTTGGGTCCAGGTGATCCCAACCCGTCCTCATCCCAATAAGAAATACGTGTAACATAGAAAGCGGTTTGTTGTCAGAGAGCTTCTGACATTGTTGACCAAATAAATTAAAAATAAAAAAAGGAGAAACAAAAAATGACAGTTCACTTTTAAAGCATATACTCATTCTTTTTAAATAAACCAGTGTTCTTCCTTTTCCTATTCTGGTCTGCAAATGAAACAACTCTTCTTCCTTCATCCATTTTTCAAATCCGCCCTTCCCAATCTTCAGAACTTCGAAATGAATCACAGCTACAGTCGAACTACTCTCTTATTCCTCTCTATTTTCTGTCTCCATCCTTTTCATTTTCAAAATAGTAACTATATGGAATCCTGGAACACGTCTTTCTTCTTCCAGCAAAGACTGAGGCACTGGGGTCAGAACTTGAGGATGAGATGGGTCATTCCGATGTTGGCGTCGTATTCACAGCAGGCGATCACACCCTTGGGTGGAGTTTAGAGAGGTCTCGAGCTAAAAGGGTTCACACCAATTATACTGTAGCCGTGGTTTCGCAAGGGGGGTAGCGATCGAGCCTAATAGTTCGAGTTGATTAACACTGTGTCGGAGGAGAAGCAGCTCTCGAAGAAAAGGAGGGCGTTGATGTTGCAGTTGGCAAGAAGGTGAAGTCAAAATCTGTTTTTCTTTTGTAGGTGGGTTCGAAGTTGTATGGAGAATACATACATACATATATATATATATATATATATATATATATATATATATATATATATATATATATATATATATATATATATATATATATGTGAAATGAAGAAGAAGGGTGCGGTTCTTTCTTTTGCATGTTGCATGGAAAGTTAATGAATCTAAGATGTTGTTTTTATTTGGAATGTTGTGACAGCCTGTTAGGCGCAAGGTGTACGTGATAAAAACTGATCGGCTAGGACACTGTATGTTAGCGTGATATTTTGACGAAGAAGTAGTTTGTGTATTGAGAAGATGGGCATGAAGCATATGGTTGAAGGGTTCGTATACTGGGCAAGATGGAAAAGAATATTGGAGTACTGGCTCGTGTTGAAACTGATGTGGTGAGGGTGGTAACAGACTATGGAAATGAAGAATTATGAGCCTGAAATGGTGAAGTGGATTTCCATTTTTGTGAAGAACCGGTTGCATGGGAGGTTAAAGTATTAACAGTTTTATAAAAAGAGGGTCCGTGAAGTATTGGCTGTAGTGTCTGAAAAAGAAGAAGGAGTTGATTAGCACTGTAGCAGTATTAATAGTTTTATTAACGTGATTAATGGCTATTATGCCGTAACTAGCGATTAAGTATCGGGTTTGTTTAGACCTAGAGGAAGCAAAGTGGAATTGAAACACCAGGGATTTTTCTGAAATGGGGTACTTGTCTCGAGAAGAAGAGATGCTCGGCTAATGACACATGCTTAAGCAGCTAATCCTCAAATTAATTTTTAATTAAACGGTAATTATTTTAATGAATAATAAGTGAATTAACAGTATTTTAAATCGACTGAACTTTGTATTAGCGCTATCTTTTTCACTCATGAACAGAATTTAATGAAACCAACCACATTGGAATCGTAGCAACAAAATATACGTTATAACGCTGAGGTAGCTGAGAATTGAACTACTGGAATTTCGTGATAAAATCAAATGCTTATTTGATTTTAAAACGAAACCAAATCAGATTTATCAACAGTGTAACAAGGTAAGTAAACTCACTAACTCTGACTCGTTTTATTTTTATATAAACGAGTTTTAAATTTATTTATAGTAATTTATATTGTGTGATGGTTGTTTGGATGAATGTTTGATAGAATTGGTTGAAATGGTTAATATAGTTAATCGATTATTAATCTTGTTTACTATATTATATCATACTGATGTGAAATTAATATTATTTATGTTGATGAACATCTGTGGATGCAGGGAAATAGGTTGGAGGGATCCAACTGGATTTCTCAACAATTATATTATTATTATTTATCATTTTTTTTATATATGTTGTGATATATAAAATCTATGAGTGACTATTTTGTGTCTGAATTACGCTGGCCCTAAAATTTTGAGATTTAAATTTCGTAAAACATTTTCAAATGAAGGAAAAGAATTTAAGATTTAAAACGGAAATTATTTCCAACATAGAAATTGAATTTCAAATAGATTCAAGAATAGAAACTTGTTTTACTAAATAAAACGAGTAACTAAAGTTATAAACGATATTTATGCATAATTAATATTTGTTTGGAATCGGTATTTTATAGTCAAAGGTAGAATTGCCATAAGGTTTCAAAAGGAGATTTTAAATAAAAATTTGTTTTTAACCGATAAATTGAGAAGATTAATTTATAAACGACATTTATGAATTCAGTAAAATATTTTGGAATAATGGAAATATAAATTCAAATTTGAATTTATAAAGAAATTGGAAATCGGATTTGAAACCGATATTTGTAATTGAATTGAACTTAGCAGTTATAAAGGAAATCACAAATAAGATTATAAACGTGTGGAATAAAAAAATGAGATTTCTGTAAATAATTCTAAATAGACGTTATAAATGAAATTTGGATTTGAGATGTTATTTACAAGTATAAAATCAAACTAATTTGATTGTATATAAAATATATATATTCACGATTAAAGTAAATAATGGGTTAAAGCAAATATTTTACAAATGAAATATATACAAACGAAATTATATTTTAAATATGTATCCAAATTGGATCTTAAATGAGGAAGGGAAATAGATATTTGTTTAAAAAGAAAATGATGAGTTTTTATTCCAAATTTTGGTATAGAAAATAAATTGTGATAACATTTGTAAACTGAAATGGTTATAAAGGAATTGGGTAATGGTAGTTTAATATGAAATTAAATGAGTAGGGGAAAGTGTGTTTGCTTGTCGATCGATACAATTTCCATTTGGAAATAAGATCGTTGGTTGTATGGATGTTTTCTTTGATACTTAAATAACCGACTATCAAAGTTTTAATTTATTTTATACTCCGTTGTCGATACGGAGAGACCGTGATCAGATTTATTATCTGAAAACCACTCCGTATAGGCATAACCGTTATGAATCAACTTATGCTGAAGATGATCGAAGACGGAGTAAAGTGAAAGGACTGTTCTATTAATCTTAGGTAAAAATTGCCCAAGATGAATTGATGGGATAGTGCCTTCGGTTGTCCAGTACCAGGACAATGTATATGGATGGAACTGACGATGTGGCATTCAAAGTAATTAATGGCAAGATGTTTTTGATTAAAATCGTGACCTTAAGCTCATCAACTGGGAAATGACAGAAATCGGGCAGGCAACATGGCCAAGTGGGTCATTCCCATTAGGGGTATTATCACCTGATCTAGAGATTCATTTACTTCTTATTTTATTCGCTGATGTATGCTTTCGGTAACGGTTACTGATCACAATCATTGGTGATAATATGCTCGGAACACTCAAGTTAAATGAGTGGTCAGCCATGTGTGGTCGGGTAGCAAGATATTCTTGTTTAACCCTAGTGTATCCCCTCTTCTAGAGTACACTAATCGGAAGGTGGTCCCATACCTTGTCATAGTTGGAAATCCATTCTCCAATTAGAGCCGTGCAGTTTTTGATTTTATATTATACATGGAGCGTAAGATGCAAGCGTTCCACTAGGTTGTTATTTATTTGATGTAAACACTATTATAATATCATCGAATTTTGATATCAAATATGCTTAGGTTATTGTAAGGTAAAAACCATCCATGTTTATGTGCGGATCGGTCTTATGATTATCTTTTCTTTCGAAAGGATTTTTAAAAGTTAAACCAATGTTTGGAGTTTACTCACACCAGTCCCATGACTGACCCAGAGTTTATTTTGTTTTGTTTTACCCTAAACTCTTGGGTGCCAAAATTTATATGGGCAGTCAAGTAGTCAGGACTTTATAGATATTCTTGGAGGAGCTTGGAGCAAAAGGCTGCAGCATTAGATTACTATTATTTATTTCCGCTGTGATGTATTTCGTTGTACTCCGATAATGGTATGTATTTATAAAACAAATTTGTATTTCTATGTTATATAATATATTTTATTCGTCCCGCTGTGAGATTTGAGTTCTTCGTTTTCTTCTATTCTAACTTTTTTATCTTTCTATTTCTCATCCTCTAACTTCTTTCTATTAATGATTCATATTTCTATGCAATTTGGGGTTGGACGTGTAGTGTAACTAGCTAACTCAAAGGGTACGGAAATTCAGGCCATTACAATATTGTAGTCACAACGCATCACAGTTTCAAAATATGATAATAATTTTGATGAATTCTACATAAGTTCAATTTGGTTATGATTTCAATTTCTGAATAAATAAACAATAAATGATTTTAAAATTGGAAAATCAATTACAAAAGGGATTCAGAAGAATTTATACAAGACAAGAGGGATATGAAGAATATATACAGGATGAGAATCAGATCAGTTAAAAAATTTCAGCACTTCCAAGGGTATCTCAGACAACAATATCCAATCGCAAAGCCCGAGCAAATAATTCAACAATTTAGTTCCATTTATCAGGGCATCAAGGCAAATTCAGAAGTTTCACAAGAAAGTTTTCAGAAAATTTACAACATGTCCAAGATGACAAATCATGGTACATTTCAGACCATTTTCTCAAGGCAGCAATCAATATTTACCAAAATAAGTAGTCATCAAAACATTTTCAGAACGGTTCCTTTTACCAGAGCAGCACAATATTCAATTTCAAAACAGACTTGTCAAGAGAATTTTCACAAATATTTTTGTCAATCATGGAAGATGATTCATGATCCAAGATTAAAAATACATTTTATTTAAAATCATTTGAAGGAATATGAAAATCTCAAGATTCAATGAATCGATCACACCAAATTATAAATTTCCCATCCAAGATATGTGCGAGCTTCAAGAAATCAATAATTTCAAATGATTTCAAATAATCAAATATTCAAGCCATATGATCATGAACAAATAGTGAGTTTCAAGACCAATTTTTCAAATAATTTTTCACAGTTATTTCTGATAAGAACAAGAGATAATTTCTGAATATTTACATCAAGCTTGAGAGATATTCATGATCCAAAATTAAAACAGTTTATTAGAAATCACTTGAAGAAATGTGTAAATTTTGTGATACAATGAATCAACCACACAAAATTAATAACTTCAAATCTAAGAAGTGTGTGAGATTTAGAATATCAAAAATTTCAAATGATTTCAAACAATCTACTATCCAACCAAAATGATCATGAAAAGAAAAATGGATTTCAAGAAGTAACACAATGATTCAAGTCAAAAGTTTTTTCAATTCAGAAATAATCAAGCCATTCCAAAAATCAATGAAATTATTTCAACTGAAAAATAGTAGTGTGCTGTAATGAGTATAAATTTTCAAGACTTTCCAATATAGATTAAAAGAAACTTAAAACAGCAAAGGTGTGTGAAATTTCATTAATTTTACAGATCTTCAAAAAAAAATTAGAATTCAAAATAACAGTGTTCAAGGCATAACAAGAATGCTTCAGCACTGTTAGGAATTCAAAAATAGAATAATAAACTTCAAAGCAATTGCAAATATTTACAAGTTTAAATTCAAGATCTAGAAATGATTAAAACATGAGAGTTTTATTCAAATGAAGCGAATTTCCCAAAAACCAAGAATTCTGCAATTGGAAGTATAAGAAACTCAAAAAAAATATGGCAGTGTCGATTGCAGATCAGAAATAACCATGAGAAAATAGAAGGGGTAGAAGGAGGAATAAGCAAAGAAGAAAAAAAAATCACAATAAAAATGTGAGTCTAGAGGTCATACCTGAATTCGATGTGACAAAATGAAGCTCTAACTCAATATACTTAGCTAAGGAACTCTGAATAATTCAATGATGTGAAGAAGTTTGAATACATATCTCTTTTTGTAAAGCAGTTCCTCAGCTCCTCTGGTACCTAACAGTTTAGAGAATCAAGTGGTCTAACAAAATTTCTAAAACCACTCTGAAATGTGTTCATGACTTTAGGTACCCAAACCTGTTGGCATAACAATCCATCCTAATTCACCTTTGTACCCTTAGGAACCCAAATCTGTTTTAATTTGATCAAAATAATTTTATTTCCATTTGGAACCCAAGATTGTTTATGTAACGCCCCGACTTTCGTACACTTCGGAAGTCGAGTTATTATTAAGAAATAGAAGAAAGAGATAGAAATTAGAATAACACGACATCAGAATCTTACAGCGGAACGGGATAAAACATAATACCACACATAATTTATAGATATCATAATTATACATTAGAGTTTTACAACATACAGTTAATACATACTTATGGTCTCATGACCTGTCCATTTTACACACCATAATATAACATAAGATTGCATATATAAGTACTAGCATGGTTGTTATTCTAGAATCCGCCAAACATCTCCATAGATAGTGATTCAGAACCTGGATCACTTGAATACTCATAATAAGTATTAGGAGTACCCAAGAGTTTAGAAAAACAAGAAAAATAAACTCTGGGTCAGACATAAGTCTGGTGTGAGTAAACAATTTTATTTAAAAGTAGATGACAAGTTAAGAGAGTCTTATAAACCATGTGTATATAGGGCTTGCTTATATTTCGAAATACCATTTTAGAAGAATGGAATACTCGTAAGACACACCAACCATAAATATGGTACGTGTTTTTACCTTACGTTAGCCAAATCATTTTTATATCAAATCCAGTGATATTATAATAATGTCTATCAATTCACAAATAAATAGGAATATAGCCGAAAAGCTTGCATCTCACTTTTCGACATAGTTCGTTTACAACTAAAACCGTATAGCTCGTATTGGAGTTTGGATTTCCGACCTGACTAGGTATGTGACCACCTTCCTATCAGTGTTCTCTAGAGATGAAACACCGGGGGTTCAACAGGAACATCTTGCAAGCTAGCCACACAGAACCGACCACTCATTTTACTTGAGTGCATCGAATATATCATCACCACGGTTGGTAGCTAGTCAACCGAATACATTCCGAAGTATATAATAGGGACAATTGATTTCTCTAGATCAGATGACGATATACCCTAATGGGTATTACCCACATAGCCCTGCCGCCTACCCGATTTCAGCCATTTCCTGGTTGATGAGGCTTAAGGCTACGATTTTCTTTTAGAATATCACTTCATCATTCACTTCGAATGTCACATTGTTAGATCCATCAAATCGCTAATTGACGTCCACAAAAATACTCTGGGTGTTAAGCAAGAGAATATGTCTTCTCCGCCACCAAACTTGGTATGTTTGAGGAAATCAATGTACATGATTATTTGGAAATACTCTGTCAGACATTCGTCCATGCACATTAGTTCTGGGATAGAACAATACTGAAGGTACTAACTCTACTACATCCATTTTGGAATCACCCTCAGGATTAATAGTAGTAGCTCTTGCTCTTCATTGTCTTCAACTTGACTTTAATTTAATCGAACGCCTAAGTCGAATCAAAGTGGTTTTCGGCTTTGTAGATTAAAACCCAATCCCAATCTCTTTGAATCGATGTACGTTAATATTATCCAATGTCAAGTTATATTTAGAGAAATCATAGAACAATTATTGAATGTGAAATTCATTTCATATTTAATATCATGACATGTCCATTCAAATAAAATTATTTATTCGAGTTGACTTCTAATTTTAGAGCAGCGGTCGGTGCAAGATGATATGAAACATATCGACGTTTTATTATTCGAGTTGGCGATTCAATATAAATTTATTCAATCTTTGGCTTACCAAAATTTCCAAGATTTATTATTCAAAATAGATTAGGGAAATAAATAAAAATGTTTCTAAAACTTAAACTCGTATCTTTCCTAACTACCTGGCTAAGCCCACCTAAGTACTACAACATGTTAAAGACCCAGGCTCTCATTCACCATTTTATGCTAAGCTTGTATGGGTATTTTTGGTTCCAAGCGCTTTGCATTAAAACAAACATATATTTGTTATTATTAATAATTATTTATTTATTTATTTTAAAATGGATAAATACTTATTTTCTTCTTTTCAGGTCAAGAACACGCAACCACCTTCCACGCAACAACACCAGGCAAAATTTTCCATTCCTAAAGCCATACGCACTACAAAATATATTGGTGCATCCCCCTCCCCATTAACATACAACACCACCATGCATACATTATATTACCACCGCCTAAGTCCACGACTTGGCCCAACCTTCACGCAGCTGCATCCCAAGCAAGACAGTGTTGCATGTCTTTTTTCTGGGATCCCTCATTGTTTCAAAAGCTCCATTACCCATCTCATGTTTGTCTTCAGTCTCACCAGCAAAAGGGTAAGTTGTTGTACTTGGTAACCCACTACTTAATGCAATGCTCTAATTTTCTTCACGTAAAAGTTTCTTGATTTTTTTATTTGCTTTGTCAGACCATGCACCATACCCACCTATGTTTTCAGAATGTGGCCTTGCACAGACTTAAGCAAAATGGCATTCATGCATTTGCATGAACACCACATTCGGTCGGCTCTAGCTGTGCACGCGTATTTATTTATTTATACCCTAATCGAGCCAATTGTTTCACGCAAATGCAACACACCCAGGTAATACATTACTCAGTTTGTCTTGTCACTAACTTGCCTACTTCATGCATATTAGTTGGGTAGGGTGTCATGCACATATAAAGGAAATAAATTTCATGCATACTGTCTTCCCTATCTTGCATATTTTCGAACTGTCAGTGCACTATTCATGCATAATTTAGTTCTCTTCTTTTTTTTCCCTAATGTCCAACTAAATTCAGTATCACACGCAAATGCAGACCCATGCTCCTTGATGCTCCAGTTTCTTCACTTCACTTTGGAGTTTGCTTTGCAACATTTTACAAGAACAACTCTTCAGATGCACCAAAGAAAAGTGGTACTCATGTATCAGCGGTTTGGCTAGAAAAATCAGGATCATATTGACCCGATCCCTCCTTCCCTTCGTGCCTTTTCTCTTTATACATTTATTTATAAAGTGGCATGTGTTGTTTATTTATTTCAATGAACTCATCACGCAAACATCGACATGATGCATTGTTTCACTTCTTCCCTTATTACTGCTCTTCCATTTTCCTGTGCATGGTGTGCACAGTGCACCTGCACCATCGCATCTCTAGTGATCTCGACTCCTTGATGATTGCTACAAACTCCATTATCTTTGCTGACCTCGTTTCCGATACCAGGAATCCATGCCTTCCATCAATTCGAAAAAGGCATCTTCAACCCACAACTTACCCAAAAGCAGACTTCACTAAAGCTCCACGTTTGCCTCAACCCTAGACCAGTAGCCACCGAATTTAGATTGAATGGAGCTGGCTCTTCCCCCTTTCAAATGCACCTGGTGCGATCCCTTCATATGCACCGTAAGTGGCGCAGTTCAACGTTGTTTCAGCCCCAAAATTTAACCTGAAACCACCATTTTTATCTTGTTGTCAAAATATATTGCATCAGAATTTTATTTTATATTTTTTCTATGCTTTAAGGTATCTCATACATGTCTAAAACAAACGCCGAGTTTATCCGTCGACGAGGTTGCTGGAAATTGACCAAAGACTCCTTTTTCGACTATCTCAAAAATCTCTTAGCATAAATTATTGAAAATCATAATTTTGTTATCCAAATTTATGGTTATACGATGCAATCTCATCTATAAACCTAAATTGTAAAAAATGAGATTTTTTTAGTTGTTCTTGCCTTACTACAATAATTCATCAATCGCTAGTGATATATGATATTATATGAATTCAAACAAACTTTAGAGCACACTCCAAACAAAATAAACAATTTTCATGTTTCACTACACTCCTATAATCTACTAATTACCATGCTACTGATTTTTTTGAAGTTCTTGTGATGACTGCCCACAGCCCCCGCACTATACAAGAGGAATAATGCGCTGAAAGGTGTGTCAGGCAGTTATGGACGATCATCAAGGTATGGTAGATAAATGAAATCTGTTGTAAACTCACAACGCAAGGATAAAATATAATAGAACATATACAACAGGTAGTGATAGTGAAGTAGAAAACACTAAACTTTCATGACAACTAGAAATTATTTCCCATACACGTGGATAACAACAATAGTGTTTGTACAATTTTCCTCACTATAACACTCATAGAAAATAGCAAACAGCAGAAACAAATACTAGAAAGTAATAAAACTGGTACTTGAGCCTTCTGCTCGCCATCGATTAGCATCGTCGCCCTTACTAAAGCAATACCAGCCACCTGTTACTCAGTCTGCCCATCCACAACCAGATGAAAAGGCCAAGGTAATAAGAAGAAACTTAAAACCTTGAGTCAGACAACAGTCTTAGTGAGCGATAAAACAACTAACAAACTTCATCAATAAAATATATGAGAATGGGTAAATAATCAACTAATCTACCCAGCTCCAGAGAAGAACTCTCAATTTCCTACCCCATTACATGACAGTGATAGCCTTTAAAATCCATACACCCAAAGGAACAACAATTCAGTCACGGCAATTAAAACATCCATTCATATATGGTAAAGCAACTCAACCATGATCACAACATGCATTCATACGTCCATGACTGACTCTAGCTACCACTGCCAATCCTGTTGTGAAAACTTCGTTATCGTATGACTGGCTAACAACTTCCCGTCAATTGTAAAGGACCACACACGACACCTTGGTTCTAGCAAAACTCCACATGTTATACTCAACACGTGCTACACGCTATACTCAACACGTGTCTAGGCCATACACGACGCCCAAGGCACCCGACCTATAATTGGTCTCCAATTGTACCTCTACTTTGAGTCCACTAGAACCTACGACAACGATAATTCCTCGACCTTCGTCTCTCTAGTCGTTATCAATTACGACTATTAATTAGCTCATAATGCTTTAGAGCTATCACTTCAGACGAACTCAATACATCCTTGAGTTATCTCCCCATTTGTTGCATAGAACGAACAACAAACACTTTTCAACACTTCCAAACTTCCCAATTGAATTAATTTTGAAGTCACATCATCACCATAAATGTTCGACCAGAAATAGCTGACTAGAAATGGCAAAAATGGCTGACCAGAATAGGCCGACCCAACTTTGGTCCGACCCAACTTTAGTCCGACCCAACTTTGGTCCGACCAAACTTTGGTCCGAACCAACTTTGGTTTGACCCAACTTCTACTGACTAGGCCGACCCACCTCTGAATGACTAGACCAACCCACTTTTTCTGACTAGGCGACCTACTTTTTCTGACAAGGCCGACCCACTTATGGCCGATCCAACTTATGGCTGATCCAACTTATGGCCGACCCAAAACCTGCATATTGCAATTCAACTCCGATTTCGACCAAAACGTCGCCAAACGATAAATCCGATGAAACTAACTCATCTAATTCATCCAAAATAATTACAAGCATGTTATGAAATCAATAATATCATCAATATGACAATTCTATCCATGAGAATGCCGAATTCACCAAAATCACCACAAATATGCATATGAACAAAAACCATGGGTCTAACTTGCTACGAAATATAATAGAAATTACCTATCTAAACTTGCTAAATCAAATCCCAAGGTAATCTATATGAAAATGAACTTACCAATGCATAGATCTAAGGAAAAACACTTGAATTTGATGAAAAACATGATCTACTACCCATAACCTTTTTGAATCCATGTGAGAGATGTAATCCATTCACTGATTCTCCAATACAAGCTAAAATGATAGAATTATGAATCTCGACGGCGAGCAATTCGAACCAAACTCCTTGATCCGATGAATTCACCCTTGGAATGATGTAGATCTAGCCTCCAATGGTGTAGATCTATGATTTCCCTCCTTGGATTTGGATTTTTAATAGTGGAAAGGTGTTAGAGGAAGGAGGAGCACAAGGCCAACCAACGAGGAAATGAAAAACTAAACCGTTTCCCATATCCCTCACCCCCTATTTATATCCTCCCATCAGCCCACTAATGGGCCTCTCCAATTCAGCCCATTATGGCTTACCAAACCTGGATAGCCAACCGAAAAACCTTAAAACAGTGATTCCTCCCAAATCACTAAGCCAAATCTTTAATGTAACCACTCTACGGAAAGGCAAACATCAATTCCTTTCCAATGGCACAGGTCTCACCCTCTGATTTGACCTGAGTCAAAAGTTATGCCCTGTTCAAGAATGATAGGAGCAAAATGTTCACAAACAAAATCGCTAAAAATTATGGACATGTCTCACATCCCCTTGAACAACATATTAGAAGATGAGAATGATCCAACCCTTTGGGAATAAAGTAAAAATATTTTACGATCTACTGATACGTAAAATGCGGGCTGTTACATTCCTCCCCCCCCCCCCCAAGGAATTTCTCCACCGAAATTCTGAGCAAACACAAGCAATCACAATAATTCCACATGCCTATCATCCATGAGTAGCCAATTCTATCACCCAAACTAGCAACCATCAAGCCATGTGTCTATAGCCTTATCCTAACACACGGAATTCTATCAAATAATAACAAAGATAACAACAAAATCAACAAGTAATAATGATGGCGCTATATCAATGGGTCATACGGATGAAGAGTTTTGGATAGGTCATCTTTATACTCTCCTCCATCTCCCACGCAACATCGTTGCCCTTCCCGCTCCATTATACCTTAACTAAATTAAACTTCTTTTCCCTATGCTGTTTAGTGTCATTCGCCATAACACGAAGCGGCTTATGAGATTTCATAACTACGAACTCAACTATAAGGTCGATGTACTACTTCGGAGGTACTACCACATCCGGACCATGCGAATATTTTCGCAAAAACGACTCACAAAAACATTGTGCACACTCTACATCTCTCACGTAAAATCACTCTATATGCGAGCTCTCTGATTTGCTCGTCTATCAGTAACGGTCCAACAATCCATAGCACTCAAGCCACCCACCATAGTGTTTAGAAACGCTATTGAAAACTCCTCCAACTTGACCGATCGGCCAGAATACCCAACCGACCGACCCACTTGGACCAGACCGACCCATGCCTTCCAACCCGGCCGACCCGACCAGCTGTGTCCAACCCCAGATCCTCCCGACCCGGTTATGTCCGACCCGACCTAATGCCTTCACACAGTTCCATCCCGGTTGACCCAAAGGACGACCGAACCGATCAGAATGGGCCGACCCGACCACTTGCTTCCTCAACAAAACATGAACTTCAACCCGACCGACCCGGTCACAACCACCCGAACCAATAGGACCGATACCAGGTATGGACCGACCCGACCCAAAAGTTTGACCGACCCATTTCCTGGGTTGGTTCTAGGTAGCCCATTGATAAAATTCGTTGATACTTGATCCCACTTCCATGTAGGAACTTCCAGTGGCTGAAGCAACCCACTCGGGTTCTTCTGTTCTGCTTTCACCTACTCATAATTTATGAACATGGAAATGAACTTTCCAATATCTCACTTCATCCCCACCCAGTAGTAAATTCTCTTCATGTCCTGATACATCTTATTACCACCGGGATGGATCGTCAACTTCGAGTGATGACATTCTCTCAAAACCTCTCCGTCGATATCAGGAATAACTAATCGTCCTCTCTTTCGAAGCCAACCTTCTCGATCAACTTCGAATTCTTTATCTTCTGTTTCCATCTTCTGGATAAACTCGACAAGCTTTGTATCTCGCTTTTGGATCTTGCCAATCTTTCGATAAGAGTAGGTCTTATCGATAAGTTTGACAACATTTCAGGTTCCAACTCGCACCTTGGCTTGAAATCGAATCCTGCCAAATACCCAAGGCTCTTTCATTCCGAAAACATCGCTCCCAAACTCGCGTGTCTTCGACTTAACGCGTCTGCAACTGTGTTTCCCTTACCCGAAGTATAGGCTATACCAAAATCATATGATGCTAGAAACTCTAACCATCATTGTTGCCGAAGATTCAAATCCTTTTGGGAGAAAAGATACTTCAACGACTTGTGATCTGTAAACAACTCGAATCGGACTCGCAACAGGTAATATCTCCACATCTTCAGAGAAAACACAATCGCTGCTAACTCCAAATCATGAGGTAATTCTTCTCATGCGGCTTTAGATGTCGACTTATGTAGGCCACGACCTTATCCTTTTGCATTAGCACTGCTCCAAGCCCAGTACCACATGCATCGGTGTATACCACCATCTCTTCATTCCCACTTGGAATGGTCAACACAGGAGCACATATCAATCTTTCCTTCAGGATTTCGAACGCTAGTTCACACTTTGCATACCATGTGAACACTTGGCTCTTCTTCGTTAATCCTGTCAACGGTGCAACTATCTTGGAGAAATCCTTGATAAATCGTCGGTAATATCCTGCCAACCCAAGGAAACTCCAAACATCCATTGCAATCTTGGGTCTATCCCAGTCCTGAATTGTTGCCACTTTATTGGGATCGACCGCTATCTCGTTTCTAGAAACAACATGACCTAAGAACCCCAATTCATTCTTCCAGAAGTGACACTTTGAGAACTTAGCCTTCAGTTGAGGCTTTCGCAAGATCTCTAACACAACTCTCAAGTGCATCTTGTGTTCTTCCTCATTCCTGGAGTAAACCAGAATATCATCCACGAACACAAGCACAAACTTATTCAGTTGATCTCTGAATACCCTATTCCTAAGATCCACGAAATATGCATGTGCGTTAGTCAACCCAAATGGCATCACCAACCACTCGAAGAAACCGGATGGTGTCCTAAAAGCAGTTTTTGGTACACTATCCTTGGCCACCCTCAATTGGTGAAATCCCGTTCCAAATCCATCTGAGAAAAAACTTTGCCTTCGTGAAGCTGATCGAACAAGTCATCAATCCTTGGCAACTGATACTTGTTCTTCTTAGTCACCTTGTTCAGCTCATGATAGTCTACACACAATCGAGCCATCTGCCTTGGTTGCAAATACGACCGGTGCACCCCATTCGGAAACACTTCTCTGAATGAATCCCTTCCTAAGAAGGTCTCGAACTTGCACCTCCAACTCTCGTTGTTCCTTAGGCGCTATCCGCCTAAGAGGCATAATGATTGGTCTAATTCCCTTGACCAAATCGATCCTAAACTCGATCTCATGATGCAGCGACGACCCTTTGACCTCGTCAAAGACATCCTCATACTCATTAGCGATCAGCACAGATGACAAGTCTTCTTGTGGAATCACAAGCGAAGATAAATAGCTAATGAAGACACCCTCTTCATGCTTACATTTTATCAACACCGTTCTCCCTTCCACATCCCCGACTCTCACCTCTAACTTCTCGCAATTCACCCTTGCTGCATACCTCTTGAGCTAATCCACGCCCAAGATGATCCCAAACCCAGCGAAGTTAAGAACAAAGAAATCACACACAAAAGAGAAACCATGACTCGACAACACTAGACCATGACACAACATGCACAAACTAGACGAACGACCAACTGGATTAGTCACAATCAATGGCCTATCACAAATATCAGGTTCCAAACCCAAGCGACACACAAGCTCATTGCAAATGAATGAATGCGATGCTCCAGTACCAAATAAAAATCAAAAAATCCTTGGTAGAAAGTATATATCCAAAACAACAGCCTCTTCTAATTCTCATCAGGAAGGTAATAGGAAATCGGAATTGCTTCCATAACACATGCCTCCCCTGGTTGCTTATTCCTCAAAAAAATTAGGACAATCCTTTTTCTCATGCCCAGGCTTTTCACACTTGAAGCACTTCGTCTCAGCTCTGGGGTTCTTACAATCCTTGGAAAAATGACCCTTCTGCCAGCAGTTAAAGCAAGTCACCTTTCCATTCTTCTTCTTCTTCTTATTCAGTTTCTTTCCAGCAATGGTGCCAGAAAATGTTTCTTCCTGAGGCTCATATCTGGTTCCAAAAGCCTCGTCCCAAGCATCACTAATTCTTTCTTCTCGCTCCTTAACTCGGCGTCAAAGTTACTCCAAAGCCCTACTTCTTCTTAACTCATCTTCTTCGTCTGGAGGAGAATAACCTTTCTGTCTCTTGGCAGAATCCCTCCTAGGTGCTTGCAAAAGAACATCACGCTCCACTGTCGCTTCTTGAATGAGTATCCTTAACATAGCCGTTGCCATAATGGCCGCCCCAAACATAACCAGGTATTCCGGTGCGACTGCTAAAGCTCCCAACTGGCTTCCATCTCCTACTCCTGTAGTTCCAAACTCATCTTTATACTCTCCTCCATCTCCCACGCAACATCGTTGCCCTTCCCGCTCCATTATACCTTAACTAAATTAAACTTCTTTTCCCTATGCTGTTTAGTGTCATTCGCCATAACACGAAGCGGCTTATGAGATTTCATAACTACGAACTCAACTATAAGGTCGATGTACTACTTCGGAGGTACTACCACATCCGGACCATGCGAATATTTTCGCAAAAAACGACTCACAAAAACATTGTGCACACTCTACATCTCTCACGTAAAATCACTCTATATGCGAGCTCTCCGATTTGCTCGTCTATCAGTAACGGTCCAACAATCCATATCACTCAAGCCACCCACCATAGTGTTTAGAAACGCTATTGAAAACTCCTCCAACTTGATCGATCGGCCAGAATACCCAACCGACCGACCCACTTGGACCAGACCGACCCATGCCTTCCAACCCGGCCGACCCGACCAGCTGTGTCCAACCCCAGATCCTCCCGACCCGGTTATGTCCGACCCGACCTAATGCCTTCACACAGTTCCATCCCGGTTGACCCAAAGGACGACCGAACTGATCAGAATGGGCCGACCCGACCACTTGCTTCCTCAACAAAACATGAACTTCAACCCGACCGACCCGGTCACAACCACCCGAACCAATAGGACCGATACCAGGTATGGACCGACCCGACCCAAAAGTTTGACCGACCCATTTCCTGGCTTGGTTCTAGGTAGCCCATTGATAAAATTCGTTGATACTTGATCCCACTTCCATGTAGGAACTTCCAGTGGCTGAAGCAACCCACTCGGGTTCTTCTGTTCTGCTTTCACCTACTCATAATTTATGAACATGGAAATGAACTTTCCAATATCTCACTTCATCCCCACCCAGTAGTAAATTCTCTTCATGTCCTGATACATCTTATTACCACCGGGATGGATCGTCAACTTCGAGTGATGACATTCTCTCAAAACCTCTCCGTCGATATCAGGAATAACTAATCGTCCTCTCTTTCGAAGCCAACCTTCTCGATCAACTTCGAATTCTTTATCTTCTGTTTCCATCTTCTGGATAAACTCGACAAGCTTTGTATCTCGCTTTTGGATCTTGCCAATCTTTCGATAAGAGTAGGTCTTATCGATAAGTTTGACAACATTTCAGGTTCCAACTCGCACCTTGGCTTGAAATCGAATCCTGCCAAATACCCAAGGCTCTTTCATTCCGAAAACATCGCTCCCAAACTCGCGTGTCTTCGACTTAACGCGTCTGCAACTGTGTTTCCCTTACCCGAAGTATAGGCTATACCAAAATCATATGATGCTAGAAACTCTAACCATCATTGTTGCCGAAGATTCAAATCCTTTTGGGAGAAAAGATACTTCAACGACTTGTGATCTGTAAACAACTCGAATCGGACTCGCAACAGGTAATATCTCCACATCTTCAGAGAAAACACAATCGCTGCTAACTCCAAATCATGAGGTAATTCTTCTCATGCGGCTTTAGATGTCGACTTATGTAGGCCACGACCTTATCCTTTTGCATTAGCACTGCTCCAAGCCCAGTACCACATGCATCGGTGTATACCACCATCTCTTCATTCCCACTTGGAATGGTCAACACAGGAGCACATATCAATCTTTCCTTCAGGATTTCGAACGCTAGTTCACACTTTGCATCCCATGTGAACACTTGGCTCTTCTTCGTTAATCCTGTCAACGGTGCAACTATCTTGGAGAAATCCTTGATAAATCGTCGGTAATATCCTGCCAACCCAAGGAAACTCCAAACATCCATTGCAATCTTGGGTCTATCCCAGTCCTGAATTGTTGCCACTTTATTGGGATCGACCGCTATCTCGTTTCTAGAAACAACATGACCTAAGAACCCCAATTCATTCTTCCAGAAGTGACACTTTGAGAACTTAGCCTTCAGTTGAGGCTTTCGCAAGATCTCTAACACAACTCTCAAGTGCATCTTGTGTTCTTCCTCATTCCTGGAGTAAACCAGAATATCATCCACGAACACAAGCACAAACTTATTCAGTTGATCTCTGAATACCCTATTCCTAAGATCCACGAAATATGCATGTGCGTTAGTCAACCCAAATGGCATCACCAACCACTCGAAGAAACCGGATGGTGTCCTAAAAGCAGTTTTTGGTACACTATCCTTGGCCACCCTCAATTGGTGAAATCCCGTTCCAAATCCATCTGAGAAAAAACTTTGCCTTCGTGAAGCTGATCGAACAAGTCATCAATCCTTGGCAACTGATACTTGTTCTTCTTAGTCACCTTGTTCAGCTCATGATAGTCTACACACAATCGAGCCATCTGCCTTGGTTGCAAATACGACCGGTGCACCCCATTCGGAAACACTTCTCTGAATGAATCCCTTCCTAAGAAGGTCTCGAACTTGCACCTCCAACTCTCGTTGTTCCTTAGGCGCTATCCGCCTAAGAGGCATAATGATTGGTCTAATTCCCTTGACCAAATCGATCCTAAACTCGATCTCATGATGCAGCGACGACCCTTTGACCTCGTCAAAGACATCCTCATACTCATTAGCGATCAGCACAGATGACAAGTCTTCTTGTGGAATCACAAGCGAAGATAAATAGCTAACGAAGACACCCTCTTCATGCTTACATTTTATCAACACCGTTCTCCCTTCCACATCCCCGACTCTCACCTTTAACTTCTCGCAATTCACCCTTGCTGCATACCTCTTGAGCTAATCCACGCCCAAGATGATCCCAAACCCAGCGAAGTTAAGAACAAAGAAATCACACACAAAAGAGAAACCATGACTCGACAACACTAGACCATGACACAACATGCACAAACTAGACGAACGACCAACTGGATTAGTCACAATCAATGGCCTATCACAAATATCAGGTTCCAAACCCAAGCGACACACAAGCTCATTGCAAATGAATGAATGCGATGCTCCAGTACCAAATAAAAATCAAAAAACCCTTGGTAGAAAGTATATATCCAAAACAACAGCCTCTTCTAATTCTCATCAGGAAGGTAATAGGAAATCGGAATTGCTTCCATAACACATGCCTCCCCTGGTTGCTTATTCCTCAAAAAAATTAGGACAATCCTTTTTCTCATGCCCAGGCTTTTCACACTTGAAGCACTTCGTCTCAGCTCTGGGGTTCTTACAATCCTTGGAAAAATGACCCTTCTGCCAGCAGTTAAAGCAAGTCACCTTTCCCTTCTTCTTCTTCTTCTTATTCAGTTTCTTTCCAGCAATGGTGCCAGAAAATGTTTCTTCCTGAGGCTCATATCTGGTTCCAAAAGCCTCGTCCCAAGCATCACTAATTCTTTCTTCTCGCTCCTTAACTCGGCGTCAAAGTTACTCCAAAGCCCTACTTCTTCTTAACTCATCTTCTTCGTCTGGAGGAGAATAACCTTTCTGTCTCTTGGCAGAATCCCTCCTAGGTGCTTGCAAAAGAACATCACGCTCCACTGTCGCTTCTTGAATGAGTATCCTTAACATAGCCGTTGCCATAATGGCCGCCCCAAACATAACCAGGTATTCCGGTGCGACTGCTAAAGCTCCCAACTGGCTTCCATCTCCTACTCCTGTAGTTCCAAACTCATCTTTATACTCTCCTCCATCTCCCACGCAACATCGTTGCCCTTCCCGCTCCATTATACCTTAACTAAATTAAACTTCTTTTCCCTATGCTGTTTAGTGTCATTCGCCATAACACGAAGCGGCTTATGAGATTTCATAACTACGAACTCAACTATAAGGTCGATGTACTACTTCGGAGGTACTACCACATCCGGACCATGCGAATATTTTCGCAAAAACGACTCACAAAAACATTGTGCACACTCTACATCTCTCACGTAAAATCACTCTATATGCGAGCTCTCCGATTTGCTCGTCTATCAGTAACGGTCCAACAATCCATAGCACTCAAGCCACCCACCATAGTGTTTAGAAACGCTATTGAAAACTCCTCCAACTTGACCGATCGGCCAGAATACCCAACCGACCGACCCACTTGGACCAGACCGACCCATGCCTTCCAACCCGGCCGACCCGACCAGCTGTGTCCAACCCCAGATCCTCCCGACCCGGTTATGTCCGACCCGACCTAATGCCTTCACACAGTTCCATCCCGGTTGACCCAAAGGACGACCGAACCGATCAGAATGGGCCGACCCGACCACTTGCTTCCTCAACAAAACATGAACTTCAACCCGACCGACCCGGTCACAACCACCCGAACCAATAGGACCGATACCAGGTATGGACCGACCCGACCCAAAAGTTTGACCGACCCATTTCCTGGCTTGGTTCTAGGTAGCCCATTGATAAAATTCGTTGATACTTGATCCCACTTCCATGTAGGAACTTCCAGTGGCTGAAGCAACCCACTCGGGTTCTTCTGTTCTGCTTTCACCTACTCATAATTTATGAACATGGAAATGAACTTTCCAATATCTCACTTCATCCCCACCCAGTAGTAAATTCTCTTCATGTACTGATACATCTTATTACCACCGGGATGGATCGTCAACTTCGAGTGATGACATTCTCTCAAAACCTCTCCGTCGATATCAGGAATAACTAATCGTCCTCTCTTTCGAAGCCAACCTTCTCGATCAACTTCGAATTCTTTATCTTCTGTTTCCATCTTCTGGATAAACTCGACAAGCTTTGTATCTCGCTTTTGGATCTTGCCAATCTTTCGATAAGAGTAGGTCTTATCGATAAGTTTGACAACATTTCAGGCTCCAACTCGCACCTTGGCTTGAAATCGAATCCTGCCAAATACCCAAGGCTCTTTCATTCCGAAAACATCGCTCCCAAACTCGCGTGTCTTCGACTTAACGCGTCTGCAACTATGTTTCCCTTACCCGAAGTATAGGCTATACCAAAATCATATGATGCTAGAAACTCTAACCATCATTGTTGCCGAAGATTCAAATCCTTTTGGGAGAAAAGATACTTCAACGACTTGTGATCTGTAAACAACTCGAATCGGACTCGCAACAGGTAATATCTCCACATCTTCAGAGAAAACACAATCGCTGCTAACTCCAAATCATGAGGTAATTCTTCTCATGCGGCTTTAGATGTCGACTTATGTAGGCCACGACCTTATCCTTTTGCATTAGCACTGCTCCAAGCCCAGTACCACATGCATCGGTGTATACCACCATCTCTTTATTCCCACTTGGAATGGTCAACACAGGAGCACATATCAATCTTTCCTTCAGGATTTCGAACGCTAGTTCACACTTTGCATCCCATGTGAACACTTGGCTCTTCTTCGTTAATCCTGTCAACGGTGCAACTATCTTGGAGAAATCCTTGATAAATCGTCGGTAATATCCTGCCAACCCAAGGAAACTCCAAACATCCATTGCAATCTTGGGTCTATCCCAGTCCTGAATTGTTGCCACTTTATTGGGATCGACCGCTATCTCGTTTCTAGAAACAACATGACCTAAGAACCCCACTTCATTCTTCCAGAAGTGACACTTTGAGAACTTAGCCTTCAGTTGAGGCTTTCGCAAGATCTCTAACACAACTCTCAAGTGCATCTTGTGTTCTTCCTCATTCCTGGAGTAAACCAGAATATCATCCACGAACACAAGCACAAACTTATTCAGTTGATCTCTGAATACCCTATTCCTAAGATCCACGAAATATGCATGTGCGTTAGTCAACCCAAATGGCATCACCAACCACTCGAAGAAACCGGATGGTGTCCTAAAAGCAGTTTTTGGTACACTATCCTTGGCCACCCTCAATTGGTGAAATCCCGTTCCAAATCCATCTGAGAAAAAACTTTGCCTTCGTGAAGCTGATCGAACAAGTCATCAATCCTTGGCAACTGATACTTGTTCTTCTTAGTCACCTTGTTCAGCTCATGATAGTCTACACACAATCGAGCCATCTGCCTTGGTTGCAAATACGACCGGTGCACCCCATTCGGAAACACTTCTCTGAATGAATCCCTTCCTAAGAAGGTCTCGAACTTGCACCTCCAACTCTCGTTGTTCCTTAGGCGCTATCCGCCTAAGAGGCATAATGATTGGTCTAATTCCCTCGACCAAATTGATCCTAAACTCGATCTCATGATGCAGCGACGACCCTTTGACCTCGTCAAAGACATCCTCATACTCATTAGCGATCAGCACAGATGACAAGTCTTCTTGTGGAATCACAAGCGAAGATAAATAGCTAACGAAGACACCCTCTTCATGCTTACATTTTATCAACACCGTTCTCCCTTCCACATCCCCGACTCTCACCTCTAACTTCTCGCAATTCACCCTTGCTGCATACCTCTTGAGCTAATCCACGCCCAAGATGATCCCAAACCCAGCGAAGTTAAGAACAAAGAAATCACACACAAAAGAGAAACCATGACTCGACAACACTAGACCATGACACAACATGCACAAACTAGACGAACGACCAACTGGATTAGTCACAATCAATGGCCTATCACAAATATCAGGTTCCAAACCCAAGCGACACACAAGCTCATTGCAAATGAATGAATGCGATGCTCCAGTACCAAATAAAAATCAAAAAACCCTTGGTAGAAAGTATATATCCAAAACAACAGCCTCTTCTAATTCTCATCAGGAAGGTAATAGGAAATCAGAATTGCTTCCATAACACATGCCTCCCCTGGTTGCTTATTCCTCAAAAAAATTAGGACAATCCTTTTTCTCATGCCCAGGCTTTTCACACTTGAAGCACTTCGTCTCAGCTCTGGGGTTCTTACAATCCTTGGAAAAATGACCCTTCTGCCAGCAGTTAAAGCAAGTCACCTTTCCCTTCTTCTTCTTCTTCTTATTCAGTTTCTTTCCAGCAATGGTGCCAGAAAATGTTTCTTCCTGAGGCTCATATCTGGTTCCAAAAGCCTCGTCCCAAGCATCACTAATTCTTTCTTCTCGCTCCTTAACTCGGCGTCAAAGTTACTCCAAAGCCCTACTTCTTCTTAACTCATCTTCTTCGTCTGGAGGAGAATAACCTTTCTGTCTCTTGGCAGAATCCCTCCTAGGTGCTTGCAAAAGAACATCACGCTCCACTGTCGCTTCTTGAATGAGTATCCTTAACATAGCCGTTGCCATAATGGCCGCCCCAAACATAACCAGGTATTCCGGTGCGACTGCTAAAGCTCCCAACTGGCTTCCATCTCCTACTCCTGTAGTTCCAAACTCACTCCTAGAGGTTTGATGACTCACTCTAAATCTAAAATAGAATGATTAGTCCACTCACAAGATAAACTACTAAAGAAGTACAAACGCTACTACTATATATGCTAATATATAAAGTAAGCATTCAGTTGAAACCTACAAGTATGTCTCTCATACGTGATTACGTCTTTGAACTTTGTCTAAAATCATTAACCAGAGCTCTGATACCAAATGTGACGACCACCCACAACCCCCACACAATACAAGAGGAATAATGCACTGAAAGTTGTGCCAGGCAGCCATGGACGATCATCAAGGTATGGTAGATAAACGAAACATGTCGTAAACTCATAGTGCAAGGATAAAATATAATAGAACATATACAACAGGCAGTGATAGCGAAGCAGAAAAGACTAAACTTTCTGACAACTAGAAAGTATTTCCCATACACGTGGATAACAACAATAGTGTTTGTACAATTTGCCTCACTACAACACTCAGAGAAATAGCAAACAACGGAAACAAATACTAGATAGTAATAAAACTGGTACGTGAGCCTCCTGCTTGCCATCGATCAGCATCATCGTCCGCACTAAAGCAATACCTGCCACCTGTTACTCAGTCTGGCCATCCATAACCGGATGAACAACACAAGGTAATAAGAGGAAACATAAAACCTTGAGTCAAACAACAGTCTTAGTGAGCGATAAAACAACTAACAAACTTCATCAATAAAGTATATGAGAATGGGTAAATAATCAACTAATCTACCTAGCTCCAGAGAAGAACTCTCAATTTCCTTCCCCATTACATGATAGTGATAGCCTTTACAATCCATACACCCAAAGGAATAACATTTTAGTCACGACAATTAAAGCATCCGTTCATATACGGTAAAGCAACTCAATCATGATCACAACATGCATTCAAACGTGCATGACTAACTCTGGCTACCACTGCCAATCCTGCTTTGGAAACTTCATTATCAAATGACTGGCAAACAATTTGCCATTAATAGTCAAGGACGACACACGACGCCCCGGTTCTAGCAAAACTCCACACGCTATACTCAACACGTGCTACACGCTATACTCAACACGTGTCTAGGCCGTACACGACGCCCAAGGCACTCGACCTACAATTGGTCTTCAATTATACCTTTGCTTTGAGTCCACTAGAACCTACGACAATGATAATCCTCGGCCTTCGCCTCTCTAGTCATTGTCAATTACGACTATTAATTATCTCAGAACGCTTTAGAGCTATCACTTCATACGAACTCAATACATCCTTGAGTAGTCTCCCTATTTCTTGCATACAACGAACAACAAACACTTTTCAACACTTCCCAATTGAATTCACTTTGAAGTCACATCATCACCGGAAATGTCCGACCAGAAGTAGCTGACTAGAAATGGCATAAATGGCTGACCAGAATAGGGCGACCCAACTTTGGTCCGACCCAACTTATGTCCGACCCAACTTTAGTCCGACCCAACTTTGGTCCGACCCAACTTTGGTACGACCCAACTATTCCTGACTAGGCCGACCCACCTCTGAATGACTAGGCTGACTCACTTTTTTTGACTAGGTCGACCCACTTTTTCTGACTAGGCCGACCCACTTATGGCCGATCCAACTTATGGCCGATCCAACTTATGGCTGACCCAAAGCCTGCATATTGTAGTTCAACTCCGATTTCGACCAAAACTTCGCCAAACGATAAATCCGACGAAACTAACTCATCCAATTCATCCAAAAGAATTACAAACATGTTATGAAATCAATAATATCATCAATATGACAATTCTATCCATGATAATGTCGAATTCACCGAAATCACCACAAATATGCATATGAACAAAAACCATGGGTCTAACTTGTTCATTCGTATGAAATATAACAGAAATTACCTATCTAAATTTGCTAAATCAGATCCTAGGGTGATCTATATGAAAATGAACTTACCAATGCATAGATCTAATGAAAAACACTTGAATTTGATGAAAAACATGATCTACTACCCATATACTTTATTGAATCCATGTGAGAGATGTAATCCACTCACCGATTTTCCAATACAAGCTAAAATGATAGAATTATGAATCCGGACAGCGAGCAATTCAAATCAAACTCCTCGATACAATGAATTCACCCTTGAAATGATGTAGATCTAGCCTCCAATGGTTTAGATCTATGATTTCCCTCCTTGGATTTGGATTTTTAATGGTGGAAAGGTGTTACAGGAAGGATGAGCACAAGGCCACCAAATGAGGAAATGAAAAACTAAACCATTTCCCATATCCCTCACCCCCTATTTATACCCTCCCATCAGCCCACTAATGGGCCTCTCCAATTCAGCCCATTATGTCTTATCAAACCTGGACAGCCAACTGAAAAACCTTAAAATAGCGATTCCTTCCAAACCGCTGAGCCAAATATTTAATGTAACCACTATACGGAAAGGCAAACTTCAATTCCTTTCCAAGATTCGATCTGAGTCAAAAGTTATGCCCTGTTCAAGACTGATAGGTGAAAAATGGTCACAAACAAAATCGGTAAAAATTATGGACATGTCCCACATCCCCATAAACAACATATTAAAAGATGAGAATGATCCAACCCTCAGGGAATAAAATAAAAATATTTTATGATCTTCCGATACGTAAAATGCGGGTTGTTACAGTTCTAGAGATAAGTAAGTTCTTACTATTAAACATACAGAGCCTTCAAACAGTTTTCAGGAATTTAAACTAACCTGCACAACATATATACACAATCAATAGCTACTACCTGAGAATATAGAGTTGGATTAAATATGCATACAACTCTGAAGTATGTTTTTAAGAGAGAAAGGTTACAGAGTATTTACTTTTAAGTTCAAATCTTTTTTTTCCTCAAGTTGTTCTAACAATCATGTCATATTCTAATTATTTACAGAAGCTAAACTTTTAAACACTTCAATATTTGAATCAAATAAGATAGGTCCATACTAGCACAAATAAATTTGAATGCGCTAGAAATTTATGTATAACAGTAAAAGTGTTTCAGGGTGTTTACTCACAGTGTTTTTTCCTCTGCCTTTTTTCCTTTAGATTTTTGATTTGT
Organism: Allium sativum; assembly: GCA_030737875.1. Lineage (NCBI taxonomy): Eukaryota > Viridiplantae > Streptophyta > Magnoliopsida > Asparagales > Amaryllidaceae > Allium > Allium sativum. The sequence continues at coordinate 828,833,671 of CM060913.1, forward strand.
TAAAATTTTCTACAGACTTTTTCTCTTTTGCGTAAGATACTATATATAGGCTAGTTCATATACATGTGATCCTTGGTTAGCACATAAAGGAAAAACAAATTTTAAATGTGATCAAAATGGAAAATTTTGGTTTGTACAAGTTATTAATTGCTTAAGATGTTCTACTATTTTAGATTAGCCTTGCTGGTCCAATAGTTTGTATTATTACTGAGTATGTATTAATTATCTAGCCTGATTGCACATGTATTCACTGTTGTTCAATATGATTTTATACAGTCCAATCTTGCTGCTACCTTATTCACTGCCTACTTAAAATACCTAGTTGTACTTATCTATTTGTTCATGTGGTTTCATTTGCTTTTCTTGGAAATTAGAGCTAAACATGATTGGTTAATTGTCTCTAACTTATTTAATGTTTTGCAAGCTTCCAGCCTTCTTACTGGAGAGACTGTTGCTTTCAACCTTAAATGTTATCAAAAATATTCTACAAGCATTTCTTTCAAGTTTTAGATTATTGTACTTAGGTTTAAGTTTTTCTATGATCATTCAAGTATTTTAATTTGATTTTCTTTAGTCAAACTGGGAAAATGATTATAAGAGATCTTATTTCCAAATAGTACTCTGTTATATGCTAAATCTGGGCTCTGTTTTGTCTCTTTCATCTTAATGATATCCAGGCTTCCAATAGGTTGTAATATGCTAAGGTATTGGGTTCATTAAAATGGTTATCTTGTCACACTTAATATTTTTGGTTTCATATGAGATTTAAAAGACAAGTCGAATTTCATATTTACATGATCTATCTCTGGACAAGTCTCTATTATATATAATGCCTGCTATCCTTGTTTTATGAGACCATGTGTTTTGATTATTGCAGATTTCATATTTTATTTTTAATTGGTAAGGATTATTCTTAATTTGACAAAACCCTGTGATATATGAAAATGCAGAGAAAGTTGTTTTAAGAAGATTTAACTTCTTATTAATTTTGTTATAAAAAGGTAAATCATTATTTATATTTTAAATTTGAAGTTTAAAATATTAGTCACTTAAAATATTTTTATGTCTAACTTATGAAGATGTTGCTTTTAGAAATTCAAATTATTTAGATTTATAATATATTGTCTACGAAACTAACCAAAATCTGGATTGTTAGATTCTACCCCCTTAAAAGAATTTCATCCTCGAAATTAGAGATTAAACGGATGAAGAAGATTTAGTAGTCAAACCAAAAGTTATCATACTTATAATATTACATCATCCAAAACATACATTGTCATCCATACATATACTCGAATAGATCGAGCTATATATTTTTATATATATTTATATTATATATAACACACATAATCCACCTTCTAGTTCAAATATATAAGCCAACTATATATATAGATCCTTAAGCATCAGTGGTAGCTGACGGTTCATACTAAAGAGAATACACCTTTGATTGCAGTGCCTTCTTCACCAGTGGACAAGCCCTCACCAAATGTCTTGGTTGATGACAGTTATAGCAAAGATTCTTCTGAACAATCTCACTTCTAGATCCAGATTGTTGTTGTCGAGCTGATTGTTGTTCCTTGACTCCCAGATTAACTAGTTATTGTGCCTTGACTCCCGGATTTTTGCAGAATCTGGCTATGTGGCCATTCTACTTGCAGTTGTGACAAATAATGTTTTTGAAGCGACCCTCCGATTCATTTCCTACCTCTTTTCAATACACTTTATTCTTCCCATTTGCTTTGTCATTTCAGTTGGGGTTAGGATTGGCCTCACTAGCTCCACTATTGGGGTTTGTTGCCGTGGGGTTTTTCTTCTCTAAAGCCTCATATCGAAGTTCCATATCCACCAGATCAACAAAAGATGTTTTCTAGTGTCCAACCATCTTCACATGAAAAATCTCCCTTAGACCGGCTATGAACATTTCATTCTTCTTATGTGAAGTATTGATCAGCTCTGGACCAAAACAAGAAAGCTCATTAAACTTGTTTTCATATTCGGCTACAGACATGTTCTCTTGTTTGAGATCCATAAAATATCAATACATTCTTGTTTTTCCGGTAGTAGGCAAGAACTGAGCTTCAAAAATTCATTGAATCTCTCCCATGAATAATCCTCTTCTGAAGTATTGGCTATCTGAGAATCCCACTAGGCGGCTGCTGCATCTTCGAGTTGCCTTGATGCTAGGAGTCTCTTTTTCTCATCAAATAATTTCAGTCCATTGAAAATTTTCTTGCATGTTCGCAGCCAGTTCTGGGTCTCGAGAATGGATTCGGTTCTTTGAAAGGTTTTCCTCCCAAGGTAGCAAAATCCTTACAACTGGTGGGAAAGTTAGATCGAGGTTGTACTAGAGTTACTTCCCATGTAGTCTCAACTTGATTCTGATTGGGAGTACGCCCATTGGTTGTGGTGGTACCACTGGCACCTCTTCCACGTCTGGCTCTAGTACTCATTCTCAATTCCTAAATTTAATAAGGTAATTTTTTTCAGTTGATCGTAAGATATTATTTTTAGAATAACTCTAGTAATAACTCGAGTTAATTTAACATTAATGATATAAATTTACAAATACGGTCTCTCAATATAGATCCTAATCCAAATCCTAGGTGTTCAATAACCTAAGCCCTGATACCAACTGTAACGTCCCGACTTTCGTACACCTCGGCAGTTGAGTTATTATTAAGAAATAGAAGAAAGATATAGAAATTAGAATAACACAGCATCAGAATCTTACAGCGGAACGGGATAAAACATAATACCACACATAATTTATAGATATCATAATTATACATTAGAGTTTTACAACATACAATTAATACATACTTATGGTCTCATGACCTATCCATTTTACACACCATAATATAACATAAGGTTTCATATATAAGTACTAGCATGGTTGTTATTCTAGAATCCTGCCAAACATCTCCATAGATAGTGATTCAGAACTTGGATCACTTGAATACTCATAATAAGTATTAGGAGTACCCAAGAGTTTAGAAAAACAAGAAAAATAAACTTTGGGTCAGACATAAGCCTGGTGTGAGTAAACAATTTTATTTAAAAATAGATGAGAAGTTAAGAGAGTCTTATAAACCATGTGTATATAGGGCTTTCTTAAATTTGGAAATACCAATTTAAAAGAATGGAATTCTCGTAAGACACGACCACCCATAAATATGGTACATGTTTTTACCTTACGATAGCCAAATCATTTTTATATTAAATCCAGTGATATTATCATAATGTCTATCAATTCAAAAATAAATAGGAATATAGCCGAAAAGCTTGCATCTCACTTTTTGACATAGTTGGTTTACAACTAAAACCGTACAACTCGTATTGGAGTTTGGATTTCCAACTTGACTAGGTATGGGACCACCTTCCGATCAATGTTCTCTAGAGATGAAACACTGGGGTTCAACAAGAACATCTTACAACCCGACCATACAGAATCGACCACTCATTTTACTTGAGTGTATCGAATATATCATCACCACGGTTGGTAGCTAGTCAACCGAATACATTACGAAGTATGTAATAGGGACAATTGATTTCTCTAGATCAAGTGACGATATACCCTAATAAGTATGACGCACACAGCCCTGCTGCCTGCCCGATTTCATCCATTTCCCGGTTAATGAGGCTTGAGGCTACGATTTCCTTTTAAAATATCACTTTATCATTCACTTTGAATGTCACATTGTCAGATTCGTCAAATCACTAATTGACGTCCACAAAAATACTCTGGGTGTTAAGCAAGAGAATATGTCTTCTCCGCCCCAGACTTGGTATGTTTGAGGAAATAAATGTACATGATTATTTGGAAATACTCTGTCAGACATTCATCCATACACATTCGTTCTGGGACAGAACGAAACCGAAGGTACCAACTCTATTACATCCATTTTGGAATCACCCTCAGGATTAGTAGCAGTTGCTCTTGCTCTTCATTGTCTTCAACTTGACTTCAATTTAATCGAACGCCTAAGTCAAATCAAAGTGGTTTTCGGGTTTTAGATTAAAACCCAACCCCTATCTCTTTGAATCGATGTACGTTAATATTATCCAAGGTCAAGTTAATTTAGAGAAATCATGGAACAACTATTTAATTTGAAATTCAGTTCATATTTAATATCATGGCCTGTCCATTGAAATTAAATTAATTATTCGAGTTGACTCCTAATTTTAGAGCAGTGGTCAGTGCAAGATGATATGAAAACATATCGATGTTTTATTATTCGAGTTGACGATTCAATATAAATTTGTTCTTTCTTTGTCTTACCAAAATTTCCAAGATTTATTATTCAAAATAGATTACGGAAATAAATAAAAATGTTTATAAAACTTAAACTCATATTTAACTTTGCTACCTGGCCAAACCCACCTAAGTTCAACAAAACTTCAAAGGCCCAGGCTCTCATTCACCATTTTATGCTAAGCTTGTATGGGTATTTTTGGTTCCAAGGACATTGCGTTAAAACAGACATATATTTATTATTATTAATTTATTTATTTTAAAATGGATAAATACTTATTTTCGTATTTTCAGGCCAAGCCCACGCAACCACCTTCCACGCAACAGCACCAGGCAAAAATTTCACATTCCTAAAGCCATGTGCACTACAAAATATACTGGTGTATCCCCCTCCCCATCAACATACTACACCAATATGCATACATTATATTACCACCGCCCAAGTCCATGACTTGGCCCACCTTTCATGCAACTGCACCCCAAGCAAGACAATGCTGCATGTCTTTTTTTTCGGATCCCTCATTGTTTCAAAAGCTCCATTACCCATCCCATGTATGTCTTCAGTCTCACCAGCAAAAGAGTAAGCTGTTGTGCTTGGCAGCCCACTACTTCATGCAACGCTCCAATTTTCTTCATGCAAAAGTTCTTGAATTTTTTATTTGTTTGCTTTGTCAGACCATGCACCATACCCACCTTTGTTTTCATAATGTGGCCTTGCCAAGACTTAAGGCAATATGGCATTCATGCATTTGCATGAACGCCACATTCGACTGGCTCTAACTGTGCATGTGTATTTTATTTATTTATTTATACCTTAACCGAGCTAATTGTTTCATGCAAATGCAACACACCCAGGAAATACATTACTCAGTTTGCCTTATCACCAAATTTCCTGCTTCATGCGTCTTAGTTGGGTATAGTATCATGCACATATAAAGGTAACTAATTTCATGCATACAGACTTTCCTATCTTGCTTATGTTCGAACTGTCAGTGCACTATTCATGCATAATTCGGTTCTCTCTCCCTCTCTCTTTTCCCTAATGTCCAACTAAACTCAGTATCACACACAAATGCAAACCCATGCTCCATGATTCTCTAGTTTCTTCACTTTAGTTTGGAGTTTTCTTTGCAACATTTTACAAGAACATCACTTTAGATGTACCAAAGAAAAGTGGTACTCATGTATCAGCGGTTTGGCCAGAAAAATCACAATCATATTGATCTGATCCCTCCTCCCTTTCATTCCTTCTCTCTTTTATTTATTTATTTATTTATTTATAAAGTGGCATGTGTTATTTGTTTATTTCAATGAACCCATCATGCAAACAACAGTAAGATGCAAGGTTTCACTTCTTCCCTTATTACTGCTCTTCCATTTTCCAGTGCATAGTCTGCACCGTGCACCTACACCGTCGCATCTCTGGCGATCTCGACTCCTTGATGGTTGCTACAAACTCCATTATCTTTCGTGACCTCATTTCCGATACCTAGAATCCATGCCTTCCATCAATTTGAAAAATGCATTTCAACCCACAGCTTACCCAAAAGATGACTCACCAAAGCTCCACGTTCATCTCAACCCTAGACCAGTATCCGCCAAATTTAGATTGAACGGAGCCGTCTCTTCCCCCTTTCAAACACACTTGGTGAGATCCCTTCATATGCACCCTAGGTGGCGAAGTTCAACGTTGTTTCAGCCCAAAAAATTTAACCTGAAACCACTTTTTTACTTTGTTATCAAAATATATTGCATTGAAATTTTATTTTATATTTTTTTTCTATGTTCTAAGGTATCTCATACACGTCTAAAACAAACGTCGAGTTTACCCATCGACGAGGTTACTGGAAATTGATCAAAGACTCTTTTTCCAATTATCTCAAAAATCTCCTAGCCAAAATTATTGAAAATCATAATTTTGTTATCAAAATCATGGTTATATGATGCAATCCCATCTACATACCTGAAATATAGAAAAATGAGATTTTTTTAAAGTTTTTTCTTGCCTCATTGTAGTAATTCATCAATCGCTAGTGATATATGTTATTATGTGAATTCAAACAACTTTCATGTTGCACCCCACTCCTATAATCAACTAGAAACCATGCTATTGATTTTTTTGAAGTTCTAGAGATAAGTATGTTCTTACTGTTAAACATACAGAGCCTTCAAATAGTTTTCAGGAATTTAAACAAACATGCATAACATATATACCCAATCAATAGCTACTACCTGTGAATATAGACTTGGATTAAATATGCATACAGTTCTAAAGTAGATTTTTAAGAGAGAAAGGTTACAAAGTATTTACTTTTAAGTTCAAATCTTTTTTTCTTAAATTGTTTTAACAATCTTGTTATATTATAATTATTTGCAGAAGTTAAACTTTTAAACACTTCACTATTTGAATCAAATAATATAGGTCCATATCATCAGAAATGAATTTGAATGCGCTAGAAATTTATATAAAAGAGTTTCATGATGTTTACTCACAGTGTTTTTCCTCTGCCTATTTTCTCCAGGTTTTTAATTTGTTAAAATTTTCTACAGACCTTTTCTCTAAGATACTATATATAGGCTATTTCATATACATTTGATGCTTGGCTAGCACGTAAAGGAAAAACAAATTTTAAATGTGATTAGAATGGAAAATTTTGGTTCGTACAGGTTATTAATTGCTTAAGATCTTCTACTGTTTTAGATTTTCCTTGCTAGTCCAATAGTTTGTATTATTACCGAATATGTATTAATTATCTAGTCTGTTTGCACATGTATTCAATATTATTTTATACAATCCATTCTTGCAGCTACCTTATTCACTGCCTACTTAAAATACCTAGTTGTGCTTGTCTATTTATACATGTGGTTTCATTTGCTTCTCCCCGGAAATTAGAGCTAAACATGATTGGTTAATTGTCTCTAATTTATTTAATGTTTTGCAAGCCTCCAAACTTCTTATTGGAGAGATTATTGCTTTCAACGTTAAATGTTGTCAAAATATTCTGCAGGCATTTCTATCAAGTTTCAGATTATTATACTTAGGTTAAAGTGTTTCAACGATCATTCAAGTATTTTAATTTGATTTGTCTTTAGTCAAACTGGGAAAATGATTATAAGAGATCTTATTTCCAAATAGTACTCTGTTTTATGCTAAATCTGGGCTCTGTTTTGTCTCTTTCATCTTAATGATATCCAGGCTGCTAATAGCTTGTAATATGCTAAGGTCTAGGTTCATTAAAATGGTTATCTTGTCACACTTAATATTTTTGGTTTTATAAGAGATATAAAACCATGCCGAATTTCATATTTACATAATCTATCTCTGGACATGTATCTATTTTTTTAAATTTTATATTTTTTTGTATGGCAAGCGGGGCTGAGTGGACCCCTACCACGTTTATTGAAACAGACAAAACAAACAATACAAATAGAACCTAGCACATATGCCAAGTACTAAAACAACAACAGTACGAAAACAAACACACAAAAAGCAAAAACTTACAACAACAAAATGAACCAAGAACCAAAAAAGCACTATCGAACTGGTAAATAGATGTGTTCAAATCCCTGCGCAAGTGAAGCTTCAAAACAGTCCATAGATATTCCGCACTTTTCCTCTTTGACTCAAAGGCTCTTAAGTTTCTCTCTTCCCATAACATTCCCGCAAGTTTTTTGATGTGGAGAATGAAGAGAACATGCTCTTGCTTTCTCCATCTTGTTGTCATGCGAATGAAATTCCATTGCTCGTCCGATAGCAGAGAGATGACATTAATTCCAAAGAGCAGAAGGAGTTTTTTCCATAGCATAAAAGAGTAACGACATTCAAAAAATAGATGAGCAGTTGTTTCCTCGCTACTATCACAAAACATGAACACGTTGTTGACACTCATCCCCATCCGACTTAGCTTTTTTTTCGTTAGCAACGCATCGTGGAAAACTTTCCATAACATGAAATTTTCTCTTGGCACCGCATTCTTGCTCCAGATTAGCTTTTGTCAGAGGCAACTTGGCGTCGTATTAAAATCAATCAGAAGTAAATACACAATTTTAATGTTGTGAGCAACACCGTTCCAACCAATATTGAATGCAGTAGAGTACGACACACATGGAAGATACTTACTGCACACGTTTCTAGTATTTGTATTTAAGAAGTATAGCAATGTTATCTTCCCATTCACAATAAAGTTGGAAATAGGTGCATGACGATTAATTCCAGATTGAATTAGTGCATTGTAGCCAACCTCCTTCGACAGAATAACACCTTTTTCCATCCAAGGATCATCCCAGAACGAGACACGACAGCTGTTGGAAATATTGTACTATATAAACGGCAAAAACCTTGCGTGTGAAGCCAACAAGCATCTCCACGCCCAGTTGGAAGAAAGAGGAGCATCCATGATCCAGAATTTATGATTTCTAACATTGAATTTCCAGTTCCACTTGACCCATAAGCTCTCCTTACATTCAATAAAGTTATTAAAGTGGGCACTTAGGAAGGAGCATTTTTTGAAATGCACACGGAATGGAATTCCTACCATGGATAGTTCCAGTCCAAAGGAAACAGAGCAGAGTTGATGTAATCATACTCAAAAGTTTTTTCGGAAGAACAAAGGCCTGTGCCCAGTACACAGCCAATGAAAATCCAATACTTTGTACAAGAATGAGTCGGCCAGCTTGCGATAGGAATTTATTAGCCCAGCTGTTCAGCGAATCAGTAATTTTATTGTAGAGCTGCATACAGTTCGCTTTCATAAATTCTTGAAGTGCACAAAGGCAAACCTAGGTAAGTTGAACCCTTCAAGAGAGGTTTCATTTGCAGAAGAGAATACAACCTGTTAGCAAGGTTGTCATCTATTAAATCGAACATAACTTGAGATTTTTGAACATTTAGTTTAAGACCAGTCATGTTGTGGAAGCTCGCTAGCGTGAGAAGGATGGCATTCAGTGAGTTGTCATCTGGTTTACTGAAAACCATAATGTCATCAGCAAATAAAAGAGTTGATATAGCATTGTGTTTGCATTTAGGATGATAGTGGATAACTCCATGATTAAATTTTCCTTAAACATCGAAGTCAGAACTTCCATAGCTATAATAACAATGTAAGGGGAGATAGGATCGCCTTGTCGAATACCTTGTTTACTTTTGAAGTACCCAGAGTTTTTACCATTGTACACAAGAGAGAAAGAAGGCGTTGAAATGCATGTGTACAACCAAGCAACAAACACTTTCGGAAATTTCATTCTAGCAAGAATGCGCACAATGGAAGTCCAGTGAAGACTGTCAAAAACTTTACTCAGGTCCAGTTTTACCATAGACGAAGAAGTGGCGTTAGCACAAGATTACCCTTTAATTAACTCATGGGTTAACAAAACATTTTCTAGAATATTTCTTTAAGGGAGGAAAGCAGACTGATTTGGAGAAATGATGGAAGGGAGGACAGTCAGGAGCCCATACGATAAAATTTTTGAAATGCATTTGTAAGTAACATTGCAGCAGGAAATAGGACGAAATAATGACACGGACGATGGATGATTGATTTTAGGAATCAACACAAGATTTGCAACATTAACTTCGGAAAGTAACTTAAATTTAGCGAAGAAGTTGTGGATGGCTTTGATAAAATCCAAACGAATGATTTCCCACGAGGCAATAAAAAATTCACATTAAAACCATCTGGTCCGCCGCTAGATTTTCTATTCATGGATAACATAGTATCCTTAATCTCAATGTCAGTGACTCTCGCAGTAAGTTGATCCGACTGAGCGAAAGTCAAGAAAGGCAAACAAACTTTATCAATGAGATCTAAGTTTGGAGAAAATTACTATAATTTCCACGAAGGTTTGAGAAATGCTTCAATAAAGCCGCATCAACAGTGGAATCATAGAATATACCTGATTCATCAGTAATGTTATATATTTTCCCCTTATTTTGCTTCACTTTGACAGCAGCATGGAAGAACTGAGTACTTCTGTCACCTTCATATTTCCATTTTAGATTAGATAGCTGCTTTTTCATACTTGCCTCAAATTCAAGCACATCGTTCAGTTAACGAAACAATCTATTTTCCTCTAGAGAAAACGCAGCATCGTCCGGGTTGGCAAGCATATTATTTTGTGCCTAGTTCAATAAGATTTTTAGCTGATTAGACATTTTAGATCCATTACCACGGGTAGCTGTACCGGAGACGAGCAGGAGGCTTCCACGTATGATATATAGAGATATTCTCCCTGTGTCGCTGCTGGTCACTACTTTGGGCATTAGTAGTGCACCCTTCCTTTCTTTTGCTTTAGAGACAGTTTAAAGTTGTAATATGATGATGTGGAACATAAGCTGTATTTGGATTTTCCGCTGCCATGATGTTTAGTTTCAGCTTATGTACTGTCTCACCTGTTTTATGTCAAGTATGTTATTATTATATTTTATTCCCTACGCTGTGATACATTCTACAGGTTCTTGATTAGTTCATTCTCTTCTTTCCTTTCTTTGGCGACCGTTCCGGGCTAGTCGGGCATGTGTACAGCGCACTTTTGGAGTAAATGCCAACTGGTGAGGGGCGGGCCGTCATCCATTACCAAATTCTGCACTTGCCCACAGACGCAGAACAGTTTTTGTTTCTTTTAATTTCCTGCACAAAACAAACATTGAACTACCAGAGAAATGAGGAGACCAAGAAGTGATAAGTTTAGAAGAAAACTCAGGATCATGGATCCAAGAGTTAAAAAATTTATACTACGATGCTCTCTACGCAACGGCTATCCAAAGGAGAGGATTATGGGAGGTCAGAAAGTATAGAATTTGGAAGGTAGGCATGAATGAGAGGCCAAGAAGATAAGGCTTTGAAGTTGCAGAAGGCATAGTCAATATTGGTAAACGTACGTACGCCACTTTTACTATGATTATTCCACGAATATCGAGCACCAGAGATATCAACAGAGATGAGATCTGAATCCACTACTGCAGTATTAAGGGGTTCAATATCTTTCAAGGTTAGAGGGATACCCTATGCTTGTCATCTAAGCTTTGACAACAATTGAAGTCTCCTAAAGCAATCCGAGGATGTGAGTCTTGGCGGAAAGCAGGAAGAACATGAAGAAGCAACTGTCTAGCATTACATCCATTCTCAGCGTAGATGACGGTTAAGTAGAACGTTGTGTTATTAGAAAGAGTGGTTACATGGAAGTGCATTAGCTGACGATTTGCCAATTCCAGGCGAAGGGAGAAAAAGGTAGGATTATGTATGACAAGGACGTACTCCGCTTGATCTAGATTATGAGATAGAGTCCAGGAAGGATTTAAGTAGTTGGTAGAGGAGATAGTAAGAGGTAGGTTTAGCTTAGTTTCTAGGATGGCACATAACTTGATTCACAAAGATTTATTATGTTATGAACTTGGTCAAGTTTAAGGGAATTATGAGCTCCTCGGATATTCCATGCAGCAATATTCTTACTCATTGATTAAACTCTTTGAGAGAGAATCGACTAATGTCATGCTTCTCATACGAGGAGATTGAAGAGTAGAGACAATCGATTTCAGAGGAATCTTAATGCTCAGTGAGTTTGAAGAAAGAGATGGGATAGAAGCTAATGGTGGAGGAGGCCAGCCAGGAATATTGCCAACAAAGGCATACAGTGGTTTTGGAGGCACATTAATCAAGATAGAGGTGGGTGGGATGGTGATATTCAATGGGACATTTTTGTCAGGAGGCCGATTGCAAGCACTATCAAGACAAGGAGAATTAATGGAATCAATAGGAGGGACATGGAGCACCTGGTTGGGCATGGAATCAAGGCTGCTGCACGAGGCAAGATGGGAAATGGGAATATGCAATGAAGCATTGTTCGAGGAGGTAGCATAGGAAGTGCATAATTTGATAATGTCATTTTCTAGGGAATCAGCGAAAATAAATTCATGGGATGGAGAAATAGAATTGAGGCATTGATTGGAGTTCAAGGTGGGGGGATTATTAATGTGGTAGGTGGAATAAATGTTGGTAAGAAAGGTGAAGTGGTGTCATGCACATGCAAAAGAGTGTGCATGTCATATCGGTATTCCGATAGGTCTACTTCAGGTATAACAATTTTTTTTTCTTCTAACTCATTGTTCTGACTTCCATTTATTTCTCCTGCTTCGTTTTCATCACAAATCCTTTCATTTTCATTTACATCCCTTAGCACGTCAAAACTATTCTTGGTAGCAAGACCCGATGTACTCACAACCACGTTTTCATTCACAGTAGCCCTCAATGGTATAACCATGTTGTTACCAGTCCGACCATTCAAATTTTCAGTGGAATTGTTGATATAAGTTGGTGCAACTACATTAGCATTCTCTACTGAACCAATGTTCATAGTTTCTTTAACTTGTCCTCTGGAGTTATTTCTCCCTACCATTGTCCAGACTTGCGATTTTTTCTGCAAGGGAGCAACATACCTAATAACATTATTTGACCTATAGACCGGCTCGCTCCTTTCAATTACATGCACTTCCACTCTATTTACCTGCTGCTGATTTTCCTCGGTTATCTTTTCCATTGGAGATGTACCACATTTCGCCTTTGCGTGCCCAAAGCAGTTGCATAGACAACAGATTTCTGGTAACCAAGGATATTGAACACATACGTACTGAATGCTACCATCCGACAATTCTACCGAAAAGTCCTCTGGCAACTCGGATGTCGTAGCTTTCTCCACCAGACACTTTGCATAGTCAAGTATTTGCATTTTTTCAGTTAATTCGTCCATACAAAGGAATTTTCCGGTTTTAGAAGCTAGCCAACTTACACCTGGAAGGGACCATGAATACATAGGAATGTTATATATTTTTATCCAAACTGGTACTGCCTTGATCATGCTGATACTATTTCCAATAGACGGATCCCAACCCTTTAGAATAAACAACTTGTTCCTCATAACTATTGGATCTGAAGCAAGAATTTTCCTTCTGTCCTCATCAGAAGATAGATTGAAAAGGAACAAGATGCCATTCATGAAAACATTCACCCTACCTTTGAGTCTCCATCGATTTTAGAGGGTGTTAATGACAGTCGTGTACGAAAGAGGCTGATCAAGAAAAAACCCGGTAATGGTCTGATTCCAGTTATCATCCCCAGCTTTGAATATTGCATCAGGAGGCACCATCGCACCATTGTTGAAGATGAGAGGAATCTTGGGTGGGTTGTAGGAACCAGCATTTCGAGGCTTGTTGGCGAAGAGGGAGTTGAACATGGGTTTTGATCCTAAGACGGAGGGCAAAGGCTGGGTAGGTTGATTGAGAGGGGGGGTCTGGTACAGGGGGGACAGGCGAAGGATTAAGGACGGCGGTATGAAGGGTAGATTGTGAAGAGACAGAAGAAGGTTCGGCGATGTGAGTGGGGATGGCTGATGTATGGTTTTGGCAGGAAGAGGGCGCCATTGGGAAGAGAGATGACTTTCTATTTTTGACTAAGTATATGAACATGTCTCTATTATACATACTACCTGCTTGCCTTGTTTTATGAGACCATGTGTTTTGATTATTGAGATTTCATATTTTATTTTTAATTGGTAAGGATTATTCTTAATTTGACAAATGCCTATGATATATGAAATTGCAGAGGAAGTTGTTTTAAGAAGATTTAACTTCTTATTAATTTTGTTATAAAAAGGTAAATAATAAGTAAGATTTTAAATTTGAACTTTGAAATATTAGTCACTTAAAATATACTTATGTCTAACTTATGAAGTTGTTGCTTAAAATAGAAATTCTAATTATTTAGATTTATAATATATCGTCTACGAAACTAACCAAGAACTGGATCGTTACAGTTTAAATGGTTTGTTACCAAACAAATTCTCATATTGTTTATGATTCAAAAATCCTTTGAAATTACCAGAGTTTAATTTTTCAGAATGATCTTTTCCTAAACAGTTCGAAGATTTTTTTTAAAACCATTTGGACTCAGTTTTTCAAAGTTATTAAATCCCAGTTTTTCACTTCGATTACAACCTAAGTCATCTGAGAAGTTTTACAAATCATTTGAATTTTGGTTTTGATTTTTTTTGTTACATTTTCCAAACCCAAGACCATTTCTGTTTCCAATAGAAATTTGGTTTTATAACAACATATTCAATGATTTTACGCCATTAGAAAATTTATCCAAAGTGGATTCTAATCGTTGAATCATGGATTTAAGATCACTATTCTCTTCCATTAAATTCGAACAATGATTAATATTGATCTTTCTTCTCTCAGCATCATTTTTTTAAAACCAAGTTTTCGTTTTCAGGCAATGTGATTTTCGTTTTGGATTCAAAAATCTCATATTCAAATTGAATTTGTTTTTCAAATTTTTGTTTTTCAATACTCTTGAATTTTTCAATCTCATTTTCAAGTTCAATCAAAATAGATTCAGTTTTCAGCAAGTTTTGATTTTCAATAAAATCATGTTTTGAATTTTCAGTCATCTTAAAATTTTCAAATTCCTTTTGCAAAAAATTGTTTGTGCTTTTTAGCACAATCTTGTTTTCTTTTAAAAATCAGAATTTCCTTTTCAAGATTTTGAATATTTTTATTAAGATGAACGAGATTAATTTTCAATTTCAAACAATTTTTGCAATCCGAATTCGAAGAGTTTTTATAATACTCAAGTTGTGATTCAAAATCATTAATTTTACTGGTCAACTCAAGGTTTTTAGATTTCAAAGTTTTTTAGTTGGAGTTTATCAACAGATTAAGTTAAATCGGCACACATATAAACTAAATCTTCATAAGAGAAATTTTCTGTCTCGTCGTCTGTTGAGTCTCCATCGTTTGATCCATCTGAAAATTTATCTGTAAGACTCGTTAAGTATAGATCTGAATTTGAGTTGATATTCTAAGATTTTAAGCAGTTGTCGCCTTTTCCATACAACTCATCGATAGTTTTCCAGATATCCTGCACATTTAAACAATGAGAAATAAATTTTAATTGATCATTACCAAGATAGGAATAAATAATATGCATAGCATGAGCATTGAAAACCTTTTTCCTCTTATCTAGCATATCTCCTAAATTTCAATAATATTCAAAATTAACAGATTTTGCATAGAATTCGATTTTTAATTTCCAAATTAAAAAAACTATCCCATTGAAAATAATTGGAATATCACTGGACTAACTCTTGCTATACTGACAACTAGGGAACACCATTACCCTAGAGTTAATAAAATACCGACTCTGATACCACTTGTTAGATCTAGATTAACCCGAGAAGGGGGATGAATGGGGTTTATGGAATAAATTCGAGATATTAAAAATATCACAGAACAGATTGCAGTAGATAAAATAAATGCAGAAAATAAATAACATAGTTTTTTCCTAGCTCCGGAAAACCCTACCTACTTCAACATTCCCCAAGATTTTTACTAGGTATTAAAAAAATCCTGCTTACAAAACCCTGTAAACTCTCAAACCCTGCTCCTGTTCAAATCTTACGCTCAAAATCCCAGACTGATCTTTTTCCCCAAGATAAGATTTTCCCCTAGCTACAAACGCGTAGCCAGTAAACCCTAGTTTTAGTGACAAACTAGTAAACACCTAGTTCTAGAGACAAACTAGAAAACACCTAGTTATTACAGACACAAGAAAACTAATACAACGATTTTTCGAAAGGTATAAGCAAAATAAAATAAACAATAAAATCCCTTTTACAACAAAATATGACCGACCCCCTTTTATTTCCTTTGTGAAACCTTTGTCTTCAAAATGTAGGCCGATGGAAAATCAAATTAGGGTTTCTTCTTTGCCCCAAATTAGATCGCGACGAGTGAAATTGATGACTTTAATGTTTGATTCTTCTTGCTCACGATTTAGGGTTATTCTGGCGATCAAGAAACAAGTATGTTCTCTGATTTTTATTTCTCTAAGCTCTCGAAATTGTGGTTGTTGATTTTCAATTATATGCCAATGATGATTTGGTTAATATAGGGCTTAGAAAACCCTTAACTACTCTGATCTCACGTGTGACTTGCTTTGATTGCTTGCATGATTTTGCTGCATGAATTTCTTGCTTGAATTGTTGCTGTGAATTGATTGAATCGTATTTGTGGCCCCTTGAAAAAACACTTTGCGTGATTGATGGATTACTTCATTTGGATTGACATATTTTGAGTCCCTTTTGTTTCGGTGATTGGTTTGTGAATTACTAGAATAACTTTGAAAACAAATAATTGTTTCATGCCCAAACTTACTATGTGATTTCTAGACAAAAACATTGATTTATTTCCGAGTTTGAAACATTGATTCCAAAAAAATATGAAAAGTTTTCTTCCCAAAAAACAGGCTGTGATTTTTAGGAAAATCTAAAAATCTAATATTCAAGTAGAAATGAAAACTTTCCAAATAAAATGTTTTGCCAAAAAAAAACTGTGATTTTTGGCCCATAAATTAAACTGGTCTGTTTGTGCCGAGTTGAAAAAAAATGATTTCACAAAAACACTTCTTGCCTAAAATCTTGTCTTTGAACCGGATGATAAAATCTTTCCTGAAATGAGTGATTTGAATTACAAGATCCAGTTGCCAATTTTTACTTAAGTCGAATCTGGAAAAAATGTTGAATACTCTTGCCAAGTGTCATTCTTGCTCATTTCTGGAGTGATTTAAATTGTGAAAATAAAAAACCTTTCTTGCCTTGAATGTTGAAATGAATATTTCCCAAGATAAATATTGTTTATAACTGGGAACCATTCGAAAACTGCTTTGTTCAATAATGCATCATGTTGACTTGATCATTTTTGCTTGGATACTTGGCTTGTTCACTATGTGCAAATGTTCATGCTCGACCCAGTTTTGCCTTTTGTTTTTGCTATGTAGATACAGAGCAAACTTTGATGTTCTTTTTTGTTTAATGCCATGTGTAATGCTGCCTTGAACCATTTGGTCTTTCGTTTGCAACTATTCCTGAAATGTATACCTTGTACACTTGCTGTCCACATTGGCTTTGAGGTTGAATATTAGTTTTGATGCATGTTGAAGTCTTTTCACTTTTGTACACAATTTTGTTTTGCTGAGTAAACATGAACTTGGCTCTGGTCATTCATGGATTAGCACTTAACCTTGCACCATTGCTATGTACACACTTATGTACATGTTGCTGCCATGATGCATGAGATTTTTCACTTGTCTAGATGCATCCTGATTTGTTGTGTACACTTATGCTGCTTAGTATGTTTGAGATCATTTTGTTGCACCATTCCTTGTCTATACATGTGCACTGAGTTTTGCTGCCGTACAGTGTGCACGTTGACTTGTCATTGTTGTACACTCGGATATTTTAATTTTACCAAACCGTCGTTCCTATTGTGTAGATACTTACATATATATACACACACACACACATATGTGTATATATATGTGTGTTTGTGTCTGCATATGTACTGGATTTCTTGGTTCAGTCCATTCATGATGTTTGACCGAATTGTCTCAGCATAGAAATATGTGTATATACATACAATATATGTGTATACTTGTATAGTGCACAAAATATATAAATGTGAGCACTAGAAATACCGTCTATCTTGTGGTATTTATAGTGTATCACTGTGAATATAACAAGTTGTCTAGACACATATGGATGTCCATATAAATCAGATCAAGACACGAAAAATGATTAGAAACATTCCAAAATTCTAAGGCAAATTTTATTTTAAAATAAAAATTTTATGTGCTAGAATTTAATATATATTTGTTCTTGTTTACTGTGTGTGTTCCTATGACCGGTAAGCAGAAGATTGGACTGGCAGTGAAGACAAGTGACAGTGTCAGCGTATGAACAAATGAATATATAACAGAGACTGAAGTGTATGTGTATACAACTATGTAAATGAAAGGTAACATGAGTGTCTGAGTGAACTGAGGAACAATGTAACAAATGAAATTGAAAATTGAATGTACTGTATTACAATGAGTTGTTAGTGGAGTTATAAATCTGTACTGTTGAAATAAAATATTATATGTAAATAAAAAACTCTTTGAATATTTAAATTGTTGTGCAGTAGAATTCTATTTAAATATAAATATTTATTTCTGCCTGTGATGTAATATAACAGTACAACTATAAACTTATTTATAATAATAAATATATGTTTGTTATCATCAAAAAATCATAGAATTGTTAGATACAACAAGGGATGATCTAGGGGCAGATTGTATGCGGCCTTAAGGAACCACCTTCTAAGGGAAGTATTAAGTGGATGGGGTTCACCCGTGGGGACATCTATATAACAACAAGAGGGTCCATCGGTGAAGCGATCCGAAATACCCCGATCTTCAAAGAGACAGAAAAGGCCAGATTGAATTGAGAACACGACAAATTAGGACATAAACAGAAGAACATTTCATTGCTATTACAACAATTACATCAGAGTACAAGAATATAACAGAGTATGAATAAATAATATACATCAGAAAAATATCAGAGTTTTAAATTATAATGCAGCGGTAAAATAATACATAACACAACTGAAACAAATACATGGATATAGAGCTTTCCGAATATAGCTCCAGCTATAAACCAGGATCCTGAAAAAGAAATATCTGCAAATCCCAACTACTAGCTACCCGTGTGGAAAATATGGGCACCCAGAGTTTAGGTTAAAACAATAAACTCCAGGTTAGTCTTGTGACTAGTGTAAGAACAAAAAATGGTTATTAAATTGATTTTACAGTTAAGTAAATAAAGGGATCATGCCGTATAACACGGAACGAGTTTCCTTCCAAGAATTCCAGTGCATAAAACAAACAGCGCAATGCTAATTAAAGAAAATGAGGCTATTATAAGACTCAGGTCCCATCACATAATGCATCGCAAGCCGTAGGATAGTGTTTTACCTTATAATAGCCAAATAATGCTTGATACGCGAAATTTAATCTTTTATTATTACTATAAGTGAAGAAATCAACTTCAAACATAAATGTATCAATCATAGACAGGATGGGTACCATATATCATGTCGCCATACTAGTTTTACAACTAAAACCGAAATGTCGTATTGGAAATTGGATTCCATCTGTGAACCAAGGCAAGGGATCGTCCTTACCGAATTCGAGATGCTCTAGCCTGTGTCTCAGGATTTAGCCGCAACTGCACCTATGAGCTCCAGGGCCGGTCCTCTCTTATGTTTGAGGATTGGTTATTCCTGAACAATGCGTTTCTCTACCCTACGGGGCATAAGTCTGGTCAGTATGTCGACCATATCCATCCATTGGCCCCGTAGTGACCGATATATTCTAAGTACCTCGCTTTCCAAAATCCACATAAGTAAAAATGTCTGAGCTCCATACCATGACACCACTTCTAGCTAGAAGGAAACACATGTCCTCCCTGGGGTCCTTCTCCTATTTCTGGTTCACACCGGGGCGTGAGGCCCGCGAATTAACGTTATACACAAAGTTATGCTATTTAAAGCCGTGCTTTGATCATCAACCACAAGACCCTGCTTTTCAACAAAAGCCTTGATCCATGCCACTCTGCATGCCACACAGTCAATCCATACCGTACCACTGATTTATGCTAATATATAACCTCTAAATTCATACATCTCAGAGAAGGGTGTTAAGCAAGAGAATAAATTATTTGCCACTAAACAGATATATATTTAGCAGAGATCAATGAATAAAGTATAAAGGAATACAATGTCAGACACATTATCCATTTACAAGTTCGTTCTGGTCTGAACAAAACCAGAGGCACCTTATTCCTCGTCCCATATGTCCAATACAGGAGAGAGGTCCTCGCATATCCATCGATCTCCAAGTACGTCTGGACGATCACCACTTATTACCTTGTCCAGGGTGTACAGCCCAATAAAGATATCGGTTATCACCCAAACGATGTGAAGACCTCCGGTCTTCAACTACCGTCGGCTTATCGTCGAATCAGTTATTCATAATGGGTATAAACCCAGTCTTTCCGAATAACCCACGTATATTATAATCAAGTGATTAAACACAACATACTCCTCATTCAAATCCATAATATTCTTTTATTCAAATATTATTTTCACAATCTTAAACCAAATTAAGGTTTTCCAAACTAGTCCGGATTAGCGAACCTTATCGAAGTAATCATTTATTTTATTTCCCAATCCCAACCTATTCATCCCATGGAGCAAAACTGGTAGTGCTCCATATCTAACACCACGGTGTTATCGGTAAAATTAATTACCATTTCTCGTTCAAATCTAATTAAAGATTCAACTATCGTCTGGAGTAAAACTGGTGATACTCCATTCTCGATGATTTCATGATTTTGATAAACTTAATTACCATATTCCCATTTCAATCTAATCAAAGGTTCATTAAAACTATAATTCAGTTTTAATCTCAAAAACCATTTCTTAATGATAATTCAACTTTAGGAAAATAAATCCTCTCTTTAACTGGGTTAAAGAAAAAATGCCATTTAAAGCACAGTTCACGATGAACCCAAAATCACATTCCACTAATTATGGGATCTTCACGGAAAACAGATCAATATATATAATCGATATAAACTTTCATATCCAACTAATAATATAAATGGAATAACGGCAAAGCCTTCTAAATTCCATATATAGTAACGGTCTTCCTCCATAGAAGCTCACTTCAATTATTACCAAATCGAATTCCATTCCATTCCAAATCACATTTCACTGTTAATCGGGTTAAAGAACGAATGTCGTTAAAAACATAGTTCACAATAAACCCAGTTCGCATTTTATTCTACTCCAATTACTAAATATAACTGGAAACTCTAATAATCTTAATTAAAAGATTTATTCTTTTCACACGGGGTTTAGAACAGTGCTACTGAAGACACCATTCACGACAAACCCAACATCCAATTATTTTATTCAATTCCAATTAAATATTAATTAATTGGAAATCTTCACTAAATCTTAATTAAAAGATTTATTCTTTTCTCAACTGGATTTAAGAATAGTGTTATTTAAGACACCATTCACGACAAACCCAAAATCCAATTTAATATTAAATACAAGGCTCTGAATAGAAATTTTATCGTCTTATATTCAATATCAAATTCTGAAACTAACAGATATCGTATTGGGAATAACGATATCTGTATCTTCCAAATTCTCATAACAATATCCATATAACCACGGAATCCAATATCGAAATATTCCGCAGATTATTTCTATTCCAACCCATTCCAATTTATTCATTGGAAAATTCTGGTTATTTTTAAAACCATTTATAAATCCAATTAATTTATTTAAAAATTATTGGATTTCGAATCTAGTTAATAACTAGTTCATTTTGATAAAAATATATTTTTGTCTTCACAAACGTGGAATTTTTATCCAAATTATTTCCAATTCATTTATTATGACTTTGCACAAATTATTAATTTTTTTAATAATTTTATCAAGGCGGTACAGTCGGTTTCCAATAACGGCCACCGAACTGCATCCATAGCGACCTTTCCAAATTGGATTTGGATATAATTCCAAATCCAACTGTTTGATTTCAAATCTCTTATATTCATTGGAAATCTATTTTCTATACGAACCCAACGGTTCCAGTTTTAGAAGAATCCGATGGTCGGATCTCCCATAAAGTCAATTCGAAGTCAATGGTCGAAATTCGCGAACGGTCGCTGCACGGCGCGTTCTATTCAGGCCATTAAATATATATATTATATATATTTCATCGATTTCCATTCAAAACGTATTTTATAAATTGTTTTAAATTTGCTTTAAAAACGATTCCAACTTCATTTTCAATTTTAAATGAAAATTAAATATTCTATATCATTATAATATAGAAATGATAATATTTTTAAAATATCAGATTTTGAAATCATTTCCTTTTAGATATTCATTATAAGAATGAATAAAATTGATATAAATATCGTTCGCGTCAAAATAGCGCATATCTAATCAATACGGCTTCACACATTTTAATATTTTCGTGTCCATCCAAAATCGGACATCAAAATCGCATTTTTATCCTTTACTGAACATTATTTTAAAACATAGTAATTTTAAAATATTCTTTATTTCTGAATTGGAATCAGACACAGTCAATTACCATATAATGTTATTTATATGGTTTTCGTACAACACATGTACATAACAATAATGATACACAATCAACCATCATCCAGAGTGCAATTTAAAACTGTATAAGCGTTAAAAATAAATAATTAACACTCATCATAGCCTGTCAACCCACCAGTTGACGTACCACTAATTATTGGGATTAGTGTATGTCAAATATCATCCCTATACCTATGTGGGATTTTCAAACAACAAATACTGAATATTATTTGCGCAGTTAGGCGATATGTAAAATTTATTGTTCCAATCAATATCAGTTAAATGGGTGTACATAAACAAATCGTCCGATTTATAAATGAATATTTATTTTCTTTTCCAGAGAATTTTATGACGTTCATTTATATGTTAAAAACTATATTTTTAACGATAATATATTGATTCAACACATGAATATTTTATATAATTCATTTCAATAGGAATGATATTTTTATTGTTCAAACAATTTATTCAACACATGAATATTTTATATAATTCATTTCACACCACAACACAATACAGTCCAAACAAGCAATCGTGGTTTGTACAATAAATGGTGTCGGGTGCTACTAAGCACCGTCTGCATCCTAGTATATATTTAACTATAAACTAAATTCAGTGAGAAAGATTTCTCACAATCGGTTTCCACTCCGTTAGTCTTAGATACCGTTTGATTTTCTAACTGGGCAGTTAAAGTTCGCGTCTGCGTTAGACGCGTCGGACGAGTCTGACGCGTCAACAGTGGGACCCACGTATTTGCCCCTTCAAGTTGACCGGCTCAAATGTTAGCTTTCGCGTCTGACGTTTCGGACGCGTCCGACGCGGCAGATATTTTTTTGCCCTTCTTTTTTCCCTCTCCCTATATATATTCCACCCATTTCGATACTACATCACCATATCCACTCTTCATTTTCCTCCTATTCTTTAACAAATTATGGCAGCTAGTGATGAATTTGATTGTGAAGATTTGGAAGATTTGCAAGATTTGTTAGATGTTCAAGAACTTATGGCTAATCAAACACGAGAAAGGAGCAGAATACATAATTCTGTAAGTTCCGGTCTTGCTTGGGTTCATGAAATACTATCAGGACACGCAGATCGTTGTCATAGCAATTTTTGAATGAAGCGACTATGTTTCAGATCCTTATGTGAACGGTTAGCAAATTACGGATTGAAAGGCTCGATGCACATAACAATCAAAGAAATGGTGGATGTATTCCTATATATTGTTGCATTGGTCCTCCTTACAAGGTAGGTTGCTGAGCGGTTTCAACGATCAAATGGTACAATTATTGTCATTTTTCATAAAGTTTTGGATTCAGTTCTCTTATTGGTAGTCGATATTATTAGACCGGCCGATACCCAATTTAACCGAATCCCAGAACAAATTCGTTCTTCAAACCGATATTATCCTTTCTTTAAAAATTGTATTGGGGTTATTGATGGGACACATGTGATGGCTCACGTGGGTCAAGAAGACATGCAACGTTTTGTAGGGTGGAAAGGATCTGCTACACAAAATATTATGGTTGTTTGTGCATTTGATTTAACTTTTATGTTTGTAAGAGCGGGATGGGAAGGAACTTTGCACGACGCTAAAGTATTTCGGGAAGCTATAAATAACCCAGATCTTAATTTCCCACATCCTCCTGCCCGACAGTATTATTTAGTGGATTCAGGATATCCACTATTGGAAGGATATATAACTCCTTACTGATCCATGATACATCATATACCAGACTTTAATGACACACAGAATTAACCGAAGTCAGAAAATGAAATTTTCAACTACTATAACTCTAGTTTGCGTATGACAATTGAAAGAACATTTGGTATTTGGAAGAAAAAATTTGCCATCTTACGTAACATGCAAACGTATCCATACCATGTTCAAGTACAAATTATTACTCCTACAATGGTTGTTCACAACTACATCAGAAAATACAACGCTGGAGATCCAGATTTTATGCCATATGATGACGACCCTGATTTAGTGCCACACGAATATCTCGAAGAATGTTACAGTATATCAAATCCTGGAAACAGAGATCGAGAACCTGTTCAAAGAACTAGAACAACATCCACCATGGCGGTTGTACGAGACAATATACAAAACGAACTAGTTGCCACGGGAATGCATTAAAAAATATCATTGTATTCTGTATTTTATATTAGCATTTTAAATTCTGCAATTTGTATTCTGCAATTATGTAATTTTAGTTATGTAATTTTAATTCTACAATTTGTATTCTGCAATCTACTATTTTGTTCAGCAATAAACACACACAATCACAAATAATTAAAAATAATATACACACAAACAATAAAATAATACCTCTACCCCTTCCAAAATGCCCCTTTCGTAAAAAACACATTCCCCGTTCGCAACAATTCCCTTTCAAATACCCCTTTCAAATTCCCCTTCCAAATAACCCTTCCTGTTCAAAATCAAACGGACCCTTAATTTCTGAATTTCTGAACTGTTCGCATTTGAATGTGTCTGAAATCCTAACGTGCTCCAAATTGGACTCGGTCAGGCTTCTTGTGAAGCTCTCGTCCCCACGATCGCAATGGATCCAGTTTCGCGCGATTTTGACCTCGTATGTAAAAGATACGGCATTTAATTCATCACGTAGTTAAATAAATAATTAGTTGGATAATTAATTTATAATTACCCTTTTATAACGCTTAAAAAACGTTGCCTCCCTCCTTAATTACCCTAATAATGTTTCCTCCTTCGTTACTCTCTGGACCCGTATAAACCCAAACATCGACTTCTAAAATCGCCAGCGCACCCCCTATCGTCACGTCGGACGATGATCAGAGGTGACCATGGCCTCGCTCTCCGTCGGGTCTCCCCGCGCCAAGCTCGAGTTCCAATAAGGTGGGCCCCAGCGTCCTAGAAGGGCGTGCGAATACCAGCCCTTTGCGGCTCAAATCCGAACAATCCACAAAACTATAAATCATCACAACCGTTGAATCTCTAGATCTCAGTGCTCTCTTTGATTTTGCCTTTGAAAGACTTCAAGAATAGTGCGTGGATGGAGATAAAAGGGGCGGAAAGAACTGGACAGCAGCGGCCGTCGGTTTTTAGCTGATGACGGCGGAAAAAGAAAATGAATTTTAGGGTTATAAAATTTCCTATTGGGCGGTATTTATATGAAATGTTTTTAATTTGTGTAAAAGGGGTTTTTTATATCCGAACTCCAAATTGAACCCGACGACTATTGCTCCTAGCTAAATACCCTCATTCTGAACACAATGGGATATGTTCCGTAAGCCAATTCGACTGTTTGAATCAATTTTTATCAAAATTAAAATATAAATCAATGTATATTGAATTTGAACGCACATTTTAATTTACCGGGCCCACATAATGACTCCAAAAATTTCTGAAAAATAAATCTAACTATGTTTTGACGATACGGTCCTAACAAAATTAATTTTACCGAATTTGGAGGCCGTTTGAAAAATGGTCATTTTCCAGTCGATTAAATTCAAACTGGAATTACCAAACACGTTCAAATTGACCATGCTCACATATTATTTCCAAAAATTATGAAAATTGGAATCTAGCAATAATTTGACATTCCGAATCCAACAAAAGTGGTTTCATTGAAAATGGAGGTCGTTTGCAAAATGGTTGGTTTTAAGGGCAGTATATTATATAAAATATATATAAATTCCATAGCGACTATTCTGAATTTTAAACTGGACATAACTTTTAATTCATATTATGGAATCTATATTTTTCACATCCATTAGAAAGATATTGTTGAATAGATTCAAATATTTCTTGTTTCGTCCAATTCTGATTTAAAACGAATTCTATACATTCAATTGAAATTTAAAATCAAATTTTCAAACTATCGCGCCATTTCAAACTCTATTTATAATTAAAATAAACTTATTTGTTCTAACTTCAATTTAAATAAATTTTAAATCGTTATTATTTAAAATAAATCATTTAAAATATTTAAAATTCATTAAAATAGCTAAAATAAAAAAATTAAATTGGTTCTGAAAATCCGGGTTGTTACAATCTCCCCCACTTAAAATCTTTTTGTCCTAGAAAAGGAACAGAGCTGAAAGTTGTTTAACCAACCAACTCAACTTTTATTCTTCAACTTTTCAGTTTTTAAGAATTTCTAATTTCTCAAAAATTTGGCTAACACCATAAATTTTCGAAATTTTCGAAAAAATTTCACCATAACCTCCTTTGTACGGGTTGATATTTAAAACCGCAACTTGCCTCGCAGGGCTTCATCAATCCAAAAGAAAAAGGAAAAGCCAAGCGGCTAGCCAATCGGCTCATAAAATCATCAAACCCAAGCAAAACAGTAAATATGTACCTATTTGTCGGGCATACAATTTTATTCCTCTTCTTAGCTTCCTTGCTATGACCTGTTCAATGTATATACATGTACATATATGCAATTCCAAACAATTTTCAATTCAGTTCAATATTTGATTCGATTTGGCTAAACTTTCCTGTTATTCTCTTATCGGTTCAACATTTTAATTAGTCAAGCTAATTATCATACAACACAACCAGCAATCAATTAGTTGAATAGTTTTTCAAACATATAACTTTTCTATATATACTCAAAAATCATATTTTTAGTGCAAATTACAACAATATATTCTAACTATATTTTGGTTCTCACACCAGTCAATTGGAAATATATAGATATCCCACCTTCGAAACTTGAATATAAATACTGATGATGCGATCACTGTCATCAGAATTATCTCCGGGCGACTAGAGTGTAATTCTATATCCATCCAGTATATTTAAGACTTCGAGCGTTCATGATGCGTATATGCAAAATCTTTGTATATTCGATTGTCCAAATTCAATATAAAATAAAATACTGAAATACGTATAATAAGATATATTTTTCAAAATCAATTTGTTTTTAATAAACAACACTCTTCAAACTCATTCTAGGATACTACTGATCCCATCTCTAACGGGTCATTCTCATTGGATATTACTAATCCAATCTCTAATGAATTTTTCGTTCGGTTCTAATGTGTCTTGTTCTCGAAATCTGAAAACCAAAGCTCTGATACCAAATGAAGCGATCCGAAATCCCCCAATCTCCGAAGAGAAGGAGAAGGCCGGATTGAGTTGAGAACACGACAAATCAGGACGCAAACAGAAGAAGATTTCATTGCTATTACAACAACTACATCAGAGTACAAGAATATAACAGAGTATGAATAAATAATACACATCAGAAAAATATCAGAGATTTAAATTATAATGCAGCAGAAAAATAATACATAACACAACTGAAACAAATACACGGATACAGAGCTTTCCGAATATTGCTCCAGCTGTAAACTAGGATCCTGGAAAAGAAATATCTGCAAAACCCAACTACTAGCTGCCCGTATGGAAAATATGGGCACCCTGAGTTTAGGTTATAACAATAAACTCCAGGTCAGTCATGTGACTGGTGTGGTAACTAAAAACGGTTATTAAATTGATTTTACAGTTAAGTAAATCAAGGGACCGCACCGTATAACACAGAACAGGTTTCCTCTCAAGAATACCAGTGCATAAAGCAAACAGCGCAATGCTAATTAAAGAAAATGAAGCTATTACAAGACTCAGGTCCCATCACACAATGCAACGCATACCGGAGGATAGAGTTTTACCTTGTAATAGACAAATAATGCTTGATACGTGAAATTTAATCTTTTGTTATTACTATAAGTGAAGAAATCATCTTCAAATATAAATGTACCAATCATAGATGGCATGGGTACCATATATCATGTTGTTGTATTAGTTCTACAACTAAAACCGAATGTCGTATTGGAAATTGGATTCAATCTGTGAACCAAGGCAAGGGATCATCCTTACTGAATTCGAGACACTCTAGCCTGTGTCTTAGGATTCAGCCGCAACTGCACCTAGGAGCGTCAGGGTCGGTCCTCTCTTACGTTTGAGGATTGGTTATTCCTGAACAATACGTTTCCCCACCCTATGGGGCGTAAGTCTTGTCAATATGTCGACCATATCCATCCATCGACCCCGCAGTGACGATATATCCGAGGTACCTCACCTTCCAACATCCACATAAGTAAAAATGTCTGAGCTCCATACCATGACACCACTCCTAGCTAGAAGGAAACACATGTCCTCCCTGGGGTCCTTCTCCCGTTTTTGGTTCACACCGGGGTGTGAGGCTCGCGAATTAACGCTATACACAAAGTTATGCTATTTAAAGTCGTGCTTTGATCATCAACCACAAGGCCTTGCTTTTCAACAAAAGCCTTGATCCATGCCACTCAGTGTGCCACACAGTCAATCCATACCAAACCACTGATTTCTGCTAATATATAACCTCTAAGCTCATACGTCTCAGAGAAGGGTGCTAAGAAAGAGAATAAATTCTCCACCACCAAACAGATATATATTTAGCAGAGATCAACGAATACAATATAAAGGAATACAATGTCAGACACACGATCCATTTACAAGTCCGTTATGGTCTGAACGAAACCGGAGGCACCTTGTTCCTCGTCCCATATGTCCAATACAGGAGAGAAGTCCTCGCATATCCATCAATCTCCAAGTACGTCTGCACGATCACCACTTATTACCTCGTCCCCGCTGTACAGCCCAATCAAGACATCAGCAATCATCCAAACGATGTGAAAACCACCAGTCTTTAACCACCGTCTTCATCGTCGATTTATCGTTGAATCAGTTATTCAGAATGGGTATAAACCCAGTCTTTCCGGATAACCCGCGTATATTATAATCAAGTGATGTAAACACAACATCCGCCTCATTCCAATCCAGAATATTCTTTTCACTATCTTAAACCAAATTAAGGTTTTCCAAACTAGTCGGGATTAGCGAACCTTATCGAAGTAATCATTTATTTTATTTTCCAATCCCAACCTATTCATCCCATGGAGAAAAACTGGTAGTGCTCCATATCTAACACCACGGTGTTATCGGTAAAATTAATTACCATTTCTCGTTCTAATCTAATTAAAGATTCAACTATCGTCTGGAGTAAAACCGGTGGTACTCTATTCTCGGTCATTTCATGAATTTGATAAATTTAATTACCTTATTCCGATTTCAATCTAATCAAAGATTCATTAAAACTCTAATTAAGTTTTATTCTCAAAAATCATTTCTTAATGATTATTCAACTTTAGGAAAATGAATCATGTCTTTAACCGGGTTAAAGAAAGAATGTCATTTAAAACACAGTTCACGATAAACGCAAAACCACATTCCATTAATTATGGAATCTTCACGGAAAACAGATCAATATATATAATCGATATAAACTTTTGTATCCAACCAATAATATAAATGGAATAATGGCAAAGCCTTTTAAATTCCATATATAGTAACGGTCTTCCTCCACAGAAGCTCACTTCGATTATTACCAAATCGAATTCCATTACATTCCATTTTAATATATTAGATTGGAAAACTTTACTTTGGAAAATTTCCATTAAATCTTAATAAAAAGATTTATAGAATCCAAATCACATTTCACTGTTAATCGGGTTAAAGAACGAATGTCATTAAAAACACAGTTCACAATAAACACAAATCGCATTTTATTCTATTCAAATTACTAAATATAACTGGAAACTGTAATAATCTTACTTAAAAGATTTATTCTTTTCACACGGGGTTTAAGAGCAGTGTTACTAAAGACATCATTCACGATAAACCCAACATCCAATTCTTTTATTCAATTCCAATTAAATATTAATTAATTGGAAATCTTTACTAAATCTTAATTAAAAAAATTATTCTTTTCTCAACTAGGTTTAAGAATAGTGTTACGTAAGACACCGTTCATGACAAACCCAAAATCCAATTTAATATTAAATACAAGGCTCTGAATAGAAATTATATCGTCTTATATTCAGTATCAAATTCTGAAACTAACGGATATCGTGTTGGGAATAACGATATCTGTATCTTCCAAATTCTCATAACAATATCCGTATAACCACGGAATCCAATAACGAAATATTCCAAAGATTATTTCCATTCCAACCCATTCAAATTTATTCACTGGAAAATTCTGGATATTTTTAAAACGATTTACAAATCCAATTTATTTATTTAAAAATTATTGGATTTCAAATCTAGTTAATAACCAGTTCATTTCAATAAAAATATATATTTATCTTCACAAACGTGGATTTTTTCACCCAAATTCTTTCCAAATCATTTATTATGATTTTACACAAATTATTAATATTTTTAATAATTCTATCAAGGCTGGTACAGTCGGTTTCCAATAAGGGTCACCAAACTGCATCCATAGCGACCTTTTCCAAATTTGATTTGGATATAATTCCAAATCCAACCGTTAGATTTCAAATCTCTTATATTCATTGGAAAGCGCTTTTCGATGCGAACCCAATGATTCCAGTTTTAGGAGAATCCGACGGTCGGATCTCCCGTAACGTCAATTCGAGGTCAATGATCGAAATTCGCGAACAGTCACTGCGCGACGCGTTCTATTCAGGCCATTAAATATATTATATATATATATATATATATTATATATTTTGTCTATTTCCATTTAAAACGTATTTTATAAATCATTTTAAATTCGTTTTAAAAACGATTTCAACTTCATTTTCAATTTTAAATCAAAATTGGATATTCTATATCATTATAATATAAATGATAATATTTTCAAAATATCAGATTTTGAAATCATTTCCTTTTCGATATTCATTATAAGAATGAATAAAATCGATATAAATATCGTTCGCATCAAAATAGCGCATATCTAATCAATACGGCTTCACACATTTTAATATTTTCATGTCCATCCAAAATCGACATCAAAATCACATTTTTATCCTTTACTGAACATTATTTTAAAATACTAGTTATTTTAAAATATTCTTTATTTTTGAATTGGAATCAGACACAATCAATTACCATATAATGTTATTTATATGGTTTTCATACAACACATGTACATAACAATAATGATACACAATCAACCATCATCCAGAGTGCAATTTAAAACTGTATAAGCGTCAAAATTAAATAATTAACGCTCATCACAGCCTGTCAACCCATCGATTGACATACCACTAATTATTTGGATTAGTGTATGTCAAATATCATCCCAATACCTATGTGGGGTCTTTAAGCAACAACACTGAATATTATTTGTGCAGTTGGGCGATGTATAAAATTTATCGTCCCAATCAATATCAGTTAAATAGGTGTACATAAACAAATCGCCTGATTTGTAAATGAATATTTGTTTCCTTTTCCGGAGAACTTATTTATAATTACCCTTTTATAATGCTTAAAAAAAGTTGCCTCCCTCCTTAATTACCCTAATAACACTTCCTCCTTCGTTACTCTCTGAAACCGTATAAACCCAAACATCGACATATAAAATCACCAGCGCGCCCCCAATATTCACGTCGGACGATGATCAGAGGTGACCACAGCCTCCCTCTCGGTTGACTCTCCGCGCGCCGAGCTCCAGCTCCAACACGGTGAGCCCCAGCGTCCTGGAAGGGTGTGCGAACTCCAGCCCTTTGCGGCTCAAATCCGAACGATACACAAAACTATAAATCATCATAACCGTTGAATCTCTAGATCTAAGTGCCCTCTTTGATTTTTCCTTTGGAAGACTTCGATAATAGTGCGTGGATGGAGAGAAAAAAGGGCGGAAAGAACTGGAGAGCAGCGGCCATCGGTTTTTGGCTGATGACGGCGGATAAAGAAAATGAATTTTAGGGATATAAAATTTCCTATTGGATGGTATTTATATGAAATATTGTTAATTCGTGAAAAAGGGGTTTTTGGTATCCGAACTCCAAATCCAACCCAACGATTGTCGTGCCTAGCTAAATACCCCCATTACGAACATAATGGGATATGTTTCATAAGCCAATTCGACTGTTTCGATCAGTTTTTATCAAAATTAAAATATGAATCAATGTATATTGAATTTGAACGCACATTTTAATTTACCGAGGCCACATACTGACTCCAAAAATTCCTTAAAAATAAATCTAGCTATGTTTTGATGATACGGTCCTAATAAAACTAATTTTGTCGAATTTGGAAGCCGTTGGAAAAGTGGCCATTTTCCAGTCGATTAAATTCAAACTTAAATTACCAAACACGTTTAAATTCACAACGCTCACATATTAATTCCAAAAATTATGAAAATTGGAATCTAGCAATAATTTGACATTATGGAACCAACAAAAGTGGTTTCATCGAAAACGGAGGTCGTTTCCAAAATGGCTATTTTTAAGGGCTATATATTATATAAAATATATATAAATTCCATAGCGACTATTCTAAATTTTAAACTGGACATACCTTTTAATTCATATTATGAAATCTATATTTTTCACATCCGTTAAAAAGATATTGTTAAACAGATTCAAATATTTTTTGTTTTGAAACACCCCGCCACTGTTAAGGTCACTCACAAAGGGAATGCCTTAACTTTGGTGGAGGGTTATAGGTACAAGACACAGAAAATTTTACAAGACAGATAAGTATAAGCAGCGGAATTCAAATTATATATTGAATACGTGGTTCAATACAAAAGCATTACATCAAATTGTCTCAAAACAACTTCCAAAACATTACAACATAATTTCTGTCTTGATTATTTAATAAAGAAGCATAAATCTCAAATAAAACTGCATAAATCCTCAAGGATAATGTCCAAGAGCCATAGCCAAGATTGAGAGAGAGTCCAAATCATACATCTACTTTCTTGAAGCTTGCAAAGGGTCTGACTAAGCTGCAGTATTCCCTCCCTGTGGACCTGGGGGTAGGGGAAACGAAAGATAAGAGGACGAAGAAAACGGGTCAGACAATAAGTCTGGTAAGTTAGGTGATTACTAGTATTTAAACAAGGAAAGGGATCATGACAGTAATAACAGAACATAGGACAATACCCTAATATAAGATAAGAGGAACATGTGATTGCACCCATTACTATAGTCTCTGCACCTACTTAACCATTGGTTCAACCAACCCTACGTGTTTATAACAAATGATCCCCTTAATGATTGGCTCCTACTCGCATGCATTCATATCCTGTGTCATTCGGCCCCGCTTGACTGTAGATACCTATGCTGGTCTCACCATGGGGTGTACCAGTCCCTTTGGTGGCAACCCGACACGATTCATGATGCATAGTGTATACTACTGATGCCCAGTGCCTGATTTTTCCACTCCGGAGTACGTGCACGCCCATACTCCGTCGGAACCTACACTGGCCCACCAACCGCCGATGTTTTTACCGCTTATACTCAGCCCAGTAATCGTGCCCCACCCAGCCTAGTTTCAGGGTACCATGATACATCTATATGAGTTGCTGCTGAAATGGGTCCCCGTTACTAGGGTTTTCTAATCAACATGTTTACTTGGCTAAGTGTCCAAGTTTACTTAACCCCACCCATTCGTTTAGTTAACATGTTGAATCGGTTAAGTGTTTCCCTAATTGACTTAACCCTACCAATCCTGACTTAGCTTTAATTTATTAAAGCACCAACCACTCACATTAGACATGTATTGTTGTGGTCACTGGATGTGCTGGTCGGTTCCGGGCAGATTTACACCACAACTCAGTCTAACCTCGGGTTCCTTTTAGGCTTGATGCACTAACCACCCGCATTAGACAGGTATTGTTGTGGTCACTGGATATGCCGGTCGGTTCCGGGAAGATTTACACCACAACTCAGTCTAACCTCGGGTTAGGCATGTTCGTCTTTTTCTAAATTCACATTTTTTTCTATATATGTCTAATTTCTTTATGTAAATTAAATTAAATTTAATCATGCCATAATTATCCTTTGATTATGCTCTCCACAAATGGTATATCAAATATACCATTTTATGAACAAATCCATACCATGAATTTTCATATTTTCCCATCGCTACCCCCGTGGAACGTACGCGTGAATCACATACAATGTTGGGCTAGTAAATTAGCCCAACCCATAAACAAGAAAAGAGGTAATAAACAAGAGACATGAAATAAACATAAAATAGCATAATTTCAACTTGTCATGTGTAACGTGGCATAGAGGTATCATTTTAACTTTAACTAAATGGGCAAAGGTAAACTTGTGACTAAGTCGGGTCTAATTGTCATGTAAACTTGACAAAGGTCTAGCATGAAGGTTTAACATATAATCACAGTTTCAACCCACAACTTAGCATATTAACTTATGTATGTCAAAACATAAGAAAGCTACTATAATCATTTTTAAATCGCAACTTAGAATATTAACTTATGTATGTCAAAACATAAGAGAACTATTATCAACATATTCGGATCATAACTTAACATGATGACTTATGTGTTAAAACATAAGAGGACTACAATTCCAAGTTTTTCAACATAAATAAATTCAACCTAACATGAATATACATGAGTGTTGATCTAACATATAAGCATGTGCCTTTGATCATAAACTTTCAAATAACCACCAATTTATAACATGACATGTTCTACCATTTAATTGGTAAAATAAATCCATTACCCAATCATAATAGATTCTAATAACATACAATATGTTCATCACCATAAGCATATAGACATGATTAATATACAACATGTTCATCACCACAAGCATATAGACATGATTAATTACAACGATACTTTAAGATAAACGAGAATCAAATCTTATACATAAGCATCATTCTATATTCACATTACAACATGTCACGATTCATTTGAAGGAACGTTTAAATCTGCGTAATAACCAACTTACAAACTAAAAAGGAATTCTTGTGTTCTAAAATCTGAATTCTGAAATTGGTAAGCTCGCCTTTGATGTAGATCGTTGAATTTGATAATCTTTTAATTTGATTTTTGATTCAAGTTCTTATCTTGTCTTTGAATTGGTGACGGCTACTCCAAGTTTTCCATTGACAGCATGATAGATCTAGGATTATTTTTGTGTGATTTTTAGGTTTGGGCATTGGGTTGTTTATATAGAATTTCAACTCAATTTAAGCCGTGGATGATCCTAGGGTTAACCACAGCCATCCAGTGAAGATAGGGTGACACCTCAACCCTAGTGACTCAACACTGAGTCACAAAATCGTCACCATTCAGATCTGCCCAGGGGGGGGGGCAGGTCGACCCCAGGTCGACCTGTAGGGGGGAGGTCGACACTAGGGTCGACCCCCTGGTCGACCAGGGTCCTAGGCGGGAATTTTCCCGCCCAACCCGCTTCTGACTTCTGATTCGAATTTGAATTTGTTTTCGAGCTGTTTGAATTTATTTGAATTTTCTGGAAACTTCCAACAGTCATAACTTCTTCATACGAAGTCCAATTTACGCAAACTCGGACTCCATCTCAACTAGAATTCCGAGACGAACACAATGGCGTAACCCGTTTCCCTTAATTCTCACATTTTAAATTAAGTATTATTTAATTCATTACTATAACGTTAACAGAAAATACGGCGTGTTACATGTTTCGTCCAATTCTGATTTAAAACGAATTCTATACATTCAATTGAAATTTAAAATTGAATTTTCAAACTACCGCGCCATTTCAAACTCTATTTATAACTAACATAAATTTATTCGTTTCTCTTTAAATAAAGATGAGTACCTGACCCACACTTTGTAGTAAGTGGTCGTTACTATTTCTGGACCTACAAGAAGAGTTTTTTTTTATGTTGACGTTAGGGACAAGGTCTTAAGTGGCTAGGGGTCCACTATAGAGTATTAAGTGACTATAAGGATGTCCACACTTAAATAATTAAGAAATGACCTTAAGTGACTATGAATAGCCCGCCTGTGGGGGTATTGAGTGACTATAAAGAATGTCTGCCCTTAAATTATACCGTGGGTATTAAGCGACCGTAAGTATGTTTGCCCTTAGACTTACATATAGGCATTAAGTGACTATTGGGACGTCCACCTTATATGTTTAATTGTGTGTATGTTTGTTTACGTAGACTTAAATTGAAGAATTTATACTGCTAAATATAGGGAATAATTATTCCTAAACCCATATGTGTTTCATTCACCAGAACTTTATGTTCTAACCTCCCTCCTCTTAGCATTTTCAGGTTAGTAGGTGAGACTGTTGACTAATGATAAGGAACGATTGCTTGGAGGAGGAGCCTCTCGAGATTTAGTTATAGTGGCAGCATCCTCATTATTACTGTTGTTGTGTAATTGGGATAATGAATAATTGATGTAGCTTATACCTTTGATGCTTATTGTATCCGAATTTGTGGTTTTAATAAATGGAACATCTATTCTTATGCTAATATATTTTGTCCCTTCCGCTGTGTGAGATTCTAATTATCGCTTATGCTTCTTTGTGATATATGTTTAATATCTCCTTGTAGGAACCAATGATTAGAGTGGATTTAAGTTCCGATGGGCCTTTTCTGTATCGGAATTTAGGCCCACTCTGGGCGAGTTGTTACATTTCAACCATCTGTTTAGAGTGGCTCTAAGTTCCGCTGGGCCTTTCCTAGATTGGAATTTAGGCCCACTCTAAGCGGGTTGTTACATTACAATTAGAACCTAGATATTTGCGCCAGATGTTAGTCCATTGGTCATACATAACACATGTCCTATTCAGCCTAGTGTTGTCCATGTTCCTCTTGAGAACATAACCCCTTCCCCTGGACTCTTGTTCATACGTAGGTTCATAAAGCCAAGTCGGTCATTGTTACTAAGGAATCTATCCCTAGTAATGTGCTGGATGTTTCTGTTTTTACCTAGCCTCCTCTACTACCTGTTGTGCCTAATGTCACTGAGCCTCAGCCTATCAAATCTAAGCCTTCTTCTATGATGGGATGATATGAGCATGAGCTTGCTTGGTCATGAGCCGTTGAATATACCCTGAGATGGGTATCTATTATACTTATGTTACTGAGAATCATGGTGAGAGGAAGCATTTGTTCTATCATATTGAGGGTGATGGTTTTGTCCTGGCTACATAGGGCACCTAAGGGAGAGGCGACCAAGTAGGCTTTCACGGATGATACTTATGATAGGTAATATGCTTATTGTTGTGGTTCTTGGGGTTTACACCAAACCTAACAGATATTTTTTGGGTTATGACCTCGTATGCGATCATGTTGAAGACAAGGGATGTACTCCATCCTCCTCTAAGGAGGATGTTTAGTGCACTATTTTCTAGTACTTAGGCAATCAATTTACCTCTTGTACTATCATGTATTTATTGCTTGTTGAACTGAAAATTGGATGCGTACTTTAAAAACTAGCTGGCCTTGCCAAAATAAAAATAAAATAGCATGCTCAACTCATATCACTTCACAACTTGTTCTTACCCATCGAACATAATTCTTGGGATATCCAGTCATTAGGTTGAGTTAACATTGTGTGTGGCTAATAATGTAAGGACAATAATCACATCATTTTAGAAGATATATGGATTTTCTTTCTATCCAGTCCTGTAACACCCCACACTTTTCCCAAAATAGTATTCCTAATTTATAATACCGAGATAGAATATTTACGCACATATTTGTGAAGCCTTTATACCAGAACATAACTGGTTATTTAATCGAGAGTAGGACCCCAATTTTGGAGTTTCTATCTATGTCCTCATTCACTATTCTTTATTATTTAATGCCTCACTATCAATGATAGATAGGGTGGATTCTCCCTGATCACTTCAGACCCTAGGTGGACCTATTGGTCACTTATTAACCCTCGATAATTTTCTTAATGCTAACATGAACTAGAGGGCACTAGCTATGGGCCCTACTAGTTAAGGCTTCCGTCATTCATGCATATACCCTTGCTCCGCATAAGGTGAGGGAAGGTACTTTATCATTAGTTGTACCTTCTAGCTGACCAGATTCGATAACCTCCTTAGTCGCTTATTACTTCACGCAGGATAGGTAGCCATATCTGACATTTTAATTTCCACGTTTGGATCCTCCCATACACACCTGCCATTTAAGACCCCTAAACTGAAAGACCTATTCCAAGGTGGACTCTTTAACCCCTAATCTCTCAGCCTTTTAGGACCTAGGAAGCGAACTATATGCGAAGGTCATTGGTTCGTGCCCCCATTAGCCTATTATACCTTTCCCTGTTTGGGATAAAGTGGGCTATGTTATTGAGTCGTTCCCATTTAGTTCCTCTACACGGGAATACCCTACTTACACGATTTCTTTTGTCATAGGTTTTATATATATAATAATATTTACATTATTAACCTACTAAGTCCAATTTTTTTAATAAGTTTATATTCATTAACATAAGCAAGGAAGGTTATATCCCCTTTTCCCTAGGATATTTATTTGACTTCTTCCCTAATTTGGACTTAGTATTTAAACGACAATCAAAATCCATTAATCTCTTTTTTGACACCCATTTACTTTCCATTTCTTTGTTTATTGCCCTTTTATGACCATAATGGTCATATTTTCCTAAGGCAACCATTTATCTTTAATTACCATCAATTTCAATTAATGCCATTTATGAGCCTAATGGCTATAATTTTCGTAAGGCATTAATTACAATGGAATATCCTTATTTTATCAGTCCCGTATATATTTAATTGTTGTCCAACAGGTAATTACTATTCTTATTCTTTTATTTATTAGTTTATTTGTTGTGTTATATATATATATATATATATATATATATATATATATGCACTAGGCTTCTCACATTAAGTTGACTACATGTGGATGCTCGATTTGTCGGTCGGTTTCAGGCAGACTTCTACCACAAGTGAACTTAACCTCATTCCTTAATACATTTATTTTTATGCATTAGACCTCTCACATTAAGCTGGCTACCTGTGGTTGCTGGATTTTGCCGGTCGGTTCCGGGTAGGCTTATACCACAAGTGAGCTTAATCTCGTGTATAAATGCGATTATAATTCAAATTTCATAACTGGGGTATACAACATTTATCCTAAATAAATTTTAGGAATTGTAACCATTATCCTATCATATTCACTTTTCCCATTCAATATTTGCTTACAATTGTTATTTATTGATTTGCGGTCCTATTTATAGCAATTAATTATATTGCTTGCTACAAATGGTCACCACAAACATATTCATTTAATATGGAATACAATTTACATTGTATGATTCAATAAATGAATACTATTCAACATTTCAAATTTTCAGACATTTAATACAATGTATAATTTACCGTTTTACGTGGATTTGGATGGATAATATGTGTATATTT
The DNA here is from genome assembly GCA_030737875.1 of Allium sativum. Taxonomy (NCBI): domain Eukaryota; kingdom Viridiplantae; phylum Streptophyta; class Magnoliopsida; order Asparagales; family Amaryllidaceae; genus Allium; species Allium sativum. The sequence continues at coordinate 828,873,198 of CM060913.1, forward strand.
ATTTTTATATTTTCGTGCGGTCAACGTTGTTATTATTATTTTATTCTTCTTTTTAAATTAATGATTTGGTCTAATAAATTAACCAAACATTTCCTTTTTATATTCGATCTTACCAGAATGGTTTCAAGTCTCACAATGGACCGTTAGCCGTAATCATTGTAAATAATGCCTAATTTGTGAAACTGACATATTTCCAAATCACAAGAAATATATGTAAATATATATTTTGGAATAGTCGATGCAAATTACATACAAATATATGTATATTTACGTTTATACGTACATTTGCACCACTTTCCCCCTTTTTAATCCTTTTTATCATACCTCTTGTGATTTCAAAATAATGTCTTTTTATTCAAAAGGAGGAAAACGACATGATTTACAATGATTAAGCCAAAACCCAACAGTATTGAATACAAATATGTATAATTACAATCACATAATTTAACAATCATATCTTTCGAAATTCACATAATTTGCCAATTTCATCTTTTTACCCAAATTCACATATTTTAATTTTTCAACACTGAACTAAAGATCTAGAATGTAACTACATCTAATTTGTGTTTAACGGGACTGATTTCCAAATCTACAGTGTTTTGCAATGTCCACAATACATTCTATAACATAATTGCAATATATTTCATGGCATAGCTATAGGAATAGGTGTAAAAAAGTCTAAGGAATCCTACAATTCATTTTATGCATAGGCACAATGTATAATTCACAAGTTTTACAATTTTTATAACCAGATCTGATGGGGGTCAATCTAATTACAACAATTTATTTATCAGATCTGATAGGCACAGGCATAAAAATTGAATCTACTACAAACGAGATAAATACATTATTATAAATGTATATGTAAATTTCCCACTCACCTTATAGCTTCCGAATTCAATTGTTTGAAACTCTTTAGGCCTACTGTCATCAAATTCTTATAAATCTAAAATTTATCTAGAAAGGGGAAATTCTAGATATGTAGAAATGTAAGAAAAAGGGAAGAGAGAAAAGAATCTATTGTCGAGCATTCTCTTTCATTGAATCTAATTATCTTCCCAATTCCATATGAATTTGATTTGATTTGGTGTATATATGAATATATTTTGTTTAGAAATTAGGTTAGAAGAGGAAGAAAAATGGTAGAGCTTCGCTGCCTCTATAGATTTGAATGGAAGAGAACGAGGCTCTACCCATTTATTTATAGGGGTGGAAATGTCCTAGAAACATCGGATTAGGTTTAGGTTATATCCGTCCATCTGTTATAAATATTATAAACCAAACTCTATGTGACCTAGTCGTCACTGGGCATCTGATTGCCCAGTAGGTCGACCGTGGCGGTCGACTGCTATGGTCGACCACCTGGGCAATCAGATGCCCAGGTCGGCTGTTCATATATGATATAATATTTATTTAAATTCTAATTTATTTATTTTTAGTCCATTTTTCGTATTTCGTCCGTAACTTTTTCTTACGGACTCCGTTCGCGAAACTCCAAACATGAAAGTTGACCAGTATTCCGAGACGAACGCAACAGTTAAAGTTTCGTGGCCAAATCCCATCATCTGCAGAAATTCCTATTTTTTTAATTCTAATAATTAATTTATATCGCTAAAATTCGAGGTTGTTACATTCTTCCCTTCTTAAAAGGAATTTCGTCCCGAAATGCTGATGCATATAGTCTTATGCTCCACAACCAAATTGTGCACATACACTTTGTAACTATGTATAAATGTGCATGGTGTACATAATATAATTAAACCATAAAATATGCATGCAAGATGATTCTCAATCGGGCCCTCTATATGTATGCATTAAATTTTCAAAACACTTCTAAAAACATGATGTTAAACATCCTAAACAAACTGGCAATACCATATGAATGCAAATTTTGAAAATTCTTTTTCATCCATTACCTTCACACAATTATGAATAGAAGTGTGAAGTAACCAATTTTGCATCCAAATCCTACCATCCAAAACGTCACGCGGTCTAATCATTTCCTATTTAATTTCTTATGAACCGGAAAAAAGAAATTAAATCGAAGAATTTTAACATTTCCTCTGCTTACAAATATTCTGTTTCTCGTCCTATAGTGTTTTCACCTCAGTTACCCGAAATACTCTAAAATTTCTCACCTGTAGACTATAAAGGAGGCTTAAAACAAGCTTTGAAACGTAAAACGAGTTACTTAATAGCTCGCGCATAACGTTGGCAAGGTATGGAAACAATGTTTCCAAGGCCAAAACATCCTTTTCTTTGTTGTCGTTAATGTTTTTAACGTATCATTGATCCTATTGCACCGCTAAAACGCACACCCAAAGCATCCAAAAATCTTCCTTGCACCGTACATGTGACCAAAAATCGATTTTTTTCACAAAATTAAATTTCCGCTTAAAGACTTGTCACGTTTATTTTGAAAATTTCTTTTCAAAACCGTTTCACTTTTCTATAAAATAAGAAAATAATAAAAAAAAATTCAAACAACATTTTCCTAAAACTTCAAAAATGTAATTTGCGGGAATTTAAACGATTTAAGTCACACGTTGGCGAAAAAGGAAGTCATTCACGCCAAAAATGCGAAAACTGAAATCACACATAAAAATACCAAAATAAATTTAGCTTTAACAAGAAATAGTGATTTATTTATTTATATACCCATGACAAAAACAACGCAAAACCTGTCCTTTTCTAAAATTTATCCAACACAGAATTCTATTCTTTCCAGCCCTAGGACAATTGTTAGTCCAGATAAGAAAAATGAGATTTCATTCAAACAGCCATGCGTGAATGACATAAACATCTCCAAAAATATAAATCTCATTAACCTAAGTCTTGAGATATGAACACCACTAACAGTTATAAGCACGAATCACCACAAAACCAAGATCCCGATGCTGGAAAGGGAAAATAACAAAACAACACCAAAACTCCCAAAACAATGGCTATGAACGACGAGACATCTCGCTCTATGGCTGGAGCTCATACCAACTTCTATGATCTTTGATTAACCATATTGTGGTAGCAAAATGCTCAGTCTCGTGCTACAAATGTTGTTGGTGTTGTAGGAGGTTCCCACATCACCATCTCTTCTACGGGATAATTTATGATGAGAAAAGAAACCTACCACAGAATTGTTTCTCATAGAAACCCACCTAATATTGCCTACAGACAACAGTGTATTGGCGAATTTACATAATGTAACTCCATGAGACAACACACGAGCACAACAAGCTGAATCGAATATTATGCGGTACTAAATGATGGTTACGCCACTGATCAAGCAAAGGATTCTGCATCATGAGACAAATCCAGCTATACCTTCCCATTTATAGAGCGATGTGATAAATGGTCACACGTCTACATGGACAGTTCGAACATAGATTTTCAAACACAAAACCGACACTATGGAAAAGAGATTTACTGCAAAATCTCCAAAACCGTTCAAACTAGAGATCATTCAAGTCCGCGTAAAACATGGATTCCTCCAAAATCTCTTCGAGATTCTCCTCAAAAAAACCATCCAAAGATAGCTCATCTTCATGTCTGAAACGATGATCGCCTTAGAAAGAACCTATTCTAACAAGTTATAGCAAAGGAGAATGCAGCACAAACACAAATTTATTTTAAGGTCTCGAGCAATGGGTCGGTGCAAGCCCAACTGCCCTGCCAAATTTTCTTAGCCCTAAAGTGGTGAGACCTTTTTGCTCATCCCAACCCAACCAAATGATCTCTTCCTAAGGACGAGACGTAAATGGTACGAGCAAGATCGAGTAGCGTAAATAGGTGTTATGGACTAAGAAATGGTCGGAGAGAAGAAATTAGATCTTGGAGTATTAGTGAGGCAAGATCTAATGCGCAAACAAGCGCGAAAAAGAGGAGACGAGGCGGCAAAAAAGAAAGAGAAGAAGGATAGAAATATGGTTCGGCTAGATGAGGAAGGAAGGATGAAAGAAGGAAGTTAAGGGGTAATTTGGACACAACTTTATGGTTGAGTCCTAGGTCCAAGTTGTACCAAAACTTATTAACTAATTGACCGTCCTAGTATAGCACTAAACGGTCAACTACTAATGGGCTATGGACAGAGGATGGGCCTTGTCCTAATTAGGCCAGATTAAAATATTAATTGTCCCGCGTTATCTTTTAAGATTTAACGCGATCAAAAATAATTATCCTCATCACCATAGTATTTAAAGATCGTAGTTAAAATCCGAACTAACTCCAAGGATTTATAGTCTCAACAACGGTGCTATGACTACGCAACGAACAAATTCCAAAAATATTTCAGCTAGAAATCCATAATACAACTAAAACAGATTTCTTCTTACCTAGCTGACAACAAACAGATGATTAACGAAATCAAATACCCCAAAATCCGGACGAAGGATTTTCCTTAGCCTTTTCGAAGAAAAATTTAAAACTTTTCCAAAAATGGAATTTATTTATAAACTAACGGTTTCGTATTTATAAATGCCTTTTTGTTATTGCTATCATTTATATTCCAGTTGATATTTCACGCTGGAAAACCTTTTTGTGTTCAAAATGTTGTAGCTTTAAAATATTAAAGATTAATTGTGATAATTCCAATAAATTATCTAATAAATATAGGAAGAGGGATACTAAAAAGTACAAGGAATAGACATTTATTATTTTCATGTTTATTGGCATATTCCTTGTCATTTCCAATTCCATATTTTCTACCAATCAGACTATATCTATTAAAATTGCACAATAGCCTTATAATTTTGAAACACGAATAGATTAAGAGTTTAAAAACCATATTTTTATACTACTAGGCCTTTATAAAACCATTTTCTGAAACCGTATTTCAAAATCGTTGAAATCCATTTTTATTTTTCACATAGTTTTAAAAATAAAATTTCCTCGAATACAAGGCTAAGAACTCAATTAAATATCTCAAAAAAGGTAGATTCAAAATTTTAATGAAGTAACAAATGGATATACCTCATAATTATATTTCTGAAATGGATACAACATACTAATGTGGGATCTTTCCCCGTTTTGGATCGAGTAATGGCTTTAATTAGCACTACCAACGAAACCAAACCAAGAATTTATGACTATCTCGATTGTACCTAGATTTTTTTATACTAACATATATATACATATATATATAATTCCAGTTTCCAAACTCGAATTAATGGAGTCCACCATATGTCATTCTCATGCTCTTCACGATGAAACTGCCGACGCACTGTGGGGGTAACACAGAATTGGCTTGAAACCCGAACTCATTATATTTCAACTCCTAATCGCTCAAAGCCCATTTTATATAACTAGGCCCACGACTAATTTCATTGTCGAGATAAATTAAAGTCGAATAAGAAAGACAAAGAAAAACAGAAAAGAAAACCAAATTACGTTCTCTCACGATTCCTAATATAACTAATTCCTCTGATTGTTTAACCTAGGCTCTGATACCAAATGTAACACCCCACACTTTTCCCAAAGTAGTATTCCCAATTTATAATACTAAGATGGAACATTTATGCACATACTTGTGAAGCCTTCATACAAGAACATAACTGGTTATTTATTATTTTATTCTTCTTTTTAAATTAATGATTTGGTCTAATCAATTAACCAAACATTTCCTTTTAATATTCAATCTTGCCAAAAAGGCACCAAGTCTCACAAAGGACGGTTAGCCGTAATCATTATAAATAATGCCAAATTTGTGAAATTGGCATATTTCCAAATCACAAGGAATATATGTAAATATATATATTTTGGAATAGTCGATGCAAATTACATATAAATATATGTATTTATATATATACATACATTTGCACCACTTTTCCCCTTTTTAGTCCTTTTTATCATACCTCTTGTGATTTCAAAATAATGCCTTTTTATTCAAAAGGAGGAAAACGACATGTTTTACAATGATTAAGCAAAAACCCAACAATATTGAATACAAATAGTTATAATTACAATCACGTAATTTAACAATCATATCTTTCCAAATTCACATAATTTGGCGATTTCATCTTTTTACCCAAATTCACGTATTTTATTTTTCAACATTGAACTAAAGATCTGGAATGTAACTACATCTAATTTGTGTTTAACGGGACTGATTTCCAGGTTTATAGTGTTATGCAATGTCCACAATACATTCTATAACATAATAGCAATATATTTCATGGCATAACTGTAGGAATTGGTGTAAACAAGTCTAAGAAATCCTACAATTCACTCTATGCATAGCCACAATGTACAATTCACAAGTTTTACACTTTTCATAACCAGATCTGATGGGTGTCAGTCTAACTACAACAATTTATTTACCATATCTGATAGGCATAGGCTTAAAAATTGAATCTATTACAAACGAGATAAATACAATATTATAAATGTATGTGTAAATTTCCCACTCACCTTATAGCTTCCAAATTCAATTTTTTAAACCTCTTTAGGCCTACAATCCTTAAATTCTTATAAGTCTACGATTTATCTAGAAAGGGAAAAATTCTAGATTTTTAAAATGTATGAAAAAGGGAAGAGAGAGAAGAATCTATCGTTGAGCATCCTCTTTTATTGAATCTAATAATCTTCCCAATTCCATATAAATTTGATTTGATTTGGTATATATATGAATATATTTTATTTATAAATTAGGTTAGAAGAGGAAGAAAAATGGCATAGCTCCGCTGCCCCTATAGATTTGAATGGAAGAGAATGGGGTTCTACCTCTTTATTTATGGGGGTGGAAATGGACTAGAACTCTCGGATTAGTTTTAAGTTATATCCGTCCATCCGTTATAAATATTATAAACCAAACTCTATATGACCTACCCGTCACTGGTCATATGATCGCCCAGTAGGTTGACTGTGGCGGCCGACCACCGGTAAGCCGCTATGGTTGACTGCCTGGGAAATCAAATGCCCAGGTAGGTTGTTTCTATATGGTATAACATTTATTTAAATTCTAATTTATATATTTTCCGTCCGTTTTCATATTTCGTCCATAACTTTTTCATGTGGACTCCACTCGCGAAACTCCAAACATAAAAGTTGACCAGAATTCCTAGACGAACGTAATGTTTAAAGTTTCATGGCTAAATTACATCGTTTGCAGAAATTCCTCTTTTTTTGAAATTCTAATAATTAATTTATATTGCCAAAATTTTGGATTGTTACAAGTCCTTCCATCAAAAGGTCTGCTAAATTCTCATTACAACATATATGATCCACTCTAACAGCTCCTAAAGAGAGTTGTTCTTAACAGTGTTGTGCTTATGATGTACTTGTCATCTCTTACCGTTGTAGTAACGATTATTTATTTTTTCAACAGTCGCGATACTATCACAATAAATAAAGTCGATACTAGTTTTCCCTATAAGGGTATCTCAATAAGAAGATTTTTTAGGTAATCTACTTCCTCACTGGCTATGGCAAGTGTTACCATTTAGAACTCCCTAGTAGACTGGGCCATAATAGTTTCCTTGGATTTACAAGAAACAGATCCAAGGGAAATGCTAAAGATATAGCTATTAGTTGCCTTTGAATCATCAGATAAAGTATTTCAATCTGATGTAACCTTCAAGAAAAACTGGAAACTTTCCATGTTGTAATCCAAGGTTAATGGTTCAATTTAGGTAATTCATGACCCTCTCAATAGAGTGCCAATGCCCTATACTAGGTCTACTAGTAAACCTTGTCTAACTCTATAACATAGGCTATGTCTGGTCTAGTACAATTAGTGGCATACCGAAGGTTGTAATGATGCTCGCATGGTTAGACTATCTTACACCTTCACAAATTTTCTGAAATGTCTTTAGGATCATATGGAGTACTTGTAGGTTTACAGGCAAAGTAATTACATTTCTTGAAGATCTTCTTAATACAGTGAGACTGATCCACATAAAGTTCCTTTTCGGGCCTAGTAATCTTAATACCAAGGATTACGCTTGCATCACCTAGATCTTTCGTATCAAAACTGCTACTTAACAAAGATTTAACAGTGATTATGGAATGAATAGTTGACTTTAAAATAAGCCAATCATCTACATGTAAACACAACTAGCGCAAATGTCATTTTCAGATTTATAATAAATACATTTATCATTCTAAATAACTTTGAAACCATGTGAAATCATCAAGTTTCAAAATAATCATGTCATTTCTTAGGTACTTATTATAAAACAAATAAAGATTTATCTAATTTGCAAATTTTATACTCTTAATTATTAACTACAAAATCTTCAAGTTGGTCCATATAATTTTTTCCCTTCTAATTCACCATTTAAAAAAAGTTTTGACATCCATTTGGTGTATTATCAAATCATGAATAGATGCAAGTGAAACTAGTATTTGAATGGATGCAGCTCTAGTTAAAGTGAAAAGGTATCAAAAATGTCTACATTTTCCCTTTGTTTAAATTATTTAGCTATCAAAATGGGCTTTATATTTATCAACAATATAATTAGGTTTTAATTTATTTTTATGTACCCATTTATAGCCTGTAGATTTACATCTAAATGGTAAATCTACTAAGTGTCAAATATTATTGGATTGCAAAGAATCCATCTCATCATTTATAGCCTCTTGCCAAAAGTCGTCGTCTAATGAAAATAAGCCTTTTTGGGATCCTCCTCTATAGTAAAAGTATAAAAATCCTAACCAAAATCTTTTGCATTTCTTGCTCTTTTACTTCTTCTAGGTTCATTTTCAGGAACCTATTTAGGTTCTTTTCTAATAAGCAGTATATTACAAAATATGCCCCCGTTATTATATAATTGAAAAGGAAAACTCAGCTCATTAAAACAAGCATAATTAGATTTTATTATGTTATGTGCATTCAGATCATAAAATCTATACAACAACACAGTCAACAAGTACACAGTCATATGCTATACTTTTTGTTTAATTCTCTTAGGGTCAAGTATACAAACATATGCTAAACATCCTAACTTCTAAAATAAGGCACTGTAAATAACGGTTAGCGGTAGGATTTAACAACCGCGTAAAATACCCATAACGTGTATAAATTAAAATATAACTAAAACTAACTCGTAAAGGAGCAGTAATTTATAAATGTCAGTATAAATATTAAACTGTGGCGTTAAATAACGATAGAATTTACCGTGTAAAATAAGAAAAAAAATCTAAAATATTACCGTGCAAATTAGCTTTAATATAGTGGATGTTGCACTAGTTGGATTGTTTGAACTTCCTAAAGACATCTAAGTGGTAAAAATAAATAAAAATAAACAGTCACAATATCAACAATAGAAAGTCATATTACTTCTACTACAAATAATAAATACAGCTAACAATAGTGGAAAAACTACCTTCATTCTATGTAAAAGGCATCAGTAATCTACCATGCAAACAAGAAAGAATACATGCCTTTATACAGTAAAATTGTATTGTCATATAAATATTAGCAGGTTCTTTGTGATAAGGGAAACGTCAGAAGTAAGTTTGAAAGCAATCGTTGTGCCTGGTCTGAAACTATCACAAATTCCATTTCAATGTAATATGTTTTGTGTCCGCATTTTGTTCTGTCTACCCACTTTTAATGTCTCCATCATTTATATATGCATCGCTTTCACGTCGTTTTCAACCCCATAAGTACATGCATAAGGAGGGACCAGTGCAGAAGCTTTTGGGTGGGTGGAAATGTTTGAAATGAAGGGGAGCACAGTGATATTGTATATGGGAGGAGAAGAGTTTACTGGTCTGTTTCAGAATGGGAAAAGATCTGAACGTGTGCTTTGAGTATGCTTTGGGCTTGGGCCCTTAACGTTTGGAATAGAAAAAAAAAATTCTGCATGCGAGTTGGCCACAAAAGAAGTCAAGGGAAGGTGGCACTTACGGGTATACGCATGAAGAAAGGGTCTATTTCAGAAAGAATAGAAGTGCGTACAGGGAGTTGGGCATATGGTAAGAAGTGCGGACTGATTTTGAATTAATACCGGGAAGAAGAACGTACAGGATTGGAAGAAAAATAGTAAGCAGGCTGTTAATTTGGCAAAGGGCTTTTGGGCTTACCGAATAAAAAAGGAAATTTTAATGCATGGATAGTAAGGTGGGCTTCTTGAAAGTTTTGGTAAGAAAAGAAAAAAAAGGAGGACTTGCGTTCAAAAAGGAAAAGGCGCTTCGGGTTTAGCAGGTGAAGACGAGATTTGGAAATCACTGACCAAATTGTAATCATGAGGTAATTATAAGTAGAATTAATTAATTGAAGTTAATTAAATTTACGCTATTGACGGTTGTAAAAAAAATCAAAACTTGAAACTATGATAACTTGTTCGGTCCGTAACAGAATGGAACGAAGAAAAAACCAACGGAATCGTATCGTCAAGAGTAACGCGATCAAGTTGATTTGGGGAAAGTTCGGAGCTGACTGTAATTGCATGTTATTTTAAACCCGTGTTTAAAATTATATCAAACAATGTCAGTCATCAATCGAGAATAACTGGTGAGTTAACTCTCACACTTTTCTGAAATACTGTGATGTGCTAAATTCATATAATTATAACTTATCATTGGATGGTTTGTTGTTATGGATGCTGTTTGATTGGTTAACGTTATTATATTTCATCGCTAAATTTCATTATATGAAATCATTTCATAAATTTTTATTATCGAATATTATTGTGATGCAGGGACGAACTGGTTGGAGGAATCCAACTAAATTCCTCAAATATATTTAATTTTATTTATGTTCATATTATCATCATATGAACTGTTCTGATTAGATGATTGATTTGGTTGTTAACCGTTGACCTGAAATTCGTCGGTTGTTTTGATTTAAACCAATGGGTGATATTGGTTGAGTAATTGGCAGTATATGGCTTATAAATCAATCGTTTTTCTAAATATTGATTTACCGTCACATAATCGACAGAAGTGAAGTTATAAAATTTTATAACTGAAGACAGATTTTTGAATCTGTATTTTTTATAAAAGTTATTAGAAGGAAATAAATAATTATTAATTATTATTTAGATTTATATTTAATTATGAAATAATTTCATAAAGAAAATTATGATATTATTAGATTTATAAGCAGGAGAGTAGAAAATTAATCTAACGATTAAGAGTTGGATAAATGTGACGACCCGTCCCGCACCAGCCGACATTTCGATTGAAAGTGCGCTATGCCGCTGTCCAACCAGCACGGGACGGTTGCCAAAGAAAAGAAAAGAAGGGAATTTGAACTAGCAAGGAACCTGTAGAATGTCTCACAGCGTATGGAATAAAATACAATAATAACATACTTGACATAAAACAGACGAGACAGTGCATAAGCTGAAAACTAAACCATCATAGCAGCGGAAAATCCAAATACAGTTTATGTTCCACATCATCTTTATTACAACTTTTAAAACTGTCTCTAAAGAAAAGCAAAGGAAAGGTACACTACTAATGCCCAAAGTAGTGACTAACAGCGACACAGGGAGCATATATATATATAGAATAGTAGGTGTAAGCCTCTTGCTCGTCTCCGGACAGCTACTCGTGCACAACCAGCTAACATGTCTCTAGTCTACCCGTTTAAAAGCACCCAGAGTAATAAGAAGAGACATAAAACTCTGGGTCTTGGTATGAGCGATAAGCAGCAAAACAGAACAATAACAGGTATACTAAACCATACCTGATCCTGGACCTGCAACCAAAGAGTTAGCACAACAAGATGTACAATACTCTTAGGTGACACTAACATGTGGTGTAAAGATACGGGGGAGAGTGTGTGCATGTCATAGTGATGTCAAACAATCAAGCATAGCAACTATCCTCACATCTCTCACTCAGTGCGTAAAGTATACGATATCCACCACTTTGATCAATAGACCCAACGAGGTAGTGACGGAGTCCGACTTGTATAACTATTGCTACCACCAAGCTTGCCCCATGGAGTCATGATTAAATCCTTACAAATGACCCCACCTCATTGGTCCATAGCCAATAGTCCTAAATCCTTACAGATGACCCCACCTCATTGGTCCATAGCCAATAGTCCTACCTAGGCCACTGTGGCCCTGAATCCGTCCACATACCCCCTACTCCATAATGATCCAAAGTTATAGACATCGATAACCCCTTAGCACACGTCCCACAGCAAAGCCCAACTCATGAAGTTAACTCATTAGTTCCCATTTGGATCCTGAGTAATAACCTCCCATCTGGACTTTCTTTCCATCTCGGGTTTTGGTTGAATTAAAGTTGGTCTTCAGAAGAGTCATCGCGTGATCGCAGCTCCAATCCGGTTCGTTTCGGCCTCCAGATGTGGTTCGGTTTGGCTTGATTCAGTCAGTTCGATTCGAATACATAGCCTCTAGGCTTCCCATTCGGTTCGGTGTTCCACTTCAGGTCGGTTAGGTTTAGTAGTCTCCATCTGGTTCGGGTTGCCACCTTCCATTCAGTTCGGTTCGAATACTCCAGCTCCTCTCACCTCGTCCAATCCCCTCCCCTAGCTCTAGTCCGATCCGATCCCCACGCCAAGCTTCAGTCCTATCCCAACCCCAACTCAATATGAGTGGCCTTCCTACTTGCCAAGCCTCCTCTAGTGCCAAATTCCGATCCGAATCAAATCCCCTTGCCCAGTTCCCTTATCCGATCCGAGCCCCATACCCAATCTGATCCGGTCCGAAACTCTGCACATTTCCTACAACTTTTCCAGCGACTGTTTTACGCCATACGATGGCGTTTTCGACCATTCTAACTCTTCTAATCAATCAGAAAGCATACCATACGGTCATAGCAATATATATATAATCAACCATAAATACCTAAACAACAATCTAATGTGTTGAAATGGATCAAACATACCCAAAAACCCATATTTTCCCTTTAATCATGTTTAAGCATAACTAATGATAGGATTAGCAAATCTTATCCGAATTAGCCCAAATTTCTATCGGAGCCCTAAAATAATATTTTATAATTTCTAAACATTTTTCCAGATTTTTAACATGCATAATTTAATCACCCTAATTGACTGTAATTAGTGTAAAAGCAATGCTAATCACTCACCTTAGCCACAAATTAACTTTAGATCTGAAACTATCTCTGATTTGAGTTGAATTTCTATGCAAAATAGCAGCTCCAACTCTAATTTGGTGTTATTTCTCCTTGATTTGACGTAGATTAGGCTAAAACTCGATTAGAGAGCGATTTGGGAAAAAATTAGAAGGTGGAGGCCATTGCTAGGGTTTCTAAGAGGTAAATGACGGCTAGAAAACTGAAATAGAATGAAAACCAAACTCATTTCAGCCTCCCCATAACCCTAATCCCGAAATGGGTTATGGGCCCATTCACTAATCACCTTATTTGGCCCGGTTAAGCAGTTTTTCACTTTTTAAACCTTATTTCAGCCATATCTCTCAAACGGTATGTCCGTTTTTCACATATGACCACTCTACGGAAAGATAAACCATCATCTGGATCTAATGGAAGTGGTTTCAGGTCAAAATTCCTTACCAATCAAAAGTTATGGTCAAAACAAGATCAGCTAGGGGCAGAACGGTCATTTAAAAATAGGCAAAAATCATGAACATGGGAAATGACCCCAATAGTCGTCTCCCAAAGTTACATGACCATATGACTTCATATGTGAAAGAAATAAATATTCTATGATCCTTCGATGCGTAGAATGTGGGTCGTTACATTTTCCTCCCTTAAGAAATTTCGTCCCCGAAATTCCTTAACCCAAAACATACAAAGGATCTCGCATGCCTATCAATCGTTCACAACAATCAAACATACAAAAACAAACAAACAAGTCTATCCTAGCATGCGGAAAACTAAGTCGTAATTAAAATCTTACCAGGCAAAGAGTTCTGGATATGTCTTCTTAATGCTTTCCTCTGTCTCCCAAGTACAGTCATTCTCATCCTCGGCCCACTGAACTTTGACTAGTTTCACCGCCTTCCTTCGAAGCTTCTTCGTATCGTTCCCAACAATATGCATAGGCCTGCGGTTCCCAACCGCCTCGGGTTCAACCTCGATATCGTCCAACTGATCAGTTGAAATAGTCACACTAGGGTCGTACACGAATTTCCTTAAGTGGGAAACATGAAATACGTTATGAACTCCTGCCATCTGCTCTGGTAATTCAACTTTATATGCCAAATTCCCAACTTGCTCAAGAATTGGGAATGGACCAACGAATCTTGGTGTTAAGTTGCCTCTCCTACCAAATCGTATCATGCTCCTTAATGGAGAAATCTTGACAAAAACCAAGTCACCAATGGAGAATTTTAAATCCCTTCTCCTCTTATCAGCATAACTCTTCTGCCTATCTTGGGCAGCCTTCATTCGTTGTCGGATAATCTTAATCTTGTCTGAGGTTTCTCTTATCACATCTGGTCCAAGCACAAACTTCTCACCGATTTCTAACCAACATGACGGTGAGTTGCACGGTCTTCCGTACAAAGCTTCAAATGGAGCCATACCAATACTAGATTGATAACTATTATTATATGCAAACTCTACTAGATGCAAATGGTCACCTCATGATCCACCAAAATCCAATATGAAAGCTCTCAAGAGATCTTCTAATACTCGATTCACCCTCTCCGTCTGATTGTCGGTTCGAGGATAACATGCGGTACTGAGATGCTATTCTGATCCTAACGCCTCTTGTATGCTCTTCCAAAATCCACTAGTGAACAACGGATCTCGGTCACTTACAATGCCTTTGGGTACTCCATGAAATCTCACTACCCACTTCATATACAGTTCTGCTAACTTAGTTACTGTTCTATTCGACTTGACGGGTATAAAGCTTGCACTCTTGGTTAATCGGTCCACAATCACCCAAATGCTATCATGGCATGGTCTAGTTCTTGGTAACCCATCAATGAAATCCATTGATACTTGTTCCCATTTCCATTCTAGAACTTCTAATGGTTGCAACAAACCACTAGGTTTCTTTTGTTCAGCTTTAACCAACTGGCAGTTCATGCATTTGGAGATAAACTTCCCAACGTCTCTTTTCATTCCTTCCCAGTAGTAGGTCTGCTTCATGTCTCGATACATTTTGTTACCACGGGGATGTGTAGTCAGTTTTGAGTGATGACATTCTCTAAGCACTTCATCTCTCAATCCATTGACATTAGGCACAACTAGTCTTCCATTCTTTCTAAGCCATCTATCTCGATCAAGCCCATACTTGTTCATCTCCTCGTCGATACCCAACTCTAACTTGGAGATGATTTCCAATAGGTTAGGATCGTCTCTATGACTGGAACCAATCCTCTCAATCAAAGTGGGTCTGATCATCAAACTTGCTAATACTTCTGGATCCAATTCGCACTTTGGTCCGAAATTATACCCAGCGATGTACTCTAGTTGCTTCTATTCTAGAAACATAGCCCCTAAACTGGCATGTCTTCTACTCAATGCATCAGCTACCGCATTTCCCTTTCCTGGAGTATATGCGATATCGAAATCGTAGGAAGCCGAGAATTCTAACTATCTCTGCTGTCGAAGATTTAGATCCTTCTGAGAGAAAAGATACTTTAACGATTTATGATCGGTAAACAACTTGAATCTTTCTCCCAAGAGATAATGTCTCCACATTTTCAATGCGAAAACGACCGCTGCCAATTCCAAATTATGGGTAGGATATCTTTTCTCATGCGGTTTCAGTTGCCGACTAGCATAAGCCACAACCCTACCTTCTTGCATCAATACAACACCTAGTTCGGTACTACAGGCATCTGTGTATATCGTCATCTCATCATTCCCTTTAGGAATGACTAACACTGGTGCACATATAACCTTTTCCTTTAGACTCTTGAATGCATTCTCACACTTTTCATCCTAGACGAAAGCTTGATTCTTCTTGGTCAACTGAGTCAACGGTGCTGCTATCTTTGAGAAGCCTTGGATAAACTTACGATAATATCCATCCAATCCCAAGAAACTTCTTACGTCTGTTGCATTCTTGGGTGTAGACCAATCTTGTACCATAGCCACCTTCACAGGATCCACAGCAATATCGTTCTCTGAAACAACAGGGCCTAAGAATCTCACTTCCCTCCTCCAGAAGAGACACTTAGAAAACTTTGCTTTCAATTGGTGTTTTCTCAACACCTCCATCACTATCCTCAAGTGTTCCTTGTGTTCTTCCTCTGTCCTCGAATAAACCAAGATACCGTCTACGAACACAAGAACAAACATATTCAACTGATCTCTGAATACCCTATTCATAAGATCCACAAAATATGTTGGTGCATTGGTCAACCCGAATGACATGACCAACCACTCATAGAATCTATACGGCGTCTGAAAGGTCGTTTTAGCTATACTATCAGCTTCCACCCTAAGTTGATGAAAACCTTTCGCGAGATCCAACTGGGAGAACACTCTCGCGTCACTCAACTGATCAAACAAATCATCTATCCGCGATAGAGGATATTATTCTTCCTCGTCACCTTATTCAACTCGCGGTAGTCCACACACAATCGAAGGGAACCATCTGCCTTGTGTAGCAAACACAACTGGTTCTCCCCACTCAGAAACACTTATTCTGATAAATCCCTTCTTCAACAAATCGCTTACTTGCACACCGAGCTCTCGCTGCTCCCTTGGTGCCATGCGACGAAGTGGCTTCACTATAAGTCTGGCATCTTACACTAAATCAATCTGAAACTCAATCTCTCGGTGTGGTGGAAGTCCGGTCACTTCCTCGAAGACGTCCGGATACTGGCCAGCCACAGGCACATCTGACAACTCATCATGCAGGATATCGAGGGAATTCAGAAAACTAGCAATTACCCCATCACTAGGTAGAGCACCAAACACTACCCTCCGCCCATCATCCGCTCTAACTATCACCAAAAATCCCTTACAGTCTACCACCACCCCGTATCTTTGGAGCCAATCGACTCCCAAAATAATGCCAAACCCAGTAAAGCCCAAAACAAAGCAATCACAAACAAACATGCATCCATGACTCGATAAGACCACATTACGACAGATTATGCTAAGGCTAGTTGAACCACCAATCAGGTTCGTCACCACTAAAGGTCTATCGACTATCTTGGGTACCAATCCCAACTATTTACCAGGTCACTAGATATGAAGGAATGGGAAGCTTCGGTATTAAACAATACTCGAATAAGAACATCATAGACAGAAAGCATACCTTGAATGACGACATTCTTTCCTTTCTCCGTCGCAGTTGGTGCATTCGACGTAGAAGGAACAACATTAATAGCATATGCTTTCACAATCTGCTTTTCTTTAGGGGGTTGCGGACACTTATCCTTGTGATGTCCCACTTGGCCACGGTTGAAGCACTTCCGGTCCGTTGGCTTTGCTCGACGTTCTTTAGCATAATGGCCCTTCTTGCCACAGCTAAAGCACTTAACATATTTCTTGCTCTTTTTCTGACCATCCTTAGCTTGGTTCTGACTCTGCTTCCTTTTATTCTGAGAATTATTCTTGCCTCCACCACTTGCTTGTGGCTTTGGCCCCTCCGCAGATGCGACAGCGACTTCAGTCTTGGGTTTAGAATAAAGGCTCTCTGACCTCAATGCTTTCCCAACAATCGATTCAAAAGTCTCATCAATATGGTTTATAAGCCTTTCCCCCAAGTACTGATCCAAACCAATTATGAACTTCTTGTTCTTCTTTTCGGGAGTGTAAATGAGGGATAATCCATACTTCGATAAAGTATCGAACTCAGCAATGTACTCTGAGACTGCTCTACCATTCTGCTTAAGCTCCAAAAATTTCCTAAACAATTCTGATTTCTGAGCAGCTGAGATAAACTTATCACTGAATCGGGCCTTAAACTGATCCCATGTAACTTGATCCTCTGGAGTAGCTGCCTTAATAGCATTCCACCAATTCATCACCCATCCTTGTAGCTGATGGGATGCTAGCTTTTTCTTCGTTGCATCCTCGATACCTAAGTCTTCGAAGATGTGCTCACAGCTATCAATCCAATCCTGAACTTCTGTTGCTGATTCCGTTCCGTGGAACGGCTTTCCACTAAGACTAGTGTAATCCTTGCATAGCTTGGCGAAATCGGCTCTAGGCGCCTGCACCACTGCACCACCACCATTTGCAGCATTGGGAACTACTCCTCGCACATTTCTAAGCATCTCTCTCATGAAGTCAGTGAACACCGTCCTCATATCAGGAGCATTCCCATTATTAGCTCCTCCACCAGTACCCCTTGTATATCGGCTCATCGTTCAATCTGTAAGGAGAAAACGATTAACCATCTCTTCAGTGGTGCCAGTGCAATGCGACTTCATCCTTAAATATACTAATAGTATATATATAGCTTCTGAAAACCAAAATATCACAAATACGCGCTCTCATATACGTACTATCTCTCTCTGGTGTCTTCCCTAGGTTAACTACGCAACCTAGAGCTTTGATACCAAATGTGACGACCCACCCCGCACCAGCCGACATTTCCAATGAAAGTGCACTGTGTCGCTGTCCAACCAGCACGGGACTGTCGCCGAAGAAAGGAAAAGAAGGGAATTTGAACTAGCAAGGAACCTGTAGAATGTCTCACAGTGCATGGAATAAAATATAATAATAACATACTTGAGATAAAACAGGCGAGACAGTGCATAAGCTGAAAACTAAACCATCATAGCAGCGGAAAATCCAAATACAGCTTGTGTTCCACATCATCTTTATTACAACTTTTAAAACTGTCTCTAAAGCAAAGTAAAGGAAAGGTACAATACTAATGCCCAAAGTAGTGACCAGCAGCGACAAAGGGAGCATATATATAGAATAGTACGTGTAAGCCTCCTGCTCGTCTCTGGACAGCTACTCGTGCACAACCAGCTAACCTTTCTCTAGTCTTCCCGTTTAAGAGCACCCAGAGTAATAAGAAGAGACATAAAACTCTGGGTCAGAAAAAAGTCTGGTATGAGCGATAAGTAGCAAAATAGAACAATAACAGGTATACTAAACCATACATGAACCTGGACCTGCAACCAAAGAGTTAGCACAACAAGATGTACAATACTCTAAGGTGACACTAACATATGGTGTAAAGATACGGGGGAGGGGGTGTGCATGTCATAGTGATGTCAAACAATCAAGCATAGCAACCATCCTCACATCTCTTACTCAGTGCGTAAAGTATACAATATCCACCACTTTGATCACTAGACCCATCGAGGTAGTGACAGAGTCCAACTTGTATAACTATTGCTACAACCAAGCTTGCCCCATGGAGTCATGACTAAATCCTTACAAATGACCCCACCTCATTGGTCCATAGCCAATAGTCCTACATAGGCCACTGTGGCCCTGAATCCGTCCACATACCCCCTACTCCATAGTGATCAAAAGTTATAGACATCGATAACCCTTTAGCACACGTCCCGCAGCAAAGCCCAACTCATGAAGTTAACTCATTAGTTCCCATTTGGATCCTGAGTAATAACCTCCCATCTAGACTTCCTTTGCATCTCGGGTTTTGGTCGAATTGGAGTTGGTCTTCAGAAGAGTCATCGCGTAATCGCAGCTCCAATCCGGTTCGGACTCCAGATGTGGTTCGGTTCGGCTTGCTTCAGTCAGTTCGAATCGAATACATCGCCCCTAGGCTTCCCGTTCGGTTCGGTGTTCCACTTCAGGTGGGTTCGGTTCGGTAGTCTCCATCTGGTTCGGGTTTCCACCTTCCATTCGGTTCAGTTCGAATACTCTCGCTCCTCTCGCCTCATCCGATCCCGTCCCCTAGCTCTAGTCTGATCCGATCCCCACGCCAAGCTACAGTCCGATCCCCACGTCAAGCTTCAGTCCGATCCCAAACCCAACTCAATATGAGTGGCCTCCCTACTTGCCAAGCCGCCTCTAGTGCCAAATTCTGATCCGAATCAAATACCCTTGCCCAGTTACCTTATCCGATCCGAGCCCCATACCCAATCCGATCTGGTCCGAAACTTTGCATATTTCCTGCAACTTTTCCAACGACTGTTTTACGCCATACGACGACGTTTTCGACCATTCTAACTATTCTAATCAATCACAAAGCATACCATACAGTCATAGCAACATATATAAACAACCGTAAACACCTAAACAACAATCTAATGTGTTGAAATGGATCAAAGATACCCCAAAACCCATATTTTCCCTTTAATCATGTTTAAGCATAACTAATGATAGGATTAACAAAACTTATCCGAATTAGCCCAAATTTCTATAAGAGCCCTAAAACAATATTTTAGAATTTCTAAACATTTTTCCAGATTTTTAACATGCATAATTTTGTTAATTAACACTAATCACCCTAATTGACTGTAATTAGTGTAAAAGCAATGCTAATCACTCACCTTAGCCATAAATCAACTTTAGCTCTGAAACTATCTATGATTTGAGTTGAATTTCTATGCAACACAGAAGCTCCAACTCTGATTTTGTGTTATTTCTCCTTGATTTGACGTAGATTAGGCTAAAACTTGATTAGAGAGCGATTTGGGATGAAATTAGAAGGTGAAGGCCAGTGTTAGTGTTTCTAAGAGGTAAATGATGGCTAGAAAACAGAAATAGAATGAAAACCTAACTCAGTTCAGCCTCTCCATAACCCTAATCCCGAAATGGGTTATGGGCCCATTCACTAATCAGCTTATTTGGTCCGGTTAAGCAAATTTTCACCTTCTAAACCTTATTTCATCCATATCTCCCAAACGGTAAGTCCGTTTTCACATATGACCACTCTACGGAAAGGTAAACCATCATCCAGATCTAATGAAAGTGGTTTCAGGTCAAAATTCCTTACCAATCAAAAGTTATGGCCAAAACAAGATCGGCTAGGGGCAGAACGGTCATTTAAAAATCGGCAAAAATCATGAACACCCCAATAGTCGTCTCCCAAAGTTACATGACCATACGACTTCGTATGTGAAAGAAAGAAATATTCCACGATCCTTCGATGCGTAGAATGCGGGTCGTTACAATAAATATTTTAAGAAACTAAATAGGATTATTTAAATTAATAATAATATTAATTAATTTAAAGGAAGGATTAATTGGAATCGGTTAATGAAATAACTGTGTTTTGCGTTGACTAGGCCAACCATTTTAATTTGGGTGGGTTATTAAATTAATCTATTTTGAATTTATTTAATGAAATAGTTAAATGAACTTATAAAGTGAAATGTTAGGGATTTATAAATCGAAGGGTTATAGAACTACAAAACGGATGATAAAGGCCTTTATAAAATAAAGGGAATGGATTGTAAATAAAAGGTTAAGGAATTTGTAAATGGAAGGTTGAACGATCGTGTAAATGAAAGATGAACTGTTTCTGAAGTAGTATTTGTATAGAGGTTAAGTTGAATCATTTCAATTAATTTTATGAAATAAATTTGGAAATGATTTTGGGAGATTATAAGGGATTATAACCGAGTTAAAAATGATTAAAAGTAATTATGATTTGTTTCTAAGAAATTGGAACTTGTTGTGCGTTGGTTGAGTTGAGTATTTTTCGAGGTGCCAATCTGATGTTGGTTTCATCCTTCGGGGTTGATACTAAGAGATTTATTCACTTATTAATTTACAATGAGGAGCCAATAAGGGGAAGTGGAAACAAAAATTTAATATTCTTATATTAAATTAAAAAAGGAAATGTTTTCCGAATCGGTAGTTTTGAATATTATTTAACGACTGCTTAATTTAAGGGGCAAAGTAATGATGAGTGCTGAACCAGTAATTCATTTTATTCTCATGATTATTTATTTGATAGTTAAATAACCAACTATCAAATCTGATCCATACGATGGTTGATACGGAAAGACCACGATCGAATCTATATTCGAAAACCATTCCGAACCAGCAAATACGTGAAGATGGAAGATGGAGCAAATTGAAGACCATGGATCTTCATAAGCAGAAGGACTACTTATCGAATTCCTCTGGCTTGCAACCGTGGTTATTTGATTTGTGATTCAGTCGTGGTTGGAATTTATGGATTGCAAGGACTACTCGCTACAGATTCTTGGAGTGATACCTATATAGGATGTAGTAGGAGAGTGCCTTCGTTCATCTTGTTCCTGGATGACTTGTATGGACAAGTGTATGACAGAGTATTTCCAAAGGGATTACATACATTGATTTCTTCAAACATACAAAGTTGGTGGCAAATAAGGGAAACTTCTTTAGCCTCACAACCTGAGTATTTTTGTGCAAATCAATTAGTGATTTCCGGCAGATCTGACGATGTAGCATTCAAAGTGGATGGGGATGCGCTGTTCTGAAGGATAAACTTAACCTCTAGCCTCGTCAAATGGGAAATATCACAAAATCGGGTAGGCAGCATGGCTATGTGGGTCGCACCCATTAAAAGGGTATGTCATTACCTAATCTGGAGAAATCAAATGCCTTCGGTTGTCCTTTTTATTTTTATTTTTATTTTGTATGCTATTAATTCGGTTGGCTGGTCCCCAACCGTGGTGATGATATATTCGGTACTCTCAAGAGAAATGAGGGGCCAGTCATGTGTAGTCGGGTTGCAAGACGTTCTTGTTGAACCCCAATGTATTCATCTGCGGAGGTACATTGTCGGAAGGTGGTACCATACCTTTCCAGGAAATCCATTCTCCAATAAGCACCCGCGGTTTTGATTTGTATACTATATATGTAGAGCATGAGATGCAAGCGTTCTGCTAGATTGATATTTATTTGTCTTTAGACATTATTATAATATCAGAAAAGATATTGATTTCAAAAATATTTTGGGTTATAGTTATGTAAAAACCATCCGTATTTATGTGTGGGCTGGTCTTACTATTACCCTTTTCTTTCAAAAAGGATTTTTCAAAGTTAAACAAGTTGTTTGTGCTATGAATTTATCACTGAAAGTATTCCAGACTGATCCAGGTGAATTTTGCTTTGCTTCAAATGTGCTCGAGTCAGACCGAGTATATTTACGGGTTAGTTTCCACTTGGAGTTTCAGGAGCTGGAAGTAGGAGGCTTCACCGATAGTTATTTAAAGCTATTTTACGCTGTGACTGACATATGTTGAACTCTGATAAATGATATGTATATACAGAGATTATTTCTTTAAAGTTATATTGAAATATTATATTTTATTCATTCCGCTGTGAGATTCTGATGTATTCTTCTTCTTTCTTCTATTCTAATATTCTTTCTTTTCTCACCCTCTAACTTCTTTCTAATAACGTTCCAATGTTTTTCGATGCTTGAATAGTCGACATGGTGGTTTTATGTCGATTTTCGAGGTTGAAAATCCTTGGGTCATTACAATTTCGTAAGGTGAGATTTCGGTTTTTGACTTAAGAATTCTATTTAACACATAACATATTGTCAATAAAATTAGATTCGATGTATGTTTCCCAACAGCGCTTTCTTATCATTAGATTCGATGTATGTTTCGAACATAGCACTGTCATAGCAGACATGGCATGTAAAACTAGTATCAATCCACTAGCCCTCTAAAACTCCAACAATGTGAATCTCATCAGCAATCATAACTGTAAGAGATTCCTTAGTTAAGTTAGTTTGAGATGCAGAGCTAGGCTTGTTGTAACATCCCGTAATTTTAACAACACTAAAAAATGATAAATTAAAGAATAATTAATTTAATGATCAAGATTACGTAAAATGGACTACGACATTGTGTCCTTCTCGAAGTTCTGGTCAAAATAGACACTGGTTTGCGTAAACCAGACACTGTATGAAGAAGTTATTAAGGTTTGAAGTTTGTATACGCGTAATAAGAATATATATATATATATATATATATATAAGGTCCAGAAATTCAAAATTAGGTCTATAAATTCAAAATCGCGCAGAAATGGGGAGGCAAGAACTTTCCCACTCAGGGGTGTCGACCGCATAAGGGGGTGTCGACCCGTGGGTCGACACCATAAGGGGGGGTCGACACCATAAGGGGGGTCGACCCCTCTGCGGTAGATTGGGCAGATTAGGGTTTCAGAGGCAGCTATAAATATGGCCTCATTTGTCATATTTTTGCACACCAATAATAATGGAGAACTAGATGCTGCCTCTGCCCGGATCGAACCAAGTCTTTTCTTCTTCTGCAATCCAGTTATTCAATCGTAGAGATCTGTGATTCAATTATTCTGTTTTCTAGATCCAAACATTGTGAGTCTATGTTAATTTTAGATAGAAATAATTAAAAGTTAAACTTGATATGACTATAACTTGGATCTATGCCTGTGACTACTTGAAGCATATCAATCATTTATAACTAGTGTATCTATGATATTCTGACTTGACTATGACTTAGATCTTATCCTTTATCATGTCAGATCTTCCTTTGATTGCGGATCTAATTCACTGTTTAGATCACCTTATACCTGTTTTATTATGTTTACGGCCAAATCGGATATGTTGTTAGTTGGACATCTAAATCATTGTTTAGATCATATCATGCCTATCCCTATCATGTTAGAATTAGTTCTATTATCATATGCTCATTAGATATGTTCCTATATGCCTACCTGGTCATTATACCACTATATGTTTTTTGCTTGCTTCTGCCATTATATGTTCATCATGTTAGTATGGTCATCTCTGTTATATTCCCTCCATCTTTTCCCTTTTATTTTTATATAACCAGGCTACCTTCGAGCCTAGGCATGCCGCTAAAATATGTGAATGCGTTAGATTGGGAATGTGGGGAAAACTTTGAATTGGGGCATAACTTGAATAAAGTGTAATAATATTAATTCGGGGCATATGGTTCATTATGAACATAACTTGGGAAAAGGGGTATGAATACCTATAACTACATACGTTAATTTGATCAATAATGGAAAGGCCTAGGATTACAGTAATTAGAAACTGTAACCACGCTTAGACACGAGGTTAGACTACAGTTGTTGTGGAAGTCTGCCCAGAACCGCCCAGCATATCCAGCAACCACAAGTGGTGAATCTAATGCGAGGGGTCTAGGTGCACAAACACGAGACGTGCTAAGACACGAGGTTAAGTCCGACTTGTGGAACAAGTCTGCCCGGAACCGACCGGCACATCCAGCATCCACAAGTGGTAGGCTTAATGTGGGAGGTCTAGCACATTATAACCATAAAATGGACATGGTAATAAAGTAGACTACTTAACCTAATTGAATCCATAGGGATTGTATGAACATGAACTAAATAAGGGTTAAGTAAACTATGTGGGTTAAGTATATCTGAGGTTGGTGGGTAATATTTATATATATAGGCCCACAAACTTAACCTGTTGGGTTTATGCAATTTTATGACACCTGTAGATAGGCATAACCTATGGAAAACCTAGTGAGGATGCAAGACAAAGGGGAGAGCTTGCATCATCTTGTGTGTGGGACCCGTTTAAGTCAGTAACCCATATATAGGTATCAAACGAGTACTCTGAACTAGGTCGGAGTCGGGGCCAGCTTACTGGGCTGATTGTAAGAGATCCAAAAGTGAGGGACGGTGTGGGTGGCGCATACCGACCGGGTCATGTGCGTGCATGGTCTGGACAAAGAAAGACATGACGCCGTGACACCAGCAGATATGGTTGTGCACATACGAAAAACGAAGGGTTTCCATTTTAGGGAGTGATACACCCAACTGTGGGGCCAACACAGGGTATCTACAGAGTAGGGAGCCGATCGATTAGGGTAGTAATTAAGGTACACTTAGACTCCGGTATGTTTAGGAGCCCATTATTATCCATAGTTGTTGGGATCATCTCATTCTAGTTATACTAGTATTAGTGGAGAGAAATCATTAGAGAAGCGTATTACAATCGATCATGTTTATCCTATTTACCTTATCATACCTGCCTTTTACGATGTTACCTTTCTTAACCACTTTATATGTATGTCATGATACTTTTACTTATTTATATGCTTAAAGTAACTGGACTCACCAGACTTTATGTCTGGGCCATTTTGTTTCTTCTTCTTCCTCTTCCGTCCCCCCCCCCCCCACAGGTTCTCAGGGTGGGAGTACTCAAGCTTGATCAGGATCCTGCTATCTAGGGATGTATATCGGACAGGACAGTCCGCTGTCCGGCTCGGTCCGTATCTATAAGGTGTCTGATCCGTGTCCGTCCGATTCTCTTATAGGACAGAGTTTGGACACACTAGCACTCGGTCCGATCTAAAATGTTTAATGTTTTCTATTATCCAAGGCTATATCGGATAGGTTGGTCCATTGTCCGGCTCGGTCCGAAGCTATATGATGTCCGGTCCGTGTCCGTTCGAATTTTTATAGGACAGAGCTTGGATACACCTCCATCCGGTCCGGTCCAACCCGTTTACACCCCTACTGCTATCATCTTGCTTGGAGCTGCTTAAATGTATTACTCAAGTTCTTATCTTTGCTACTATGGCTATGTTTCTTTTGGAGATTATGCTTCTTTTACTAGTGTACTCTGATGTTTTAAATACAAGACATAAATTTTAATGATGTACTGGGTTTATGTATTTTCAGACTTATGATGCTTTGAACTACGATGCTTAATGATTAATAAAGTTTTTAAGTTCCGCTACTATTTTATAACTTTCTTGTAATGTTTCTGTTTCTGTTTACCTATAATGCTTCATGAAACTTAATGCATTCTCTTAATGAGTGACATTAACGGACATGGGGTGTCACACTTGGTATCAGAGCTAAAAGTTACCAGATTAGATAAAAGTTTTCGAAAATTATTTTCAAAAAGGTTTTAAAAGAAAGCATTTTCAAAAAGAAAGTCTATTTTGAAAAACATATTCCCCAAAGCCATATGTAATATCACTCAATCCTTTGTCTGAATCCTTTTCCTTCTCTTTTCAACATGTCTGGGGAACCTAATATTCTAGAGGGCAATACGATACCAGGCTGGTTCTGTAGGTATCTAGAGGCCACAACGCCTGCCGGTGGTCAAGCTGACATTCCTCCCCCAGCTGCACCCGTCGTTCTTCCTCCTCCTCCGCGTGTAGATAATTTCTCTAAGGTCTGCAAATATTTTCATGCTATGAAAGGAAAGCCATTCCATGGAACCGAGACGTTCATATAGGTAAGGAATTGGCTCAAAGAAACGGAGGATCTGTTTTGAATTTTTGAAGTGGACGATCGTAGAAAGATTCAGTTAGCCGCCTGGCTACTGAAAGATGAAGCTTTGTTCTGGTGGAAAGTAATCCAAGCAGGGCATCCAGTGGAAACTTGGGATGATTGTAGATAGAGGTTTGAAATGAAGTTTCTTTCTCAAGCTGAGAAAAGCATGCAAATGGAAAGGTTCTTGGTGCTCAAGCAAGGAGGCATAACTGTTAAAGAGTATGTGAAAAAATTTAACCAGCAAGCAAGGTTTGGATTGGAGCTGGTAGATACTCTACATAAGAAAGCTTTTGGTTTGTTAAAGGACTAAATGAACCCTTTCATGGGATAACTATGTCCCATATTCCATAGGGAGAAACTTTTGAAAGGTTTGTTGATATGGAATTGATGCATGAGGAAGACAAAAGCAACAAGAAGGAAGTTAAGGTTGAGGAAACACGAAACAAGAAAGTATGTCCCAAGAAAGGACAACAACAACAAGAGCAGCAACAGAAGAAGGGCGGAAAGAATGACAAGGCTAAGGATAAGAGGAAGTGCCATAATTATGGACGCGAGGGTCATTTGGTAAAGGACTGCAAAAGAAGGAAGAATACTTGCTTCAGTTGTGGAGAGGTCGGACACTTCGCTAAGGACTTCCCGAAGAAACAAGAACAAGGTAAAAGGGAAGGAGCTTCTGGAGGGCAGGTGCATGCTCTTGTGACCAGTGCTCCAGATAGAGGTAGGAAAATTTCCGTGGAAGGTTCGATTTCTCTTTCCAATCATCCTATTAGAACTCTTTTTGATTCTGGCACTTCACATTCATTTATATCTAATTCTATGGTTGAGTCTCTGCCCCTAAATACTAGTATGGTATTGGATCCCGTAGTTGTTGGTGGTTCGGCTCATTTGTCCATGATTTGAGAATATCTATGTTAGGCATCGAATTTGAGTGCGATGCATACGTGCTCGGTTTTATGGGTTATGGTTTGATTCTAGGGATGGATTGGCTAGCCATGTATGGTGCCATTCTGGATTTTGAAAGGAGGGTCGTTAGACTTTTGACTCGCCACGGAAGGACCCTTGAGATTTCTTGTGACCTGCAAGGGTCTGTCATGCTTAGTTTCCTAGAGTCTCTTGATGCATCTATCGATGATCTGCGATCTGTAATAATAGCCCGGGACTATCCAGATGTTCTTGATGAGGTATGGGGTTTACCTCCTAGGCGCGAGATCGATTTTCATATATGTTTGATGGGCAATGCAAAGCCAGTAGCATTACCTGTGCGCCATATGGCCCCAAGAGAAAGGAGGAAGCTTAGTAAGAAAGTAGGGGAGCTATTTGAGAAAGGGTTTATTAGGATAAGCATATCTGAATGGGGTGCTCTGGTGGTATTCGCAACTAAGGCGGATGGTTTGCTTCGCTTATGTATGGACTATAAGGAGTTGAATAAACTCACTAAGAAGAACAGGCACCCATTCCCAAGGATAGATGATCTTTTTGACCAACTTGTTGGTGCATCGGTATTCTCTTAGTTAGACTCGGCCACAGGATTTCATCAGTTGAGGGTGGACGATGAT
Organism: Allium sativum; assembly: GCA_030737875.1. Lineage (NCBI taxonomy): Eukaryota > Viridiplantae > Streptophyta > Magnoliopsida > Asparagales > Amaryllidaceae > Allium > Allium sativum. The sequence continues at coordinate 828,901,769 of CM060913.1, forward strand.
AGTATAGATAAGACCGTTGTTGGGACTCCAGATGGTTTCTTTGAATGGCTCGTTATGCCTTTTCGGTTGACGAATGCACCCGCCTATTTTGTTGATTTGATGAGTAGGGTATTTCGGGAGTTTCTAAATAAATTTGTCATGGTCCTTGTTGATGACATCTTGATTTTCTCGAAGAGCAAGGAAGAGCATGCCTTACATATAAGGGAAGTTTTGAAAACTCTACGTGCGCACCGGCTTAAGACAAAGTTCTCCAAATGCCATTTCTGGAGAAAAGAGGTGAGATTCCTAGGGCATGGGGTTTCTAAAGAAGGGATAGCAGTAGATCCCGCAAAGGTGGTTACAGTTCAGGATTCGCAGATCCCAAAGAATGCAACGGAGGTGAAAAGTTTTCTGGGGTTAGCAGGCTATTATAGGAAGTTCATTAAGGACTTTGCAACGATATTAGCCCCACTCACCAGGCTGACAAAGAAGAATTTGGCTTTTTCATGGGATATAGATTGTGATGTTGCTTTCCAACGATTGAAGAGGGCTCTGACAACAGCCCCAGTTTTTACCTTGCCCGATGGGAATAAAGTGTTTACAATATACACTGATGCATGTGGTACATGGCTTGGTGCGATTCTGATGCAAGAGGGGAGGGTAGTATGTTATGGGGGAAGACAACTAAGAGTTCATGAAAATAACTACCCAAGCCACGACTTAAAGCTAGCTTCCATAATATTTGCGTTGAAGACGTGGTGTCATTATTTGCTTGGAGAGAAGTTCGAGTTGTACACTGATCATAAATCTCTCAAGTACTTGTTCTCGCAAAAGGATCTTAATTTGAGGCAGCAAAGGTGGATGGAGTTCCTAGCTTCTTATGATTTCGAGATTTCTTATACCCCTGGCAAGGGTAATTTGGTGGCAGATGCACTGAGTAGGAAGAAGATGACCTTAAGTCCTCTGTTTATGGAAAGGAAATGCTTGAATTTTATATCGACTTTTGATTTTAGACCCTCCACCGAGTTTTTGCCTTGCTTATTTGCATCACTGGAGGGGCGGCCTACTCTTACGGATCAAATAGGAGCTTCGCAACGAGAGGACCCACAGATTTCAGACTTCTTGGATAAACTCAGTAAAGGAGAGACTTCTAGTCACCTCAGTGGATACTCCATAGACGATAAAGGGTGGTTGCGACGAGATGGGAGGCTTTGTGTTCCCCAAACTTGAAGTTTGTTGAAGACAGTCCTAGAAGTAGCCCATCATTCTAAGATGACTATTCATCCAGGTGGTGATAAGATGTATAGAGACATGAAGAGGGTTTTCTTTTGGACTGGGATGAAGAAAGATGTAGTAGAATTTGTTTTTTTTTTTCATTTGTCAGCAAGTTAAAGCTGAGCAAAAGAAACCCGGTGGTTTACATCATCCTTCGGAGGTTCCATAGTGAAAGTGGGAGAGCTGTGGATTTCATAGATGGTTTGCCTAGATTAAAGAAAGGCAATACTAGTATTTGGGTTGTGTGGATAGACTTACTAAGAGCGCTCATTTCATTTCGGTTAAGAGCAAGAGGACGGCAGCATGGTTGGCAACAGTTTATGTTCATGAGATAGTTAATCTTCATGGAATGCCTTCCAGCATCGTAGGTGATTGTAACCCCATCTTCACCAGTGAATTTTGGAGGAGCTTGCAAGAAGCATTAGCTACGCAGTTTTGTTTGAGCACCGCTTATCACCCTCAGACAGATGGACAAACGGAAAGGGTGAACAGAGTTCTTGAGGATCTTTTAAGGCTGTGTATCCCAAACTTCGGAGAGACTTGGGAAGAGCATCTTCCTTTAGTAGAGTTCACCTAGAACAACAGTTATCAAGCTAGCATTAGCATGGCACCTTTCGAAGCATTATACAGATGGCCCTGTAGATCACCGACTTGTTGGTGGGAATCCACAGAAAGACTACTACTTGGACTGGATATAGTTAGAGAAACGTCCAAGATGATTGATCTTATCCGCAGACGAATGAAGACAGCTCAAGACAGGCAGAAATCCTACGCAGACAAGAGAAGGACTGACATTGAATTTTAAGTGGGAGACATGGTTTTCTTTAAGGTGTCACCTTTGAGGAATGTGGTTCGCTTTGGATCTGTAGGGAAGTTGGCACCAAGTTTTGTAGGGACATTTCCCATAACAGAAAGGATTGGCCAAATGGCCTATTGGATAAAGCTACCAGAGAGACCGTCCGACGTTTTTCAAGATGTTTTCCGCATTTCTCATTTGCGGAAGTGTTTGCATGATACCGCAGAAGTAGTTGAGCCGAGTATATTGGAAGAAGTAAAGGTGGAACAGGAGGCAACAGTCAAATGAGTTCCTACCCGTATTCTTGGATCAGAAGTAAAGAAGCTACGAAATAGAGAAGTCAAGTTGATGAAGGTTCAGTGGGGAGATAACCCAAAGGATGCAACTTGGGAGACCAAAGACAAGATTCGTGATTTGTACCCTTTCCTTTCGAGGGTATGTTCTTAACTTCTTTTTAAAGCTTTTATTTGTGCTTGTTTCTATCATTTAAAGTATATCATATCGATCGAATCTTCGACCTTTAGGTAGGAATCCCATGAATGTAAACATGTGTTTGAGACATGTTATGTTTGATGGATGCAAGTGTTTGCTAGTGGTTTATCGTGGATGCATATACACACACATTAGGCACTAGATCGGCTCATTCACTCTCATACTGCATACGGATGTGTGTGCATTTTTCTTCTTTTAATGGGTGAAATTGAATGTATCATCATATGGATGTTGCATTTGGATGGATGATTATGCACACATATAGAACTTACATGTTATAATAGGATTGTTGCATACATGTTAGATTCATAGCACTAACATACATTACATTAAGGAGGTCGACTGAATCAGTAGACCGCCTGATCTTTGCATTAGTATACAGACATATACACACACCTTTGCATATGTTCATATAAGCATTAGAATTCTTTAAGGACAATGGATGCTCGTGATTGGTGGATGAGTAGATGGGTGATGGATGGTTGTTAGATTCATAGCACTAACATACATTACATTAAGGAGGTCGACTGAATCAGTAGACTGCCTGATCTTTGCATTAGTATACAGACATATACACACACCTTTGCATATATTCATATAAGCATTAGAATTCTTTAAGGACAATGGATGCTCGTGATTGGTGGATGAGTAGATGGGTGATGGATGGTTGTTAGATTCATAGCACTAACATACATTACATTAAGGAGGTCGACTGAATCAGTAGACCGCCTGATCTTTGCATTAGTATACAGACATATACACACACCTTTGCATATGTTCATATAAGCATTAGAATTCTTTAAGGACAATGGATGCTCGTGATTGGTGGATGAGTAGATGGGTGATGGATGGTTGGATATACATTCTTCTTAACTTGGAGATTTCGGGGACGAAATCCTTTGAGTAGGGGAGAATGTAAGACCTCGAAATTTTAACAACACTAACAAAATGATAAATTAAAGAATGATTAATTAAATGATCAAAATTAAATAAAATGGACTACGCCATTGCGTCCATCTCGAAATTTTGGTCAAAGTAGACACGTGGTTTGTGTAAAACGGACACCGTATGAAGAAGTTATTAAGATTTGAAGTTTGTATATGCATAAGAATATATATATATATATATATATATATATATGTACGTATGTATGTATGTATGTATGTATATGGTCCATAAATTCAAAATCGCGTAGAAATGGGGAGGCGGGAATTTTCCCGCTCAGGGGTGTCGACCCTATAAGGGGGTGTCAAAACGGGAGGGGGGTCGACCCCCTTGCGGAAGATTTGGCAGATTAGGGTTTCGGGGGCATCTATAAATATGGCCTCATTTCTCATGTTTTTGCACACCAAAAATAATGGAGAACTAGATGTTGCCTCTGCCCAGATAGAATCAAGTCTTTTCTTCTTCTGCAATCCGATTATTCAAGCTTAGATATCTATGATTCGATTCTTCTGTTTTCTAGAACCAAACATTGTGAGTCTATGTTCATTTTTGATAGAAATAATTAGAAGTTTAACTTGATATGACTATAACTTGGATCTATGCCTATGACTGCTTGAATCATATCAGATCTGTTATAACTAGTATAACTATGATATTTTGACATGATTATGACTTAGATCTTAACCTTTATCATGTCGGATATGCCTTTGATTGTAGATCTAATTTACTGTTTAGATCACCTTATACAAGTTCTATTATGTTTATGGCCAAATTAGATCTATTGTTAGTTGGACATCTAAATCATTGTTTAGATCATATCATGTTTGTCCCTATCATGTTAGAATCAGTTCTATTATCGTATGCTCATATATGCCTACCTGGTCATTATGCCACTATATGTTTTATGCTTGTTTCTACCACTATATGTTCATCATGTTAGTATGACCATCTCTGTTATATTCCCTCTATCTTTTCCATTTTATTTTTATATAGCTAGGCTACCTTCGAGCCTAGACATGCCGCTGAAATGTGTGAATGCATTAGATTGGGAATGAGGGGAAAACTTTGAATTGGGGCATAACTTGTAATTGGTAATTTGGGCATAACTTGAATAAAGTATAATAATATTAATTTAGGGGATATGGTTCATTATGAATATAACTTGGGAAAAAGGGCATGAAAACCTATAATGACATAGTCAAATTTGATTAATAATGGAAAGGCCTAGGATTACAGTAACTAGAAACTGTAACTGAGCCTAGATACGAGGTTAGATTACACTTATTGTGGAAATCTTCCCGAAACCGCCTGGCATATCAAGCAACCACAAGTGGTGAATCTAATGTGAGGGGTCTAGGTGCACAAACACGAGATGTGCCAAGACACGAGGTTAAGTCCGACTTGTGGAAGGAGTCTGCGCGGAACTGACCAGCACATCCAGCATCCACTAGTGGTAGGTTTAATGTGGGAGGTCTAGCACATTATAACCATAAATGGACATGGTAGTAAAGTTGACTACTTAACCTAGTTGAATCTATAAGGATTGTATGAACATGAATTGAATAGGGGTTAAGTAAACTTGTTTGAAACAATGGATGGGTTAAGTATATTAGGGGTTGGTGGGTAATATTTATATATATAGGCCACAAACTTGACCTGATTGGGTTATGCAGTTTTATGATACCAGTAGGTAGACATAACCCGTGGAAAACCTAGTGGGGATGCAAGACAAAGGGGGGGGCCTGTATCATCTTGTGTGTGGGACCCATTTCAGTCAGTAACCCATATATAGTTATCAAATGAGTACTCCGAACTAGGTCGTAGTCGGGGCACGCTTACTGGGCTGATTGTAAGAGATCCAAAAATGGGGGGACAGTGTGGGCAGCGCATACCGACCGGGTCATGTGCATGCATGGTCCAGACAGAGGAGATAAGACATTGTGACACCAGAAGATATGGTTGTGCACATCCAGAAAACGAAGGGTTTCCATTTTAGGGAGTGATACACCGTACTATGGGGCCAGCAAAGGGTATCTACGGAGTAGGGAGCCGATCGATTAGGGTAGTAATTAGGGTGCACTTAGACTCTGGTATGTTTAGGAGCCCATTATTATCCATATGGGGAAACTCCGGAACGTTGGGCTGCCTGTTGATTGTATGGGGTGAAAACCTCTCACTGGAAGTACGCCTAAGTCTACCGTCTTATAATTGTTGGGATCATCTCATTCTGTTTATACTAGTATTAGTGGAGAGAAATCATTAGAGAAACGTATTACACTCGATCATGTTTATCCTATTTACCTTGTCATACCTTCCTTTTATGGTGTTACCTTTCTTATCCACTTTATATGCCTGTCACGATACTTTTACTTATTTATATGCTAAAAGTAACTGGACTCGCCGGACTTTATGTCTGACCCATTTTGTTTCTTCTTCTTTCTCTTCCATTGCCCCCCCCCCTCACAGGTTTTCAAGGTGGGAATACTCAAGCTTGATCAGGATCCTGCTATCGTTTTTCTTGGAGCTGCTTAGATGTATTGCTCAAGTTCTTATCTTTGCTACTATGGCTTTGTTTCTTTTGGGGATTATGCTTCTTTTACTAGTGTACTCTGATGTTTTAAGTACAAGACAAAATTTTCAATGATGTACTGGGTTTATGTATTTTCAGACTTATGATGTTTTTGAACAACGATGCTTTATGATTAATAAAGTTTTTAAATTCCACTGTTATTTTATATCTGTCTTGTAATGTTTCTATTTCTGTTTACCTATAATGCTTCACGAAACTTAATACATTCTCTTAATGAGTGACACTAACGGACGTGGGGGTGTCACTCTTGTTCAGACACTTGCATGCTAGTTTTCCATAGTTATAACAACTAAACAATTTTCCGGAGTCACCCTTTCAGGGTGGTTTCTACTGACCTTTTTTTGTTTTCTATTTGTTGCATTTTTGAGTAGGCTAGTGTTCCTAATTTTTAAAGTTTCTGGGTTTAGATTTAGAGTCCTATCCTTCTTAGTGTTGCCTGAAACAGCAAGCACTTCTTCCTTCATGTCCTATTTACGAGATTTCTCCTCAATACAGAGGCAAGTTTTAGACTTTCAAAAAAAATTCCCCAGTTTTATGTTTAAAGTTTTTTTTATATAAATTCCTTCCAATTAGGGAGAAATTTACCCATCAAACCTGCAATTTGAAATTGTTCATCAATAAGTCTTACCTTCGAAGGCAGTCTTATGAGAAATTTTCTAGAGATATCTATATACATGTCATTTGTCAACTGATATTTGACGATATTTAAGGTAATGACTGATTTCTCTATTGGTAAGACCTTTGAGGATGATGTTTTTGCACAAGTAATTCTCCTCCATCCAGATCTATGGCTTCATTTATTTCTCTATCCATGCTCGTAGCTGATCCGCGTCGAATTCATCAGGTTGGTTGGAAGGTGTGGTTTGTTCATTGTCGGACATCAACCACCTTTCTCATAAAAAACTCCATTTTTTGATGCCAACGTTTGAAGTGCAAACCCTTAAATATGAACGACATGACATAATTCATCAAAACTTAAGACAAGGATGTCGGGAAGCTTCCTCCATGGTTACAACAGAAGTCAATTATTATGGTTCATCTTAAAATTATTAAAACAATGACCTTCAATTGAATGTGCAGTTTACAAAAAACGCAGTTGGCTCTAAGATAAAACAACCTTTCACATATTTGTATTATGTATCGATTCATATGGACAAACGAAGCCTTCTCCACTACACATTAAAAATTTCTCTGGTATGAAATGAAAATAACGTAGAAGAAGAGATTTAGGAAAAAACTAGATGATTTTTCTTTGTCCGAAAAATCATATAATTAGATAGGGTTGGGTAGGTCGGTAAGACAGCTCGCGTGCTTGTGTGGTCAAGGATGTCTTCACTCCTTACGAAAGAGCATCGTTGGATGCCCAATGGGCCTAATTTTCAATTTAAGAATCAACTATAAATACTTAATGTTTCTCTATAGTTCTACCATATGAGACTATTCATAAAATAATTGGCATACATACTTATTCAATTTTTTAATAATTCACTTTAAAAACTTAAAACATTTCCGACATGTCTCTTGGTTAAAAACATGAGGCTAATTTTAATAATGTGTGCTTTAAATATACATTATCCTGGTTAGAATATTGGATATTTTGCATCAATACAATTTTCATCAATTAGTTGGTATAAATGACCTTATATGGTTAGTTGAGATGTTTAAGTTGTAAATACAACTAAATCCCCTAATATATTTAGATTTATTGATAACACATGCTGATTAATTATAATATCCATGATAACAACTTATTTACACTATTTTTAATTAGTTTGTGCAATTTTTATTTTCCGAACAGCTATTTATCGAGTTTTATTGTTATGCACTGTTGAATTTTAAACATGTATAACCTCATAAATGACCCATGTTGACTAAATTTTAATAACTATTAATTTAGTTTACTCTTGTTTTGATTGTTAGTTATTGAACACGCCCACGATTAGTTAAGGATTTTCCATGTAAACATAGGTTGCAATAATAGAGCATATAAGATTTGTTGGTGCCGTTAAAGAATCCATTTCTTGATATTATATTAAAAAATATGACCATTAATATTTACATAAACTTGTTATGAAATTTTGAAGTTACTTCCATGAATGGTTAATTTTGAATAAATAACTCATTGATACATTTCTCATAACTTCGAAAGATTACTCATAACATTTGTTCGCCTTTGTGCAAAACGGGTAAAAAATAGAAAGAAATGTTAAAATGGTATCTGATTGTTGGATTCAGTGCTAGTTTGGTGGTGTTTTGATAAGTTTTTTTTTTGAATCTTTGTTTTTCAAAGCAGTGTATAGTATTTGCATAAGTCGTCGTTGCTTTGGTGAAAAAAATGATAGATATTTCAAATAAATACATATGACAGAGCATAAGCTATGCAATATTATTGCCAATTTTCAGGCACACAATGCTGAATCGATTAGTCTGAACAATAGGAAGTTTGTTTAGTCAAATACTTGTAAAGTGTTCATAGTCAAATGATGAAGCATAAACTAAAAAAACCATTTATAAATACATTTTTAGAATATAACCTTTGCTGAAATTTGAAAATGAATATTTTTCTCGATTTGAAAGTTAGGGAAGCATCATCGTTCATGGTAGAAAAAAAAGCAACTCTATAGTCTAGTTTTATGCAAACTTCATAAATATAAATCTTCCAAAATGTGAATTTTGTTCCATGTTCACATCATATCCTCAACTATGGGTTCACAATAAGATAATGTTAGAAAGATTCTTATTCAAGTTAAATCGTATTCCGCAAGCAACATTTTGTTTCTAAGTACAAAATTCAACCTCTTCCATTATATATTATAATTCTCACATTCTTGTTAATACTTATGATAACTTTCATGCCACACTTTTTTTATGTAACATCCCGCCTTTTCGACCGCTTCAAGTCGGTAATTAAACCAACTCAAATTGTTCGAAATGACAGATTGTTATTGCTACGGGGTTTAATAAATCAAATCACAGAATCAAAGACACAGAAAAGCAGAATATCTCGCAGCAGAATAAACAAATACAATAATTGTTCATGAAGCTACTAAATAAAATTCAAAACTTATACATAATATCAGAGTTACAAAAATGAAATACAGCGGAAGTCTAAATACAAGAATTTCTGATACAAAGGGGAAATAAACAGAATCAACTGATAAAGGTGATGTCTTCAAAAGTCTCCAGCTTCAAAAGGTGAAATCTCAATGCTGCAATACTTGATATGACCTGAGCAATAATGCAATACAAAACAACTCGGATCAGGGCTAACATTCTCATAGAAGTAAATCAACGCAAATGAAATGTTCAATGAAATGCATCAGTAACTTAAAGGATGTTTGGGATCACCATCCTCTAAGGATCCGCTAAATTAATATCATATAATATAGTATGCTATTATAGTAGTGTCTATGGTTAAATATAACATATTAAAATAGCATAAGCGGGATTACATTTTTACCCTTACATCACTTATACGTTGTCGTAAACATTGCATATTAAATACCAGTAAATGGTCAGTGGATAGGGATGCGCCACTATATGACGACCTTAAATCAAAATCGTAGTGGGCTCGATCAGGATAATATGACAAGGCACACGAGGAATACCTACAGTAGGATTCAACTGATGCATGCTCGGACCGGTGGTAATGCATAACCGCGACTACCACCCATCTCGGAACACACTCCAAAATCAAAGGTGCGCACCAATCAAATCACAAAGTAATAGATATGGTTTCGAAGAAGTTGTTGAGAACAATATTTTGATTGATGCCAACATATAAAGTTGCAATGAAGATCATTTCATAAAGATAAGGTTATATATATATATATTTATATATATATATATACAATGAGTCGTGTTAGAAATATGTTAAAATCTATCCTCAAAGTATAACACGAATGCTCATATCTTCGTTGCTGAAATCTGTATATTTGAGGATTTGAAAAGTCACAGAAAAAGCCCAAACGGTCCAGGCTCCGACCGGAAAAGAGTGCAGAGTGATCTAGACTGTGGACCGAGGTCCTTTGGTCCACAGCAATAAAACGGTCGACCGCCCAAAAAGAACCAGTCGATCGGTAAAATACCACCAGTCAACCGTTCATGTTTCTGTTTCGAAATAAACATTTCTCAGTTCAACCAGTCGACTGGTCGAAACTCACCAGTCGACCGGTCAATGTGTTTTTTCACATAACGGCTATTTTTCTGGAAATTTTAATTTTAATTAAATTCAACCAGTCGACCGGTGATTTTTGACCTGTCGACCGTTTTCAAACAGCAAGCTTTTTCTGAAAGGTTGCTTCTATTTGAGAAGAGATTTCTATTCAATAATCAAAGGAAATGGACATAACTTTTTATAGAAACTCTTCATGAAGAATTACTACCTTTCTACTGTTATATAAACAACTTCAAACTTGTTTTACAATCACGAAATCATTCTATATTCTCTCTAATTTCTGAATTGCATTTTCATACTCTTTACAAAACAAAAGCTCACCAAATTTAAATACTTGTTGAATCCTTGAATTAATTTAATATCATTTGATTCAATAAGCATTCTACTTCCTTAAATCTATGTATTCAAAGTATATGATCGACGATCAGATTATAGGAAGATTGTACTCAAACTGTTGACTATCCGTGTTGAATCAAGAACACAAAGTAGAAGTCAAAACCATTGTATTATTGAAGTGTTGTGTGTGATCAGGCACATGTTAAAATCCTCGTGTGATTAGAGGCGTGAAATCCCGTTTGGCTGCTCGGGTGTTGTATACCCGTTCCTCCGGATGAAGTGAGGAGATTGTTAGTGAAATTCCAGAAGGAAGTCTAGGACTGGACGTAGGACGATGCTCCGAACCAGTATAAAAATCTCTGGTGTGATTTTTCCTTTTTATTGCATTTACTATTATATAGTTCTGTGATTAGCTATTAGTTCATTCTTGAATATCGTTCGTCATATTACACGATCCTTTTGTAAACTGTATTAGTACGTACAAGCCCACACTACACTTTCACTTGGTATCAGAGTCTGGCGTTCTAGAGATCGTAACAACATCCTAGAACAAATGGCAATAAAGAAATCTAGCCAGGGAATTAGAAAATGGAAGAGCAATAAAACCGAATCAGGAGAGCAAGGAAACAAATGTCTCATGGATAAAGTCAGATCACAATTGGTATGTACAGATTCTTTATATAAAGATCTTTTGTTAAACCATGAAAAATTATTGAAAGATTTTAAAACTTTGAGTAAACTCAGTACAATCATTATAGCTAAGTCAAAAAATTGCAAGCAAGAAAATTCTAAATTAAAAGAAGAAAACAATTTTTTTGGTAAAACAAGCTAAATGTTTTGAAAATACCTTAGAAGAGCTTGTTTCTCAAAAAGATTTCCTTCAAAAAGAAAATGAGCAACTAGAAGATAAAAACCATGTTCTTTTAAAGGAAATCGATCTTTTCGAAAATAGAAATAAATCATTAGAAGATTCTTTAAATAATTCTAGTTCTTTAATTTCGTCTCTTGAAAAAGAGAATGGAGCTTTAATTGAAAAGAATCCAGAATTATTTAAAGAATGTGAGTTTTTAAAGGTGAATAATAATATTTTGCAAAATAAAATTTCTAGCACAAAAGAAAATTTTGAAAAATTACAATCTTCTTTAATTAATTAAGGATCTCAAATTTGTGGTCTCAAAATTGAGAATGTTTTAAAAAGGAAGAACTCTGAGTTAAATAAGGAAATTGATAATTTTCAAAATAACAAAATTTCTTTTGTCACTCGCGATTTCGGAATTAGATTCGATAAATGTACAAATAAGTTCGCGATATTTAATAAAGGTCAAAATGATTTAACAATGATTTTATCTAGATCTCGACCTTTACATGGAAAAATTGGATTAGGATATAATAGAACCAATCGTAGAAATAGTACTAGATATGCTTTTATATACAATAAGAATATCACTGCTAGTACTAATACACATCCAAGACCCAATTATTATAGAAATTCGAATACTTCTATGACTAGCGATATTTATGATAAATCTAGAAGTATGAAAAGGAATATCATTAGAGATTACTTAAGTATTTGGGTTCCTGTAAGTTGGAAAAACAGAGAAAATATATCGATAATTATTTTTGATTTTGTAGTTAATAATGAAAATTTTATCTTTAAAGGTTCCATTAAACCGTCTTGGGTATGGTTACCTTCCATCTAACCCATGGACCCAAACAAAGCAAGTGGGTACCAAAAGTACATATGTCATATTTTTCGCAGGTACATCACAACAAAAAGAAGGCTATTCAGTATCTCTAAATATCTTTGAAAACTTAGCTTATCAAAAAGCACAATATCTCCTAAAGGTGCTATAATTATTTGTATTCTCTACTACTCTCGATTACTGTGTTTATTATAGTATTTATTCTTTTTAATTGATGACAAAGGGAGAGAAATATTTTCTCTCATGTGATACATATCATTCATGTTACATATACTATTATCATTTAAAATTATGTGCTTAACATGGTAATAGTATATGTGTGCTAACATTTGTTAATGCAGGAATCAAAAGGTAAGATTATTTATATTATGAGCTAACAAATGTTGCAGAAATTCAGGGGGAGCTTTATCTTCAGAGGGAGAAAATCTAAGGTGTTGTCATCAATCAAAAAGGGGTAGAATGTTGAGAACAAGATTTTGATCGATGCCAACATATAAAGTTGCAATGAAGATCATTTCATAGAGATAAGGTTATATATATATATATATATATATATATATACATTGAGTCGTGTTAGAAATATGTTAAAATCTATCCTCAAAGCATAACACGAATGCTCGTATCTTCGTCACTGAAATTTGTATATTTGAGGATTTGAAAAGTCACAGAAAAAGCCCAAACAGTCCAGGCTCCGACCGGGAAAGAGTGCAGAGTGATCTAGACTGTGGACCGAGGTCCTTCGGTCCACCGCAATAAAATGGTCGACCGCCCAAAAAGAACCAGTCGACCGGTAAAATACCACCAGTCGACCGTTTATGTTTCTGTTTCAAAATAAACATTTCTCAGTTCAACCAGTCGACCAGTCAAAACTCACCAGTCGACCGGTCAATGTGTTTTTGCATATAACGGCTATTTTTCTGGAAATTTTAATTTTAATTAAATTCAACCAGTCGACCGGTGATTTTTGACCTGTCGACCGTTTTCAAATAGCAAGCTTTTTCTGAAAGATTGCTTCTATTTGTGAAGAGATTTCTATTCAATAATCAAAGGAAATGAACATAACTTTTTATAGAAACTCTTCATGAAGAATTACTACCTTTCTACTATTATATAAACAACTTCAAACTTGTTTTACAATCACGAAATCATTCTATATTCTCTCTAATTTCTGAATTGCATTTTCATACTCTTTGCAAAACAAAAGCTCTCCAAATTTAAATACTTGTTGAATCCTTGAATCAATCTTATATCATTTGATTCAACAAGCATTCTACTTCCTTAAATCTACGCATTCAAAGTATATACTCGAGGATCAGATTATAGGAAGATTGTACTCAAATTGTTGACTATCCGTGTTGAATCAAGAACACAAAGTAGAAGTCAAAACCGTTGTACTAGTTGAAGTCATGTTTGTGATCAGGCACGTGTTGAAGTCCTCGTGTGATTAGAGGCGTGAAATCCCGTTCGGGTGCTCGGGTGTTGTATACCTGTTCCTCCGGGTGAAGTGAGGAGATTGTTAGTGAAATTCCAGAAGGAAGTCTGGGACTGGACGTAGGACGGTGCTCTGAACCAGTATAAAAATATCTGGTGTGATTTTCCTTTGTACTTCATTTACTATTATATAGTTTTTTGATTAGCTATTACTTCATTCTTGAATATTGTTTGTCATATTACATGATCCTTTGTGTACTATATTAGCACGTACACGCCCACACTACACTTTCATAAGTGCGTCTGATAGGAGGTGCGACCTCACTTAATCACGGTATAGCACCTGTATTAGTTATTTTAATTATGACCCGAAGGTCAAGGACATCCATCATCGTTCTCTTTCTTCAAATCCAGTAATCTCCAAATCCTACTTCATTCTGGATCTCCACTGCGTACATAGTTGTTAAAGTGGTTTTTGGTATTGGCAGAGAGTATGGCAAAATCCGATCTCGGTCTCTTTAGCAACCAATCATTTACATTTTTCACACCGTGGTTATTATTCTAAAAATCACTTTATAAAATCGAATATAAGAATCTCAGGTTCAAAATTAAATTCGAAGTTAAATATTTAACTTCGATTTTTTTAACATCCGAAATATTCATATAATGATTTCAATCCAAATTCGACTTATAAAAAATCATTTCTCAAATGCCATTTAAAGCAATGCTAAAATACTTTAACTTCAGTAATATTTAGCTTGATTTATTCTTGCCAAAACTCAAGTTCAGACAATTCAAAAATCTAGTTTCACCTTTATAAGCATTTGCTTAAGTCGATTCATAAAGTCCAACATTTCAGTTCGAATTCTATATATTTAATTCAAATCAAAACGTATATTTAATTTAAGCAAAACATATCATAACTTATAAATCTCAAGTGGTAAAATTCAAAAATCATTATATATTAATTCGAATCAAGACCTTATATTTCAATTCAAACAATTTATACCATTTAAAACCGTTCTTATAAATTCGATTTAACAAATTTCTTAATTCAAACCAACGATGTATAAAATCAATTCCATATATAAAATTTATATGTCGGTCACTTAAAATTGAATTCATTTCATATCAATTATGAATTTAAATTAAACATCAATTTTCGCAATTCAAGTTCATTTCTTATAAAAGTTCATATTTAAACTAATTCAAATTCATCTCTAATAAAAGTTCATATCAAATCAAATTCGTATCGATTATAATTCAAACACATTTTACTTCAATTTGGAAGATTCGAATTTAAATTCAATTTCCCAATTCAAATTTACCTCTTATAAGTTCAAATCAATTTGAATTCAAATTCATATCTTATATGGGTTCATTCGTTAAATCAAATATTGTTATATATATTCAAAATTTTAAACCTCGAGTCTAAATCACGAATCTTAACCTATCCATCTTTGAATTTATTATTAAAGTTTATAATATATATATAAGCATTGAAAAAACATATATATATAAGTTATAAATTTATATAGAAAATAGCTTTATAAACATATATAAGTTTAATTTTTTTTAGAAATAGGTTTAAAAAGAATAATTTATTATAATATATTAATTTAAAGTTTAAAATACATATATGATTAAATTATATGGTTTTAAATAAATAAATTAAAAGTAAAATCTTAAATAAGCATTTAAATCCCATTTTACTCATACGATCATTTTAAAACATATAATTTAAAATTTACAAAATTTTAAGTTTATAATCTTTAAAATATAAATATAAAAATACAAATCTTAAGTTATTATTTTAAAACCAACTCCAAATCACTTCACTTTGAAAAAATGACCAATACTGTCCGTATATAGCTTTCTGCCCTATGGTCAAGTTATGCAGATATTTATCATTCCAACCTGCAAATTTAAAATTTTACGGGTATATATCATTTAAACCCATACTCCCAAATTCAGTAAAAATCATTTAGCTGTATCATTTCAACCCATAACGATTTTTCCCTAATCTAATGTCCGTTCTGGTATGTATCATTTCAACCCATTGTGATTTTCCTAACTATGGAAATCAATCGCATAGATAAACAATATAAATTATCACATAGAATCAATATCATAACATCATAAGTCATATATCATCAGTGCTCCTACGTGTCACATATATATACATACATATATCATCGTGTCATTAATTGAATGTGTATACATATCAAATAAAACAATTTTCTATTAGCAATCATATGCATTTCACAACAATTCATTTATGCTAAATTTAACATCCATGAAACAATGTAGGTAAAGTGTGAGATAAACTCACATTTGTGGCACATAATGGAGAGAGCAGACATATTAACACAGAGTGAGATGACGACTTCAAGCACGAATCAGAATGGATTCAACTCGATATCACTTAATACATATTTTATTTTATAAGGGGAGGTTAGGGAATTTTCAATGGATTAGTACGGCTATTGGGTTTTGGGAATGGTTTTCGAACTCAATACCACACTCGACTCAAAATAAATAAACACAACAATTTTACAAAACAAATTTATATTTACATACGAATACACAGTAAAATGTAACATATATATATATATTTAAAATTCAACGCATGCCAAAACCATATATATATAATAAAATACACATCTAGAACTGTATATATATTTTATTTAAAAAACGACACAATGCTAAACACGCACACACGCCATATATATAACACATACATATGCACACCCACACAAAATACTTATACAACAAAACATATAAAACATATATATATATATATATATATACCATACAATATATACCCACATACACAAAACATTCACCACACACATACACAGCACAGTCACTCACGCAAGTTACCCATCACACATGCACACAAGAAACACTGCACTGTCACATACATCACCCCATAGGAACCATAAAAATCAATCACACACATAAACACTACACTACAACACACACACGCACACCATTACACACAAAGTACATATATACGCACGCATAGGGGAAAGATCGGAGACTGGTGAAGCACAAGGTCGACGCAGCAATCGGTGAATGGAGGACCGACTTAAGGGTTTGCAAGTGACCTGATAGGAGGGAAAGGCAGCTCAGGCAGACCAGGTGACACAGGTAGGCCAGAGGACATGGGTAGGTGTAGAGATGGGTTCGGGAACGAGAAGCATGGGGGCTTGAATGATTTTCAATGAGGCAAAAAGGGTAGGAAACTGATGGCTCAGGTTCAGCGGGTTCAGCGGGTTCGGACTGGTCGGAGAGAGGAGCAAGGGCGCGGAGGCTCGGTGCCGATGGAGCTAGGTTTGTGGTAGGCGCACGGGTGAATTCTATGGAGGGTGAGTTAGTAGGCTTGGTTTCAGGACTGACGAACAGGAGGGAAAGGGCACGGGAGGGAAGACTCGGACCGAAGCAGGTTGTCGTCACGATGGGTGGACTGGTCGGGCTCGGCGTTGGTTGATGGCGTATGGGCCGGTCATCGGCAGAGGGGAGGCGGGGCTGCAGGGGTCAGCAGGTCACGGTGCTTCAGGTCAGAGCCTTTTTGGGTGCGTTGAAGTTGTGAGGAGGTAATCAACGCGGTGGGGAGGCTTGGTGTAGACTACTGCTATTTCTAGTGCAAAGTGATATTGGTATAAATGGAAGTGGGAATATAAACAAATGGGAAGATTGTTGTGGAGAGATGAAAGTATTGTGTGGTGGGAAAGAAAATGTGCATGGGAGAGATAAAAGGAATGGAGCAGTCAAATTTTTATTTAAGAAGAAAATGAATGGATGCGAGACTGGGAAAGAAATGGGTAGCACTAGCAGCTAGTCCCCTTTATTTATTTTATTCATGAAAAGGTAACTGCCATTTGGAATTACAAATGTTGGTGAGCTAAAATGTGTGATTTAAAATTCAAAACCAACAGACACGTTTTACTTTAATTTTATGAAGACAAAAAGCTGCCTTGGAAATGAAGCAATCATTTGGAAAAATTTGAATGAACGGTTTAAATTTTGGAAATAATAAACGTGTAAGGAAAGGAATAATACTAAGGAACGAACGTTGAACTTTATAAAGGTAAACAATGTTTACAAATAAAAGGAAATAATATAAATTTTTAATTCCAAGGAACGAACAATTTTGGCAACGAATAAAAGATGAGCGGATGTTATAGGCAAAGAAATAAACTGCGCTAGAATTGCTTATATTCGAACAATTGAGGCAGACATCAAGACTATTTCCACCGCTCTTCAAGCTGAACTAGCGCAATGGGAAGCCAACACTCCAGGATATCATGCAACACAGAAGAAGGTGGAAGACTTTAATAAATTTCGCTCTCAAATTGTATACGATCAACTGCATACTTTGCAGCTAGATCATGTGTCTGCAGTTTTACAAAAAACAATTGCTAGTGGAAAGAAGAAGATACGGAAATCACCAACTATCAAAGACAAAACAGCGAATCCATACGCTCACATAGCTCCCCAGCCGCATACAAGGAAAGACCTCCCGACATAATCGTTGAACAAAAGGCAGCTAGCTCCTGTGAAAAGGCAAGACCTATAACACATGTCACGAGGAGTATGAAGAAGGAAATGCTTAGAAACATACACGAGAACGGATAGCGCAAGTGTCAAGTGGTAAGAGATGTAGCTTTAGGAATTAAAAAGAGGCAAGTCAAATTGTAATGTGAACATGTAATTATAAAATGTGATAGTAGTTCCCGTCTTCCGAGTGTGGAAGATTCAGCTGATATGTACTCTATATATCACCTGTCCTCTCATGTATTCTCTTATTTTTTTAATAAAAAGTGTTACGGAACACTATAAAAACCGGTAAGCCTTGCAAAAATAAATAAATAAATAAAATTAGAATAAAACCGGAAATAAAAGTAAACGAACAATTTTGGGTATATATATGTATATATATATATATATATGTATATATATATATATATATATATATATATATTTAACGAACAATTTTGCAAATCAACAGTAGACGATATCAAGTGAGATTTAGTTTATATGGAAACGATGAACGAATAAATTTCCAATATTGCTTTCCATTATTGAATTCTATTCATATCAAAATCAAATTCATTTGTTTTATAAAATTGAAAATAAATTTAGTTTTAAATCAAAAACAAATATTATTTCAAAAAGAAATCCAAAAAAATAAAATAAATAAAACAAATTTAAATTAAATGATTAAATAAAATACACTTAAAATTGAGGTTGTTACAATCTCCCTCACTCAAACCTTTTCGTCTCCGAAAAGGAATGAGGTAGGAAAATAATAATTAATAATTTATATATTAATACCAATGGTTCATATTTATCTTCATGCCTATATAAATAATTTGAATTATATATATAAACAAAAGTTAAAATATTTTCAAACATTTCAAAATAGTTTGAAGTATTCACTCGACGTCTTAATTGGCAACATATATCTATCCCACTTTCAAAAACCCGAAAATAGATATCAATGATGCTGCAGTCATCACCGAAATCATTTTAAAGCGACTAGAGTGTGACTCTATATCTATCTAATACATATAGGATTTAACATATATATTGATCAGACGTATACCCAAATCACTAAGTATTTGATAGACCAACTTAACGTCAAGTAAGTACTCAAAACATCTTTCTATATTTAAATAGAATATATACCAAATTTCGAAATCATATATTATAAATAATATATTTCAAATCATAAGAATTAAAATTTTAAGTAGGGAAAATTATATCTCTCCCCTACTCATTTATTTATTAAAATTCAATCTCAATCCTCAATAAATATAATAAATCATAAAACTTGAAATGTAAATCAGATAATATTTCAAAACGTATTTCAAGAAAATATATAATATTTAACATACATTAACTTTAAGTTACCATTTCAGAATATTAATTTATAGATCATAACCAATATTAATATTTCATATCAATCATATATTTTCTTACCCAATTTATTAATACCCTATGCTTATGTTAACATTTAACATGGATATGTATAAAATCACTTTCCATTATCGATCATATTAGGTCAAAACAAACCAAAATCTAAGCTAAGAGCCAAACAATGAAACAACCTACCCAATAGGAGTTACAAAGGACAGAGACCAAGATAAGAACACTTCAGAGAATATCTAAGATTCAGGAAAAATCTACTATAGATTTCTAAAGATAGATTTGGAATAAGATCGAGTTTCAAATTCAGGGGATCCAAATTAAAGAGCAACCTATCAAGGAAGAAGCTTTCAAGAGAAAGAAATACTTAGAAAATAAATTTTTCAAAACAAGTTTTAAATTAAATACTTGAAATACATTTAAAATCATTTTCAAGACAATATTTTTTTACTAAAAAGAACGCTCTCCCAAGATTGATCATGCAATTGATTCTACTCATTTTAGGGTATCGCTACTATATCTCTAATGAGCTTTTACCCCATAGGCTAAAGCTTTGATAAACCAAAGCTCTGATACCACATGTAACATCTCGCCTTTTCGACCGTTTCAAGTCAGTAATTAAACCAACTCAAACAGTTCGAAATGACAGATTGTTATAGCTATGGGGTTTAATAAAATATCTCGCAGCGGAATAAATAAATACAATAATAGTTCATGAAGCTACTAAATAAAATTCAAAACTTACACATAATATCAGAGTTACAAAAATAAGATACAGCGGAAGTCTAAATACAAGAATTTCTAATACAAATGAGAAATAACCAGAATCAACAGATAAAGGTGATGTCTTCAACAGTCTCTAGCTTCAATAGGTGAAAACTCAACACTGTAATACTCGATCTGACCCGAGCAATAATGCAAATCAAAACAACTCAGATCTGGACTAACATTCTTATGGAAGTAAATCAACTCAAATGAAATGTTCACTGAAATGCATCATTAACTTAAAGGATGTTTGGGATCACCATCCTCTAAGGATCCGTTAAAGTAATATCATATAATATAATATGCTATTATAATAGTGTCTATGGTTAAATATAACATATTAAAATAGCGTAAGCGAGATTACATTTTTACCCTTACATCGTTATACGTTGCCGTAAACATTGCATATAAAACACCAGTAAATGGTCGGTGGATAGGGATGCACCGCTATACAACAACGTTAAATCAAAACCATAGGGGGCTCGATCAGGATAATATGACAAGGTATACGGGGAATACCCACGGTAGGATTCTACCGATGCATGCCCGGACCGGTGGTAACGCATAGCCGCGATTACCGCCCACCTCGGAACACACTCCGAAATCAAAGGTAACGCATAGCCGCAACAACAGAAGAGAAATAATTCTTAAGAAGAATGAGGAACCGATGACTCTATTCTAGATGTTAATAGAAGATATGGACATTTTAGCAGATTTCTTGTATAAAGTTTATAGTCAGTTTGAAAAAGTAAATTTATCCTTCTTAGGAAAGTTCTGTGGCGGTCTACTTTGGCGTCTTCATAGGCATTGCTTGGATGAATGCGGGATTGACCTCTATCCGGGGTTTTCTGGAACCTACCAAGGGTTCATTCAATTCCCATGGACTTACCTCCGGAGAAGCTTAAATATAATAAAAACAAATTTGTCACTGAGTTGTTCAAATGGTCAAGTTGTATGAATAAGAAGAGTATATGTAAAACATGATATTATGAATGTATGTTTTTGATGATAACTTCTCTTCTCTATGATTACCGATTTGACTTCACATTATGGCAAAATCTTACTTTTCACAAAGACGTAATTTTAGACGATGCTTTGCATTCATTGTCTAGATTAAGGGGAGAATTTTCAACAAAACCATTGTATCGATTTGGAAGAGATCACCTTCTTGAAGGCCTCGGGCTTATTTACATGAAATATCCTCAACTTCCTTTTAATTTTCTAGGTGACATTCGAGAAGTAATTTTAAAAAGACTTAGAATCCGACATGAAGAATTGATGTGTGATATAAACAATAAGTGTACTAACAAATAAGATCAAAATTTCTAATATGTAGCGTGTGTGTTACCAAAAATAGTTCAAAACTTGTTTGGATGGATTTAAGAATCTATGTAGTAAACTTTTTCTGCTAATGGAAAGTATACTTTTATCAGTTCTGTTCTTTGAAAGTAAAACTTATGAATATTGGCATATTTTGTTTGTGAAATAGGGAGACTAATACAAAGTCTCATCCTCTCAAACCAGGGAGGAAACACTACAAGTTGCAGAGTAGGGGGATATTCCGAAAGATGTTCCCGCTACTGCTCGAGAAAGGACAATTTTACTTCAGAAATTGACTACTAAGCATTTGAATTAGCAAATTACTGATTTGGAGGGTCGACTAAAAGAGAAGGATAAAACTATCTTTGAGTTAAATAGAGAGGTAAAAACAAATCATCCTATTGATTTTGATGAAGAGATAGTTAGATTGCACAAACAGATTGTTGACTTAGAAATTGAGCAAGATAATGTACAAGTGAGCTGCAAATTTTGGGAATTTACTTTTGGATATACCCCTAACATATTTGTGCCTAAGCTTTCCAAGGCCACGACTAAATCTAAAACCTCAACGTCTAAATAATATTTCCATTTGATAAATCCCTCTCTTGTGTTAAACGAATCAGCTGTCGGTAGGTGTTATAGAAAGGCTAAAGCCGAAATGAAGAGCTTCTATGATACATGTCTCCAAAATTACGCAATTACAGAAGGAGAGACATGATTTGCGAAAGAGTTTCTTTGATTTAGAGAAAGAGAACAAGACTCTTCATGCCATGAGCAGAGCTTACAACAGGGCTCTAAAATCTCAAGTTAAACACATAGACAACCCTGACGAGGTTAAGAGAAAGGAAAGAAAAGCTTAATGAGCTTTTGTGTATTGCGATTCGTCATGCTATTAATCCTCCTTTACTTGATGATGAGTAGGTGTAAGATATTTGTTGTTGTTTGTAATATTAACGTCCAACTTTTGTGATTTGACAATAAATGAAATAGCTATGTGAATAAATTTGTAAATAACTTTATAAATTGTGTAAATATCACCTGATTGATAGTCATTATTTGTGTTCAGATCATCCTTCCGTAGAAGTTCCACTACATTATTTTGCACAAAACTTAACACCCAATTTTTGGTGTTAATCTTGTAGGATATATATGATAATTTGCTCGACCTACGTGAGACTGCATTTGAGTTGTAGCCAAATAATAGATGAACTTGTGATAGAGTAATATGATCATTTGTATTTCTTATGGCAAATAGCAATTTGCGCAAATAAGTTTAGAAAATCTCCCTGTGAGATATGAGAGATCATGATCTTCGTCGGAAAGCTTTTAGATAGCAGACCCGAGATATCAACCCGAGTACTGATTTGCAAATCCCTTTTTAGAAATGAGAATTACAGCCTTGTGACCCAGACTAGGGTATTAGAGTAGAAATCCAGAATTCGTCCTATTGAATCACAAATATAATCTTCAAAACCCATATTCAAGCATTTAATAATAGAGGACCAGAAATCCATATCTAGCAATGATAGAAGTCCCAAACCGAAACCCATATTCGGGTATTAAATAGATGGCCAGATATCCATATCTGGTAATAATAGAAGTCTCGAACCATAACCCAGATTCGGGTATTTTAATGACAAAAGACCAGAAATCCTCTTTTGGTAATATTAGAAGTCCCGAGCCATAACCCAAATTTAGGTATTTAATAGTTTTGTTACCCATTGGGGTTGACTTGCAAAACAGAGGATGTGCATGCTTTGTGAGCCACTCTCTGGGCTTTTGATTGTCAAAGTAGAGGATGTACGTACTTTGTGAGCCACTCTCTTGGCATGTGTGTCCGGTGCGCTTGGCTAGCTTATTCTTAAGTAGGACCCAAGGACTTACCTGACCTCCCTCCAGGAGGCTCCTTACCCTGGCCATCATAGGCGGTGATAAAGGCTTAGATGTTTTATCCTGGCCATCGTAGGTGCAGATAAAGGCTTACTATTTTGATGCTCTACCCTGACCATCGTAGGTGGTGATATAGGCTTACACATCACCCCTTCCAAGGGATGCCTTAACCTGGCCATCATAGGTGCGAATAAGGGTTTTCTTTTCTTTACCCTGGCCATGAATGATTTGGACACGGATAAAGGCTTGCACTCACCCCCCCCCCCTCCAAGGGGTGCCTTACCTAGGCCATCGTAGGAGGGAGCAAGGATTTTAGCTGCTCCGCCCCGGGAATGGAGGCTTACACTTTGATGCTTTAACCTGGCTCTTTTTGGTTTGGGCGCGGATGAAGCCTTACACATCACCCCTCCGAGGGGTGCCTTACCCTGGCCATCTTGGCGCGGACAAGGGTTTCTACCATCATAGGTAGCTTCACCCGTTTCAGGTGGTTCCAAATTTTTAGGAGTTTTGTACTCCCGGCCATGTGGATATTCTTCCTTCAAGAAATCCTTTGTTAGAACTAGCTTGTTCCTTTTACAAGTCTGCATAATTGGCCTTGATTAAAGAATTTGATGACCATTCCTTCGAGAACTATGCAGTGATTGGTTTCATGTTCATTCATCATATGGTAGTGGCAGTATAGCCCTCCTAATTTTCTTTCATATTTTGGTTTATTTGTTGACAACGACCAGAAGTTAAGCTTATGTTTGGTTAAAAAGTAGATATTCTCAATTGAAGTGATAAGATTGCATTCCTTAGGTAGCCGTGTTTTGAATATTTCCCTTCAACGTTGGAACTTAGCTCTCTTGTTGCTTGGCTTGGTTTCTTCATATGTATCCTCAAATCTTCTCTTCAATGTATCATGAGAATAAAGTGCGGTTCTTTTAGCCCATTTTGAAGCGAAGTGGTTGGAATCTTCCATTATTCCTTGCTAAAATATAGTTTATTTAGCATGCGCATGGATGGCTTCTTTTATGTGAGAGAATAGATTATATTCCTCTGTTATAGAACCACTTAAAGCAAATATATAGGTTGGTCCTATATGGCAAGGGTTAATACTCCAATGATCAGGATTGTATTACACCACTTCCCTTTTCTTGCTTATGATTCGTAAGGCTTCCATTCTTAACCTTTGTTCTTTAGGTACTCTTGGATCAATAATATCTGTTGCAGCTACTCGAGATTAAGAAGACCCTTGTCGAGACATTTTCCCCCCATGGTCTATATCTTCAATATTAAACCAACAGGTTGGAACAACTAGGGATGCTGTAAGTTATCCAAAGGATCGGAGGTTCAAGCCCTCCTTCTAGAACCAAAATGTTAACATTATTTTTCGTCAACATTGGAATAAGGGGTAAGGATATGTACCTAAGGGAACCAAGGGATTATTTAATTCCTACTCTCCAATACATAAAAGGCTGGGGGTTCACATTTTCATCATCCTTGGTAAAATCAAGCCCACTACGTAGACATTCGTAAACTTCTCTAATGTTTCCCGGAGCGCAATGGGTTTTTAAGATCACTTCCGGATCTAGGTCTTTTACTAGTTAATCCTCATAAAGCACTCCCTACCTTCCAAAGGTGCCTAGAGGACGGGCTAGACGCAGCAGAGCGAGGCAACCAACGGGAGGGAGCGGATTCCCCACCGGTAGGGGGCTGGAGACGGCCATCTCAAGGCACATCACGACCTACAGGCAACACCGGTGAGACCCGCACGGATTACAGGTGACATTTACAAGAATGGCGGGGAAGTGAACAGTACCCGATGACATTCAGGGATGAATGTAGACCCATCAGGCAGGGATAATCATTCTGGTCCTGGGAGAGGTGGCGACACCAGTTTTAGGCGGGTTCAGATATATATTTGGGACAAAATAGATATGATGCTTTCTATCAGTCCCAAGCGGATCAGATATCCCCAGCTTCCATGGTCCACTTACCGAGGAAGAGATGTGGGAGGGCCCTGGGCTAGAGCAAGTTGGGTTGGTGTATAGAACCGTAAGCGCGGTGGAGGGTGACAGAAGCTTGAATTAATTCACCGTTTTCTAGATATCATGGTCTTAAGCTTGAAGACTAGTTATTTTTCCTTTGAGAGGTAAGTATCCTTCTTACAAGACTCAAGGACCAATAGTTACCTTGGGATAAGGGTTTCATAAACTCGACACGAGTTAGAAAGATAAATTGCTAATTGGGTTCATTTCGATAATTTGTTCTCACCTATGAAGCTTTGTCATGGATTAGCAACAAGGAAATAAGTGAAATATGTGACAAGTGTTGATTCTCTCTTTATTGATCACCTGATTGAGTACATTGCTAATTGCAAGTAAAATCCCAAATTGATTTACAAATTAAGGTTTTCTCATTAAGAAATGGATATAAGATATTGGAATTAGGAAAAAGTCCCCCAAAATGAGACCCTTGGGTCTTATTTATAGACAAATTGGGCCCTCTTTGATTGCGATTCAGTAGAAATCCTAGTTTTGAGTGCTTCGACAGTTGTTATCCAGTATCGATATCGACCTACTTTCGTAATCTTGGTGTCGATATCGACTTTGTATTGCTTGTGAATCCAGAACTGCCTTCATGCAGTGTATCGACACACTATATATTGGTGTGAATAGCCTCCTTCTTCCCTTAGTACCATTGCTGGCATCGTGCTTTCGAGTGTCGGTCAGCTTCATATCTTTTGGATACTATATTTATTCTTCTTCCTATATAAATTTTATGTTGTATTTAGTATCAGTGTCGATACCAAGCTTGCCAGTATCATTAGCATCTTGCTTGCTTCGGTATCGGACTACATGCTTCTAGCTTTTAGATCAAGTTGATTGCTTTCCCTCCTTGCTTATGGTGTTCAGTACCGACACCAATTTGGGCTGCTTATTGTATGTTGGTTTCGGTACCATACCTTATTGCTATCTCCTTTATATCAGTACCAAGTTTGCTCCCTATGTTGGTTCGATAACATGTAAACCAAATCTTGTCCTTCATGCTTCTAGTATCGGCTTTTCCTGGTGCTCTGGTGTCGGTCGAAGGCCTCCCAGGCTTGTATTCTGATGATGGCTCTTACTTCGACACCCCTTCACCCTAAAATAGGTTTCATTATCGAAATCTGGTAGTAATAGATATGTTGTTATAACTATCAAGGCTAAAGATTTGTTAGTGCACTCTGATGTTTTGTATATAATAAAAAATTCTCTTTTTAAAAATCGTGTGTTATATTTTTCTATCAAGATGTGTGATTTTGTTGTCTTTTTTCTTTCTTCACCCGAGATAACCTGTCTTTTGGGCACTTAAATGATTAGACATGAATACAAAAGACATATTAAGTGTCATCTTTAGGTGTAAAAGGGGAGATCGTTACAACTATTATGATTCTACTGAGATTAGAAAAGTCAAGGTAGAAACAAAATTCAAGGAGGTTAAATTGAAATTCAAGGGGCTTCATTCACTATTTATTTATATTGTCAGTTTAACCTAATTTATTTCTACCCTTCTATTGTAAAATGTTAAAACTCCCTTTGTCCTTAATTGACTATTTATTATAACACTATTAGTCTTATGTTGTACAATGCTAAAACTCTTTTTGTTCTTAACTGCCAAATATGCTTCTCGTCATCTAATCCTATATATAAATATTAATAGATCACTCTTGATATAAGTTATTCGGCATACATCATAGGTTGTAATTAGAGTTTTGGTTTGGAGAAAATTTTGTTATTTTCAACTTTTGCACATTCATGGACCATCCGTACGTTATTGCTGGTATGCACGAATTAGTACAACTATGCATGTCTTAGCTTTCCCAGAAATTCCAGTAACGATGAGAGCTTAGTCTAGCCAACTTTTATATCCATTGTCCGCTGCTGAAATCTCTGTTGTTGTAATAGTTAGAGCTGTTGAAAAAACACCAGAGGTGCATTAAGTCAGAAGCAACAAGACTGAGCAAGAGTTGGGAATCAAAGATTTAGAGGAAGATGAAAAAATATATATATTACAGTTAAGAAAGAGTTGATAGACAAGGAAAGAAAAGTTATTCATGTATATATAGGAAGATAATGAGGGCTACATTCAAATGCATCACTAAGAAAAATAACTATGTAGAAAAGTGGCTACAAAATATAATGCTTGCAGGCTAATGGATAGTTTGACATGAGGACAAAAAATATTCAGAGTTTATTTTAGACATTGATAAATAATCCTTAGACAACCTGACCTTTTCCCTAACAACTAACTCGCTATCATAATAAAATTAAACACTTTATTTTTAGTTTAAATTTTCATAGGCAATGAAACTACTTTGATACAGAATGAAATGTGTATAATTTATATCCTTAATGGTCAACGTAATTCTAATTATGCTATGGATCAACATTTTCCTGTTGGTGTTTTAATACAAAAATGGTCATGCCGTTAGTGTAGAAAATAATAAACTGCATTCCCAAAATATCACTTCTTTTGTTTTCTATGAATAAACTTCCCTTCTTTATAAATAGCATATTTTAGTATTTCATCTACACTTCTCTATTAAACTTTCTATTACATCCAAACCCATTTATTAATAGTTTCACTCTAATTTAGCAAGGCAACTTGGGAAACTTTATTTTTGAGGCATTATGAAGAATTATTTTGCTTATTTTCTTTAAACAAAAATAGGTGGAAAAGTTTAGAAAAGAGAGAGATAGTGGTCTAGGTTTCAAGACAAGGAAGACAATTGTGGTGTTATAGTAGCAATGGATGTCGTCATGTTGTCGGATTTGTACTTTTAAAATGCCCTTCTATTTTCAAATATTTTTCTTTAGGGTTTTGTATCATATCGATACACTTATGTAATGGAGTTTTAATGAAAATGTAGAATTTTTTTGTGTTTATCTAATGTTATTCAAGTTGAGGCTCTTAGTGCAATATTAAACTTTGATAATTATACTTTTTTGGGCTATTTGATGTATTTCTACAAATGGATTTTCTCTTTTGTTCATGTTTTTGATATGGATTACATTCATTTTCTTAATTTTATTGTTGTCTTATTATTTATAAAATGGCTTTATTAAGTAATTGATTTGTTTCTCTATGAAATTGGTTGAAATGCCACAGCTTCAATTCCATCTAGTTATTTTTCCCCTTCGATTTAGCTTCTGTAATGACTAAGTTAATGATTTTGCAAAATAGGTTATGTTGAGAGATGAAAGTAATTTGGATAGTTGGATCTCATCATACTTTATTTATGTTAACATATAGTTTACGGGACAAAGCCCAGTAGGCTCATATTCTGTAATTCATAACTATATATAGCCTAGCCTATGTGACGTTTGAACTATCCGTTCGTTACATAATTTCAAAACATAAAGTATTCATTCTTAGCTATTCTAAATACAATTCTACACGGTTTATCAAATCGGAGAAAATACATCAAATTCAATTTGGTATCAGAGCCAATTCTTCGCCTAACAACATTCAAGATCCGTTGGCCATGTAAGTGTGAGGGCTTTACCCATCAGAAAGGTTTCATCATTTGGGTATTCTCCCATCTGAGATACTCATCATTTGAGAGTGAACACTGCACAAATCATCAGTGCCACGCCCGCAATGCTCATGAATCTGGCTGCAGTTGATAATCTATACAATATTTTACATACTGTGTAGTATTGGTCACAAAAAACAAGTTAAAGAAATCACCAAAACCAGTTAAAGCCTCGCCAGAAAATAATTCAAAAAGCATCAGAAAATTTCTTTACCTCTTCATCAATCATTTCTGGTCGCACATACTTGATTCTACTATTTCTTGCCTTTTTGATCTTGTTCGGCATTCAATCTACAATAAATTTGTTGATTTTCGTCATCATTCCATCATCGGATTCTTTACAGTATGAGAGATCTGCAATGGCCCGTATTTTGGCAAATTAAAAATAAGAGTTTTAATATATATATATATATATATATATGGATTTTTATATAAATAATTTGAATATAAAATATCATTGGAAAATATTACAAGAAAATATTATTTGTTGAATAATAGAGTCATGGTATTTGTTAAGTATTTACTATCTTGTTTTGATTTTAACAAATGTACATACATATTCAAAAATGAACACATTTTGCATTCACGCTTAACAAATAATGCAAAATGAAGTTAGTGTTATTTTATGCCACCACTATGATGTCATGCTATATAATGATGTTTAAGTTGGCACAAAATATAAGGTTTAGCACAAAAGATAAGGCATGAACTAATTTAATTAGAACCCTAGTTGGAAAATTATCCAAAACTACTTTACTTAGCCACTACACCTTCTCCTCTTGTGTTGATACCAAGCCAAGGCCTTTTGCACTTAGGACCCTAGAGTTTGTGTATAAACATGAGGTCATTCATTTGCATTTTCTTTCCTTTCTTTTCTTCTTCATTTTCTCTCCATTTTCTCTCCACTCTCCCTCCCCTTTCACGGTCTGAGTCCCACCGCAACCACTACCCGCCTCCACCGTCCATCCGACTAGCCACCCCCGGCACACCACCTCCCCTTCCAAGCCGTGGGCTCCCTCCACCTCAACTATCACAAACCACTTCAAACCCCTAAAGTTCTTACCTTTACACCCATCCTCTCCAATTCCAACCACTAAAACCCCAAATCCGAACCCACCGCCACCTACATCCCCACGTAAACCCCACCCAGCTAGGCCATGCCCCTCAATCCCAAAAGATCCAACCTATAGTCTCGAAAACCCAATATATACCCATATATATTCAATTATATTTTATAAAACCCGTACGCGTCGAAGTTCTATCCAATTGGACTTTGATAACATATAGTGGCGCCGAAAGGCTGCCAGATTGGATCCGGATTGAAGAGGAGTCCTACGTTTAAAGTTACGAAGGAGTGTGAGAAACTATGCACGTAAAGGTCTAAGTAGTACATGGTTGTTAATATTAAATCGCATTTGGATTTAATAATGATTAGCGATGTAAAGATATGATTTTTATGTAATAATCACGTGACATACAAGTAAATAACACCTTATCATGGTAATTGTATGGATACTGGATGATTGGTTGGGGATATGAATCTTATTGGGTTGTTGAATACTATATTAAATAGTAATGGGTTATTGGATATTATCTTGCCAAGTTAATAACACCTCGTTTGGTTGTTGTTGGATGTTATAATGGCTGGTTATAATGTGGTATATGTAGCAACCCAGAATTTTCGATATTTTGAAAATTCAAGTTCTCAAGATTTTGGAATAACCGCGTATGATTCTAGATACATATACTTATTTTTAAATACGATTTCAAAAAGTATAACGACCAGATAAGTTATTTAAATCAGTTTTATCAACTTATTAGTTCAAAACAATTTTGGTCAAAAATTAAAATTTGACTCTATTCACCGAAATTTAAATGTTGAGATAAGTATTTGAATACGCTTAAAAAATAGTTAAGATAAGGTTAGTGAACTTTTAAAATTGTTTAAAAAGGTTAACTATATTATAATTCGATATTTTAATATTATTTTGATAGCCTAGAAAATAGAAACTTTGCAAACAATCTCGGAATTTTATGAAGCCAATTTTATTGGGTACGAAACGTCAAAATATGGTAGGGTTTCAAATTTCGCACCAAAAGGATTTAGTATGTAGCCATGCGAAATTTAAATGTAAATCGATCAATAGTTTGAACTCGAATTGATCTCAAACGAACAAACTTTAAGCAATCGGGCTCAAAATTTAACGAAATTAGTTTCGTTGGAACTATATTTGAAAAATATAGTAGGATTCGAAATTTCTTTGAAAACGGAATCAGTATGCGGTTACACTAGTAGATGACGTGAAGATAGACTAAACGTACCTTAAGCTTGCGTTCACACTTGAACTAGTTATCTCCAAAGTGTATTTGTTTTGAGTTGTCATGCAATGAAGACGCATGGTGTGCTTTCTCCCCTTCTCTAGATGCCCGACACCTCAGTGATCGGTGTGCTTCCAAATTTCCTATAAATACAATACCTTTCCCTTCTTGCTCCACTTTGTTTTTCCATTCTTTCTTACTCTCCTTGCCTTCTCTCCCTCCACCGCCATCCATGGCACCTCCATCACCCCAACCCACCAGCCCCTCCCCCACTACTCACGTCAGCCACCATGCCTTCCCCTCCTCCCCGTGGACCCCACCATATCCTAAAGCCTTAAAACTCCATTAGAACCCTTTTCCACCACAAAAACCACTTTCTTTAGCCTCCTCCACCCCAAACCAGTCCGCCACACCCCTTACAACTGTGACCTAGGCCCCTCCTAATGCCTCTGGCCCCACCAATCACCACCATGGGTCCCACATCAACCGAGCCTTTTACCATCCCGAAACTCCACCCCGTTTGCTCCTATAACCCAATATACATCCATTTATTCGTCGGTCAATTTCCAGAACCCCAAAACATCGAACCTCTGTCCGTTTGGTTTTCAGAAAATCCTGGTGACGCTTGGAAAGCCGCCAAAATCATCCAAAACAGTTAAGATGTCATTCGATTGAAGTTAGGTGGAGTGGAATACTAGGTGAGAAACTTAGACTATAATTATAGTTATGTAAGAACACTTACCTTCGTTTAGTTGTTTGTAAACTTGGTTAAGTTATATAATGATATCTAGTTGATAATATGAGATCATAATATGACTTGACAATGTTTGGGATAGAGAATATGCAATTTTTAATTGAAGTACATGTAGTTACTTGAGTATATGACATGTAGAACTAACAATGTCGATATAGAAATGGGTTTGAACCTTAAATGGTCATTGAATGGAAATTAACTTGATATTGGTTGTTGGATATGGGTGTGAACCCTATTGATGTTGTGTACATATGTTGATTGATTGCGGTTAATCTATTTTAATGAATATTTTATTAATATAATAATAGATGGAAATCAAAAGTAAAGAATTGACGTTCGTCTTTGGATGGAAACAAAGTTTAATTCATTACGATAAACTTTTGCAAAAGGTAGAAATGGTATTGGAGAAGTTAATGACAGGTTATGGTCGGTCGAAATTTTATTTTTAAATGAATAGCTAACAAAAAAAGTGAAGATCGGTTAGGGTATCTGAGAAGTGTTTTGAAGAAAAAAAATCATATTCAAAATTTTCTTATTTACTTTTATAATGGATCAGATGTTAAGAAAATTTGGATTCAAAATAGTGAAGTTTGAAAATTAATATTATTTTAACAATATAATAATATAATAATATCCATTTATTGGAATATCTGAAATTGAAGTTGAAATTGGAAATATAATTACCATAAGTTGTTATATATAGTTAATAAACTATCTTAGGAGCGATTCGATTAAATTTATAATGAAAATCGAAGCATGGTCATAATAAAATTCATCGCGTAGCTGTGTTTCGCGAATTTCGACCTATAACTTCAAACTGATGTACTGGGAGACCCAACTATCGGATTTTCCCAAAACGAAAAATGTTGGGTTCGAAATGAAAAGAGCTTTCAAATGATATGTAAAGTTTTGAAATCCAACGGTTAGATCTTGAGATAAGTCCAAATCAATTTTGAATAAAAATTGCGCTAATGCAGCTAAATTACCCGAAACATCATCAGACTGGAATGGACTGTTTTTAAATTAATAAAAATAAGGAAAAAATGTTATAAATTATAATAAATGATTTGCAAGTGGTTTGGGCCAAATATACATGGTTTTTGAATGATAAAAACCTGTTAACCAAAAATAAGCTATTTTGCAATGCCTTTTAGTTTATTGGATTTGAAAGAAGAGTTTTGTGAAATCTTTTAATTAAGATTAAGTGGAATATGGGTTTGGATAGAAATTTGAAGAACCAAAAATGGTTTATGAAAATTTGTTTTTATAAATAAGAAGAATCTCATAGGCTTAAATCCCAATGTTTTGAGTGATTTACAAAGCAATAATAGTATAAATTGAAAGTACTTGTGATTATTATTGCAAAAGGATTTATCACTTCAGGATAGAAATGATTTGATGTGTTACCTATGATTCGGGTAACGTGACTAAAAACCTAGACAATTGGGTATGGGACTCTCTGATTATAGAGGGACATATCATATGGTTCGCTCTTAAGAATTGAGGGACATGCATATATTGCTAATGACATGAGAAGGCTGAGACCCAGTTGCCTTGTTGATGGGAGAAACCTCTCGATCAGGTTGCATATGTTTAGATATGCTTGTATTATAGATATTTGACATTTTCAAATATGATTTGTTTTAAAATCCTGAAGTAAAGTATGGTTTGATATGAAAAAATATTTAGTATTTCAATGATTTGAAATAAAATTTGAATTTAAGTTCGAGAGATTATTCTGAAAAGAATGAATTTTGAAAATAAATGAATTTGATTAGATTTGATAAATCTAAGTAAAAAGATAAAACTATTTTGGTTTTGAGTTTTAATCGATATTCAGATGGAGAAAACCCATTCCGTGTTATATGGCGTGGTCCTATAATTTACCGTACTTTAAGATAAAGTTGGTAACTATTTTGTTTCTCACACCAGTCTCATGACTGACTCAAAGTTTATTGTTTTCCACTTAAACTCTAGGTCCCCATATTTTCACATGGGCAGCTAGCACTGTTGGTTTTGCAGATATTTTATATAAGATGCTGGATTGAAGATTAGAGTTGTGTCCAGAATATTTGATAGTCTTCCGTTGAACGTAATTATGTTCCCACTGTGTATTATATTATATTTTTTATTCTCTAATAATCTGGTGCTCTGATGTATTACTGAATGATATTAATGAAAAGTCTTTTGTTTTTGTCTGATGTGTTGTATGCCCAAAGTTAATGTCTCGAGGATTTTTGTCATTTGGATCGGACTTGTGTGGTTTATAGTCGATTCGAAAGGTAGGAATTTTTCGGGCCATTATAGTATATGTTACTGTGATTAATTATACCTAAAAAGTTGGATTATTGGGTTAATGGTTAAGCCTCCATTGAATAAAGTAATTTAATGGAATATTTTGTTAATTAAATAATAAATGAAAATTAAAAGTTTGAATTTTCAATCCAAAATGATTTGGAAAGATATTTTAAGTAATAAGAATAGTTTTCGTAAGAGTGGGAATTTTATTTGAATAAATTTCAAGCAATTAAGGCATGTTGAAATTTAAAATTTAATTATGAATAGTAAATTTAAAAAGTAAAGTTCGGTTTGGATATGTAGAAAATGTTTTAACTAGATTTCATTATCCAAACTATCTTATTTATTTTTATTATGGGTTTCAGGAAGGTTTCAGTTTCAAAAAATGAAGTTTGAAATATAATATTATTTTAATGATTTAAATAATATTATAATATTTAAATAATGGAATATTTGAATTTAAAGTTAAATATTGGAAATATAATTTAAATATTGGAAATATAATTTCAAAAGTTAAATACTGGAAGGCAATTCAACTTGTTTTTTAAATATAAGTCGAAACTTTGTCTGAATAGAACTAGTCGCGAAACGGCAGTTCGCGAATTTCGACCGATGACTTCAAATCGACGTACCGGGATATCCAACCATCGGATTTTCCCGAAACGGAAAAAGGTTGGATTCAAAATGAAAAATGTTTTCAAATGCAAAGAAAAGTTTTAAGATCCAATGGCTAAATCTTAAATTAAGTCCAAATCAATTTTTCAAAAAGTCTTGTTTTTGTTGTTTGAGTACCAAATTCGAATTTCGATTATAAAGGCCAAATAAAAATATTTAAAAATATGGAAAAATCGTTATAAATTATAATAAATGATTTAAAAGAGTTTTAGACCAAATATATGAGGTTTTGAGTGATAAAAACCTTTTGACTAGAAATAGGCTATTTTGCAACGTCTTTTGTAACTTTTTGAGTTAAGGGTTTTAAGTTCCCAAATTGATTCTAGACCTTGGTAAACCCTTTTATATGGTTAAAATATTTTCGAGATGATTTTGGAAGTTTAATGGCTTAATCAATTTTAAGAATGAGATTTAATCTTATGAAGCATGTACAATTAAAGGAGACTTAATTGGAGATCTGATAATCCAAAAGGATTTTGTTTTGATGGTAATTATTTCGAAAAGATTAGGTTCAACCCATTTCGAATAATTATACGACGAGATAGGGAAATCGAAGATATTGAAGATGGTGGAAGACCGGGAATCTTCCCATCAAATGAGTTATTTGTTGATGCCTTGGGTAGCTCCCATTATACTGTTATAAGTGGTAGTGGTTCAAATGTATTTGTAGATTGTCCGGATTTGCAAGGACCTCTCTCCTTTATTGGACGAGGAATAAGGTGCTTTCAGTTTCCTTCACAACCCAGAACGAACTTATATTGGATGTATGTCTGACATTGTATTTTATGGCATAACCAATTAGTTTTTATTGATGATATCAGTTAATGGCGGAGGATCTATCCTCTTAACTTAACACCCTCCTCTAGGACATATGTACTTAGAGGGATATATATTAATAGACACCAATTATATGTTGTGAATTGACAGTGTGGCATGCTAAGTGTTGTTGGCAGATAGATCAAAGCTTTTGTTGAAAAGCAGAGATTTGTGGAACGTGACTTCACGACCTCACAACTCAGTAATGAGCCGAAATAGGATGAAGTACCTCAGAGTTAAGGACAAACGTTTCCTTCTTGTTGAGAAAGTGATGCTGTGGTATGGATCCCAGGCAATTTACTTAGTGGATGATAGATCAAGGCATCTAGGAAAATGGTTGGTTACGGCCGGGGGATGTTATGTTCATGAGAAACCCGAACTACATCTTGCATAGGTGGTCTCGCTTTGCCGCTACATGAAAGAAATCATTTGTTGGTTCCTGGGTCATCCCGCTAGAGGTGTACCCAAATCGGTTAAGGAAGATCCTTTGCCTTAATCATTGATGGAACCCAACTTCCAATGCGAGCCTTTACGGTTTTAGTTGTAATATATGTATGTAGACGTAATATATGAGTACCTACGTCTGCTAAGATTTATACATTTATTTTGAAAAGGTTTTCAAAGATAGATATTAATGATAATATCAAATGATTTTCGCATATCAAGTATATTTGGTTATCATAAAGTAAAACTTGCTCCTAATGATGTGTATTTTCATTGTGTGATGGGATGCGAGTCTTATGGTAGCTTCACTTTCTTATAAGCATTGCGAATTTTCTGCAATGTATTCATGAGGGAAAAACCTATTCCGTGTTAAGCGGTGTGGTCTTATGAATTACCTTATTACCCTGATAAACACAACTATTTTTGGTTTCTCACATCAGTCCCATGACTGACCCGTAGTTTTGTTTTTCCCTTGCGAATCGGGTGCCCTTATTTTCCACATGGGCAACTTAGCATTCAGGTTTGTAGTTAAGTCTATTTTGGGAACTATATATGCAAGCTATTTCTGAAGATGGTTTTGGATGGGAGCAAGAGCAGAAGCTGGATGTTATTTTTGGATTCTCTCTGAAGACTCTATCATGTTACTATGTCTTTATTTTTGTTATGTACTTATTTACTATTTCCGTTGTTCTGTACTATATTGGATCTTGTCGGTTATATTAACTCTGATGTATTACTGATGTAATATGTTGTACATTATAATGCTTTAAATGCAATGTTTATTTCCACTGTTATTTAATTTGTTATACATTAGAGGCAATCTGTCCTTTCGGCACTTGGAATGTTGATACACGAATACCGTGGATGCATTAATGTCAAATCCTAGGGACCGAGAGGGTAGGTCGTCACAAGATCAGTAAAGAGTTTCAGAATCCATATCCGGCATTAGTCCATGAAATCCAACCACAACACCTGTAGAACAATTTGTAGACTATAATTAGTCCTAAATGTCAACTAATTACGGTCCATCTTGAAGACGACAACTTTTTACTATGGAAACTGCAAATTGAAACTACGGTTCAAGGATATGGTGTAGAAGGGTTTATTCTTGGAACTACAGCAGTGCCATTAAAGTTCATCACTGATCAAAATAACAGAACTGTAAAAAACGAAGAATACATTCAATATCATAGACGTAACACCCCACACTTTTCTACACCCAAATTTTGGCAAAAACCAAAACTTGAATACATCCAAGCATAGAGTGTATATCTACTACTTGCAATAAATGAGTGTGAGCATAATCAGAGTACGATAAAATATAACTCACAATAGAAACAAAATAGGATAACAAGTATTAACTCAAGTAACTATCTTTTTCAAATAAGTCACTTTGCCGATACCGAGCATGAGAGAGAATGAGAACCGAAATCCAAACTTAATCATTTGTGAGAACCTGACCTTCCCTAAGTAACCTGGGAGGTTGTAATGAGGAGGGGGTCAGAACTACAAGTTCTGGTGACTAAGAAATATACAACACAATCTATAACACAAATATATTCCGTTTGGTTCAACCCAAGTTGTATGCCTAACCAGGTTTGTGATTCTAGCCCAACCTAGTAAATTTTTTACGCATGACTTTACTATTCAGCCCAAAGCAGTATTCCCAATTATATTACCGAGTTAGGACATTTACACACATTTTTATGAAGCCTTTATACCAGAGTTTAACTAGTTAATTATATCGAGAGTGGGCTCCTAATTTCGATATTTCTATCTGTACCCTCATTCTCTATTCTTTATTATTTAACGCCTCACTATCAATGATAGATGTAGTGGATTCTCCCTGATCACTTAAGACTCTAGGCGGACCTATTGGTCACTTATTAAGCCTCGACAATATATTCAACATTAACATAAACTAGAAGGCACTAGCTACGAGCCCTACTAGTTAAGGCTTCCCTCATTCACGCATATACCCTTATCTCGCATAAGGTGAAAGTAGGTATTTTATCGCTCGTTATACCTTCAAGCTGACCTCATTCGATAACCTCTGTAGTAACTTACTACTTCCCATAGGATAGACGGCCATATCTGACCCTTCTATTTCCAGGTTTGGGTAGGCCCACACACTTGTCATTTAAGACCCCTATACTGAAAAGCCTATTCCTAGGTGGACTCTTCGACCCAAGCCACTTAAGACCCAAGGAAGCGGACTATACGCGAAGGTTATTAGTTTGTCCCCCATTTTCCTTAAAAAAACTTTCCCTTTTTGGGGATAAAGTAGGCTATGTTATTAAGTCATTCCCGTTTAATTTCCTTATACGGAAATACCATATGTACAACGTTTATTTGTTTCACGGGTTTATATGGTTAATAGCATCTTATGTTGTTAACCTACTAACTCCCACTATATTTTTAAACATAAGTTTTTATTGACATAAATATGGAAGATTATATTCCTTTTCTCTAGGATATTTATTTAATTTCTTCCCTAATTTGGTCTTAGTATTTAAACGGCAATCAATATCCATTAATTCCCCCTTTTTAACATCCATTTATTTTTATTTCCTTTCTATTGCCTTTTATGACTCTAACGGTCATATTTTCCTAAGGCAGCTATTTACCAGTCCCAAGTTATCTATTTGTTATACCCCAACAGGAAATTACTATACTTATTTTTTTATTTGTTTATTGGTTATTATATATATATATATACATATATATGTGTGTGTGTGTGTGTGTGTGTGTGCACTAGGCCTCTCACATTAAGTGACTACCTGTGGATGCTAGATTTGTTGGTCGGTTACGAGCAGACTTCTACCACAAGTGAAATTAACCTCGTGCTTTAGTACATTTATTTTTATGCATTAGACCTCTCACATTAAACTGACTGTCTGTGGTTGCTGGATTTGCCGGTTGGTTTCGGGCAGGCTTACACCACAAGTTGAGTTTTACCTCATGTCTAATTGGTTATAATTTAAATTTCCTAATTGAGGTTGACAACAATTATCCTAATTGATTTTAGTAATTGTAACCATTTTCCTATCACATTTACTTTCCCCCAATGAATATTAGTTACAATAATTAGTTCTTTATTTACGGTCTCATTTATGGAAATTAATTATATTTATTCCTATAAACGGTCATCACAAATATATTAATTCAATATGGATTATATTTACATATAATTCCACCATTGAATCTTATCCAAACATTCAACATTTGCCATAATTGTTAATTATTTATTTATGACCTCATTTATAGTAATCAATTACACTAATTGCTACAGCGGTCACCATAAATATATTCATTAAGTATGGAATATAAATTTACATGTATGATTCCATAAATGAATACCATTCAACATTTAATACAATGCATATTTTAACGTTTGACGCTGATTTGGACAGATAATATGTATATATTTATTTTTATGTTTGCGTGCGGTAAACGTAGTTATTATAAATTTTATTCTTAAATTTAAATCAATGATTTAGTCTAATCAATTAACCAAACATTCCCTTTTTATATTCAATCTTGCCAAAAAGGTTTCAAGTCTCACAAGGACTGTTAGCCAAAATCGTTGTAAATCACGCTTATTTTGTGGAATTTACATATCTCCAAATCACAAGAAATATATGTAATGTATTTTTATTTTGGAACTGTCGATGCAAATTACATACAAAAATATGTACTTATTTTTATATGTACCTTTGCACCACTTTTCCCCTTTTAAATTTTTTTGTCGTACTTCTTGTGATTCTAAAATAATGCCTCTTTATTTAAAAATGAGTAAAACAACATAATTTACAATGCTTAAGCCAAAAACCCACCAAAATTGAATGTAACCAGGAATATTTCTTTTTATTCTTAACATCACATACTACACAATTTCCATATTTTTACCCAAATTAACATTTTTCATATTTCAGCACTGAAATAAAGATCCGGAACATAACTACAACAAATTAATGTTTAATGGGACTCATTTCCAGATCCACAGTGCTATGCGGCATAAACAACATATTTCATAATTCATGACATAACTTGTAGGAATATATGGGAATCAATACATATATATATATATATATATATATACACATATATAAATCCTACAATTCATATTTATACATAATCACAACTTTCTCATTTACCAATTTCAAACATATTCATAATCAGATCTGATGGTTATCACAATTTACAATTATTTAAATAACAGATCTGATAGGCATAAAACATAGATTGGATTCAAACGAAATAGATAAGTCATTATATTTGTATTAGTAAATTTCCCACTTACCTTATAGTCTCCACACTATAAGTTTTGAACTCTTTATGCTTACAGTCCCCAGATTCTTATAAATCTACAATTTATCCAGAAAGGAGAAAATTTTGGATCTGTAGAAATGTAAGAAAAAAGGAAGAGAGTGAAGAGTCTATCGTTGAGCGTCAATTTGCATTCTCTTCCATGAAATCTATTTATTCTCTCTATTCTATATACATTTGATTTGTTTGTATGTAAATATTTTTTAATTGAAGAAATTAGGTTAGAAGAGAGAGAGAGAGAGAGAGAGAGAGATAGCAGAGCTCTGCTGCTGTCATAGATTTGAATGGAAAAGAATGAGGCTCTACCCCTTTATTTATAGGGGCGTAAATGGCCTTGGACCGTTAGATCTATTTAATTGTTATCCGTCCATTTGTTTTATAAAATATAACAAGAATACCCCTAAAAATCTAGCCGTCATTGATGAGGTGGCTGGGTAATTATATATGACTATATATATAATATTCTATTTTATTTATTTTTCGTCCGTTTTCATATTTCGTCCATAACTTTTTCATACAGACTCCGTTTGCAAAACTCTAAACATGAAAGTTGACCAGAATTCCGAGATGAACGTAATGGTTAAAGTTTCGTGGTCAAATTCCATATTTGCAGAAATTCTTATTTTTGAGGGTCTAATTATATAACTATTTATTGTCAAAATTTTGGGTTGTAACATTCTTCCCCTTTAAAAGGAATTTCGTCTCGAAATTTTGACGCTTAGTTACCATATCCTACACAACCAATTTGTGTACATCCACTTTGCAATCATATGTATATGTGCATGGTGTACTTAATGCATTTCAACTATAAAACATGCATGCAAGATGATTCTAAATCGGGCCCTCTATATATATGCATTCAAATTTTTAAAACACTTTCAAAAACATGATGCAAAACATCCTTAGTATACTGGTAGTTCTATGTGAATGCTTTTTGAAAATTCTTTTTCATCCATAACCTTCGCACAATTACGAATAAAAGTATAAAGCAACCAATTTTGCATCCAAACCCTACCATCCAAAACGTCACGCAATCTAATCGTTTCCTATTTAATTTCTTCTAAACCGGAAAAAGGAAATCAAAGCGAAAAAATTTAACATTTCCTCCACTTATAAATATTCCATTTCCTTCCTACAGTGGACACTACAAGAAAGGGGCTTAAATTCGACGGCCCATATCGACGGTTTCCGACGGCTTTCGACGGGCCGTCGGCGGCCGTCGGAAACCGTCGATTATAAACGTATTATCTTCCAGCCGAACAGAACACGCATTCACTTTGCCCTCCTCAAACCCATTTTCCAGCCGAATTTCCAACCCTTACACCCCCAAATTCGCGATTTTCCACCTCCAAACACCAAATTTTTCACGTCCAGATCACTCCTGACTCCTCCTCAAGCTTCCAGCAACATCAATTTAAGGTATAATTTGTTTTTTGGTTAAAATTTCAATTTTTGACCTAAACCTAAATTTGGTAAAATTAGTAAATTAAGCTTAATTGTTGATTGCAATTGGTTCCTATGGTGTTGTAGTATGTTATATCATCATATTATATGTGTGTTTCATTTACTACACTGAAATTGAAAAAGTTATGTTAGATATTTGCATATTTGTGTATTTGACATCAAAATTTAGGCATGTTTTGGATATATTGTTGTTTGTAGTGGTCATAAAAAATTGTTTAAAAACCCAGATATTTACAAATTGGTTTAAGTGTGTGTATGTGTTTCAATTTAGATTGTTTATGTCGTTGTATAATTTAGGATATTTTTGTACATGTGTGCCGTTATGCGCTCGTCATTCTTGCACGTGTTATTTGACATACGAATAATTGAATGGATGAACTATGAAAAGTACATCGTGCAAATTTTGATTTATGCACAAAAACGCATGATTCTAAATTCTAGTTGTGTGCCTATTGAATCGACGGTAATAATATTGTTTTAAGTTGATTGAAATGTTAGCAGATGTGATAAAATATAAAATATTTTTTTGTTGCAGTAAAACGTACTTTATATTAATATGCGCACATATAATTGAGTAATATCCCCTAGAGTGTTTTCGGCCCCGTCCGACGAGTGTTGTACATGATCGTTATATAAATAGTTGTTTTTTTTTCAAATTAAAAAACGACCGTTTATATTCATCTGGTACAATATTTGTTGGATTTGTCCTTGTATTGGACAAGTTATAAACGCAATAAGCATCTACATTTTGTATACTACTTCGTTTCAAAAGATTCACAAAATTTTGGTTCCATTTTCCCTTTTGTTTCCTACGTACATGTGTACAGTGCAGGAAACAAAAGGGAAATGCTGCCGAAATTTTGTTGAATCGTTTGAAACGAAGTAATATACAATTGTAAATGTTTACTGTGTTTATAATGGGAAGTAGGATGCCTGACCATGTAAAAGAATTGCATTAAAAAAAGTGTCAAATTTAACTGTGTTGGGTTATGGATATTTAAGATTATTTATTTTAAATAACAACGATTGATTTTTTGTTATTTAAGTTAGATTTTATAAATTAAAATAATTTATATTCCAAGACTAAAATGGCGCGGTAGTTTCAAAATTTAATTTTGAACTTTGGAAAATTATATAAAATTCATTTTAAATCGGATTTGGACGAAACAAGAAACACTAGGGCCGTCGGCGGCCGTCGGAAACCGTCGATTATAAACGTATTATCTTCCAGCCGAACAGAACACGCATTCACTTTGCCCTCCTCAAACCCATTTTCCAGCCGAATTCCAACCCTTACACCCCCAAATTCGCGATTTTCCACCTCCAAACACCAAATTTTTCACGTCCAGATCACTCCCGACTCCTCCTCAAGCTTCCAGCAACATCAATTTAAGGTATAATTCGTTTTTTGGTTAAAATTTCAATTTTTGACCTAAACCTAAATTTGGTAAAATTAGTAAATTAAGCTTAATTGTTGATTGCAATTGATTCCTATGGTGTTGTAGTATGTTATATCATCATATTATATGTGTGTTTCATTTACTACACTGAAATTGAAAAAGTTATGTTAGATATTTGCATATTTGTGTATTTGACATCAAAATTTAGGCATGTTTTGGATATATTGTTGTTTGTAGTGGTCATAAAAAATTGTTTAAAAACCCAGATATTTACAAATTGGTTTAAGTGTGTGTATGTGTTTCAATTTAGATTGTTTATGTCGTTGTATAATTTAGGATATTTTTGTACATGTGTGCCGTTATGCGCTCGTCATTCTTGCACATGTTATTGACATACGAATAATTGAATGGATGAACTATGAAAAGTACATCGTGCAAATTTTGATTTATGCACAAAAACGCATGATTCTAAATTCTAGTTGTGTGCCTATTGAATCGACGGTAATAATATTGTTTTAAGTTGATTGAAATGTTAGCAGATGTGATAAAATATAAAATATTTTTTTGTTGCAGTAAAACGTACTTTATATTAATATGCGCACATATAATTGAGTAATATCCCCTAGAGTGTTTTCGGCCCCGTCCGACGAGTGTTGTACATGATCGTTATATAAATAGTTGTTTTTTTTTCAAATTAAAAAACGACCGTTTATATTCATCTGGTACAATATTTGTTGGATTTGTCCTTGTATTGGACAAGTTATAAACGCAATAAGCATCTACATTTTGTATACTACTTCGTTTCAAAAGATTCACAAAATTTTGGTTCCATTTTCCCTTTTGTTTCCTGCGTACATGTGTACAGTGCAGGAAACAAAAGGGAAATGCTGCCGAAATTTTGTTGAATCGTTTGAAACGAAGTAATATACAATTGTAAATGTTTACTGTGTTTATAATGGGAAGTAGGATGCCTGACCATGTAAAAGAATTGCATTAAAAAAAGTGTCAAATTTAACTGTGTTGGGTTATGGATATTTAAGATTATTTATTTTAAATAACAACGATTGATTTTTTTGTTATTTAAGTTAGATTTTATAAATTAAAATAATTTATATTCCAAGACTAAAATGGCGCGGTAGTTTCAAAATTTAATTTTGAACTTTGGAAAA
Source organism: Allium sativum (assembly GCA_030737875.1). NCBI lineage: Eukaryota > Viridiplantae > Streptophyta > Magnoliopsida > Asparagales > Amaryllidaceae > Allium > Allium sativum. The sequence goes on from CM060913.1 coordinate 828,946,630, forward strand.
TTATATAAAATTCATTTTAAATCGGATTTGGACGAAACAAGAAACGCTAGGACCGTATTGAAAATATTTTTCTAACGGATATAAGAATTTGAGATTTTAGTTCATAATTTGTAAGTTACGACAAAATCAAAATTTCAGAAAAACGCTATGGAATTAATATATAAAATACATATGGACCAAAACGCTATGGAATTAATATATAAAATACATATGGACCAAAACGCTATGGAATTAATATATTTTTCATATTAAATATATATGCCTTAAAAATGAAAATATTGCAATATACGTGCGTTTTATTACCATAAGTACAAGTTTTTTTTTTGTAATTTGAATTCTTAAATAAATATTAATTTTTGGACTTATGACTGAATTTCTCAACTAGGAAAAATGATTGATTATTTTGTTGATCGGAGGAGTTGGATGTACTAAAGAAGAGGACAGAGAGGTTCAATAAAAGAAGATTTTTATAATGGTATAAATGTCTTTGTTGACTTTGCTTTAAGTAATAATGGAAGCGATCCTGAAATTCGTTGTCCGTGTAGCAAGTGTAAACATTTGAAATATTTGTTACCCGATGTTGTGAAAGTCCATTTGTGCAAAAACGGATTCGTACCCGAGTATTATTTTTGGGATCGTCATGGAGAAGTTGTATCAAATACTCCTGCTGAGACTGAGGTAGACAATCCTGTTGAAGAAAATGTTAGCACGACCCGTATTGAAAATATGGTGGAAGTTGCAGCTCGATCTATGTTTCCTATGATTGCAGCCGACGACGACGATGGAAATGATGAAGAACCGAATATTGAAGCTAAGAAAATTTATGATTTGCTGGATAATGCTAAGAAACCTATTTGGGATGGTTGTACAAGCGGCACTCAGCTATCGGTAATCGCGGAATACATTGCGATGAAATCTAAATACAACATCACTGAAGCTGGGTTCACAGCAATTGTACAAGCTGCAAAAAGGCACATGCCGTCGGATAATTTAATGTGTGAAAATCACTACGAAGTTAAAAAACTTATGTCGGCATTTGGTTTACCTTATCAAAAAATAGATACATGTGTAAAAGGATGTATGTTGTTTTGGAAAGATGACGTAAACCTTAGAAATTGTAAAATTTGTAATGAAGAAAGATATAAACCACGAAAAAAGAAGGGAAAGGAAGTTCCATATAAACGTATGCATTACTTACCTCTTACTCCAAGGCTTCAAAGATTATATGCATCTTCTGCAACTGCATCTCATATGAGATGGCATAAGGTGAGATCGGAGCAAGAAGATACGTTGACCCATCCAGCCGATGGGGAAGCATGGAAGCATTTCGATAAAACTTATCCCAATTTTGCAGCGGAGAGTCGTAATGTCAGACTAGGATTATGTACGGATGGTTTTTCACCATTTTCTCAGTTTGGTTCTAAATACTCATCATGGCCCATTATCATCACACCTTATAATTTACCTCCATGGATGTGTATGAAAACACAATATATGTTTCTTACTGTTATTGTTCCTGGGCCCGATGATCCAGCACAAGGAATTGATGTTTATTTACAACCGTTAATTGAAGAATTAAAAACATTGTGGAACGAAGGAGTAGAAACGTACGATGTTTCAAAGAAGAAAATTTTTCGCATGTTTGCTTCTTTGTTGTGGACTATAAGTGATTTTCCTGCATATGCAATGCTTTCAGGATGGAGTACTGCTGGTCGTCTATCATGTCCATATTGCATGGAAGAGACACGAGCGTTTTCCTTACTGCATGGTAGGAAAATTTCATGGTTTGACTGTCATCGATGTTTTCTCCATGTAAATCATGTTTTTAGAGCAGACAAGAAAAACTTTTTGGTTAATAGAGTAGAAACCAGACAACCTCCAACGTTATGGACTAGCGAAGAAATATATGAAATGGTTCGAAATCATCCAAAGATATATCAAACTGGAGTTCAAACAGAAATTGAAGGCAAATCGATTTATCATAATTGGTGCAAACAGTCTATTTTTTGGGAGTTGCCGTATTGGAAACATCTTCTGCTTCGTCATAACATTGATGTGATGCATAATGAGAAAAATGTATTTGATAATGTCTTTAACACGATTTTGAATGTTAAAGGGAAACTAAAGATGATTTGAAATCAAGGCGCGATATAGAAGAATTATGCAAACGTCCCGAGCTTCATATGAAACCTAATGACAGTAAAAAAACCCATTATGAATTAGATAATAATCAGGTTAACGTTGTTTTAAAATGGGTTGAAGGGTTACGATTTCCTGATGGGATTTTCTCAAACCTTCGTAGGTGTGTTGACTTCAAAAATGGTAAATTGAGCGGAATGAAAAGCCACGATTGTCATATGATGGAGCATCTATTCCCAATTGTGTTCAAAGAACTACTGTCGTTAAAAGTTTGGAAGGTAATAACGGAGCTTAGTTTGTTTTACAAAGAACTTTGTTCAACTACTTTGAAAGTGGAACGTTTACGTAAATTTGAGGTAGATATTCCAATATTGCTTTGCAAATTAGAGAAAATATTCCCACCAGGTTTTTTTAATGTAATGGAACATTTACCTGTTCACCTTCCAACTGAAGCACGATATCGAGGTCCTGTCCAATATGGTTGGATGTATCCATTCGAGAGGTAAATATAGACATATTAACGATTAATTTAATTGAATTTAAAACTATTAAATAATGTAAATTAATATTGCATAGGTATCTGAATCATTTAAAGAAAAAAGTGAGACAAAAAGCATGAGTTGAAGGTTCGATATGTAAATCTTACATCGAAGAAGAAGCTTCGTTCTTTTTCTCTCATTATTTCAGTGATCATGTGAATATATCATTTGAAAGTGTTCCAAGAAACGACGAAGGAGACGAACAAGAATCGTCTCAAACAGTTTTGTCTATTTTTAGACAACATGGTCGACCTTCTGGAAAATGTGTTGACGTCTGGCTAAATGATAAAGATCTTCATGTAGCTCACACTTATATTCTTCTAAATTGTGCTGAAGTTGCACCATTCGTTAGGTAATCTGAAATATCAATTACTGCATTTTTATTTCTACATCTTTACGTGTGTATAATCTAATGCAAAACACTATTTCTGTTTACAGCGTTTATGAACGTGAACATCCAAATGGAGATATCAGTAAAGAATTTTCTACTTGGTTTACAAATTATGTTTATGAACCCAAAAATTGTGTTGTTGATGAAGGGTTGAAACATCTTGCAATGGGACCAAAAAGATTGGTTAAGACATATCCAATATATTTTGTTAATGGATATAAATTTAACACAAAAGAATACGGTGCTGAAAAATCAACGAACAATACTGGTGTATTCGTTAAAGGCAGTGACGATCCTGAGAATCACATCAAAGATTTTTATGGCGTTTTAACACAAATTTTGCAATTGACATATTTCTCACGACCCGCAGAGGAGGTATTTCTATTTAAATGCGATTGGTTTAGCAATGTTCCGGGTTCTGGGATTAATGTACATAAGGATTATAATCTGATTGAAATAAAGCATACATCGCGTTATTACAAGTATGATCCTTTTGTACTAGCCAAACAAGCATTACAGGTTTATTATGCTCCTTACCCGTCTCTAAAAGGAGATAAAGCAGATTGGTCGGCAGTTTTTAAAACAAAGGCCAGATTTACGTTTGATGGGAAGAATATTCCAGACGAAGGAGCCTATCAGGCAGAACTCAAACAGAACAATGAAATAATAATTGAAGATGATCATGCAGATTTCGGACCTCTAATCGATGAGGCAAATGCTTTGGTAGATGCGTTTGAAAGTGCGGAGGAAGATAGTATGCAATCTGAGGATGAATTTGAATCTGAAGAAGATGATGATTAATATAGATGATGATCGAGTACTATCTATCTATTGTAATGTAGTTATGTAGTAAACCCAGCTTATTTTGCAATTCATGTAACTCTATTAAATTTTTAACTTTTATGATCGTTTTTTACATCTTTTGTGTCATATGCAGTTTTGCTTATTTATTTGTCTTAAATCTGCAATAATGTAAAAATGTTAATCTTTGGAATATGAGACCAAATCAAATACAGGTATAAACAATTTCTCTTTTATGTCATTTTTTGCATCTTTTATGTCACTTATTTAGCAGCTTATATCGTTTGTTTAAGTTAGCTTAGATCTTTGAAATGATTTGTATGTGACAGGTATGTCATCTAGAGGAAATTCGTCAGGCGAGGGTTCTGGATCGCATCCCCACGTGCGTCCAGTCGTGTCCTTAGTTCCTACGAGTACTGGGTAAAAATTAAACTTTATTTAGCATGTTTATTATTTTATACAGCACACTTATATGTTTTTCACATTTAATGCAGGACTTTCGATCTTCAGCCTTCGAAGACTATTTTGACCGCTTCGACAGCAGCATATAAGGCGAGGATGTCGGGATGTTGGCCTAAGTGGGATTTGATACCACCTCACATGCAGGAGGTCATTTGGCAGGATGTGCTAGTAAGTATTTTCTTTTATATTTTTTGCAATATAATTTATGTTAATCGCTGAGATATACTGTACATATTTTACTACTAATGTTTGTTTAACGTGAAATACAGGCTGAGGTTGATATACAGACTCATGATTTGGCATTGGCTAGGACGTATTGGATGCAAAAGATGAGGAAAAACTATAAAGATGCCATATCAACAATGAAAAAAATAGGAAAAAACCTACGTGGATGGGAGATAATGTTTGGAGTGGGTTTCTGAAGTATTGGGATAGTGATACAGCGAAGGTTAGTGTACTAATTTTTTTTAAGAAATATTAAAATATTTAGTCTGATAATTATAAAATTTTAAATGTGAAGGCGGAGTCACAAAGAAACAACGCGAATAGGAATAAAAATCCAGTCACGCATAGAGGAGGATCCAAGTCATTCCAGCGGTATCGGCAGGAGTTGGTAATTTTTTTTAAATGCGACTTATTATGCTGTATATAGTTTTGAACATTTAATAATTGTGTTTAATAATCTAATTCAGGAGGCTGAGGGGCAGGGTCCAGTCTCCTATATGGATGTGTTCACACGTACGCATGCCATAGAGCATGTCATCTCAGACGGGAACATCACATACTCATGGCATGACGAGAAATCCAGGAAGAGTCACGTAAGATTTCATTTTATGTAGAAGTTTATGTAGTAATTGTTAAATTAATATAAAATACGATATCATGATATTAATTTTATATACATTCCTATTGGGCTTGCAGGAGAAGTTCATGGAGAAACGTCAGTTGCGTCTAGCTGAGACAGGAAATGAGCAGCTTACTACAGACGAGGAGGACATTATCTTCCAGTCAGTGATGGATCCACAGACGCGTAACAGACGATATGGATTTGGAATCAAGTGGTAATACATTTTTAGTTTAGTTTAATTTTTATGCGTTTTATTTTTATCTAGAAAGCTTAAGCCTCAAGTTCTTTAATTTTGTGATAAATATATCTTTCATGATACCAATGTTGCGTGCATTCAATGTTATCATTTGAGAGATCAATAATTATTGCTCTAAATTAACTCGATGAAGTGCATAGTTTACGGTATTAAATTATGCCATTTAAAGCATATCAAATTTCTTTAACATGTGATATCACACCTGTCATTGGTTGTTGTTATAATTTAAAGCATATCAAATTTCTTTAACATTTGATACCAACAAGTAAGCATTAACTATGTTATTGTAATTTATATAACGTTTTATAATCAGTGTTATGCGTTGGCTTGGAATAGGTTCATTTATGGTCTTATTTACCATAATAGTTAAAAGAGGATATATAATGTAATGATATAGTCGATAACCTTTTTATGTCAACGAAGATTATAATGTATTACTCCCAACTCTTTAATTACATATTTTTACGCCGTGCAGATTATTAAAATAATTGTAAATGATTAAAAGAATTTTAAATAATTGTTACAGTCCACCAATCAGCAGGCACGGGCCAGACATGCTAGAGAAGCTATGGACGCCGCAGAGATCGAGAACTTGAGAGCTAGGGTGGCACAGCTTGAGGAACAGAATCGCCGCCAAACCATTGAGATGACTCAGATAGTGGATCGACGCATAGCAGAGTTCGAGCGGCAGTATGGACGCTTTCCCTCATCAGCTGGCTCTGCAGAGGAGGGCGACCAGTGATGTTGCTTGTTAGGTATGTTTTTTTAGTTTGACATATGTATATATATGACTAGAGATGCGCTATATATATATGGGGGTGTATGACTGAACATTGGTTGACATTTCGTATGTATTTTGATGGTAGACAAGATGTGGTGGATTGATGTAGTAAATGTGATGTATTATATAGTGTGCAATCGTAGAAGTGTTATGTTTTATATGTTTTTTTATCGTTTTTATGAATTTTTGGTTGAATTGGTTTGGTTTTGATGATTTTTTGGTTGAAATGGTGTGGTTTTGATGATTTTTTGGTTGAAATGGTGTGGTTTTGATGGTTTGTGTATGAAATGTTGTGATGGAGTTAAAGACCGATGGTCTGAATTAATGAATTGAGTGGAATGTGGGTTTGATGGTTAAATAGCAGCTGTAATATAAAAAAAAGTAGCAGTATTTCCGACGGCTTCCGACGGCTTACAGGTTCAAAAGTCTATAACGGTTTCCGACGGCTTGCGACGGCTTCCAGGCAAACGTCTCTAACGGTTTCCGACGGCCATCGAAAGCCGTCGGAAATTGACGAAAACCGTAGGAAAAATATTCGACAACAGCCGTCGAAAACCGTCGGAAACACTGTGTGCCGACGCCTTTAATTGCGACGGGGATTTCCGACGGCTTACGACCATTTCCGACGGCCGCCGACGGTTTTCAGCCGTCGGAAATCCGTATTATTCTTGTAGTGGGAATTTTCAAGTCAGTTACCCAAAATACTACAAAATTTTCCATTTATAGACTATAAATGAGGCTAAAACAAGCTCTAAAATGTAAAAGAAGTTAATTAATAGCTCGCGCGCATCGTTGACAAAGTATGGAAATAGCGTTTCCAAGGCTAAAACAACATTTTCCCTGTTGTCGTTAACGTTTTTATCGTATCGTCAGTCCTATTGTACCGCTAAAACGCGCACACAAGGCATCCATACATCTTCCTTACGCTATTCAAGCGACCAAAAATTGAGATTTTTCACCAAAATAAATTTTCGCTTAAAACTAGTCACGTTTATTTTGATTATTTTCTTTCAAAACTGTCTCACTTTCCTATAAAATAAGAAAATGATAGAATTTTTTTTAAACAATATTTTCCATAAAATTTCAAAAATGTATTTTGCGGAAATTTATATGATTCAAGTCACATGTTGGAGAAAGAGGAAGTCAATCACGCAAAAATGAGAAAACTGAAATCACACACAAAAGACCAAAATAAATTTTAGCTTTAACAAGGAACGGTGATTTACTTATTTATATACCCGTGACGAAGACAACGCAAAACCGGACCTTTGCTAAAATTTATCCAACACATAATTCTATTCTTTCCAGCCATAGGACAATTGTTAGTTCATATAACAAAATGAGATTTCGTTCAAACAGGCATGCGTGAATAACATAAATATTTCCAAACTCAGAAATCTCATTAACCTAAGTCGTGCGATTTAAACAACACTAACAGTTACAAGCACGAATCACCACAACCAAGAACCCGATGCTGGAAAGGGATAACAACAAAACAACACCAAAACTCCCAAAACAATGGATATAAACAACGAGATGTCTTGCTCCGCGATTGGAACTCAAACCAATATTTATGATCTTTAATTAACCATATCATGGTAGCAAAAATACTCAATCTCGTGTCACCAACGCTGCTGGTGTTGTTTGGAGGTTCCCACCTCAGCATCTCTTCCAAGAGAGAATTTGTGATGAGAAAAGAAACGTACCACCAAATTACTTCTCATGGTGACCCACCTAATATTGTCTAAAGACAAAATGGATATGTGAATTTACATAAAGTAACTCCATGAGACAACACACAAGAACAACAAGTGGAATCGAATATGATGCGGTACTAAATGATGGTTACGCCATCGATCAAGCAAAGGATCAAATTCCCGCATCATTAGACAAATCTAGTCATAACTTCCCATTTATAGAACGATGTGCTGAATGGGTCACACTTCTACAAGGGCAGCTCGAACATAGATTCCCGACATCAAGAAAAAGATATTTGCTGCAAAAATCTCCAAAGTTGGTCAAACAAGAAACCATTCAAGACTGCATTCAACACGGATTCCTCTGAAATCTCACCAAGATTCCCCTCAGAAAAACCATCAAAAGATAGCTTAAATCTTCATCTTCGAAACGACGATCGCCTTTTGGAGAACATATTCTAACAAGGTATAGCAAAGGTGGATGCAACACAAGCAACAACTCTATTCTAAGATCTCGAGCAATGGACCAGTGCAAGTCCAACTGCCACGACAATTTTTCTTAGCCCTATAGTGGTGGAATCTTTTTTTCTCATCCTAACCCAACCAAATTATCTCTCCCTAAGGGTGAGTCTTAAATGGTATGAGTAAGATCGAATAGCTCAATTAGGTATTATGGACTAAGAAATGGTCGAAGAGAAAAAATTAGATCTTGGAGTACTAGTAAGGCAAGATCTAATGCGCAACCAAGCGCGAAAAAGAGGAGCGACAACAAAAAAGAGAAGAAGGATAGAGATATGGTTCGGCTAAATGAGGAAGAAAGGACAAAAGAAAGACGTTAAGGGGTAATTTGGACGCAACTTTTACGGTTGAGTCCTTAGTCCAAGTTGTACCAAAACTCATCAACTAGTTGACCGTCTTAGTATTACACCAAACGGTCAACTATCAAATGGGCTTTGGACAGAGGTTGGACCTTGATCTTATTAAGGAGGATTAAAATATTAATCGTCTCGCGTTGTCTTTTAAGATTCGACGCGATTCGAAAAATAGTCATCCTCATTACCGCGGTATTTTAAGACCGCAGTTAAACTCCGAACCAACTCCAAGGATTTATAGTCTCAACAACTATGCTTGGACTACACAACGAACGAGCAAATTTCAAAAATAATTCAGCTAGAAATCCATAATATAACAAAAATGGATTTTTTTCCCTTACCTAGTTGACAACAAACAGACGATTCACGAAGTCATACCCCAAAATCCGGACGAAGAATTTTCCTTATCCTTTTTGAAGAAAAATTTAAAACTTTTCCAAGAATGGGATTCATTTATAAACTAACGGTTTTGTATTTATAATTCCATTTTATTATTACTATTTATATTCCAGTTTTATATTTCACACCGGAAAAACTTTTCCATGTTCAAGGATGTTAGAGCCTTAGAATCTTAAGGGTTAATTGTGGTAATTTCATTAAATTATCCAATATATATAGGAAGAGGGACACTACAGATTACAAGGAATAGATATATATATTTTTTCAATTTTTGGTGGCATATTCCTTGTCATTTCTAACTCCATCTTTCCTACCAATCAGACTATATTTATTAAAGTTACGCAATAACTCTAAAATTTTGAAACCCGAATAGATTAAAAATTTAAAAACCATATCTTCACAATCTGTTTTTCGAAATCGTATTTTAAAACTGTTGAAATACATTTTTATTTTTCAAATAGTTTTAAAAATAAATTTCCTCGAATAAAAGGCTAAGAATTCAATTGAATATCTCAGTAAAGGTAGATTCGGAATTTTAATGAAGTAACAAACGGATAAACCTCATAATTATAATTCCGAAATGGATATGACATATTAACGTGGGCTTTTTCCCCGTTTTGGATCGAGTAATGGTCTTAACTGGAACTACTAACGAAACCAAAAACCAAAATCGCGACGAACTTGGTTGTAGCTAGCTTTTTATATTAATTTTTTTTTTCAGTTTCCAAATCTCGAATCAACGGAATCCACCATATGTCGTCTCATGCTCTTCACGACGAGATTGCCATTAGTCGCTCAAAGCCCATTATATATAATTAGGCCCACGACTAATTTCTATGGTCGAAATAAATTTAAGCCCAGTAAGAAAGACAAAGAAAAACAAAAAAGAAAATTGAATTACGTTCTCTCACTAGTCCTAATTTAACTAATTCCTCTGACTGTTTAACCTAAGCTCTGATACTAAATGTAACACCCCACACTTTTCTGCATCCAAATTTCGACAAAAATAAAAACTTGAATACATCCAAGCATAGAGCGTATATCTGGTACCTGCAATAAATGAGCACGAGCATAATCAGAGTACGATAAAAGATAACTTATAGCGGAAACAAATAGGATAATAAGTATTATCAAGTAACAATCTTTTTCAAGTAAGTTACATTGCCAATACGATCATGAGAGAGAACAAGAACCGAAAGACAAAATTAATCATCAGTGAGAACCCGGCCTTCTCTTGGAAACCCGGGATGTTGTATTGAGGAGGGGGGTCAGAACAACAAGTTTTGGTGACTAAGAAATGCACAAAACAGTCTATAACACAGATATATTCTTTTTGGTTTAACCCAAGTTGTATGCCTAACCAGGTTAGTGATTTTAGCCCAACCTAGTAAATGTTTTACGCACGACTTTACTATTCAGCCCAAAGCAGTATTCCCAATTATATTACTGAGATGGGATATTTACATATATTTCTGTGAAGCCTTTATACCAGAGTTTACCTGGTTAATTATATCGAGAGTAGGCCCCTAATTTCGGGGTTCCTATATATACCCTCATTCTCTATTCTTTATTATTTAACGCCACTATATCAAATGATAGATAGGATGGATTCTCCCTGATCACTTAAGACTCTAGGTGGACCTATTGGTCACTTACTAACCCTCGATAATATATTCAACGTTAACATAAACTAGAAGACACTAGCTACGAGCCCTACTAGTTAAAGCTTCTATCATTCACACATATACCCTTACCCCGCATAAGGTGAGAGTAGGTATTTTATCGTTCGTCATACCTTCTAGCTGACCTCATTCGATAACCTCCTTATTCACTTACTACTTCCCGTAGGATAGACAACCATATCTGACCCATTTAATTTCCAGGTTTGGGTAGGTCACACACACACCTGCCATTTAAGAACCCTGTATTGAAAATCATATTCCTAAGTGGACTCTTCAGCCCAAGCCACTTAAGACCCAAGGAAGTGGACTATATGCGAAGGTTATTAGTTCGTCCACCATTTGCCTTTAAAACCTTTCCCTTTTTGGGATAAAGTAAGTTACATTATTAAGTCATTCCCGTTTAATTTTCTTATACGGAAATACTATACGTACAACATTTATTTGTACCACGGATTTATATGGTTAATAACATCTTATATTATTAACCTACTAAGTCCCACTATATATTTAAATATAAGTTTTATTGACATAAATAAGGAAGATTATATTCCCTTTTCTCTAGGATATTTATTTATTTTCTTCCCTAATTTGGACTTAGTATTTAAACGGCAATCAATATCCATTTATCCCCCCTTTTTAACATCCATTTCTTTTTATTTTCTTTCTATTGCCTTTTATGACTCTAACGGTCATATTTTCCTAAGACAACTATTTATCAGTCCCAAGTTATCTATTTGTTATACCCCAACAGACAATTACTATACTTATTCTTTATTTTATTTTATTTATTTGTTATTATATTTATGCACTAGGCCTCTCACATTAAGTTGACTACCTATGGATGTTGGATTTGCCGACCGGTTCCAGTCAGACTTCTACCACAGGTGAAATTAACCTCGTGCCTTAGTAAATTTATTTTTATGCATTAGACCTCTCACATTAAACTGACTACCTATGGTTGCTGGATTTTCCCGTCTGTTCTGGGCAGGCTTACACTACAAGTTGAGTTTAACCTCGTGTCTAATTGCAATTATAATTTAAATTTCCTAATTAGGGTCCACAACAATTATCTTAATTGATTTTAGGAATTACAACCATTTTCCTATCACATTTATTTTCCTCATATCAATATTAGTTAGAATAATTATTTCTTTATTTACGGTCTCATTTATGGCAATTAATTATATTTATTGCTACAAATGGTCACCACAAATATATTAATTCAGTATGGATTATATTTACATATAATTCCACCATTGAATCTTATCCAAACATTCAACATTTGTCACAATTGTTATTTACTTATTTATGGCCGCATTTATAGCAATCAATTACACTAATTGCTACAATGATCACCATAAATATATTCATTAAGTATGGAGTATGAATTTACATGTATGGTTCCATAAATGAATACCATTCAACATTTAATACAATGCATATTTTTACCGTTTTATGCTGATTTGGACGGATAATATGTATATATTTATTTATATGTTTGCGTGCGGTCAACGTAGTTATTATTATTTTTATTCTTAAATTTAAATTAATGATTTGGTCTAATCAATTAACCAATCATTTCCTTTTTATATTCAATCTTGCCAAAAAGGTTTCAAGTCTCACAAGGACCGTTATCCAAAATCATTGTAAATCACGCCTATTTTGTGGAATTGATAATACTATGTGTACATGTTTACTTTTCAAACATCAAATTAAGAAATATTCATATTTTCAAAAACATAAACTTTTATTGTAACCTCAATTTATTCAAAAAGAGTAATTAATGTCCTCTCTTTGCATTAATTTAACTTTTACTAAATGTTCATTGACCCAAACCTTATCATATTTCCTTCTGCATAAGTTGTTACTATTTTCTTACCATCCATTAATACCTTCCATCTATATGATTTAACATTTTGCTACCTTAATGTATTTTTTTCAAACATACAACTAAAATATGAAATACTTCCTTTCCACAACGAACACCTTTACTTGTGCACATGAATATATTTCCATTATGTTTTTCTCTTTATTATTTAATTAAAAATGCGGGGTATTACAGATCTGTGACATTTGCAATGCTCGGGTCAGACCGAGTTTTATAGGTTCATGGTAGGATGTTGTGAACTTCAGAAGACTAGCTGGAGAAGTTTAGACGTATGATCGTATTTAGCATTTGTTCTGTTGTGTGTTCTATATGAGGATAGGTTGTCATAACTGTCTAGATGTATTGATTGTCTGATGTACTCTGATGATTGTAAGTATTATTTCAAGCTCCCAATAAAGTTTTATTTCTATATTATATTTTATTCCGCTGCGATGTGAGACTTTGTGCATTGTTGATTAATTTGGTTCTTCTTCTTTAGTATTCTATTCTAACATTTCTTTATTATCCTAACCTCTTATTTCTTTCTTTAGCTTTCTGGATTTTTGGTACTCGAGTTTGGACATGTAAATACAGTGGAGGTATTAGCGTCGAAAATTCGAGCATCGAATTTTCCGGGACGTTACACTGTTGTATACTAAAAGCTTAAGAACAAGCTAATGTAGTAGAAATGTATTCAGCTTCAATAGCTGACAGAGACATAGAGTTTTTCATTTTAGCATAAGAGACAAGAGAGTGCCTTTAAAATGAAAAGTTCCGCTTGTACTTTTTTGATCTGATTTGCATCCAACATAGTCAACATCACTATACAAATTAGATCAAAAGAATCTTCTTTTAGGTAAAACAATCCATACTCCAATGTGTTTTTGAGGTATCTAAGTATCTGTTTAATGAATTTTAAGTGAGTTTCTTTAGTTTGTGATTGATATTCTACATAGAGACAAACATTATGCATTATATCAGGCCTACTTGTTGTGATATATAGTAAAGATCCTATCTACATCCATATAACTATTGATCAATATCTTCTGAATTATCTACTTTATTTAATTTTTCATTTTTTTCCATGTGAGTTGGCTTTCCTTTAGTTTCTGACATTCATAGTTTTTTTTACCTAATTATTCAACTGTCTTATTTGTAATCACAAAAAGAATGTTAATTCTCACATATGACCAATTTCAAACTCTTTAGTCATTATATCAGAAAACCCTTTATTTAACTGTTCAATTTTTGATTCAAAAATGATATCTTCTACATATATTTGTATTATTTGAATATCATTATTATTTCTTTTAATAAATATTGTACTATCTACTTTTCATGTTTCAAAATCATATTGTAAGCAATATGATTTAAGTCTATAATACTATGCTTTAGGGGCTTGTTTTAAACCATATAGAGGTTTCTATATTTTCTAAACATGATTTGGGAATTTTCTTCTTCTAATAGAGGGTGTTGTTCTAAATATATATCTCCTTCAACTAAACCATTTGAAAAGCACTTTAAGCATCTATTTGGAACAATTTGAAATTACTATGATTTGTGAAGGCGAGTAAAATTCTACTTACTTCTAATCTTGCTATAGATGAAAATGTTTCATCAAAGCATATTTCTTCTTCCTGGTTATATCCTTGAACTACAAAGCAGACTTTATTTCTAATGACCTCTCCATGTTTGTTTAATTTGTTTCTATATACCATTTTCTCCGTGTTATAGAATTATTTTATGGTTTTGGGAACAAAGTACCGAGCATCATTTCTAGTGAATTGATTCAGTTCTTCTTGTATATCAAAAATCCGTGCATCATCTAATGAAGCTTCTTTTGAATTCTTAGGCTTATTTGTTGAGGTAAATGCTACATTACTTAATTTATTTAATTGGTTCGTTGTTCTTGCTACAAATTCAATATATCTTAAGATATTTTCTAAAGGTGATCCCATAAAACTTTTGCTCTCTTATTTATGTATAAACTTTCAGTATTGTTATATTTTTAGTGTCGTTATTTATGATATAATTATTGATATTTTCTTCCTCGTAACAATTATTATTATTGATCTTAACAATTTCATCAAACTAATCATGTAATGCCCCTTCAATAGTGTTAGTTATGGTATTGAAAGCTCTATAAGCTTAACTACTATTTGAAAATCCAATAAAAATTCATTTATCTACTTTAACATCTGATTTATCTGAATTTTCTTTAGTATTTAATACAAAGCTTTTGCAGTAAAAAAAAAACTTTAAAATATGATATTATCGGCTCTTCACTATAAAATAATTCATGAGTCATATTCTTGGTCAAAATCTTATTAAAATTATATATAATACATTATGTTGTAGCAACCACTTCAACTTAAAAAAAATTAGGTATTAAGTATCATTTAACATAGTTTTAGTCCACTCTTGGATCGTCCTATTTTATTAAGGTGTTCTAAGAAATGAAAAGTTACACGTAATCTCTTTTTTATTACAAACTTTTTCAAAATTTTCATTTTTAAATTCCCTGCTATGATCACTCCTATTATTTTAATTTTAAAAGACATTTGATTTTGAATTTTTTTAGTAAAAATTTTAATCATCTCAAAAACATCCACTACAAGAAAACACAACAAGAAGTCTAATTTTTTTTATTGTGTTTTAGTAAACACAACCAAATCCCAACATATTGTGCATTAAATACTCCCTATGCTGCAAACAATGCTATGGTCTACGCGTTTATGCATGCACATGATGTTGTTTCAATTAGCAGTTACCAAGTTTATTGAACGGATGCTCATGTGGTACATGATCAACCTTCAACCACTGCTGTCGTTTTCATGAATCCTCGCGCCCTTGCATAAGCCTTCACAGCTAGTCATTTGCCAACTTGACCAATTCGTTGCACAAGCTAATTATTGCTCTAATGCTCAAATTTGTACTCTCGTTCAGCCAAAAAACCAAGATGCACCTGTTATGCATGTCTTTGATCCCATGTTCAGTTGAAAAGTTTACGCTTCCACGAATACCCTTTTGTTAAAACACCTCATGCACAGTGCATTTCTCAAATTTCACATGTTTCAGAGTCACCAAAAAGGACAATGTTGATGTGGGGGGCAATGTTATTGCAGCCCCAGTCCAAGTGATCAGATTTCACATGCTTCTGGAAAAAAAATTGTCGTGTTTTAGTAAACTCAACCCTCAACATATTGTAGCATTCATGAAATGCCACCAATTTTATTTTCTACAGCGTTTACAATTTGCTTCTTGTTAACCTTGTTTTTGACCCAATAAGAAGATTTATAGAAGTCCAAAGTCAAGAAAGTGTTGGAATCGTTTCGAACTCAAGTAAAAAACACAAAGAAAGACAAGAAAGTGATCTACAAAAACTTAGCTTAAAACTAAGTATATGGATCAGTACCAATACATAAGATATGGATCGGTACCGATCCATAAATATCAAGGGTGATCCATCGTCAGCCCTACCATAATGTTTAATGTCTTCATATTAGCTTATATACCAAGTTTGGTTACAATTATATGCCTAGCTCAAGATACCTAATGGATCTAACACTTTGAAAGTTGTTCAAGACACCTCAATGACAAACTATATGCAAACTAGGTCCAAATCCTATGATCCACTTATTTAGGATGACACATAATCGAATGATGATTATTAATCTTTGTTTAAACAAGATTAATGCAAAAGATGGACCAGATTGAAGTTCCAGGTGATGAAAACATATTATGATCAGACCAATTTGTTGTTAAGCAATTTCCGGACGCTCTATTACCATGTTGAAGATAAAATGAAATTGCATTATGAGAAAGAAATATGATAAAATGAAATCGTATTATGAGCATAAATTGTATTGGTTTCGATGACTTGACTGTACCAAGATGACTTGACTGTACCAAGAGCGCTAATATAAATACAAGGCTTCATGATACTTGGACCAGCTTCATGGGCTTGTGATAATACTTCTGACCCAATACACGAAATAGTGAATTGAAAATTTGCAATATTAATCATAACAATGTATAATTAGTGAACTAAATAATGGTTATGTAATAATTTGATTAAGATAAATATATGCTTGTTACTTATAAGCTTACATCAAGGGATGTAAGCTTGATTTTAAGGTAAACTCCAAGTTTGTATTCACTTTTGAATTCAATTTGGTAGTGTTTAGTTTCAACCTAAAACCATCTGGATTGTTTTTTAGGGTTGTAACGTTAATGGACAATCCCAGTACAGCTATCTCCAATTTAAAATGTAGCGAATACAACGCAGTCTAAAACGCCCTCTCAAAGAGGAAGGTTAACATAAAATTATACTTTCTATTTGTTACATCTACATTCATTATTTTAAATAACTTGTGATATTAATATTCGCTGCTTTAAGGGAATTTAACTAGGGGCTTATAAAACCAAGACCAACCTTATGATAGGCCCAGACGAAGGATGGTCTGACAATCGAATATCAATATAGAGAAGAAAAAAATTCAGAATAGTTTAATAAAACAAGCACATTTAGCGGTTATAGCTACATTTTAATATAACTGAAAGCTTATTTGAATCCTATCTATTTATCTCTACTTATATATTTCCATTATAATTATTATTTTCCTAACTAAAGACTACGTGGTTGCACTTTTTCCTGTGCAATCGAAATAATGGCGCATCGCTATAAAACACAATTTTCGGAGATTGGCCACTCCATTATGTCTGATATTTAAGCACTGGAACATAACATAAAAATACAGAAAAGGTATCCACCATAGCCATGAACACATTGTGACATGAGTTAATCATAACACCAATTTTTTATAATAAAAATATGACGGTGAGTTGATCGGTACAACTAATATATGTTATTTGAGCCAGTGTTTGTAACCAAAATAAATTTTCCTTGTCAAAATTGATCACAATTAAGAAACAATTTATACAGCTATTTAGCAACAGCAAAATTCATCAAGGGATGAAATGGTTATCTGAGACCTACATCCAAGAAACCGAAAGCCAAACACTAAATTGAGCCCAGAGTCACACAAACCAAATCTCAATAGTAGTTATCCTTATATCAGGCACAAATAACAAACCAAAATAACATTTGTAATTCAGTAGCCATTCACATCGGCAGCAGAACTAATGGAAACACATCACTGGAAGATTATAAGCAAGAAATTAAAAGCAAATCAAAACTGTTAGCATGATTTATCTGGTAACTGAACAAACAAATAACATCGACTTTTATGTATGCTAGGACTAACTGAATCTACATCCATACCATTGGCCATGTATCTTACACACTGATCCAGAATAGCATTATAGTTTCTTGGAGACTTGTTTTGCATCACGAATATGAAACATAAGCTGCAAAATTGCAAATTAATAGGATAATTAACAAAAAAAAAAATCAGTGACCTACAGAAATATTACCTTTGTTCCCACATATAGGGATATAAATATTCCACCTAGAACAGGTAAGCCTGTGACATTGAAACAGAAACAAAGTTGGAACACTGTTCAATAAATGTCACTTTATTAATCATCAAAGGACCTTCAAATGCGTTTTTAAGGAATTTTACCATCTCTTTGAAGCAACCGTGAAACAAACCACCTCATACCTGATGGCCCTATGACATATCCAACAAGATTTGCAACCTGTTAACATACAAACTTAATATTTAGGGCATTTGAAGAAAAGTGCTTATGTATATAGCAGAAAAACTATTTAACATCAACAACTTGGTAGCTGCATTTTCTGCCTCTGTTTATAGGATTAAGATAATCTATAGCATAGCATTGTCAAACATCTATACACCATTGTCATCTAGGAAAGTTGATATTTATTTAGAGAACAAAGAAACGTTCATGCCAAATGTGGAGCATTTAATATAAATGAGAAATTTTCAGCATTGATCTGTTATTTTAATAGCATACCATGAGACATGTAATGGTAATGGCTCCCGAGACAGCACTTAATTCACGAAGAACAAACCTCCCAGTTGAATTTTTTACCTGAAAATGATAGTAGGATGCATGACTAAACGTTGCAGCGGGACAATGAAGATTTTGATGATGAATTTAGTCAAACTGTTAACACCTGAGGGAAATAGTTAAACTGGCGATTGATCATCATATAGCATGAGAATGTCATGCGCTGAACTCACATTCAGTGAAGCAACTGTTGGATTAAAATCCTATTATGGGCACATATGTACAATTGTATGATGCTATTATAATTGATATAAGATAGAAAACAAAAAGTGTCATTTACAATTTGATGAGGGGCCAAGTTGTAAATATAACATAATTGATTATTATTAGTTAATAAAAACCGTTGGGGTCCCCGAGAAAAAGTACGCTTTTTTATTTCTCTTCTTCCCCGTCAGAGAGAAAAATCGACACAAAGATAAACTGATTTCTTGAAAGATCGTAACATTTACACAATCGACTCAATGGATTCTGGTACACTTCCGCTGATCTTTGGCTATTATTATTTATTTGTTTTCTCTTGAATTAATTAGGGCTAAATCAAATTTCTAACAATTAAGCAACCAGTATAAATAAGCAGCAATGATAACAAAACAACCGATGATTTATAGCAAAAGCTTCAGCTCTAATCAACAGATGCAAACGCATATAAAAATATTATAGAGGGGCAAAATTTATTTGGTTGTGCTTGTATACTACTCCCTCCGGTTCATAATATAAATCGTTTTAGAAATTTGCACGGGAATTAAGAAAAAAATTCAAATGCTTCTTTTTGGTGGGTTGACTCCTTTTTTTCATGCAAAATTAAGTTGCTTTCTCTATTTTCAAGTACAAAAAGTAGTTGCTGCGGTTTTCTAAGAAGTCACCTACTCACATGAGCCAATAGAAGCACTTTCATGGAAAGTAAATAAAGTAGATACAATTTATTATTGGTAAAAACGTCTTATATTTTGAAAAACAAAAAACTTCATAAAACGTCATATAATATGAACTGGAGGGAGTATTATTTATTTACTTTGAATTTTGACTTACATGATATTAGCTAAGGGTTCATTTGCTCATTTTCATTTTCCCATTTTCACTGGCGCTTTCCATCTTGAATTTAAGAGTAAATTATTAAAATTGATTTTTAACATTAATGAACTTGGGTTGAGCAAAATTGATAAGGGTAAAAAAAAAAAAAAATCTGAAGTAAAAATGATAAGTGATGAATTCAATGAATTACTGAACTTCTCTAGCACTTCAAACATCCAATAAGTACATTTATTTATTGCATTTTTAAGGATTACATTTTTAATGCAATAAACTAAACAATAATTTTAATATCAATCAATTCCACCATTCCCATGGCACTAGTTCCGAAAGAACAACACAAATTCTACCTGATATCTGTTCACTGTTGACTTAACGGCAATTTCAGGGATCATAAATAAACATGTTAGCCAAGCCCATGAAAGAAGTTTCCTGTAAATAAGTTAAAAGGGAAAAAAAACATGAGATTAAATCAACAAGCTGGAGAATGGTAACTTCCACACATAATTGCATCATTAAAAATAATATTGATACCAAGGAAAAAATGTTTTACCACTCTAAATCATGCCATAGAGCAACAAATGTAAATATAGCCCACACATTGAATAGCTTCCATCTAGATCCCCCAAGTGGAATATACATGTACCTAAATAAATTGTGCTTTTTGCTATCAGAAGATAAAAGTGATTTGACATTAACTGAAATTTGAAGCCAAATTACAATAGATTTTACATTGGACATAAAGCATCTATAATTTTTAAAGAAGCATCAGAAATTTCCTGAAGATAAGAATAAATCTAAACTTCATTTTGAGTTGGCTATTTCTATTACGGTCATTTTTTAGTTAGTTTTAGCATTTAATTTCAAATTCCGCAAACTATCTATCGGTAAACCCATTAGAAAATATCAAAGTAAATATGAAGTAACTCAGTACATATTTAAACACGGTTGATCTATGCAGCTTGGAACTCCCAAATCATGGACCCAAAAATGTTACACTGGCAAGTTCTGAATAGTACATAGGTTGCTCTCCGCCTAAATAAATCGCTTTAAAAACCAAAATTCCTTTCATTTAATTATCATTTTCAATAAAAGGTCGGTGAAACTAGGATGAGAACTAACTCATGATTAAAAGTTATTCAAGTTGTCATTATAATCATGAGGCTTTCGGTGCCTTTGAATGTCAAAACCAAATAAAGAAATAATTTGCAATAAAACACAAATCTTATTTGAGAACAAATGAACCTGACAAGCCATTTGTTGAAGGATGCATGCCAGCTTTTCCAAAAACTTTCCAAATCATGGCAGTTATTTATACACCTGGGCATGTTCTCAGGAGTTTCAATTCCACCAACCTGAAATTTGATCATTAATTATGCTAAACTAAACATGGATAGTATGTTTCTGAAAATTTAAAATGACTATCATACTAAGTAAATTAAAGTAAAGATTCTAGCCAGGAAAGTAATCTCGCTATACCAGCAAATTTAAGCTCCCCAAGACAGCATTTTTTACTATAAGCAAAAAACAGTCAATACAAGATTTTTCTGATATAATAGGATTTTTTTTTAGAGTTTCAAATAAGTTGGAGAAGCGCTAACGCAATTTGTACAAACAAAGAGAATGCTTACAAAAGAACATGTAAAAATGGTTTAAAGAAAGGATTTTCTCAGAAAAAAGGAAAACAGAGATGAAAGCAAATCAAGGAATATTACAGGATGATGGTTAAAAGAAGTATATTCTAAATTTAACGAATGTGTGTTCACTGATTTTGGGTTTGATGCTGGTATTGACTGCGAAAATTGTTTGTGGAAGGGCAGTGTGGCATCTAATAGACCCTCACGTAGTAGGATTTCAGCCTTTATCTACGCAAGAACTGAACTGCTCTTACACAGCATGGTTCCAGACCTTTTATATGCGAGAACTGAACTGCTTTTAGAGGCTGGAAATGATGTTGTGCGATTCAAATATGTGTCTACGAATGATTTGGATTGAAGATACGGTTTAGAGCTTCGTATTGGAGAAGTTGGGAAGTCAATTGGAGGAAGAATGCAAAAGAAAATGGCGTAGAGAAGTTGTTTTTAGAGCCTTCAAACGTCCAACCACTCTAGTCAGATGTCTGATCTGACTCATATCATTTTCCCGAGTTCATAGTCAAACGGCTTACTTTCTTGATCAAACGTCTGAGTTGTCTCAGAAGAGTTTTCCGAGACTTTGGCCAGACGTATGGCAACGCTGGTCAGACGTCTGAGTAGTTGTGATATGTTTTCTCATGGTTATATTTCAGTTTCGTCAATTCAGTGCAGATCTCTTCGCTGTTCATGATACATATTCTTTTGATGTGATCTGATGATCTTGAGCAATTAGGACATCTATATTAGCCTCTTAATCACCTCCATAATTATGAAGTAATCAGATTTCCAATAATGTAACCAACAGAACCCCTAGTTAAATCAATTTGAGAGTTTTATATTTTGATTGCTTTATTTTGCAATTTATTCAGTCGAGCAATTGATTAGAGAGAGTTTCCACATCTTGTAACTCTCTAATCATACAATTGGCTTGTACTCACTGATGATTGAATAAAAAGGGGATGTTGGGTCTCTGTGCACATATGATTCTTATATTTGAACCACGTTTTATTATGTATCTCCCTTATTTGTGTTATTGCATATTTAAATTTGAGTTGCAATGGTATTCAAGCATACTAAAAAATTAGATCATAATTAAATCAATTTCACACGTCATTTTTTCAGCATATGGAAATATGTGTGCGTGGAGATTTCAATGAAATTGAGCTAATATGTTGATGGCACCTTGAATGCAGCAAAATACTAAAATTTATCTATGTCCATACGTAAAAGCTATTTAGCAGAATTGGGAAAGAAATGAAGTTAACTCCATTGCATACGATATGCTTTCTTTCATGAATAAGGTTTAAAAGAAAAGGCACAAATTGGTTGTCAATGACTATTTATCAGGTGATCCCAGAATCTCAGAATTTTGTACCAATATAGTCTGTTTAATCAACAACACCATGTAAGGGAGAGTTTCACTAAAGTCCATATTAAGTTTCAAAATACACCAAACATCCTTTCCAAAAAAGGTATGTAAATTAGATCTCTAGAATTAAGTTATCAAATAATTGCATAAATTATCATGCAATTATTCAGTGAATAGTTGCAAACATTTATGCAGTTATACCAAAAAATTGCAGATATTTATGTAATTATTTAATGAAAATTTATGAAAATTTCCGCAATCATTCACCAAAAATTTTACGAAAACATCCGCAATTATTTACTGAATTGCAAACATTTATGCAATTTTTGGATATAACCGCTTAAAGGTTTGCAATTATTCACTAAATAATTGCATAATTATATGAAATTATCCAGTAATTAAATTCTTGGGACCTAATTTACAATATTTTTTTGAAAGGAGTTTTCGTGTATTAAGTTTGATTTTAAGGACCTAGAACTAATATTCACAATATGTAATATATTCATTAAATAACAATGGTACTTCAATTTATGTTTATGTTGGATATGTTATTGTTTGAAGAAGGGGGGTTGGGGGGGGGGGGACCATATTGAGTTTCCAGTTGATATTTACGAGAAGATATCAAGAATAGACCCGTGGATCTACATATCTTGGTCGAAAAAGAATCAAACAGTAAAAAAATGAAATAGATAGAAACATTCTTCTTATAATAAAAGAAACACAAATCGTGAATCAACAAGTACCACTCATAATTTTTTATACAAGAAAATATAATGGTAAGGTTTGATTTTTTTATACGGATATCCAAAAAAAAAAGTCTCATTTAGATAAGTACGAAACAGTTGGGTGCGAGTGAGATGATGAAGGATAAGCTTCGTCGTCAAGAGAGAAACAGACTGGACGCTAACCAAGTCTCATGTAACTGGTATTTTTGCCTCCATCGATTACATTTCGGAACAGTATAATGTAGGTAGCAATACGAATTCTCACAGAAAATACTTAACTCAAATTAGGTTAATACTTCCAGTTGAGTTTCTTATGCATGCAATTGGCTTGAAGTTGGCAAATCTTATCCAAAGTAGTTTGTGAAAGGTAGCTACTTCGAAGAACTATTGCAATTTTTGAACTGATAATTTGATATTAGAAACATAAACATCCAACAAATTTTATTATTAGTTAGATAGGTTAAACACATCTGATATTACAATGGAGTTAGGAATCCAGTCATTTTTTTTCCAAAGTTGCAATTTTTGTTTCAATTGTGCTAATTTTCCAGTTGACCAATACTAGCAAACTTCATACCCAACACCTGGGCACAAACATGTAAATGCTAAATACTAGCGTTGAAAAACTTCAAATAAGATGGTTTTTGTGCATTATTAAGGAGCCAACATTAAAAGATCAAATAACATGCCGATGTTTAACGATACATTGTTATGTAAGAACCCCCACATAAATAATTATGCAATACAGATGTTCACCGATGTAAATTTGAGCATATAATATCAAGCCCACAAAGGAAGCCCCTTAATTTCAGCCACTCGTTCTGATTTAAATAATAATGTTTTCTCTCTCTTATCACGCCGTAAAATTATTTATATCGAACTGAGGGCTGATATTAAGAGGCTACATTGGAGGCAGTAAGCCGCCGGTTCTTCCCTACACACATACATACATACATACACACATACAAACATACATACATACATACATATATATATATATATATATATATATGTATATGTATATGAGCATTCCGTTGCACCCCAAACAGTGCAGTTCCCAGGAATGGCCCCTAATTTCCACCACATGTTTTCATTTTTCTCTTCTCCCACTAACTCTCTCTTCACTCAACCTGTTATGTAAATGCAAACTTGTGGCAATAGAGGGTCCTTAGGGGTGCTGCAAAAGAGGGCTGTTGTGGATCGTTCTTCCCTCAGTCCCTCTCCCTCCCTCCCTCTCCCTCTCCCTCTCCCTCTGTGTGTGTGTGTGTGTGTGTGTGTGTGTGTGTGTGTGTGTGTGTGTGTGTCAAACCAGTGTAAAACACATATTAACTGATAGCATATAGGATAAAACACTTACTAGATAATGCATCTACTGGACAAGATAAAATAGCCAGAAATTGAAGGAAAATCAAAGCAACTGATAGCATATAGGGCAAAACACATACTATAAAACAAAAAAAATTCAAGTGTAGCACATGTACCAGGGACCAGAATCGGAAATAACGCCATATCAAAAGGAACTTCAGCCACATGAAGTTCAACACCTGATAAGAGGTTGAAAATGAGATATACCATAAAACTCAGAAGAAAGGATGTTTGTAAATAAATATTTGTTCATCGGTATAGTTGGCATCTCTACCAAACAGAGGCAGGTAAAACCGATTTGTGAAGTACAACAATGTTCGAAATCCACCAATCCAGGAGTACGATGGTATACAAATAAAGCATGGAACAAAGTGGCTAAAGAAGAAAGATTATGAAAAGCTATAAAAAATGAGCCCTCAAAATGTCATTGATTGTGACAAATTGTATTACCCCATATCCAACTATGAAGAGTTCTAATGGTGTTAAAGCCCTCCAGAAATTGCTGTAAAAGAGAACAGAATGTGAAGTTGAGAAGTAACTCTTTCATGTACAAACATTATCATTTTGACTGGAAAGTAATAATTAATGGCCTACCTTTTAGCAAATGCATTATAATAGAAGAAATGTGTCATCCCCTCCATTAGAAAAAAATTAAGAAGCCATCTAACTCCATACCATGCTGTCTGCCCCTTTGAATAATTTGTTTGAGGAGTATCTAACTGTAAAAGAAGCTTGTCATTCTTAATAAGCAAAGATGCATCATAGGCATATCTCCATATTGTTTTATAACTGATTGGTGTAGCTACAAAAACATGATACGATCAAGAACATAACCAAGAAACAATGCGGTTTAAATCTCAAAGCAAGTAGTGCACATGAATATATAACCAGATGACCACAGTTTAATGTAAACATTGAGATTAATGGCAAAGAGATCAAAGAAAAAGAAGACCTCACGAACAAAAAACACTCGACCATTAATTGTCAGAGACTCAAGATAATTTCAAAAGTGAACAAAATGGTATCCCTTTCCAGTATGTTGCTCAATGGTATCAGTCTGTGTGCCCAGTTAAAGGTTGTCACTGACAATAATCATTTCAAAGGATATAATTTGGAAAATAGCAATTTCTCATATATGAAATTCATACTGAATGAATGAAACAGATATATTTCTAACTCAACGGGTAGCTGTATCTTTAAAGAGCCACAAAAGTGTGGCTAAAGCACTTACGGTTTACTACTTGATAAACGATTTTGCACCAAAAATTGTCCAGACATCCAAGAATTGTATGAAGAGAGAAGAATATAAAGAAATCAATCACAAACCTAACAGAAATAGAGAGAAAATCACATAAATCAACAGAAAATCACACACAATTTTATAGTGGTTCCGCATTTGAGATTACAAGGATCTGATTGATTTTATTGTTGTTTTGGAGCTACCAAATCTCAGACTGGAGTAGACCCAGCATGGCAATATGCACGGAAGTGTCGGAAGATCCCAAAAATGAAGCAGATAATAGGTATTTATAGGCAAAGAACAATTCGGATCGGGTTGAAACTTCGCATGGAAGTCTAGTAGGCCAAGGCGACCAACTCCACCAAACGAAGTCCGGATCACTCACACTTGGCATTCGAATTGGTACCGATCCGTGGGCATACCCCGATTGGTGCCGATTCAATCCAAGGCAACAATCTGGGGTGTGTGCTCTTCCATCCATCTGCACCAGGTTGCTAGTGGTTGCATATCGATTCGGCTTGTCATCTTCGAGCTATGATGTGATGAAATTGAAGTTATGTGCAACGGATCTTCGCCGATCCCGGTTCCACGCTTGATGTGCCTCAGATCTTCACTGATACGGATTAGCTTCCTGATGCGTTTAGGATCCTCATCGGTCCAAAGTTAAATCTTGATATACTTTGGGCCTTCGTCGATCCAAAGTCCAATCTTGATGTACTTCGGAACTTTGCCAATCCAAAATCGTATCTTGTCCAAATTTGCATTTAACCAACTCCAAAGTCCGATTTGAATAGATCCACTCATCCATAACTCCATAGCATCATCTATGCTCCCTGAGCCATCAAATTATCTCTTCGGGCTATCCGCCACGATGATCAAGCAATTTAAATATCCAAAACCAATATGCAATGGTTTTGTAAAAAGACTGGTTAACAATGATAGCGCTTTAAATAGTGAATTATCTTAAAGCTCTTTTGCATTAAGTTTCGTTTTCTGCTATGGCTGCTATTTTCTGTTGTGGCTGCTAAATAACGCTGAATCGTGATATCCAGTATCGTGGAATTATAATTAAAAATGAAACTGCATTATTACTACTGCTATTATTACAAGTGTAGTGGCACGCACTTCTCACGTGATGACGACACACTTTTCACGTATAATTTTCTTTTTGTTGTAATACATATAAGTAAATATGCATTTGTCATATTATTTTTAGTCCCACATTTTGGGTGTAAGGCTAACATCAGCTCCAAAGCCAATATATAAGGGAGCCAATGTAATAGAATTATACACACTGAATCAAGAGAAATAAAAAGCTTCCTCCTTTATCTCTTATGTTCTCTCTAATGTCTTCTCTTTTATGATATGTTCTATTTTATTTTATAACACGTTATCAGCACGAGATTCTTTTATTGTTATTTGTTGAGATCTTCTCGATCTACATCTATGAATTTGTCATGTAAGTATTGAGAATATCAATTCATGGATCCCTATATTTGTTCTACAATTTTTTCTGTTGGAGAATATCTGATCTATGGATCTATATTTTTTTTGTAGATCTAGATTATGTTCCAGTGGATCTAACTTTTAGATCTAATAATTTTTATCTTAGTGGTTTTTAGATATCCACATATTCATATTTGATTTGATATTATGGTATATCAAATATTTTTTAGGAAGATCCATTCATTTTCTTCTTATAATATTATATATGAATCTTTTACCCCATACGCTATACATAAATAATCTTCATTTGCTACTTTATCTTTTCAATAACAGAGAAGTCATTGATAATAGGTATGCATATATGTAAACTGCATGCTGCTTCTTATTTAATCTAATGCTTGCTGTACAACTTTAACTTTGTAATAATAGACTACCTATTCTCATATTTTTTAATGCTTCATCTCGCAAGATGAGATGCTTTAAATATTTAGAATTACATTTCCATGTATGACTTACTTTTATATGCTTTTTCATCTTTCAATATAAGCAAGCTGCTTGTTAGCCAACATATGTATTACTGTGGCCATTATTTTTGTTATATGGTGTATGGCTCCTTGACGGTCTGTATTGTTTCATTATTGTAATTAGTTCATTGTAAATGTATAGAGAAAGACTTGCAGATTTGGATTTTTTTTTATGATTTCGTGTTGTAATATATTCAATTTAATTATAGAACATGTATACTGATATGTGAATTTTGTTTAATTAAGCATTTGCATTTTTTCTTTTAGTTCACAAATGTCGAACACTGAGATTCAATTACAATCTCAATGCTTAGAGGATACCATTAAAAATGGTAATACTATGTCCCAGCAGGACAAAGCAAAGACTCTGATATTTTTTTTAAGATGCCACATCCGCGACAATCTAAATATTTAACTGAAAAAGATCCTATCCACTTATGGAATTCCCTGAAAGAGCGTTATAACCACCAGAAGACGGTCATACTTCCAAACACAAGGCAAGAGTGGTTGAACCTGAAGTTCACATGCAAATGACCTGAAGTTCATATGACCTAAAGTTCATATACAAATCCTTTCAAATGAGGAACCTGAAGTTCCTATTCAATTGAGAAACATGAAATAAAACATAAAAGCCTATAATTGCATTTAATATTTGCTTATAGCAAATGACCAATAATAGGAAAGGATTTGAAAAATCAATGAAAGGAACAGTTTTAACAAGAGGAAAAAGCATTATATTCCAACTTTATGCTACAAATAATTTCTTGAAGAAACTTATTATTGGAAGAGATCATTACATTTATAATCAATACTATTTTCTTGAAAAAAAAAATGAAATGACTCTCATATGTGAAAAAAAGGGCACTTTCTAGAAAAGTTGCTTCAATTTAAAAATATATAATAACATTATATGAATTATGATAAAATTTGAAGTTTTATTATAGTCATATTATATTTCTAGAAGAAATAATTTATTGTTTCTTAGGAAAAAATTTATAAAGAAAATATGCATCATGAAGATCATATTAAGTTAAGGTCTAAATACTGATCTAAATTTTGCACACCGGAAGTGAATGCAAAAGTAATTTTTGTTATAAAATGGAAAACTTAGAACCTGTAGTTTCTATGATGGTAATAATTAGCCAGAAGCTAACTACGTGATTTTTTTTTTTTGTTTCATTTCCTCTCAGCATGAATTAGTTTGAAACTTTTGTTTATTTGCCTTTCTTTTTAGTTTGTGCTTATGGAATTGCAGAAATAATATGTAATGTTGGACATGATAAGTAGTTTATTCCCATGGACATTTATCTGTATTTATAAGTTATTTCAGTTATTAACAGGCTGTATTGTTTTTAATTCAAAAGGTATGGATCAACAGTGTTTAAGTGATGATATATGTCTAGTCGATAGTGGAACTACTCATACGATATTGAAAAACCAGAAGTTTTTCTCTAAATTATATGAAAATGTTTCATATAAAGTTTCAACTATAGTTGGTTCAGCCAATATAGTTGAAGGGTCCGGAAGAGCCCATATAGTGTTACCAAATGGTACACATGTGTTCATTAAAAATGCACTATATTCAAGCAATTCTAAAAGAAATCTGCTTATCTTCAAAGATATAAGAATGAATGGATATCATATTGAAACTATAAATGAAAACAACAAAAAATATCTTTATGTTATTTCTGAAATTGAAAGCCAGAAGCTTATTTTAGAAAAATTTGGTAGAATTTCAACTAGATTATACTTTACTAAAATTGGCATAGTTGAATCTCATTTTATAAACATGAGCTAGAAGCTCACAGATACAAAGAAATTGATTCTTTGGCATGATCGTTTAGGTCATTTCGGATCAACTATGATCGTTTACATAATTAAACAAAAAAAATTATGTTCCCTGAAGGAATATCATACACTCCAGAAGTAGTGATTTCTTTTCTTGAATCTTATTTTTATTTATTGCATCTAATTTCGTTACTGCATTTAAAGTTTGATATGTATTTTTGTATATTGATATGATATTTCAATAGTTTGTATGGAGGAGATAAGTTCATCCCAGAAGCGGTGATAACAAAATATCTTTAGAGGATATTTGTATATTTGGAAATGATAAGATATCTCTAGAAGAGATCCGTTTATATGAAAATAATAAAATATCTCCAGAAGAGATTTCTACAATTAAAAAGCGATATTAAAATTCCATCAACTTAACAACTTGAAGTTGTTCATATATTTATTTGGACCAGAAGTTCGATATGTTTTCAAACCAGAAGTTTTGAACATTATCATACGATCCTGAAGAATTTGTAATGACACTAATCAATACATTGAAATCAATAGTTTGATCTTTGTAATAATTTATTCTAAAATCACTAACTCAAATGAGAAAGACTATGCAAATTTATAATACGTGGACGCACGTATTTATATATTCATATCTGTAAATATTTAACTAACAACCTGAAGTTTGTTATAAGCATATTTTATAGATTATGCATAAATATTATTTAGTGATTTAAATTGCAGTCAACATGAATGTTGAATGACCTTAAGTCATATATGTATTCAAATAACCTATATAATAAGAAAATTCCTCCAATATTGCTAGATCAATGAAAGAGAATAAGTAATAAAAAAAATGATGAATGCATCTTATCGACTAATTAAAGGGTTATACTCAACAACGGATATACATATAAAATACTTGACAGCAGCAATGTGATAATGGATCAAAATGAGAATCCCATGATGATTATTATTTAGTATGACAATGTTTGTCAACATTGAGGGGGAGGATAAAGGGATACAATTTCATTTTGAGTATCAGTATAATTGACACACGAATAAATTATAAATAATATCCCTTCTAGACTTGCTTCAATATATATTTGAATCCCTGAAGGATCAAAATGCATAAACCACATTTAAAGATTGGTTTAAAAGTCAGTTCGAGACACTTTTGAAGTAATAAAGATGTCAGATGGAGGTGAGTGTTCTTAAAGAAACACCTAAGGAGTCTCTTGAAGAGATCCATGACATAATTGTCAAATAACCCCAGAAGTGGTTTAAGTACCTAAAATAGATAAATAAAGATATCTCAGTAAATTATATATAGAACTGACAATATATAATCATCGATGATAAATTATAAAAGTAAAGCGCTTATGTTAAATCATGATTGGCCATCATGAATCCTTCTCTAATTGAGAAATGTGGACATGTAGTCCACAAAGTAGTGAATAAACCTCGAAGGTATGAATATTTGTTAAATCACACTAAATGATGAAAGAATATTAGTTCTTGAAGAACATAAACTACTTTGTTGGTTATATAGAATATAAAGAACAAAGAAAGTTGATTACAACATTCTTTTAAATATTGTTATAATGAAAATCATGATATAATTCATGATGAGTAGATTATTTCCTGCTTTTAAGTATTGTTGTAATGAAACATTTAATATACTTTTAAGTATAGTTGCAATATGTAAAATTCATTGAAGTGTACAGGTTCCTGACGAACATAAATAACTTTAGTGATTATAAAGAATGCAAAGAACATAGAATATAGATTACAACATGCTTCTAAGTATTGTTGTAATGAAAATATTGATATAATTCAAGATGAGTAGATTACTTCATGCTTATAAGTATTGCTATAATGAAACTATTATTGTTCATTACAAATGTATTGCAGTGTGCAAACCTGATTAAAGCACAAAATTGTAAACACTCGAAGTGTATAGCAAGTAAGCGCAAACAAAAGATGTTTTAAATAAGAAAACATGCCTGAAGCATGAAAATGCACACAAAAGTCTTTTAAGAAAAGTTCATTAAGAATTTTCTTGTGATGTTGTACACTTTTTCCTTCACTTTGGTTTTTTCCCATAGGGTTTTCCATCGCGAAGGTTTTAATGAGGCAAATGTTAATAAATGATGGACGTCAGAAGTATGAAGAGTAAAAAGATTATTATCTCTTGAGTTTATTTTCTATACAAGATTTGTTTAAGTAATATTATCAATGAGATATATATATATATTTATGGATCCAGAAGTATCTATAACGAAATTGAGATATCAAAAAGTATGCACTCTTTTTCTTTAACTAAAATTTTTCCCACCGGGTTTTTCGTGGTAAAGTTCTAATGAGATATTATATTGATCTAGAAGTATCATTCTCAAAGTAATATTGAAAGTTGTAACGAGACATTATCTTGATCTAGAAGAATCAAGCACCACATCAAGGAATAACATCTCAAATACGATATTTAAGTTAATCTGTATTTTTATCCTTAACTAAGGTTTTTTCCACTGGGTTTTCCTTTGTAAGGTTTTTACTGAAGATTTATATTGATCCAGAAGTATCATTCTACATTTAATGTAGTAAATTATTGAAAATATGCTTTTGTACTCTTTTTTCTTCAGTAAGATTTTTCCCATAGGGTTTTTCTTAGTAAGGTTTTAATGAGGCATTACATCGACCCTGAAGTATCGAACTCTTATAAGAAATATCATTTTAATATGACAATATCTATGAGGGGGAGCAATAATTTTTCAAGGGGGATAATTTCAAGCTACTATAAGAGCATTCAAGAATTTGAAGACACATATTCAAGGAGGAGTGTTAAAGTTACCTTTCTGATCCACATAAAGCAAAATCACAAACTGGATATGTGTTTACAAACAACAATGCAGCTATTTCATGAAAATCTACAAAACAAACATTGGAAGCAACATCATCCAATCATTCTGAAATTCTAGCACTACATGAAGCGAGTCGAGAATGTATTTGGTTAAGGTCATTAATTGAACATATCCGAAGCACATGTCAACTTCCCTTAACTACAGAAAGATCAACTATTATTTATGAGGACAATGCAGCATGCGTAGCTCAGATTCAAGCAGGATATATCAAGGGTGATAGGACAAAACATACTTCTCCTAAATTCTTTTTCACACATGAGCTTCAAAATAGAAGTGAAGCAAATCCAATCTCAAGAAAATCCAGCAGATCTATTCACGAAGGCACTTCCATAATCAACATTGCAGAAGGCGATATATAAAATTGGTATACGCAGCTTGCATCACCAAACTATTTGAATAATGCATTACGAATCAGCGGGAGCATATATTATGCTGTAATGCACTCTTTTCCTTCACTAGTATTTTTTCCACTGGGTTTTTATTAGTAAGGTTTTTAACGAAGCGTTATTTTGATCCAGAAGTATCAATCCTCATTGGAACATTGTCAATATGTTTCCTGGAGATGAAATAAAAATTGTACTCTTTTCCTTGTTTATGATTTTTCCCACAGGGTTTTTCATAAAAAGGTTTTTAATGAGGCAATTAATATTATCATCTTTACATACGCATATTCAAGGGGGAGTGTTGTAATACATATAAATGAATATGCATTTGTCATATTATTTTTAGTCCCACATTTTGGATGTAAGGCTAACATCAGCTCCAAAGCCAATATATAAGGGAGCCAATCTAATAGAATTATATACACTAAATCAAGAGAAATAAAAAGCTTCCTCCTTTATCTCTTATGTTCTTTCTAATGTCTTCTCTTTTATGGTATGTTATATTTTATTTTATAACACTTTTATATATATAAATTAAATGTGTTTCACATTCAAGAGAAAATGATTTACGCAACTATTTAATTGTATTCTTGCGTTGAAATCATGCGTAGTTTGAATTTTAATTTCTGCATCATAACTTCAAGTTTTTATTAGTTTAGTTTTTCTTATTTATATCACTAATTAGTAAAAAAATCGAATTTACAAAAACAATTATTTATTAAATCACATGTTTTAAGTGATAAGATTTGGTAATATTTTTAAATTAATTTTTCAATTTTGTAAACAAAATTCAATTGTTAGATGTTGTTTTTAAGTTATTAATATTTTGGGATGTTTGGAATTTGCAAAGAAAATCTTATCCTAAACCCTATCCTTAAGGAATATTAATAGTTGTATTATATAAAAAAGATGTGTTTGATAATTAACGTTTACATGAAAAATAAGAGTGATATCAAAAGTGTTACAACTATTAATAAAGATAAAAAACTACAACTATTGTACAATTACGACGACGATGATGATTTCTGTATCCCATTTTTAAGGGATTTTAATAGTGGAAATATACAAAAAGGCATTTTTTTTATAGTTTACATTTACACCAAAAAAATGTGATACAAATGGTATTACAAACTATCAATAAAGATAAAATTTACAACCATTATTAATAATGATGATGATGATTTTTAGATCTCTAAGGGATATTAATAGTTGTAATATATGAAAGAGCGCTTCTGGTAATTATGTGTGACACCAAAGATATGACAACTATTCATAAAAATAAATTACAACTAATAACAATAATTTCTAGATCATATTCTTAAAGGATATTAGTAGTTGTAATATATAAAAGGGCGTTTGTGGTAGTTTACGTTTACACCAAGACGCAAAAGATATTACAACTATTAATAAAATAATAACAAAGGTTAAATAAATAATAATGACTTCTAGATTCTATTTTTAAGGAATATTAATAGTGAATATATAAAAGAGCATTTGTGGTAGTTTACATTTATAACAAGAAAAAGTGTAACACCAAAGGTATTACAACTATTAATTAATAAACCTAAATTACAACTAATAATGATGATGATTTCTAGATTCTATTTTAAGGGAAATTAATAGTTGTAATATATACAAGAACTTTTCTTGGTAATTTACGTTTACACCAAAAAAGCGGGACACCAGAGGTATTATAACTATCAATAAAAAAGGATATAAATTTCACCTATTAATACTCAATAATGATGAAGATGATTTCTAGATCCATTTTCAAGGGATATTAATATTTATGATATATAAAAGAACGTTTTTGGTAGTGTAAGTTTACACCCAAAAATATGACAATAAAGTTTTTACAACTATTACTAAAAATATTATACTAGTCAGGAACACTTATTATCTGAACTTGTCGGTTTTCAAACGATGAAAAAAAGACTAATTTAAACCATATCAATAGACAGCTGTCACAGCTCAGTAAAACATAATTGTTTTCCCTTTGAACAATTATCAATCGCCCCATAAAAAACTAAATCTATTAAGTGCAGCTAGAAGATTGGCAAAAAAACAGTAAAACTCAACCCATGCCACTGTTCAAAAGTACAGAGTATAGAACAATAAACTCTTGCATTGTTTTTTATCCTGTAGGTTAAAACTGACTTGCTCCCAGTGCATAACATTAGTCTTGGCACAAAACATTTGTGAAAAATACTAGAGCAAAAGGAATTAATCTCATAGAACAAGATTTTACAACCTAAAATGCAGTTTCCTGACGGATTATATTTGGTTCACATATATTTATGTACTAATGCTACTCAAATTACACATGCTAGGGCATAGCAAGATTCGGTTTAACTGGAAGGAATTGAATGAAAATGATCGTATTGGCTGGTAAAGGAATCAATTTTACATGCTAGGGCATAATGGGATCAACTGACAACCTCACTTGGGCATAGCAAGATCAGTTGAATTACCTCGCGTAACCAAGCAAGGTCCCACTAAGTATCACACTCATATAGGGTTTGGGTGATAAGGACCACTTCTCGAATCCTAACGAAGAAAAAATTCAGATATTTCATTTGAAACGAGATTAGCAAAATAAAACTCCCTTCAAAATCTACTTCAAAATTCTTGCTTACTATCATCATGAATTTGACATAGTCGATAAAAAAGTTATTTATAGCCTTTTTTCATCCTAAAAAAATAGATCGAAACGTGAGTAAGGCATTCGTCTCTTCATCATTATTATTAAAAATTGACCTAGATGATGGTCAAAGATGCTACCTGCTTAGTGAATGCATTGAAGCTTATGATTGGTCCTGCGATGTAAAGTGGGGCATAAACCAAGTAACACAGATAAGCACGATATGAATATTTCTCACATGGCAAGCTTGTCTCCTGAAAAAATAAATGTAACAAAATATTTTTGTTATTCAATTTAAGCATACATGTTAGCAATCAATTCACTTGTCAAAAATCGTCTACTAGGTGCAGATTGTGTACTGTATATATACAAAAAATATTGAAGGACGGAGAATATGATATGCCCACTTATATTCATGATGTCGAATAGAAACTATGCAATCTTTGTAAATGATCAAATCTTGAATATTATCAATACATATGCACGCATGTAGGTTAAAACAAACATTTTTGAATTTATTAAATGAAATTATGCAATCAATGCATGAAAAGGTTTTCATAGGTGGTGATTTTAATGGACATGCAGGGGAAAACAGTAGAGAAGATCGTAGAATACATGGAGAGTTAGGTGTTGAAAGTTGAAACGAGAAATGAGAAAAGCAAATCAATATTAGATTTTGCAAATGAGTCTGATATAGCCATAACAAATACATTTTTACAAAAGAAAATAACATTTGATAGCATACAATGATACATACAAAAGTGGGTCAAATAAACACAAATTGATTGTTGCTTATATAGAACGGAAAATTTAGCATCATGTAAAAATTGTAAAGCAATACCTGGGTAAACTTTAACAATCCAACTTTGATTGCTAATATTAAACATTCAGTTTAAGGGATTGAATTTAAAGAGTCTGAGCAAAGGATCTTAAAAAAAATGGAAATAACTTAAAATGACGAGGTAAAAAGAGAGAGTACATGACCATAAAAACAAAATGAATTGGAACGATAATATCAATAAGCTAGTTCCAACAATATCAATAAGGCATAAGCTGTGGACTAGATAGATTGCATTCATCAAAGAAAAAGGGTAAAGAATAATATGAGAAAATAAAGGGAAAAAACATCATAAAGGAAACTTGATGGTACTGTTAAAGAAGTTCAAAAAGTTATACAACTGAAGAAAAATGGTGTGGCAAAATAGTTAAAAACATTAAGGTTTGGATGACTATAGAAAACATTAAAAGGAAGCAAAAACAATGGTTAGTAAAGCCAAACAATACTTACAAAAAATGTATATGATAATCAGGTACAAAATGAGAGGAAATAATATTTATAGAACAAAAAGTAGAAATGAACCAACAAATGATAAACAAATAAATACATCATAGAATTGAATAATAATATATTAGTAAACAAATGTAGATATATTAATTAAGTGGGAAAAAAATGAATGAATACTTAATAAGGAAAACTCTAAAAGCAAAATAGAACAAGCAGGAAATGACATGGGATGATCATTGTTCTAAAAAACTCGCTTCTATACTCGCCTCAAGGCCCGCCTCAAGGAAATAAAAGATAAAACGCCTTGAGGCTTATTCCAAAACGCTTTTTGCCTCTAAAGCTTACGCCTCAACAACTTGAGACATACAAAGCGCATAAAGTGTACGCCTTGCACGCCTCAAACAGCTGAGACATATGACTTGACCTTTAGATGCAGATATTGATACAGATAAAAGTTATTAAACTTTAATTATTTAATGGAAATAAAAAAGACAAAATTTAAGAAAGTAAAAATTAGCAATTTCTACTATTCAATATCAATATCGACATAATCAAGTAAGATTGTTTATGAAATAATGATCATGAGCAATGTAATGAATTTGCTCATGTTATTTAAAGAATGTTTTTCAATAAACTTTGTTAAATCTAGAAATAAATTTTGCAAATCGGTTTGAATTGATAGAACTTATCAAAATTGGAGTTTGATGTAATCTTCAAATAGTTTTAAGAAATCAAATTTTGAATCATATGAGTTTCAATTATTTATTTTTAATCTATAATAAAAAATATACTTGGTAAAAGTCGGATCTTAAATTATTTGTTTTTTTATTTTTTGCATTAAAGTGTCAGAATTTATTTGTTTTCCGTTTTATTTTTACTCGAAAAGCTTGCGCATCAACGTTTCGAGGCTTATGGCTCGCTTCTTAGACCTGAAAACGCCTCAAGTATGCCTTTCGCGTTTCAAAACTTTGGGGATGATGTACAAAATTTAAAAATAAGGATGACATTCAAAACTTTGGAAACTATAGAGAAATTAAACTAATAAATCACACAATGAAATTGAGTAGAAACGAGTTAAAGCAACGATTAAGAAGAGAACTGTCAGCACTGCATAGTACGTTTGGTTTTACGTTAAACCGACCTACAATAGAAGCTACACTTAATTAGATGTTTAATTAAGCGGTGCAAGAGTAAACAAAAAGACACACATACGGTTTTCATAGATCTAAAAATATCGAATGATTGAATACAAATGGATATGATTTGATGGGCGGAAGTAAAATAAATAAATTTCAATGCATGTAATAAAGTTGATTCAAAATATGTATGGAAAAAAATGTAGAAGTACATCTGGAAGGACAAGTGAGTTCCTGGAAGATTTGAGATTACATTAAGAATTGGGTTTGAGTCTATATTTATTTGCATTAGTTTTTTTAGATGAAATAACAAAAGAATTTTAAGAAGATATGGTATGATATATGATATTTGTAGATGATGTTGCATTCAATACCCACTATTTCAGATCTAGACCAACTTGGTTGATATCTCAGGAAGAAGTCTTAGTGAAATGAAACACAAAATTTAAGTTTTTCATAGACCAGTCAAGATCACGGTATCTCGGTTGATATTGAGTTTTTAGTGACAACTTGGATTTGCTGAAAAATTAAATTGTGTGATAAAGAGCATAACAAATATTTTTGTATATGCATGTGACCAGCTAAAATGGATGGTTCTGATGACATCAATAAAAGCAATGGTACAAGCCAGATCACATTCGGATGCACATAGCTCAAGATGTGATCGACTGCACAAAAATTAAAATTTTCGAGATACACACAAATCTGTCTAACTGGATCCTGGTTTAAGTGACGAGAAACGGTTTTTGTTCTGACGGAGTTTGAAATTTTTACTTTGGAATCAAAATATTGTGAGTTACAAATACTGCATTCCTATTATCTCTATCTTGTTTGTCATTTGACAAAAGAACTATATAGTGGGGATGAAAAGAATTAAAGAGAGAGATGGAGGAAAAAAACAAAATATAACTCTGATATTAGTTAAGAGAAATCAGTGAGCAAAAACCTCGTTCAATCCCTCAAATCCATGTTGGATGTTATTTTCCTATCATATTTTAATACGGTAAATATTATTGGTATTCGATTAGAAGATGACCAGATGCAATCAAAAAGAGCCTTAATTGTCATTTCATGTTGATTTGATTCGTTAGAGAATTATGAAAATTTTATTGTATGTAATTTGATTGAATTTGGTAAGAGGTGTTCAATATATGAAATTTCTCAATTTTTTGTGTTAAGTTTGATATTGGATCGTGGGACAGTTTGAATCAGTGGAATTAGGCGATTGAAGTAGAATAAATGAAAAAATTAATCAAGTGAAAGTATTCTTTTTTAAGTAGTATGCTAGTATTCACAGATATTGTCCATGCAAATCAATTTTAGAGATACTCGAAAATGAATATTATGACCGAGATGTACTCATCTTGTCTGAGACCTTCCCTGATACGAGATCAGACCTTTATAATTCCCCAGATGAAACAAAACTGAAAGCTGAGATTTAAAGCCTTGATATCTCAAAAGAAAGGTACAATCAAAAATTAGAATATTGAAGTGCACTAGAATCAAACGGGCTTAAACTTAGTAGAACTCAAACAAAGTACATAATGCATTTCAGTAAAGAAAATATGGAAAATAGAACCCTAAAAATTCTTGTGGTCAACCCCAAGCAATTGGGAAAAAAATGCAAGGAAGATGATAATGATGATGATGATGAATGTCAAATGAAACTTTTAGTACCAAAGATCGAGTACGACATTAAAACAGATTGGTTACTGCATGTTGGAGAAAGTTAAAACTGGTCATTGTTACAGATAAACTAATGAAAGATTATTTGATGTAATTATTGAGATGGCATGCAGCATAAAATCAGCATATTATTCTTCTCTCCCTCTAATTAGTTTAAACTTTACTGAAGTGTAGTTCTGTTTAAAGATGCATCTACATCCATTAAAAAAATTCTCTTTTCTTTTTTTCTGTTATCACGTCGAACATCGGCCTAATCACTGAGGCAGCAGAAAGATTAAGGTAGAACATGACCATCTTATATGTTTAAAATGCAATTTTATTGTTTGATTTAGGTATAACTAGACTGAAGTGTGTTAAACGAGGAGTTAATATTCTAGATAATTTACCATGAAACAAGTACAATGTACTTAATCTGAGATAACCTTACAG
The DNA here is from genome assembly GCA_030737875.1 of Allium sativum. Lineage (NCBI taxonomy): Eukaryota > Viridiplantae > Streptophyta > Magnoliopsida > Asparagales > Amaryllidaceae > Allium > Allium sativum. Next base: position 828,986,958 of record CM060913.1, read on the forward strand.
CCAAAATTGATATGCAAATTCATAACACAATAAGGCATTTCCAACTAATATTCCATGATAAAAATATGTAATGAGCGGCACCTGTAATGCATGATAGCAATGTTTCCCAGAAGAGCACGCAGAGCAGCTCTTTAAATGTTTCTGTATAAGACCAACCGAAGCAAAATCACTTGTCAAAAAGCAAAATGTTCCGCTAAAAGACGAAATATGTACAAGAAACCTCAGCAACTTCAATCCCAAATCAAGGAAACCACGATACATTTCGGTTAATATCAGCATTCGCACAGGTAAGTCAATTTTTTCCTTCTAAGCTTTAAATGAATTGAACCTTCATTTTAATTGTCAATTCAGTCGGTGAACCAAACTTGACATAATTTTGAAGTTAAACATCTAGTTTACTCTGATGCATTGGCTAGATTATTCACATCAGGCACCCTTCACTCTTCATACTGAATCCAAGAGATTTTTACAAGCTTTTTTTTTTTATAAATAAGAGCTGCCAAAAAAATTTATTTTTATCTATCCATTCAAGATTTGCTAAGGAAGCACGATCGTTTTTGGATGAATATTCATTAATCTGGATATACTGAAAAAAAAAAATCATAGGTAACTACAGGAAAACTGGATAATAAGCTTAACATGAAAAAGAAAGAAAACCTTCATGGGTCAAACCTAAAGGTTCAATATTATTTGGTCAAGCTTTGCAGGGCTTTCCAAACTAAGCAAATAAGACACTTTATTTGATTACCTTAATTTTTGACAGGGGAAATACAGTGATAACTGAAATTGCAATTGAAAATATATTGCTTTTGAAAGGAATGGTTACCAGGTTGAAATTTTGGCATTTAGAATTGGAAAAAAGAAATAGCAGCGTATAGAAAATGAAGCATACCTCGTGATCAAAATGTGGTATTTTGCCTGACCAATGGTAGTCACAGCCATAACTTATCATGCGCAACGCAACTGTGAAATAATAGAAGTGTGAGTTTATGTATTATGTTGAATTTTAAATACTACATATAAAGCACGAAGAAAGGAGATATTTGACTTAAGTTAGCAACCTCGGATCTTCAACCAATTAACAAAGAAATTGATGTGAAATAATAGAAGTTTCTTTTCCTTTTTTCATCTTTTTCCCTTCAAAATGCAAACTCAACATGACCCTATTCTTTTTCACTTATCAATGAATGTAAAGTGTAAACAACTGAAACTTTAGATGGAGCCTATTTCATATCTGCGCCTGTGTTATGGTAAAGTTCTTGAAACGGACAACGTCTGTAGCCTAAAATATAATGAAATTAACATATTTAGGCATGGAGAAAATACTATTAACATCATCTGTAATTGCATTCACGTATTAGCCAAAAGAATTTCAATTGAAAGTAGGATAGTTAAATAATATTATCAACTTTTGTACAGTATATCAAGGCGCTCGCCTAAGCGCCAGCCTAGAGCTTTTTACCTCGTCGAGGCGCCAAAGCCCCAGAAAAGTGAAGTGAACCTCCAGAAAAGGCACGCTTCAGTGAAATTTGATTTTTTTTTTTTTTTTTTTTTTGTGCTCCAGGCCCAAAACCAAGTGTGACTTCGTGAAACTAGGGAAAACATCAAACCAAAAAAAAAAAACGATCGAAGACTTTACAAATCTCGACATCAACTACATAGCCGATTTTGCTCATCCATCGCCTCCTTGTCAGATCCGCCACCATCCGAAGCTCAAGCCCTCCTGAGAATCTCAATTTCGAGCTGCCGTTGTTTTTTTAAAGGTAAAGTGCTTTTATTAAAGATTAAAATGCAGGTTTATTCCTTTTTAAATTGCAGTTTTTTTAAGAAGTGCAGTTTTTGTATTTTTATGTTTTAAGAAGTGCAGTTTTTTTTTCCCCGAGGTGCAGTTTTTTTGGTTGTAAAACAGCAAAACTGATGCTCAAGGCGCCCAAAAAAGCCCTAGGCACCAAAAAGCGTTAGGCTTCGCCTAGGGCTTTTTCGCCTTGACTACTTTGCTTTTGTAACTTGACATAGACATTAATTAATGAACTGAAAATGTATCAAGCAGCGCAAGGAGTCACATCTATTCTATCTCCGATATGGAGTTGATGCTCTTATTTCAAGAAAATATGTGGAGTTAAGTGATTGATTAGACCAGGCTGAAGATTGGAAATATATGGTAAAATGATTAAAAAGGAAAATGTTAGTTTTTAAAATACAATCTTGTGTAATTGTTCAATACGGAGCTATCGAAAATATTAGAGAAAGGATCTATCCCATATCACCGAAATTTAACAGGACAGAAGGAGGTAAAAGTATATAACATGCACGGGGCCGGAATCGGGTACACCTCTATATTTTCTTGAGTTATAGAGTTTGAAATGAAATCGAACCTTGGAGCTGTTTAATCTACATTACAGAAATCATCTACACAAATTTTGGAACAATTTCAAAATTTTGCAATAGGCTTAAAAAGTTGAGCTAATATTAACCACTGGAATTAACCTTCAATTCAAGATATTAGTTTGAAAATGTTTTAAAAAAAAAAAAAAAAAAAAAAAAAAAAAAAAAAAAAAAAAAACAGCATTGATACTCCCTCAAAGCAGACACGATAAAATGATCTGAAACTTTATCAAAAAGGGTTTTTACCTCAGCGGCTTACACACCAGCAACATGCGGCGTAGGAACAGAGTTATAAAACATCAATTATTTAACAACAAGCTAATAAAAGGAAGAAGTAGAAACTGGAAATAAGTTTTTTTTATATTACTTTTCAAGCATTAACGACATGATAAAGTAATATTATTTTTGAAATAACAATCGAGAATTACATCATCAATTTTGGATTAAGAAAATTTCATAATTGTCGTCACTGAACCTTCAAATAAATTATGCAGACCGATTTAAATTGGCATAAGGGAAAATAAAGAAAATGATAACTTGCACAATTTCCTACTACTTGTAATAGAGATCGATTCTACTAGAATCAATCAAAGCTCATTTTCAAAAATGTACGAAGCTGTTTAAGACAAATAGAGGGAGAAAAAATAACTTACCATTGTAGAGCTGAAAACCAATATGAATTATTCAAACATACTAAAGAACGAACCAATATTATATATATATATATGTATGTATATGCATATATATATATATATATATATGTATGTATGCATAGTGCTTAAATCTATTTATTTAAAGTTTCAATTATTTATGCTTTCATGAATGAATAATAAAAAATTGACTTTGATTAAACTCTTCAGAATTAAGTGAAAATATTGTTATTTATTTATAAGTTTGTATGATCAATTATTAATTTGTATTTATTATCAAAAATTAATAATAACGAAGCAATAACAACTTACGTTACAATGTATGTGTTTGAATAACTTGTGGTTCCCCTTACGCCTCTACGTTTTGAGACCTGCACCATGCCAGCAAGCAAAAGATTCATTGTGTATGTTTTGTTTTCATTTGAAAAACATAACAACAATTTTTTGTTTCATTTTGAATCGTCTAACTCAAGAAAATACAGAGTTGTAGCACAAGGGGAAGCGTAAGGGGTCTAGATGTTCCTTGCACACATATCGGTACGCACGCGTGAGCGCGTGCACACACACATATATAGTTCTATCGCACGCGCGCACATACATATTTATGTGTACATGCACGGGCACATGTGCATGTGTGTGCGTGCACATGTGTGCATGTTCAATGTTTTTTATGGTAAATTGGGTATTTCATATACAAATTTGTAGTATATAACATACTACATGACAAATTGGTCGACCCCGTAGGGCGTGAATCGAACCCGTTCCCTTTTGCATTATGTTCAAGCGATTTAATCAGTTTGCACTAGGTGCTTGTCCGTGCATGTTCAATGTTGTGTTTGATGTTTGAACATAGTCAAATCAGCTCAGAATTTTCCACCACTGATATTATATACTGTGCAGTAGTCTACTCTCAGGGGGTTGCTCGAGATTTTTTCTTACATTATCTACCCTAGAACTACCTTAGATTCATACACCGCTAACATTACTTATTGAAAATACATACTTTTATTTTACAAATTATTACTTGCTGTCGTTATGCCTTTTTTCTCAATTCATTGGCTAACTTACCTTGTCGAAGTAAGGATCCATGGCATCAGAACCTGTTCTTTATATGACCCATTTAGTTAAGATTTTTTTTCCACTCTTATAAAAACGAGTAGTCCGAAAGCATCATGGAAGGCAACAAAAGTCCACAGCCATCCTAATTGACACCACCGAGTGAAATTCTCATGTGCTTCAGGTCATGATTACTGCCCTTACTAGTGAAACTCTTAATCTGAGGCAAGAAAAATAACCAAGTTTTAAAACCTACTAATGGAGTTATAGAGGGTTAAATTTGGGTTGAAGTGTTGAACAATTAGAATCAAATTATAGATGGGATCATTTTCAAAGCTTGCAAGAATCGTGGAATGCAATTCTGCACGTCGGAACAAACTTTGCATACTGGATTATTAGTGAATGCATACTTGCATAGTTGCATTTATATGCAAACATTACCTATCTCGCGGAAAATAAAATGATATACATCTATTTTTTTTGTAGCTAAGAGACTAGTTTTTATCTTATTATAAATAGCTTACATTGAGTTTTATGCATGCTCACGGGATGGTTAGATTAGGTTCTACCCTGGCTTCAACCAAGTTCGTTATTTTTCTGGTTTAGCTAGATCACATTGGTGTGGTTGAGTTCATCAGTAATTCAGTTGCTAAGTTCAATTTACATTGTATGGTTAAATACAAATTTATTGTACATCCCATATAACAAATCATGTTCTTATAAACCTTTGTGCTAGTTTAAAAACATTAGAGAAGTATTAACCCTAATATATTTTATCCCTTGCATTGAATGACTGGTTTACATGCCAAAGTCAGTCATATCAGTTAGACAATCTTGCCTCACGTAGTTTATTTTTCAATATATTAGTGCTTGTTTAAAAAAAAGGTGTTGTGTTTACGCCCTTAACTTGTTTTTCCAGTGAGTTGATAATATTTGGTGTGCTATTTGAGAGCATGAAAGCTTCCGCAACATTATATATATCTAGAGTCTATGACAGTTCACATTTGGGAAAACTGAAAGCATATAACTGAAAAGTGTACGTCTATTAAATAACATGACAGTTTCATCAGGTCTTACTTACATAGAAAAACCAAATGCAAAATATCAAATAGCTGCAGGATTTTGTCAATTGCACTCCCATTCAAATATAAAACTTAGATAAATTTCATATTTGGTAGAACAAAGAGATTTGACAGCAAACAAGATAATAATAAACTGTTTAACCACGCGACATGAATATGTTAAAAAAAAAATCGCTGGTAAACTTAACAAAATACGCGAAAGGTAGACATCATCATTGAATGTAAGAATGTGTAACAACATAAATCATGAAGATAAGTATGTAAGAATTAAACTGACTAATTGAAATACGAAATTAGATGAGTGAATACCTAGGTTATAGCATATCTGCCATCTAAAAGTGCCACGGTGGTTGTCCAGAAAAGCCCAGCGTTCTCTAATCAAAGCAACAAATTTTATGGAATCAAAAGGAAAAAAATCACCGCATTTGATACGTGCATCATAATATATAAATCATAAAACTCACCCAAACAAAGAGAATGTGTAGCCATCGTACTTACGGTTCAATATTAACATGGTTATGTTAAAGGTCCAGTGAATAAGAATGTAATATTTACATCGTCCCAGTGCCTGCACGAACAAAGCACAACTCAAATTAACATATCAGACAAGACGAATATTATATGTATGTCTGTGTGTATGCATGTGTATAACGTTGCACAGTTGGTAAAGTAGAAGAATTTGCCAAAATAGTGAATATTTAAGCTGAAGCCTGAAAGCATTTGGTTGCAATTCTTAAGCTAAGTGCAGCAGCTGAAACCAGAAGATAATAGTGTGATTAGTAGGCCCCACTTGATGATGAGAATTTGATGAAACTGTGTAAAAGAGAGGTGTCTGTTCGATGCTTACTCGTTTTATCAAATATATTCCATAACTACTCAATTTATGTTGACTGGACTGCCCTGATCTACATCCTAGATCAACTACTGGTTGAGCATTCATTTCTATCTTTTTAAATTCAAGTTTCACATTTTTCAAGAGCTTTTACTGCATTTTGTTATTACAAATTGGACTTCCCGACCTGCCAAAGTTTATATAGGATTTTGTAGTAACTTCTAAAGTGAGTTAACCTATAACCGCCCAGATATCAACACTGTGATAAAATAAAAAACTAATTTGCTACCAATATAACTTCAAACTTTTGTTATGAGTGTTTTGGCGCATGCGATGCGCACGTGCATACAAAATGATGGTCATAAATTAGCCATGAATATAAAAAATGTACCTTGAATATATTTGAGAGAACTTAATTAAATATATTATTCTAGTATAAAAAATGTTGTAGATGACTATCTAACAAATTTGTCAAAATAATCACGTAGTGATACGCATGAATGTTTAATGAAACTTGAGTTTTTTTGAATTCAGAAGAAAATTGTTATCTTTAATTATTCTATATATTTTTCCAGATACATCCCATTTTACAGGTTTACTTATTAAGCTTTCATATTGAATTGTATTCAAAATATAGATTAACTGTTATCTCATCTCTACTTTACGCTCAATTATTTTCTCTTTCCATTTTATAATACTTACGATTAGAATAATATTCATTTTATAATTTAACCTTATTTTACTCTTTTTAGTTTATTAGTTTAATCATCTTCCTAGTTAGATAAAGGTACTTACTGACGGTTGCATTCATACAGAAACCATGACACCAACTATTTTAATCATCATCAAAAATAAGCATTACTAAAAAAATTAAAAATAATTTTATGAAGGATATATTATCTAAAGGATCACTGTGAAATTATTTAAATTTACTAGTTTAAATGTTTTGTGCTCAATTTGAAATTTCGAAAGTTTCAACATTAGAAAAAGCATATGAACGTTTTCAAAATAATATCATCTTTCTACTTTTGAAAAATAAACACGTAGGCTGAACATTAAAAGTTTAAAATTTTGATGTTAAAAAATAAATGCTAAAGGGATTAAATGATTTTGAGTGAGTAAAATACCGTTGATAAAAACAGAAAGCTAAATAATTAAACATTAGATTAATTTTTGTAAGAAGACAGTGAAGAATACGTATTTTAAAAAGTTATCGTGTTATTAAGATGAAGTTGGAGAGTTGAGTAAATAAAATATAAAAAGTATATTTGTGAAACAAAACTAAAAAATGAATATTTTGAAAGAAACATTTTACTGTATGATAATAATGAAAAATTGAAAAGATGCGAGAAAATATAGTTTTTTTTGCTAGAGTTTAGATTCGAACTCATGACATTATATAAATGATGATATGCATTTTTGCCATGAGCAAAATTTGAATTTGCAACATCAAGAAAAAATATATAATAATTTTGTTTAATGCGAGATATGAACTCATGACCTTTTATGTAAAATATATGGGCATTACAATTAGCAATTTTGTCTAACGCAGGAAGTTCACATGTACACCAGAAAAGTGTGACTTCAATGATATTACAATTATCAATAAAGATTTGTCAAAATATTCTTGATGCATAATCTTATTCATGATAATAGCTAGGAAGATTCTAGACAGATACCGGTGACATTAAAAAAAAAACGGAGAACAAGTGCAGGAAAAGCATTGTTTTAAAAGGCGAAAGCCTCGATACGTTAAGGCATAAGTTTTTCGGGTAAAAGAAAAACGCAAACATATAAAGAAAATTGAAATAAAATAACATTAAATATCAGACATTAAACAAGAAACATGAAGCATTCATAAAGCATTCGAAACCCTTCAAACAATATACAATCATTCATAGGCATTTAAATTTTGCTCATCTCTTCAATTTGCACTACGCGCTGCTATGTGAAAACCAAAATCAATTGTAAAAATAAGTGGAATCGAACTCGATTCCACTTACTGGAATTGACTGCAAGAGCATTGGCGAAAAAGAAAAGAAAAATGACTTTAGTTCTTAGAAGTGGATATCAAATGAGCAGACATAAATAAAATGCAAGGGCTCTGGATATAGAAGTTAGAAATTTTTGCTTGAGAGGCTAAGCCTCACTGCGTTTCATGGTCGAGACATGCGTTTTTAAGTTTTTTAGGCCTCAACCACCTGAGATATATGCCTTTTGACATGCACCTCGGCGTGTTTTTGCTTGTGCCTCGCTTTACACCGGGGAAAAAGAGATGTTTTTGATCGTAAGCAGCCGTTATAACCTAATTCACTTGCTTGTGCATGTGTATCTTGTACTCCAACTGAAAAACTGATAAAAATTGTAACGGTCTAGCATAAAATATAAAAACATACCTTAGCTAGAAAAAAGTTTGTAGTAGTGATTGAAAGGAGAAACAACGTACTGCGAAAGAAAATACAAAATATGTAAGGCTTGGATACCATAAGATATTAAAATCACTTAGTATAAGAGTGTTTTATACGCATACCAAGCTCCATGTAGATAGAATACATATATCAAAGATAATAAAACCCATACAAAGGAAACTCCTCTATCTTTCAAGCAGTACCGACATCTAAGGGCATTTGCTACAATCGTGAAAATTCCTAAAACTGCAGTAAGTACAGGCAAATTTCCACGGAAGTTGTTCCATTGTGGGTCAGAGACATCCTGTTAAGAAGCATCACAATAGTAATTACGCATAATAATGAAGCCCTTAATAACCACTATCAGCTGATTGGATCCTTTTTCTTAAGAAACTGAAGTAATTAATCAACCTAAAACTTTAAGGTAGCAGTTTCAAGCTCTTGAAAATATGTCCAGTTCTAAGATGCTCAATTACCAATAATACGAAAGATGAAGGCATATCTACCAAAACATTAGCATCCCCATTAAATCAACCAGAAAAGAAATTTTTTCATAAAAGGCTATGCACGAGCAAGAAAAAGCTCCCTTGACACTGCATTTAGTTGTACACAAGTAGATATCTGTTTCAAATATAAGAATCGTGAAGGTTTTATAGCAACAGCTGCACTTGATGCCTAGCGATATATAAGACAATTTGCTTAAAATGTGCCAAGGAAATGCAGGTTATGGCGTCTTACTCAAGCATCCAAGATGCAATTATGCTTAATTTACTGTACACGTGGCTGCAGCTTATGGTTCTCTGGGGCTGCCAGAGTACAGCTTCTTTCAAGACAAGCTACTAATTTAGAGACTTGATAAACATCTGAAGCCCTCGTGCATCTTGAAGCTTGACAGGTTTAAAAAGTTTATAATCTATCATTCTAGGTGTCATTTTAAACCCTGCATCCAACCATCATCGCAACACGAACTATTAACAAAGTGATATTGTTGTTGGCATTTAATTTTCGCATGCATCTCAAGAGATACATTCTAGCAGCACAGATATCATATGGAAATTTTTTTGCATTTGGGCTTGTTTTCAGAAATTATTAATGTTTAGGCCACTTTTAAAAATATTTACAGATATAGGCCTATTTCGACCATCTGTGCGGCTGAGTGAGAACTTGTAGCTGGCGATTTTTCAGAAGTCATCAACTGGTGATTTTTCAATTTTCGCCAACATAGGAAAATGAAAACTAGTTGGCGAAATCACCAACTAATTTCAGTATTTTATGTGTTGGCAATTTTTCAAAAATCGTCAGCTGAACTTTTGAAAAATCGTCAACTAGAAATTGCCAGCAAAATACACGTGCGACCAAAAATGATCTATTTTTGTAAATATTTTCAAAAATGACCTAAACATGTAGTAATTTTTAAAAACAAGCCTAAATGCTAAAATTTCCCATATTTTATTTGTTTAACATGTTTAGACAAACAAATTAAGCTCAATTTTTTAACAGCAAAAGTAATATTAAAAAACCGATCAAATTCGAAGCACAATAGTTGACAAAGAAATAACTCAAAAAAATATACAATGAGACGATTAGCTATCCACCCAGGTCGAAGATCACGTAGGCTTCTATAATGATCTAAAATCACAGAAAGAATAAAATCATGAACAATAGGTTTGGAATAGGGTAAAATTAACTTTTAGAACAAAAATAATAATACCAGAAGACAGCTGAAGGGATCGGCTAATGACAACTAAGTAAAATGCAACAGCATAGATGATGGTGAATACAAGCTCCCACTGATTCCACTTCATTTCTTCTAGCCTCTTCTTTCTGCATTTATTCAAGAATGATTCGATTTGAAGAATTATGCTGGGGATTTGAAATCAATAACTGGGTTTTATTTGAAGTCATGTGGAACAAGGTTGCATCTATTCAAACCCCAATAATTGTTGTTCACCCCTGTTCAAAATATTATACTGACAATTTCGATTTTGGCCTTGAATTATTCTATTAAACAACGGTAAAGCAGAACCTTTTAAAGCTCTCTCCTTAATTCTTTGCCTTATCTTCTCTCCTTAAAAGTCTCTAGATATTTTCTATTAATTCTTTTATTTCATATATCTTATTTAGGTTGCAATTTTTGATGGCAGTGGACAAATATATTTTATACCATCTCCGTTTAATTTATGCACGTTGCAATTTCTGATTAGAACACAATTTCCACAATATTCAATGTCAACATATGTATAGAGCATGAAAATAATACTTCATCCAAACCATTAGCCCCATGATTTTCAGCAAATGACAAATGTTCAAACCGCTCAAAATAAAAGTCTGTTATATTCAAATGATTCACATAATACAAGCTTAATCTTTTATTCGTTTGTCATTTAACATAAGATACCTACATTTAAAAAGGTAAAATATATTTATTATGGCATTATAAAATTCTACAACTAACTTAAAAAACTATTCTAAAATACCACAATTATTTACAAAACTCACTCCACTTTCTCATATGTTTTACGTTTCAGTTTATATGTCTAAATTAATTATGTCATCTTAAGTTTAAAATAATAAGATAATGTAATTAAGAGATGTTCAATAGTTCGGATGAAATATAAAAAATTCAATAATATACATCACACTCATATTAGTGAAATATGATAAAATTGCATTTTGATTAAACTAAAACACGTAAGTCACGCAACATACAATATAACATAAACAATAAGGAACACTCTTTAAATTTTGAAATACCCATGCATTTTTTTCTCAAAAAAACATGCTTTAAAAACATCGTCACTTTTAGTTCCAGCCAATTTTGAATAATTATAGTCATTTTTGAAGAAAAAAAGTGCGCTTGTGCAAAGAAAAATAAAAAACAATGTTTATAGAAACGTGAGACTAAGTACAAAATTAATTTTTGAAATAAAACAGAAAATAATAGCAAAAAATATCAGATAAAGTATCAACAATTCGTTCATGCATTACAAAAATATGTTTTTTTAAAGCAAAAAACCTTAATTTTAACCTTTTACCAAGCTATCTCAATTCTCTTTTAATATTTTATATTTAACTTCATATGCTGAAGTTAATCACAAATCTTAAAATTAAATTTATAAACCAGTAGTTGTTGATGTGTCAAATAAATCAAAAACATGAAATTTTCAATATTTGCACAATATTCATACCAAATAGAGGATATAAAGTTCATTTGGATATACAAGTACATTAGTCACATAACGTAATTATATGTGTAAACAATAATCACAAGTTTAATTTATGATTCATCTATATATACATTAGTGCATTACACTGTAAAATTACCCAAAAAACAACCTCAATATCACATAATTTTGTACGTACATCCCTGTATTTTCAATTAATCACGTAAATATTTGGTTTTAAATTATTCGAACAAATTAAATTAAGAATTACTCACTAATTTATCTAATAGATCCTTAAATGTGATTGTTTCAATATGTGCATCATATTCATATATTAAAATAATGGAAAGTCTATCTAGACACATAATTTTGACATAATTGGTGACACAGTTAATATGGTTCCAGGTTTCGTCCGACACACCGAAATTTCGGGGTTACCGGAGCGGTGCCAGTGAACAACGGTCCGAAACAATCCATTAAAACCAGTTTCGGGTTTAGGGCAAGAAAAAAAAACGAATCTCTTCAGCAACGATTCGAACTTACTTACAACAAGAAAAGCAACAACTTTGAACTTACTTACAACAACAAATCAGAATACTCCAGCAGCGACTACACTTCAGTCTTCAGAATCATCTTCGTGAGTTATTTCTTCCCTCCTTTTCTGTTAGCTCGTTCGATTGGTTATGTTAGCTCGATTCGATTCTGTCTAACCTATGTGAAATTACAGCAGTTTTGTTTTTATGTCGATTCGATTCACTTGCAGAAGTTATCTTTGGACAAAACTGCACTGCGCATTGAACCGTTTGGGTTTTGCCTGGCTTGTTCCTTTTAGTTCAAGATGTGTTGAAATTGTCTTGAAGCTACGAGTTGAGAAGTTGGAACAGTGAGATCTGTTTCTTTTCTATTGGACTGTGTGTTTGGCATGTTTATTACATTATTTATGAAATTGGGTTAGTAAGTCTAATTGTTTATGACCTATTTTAATAGCTTGTAGTAGTTTATTACATTGTTTTGTTCATTATATAAAAATAGTAGAAACCAAAATCTAGACCGAAATTAACGAAATTTACGAAAGCAGTCGAAACTAACAAAATTTCAAACGATCGAAACCGAGTTCTTGAACCAGTCCACCATTAGATCACTCCCTGAATTCTACCTCTCCATATAAGGACAGAAAGATCCAACGGCTCAGATCTCTTGTACCACCAATTATGTCTAATTTTATGTCCAAAATAACAAGCTTCGAGAACTCGGTTTTGGTATCGGTTTCGACCGTATGAAAATTTGTTAGCTTCGATGGACTTCGTAAATTTCGATAGTTTCGGTTTTCAATATTTTACTGAGTATAATTGACCAATTCTATGAGCATGCCTATCGACAAACAAAAAAAAGGCACGCTGTAACTTCTTCGAATAAAAAAATTCAAAAGGTATCGAACAAAAAAAAAAGAGAACAAAGGGCATGCTATAACTTCTTGTCAAATTTTCGAATCTCAAAAAAAAAAAAAAAAAAAAAAAAAAAAAAAACTAAACTAAACTAATGGGCCGCTGCAGCTTTTTTTTAAAAAATATATTCAAAAGGCAAGCTGCCAGCTTTCATCAAAAGTCACGCTGCTAGTTTTCATCAAAAGGCACGCTGGCACTTGGTATTATTTCCTAGACTAAAATATTTCTTCCCTCCCTTAACACTGCAGAATTTTCTCAATGAATAACAAAAACAACGCTGCTATCTTCGAACAAAAAAAAAAAAAAAAAAGGGCTGCGTCGATTGAATCGACTAATTCAAAATTGACTAATTCGAAACTGATAATCAATTCGATCGATCGTTGGTAAAAGCATGAGGAGAAGAAATTAACACTCACGAATTTGACGATGCTGGAGTATTTTTTGCCGTAAGTTTGAATTCCTCGTTTTTTTTTTCTAAGGAAGATATTCGTTTTTTTTTTTTCCTTAGCCTTAAAAATACGAAACCGATTTTGGTGGACGGTTTCGGACCGCCCACCGATACCGGTTCGGTAACCCCGAAATTTCGGGGTGCCGGACGAAACCTTGAACCATGGCCCAAATAACAGCTCTCTCGTAAAAATTAGTCAAGTGATTTTTTCATTTAAATATAAAAATATATAATTTAGATATCATAAATAATATACATGAGTAACATTAACAAAGATAATTTATTATTCATTTATCTCAATAAATTTATCTCCATTGTAAAATTCTACTTTTGACTTTAAATATCCATATTTTAACATTTCTATAATTATGCGCAACTTCATCCACTGTTTGCCATTTTTTTATATTTAGATCGTATGTATTTAAATTGCTTACGAAATCTCGAATTTAAAGTATTTTAATAATCTATATATCAATCACATATATGCAGACTTACATATTAATAAAAATCACAATAAAAAAATTGTGTTTAACTACGTAGATATATAGATCACATGCATTTATTTATGTACATAAACAACAATAATAAAGTTATTTTGTAAAGTAACTATCATCGTTTATGTATATAAACAATAAATTTATCGTATACTACGTTAAAAAAAAAAAATCTATTTTTAACTTTAAATAACTCTACAATAAGACCTATATAATTTTGTTATAAAATCCTTCTCAATTTATTCAGATTATTTACTCTTAAGATAATATATTTTAACTAATTACATAATTTCAAAGTTAAAATATTTTTTTTAAATATATTTTTAATATATCTAAAATAATTAAAATATGTTAGTTTCACCATAAACACTTGCTCTTAGTAATAAGAACAATAAAATTATTATTTTTACTTCAAACAAATAAAGTTACATAATACATACCTTATATAAACAGCAACAACAATAATTTATAATTTATTTATTTTGTCGAATTCATCGTATGTTATATAATAAAGTTCCAATTTTAACAATAAAATTCTAAATGCTATATTTTATAATATTATCGTATGCAACACACGGGTTACACACTAGTAATTACATATTTTTGTTTGATGTGCCTATTCATGCTTTGACCGCAACTGCAAAATAGTGAAACTCGTCCCTTCAACTGCTGACTGTAATTGTTGGCACTTGGCAACCTCTGCACTCAACCGCAACTATGATATAGTTGTCTAACTTCGACCAAAATGAGAAAATAAACCAGAAACTCTTACCATGCCCCTACTTGGATCTTCTTTCTGCTTCTTAGAACACTTGCCAATTTTTCATTATTGATTGTAGGGTGTGAAATTGTTAGGGTTTGGTTAAGAAAAAGAGAGTGAAAGCAAGCAAAAAATGAAGAAATGAAACGCAAATAATAAAAGGGGGGAAAAGAAAAAAAACAGGGGAGAATGTTATTTTTAAAAGTTACTGGGGTGGGAAAAGAAAATAGCGGGGTGGCAATAGACAGCCTTGGAGCAATTCAGGTTGCTTGCTGCTAAAAGCACCACCTCTAACTCCACTTCTTGTTACAATGAGATTTTTTTTTCAAAACAAGGTCTAATAAAAATATGTTATTGGTTCTTTGGACTCCAAAAAAAGCACAACCAATGACACAAAAATCTGGACCATTGGATCTTTTTGTTCTTATATAGAAGGCTGATATCAAGGAGCAATCCGATGGTGGAGATCCATCGTATCACCAATATTGTCTGTATTTTTGTGTCCCAGTGGATTTTCTAAAAATACAAATATTTTGGCATATGTGGTGCATGTGCACAGAAGGAACTGGTATTATAAAATATTGTTCGCAATTTTTTTTTCGATCTTACAAATGATTTTGATGTGTAAGCAATGTTGCATTTTTTATGTGCATACATGCAATCAAATTTTCCTTTAATATCATTATAAAAGATTTTAGGACTTAAATTGAAATTATTATTTTTATCTATACTTTCTCAAGATTGATGTCGTTGTCAAATAGATAGATTGAATAACAAAAGATATATGATTACCGGACGGCATGGCTATACTCTATGTGAATAATACTGCTAATAATATACAGATGGTAGCCATTGTAGTAACATAATTAATACATCATTTTGTGTGGTTGCATTATTAGTCCAGATTGTCCACCTTCATTTTGTAAGTTATTGATAAAAATATCTAACCTATATAAAAAGATCAAAATAACTTCAAAATCACATCAAAGAATTATACATAAGTAGGAAACTAAATCAAGAGGTGAAAAATGGTGACTTTTCTGATTGGTTAAATCTCATATATATAGAATAAGATTTAGCGTTAAATATAAGCTATTTCCATAAAACTTATTGCACTTAAATATAGCAAACAGCTGAGTCAATGCGCATTCGTTCTTTATCACTTGATTATGGCAGAATCTGCCAACAACATCACATTACTGTTTGCAAACTCATGTCTTTTCATACTTGTCTTTTGGTGTTCAGATTCCAGGTTGTCTCTTAACATGTATGTATCATACGCTTGGGTCACTTAAATATGTAAAAACAGTCAACGTGTATTAGAGAATTAAAACTTAAAATCAATAAGCCAAATTGTAATGGGTTATTTACTTGGTCGTTCTTTCTTCCCTTTGTAGATCTCACTTGATCGCTGATACCGAAATATCAAATCAAGTAACTAGTACGCACCCAGGTTTGAGAACTCGGTTTCAAATTCGGTTTCGAACCATTTGGAATTTTCACGGGTTCGATTGGTTCCAAAGTATAAATTCTGGCTTCGATTTCTGTCCTGGTTTCATATTAATGTATTATTTAATGGTAAAGGTAATAATATACAAATTAAAATTAAATTAAATATTTTAATTCATTAGTTGTTTATTATTTAGAATAAATCAATAGAACATTATAATTAAACTAACTTAACAAAATAGATCCAATAAGAATGAACAGTATAATTGCTATAAATAAATTTTAACTTAACAAAGCAAGCCCAAATGATATCTGAGCCCAATACATAACCCTAAATATGTAATCTCTTTAGCTTCTGCTCCACATAACTTTCACCTTATTTTTTTACTTAGCTTGAGTAAAACAGTTAAAACTGATGTTGACTAGAAGAAAAAAAAAGTAATTGCTTTCAACTTCCTATTGTCTTCATCTCCCTCTCGTCTTCATTTTTGCTTCAGCTTGGCTCCAAAATGATGAAAGGCGACATCAACAAGAACCAGGGGCGGCCCAAAACATTGGCTGCCCATGCGCACAGTCAAAAAAAGAAAGGAAGGTCAAAATAAAGATAAAATACAGTCATCTACCACAATCGAACTCCGGTTCATATTACCCAACTTAGTTTCTTTTACCACTACAATATAGACAATGTTTCAAACATCTACCGTTTAGAATGTAGATATTAACAATTAATTACAAAAAAGCTAAAAAATTCCCCTATCCAGTGGGCTGCCCTAGCCCGAGGGTTTAGTGGGACTCCCTTTAGGCCAGGTCTGACTAGGACCAGAAGAAGAAAATAAAAGGCGTCAAACGTAGATACAACGTTCTTTATTAATTTCAAGCTGCAATTCTAGCTCAATGTAACAACCCGGAAAATCAGAACCAATTTAAAATTTTCATTTTGGCAATTTCAATGAATTTTGAATATTTAAAATGATTTATTTTAAATAACAACGACGAGAAATTTATTTTGAATAGAATTAGAATGTATATATTTAGTTGAATCAACGTTAGAATATAAATATTTATTTTAATTATAAAAGGATAGGAAATGGCGCGGTAGTTTTGAAAATTCGATTTCAAATTTCAAATGGATGTACAGGATTCAAAATAAACCGGATTTTAGCAAAACCGGAAATATTAGAATCTATTTGAAAATATCTTTCCAACGAATCCGAAAAATTGAAATTTTATAGTGGGAATAAAAAGTTATGCCCAGTTGAAAATTCAGAAAAGTCGCTATAGAAATATGGACCTTAAAAATAGCCATTTTGCAAACGACCTCCGTTTTCGACAAAACCACTTTTGTTGGATCCGGGATATCAAGTTATTGCTAGGTTCCAAAATTCAAAATTTTTGGAATTAACATGTGAGCATGGCAAAAGAAAACGTGTTTTGTCAGTTTTAGTCAATTTGGATCGACCAGAAAATGGCCATTTTTCAAACGGTCTTCAAATTTGACGAAATTAGTTTTGTTAAGACTGTATCATCAAAACAAAGTCACAAATAATTTTTCTGTAATTTTTAGAAATCATATGTGGCCCCGGTAAATTGAAATGTGCTTTCAAATTAAATATAAATTGATTTATATTTTAAATTTAGCAGAAACTGGTCGTAACAGTCGAATTGGATAGCAAGACATAGCCCATTGCGTTCGGAATGGGGGTATTTAGCCAGGGGTGACCGTCGTTGGGTTCGATTCGGGGCTCGAATGAAAAATTAACCTTTTAAAGAATAGAATAATATAATAATTGAATTATTATATAAATTTAAACTCACCCCTCCTCTCTTATTACACTGGTCAACTCCCCCAAAAAGAAATTCCCGATCCTGAGTAACTGATTCGACGATAAGTCGACAATGAAGACGGTGGTTGAAGACCGGAGGTCTTCACATCGTTTGGATGATTATTGATGTCTTGATTGGGTTGTACACTCAAGACAAGGTAATAAGTGGTGATCGTCCAGACGTACTTGGAGATCGACCGGATATGCGAGGACCTCTCTCCTGTATTGGACATATAGGACGAGGAATAAGGTGCATCCGGTTTCGTTCAGACCCAGTACGAACTTGTAAATGGATTTGTGTCTAACATCGGATTTCACTCTGTGTGATTGATAGACATTGGTTGCATAGCGTGAATTGCCTGTGTGGTATGCTGAGATGCAAATGATCAAGGCTTCTGTTGAGAAGCAGGGTCTTGTGGTTGATGATCAAAGCTGTCATTCTGTGTGATTGATAAACGTGTTGACACATTTTTTGGAAAAAGCTGTCACACATGGAATTCCTGAATGATAACATGCTCGAGCGATGGAAACGACGTCAGAAGACATTGAGAAATTTGGTCAAAATCACATCCTCAACATAAACAGGCCCGAAACTCCTATCAGACGACCTCTTTTGAGCCCGAAAACAGCAATTACGAAGCTGAGCTTTATAACTTTTGTAGATCTCTGAGTTAGCTTCAGTTTGAGCTTTGGTTTGGCTCAATCGGACTTACGGTTTGAAAGTTATGCCCGTTTCCGTAAACTGGTGTAATCTGGCAATTTCCTGGATAAAGCGACGAAGCAGCACACGATCGAAGTATGGATCACGCACCCTCGGATCGCCCCTCATCAGATCGCCCTCCTCAGACCACGAACCGTCCGTGGTACATCTCACGATCCGACCCGATCGCCAGCACTTCACTCCAGCTTCACTATGCCGCTCACGACCAGACTCAGCTCGTGATAGCCATATCACGATCCGACCCATAGCCACGATCCGACCCCATGATCGCGATCCGAACTTCCGACCTGTAGATACGCTCCCTGTTTTGACCTATTCTCATGCCACGTACCCCACCACGATCCGATCCCCGCACCTGCTCCTGCGCAGCTTGTTCTGACCTATTCTCAAGGCTATTTTCACTCCAACTTGCATGGATCTGATTACACATGTCACATGACGATTTGGAGATGATGTCTGGACGTTTTCCATCACATTTCGAGATTTTTGGGATGCATGCCATGTGTCCCATGAACCGCCTTCAGGAAACAGCTATAAATACACCATTTGAAGGCATTTTCAAGGATCTTTTGGCCATTCTTCTTCACTGCTTCCACCATTACTGAAGTGCAAGGACTTTGCACCTTCATACACTCAAATTCTTCTCTTTTCAACACAATTAACACACTGATTGTGTACTTGCATGTAACTGATTCTTGTAATCTGTCAGTATAACAATAAGATTATAAAGTGGACGTAGGTTACATCTACAGCCGAACCACTATAAAAACCTTGTGTGTCTCCTCTTTATTCACTCTTTTCTGCATTCTGTGATCTGCATTTGGGTGTTAGGCCCAATTTTTGGTCTAACAGTGTCTAACATCGGATTTCACTCTGTGTGATTGATAGACATCGGTTGCATAGCGTGAATTGCCTGTGTGGCATGCTGAGATGCAAATGATCAAGGCTTTTGTTGAGAAGCAGGGTCTTATGGTTGATGATCAAAGCACGGTTTTGATATAGCATAGCTTTGTGTAGCGTTAATTCGCGAGTCTCTCACCCCGGTGTGAACCAGGAATGGGAGAGGACTTCAGGGAGGACATGCTTTTCCTTCTAGCTAGGAGTGGTGTCTGGGTTTTGCACGCCTGGGCGTTTTACTTATGTAGATGATGAATAGCGAGGCGCCTCGATTATATCGGTCTCTGTGGAGCCGATGGATGGTATGGTCTTTATACAGACCAATCTTACGCCCCATAGGGCGGGGAAACGCAGTGTTCAGGCATTTTAATCCACTCCGTGTGGATCGGCCCTGACGATCCAAGGTGCAGTTGCGGCTGTTTCTGAGACATGGGCTAGATTGTCTCGAAGCGATAAGGATGATCCCTTGCCTTGGTTCACAGACGGAAATCCAACTTCCAATACATGACAGTTCGGTTTTATTTGTAGAGCCAAGTATGGCGACATAGTGGGATGGGGCACTATGCCGTCTATGATTGATACATTTATATTTGAAGTTGTTTTCATACACTTTACACTATAATAGTATCAAAATGATTTGTTTTAAACGTACCAAGCATGTTTGGCTATTATAAGGTAAAACTCTATCCTGTGGCTTGCGTTGCATTGTGTGATGGGACCTGAGTCTTATAATAGCTTCATTTTTGCAAAAAGCATTGCGCTATTTGTTTATGCACTGATATTCTTGGGAGGAAACCTGTTCTGTGTTATACGGCGTGGTCTCTTGATTTACTTTATTTTTAAAGTAAAGATTTAATAACTGTTTTAGGTCTCACACCAGTCACATGACTGACCTGGAGTTTATTGTTTTAACCTAAACTTTGGGTGCCCCTATTTTCCACACGGGCAGCTAGTAGTTTTGGTTTTGCAGATTTATATTCACAGGATCCTGGTTAGCAGCTGGAATGATATTCTGAAAGCTCTGTATCTGTGTATTCCTTTAAGTTGTGTTTTGTACTATTTTCCGCTGCATTGTAATTTGTAAATCTCTGTTATTTATCAGATGTATGCTATTTGTTCATACTCTGTATATTTTTGTATTCTGATGTAAATTGTTGTAATAAGCAATGAAATGTTCTTCTGTTTGTGTTCTGATTGGTCGTGTTCTCAACTCAACCGGGGCTTTCCTTCATGGGGAAGTTCAGGTCGTTATACTCAAGTAATTTTTTCTATATTGATTTCGACTTTTTTTAAACCCTATTTTGAAAAAACCTAACCGGCACCAAGTTTTACGCTTGATTCTCGTTCGATCACTATCGATAAGGGTACGAGACCACTGAAATTTTGGAGTACTGACCGATACCTCATACCTCGATATGCACATTACTTTGTTTCTCTTGTATTGGATAGTGAGTCTACATTGTTACTACCAAAATCAACATTAAAGAAAGCTGGTAGTGAAGGGTTATCGGATGACCGAAAGTTCGCAGAAGGCTCAATAGAAAGTGGGGCCTAACAATGTGAATAAAAAGAGCGGGAAGACATAATCCGAAAGACCGTATCAACTGCAACCTTTTATTCCTCCTAAAGGAGAAAGCCGGGAAGGACTAGAGAGCAAAACCGACAGGACCCCTCCGCCATAGTCAGTCCGACAGGACTCTCTTGACAGTATCGACCCGACGAAAGGCTCTGCGTAAAGAACCACTCTGATCTAGAACCGAAGAAATCAGAGGCGACAAACCCGACAGACAAATCCCGAGAGGAAATCTTCAATAATAACATATCCATACACCGATACATTCAAAGGAGAAAGAACTAGAAACACTAAACCCAAGGAGCACGAGGGCTACCCGGAACCAACCCCTGTAGCACCTACCGCATGGACACTGAAAGGACGAAGTCACAAATAACAAGAGTAACGTCAGAAGCCATCCCTCGAGAATCCAGGCCAGCACAAAAACCCTACCGAAAGGCCAACTGAGACCCAAGCGGATACACAGGTTACCCGTACGAATCCACTTAGTACCGAAACCCGTGGCGGTTTCGAACTGGCAGATATCAATATACATCACGAGGCCCAGTCCCTCCACGTATTCACGATAAAGCCGAAAGCCTACATCCGAAAGCTTATGTCCGCTAGCCCACATTTACGAGACACTTTTAGAGATTCAAGTATCGTTCAGGGACTGTGACCGATGCACCGAAAGCGACCAAAGGTCCCATGCTCGAAACAAAGAATAAAGCAATCGACAAGGATCCCTACGGGCTCGCTGGCTCATCGACGGAAGGGGTCCTGAACCATTATAAATAGGACCCCATATGCCACCTTAAAAGGAGGACTTTTTCCTTACTTCTTGTATCCTCAGAAATAACTTAGAAAATCATCAATGGAGAATTCTTTCTCTACGACATCTATGTATTCCCATTAAAAGCTTAATAAAGGGAGAACTTCTTGATAAAATTGCTTTGTAAGTGTGAACATTTATTTCTCTAATTGTTATCATCGCGATTTATTATCCATTTTGCAGAGGAGCTCAGATTCACACCCACTACACCCTTGAATGGCGACTAATTTCCATTTTGCTGAGCCTAGATCCAATCTAGTAGACCACAGTGAGCCTATGCCTAATAGCCTTAACATCCCAATCCACCATTAAAAATCGAACGGGAAAGAGAAACAACCCACCTGATTTTCCCTTAAGATTTACCCCCATTGATCCATTTTTGATGTTGACGAAAAATATCATCAACATTTTGGCGCTAGAAGGAGGGCTTGAACCTCCGACCTTGTGGTTAACAGCCACAAATCTACCTGTGTTGTTCTGTCTCGGATCGGACTAGCTTTGAAGAAGCAAAGTTATGAGCAAGAGATTCAGACAAAGGTTCTCAGGATCTCGAACGGATAATTCGAAAACCACTAGCCGTAGGTTGATGGAAGAGCAAGAGTTAAGGGCAGAGGCTTTACGAGCAATAAGGGGGAAGAGGAAGACAGATCTACATGCCTGCGAGGCAGGGAATAGCAACTCTTCCCACATAGAGCAAAGCATGGCATTCTCACCCATTGGATCTACATCAGTAGACATTAGCATTTTTCCCCACTTGAAGGATGCTCTCTATAGGCATGTTAAGGGAATGACGCTCGAACACGAAATAATGGACGACTTCAACTGCTTCGCCGACAGATGGACTAAAGAGGTGACAACTCGATCCCGATATGTTCCGACAAGAGAGGACGAGAGTATAAGACCCACAACTGAAACAAAGCGCAGAAGGATTACACCTCATCGGCGAAAAGGGAAGCGTATGCCTAACATACCCCAGGAATGTCACCTTACTACTTCTAAGGAGAATGTTTACTTCCTAACCAAACACGAACTCGACTATTGGACCTCCATGAAGAAAAGACCTAAATACGAAAGAAAGACAGGAGGGCCTTACTGTCATTATCACTTGATGAATGGACACAAGACTAATCACTGCAGAACTCTCGGGGAAGCCATTGTCAGATTCGCCAGTCAAGGCCGACTACGGGAATTTATCAAAAAATTGAGGTGAATTTAAGAAAATCCTTAGGAAAAGGGTTAATGCATGTGTGTCGGTGTATGGAAAGCCTATTCCTTAGAATTTTTAAAAGGAAAACCCAAAGGGGTCCAATTATCAATGGATTAAATCGCTCGTCATCGCCAAAATTGGTCGGGGCGAGGCATCCCCCCGAATGGTGGATGATTGTGTCAGTCTTTCTCCTTGCACAAACCAAAGGGGGCAGGATTAAAGCACCGAAAGCGTAAGCCTCCGTTTCACAACAGAAATGGTCGTGGCCATGCATCTAAAAATTAGCACGTCCTACCTCTGCTCGCAGAAGAGCACGTCCTACCTCTACTTATGTTCCGCGTTACCCACAGAAAAGAGCGCAAACCCCTATCATCGCCTATGATGGTCGGGATAGGACACCCCTTGGAGGGGGCGTATAAGCCTCTATCAGTGCTTAAGATGGCCCGTGTAGAGCGTCAAAAGAGTAAATCTTAGTTCTCTGCGTGCGATGGCCCCGTCTAAGTTTATAAGCCCTCATATCGCCTATGATGGTCAGGATGAGACGCCTCCCGGATGGAGGGAGGGTAAGTCCTTAGGCCCTGCTTGTGGATAAGCTAGCCAAGCGCAATGGACGCACAGGCCTAGAGAGCGGTCGACAAAGCACGTACATCTTATGCTCTGACGACGAAAGCCCAAGGGGAGGCTCAAGAAGCACGTACAACCTCTGCTTCCTAAATCAAATACGAAGGAGATACTCGCTCTATCAATACCGAAAGATGTTTCGGTTCTCTATTTTAATATCCGAATTTGGGTCGATTCAGCGCTCTATTAATACCGAAAGAGGTTTCGATTCACTATGCTAATACCCGAATCTGGGTCGATTCGACGCTCTATTAATACCAAAAGAGGTCTCGGTTCTCTATGCTAATACCTGAATCTAGGTCGATTCGGCGCTCTATTAATACTGAAAGAGGTTTCGGTTCTCTTTGCTAATACCCGAATCTGGGTCGATTTGGCGCTCTATTAATACCGAAAGAGGTCTCGGTTCTCTATGCTAATACCCGAATCTGGGTTGATTCGGCGCTCTATTAATACCGAAAGAGGTTTCGGTTCTCTATGCTAATACCCAAATCTGGGTCGATTCGGCGCTCTATTAATACCCAAAGAGGTTTCGGTTCTCTATGCTAATACCCGAATCTGGGTCGATTCGACGCTCTATTAATACCGGAAAAGGTTTTGGTTCTCTATGCTAATATCTGAATCTAGGTCAATTCGGTGCTCTATTAATACTGAAAAAGGTTTCGGTTCTCTATGCTTATATCCGAATCTAGGTCGATTTGGTGTTCTCTTAATACCGGAGGAGGTTCCGGTCTTCCGTACCAAGATCTGAATCTAGAACATTTCCGCGCTTCACAAATACTCAAGGGGATTTCGGTCTTCCGTGCATATTCGGATCTAGGACAACCTAACCCTTCACAGTTGTTAGGGGAAGCAATTCAACTCTGTCTCAACATTGAATCACGACGCAAATTACACATTGGTAGCTTTTCTCATTTCTCCTTTGTACTCAGGAAAGTGTCTCTGATTTACATGGATGCACCAAATATTCACACTAACATACAAGACACGAGCAAGTATTTGGGATCTTTTATGATTGAGCGCGTTATGGTACAGTTAGTCCCCATAGAAGGGTATAGGACACTGTTCACAAGACTACAAGACGGACCTAACATAACATTATGTGCCTAGTCACGATATAGCGATGGTTAAAAGAAAAGCACTGAGGTTAAAATACACAATTGCACGCTAAATCATATCATTATAGGTCCAACCCTTATCAGTGTGTGCTATTTATATAAAATGCTACACTCCGTTATTAAAATACATGGTACCTTACGCATTACACAGATGCTTATGGAAAACTTGAGAAAATGGAAAAGTTCCTAAAGAAAAGAAAAGAAAAGAGAGCACGCTCCGACACAACAACTCCCATATGAGCGAAAAACCAACTTCCGATAGGATGCGCTCTATCCATGGAACCGGGAGGAAGTGGAAGAATGATGAATCGTGGCACGCAAAAGCTCGTCGACCTTTTGCATCTTTTCTGTCACTACGCCAGGGTCATCTGAGGGTTTAGCTTGCCACTTTAAAGCTTGATTGAAAACCTTGCCCATCGCATGGAGATTTTTGTTTTCCTTCCTCGGATCGTAAGCATATCCGCATAAGAACTGTTTCTCCCTTCGTAAATGCTTAAGTTTGGAGGTATAAAAGTCAGCACAACGAGAGCTGCTCTCAACCTCCTTCCCGTCATAAAGATTTTTTACGCTCGCCTTAACCCGTCTATACCACCTGTTAGCAAAGGAATGATATGTCCCGGGGGGTGATCCCCAATCTCAAATTCTGAAGAGACGCATTCTGTCGAGACCCACGACTCGTTAGAGACAGAGACCCTAAGAGCACATCCTAATATAGTCTCTCATTCTTTCCATTTCACTAGTACATCTTTGCTCCTCGCCTCTAAGTCTATAACCTGGTGCTGCAACTCATCCCTTTCTTCATAGAAATCGATAGTAGGATTCGTTTTTATACTCCTCTTTGCCTCGAGGATGTCTTTATCTTTTTGCCTTATTCGAGTCTCCAACACACATATTTGTTCGGCCAAACATTGCGCCAATCGTTTCCCGGATGGGGTACATTCGCCACCTATAGTGGTAGGAGAAGTTCCCAAAAGATCTCCCAAACTCAAGGGAAACAATGCATCTCCATGTGCAGGAGAGGAAGTGTCTTCAGGTAAATTGTCCTGTTTAAATAAGCAAATAAGCTGTCTTTTACGATATTATTTCGAACCCAGGATAAGCACGCAACACAAAAAATAGAGGTAAAAACAAATACAATTCACATTCACACGCACTATTGTCAAGAAACATATAGATATAACAAATCATCTTCCCCCAATATTCTTTTCCTTTATGTTACATACTAACTTTGCATGATGAGTTCTAAGTTTCTTTAATATTATCTCCTTATCTTTCCCCAAGAAGTTAAAAGATAACTGAGGATACTTCAGATAAATATTTTTGAGTTCTTTCAAGAAGCGTTCTCTGCCGGATCTAAAAGGGGGCTTTGTGATAAATTCCCTCTTCAGCTTAGAAAGAGAACGAAGATCACCCTTAAAGATAAAAATAAAAGAGGAGACGTGAGCAGCAGGGACATCATTCCTGGCTCCGCGAGAACAAGCCATCAAAAGTCAATTGATACAGGCAAAGAAAGAATCAAGTGGACGAAATTTATACCTGGAGAATAGGGGAACCTGCGTGCACTGCCTGCTCTTTCGCGCCAAGCTCCGAAAGATTTACCCCCTCTGCCAGACCATCATTCCCGTACGAATTGTCAACATTACCGAATTCTTTATGCAAGATCAAATTTTTACTATCCCTGGGTAATGGGCGGTTGAATATCTTTTCAATAAACAGAAGATCCTCGACCTTCGCTTTCCCTCTATCTGAATCTCTAGTACCCTGATTTAAGGCAATAGTACCACTCGAGATTTTGTTCCAAAGGGATGGAGGAAGAGAAGGGTAGCCCATATCAGGAAATTTGTCACGGTTATCAAGGTAAATTGAGAGGATAACCTTCTCATAATAGTTAGACATCATATCTGGAAATTGCAATTTCAAGAACAAAGAAATCCGATTCTGAGTTTCATGAATTGTTCATTTGGCATCAGAAAGAGTCGCTTCCCTTGTTTGCAATCTCTCCGCATGCTGCATCATCATAACTAACCGTTCACGCTTAAGGGCCAAAACTTTGGCAGTCAAGGAACTGTTGACAACCCTTTCCCTCTTAAGAGACTCCATCAACTGACCATGAACCTCTTCATTTTTACTCTTCGCCAAATATAGATCGTGAACCTTAAACTCCAACACGGCTTTCTCCCTCCAAAGCTCCTCCTTATCCCGGAGTAGAGAGGCGGCTATAGGTCTTGTAACATACCAATCCTTGGCTATCTAAAAAAAAGGGGGAGTGAGCCAAGAGCGATGCAGTGTTAGTCCTTACATTAATAAGATGAACAAAAAAGCCATGAGGGGACAGAGATGCGAACCAAGAATTGTCGTTTAACAAAGTTGAGATAAAACTCAAACCATTCTTCAGAAACAAGTTTCTGTATATCGGAGACATTAATAGATGATAAAGTAGATCCTACAATTGTATCAAAGTCTGAAACCTGAAAAGAGGGACCCATGGGGTTGCACAGATAATGAGAAGAAAGGAAGGGTTCACACTCTCTTAAATCCAGACCTTTCTGAAAATTGGATCTTAGAAGACCGGCAACGAAATCACTTCTAGTAGTCTCCACGGAGGAAGGACAGACGTTGTGAAAACTTCTAGGAGAAGGTACAAGAGGGGTATGCAATAACCATCGACGGGGCGATGCAACAATTTCGCCTTCGGAAGGACAGGAAGTAGAATTTACTCTTTTGTAATGCCGGAAGGAATCACTATCAAAACCTTTAGCAGATCTTTTCTTAGGCAGGGAATCAGGGGAAGAAAAGGCCACGAGGGGTGAGAATAAGCTATCTCCAAGAAACATAGAACAAGAAGGGAAAGTTTGTTTTAGAAGGCTCCGTCCCAAAGAAGAAGAGACATACCTAGGAAGAAATTTTTAGGGCAACGGACCAGAGTGCTAGTCAAAAACGCCTGGGATCTCACTTAAAGCATCGCTCACTTGGATTTCTCTCATCCCAAAACAATCCTTTGTCAAACAAAACCTAGATTCATCCAGAATGAAATCATCAATTTGTGTAATCTCGCACATGGCCCTGCCAGGTGATACTGTAACATAAATTTGTAGTTCAATCTATTTTTTCTTTGATAGTTATACACAAATACCACATGGGCATACGAACGATTTGAAATTTCGTCATCCTATAAGACAATAACCCTAGCTAAGGAAATTGATGTAAGCATGTTGAGTTATGCACCACTATACTTACAGCCAGTTAAAGCTGAAATCTTAGGAAAATAATGCAACAAATTTAGAAGAACGATAATTTTGCTTTGGTAAAATGTTATGCTGGAAAAGGGAGAAGAAGGAGGGAGAAAAAGATCTATCTTACCTCCCAGTTATCCACCTGAGAAAGAATCAATGGGGGAGATCCATACAAGAAAAGTAAGGCCACTATATGAGGGTAAAAGGAAGAAGAGTGAGCTTTGTATTCAAAATATAGAGGCAATCCAGATCAATCAAAAGGGGAGCAATCAACGCTCCCGATCGAAGGAAGAAAGAAGACTAAAGGTAACACTTCAAAGAAAAGACAGAAGCTTGACTTGAAAAGTCAAAAACACCCCTTCACTGGAGGGGGGGGGCAAATGTTACCACAAAAATCAACATTGAAGAAAGCTGACAGTGAAGGGGTATCGGATGACCGAAAGTTCGTGGAAGGCTCAATAGAAAGTGGGGCCTAACAATGTGAAGAAAAAGAACGGGAAGACATAATCCGAAATACCATATCAACCGCAACCTTTTATTCCTCCTAAAGGAGAAAGTCGGGAAGGACTAGAGAGCAAAACCGACAGGACCCCTCCGGCATAGTCAGCCCGACAGGACTCTCTCGGCAGTATCGACCCGACGAAAGGCTCCGCGTAAAGAACCACTCTAATCTAGAACCGAAGAAATCAGACGTGACAAACCCGATAAACAAATCCCAAGAGGAAATCTTCAATAATAACATATCCGTACACCGATACATCCAAAGGCGAAAGCAATAGAAGCACTAAACCCAAGGAGAACGAGGGCTACCCGGAACCAACCCCCGGAGCACCTACCGCATGGACACCAAAAGGACGAAGTCACAAATAACAAGAGTAACGTCAGAAGCCATCCCTCGAGAATCCAGGCCACCACAAATACCCTACCGGAAGGCCAACCGAGACCCAAGCGAATACACAGGCTACCCATATTAATCCACTTAGTACCGAAACCCGTGGCGGTTTTGAACCGGCAGATATCAACATTCATCACGAGGTCCGGTCCATCCATGTATTCACGATAAAACCGAAAGCCTACATCCGAAAGCTCATGTCCGCAAGCCTACATTTACGCGACACTTTCAGAGATTCAAGTATCGTTCAGGGACTGTGACGGATGCACCGAAAGCGACCAAAGGTCCCACGACCGAAGTAAAGAATAAAGCAACTGACAAGGATCCCTGTGGGCCCATTGGCTCATCGACGGAAGGAGTCCTAAACCATTATAAATAGGACCCCAGATGCCTCCTTAAAAGGAGGGCTTTTTCCTTACTTTTTGTATCCTTATAAAAAACTTAGAAAATCATCAATGGAGAATTCTTTCTCTACGACATCTATGTATTCCCATTAAAAGCTTAATAAAGGGAGAACTTCTTGATAAAATTGCTCTGTAAGTGTGAACATTTATTTCCCTAATTGTTATCATCGTGATCTACTATCCATTCTGCAGAGGAGCTCAGGTTCACACCCACCACACCCTTGAATGGCGATCGATTTCCATTTTGCTGAGCCTAGATCCAATCTAGTAGACCACAGTGAGCCTACGTCTAATAGCCTTAACATCCCAATCCACCGTTAAAAATCGAATGGGAAAGAGAAACAACCCACCTGATTTTCCCTTAAGATTTACCCCCATTGATCCATTTCCAATGTTGACAAAAAATATCATTAACATACATGCTTATTAACATTAGTTTTGTTGATCAAGTTATAAATGCTTATATTCTTCCCTTTTACCATTTTGCTTGGTTCTTTTTTTTTTTTTTTTTTGAAATTTAGGCACTTACATATAAATTTGGAAAGTAAACCACATTATCCTTACAATGGGGTCTGACAGAATCGAACCCGTGACATCTTGCATTCTACTTCTATGCTCTAACCAGTTCAGACAAGGATGCTTGTCTTTTGCTGGGTAATTTAGGACATGTGTGTCCTTTTTGGTAGAGTTATTGTAAGCTTTTCCGAAGGTAATTTGGTTTCATTAAAAAATTAATACAGAAAGCTAAATTTGCAAGTATATATGTATAATTCAGAGCAACCATATTGAATAGTCATTTCTAATTAGAAAAGGTGAGATGAATACACTTTATCATTAGCAATTAACCCTTTCTTGGGATGCACAGTTGCTTCTGTACAAATGACAACCATAAAACAAAGTCAAATCTTATATCATCAAGTCTGTCCAACGTTTCAATCCATTCCAAGTGACCTATGGTTACATGAGTTTAAGCTTTGTATTACCTCATCAAACTATATCAATTTCAGCTATTGATAGTTGATGAGTATTAGAAAAATGTTACTGGAGACGATGTGATAATCGGTATAGCTAAGGGAGACTGTAGCTAGTAAAAACTTGTTACAAATGGATGGATGGTGAAAAGGAAAAAATACTAATTTGTGTGCACTTATTAAACATCCAAGGACAGTCAAAATTCACAATTTTAGTTCTATTGCATCACTTCTCATAAAAATGTATGTTTTACATTCAATAATTTTTCTTTTTCCTGTTCAAATACCTCATTTCTAAATGTAAAATAGTCTAAACGAAAATTAATCAGATTAAAATGGTCCAAAGAAAATGTGTCCAATTCAGGCGAATAGAAATGGTGTAATTTTCTTTAAACACGTTACAGTAAATGTTACATACATAGTGGTTTCATCGGTGTATGTCAGCAAGCTATCTTGCTTCTAATCATACATGAATACCATTTTAGTTGAAATAATAAAATTTATAAATTTAAATCAATGCACATGGATAGTAAGAAACAAATGAACATGAATCTATGTCCTAAAATGTATATAACTTGGAAGACTATTGACATTTTTAGGTGCATATGAAGTGGTTGAGCATCGGAAGGATACCTTTTCTAATGTAAAACCACACAAAATTCAAAATTCCTAAAATGAATTTATAAACAAATGAATCAATGTATATATGAAATGAATGGTTGGAAAAGAGAAAACCAAGAAGCATAGATAGTTGAAAAACTAATCCCATGCACTCTCATGCACAGCAAGAAAACTTTAGCAAAGAGAAGACAGTATGTTCTAAATTATTTCAAGTAATTCGGCATAGCTGCAGTCCAAGATTTAGCTTTTTAATTTTTGATTAGAAGTTAATTTTTTATTTTACCTTTACATATATTTATTTGTAATGTTCAAAATTTGACAAAATAAGAAATATTAATATTAGCACTAAGTGACTAGAAATTATTGACTAATCGAGACACGGTAGCTAGGTATTTTTATATTAAATTTGGTATATATAATATAAATTTTAGCGATAGATATAACAAACATGGTGTTTTTTAGCATGGATAATAATAACTGTACAACAAACCATCTACATGCTTGCTATAGTTAAAAAAAACCATCAATGCAAATTATATGGTACTAAGATAATTTATATAATAATAGTTAAAATAGTGTAAAATAATGGATACAGAGAAATGTTTAGTAAATATCTACACACATACATTTAGTTAAAATGAATGGGAGTCAACAACCATCCTTTACAAGATAGTAATAATAATATGTAGTTTCAATGGAACCAATTATCGTAATAAAATTATTTTAACTTATAAAAGCGATAGATATAAATTGGAGGGTTTATCTTATAAAAGCTATAAGCAACTACATAGTTTCAATGGAACCAATTATCGTAATAAAATTATTTTAACTAATCTGATCTGTAAAAGCACCTAAAAAGCTAAAATCAAACAGCAAAATCATTTGAAAGTTGATTATAAATAATCACATTGCTAGAATAATTCCAGCATAAGCAACAAGAAAATTACATGCATCTAGATCTGTTATCAAATATATTATATTGCAACATGCAAACTTTACATATTTCAGAAAACATATTCAACGAAGATTAATTTTTTTCAATGAAAAATGCTATCATATTAAATTCCCAAAGTGAATTTTTATAAAGATATTTATTTTCAGCGAGGAAGGATACAACTTTTTACCTGACCATTCAATAAATTCGTCTACATTTTTTCCAAACACTGATCAAAACAATCCTAAATGGCAATCGTAAAACCCCAACAATAATCGAACCATAGAGATACTGATTCACCTCCAAATTCAAGTTCATAACCCCAACCCAAACACTTTACTAAGTGAAACGTGATTGAATTTACTAACTAAGCATGAAATTGTAGAATGAGAAATTACCTTGTAGAACTTGATGCATCCGGGAGGTAGGTTATGTTGCACTAGGCGTTGTAGGGATGGAGCATCGCTACTTTTTTCAAGAGATAAGTTGATCAGAGGAAGTGCAGGTTGTTTTGAAGAGGAAGACCGGAGAGTTAGCGTTCTTTTTCGACGGAAATGGTCAAATGAAAAGCGGAAATTGAAGTGTCGGGAGAAGGGCGTGTTGGGAAAGGGTAATGTGCTATTTCTATGAGGGGCAAGTTCGCCCAAAAGGACAAAGAAGTAAGTTCACAAAATGATACGGGTCCGTCTATTCGCACCCGTCATTTTCTCTTTACCTCCCAGTAAATAGACAATAAAATGCACACTCTAACTTTTTCTCTTCTCACCTGTTTATTCCAAAAATGCCCTTACTACATATTTTTATTGTATTTTTTTGTTCTTTAATTCTTATTTTAAAATTGTAGTTTGTTTGCGCAGCTCTCTCTTTAACATATTGATCGAATTAATTAACATTTGCAGACAACATCATTGGTTGTCTAGCACTGGTTATGCTAATTAACACTCCAACCTGGGCATTGATTTATTTAAATTAACATATTTTATCGTGATGATTTAATTATTTGTTATTCAGATATTTGCAATTCTTGTACAATGCCGATCTATTCGGTCTCAAAATACATAGTTATATACACCGTTTACTTTATAATTTTTAAAATTTTAATTGCAAATTTTAATCATTGACTGTAATTCATATTTTTTTAAATTCACATGCAACTTTGATTTTTTTTATTTTAATCATTGTTCGTAATTTAACCTCAAACATCAAGCATGGCTGATTTTATTATTTTTAATCATCGCATAACATTGAGCAAGTTATCTATTTTATTATTAAAGGGTATAAGTGGGAAGAATAATTTAAAATTTTAATTGGGGGTGAAGAGCAAATGACGGGGTGCCAATAGCCGGACCCAAATGATATTGCATTATTTCTAGGAAAGGGACAAGTTTGGGAAAGGATAATCGTTATTTATATCAGATACATAATTTTTTTTAATCTGATACATAATACTGAATACATATAGTTCGGAATTAAAAATGCAGAATTCAAAATCCGAAATATAAAACAGAATTTACAAATATAAACTACAAACTGAAGAATGTAAAATTAGATAATTCCTAACGTAACCAAGCAGCAACTAGTTCATTTCGTATAGTATCTCAAACTTACGTCATAATGGTTATTGTTGTATTTCTTTACCTACGATCATTATTTCCATGGTTCTGAATGTTATAATGCTTTTCCAGATATTCTTCGGACACTGGATCCTGATTATCGTCATATGTCATAAAGTCAGGGTCCTCGGCGTTGTACCTTTGTATGAAATTGTGAATGACCATTGTAGCAGTGGCAATCTGTACCTGAAGGTGCTGAACACTATATGGATATGTTGGCATGTTATGTAAGATTGCAAAATTTTCTTCCAAATGCCAAAAGCTATTTCAATTATCATACGCAAAATCGAATGGTAATAGTTGAAAGCTTCATTTTCTATTTTGGTTCATTTTGCATATCATTAAAATCTGGAATATGGTATCTTATAGTACGATAAGAAGGCAAATAACCTTCCAATAGTGGATACCCTGAATCCGCTATATAATAGTGTCCTCTTGATAGATGCGAAAAATTCAAAGTAGGAGTATTGTGATGACTGCCCACAATCTCTGCACTTAACAAGAGGAATATTGCACTGAAAGACGTGTCAGGCAGCTATGGACGATCATCAAGATATTATAACATTGTCGGAACCTGCCATACAACTTACAGCGTAAGGATAAATATAATACAACATATACAATAGGCAATATTAGTGAAGCATATTTGAGAAGAAAATACCAAACTTTCATAACAATTAGAAAATATATCCAACACCAGGATTCCAACATAAGTCTGTACAGATTTGCCTCACTACAACACTCAGAGCAGAAACAAAAAAATAGCGGAAACAAATACTAGATAATAATAAAACTGGTATGTGAGCCTCCAGCTCGTTACCGATCAGCATCGTCGTCTCACCAAGCTATCACCTGTCACATGCTACTCAGTCTGCCCATCCACAACCGGATGAACAACCCATGGTAATAAGAGGAAACATAAAACCTTGAGTCAGACAACAGTCTTAATAAGCGATAAAACAGCTACCTAACATCATCAATAAAGTATATGAGAATAGGCAAATAACAACTAATCTTCTTACAACACCAGAGAAGAACTCAACTCCGTCTTCCCCACATCGGACAATGATAGCCTTTACATCAAACACTTTAACCATACATCCATGGTAACCAGAATAATCATTCATTTATGGCAATTAGAAGCAAACACCACTAGCATTCATGGCATCCAGATTATATATATCTTACGTAAACCATCCTAATCAAGTTCAACATCCCTTAAGCACAAGCCCCAGAGGCCTAAACCAATATCAGACAAGCACTCAAGAAACATCTCCTTCGACGTTGGACAATCTACGTGAGACGGTACAAACAAAGTAACTGATTATCCATGATAGACTCTAGCTATCACCGCCAATCCTGCTTTGAAACTATCGTTAATCGCATGACGGTCAACCTTGCCACATGTCAAGGGCTAATGGTGACCCCGGTTCTAGCATAAACTCCATACGCCTTTCAACGATACGTATGTTTGTCTAACCTTAACAACTAGGCCTTTCAACGATACCTGGGGAACTCAACCAACAACCTTCCGGTTTTTTAGGTGCCCTTGTTGTACCCCTGCTTTGAGCCTGCTAGAATTTAAGACAACGATAACTCTTCGGCCTTCGCATCTCTAATCATCCAACCTTGATGACTTTTCATAACTCGAGCAACCTTCTCGAGTATGCACCATCTTCAACTCACGACCATTGAGTTTCCACCTCACTGTGCTACGACACGGGTTCTGGGGCATCGCCTCCAAAAAAAAAATCCAGACCCTTTTGTTCAAATTTGGGTCGTACCCGATTTTTTTCTTTTAGAAACGACCCGGTGCGATCGACCCGAACCCAACATAACTCCCATGCTGAGCACAACATGACTCCTCATACAGGCTACATTATAACTTCCTATGTCGAACACGACTTAACTCTCCAAGTCGATCATGGCATGACTCTTCGATCCAATCACGACATTATTCCCCAAACCGAAAACCACCTTGAATGACCCATGACATAACTACATGGAGCTTCCTGCAACACAACAGCATGAAGCTTCCCACAACTTACGATTTGGCCATGGCATGAACTTCCCGATCAAGTCGGTCTTCATCACGTCGGTTTCCATCGTATCAAATTTCACCACGGCGCCACACCATGTCGTTGACTCCACCATGTCATACCACAACTTGGCTTCTTATGACTTGACATCCTGTACCTTGGCTTCCTGCGGCTTAATTTCGTGTGACTTGTCCTTTGCGCCTTGGCTTCCTACGCATGGCTTCTGGCAGCCTAGCTTCTTGCGCCTTGGCTCATTTCTTGGAAGGAAGAAACAATCGAATCATGCCAAAAACAACATGGCTCCAGATCTGACCAAAATAACACCAAATTTGATAAAATCTTTGACAAATGACAACGATGATGAAATCCACTCATCCCAAACATTCAAATTAATCACAATCACTCCAACAAATCATCAATAACAACAAAATGACCATTATCATCATTAAATCATAGTAAGTACTCTATATCATGATAGTTTGATAATTAAACCAAAACGATGGATCTAACTTGCATAAACATATGAAATGACATGGAAATTACCAGTTTAAAGTAGCTAAATTAGATCCTATGATGGTTCATATGAAAATACACTTACATGATGTAGATCTAAGGAAAACGACATGAAAATGATGAAATTAAGATCATAGAACTCATATACTTGATTGAATCCGCGTGAGAGATGCATATAACTCACCAATTCTTCAAAATCACTCAAAAACAATGAATTATGATTATGGACAGCGAGGAATTTGCTCTAAACTCTTCGATTCGATGAACTCTTTCTTGAAATGGCGTAGATCTAGCTTCAAACGATGTAGATATTCGATTCTATAAGCTCTAATGGTGGAAAGGTGTAGGAGACAGAGAAATGGAGGACCTCTAGCTCTTCCAAATGAGAGAATGGTGAAAGTAAATTATTCTCCATGTCTCTTACCCCCTTTTTGTAGCCTCTCACCAGCCCACTAAAGGGCCTCTCTAAATCAGCCCATTATGGCTTAAAAACATGAACAACCAACTGTAAAACCTTAAAATATTGATTCTTCCTAAACCACCGAACCAAATCTTTAATGTTACCATTCTACGAAAAAGAAAACATCATTTCCTTTCCAGTGGCATAGGTTTCAACACCTGATTCAATCCAAGTCAAAAGTTATGCCCTGTACAAGACTGACAGGGGTAAAATGGTCACAAATAAAATTGGTAAAAATTATGGACATGTCTCACATCCCCATAAACAACATATTAAAATATGAGAATGATCCAACCCTCAGGGAATAAAATACAAATATTTAACGATCCTTCGATATGAAAAATGCGGGTTGTTACAAGTATTTACAACTTCATGAAAGATTCCAGAATCATGGGCATATCCGCTTGAGGATATTTTGTGTAGGCACACCTTTACGTCCTACAAATCGTTGCATATCCGCTTGAGGAACATGGGCCATTACATCTGTGTCATTAATGACTTCAACATAATTTCCAAAGAATGGTTAATTTCGTGGTGAAGAACAATTTTGTTCTAGAATTATATCAAATCAAGGATCGATCGGCCTAATAATATCCACATATAACAACGAGACAAAATCAGAACTGTATGAAAATAATGGTTAACCGTGTAAATTGATCGTTGAAATCTTTAGGGCATCTACAATACAGGAATAGCCAAAACGATGATATATAAAAAGATGGCTATCATTTCTCTAACAATAACGTGCACCGCTGACTGTAACCCGATTAATTATAACCATTCACACAATGACATAAAACAAAGGCTTTTCATTTGGAAATTTTGTTGACAACGTTCTCCATGTCCTGGAAGCATTTTATTAACCCAATTGATACGGTAACTTTAGAATTGCGTATCTGGATCATGTGAGGTCGTCGTGAGGCATAATACAATATAATGAACTGAAACATCCCACCTCCGTTAAGGTCACTCACAAAGGGAATGCCTTAACTTCGGTGAAGCGCTTTAGGTAAAAGATGCAGATAAATTGCAAGACAGACAAATAAAACAACGGAAAATAAATTCATTTTATTAATCAATGCGATTCAGTCAAGCTTTTACAACAATTTTCTCAAATCATACTTAAAACTAATACACTAAACTTCTGTCTTGATTTAATAACTTCCAAGTGTAAAAGAAGCATAAAAATAACAGTGATATTCCCTAATAAAGCATGAGCCAGCCATAGCAGTGGAAGAGAGAGTCCAAAGAAAAACATCGACCATCTTCGAGCTTGAAAAGAAAACTGAGCTAAGTGGTAACATTTCCACCCTGAGAACCTGGGTGGAGGGAAACAGAAGAATAGAGGCAAAACAAAACTAGGTCAGACATAAGCCTGGCAAGTCCAGTGATTATTCAACATATAAACTGGTAAGAGAACCATAACATGAATAAACTGGATGCAGGACAACAACAAAGAAATAAGGCAACATAGGATAAGCATAAGGTATGATAAGGCAGGATAAACTGAATGCGCTCCTACTCTTTCTCTGCTTCGCTACTACCTTGTTAATCTAATTTTTATATCTTTCTCTACACCACCTAACTAGTGTCCCAACTAGTTATCTGTATAAAATGATAATGTGATCCCAATCCTCGTAATTATGGTCGCCTTCAGGTGTACAATTATCGTGAGGATTCCACCTCAATCAGCCTAATTGCCATGCACATGCTAGATGTACCCTTACTACCCTACCGATCGGCTCCCTACTTGTATTCATTTCTCTTGTGTCAATCGGCCCTCTCTTGCGTGTAGATACCCTGTGACGGTCCCACCATAAGGTGTATCAATCCTTATGATTGCAACCCGACACGATTCAAGATGCACAGTGTATAACTACTGGTACCCAGTGCCTGCTTTTTCCCACTCTGGAATACGTGCATGCCTGTAAACCGTTGGAGCCTACACTGACGTACCCCCTGCCGCTGCTTTGACCGCTTATAATCAGCCCAGTAATCATGCCCCACCCTGCCTAGTTTCAGAGTACCATGATACATCTATGTGGGTTACTGCTGAAATGGGTCCCCGTTACTAGGGTTTCCTGCTGGTTAAGTTTGTGGGCCTATATTTACTAATATTACCCACCAACCCGATATGCACTTAACCCTCCCACGATTCAAGCATGTTTATTTAACGGTTAAGTTTTTTGGGCCTATATGTACTAATATTACCCACCTACACGAGATGTACTTAACCCTCCCATTGATTCAAACATGTTTATTAAACGGTCAAGTTTTTTTGGGCCTATATTTACTATTATTACCCACCTACACGAGATGTACTTAACCCTCCCATCGATTCAAGCATGTTTATTAAACGGTTAAGTTTTGTGGGCCTATATTTACTAATATTACCCACCTACACGAGATGTACTTAACCCTCCCATCGATTCAAGCATGTCTATTAAACGGTTAAGTGTCACCCGTTCATGTTAACTTAATCCACCCATTAATCATGTCATGTTAGTTAAGTGTTTCTCGTTAACTTAACCCTCCTCACTTATCATGTTGAATTGATTAAGTGTTTCCTATTAACTTAACCCCGTTCGTCCATCAAGTTATATTGGTCAAGTGTTCCTTGTTAACGCAACCCCACGTGTTCATCATGTCGTATTGGTTAAGTGTCATTAATCAATTCAAGTTAACTTAACCCACCTACTTGTCATATTATTTTGGTTAAGTGTTGCCTTCTTGTGTTAACTTAACCCTACCACAAATCAAGTTATATTGGTTAAGTGTTGCCCACTTGTTTTAACTTAACCTTACCACAAATCAAGTTATATTGGTTAAGTATTGCCCACTTGTTTTAACTTAACCTTACCACAAATCAAGTTATATTGGGTAAGTGTTGCCCGCTTATTTTAACTTAACCCTACCACAAATCAAGTTATATTTCTTATTACTTAACCTTACCCATTCATCATGCTATACTGTTTCCTATTAACTTAACTTTAGTCATTCATCTTGTTATATTGGTTAAGTGTTACCCTAATTAACTTAACCCTACCATTACTGTCTTAGCTTTAATTCATTCATTAAAGCACTAACCACTCACATTAGACGGGTATTGTTGCGGTTACTGGATGTGTCGGGCGGTTCCAGGCGGTTTTACACCGCAACTCAGTCTAACCTCGGGTTCTTTTGGGCTTGATGGACTAACCTCTCACATTAAATTATATTGTTACGGTTGCTGGATGTGCCAGGCGATCCCAGGCAGTCTTACACCATAACTCAATCTAACCTCGGGTTAGGCATATTCATCTTTTCAAAATTTACATATTTACTTTTTAATATTTATATGTAAATTATTGTCATTCAAGTCAAGCCTCACTTTCCTTTTTAAATCAAGTTCATAATTTTAGTTATAAAATTTATACCACTTTATGCCAAAAAACATTTACATGTTCATGATCCAAATATGCTAATTATATATAATTTCATATTTTTTCCCCAATGTTTCCCCCGTTAAACGTTCGTATAAATCACATAAAATGTTAGGCTCGTTACATAGCCTAATTCATACATAAAAGGGGAAAAGAGGAACATGTAATAATTCCAACATCATAAAAGTATGGATCTAACTACACATGTGTCATATGAATATGGCATAGGACAATATACATTTAATTATGAACTTGCAAATTTAGATCTACTCAACATGAATCATGAAATATGGGTTTTACATAGAACTACATAAACTTAACATTAGGCATGTAATTGCGAACTTCGCAAATTAGTTGGATCTAATCTAGCATGAACCTAATCATATTAGCATGTAGTTTTGGTCATATATGTGAACTTGGTTGAACTTGCATAAAATTCCCAATTTGACATACAACATATAGATGTCACTACCAAATCATGCGACGTAAAGTGTCATCGCCCAATTATACAACATAGTATGTCATCACCAATTTACACAATATGATATCCATCGCCAAATTATACAGTATGGAATGTCATCGCCAAATTACACAATATGATATCCATCGTCAAATTATACAATATGGTATGTCATCACCAAATTACACAATATGATATTCCATCGCCAAATTATAATATGTTATTGCCAATTTATGTCATCGCCAAAATATATAACATAATATGTCATTGACGAATTATACAACATATGGATCTATTTCAAAGCATTTAACATTTACCATTATATTACATACAACAAGATTCACAACTTAGCATAGAAAGAATCATAGTCTCAATCAATTCAGTTTTAACAAAAAGGATAGGCATAGATTTACATTAGGCGATGTTCTATATCCATTTATTTAGTCACGATTCTAATATCATTTAGGTCTGAATGATAACTGGGCTTGTGAAAAGGAGACTAGTCTTGTGTTCTGGGATCTGTATTCTTAAATTAAATAGCTCTCCTTTATTGTAGACATTGAATTCTCTTAGTTGAATTAGATTTGATTTGTTTAAGAAGAAGGTGGCTAGACAAGATTTGAATTGGATAGCATGGTGGCTACAAAGAATGTGTTTGTGTGTTTTAGGTTTAGGATTATGGTTGCTTTTATAGTAGTTAAATCATATGTGAGCCGTTAGATCATTTTAGGAGCAATCAGAGCCATCCAACTAAAGCAATGTGTCACTCAGCCAATCATAGCATGACACATTAGCCCTAACACCTCAGAATTTGTCATAAAGCCAATCAGAGAAGGCCACGTAAAAAAGACAATCCTTGACCAACAAAAAATGCGCCACGTGTGCCACATGATGCGTACACGTCATATATACATATATATATATATATATATATATTCCATATATATATTTTCTTTTTATCTATCTTCCCAATTAACCATTTTCACACTAAACCACTTTTTGAACTGCGTTCACATTAAGCCACTTTTTAGCCATTCCCCTAAAACAAAAATGTGACGCTAACGGGGATTGAACTCTGTGCCTCTTGTATGCAAGTCACATGTTCTAACCAAATGAGCTACTAAGTCTTTTGCATATAAACCTTAGAACAATGCTAAACATTATTCTCTTCTCATTCTTCTTTTTCATGTTTTGCTGCAATATTTAATTTAAAGATATCTTCTTCATATGGAGTCCGATTTATGCAAACTCGGACTCTATCTCAAGAAGAATTCCGAGATGAACGCAATGGCGCAACCCATTTCACCTATTTCTTCTTTTTCAAATTAATTACTCTTTAATTTGTTATTTTAATATTCTCAGAAAATACGGGGTGTTACATTCTCCCATCCTTAAAGGATTTCATCCCCGAAATCTTTATGTTAAGAAGAATGCATATCCTAACATCCAACATCCATCTACTCAACCATTCAATCACAAGCGTCCATTATCCTTAAAAGATTTCTAATGCTTTCATGATCATATGCATAGTGTGTGTATATATCCTTATCTAATGCAAAATCATATGGTCTACTGATTCAGTTGACCTTCTCAATGCGAATTATGTCAATGCCATGAGTCCATCATGTATACAATTATTCTTAATCATACTTTATAACTTCTACATGAGTGCACAATCATTCATACAAATGCAACATCCATATGATAACACATCAAGTTTTAGTTCATATGTATAAAAATTCACTCATGCATATGCAATATGAAAGTGATTGAGCCGATCTAGTGCCTAATGTGTGTATATGCATCCACGAGCAACCACTAGCAACCACTTGCAACCACTTGCAATTAACAATCATAACATGTTTCAAACACATGTTTACATCCATTGGCTTCTACCTAAGGATTGAAGATATGACCTAGAGGATGTTCCTAAAAAGATAGAAACAAAAATGCATATAATTCCTAGAAAAAGAGATCAAGGATATATCTTCAAGAAAAAGGGTATGACGCGCGTGTCTTATCTTCAGTCTCCCACGTCGCATCTTCTTGAGCTTCACTCCACTGTACCTTAACTAATTTAACTTCACAGTTGCGAAGCTTCTTGATCTTCATTTCCAAAACTCACTAGTAAAGATAGGACCTCGATCACTTACTATGCTAGAGGGTATCCAATGTAGTCGAGCTATCTTTCCATGATAAAAAGGTGTGAGCCATGATACCAAGTGTATATACTAAGATGATTAGAGGTCTCTCTTCTACTTAGCGTATCCATCATGTCACAAATCCGAGGGTCGATATCTCTCACGCAAACCATCCTAGTCGAACTTGACATCCCTCAAGTACAAGCCCCAAAGGCCTAAACCAATATCAGACAAGCACCCAAGGAATACCTCCTCCGAATTTGGACGATTTACATGAGATGATACTAGCAAAACAACCAAACAATTGAGCACTTAACCGACTCTGGTTATCCTCGCCAGTCTTGCTCCAAAACTATCGTTGATCGTATAACTGGCTTTGCATTGTCAACTAGATATATGTAGAAGTCTATCTCGAGTTTTAGGGGGAAAATCCCTAACCTAATCAAAACATCTTGCATACTCATGGACTACTACATCTGATCAAAAATCG
The DNA here is from genome assembly GCA_030737875.1 of Allium sativum. NCBI lineage: Eukaryota > Viridiplantae > Streptophyta > Magnoliopsida > Asparagales > Amaryllidaceae > Allium > Allium sativum. Next base: position 829,030,092 of record CM060913.1, read on the forward strand.
TCGATAGATACATAAAGTGATTCTAGGTAGCTAAGACAAACCGATCCCTTAGGATCGCACGAAATCTCGAGGGTATTCCCAAGGCAAGTCGAAAGTCTAACTACCCTCCTTTCACAATTACTAGCTAACCAATCCATGCCTAGAGTCAACCCATAGCCCATAAAACAAAAAACATAAGTATCTCAAATCCTTACAAACCAAAGATAAATGAGACGAAACACAAATTGGATTTGAGACAATAATGGGATCTTCTACTATACAAGTTCTAAGGTGTAGAGACTCAACTATGGAAGCAGATATAAACGAATGTGAAGCGCTAAAATCAAAAGAACAGGATGATGAAAGAGGAAAGACTAAACTCTCTCAACAAAAACCTTACTACCTCTCTCTCAGGTACACTGGCGGTGAGAGCATGCTTTTGCCTTCTTGAAAATCATGTCATTTGTTCTTGCTCTTGTCCTTAATTATACGACCCGTTATACCATAATAAAGATACTTCCTCTTGTTTTAGGTTTTACTATTCTTTCCTCCCCACCTTTGTGAACCAAGTCTATATCCATGAATTCTTAATCCTTAGGTTGTGCTCCTTAGCCAAACTCCCTCATTTTCATCTTTGCCATCCTTATGTAACTTGTTGACAGGTCTCTTGAAAGCTGCCTCCATCGCACGGAAAATCCTACAAAGCTCGAAAGAAAATTAGCCGCAGGTGAAACTACTACATCTATAGATGGAAGTTGGGCGCTTATTTTCCCTTTGACAAGTGTCATAGTCTTACCAAGCCTACGGAACCATGTCATGATGAGGATACCTCCCAGAAATCCGGGAGCCCCGGAGACTCAGGAAAGAAGGAAACAAGGATGCAAACAAAGGATCAAAAAGATAGTGCATGTGGCTTTGGGGAATATGCCTTCAAAAACAGAACTTTTCTTTAAAAAATGCTTCTTTTAAAACTGTTTTGAAAATAATTTTTTAAATCTTTTATCTGATCCGGTAACCTTCAGCTCTGATACCAAGCGAAACACCCCACCTCCATTAAGGTCACTCACAAAGGGAATGTCTTAACTTCGGTGAAGCGCTTTAGGTAAAAGATGCAGATAAATTACAAGATAGACAAATAAAACAGCGGAAAATAAAGTCATTTTACTAATCAATGTGATTCAGTCAAGCTTTTACAACAACTTTCTCAAATCATACTTAAAAGCAATACATAGAACTTCTGTCTTGATTTAATAATTTCCAAGTGTAAAAGAAGCACAAAAATAACAATGATATTCCCCAATAAAGCATGAGCCAGCCATAGAAGTGGAAGAGAGAGTCCAAAGCAAAACATCGACCATCTTTGAGCTTGAAAAGAAAACTGAGCTAAGTGTAACATTTCCTCCCTGGGAAACTGGGTGGAGGGAAACGGAAGAAAAGAGGCAAAACAAAACTAGGTCAGACATAAGTCTGGCAAGTCTAGTGATTATTCAACATATAAACTGGTAAGAGAACCATGACATGAATAAACTGGATGTAGGACAACAACAAAGAAATAAGGTAACATAAGATAAACATAAGGTATGATAAGGCAAGATAAACTGAATGCGCTCCTACTCTTTCTCTGCTTTGCTACTGCCTTGTTAATCTGATTTTTATATCTATCTCTACACCACCTAACTAGTGTCCCAACTAGTTATCTGTATAAAATGATAACGTGATCCCAATCCCCGTAATTATGGTAGCCTTCAGGTGTACAACTATCGTGAGGATTCCACCTCAATCAGCCCAATAGCCATGCACATGCTAGATGTACCCTTACTACCCTATCAATCGGCTCCCTACTTGTATTCATTTCTCTTGTGTCTGTGTCAACCGGCCATCTCTTGCATGTAGATACCCTGTGCTGGTCCCACCATAAGGTGTATCAATCCTTATGATAGCGACTCGACACAATTCAAGATGCACAGTGTATAACTACTGGTACTCAATGCCTGCTTTTTCCCACTCCGGAATACGTGCATGCCCGTAAACTGTCGGACCCTGCACTGACGTACCCCCTGCCGCTGCTTTGACCGCTTATAATTAGCCCAGTAATCGTGCCCCACCCTGCCTAGTTTCAGGGTACCATGATACATCTATGTGGGTTACTGCTAAAATGGGTCCCCATTACTAGGGTTTCCTGCTGGTTAAGTTTGTGGGCCTATATTTACTAATATTACCCACCAACCCGATATGCACTTAACCCTCCCACCGATTCAAGCATGTTTATTTAACGGTTAAGTTTTGTGAGCCTATATGTACTAATATTACACACCTACACGAGATGTACTTAACCCTCCCATTGATTCAAACATGTTTATTAAACGGTTAAGTTTTTTTGGGCCTATATTTACTAATATTACCCACCTACACTAGATGTACTTAACCCTCCCACCGATTCAAGCATGTTTGTTAAACGGTTAAGTTTTGTGGGCCTATATTTACTAATATTACCCACCTACACGAGATGTACTTAACCCTCCCATCGATTCAAGCATGTCTATTAAACGGTTAAGTGTCACCCGTTATGTTAACTTAATCCACCCATTAATCATGTCATGTTGGTTAAGTGTTTCTCGTTAACTTAACCCTCCTCACTTATTATGTTGAATTGGTTAAGTGTTTCCTATTAACTTAACCCCGTTCGTCCATCAAGTTATATTGGTCAAGTGTTCCTTGTTAACGCAACCCCACGTGTTCATCATGTCGTATTGGTTAAGTGTCATTAATCAATTCAAGTTAACTTAACCCACCTACTTGTCATATTATTTTGGTTAAGTGTTGCCTTCTTGTGTTAACTTAACCCTACCACAAATCAAGTTATATTGGTTAAGTGTTGCCCACTTGTTTTAACTTAACCTTACCACAAATCAAGTTATATTGGTTAAGTATTGCCCACTTGTTTTAACTTAACCTTACCACAAATCAAGTTATATTGGGTAAGTGTTGCCCGCTTATTTTAACTTAACCCTACCACAAATCAAGTTATATTTCTTATTACTTAACCTTACCCATTCATCATGCTATACTGGTTAAGTGTTTCCTATTAACTTAACCTTAGTCATTCATCTTGTTATATTGGTTAAGTGTTACCCTAATTAACTTAACCCTACCATTACTGTCTTAGCTTTAATTCATTCATTAAAGCACTAACCACTCACATTAGACAGGTATTATTGCGGTTACTGGATGTGTCGGGCGGTTCCGGGCGGTTTTACACTACAACTCAGTCTAACCTCGGGTTCTTTTGGGCTTGATGTACTAAACTCTCACATTAGATTATATTGTTACGGTTGCTGGATGTGTCGGGCGGTTCCGGGCAGTCTTACACCGTAACTCAATCTAACTTCGGGTTAGGCATATTCGTCTTTTCTAAATTTACATATTTACTTTTTTATATTTATATGTGAATTATTGTCATTTAAGTCAAGCCTCACTTTCCTTTTTAATCAAGTTCATAATTTTAGGTATAAAAATTTATACCACTTTATGCCATAAAACATTTACATGTTCATGATCCAAATGTGCTAATTATATATAATTTCATATTTTTCCTCAACGTTACCCCTGTTAAACGTTCGCATAAATCACATAAAATGTTAGGCTCGTTACATAGCCTAATTCATACATAAAAGGGGAAAAAGAGGAATATGTAATAATTCCAACATCATAAAAGTATGGATCTAACTACACATGTGTCATATGAATATGGCATAGGACAATATACATTTAATTATGAACTTGCAAATTTAGATTTACTCAACATGAATCATGAAATAGGGATTTCACATAGAACTACATAAACTTAACATTAGGCATGTAATTGTGAACTTCGCAAATTAGTTGGATCTAATCTAGCATGAACCTAATCATATTAGCATGTAGTTTTGGTCATATATGTGAACATGGTTGAACTTGCATAAAATTCCCAATTTGACATACAACATATAGATGTCACTACCAAATCATACGACATAAAATGTCATCGCCCAATTATACAACATAGTATGTCATCACCAATTTACACAATATGATATCCATCGCCAAATTATACAATATGGGATGTCATCGCCAAATTACACAATATGATATCCATCGCCAAATTATACAATATGGTATGTCATCACCAAATTACACAATATGATATTCCATCGCCAAATTATAATATGTTATTGCCAATTTATGTCATCGCCCAAATATATAACATAATGTGTCATTGAGGAATTATACATCATATGGATCTATTTCAAAGCATTTAACATTTATCATTATATTACATACAACAAGATTCACAACTTAGCATAGAAAGAATCATAGTCTCAATCAATTCAGTTTTAACAAAAAGGATAGGCATAGATTTACATTAGACAATGTTCTATATCCATTTATTTAGTCACGATTCTAATATCATTTAGGTCTGAATGATAATTGGACTTACAAAAAGGAGACTAGTCTTGTGTTCTGGGATCTGTATTCTGAAATTAAATAGCTCTCCTTTGTTGTAGACGTTGAATTCTCTTAGTTGAATTAGATTTGATTTGTTTAAGAAGAAGGTGGCTAGACAAGATTTGAATTGGATAGCATGGTGGCTACAAAGAATGTGTTTATGTGTTTTAGGTTTCGGGTTATGGTTACTTTTATAGAAATTAAATCATATGTGAGCCGTTAGATCGTTTTAGGAGCAATCAGAGCCATCCAACTAAAGCAATGTGTCACTCAGCCAATCATAGCATGACACATAAGCCCTAACACCTCAGAATTTGTCACAAAGCCAATCAGAGAAGGCCACGTAAAAAAGACAATCATTGACCAACAAAAAATGCGCCACGTGCGCCACATGATGCGTACACGTCATATATATATATTATATATATTTTCTTTTTATCTATCTTCCCAATTAACCATTTTCACACTAAAGCACTTTTTGAACTGCATTCACACTAAGCCACTTTTTAGCCATTCCTCTAAATCAAAAATATGACGCTGACAGGGATTGAACTCTGTACCTCTTGTATGCAAGTCATATGTTCTAACCAAATGAGCTACTAAGTCTTTTGCTTATAAACCTTAGAACAATGCTAAACATTATTCCCTTCTCATTCTTCTTTTCATGTTTTGCTGCAATATTTAATTTAAAGATATCCTCTTTATACGGAGTCCAATTTACGCAAACTCGGACTCTATCTCAAGCAGAATTCCGAGATGAACGCAATGGCGCAACCCATTTCACCTATTTCTTCTTTTTCAAATGAATTATTCTTTAATTTGTTAATTTAATATTCTCAGAAAATACGGGGTGTTACAAGAACGGGATTTCTTACAAATCTTCAACATCAGAATCATAACTTCTTGAACTTGTATCTACCATTTGATGTGAAAAGTGCAAAAGAGAGAAGAGTTGGATGAGATGATGAAGAAGAAGGAGAGATCTGGGAATAAAACGAGGGAAAGAAAAGTATGTGGGAGTGATGTTCGCGTCTGACGCGTTTGTAAGTGTGTAGGAGAGGCGTTCACGTCCAATGCGTCTGACATGAACATCTTCCTCGCAATGGTTAGGTTGAACTAGGCAGTTTAGTGGGGTCCACGCTCAACGCATCCGACGCGAAAGCCAACATGAACTGCCCAGATTAGAAAAGGAACGCTACCTTAGAGCTCTTTAGCAGTAAACTATTTTTGTTAAGAAGGAAGGGGAAAAAGCGTCAATTCCTCTCATTCTCCTAAAGGACGGTTTTAGAAAAAAAAATCTACAAACAGTTTCATGGAATCCATTTATAGATTAATCGGTTTTCAGAAAACCGTTTCATGCTTAATTTTAGGCTTATTTACTATAAGCGGAAAACTGAAAACCATTTAGAGTACAAACAGTTTTCAGTTTCCCGTTTATAAACTCACGCTTAAAGAAAAAGAAAAAAAGGGAAGATCCCCGTTTCTCTCCTCTCCCCCGCTTAAATTCCCACTAGTGGAGATGCTCTTAGCAGCTTGGTTACAGATTTCAATGCAATCGCTGTGTGATGACGAAGAGTACAGGGTGCACTTGGGTCGAATATCAAGCTGTTGCTTCGACATGACTTCAGTGCGATTGTTTTTTTAAATAGTGTTCAAATGGCTAAGACATTTCGACATGATGCGAGGTGTCATTTGTTCGAATCCCCATCTTACGTGATCTAAACCCATTTACCATGTCGCATATCATATACTATCTAGACTTAAGTTTTTCTCAGTATTTATTATAGCGATTGCAGCAGCGGAAGCTGCTATTGGGCTGATTATTGTTTTGTTGATCTATCGTAATAGAAAATCAACTCGTATTAATCAATCAAGTTTGTTAAAAAATCAGTCATGACTATAATATAAATACATATAAATAGAATAATTATATTGTAATGACCCGCATTGGAAGAGGTATTATAATTAATTTATTTAATTGTATAAATAGTGATATAGTGAATTAAATGGTCGTGGAATTAAATAATGGTGAATATTTAATTAAAATAATAGATTAAATAATATATTTACTTCTAAGATAATCAGAATTGGCTTAAATGGCGATATGGTGTGAACTGGATCATCTGTGATATTTAATTCGGTTTAGAATTGAATTAGAATAACGAATATATTATTTGAACGACAGTTTGAACGTAGAATTATAATATAATTAAAATCGAGCTTGAAATGGCGCTGCAGTTCGTAAATTGGCGATTCGAACTTCAACTGAATGTACAGGATTCGTTTAAGCCGGATTTCTGTGAAACAAGAAACGTGTGGAGCTGGTGGAGTATATCTTTCTAGTAGAAGAGGAAAATCGGGATTTCGTTGTGTAGATTTTGAGATATGTCCAAATCAAATTTTAGAAAAGTCGACGTGGAATTCCTTTATAATTTGCAACGCTTTATTTACGTTATAAAAGGGTTTTCAATATATTTGAATATCGGGTTTGAATTTAGACAAGATTCTTTTGAGGCTTAGTGATGATTTAATTTTTAGAATTTTATGGTAATTTTTAATTAATTTAATAAGCGACTTTTTATTTGAAGTATTTCGCACCCTGAAATCAGCATTTTGAGGTTTCAAAATATGAGTTAATCTACCGATATTATTATATTTTTGGGATCGGGAAACCTTGCTCATCTCAACAGTATTTTTACTTCTGTCAATACCAGTCCGTAAGTATATGGAATTCGATGTTACCGGGTAAACGCTCTCCACATGCCCAACATGCATAACTAAATGAAGGGTTGGCATGAAAACTAAATATATAAAATGCTTATGTTCCTCCGTAGGCCACGTCCCTCATAGCATGAATGAAAGAACAAAGGTAGACCACGTTCTCCGTGGGTTTCAACCACATTTCTTTGTGGCCTCAAAAGCTAAAACGTGGTTCTCCATAAACCATCTTCATAAAATCACTTTAAAACCGTGTGACCTAATCACTCCATCTTCAGCAAACATAAATAAGATGCCGCCTCTTCTCGTTTCCTTTTTCCCTTCAGACCAGTATGTCGTGTACCTCAAATGAAAAGGAAGAAAATAAAATAAATAAAGGATGCATGGTAGTCACTGAAGAGGGAAATACACCGCATGCATGTTAGATCGGAGATGTGCTGTTAGCGCAACTAAAAGGGGAGGTGTCAACGTGGATATGGGGGGTGTTCAGGCGAAGTCGTGGACTCGTGAAGAAGAGGATACATGATTATTTGTTAAGTTGGTCTTCCGGGAATAAATGAAGGACAAATATTCGGAAAACTGTATGGGGGCGACAGTATGGGCGCGAGTTGGATTAAATGAGGTACTGTTGTTACACGTGGGGGGTGTAGTGTTCAGAAAGGGGATAAACGTGGTATAAAAAGAAAGGACGGTGGCTTTTCTTGTTCATGAGTTGATGAGTTAGGCCGTTGGAAGGGTACTGGGCAAACGTATGAGTAAATGGCAAGAGGCGGCTATGGGAGTTTGCTGGGATGAGTCACGATGCAGCGAGATTGATCGAGTGCTGTAAAGTGGTAGCGGGGTGGTAGAGTTGTTGATAAGAGGAGGAATAATGAAGTTTGTTTGAAGTTTAACAAAGAAATGAAAGGGGTTTGGTCAATGCAAAGGTTCAGGTTGGCCATGTTTTTCTTGCGTCGTGATGTACTGGTGAACTCACGCATGAAAGGGGAAGAAAGGAGGATAGAGCGGGTTGGGTTTTGCTGGTGGGGTGTTGGGCTCAAGACAAAAGGTTAAGGCCCATTAAAATTTAATCCATGATTTAATTATTTAAAAGTTGTACACTAAATTTGTAAATTCATAACTTCGTCATACGATGTCGAAATTCAGCGAAACAAGATCCGACAGGATCGTATAGACGAGCACTCCACAATGAAACTGACTGAAAGTCCATCGGAGCTCGTTACAATTTATGGCGAAATAAATTGTCTGATCAGAATCAACTAACGAAAACCGTTATTTAACGGCTAACGCGCAAATGTGAGTAAATCTCACTAACTCTGAACAGTTTATAATTTCATGTTGTATTTTTAGAACTGTTAGATATTGGCTGATTAACTGTGTGTTGACTGTTTGATTGAACTGCTAGTCAGTTAGTTAAATTTCTATATTGATTCTGTTTAACAGAATATATCATATGGAACTGAAAGTGATGTTATCTATATTGTTTAACATCTGTGATGCAGGGAAACAGGTTGGAGGAATCCAACTGGATTCCTCAACATTTATTTTACTGATTTCATATATTATGATATATGATGTGTTATATAATCTGTTATGGATTATGGGTGTTGGAATGATGTTGATCATTTTTATTAGATATTTTAAATATCATAAAAGACCCTGGGATGCAAAAAGAATTATTTCAATGTATATTGAAATAAAGGGAGTTTATAAAATCAACAGATTTTGTAAAAGGAAATATTTCAAAAGTAAATAAAAAGGGAAATCATTTGTAAAGTGAAGAACTATTACTAAAAGTAAATCTTTATAAATGAATAGTTATTCGAAAAGAATAAAGGAGCTAATCGATGTTAGTTTAATCGATTAGAGTTAAAGAATAAAGGAGCTAATCGATGTTAGTTTAATCGATTAGAGTTAAAGAATAAAGGAGCTAATCGATGTTAGTTTAATCGATTAGAGTTAAAGAATAAAGGAGCTAATCGATGTTAGTTTAATCGATTAGAGTTAAAGAATAAAGGAGCTAATCGATGTTAGTTTAATCGATTAGAGTTAAAGAATAAAGGAGCTAATCGATGTTAGTTTAATCGATTAGAGTTAAAGAATAAAGGAGCTAATCGATGTTAGTTTAATCGATTAGAGTTAAAGTAAAAGGAGCTAATCGATGTTAGTTTAATCGATTAGAGTTAAAGAATAAAGGAGCTAATCGATGTTAGTTTAATCGATTAGAGTTAAAGAATAAAGGAGCTAATCGATGTTAGTTTAATCGATTAGAGTTAAAGAATAAAGGAGCTAATCGATGTTAGTTTAATCGATTAGAGTTAAAGTAAAAGGAGCTAATCGATGTTAGTTTAATCGATTAGAGTTAAAGTAAAAGGAGTTAATCGATGTTAGTAAATCGATTAGAGTTAAAGTAAAATGAGTTAATCGAATATAGTTTATTCGAATAGAGAATAAAATGAGTTAATCGAATATAGTTTATTCGAAAGGAGTTAAGTGAAATGAGTAAATCAATAGCGTTAGTCAAATAGAGTTAATCCAATAATGTTAGTCCAATAGAGTAAATTGATAAGGGTTAATCGAATAAAGTTAAGTGAAAAGAGTCAATCGAATATAGCTATTCGAAGAGGGTTAAGTACGGAAGTTTGTTAAAGAAATATAAAGTGAACTTTGCCTATTTCAAAGTTAGAAATGTTGTTCAGCTAAGGTCTGAGAGGTAGTTCTACCCCAACTTGATTGGCTTCGTTTTTAACTAAGGAATAGTTAAGGTTCGGCAGTAAAGGAAATGGTTTGAGTTGGCATCGCGATGGTTTGTTTAAACATCTGTCTAAGTCCAATGAAGAAGCTTTGGAAATGTTTTCCAAATAAGAAACCAGAAATGTTTTCTAATAAAGAAAACAAGAAATGGAAATGTTTTCCAATGGTAATAACATATATTTTCTAAATTTAGAAAATAAGAAATGTTGAATATAGGGAAATAGGAGATGAAAAATGAACTAAGGAGATGAAAGTTAAATGATGTTTGATCGATATAATTTCCATTTGGAAATAATATCGGTATTTGCACACTTGTTTTTATTCGATAGTTAAATCATAGACTATCGAAGTTTTGACCATTTTAACGTTGTTAATATGGAGAGACCGGTTGGATTATTATCCAAAGAACCACTCTGTATTGGCATAAGCGTTGCGAATCATATATGCCAAAGTAAATTGAAGATGGAGTTATGCAAGGGCTATCCTGTTTACAGAATAGTGCCTTCGGTTCATCCTGTTCCTGGGTGACTTGTATGGACGGATGTTGGACAGAGTATTTCTAGACGATCATGTACATTGATTTCTCCAACCGTACCAAGAGTGGAAGCGGAGAAGGAAACTTATTTTAGCTAACACATAATGTATGGTTGAGGACGTCAATCGGTGATTTGATGGATTTGACGATGTGGCATTCAAAGTGAATCTGGTGTGATGATAAAGCGTAGCTTCTAGCCTCACATCCGTTAAATAACAGAAATCGGGCAGGCAGCATGGCTAAGTCGGTCGCACCGAAGTAGGCTGTATAATCACCTGATCTAGAGTTTCATTCACTTCTAAAAATCTATTGTTGATGCTGTCCCATTCGGGAAACGGTTGCTGATCCCAACCGTGGGTGATATACATTCGATACGCTCAAGCGAAATGAGTGGTCGGTCATCTGTGGCCGGGTTGCAAGATGTTCTTGTTGAACCCAGTGTATTCCTCTCTAGAGGTACACGAGCGAAAGGTGGTTCCATACCTTTTCATAGTTGGAAACCCATTACCCAATACGTGCTTGCGGTTTTGATTGTATACTATATATGTAGAACGTGAGATGAAAGCGTTTCTGCTAGATGATTATTATATTGTGTTGATAGACATTATTATAATATCAAAAGGTTTTTGATATAAAGATATTTTGGATTCTCATAAGGGAAAAACCCATTCCGTTATACGGCGTGGTCTTATGAGATATCAATTACCTGCTTGAACTGTTTAAATTATTTTACTCACACTAGTCCCATGACTGACCCGGAGTTTACTTTGTTGTTTTCCCTAAACTCTTGGGTGCCTAAATTTGTATGGGCAGTCAAGTAGTCAGGATTTACAGATATACTGGAAGAGCTTGGAGCAGGAGGCTTCAGGATCATATAGCTATAGTTATTTCCGCTGTGTTGTAAGTGATGTACTTTGATAATGATATGTATATTCAAGTACCAATTTTGTATTTCAAAGTTATGTTACATATATTATATGTTATTCGTTCCGCTGTGAGATTCGTGTTACTCTGATATTGTGTTCTTCTTCTTCTTCTATTCTAAGTTTCTATCTTATCTTTCCTCACCCTCTAATTTCTTTCACTAATTACCAGGATTTTTCGATGTTTTGGTTATCGACATCGAGCTTATGTCGATAACCAAAGTCTCTCAAAATCCGGGTCGTTACAGTTGGTATCAGAGCTTAAGTTAAGAATTGCATTGGCTCTGTGGCGTGACTCGGTAGAGATAGGGTTAGTAATACCCTAGATTGAGTTTGAGTGTATATATATGAGTGAACGTATTTGTATATGATATAAAAATAAATTTATATTGTGAAGATTTATTGGTTGAGTTTTTATGAGTTCTGGTCGATCAGTTTGATCCACTGTATCGGTAGGAGTAAATAAACACTCGAATACGATGGGTCGGCACGATATGTTTTGAAAAGGTGGTAAATTAAAATAAGTTTACCCAAGGTATATCTTGATATAGAGAAGATATATATATCAAAATTATAATATAATGGATATATTGGTTGTTATTATAATCGAGAAAGATTATAAATTAAATGGTTATGTAAAATAACCAATTAGAATTCATATAAGTGAAATACGTGAAATCAGATGAGTTAAATCTAAAATTTTAAACCAGAAATTGAGTTAAAACTCTGGAGAATTGGATAAGTGTTCGTAAATGGATTTGGATTAAAAATAAGGAAAATTTAAGATCCTGGGAGATTTTAAATTGTTTTACAAGCAGTGTGAATTATATTTTGAAATGAATTTCAAAGTGGAAATGTTTAGAAATGGTTTTATAGTATCAAACTCACTTCGATCGTTGGAAAATAGTTTCCGATGATGACAGCTGCATCATCAGTATTCATTTTCGAGTTGTAAGTGACGAATTACTACCAGAGATACTGTTTTGAATTTGTTTTGGGAAAGACAAGTTGTGTTGAATTTCAAAATGGGATTTATAATAAAGAATGAATAAAGAAAGTTTGAAATAGAAATTGAATAAAGAAATTCAATGGGAGTTTGAATATATGAAATTCAATGGAAGTGATATAGGATTTGAATATAGAAAATATAAAGGAATTCCAATATAGGATTTAAATATCGAAAGTGAAATGGAATTTGAATATAGAAATTCAAATGGAATTTGAATATAGAATTCAAATGGAATTAAAATATAGGGTTTGAATATATGGAATTTGAATATAGAATTCAAATGGAATTTAAACTATAGAATTTGAATATAATAGAAGTGATATAAAATTTGAATAGAAATGGAATGGAATTAACTAAGTCGAAAAGGAATTAGTTAATCGAGTTTTGAATTTGAAATTTGAACTTTGAAAGGTGAATTGGATTTGTAGATGTATATTTGAAATCGAATATAGAACTTAAGTTTGAAATTTGGATTCAAATTAGTTAGTAAGCAAGTTATAATATATTTGAACATGTCATGTTCAAATATAAAAGTGAAATAGACTAAAGAGTTAATTAACAAATTAATTAACGAATTGAGTTAAAACGATCAGGTATAGTTAAAATAGATTGGGCAGGTATAAATATACATGTGATAGGTATGGATAAGGTATGAAGGTATATAAATAGAATGCTCGATGAAAAGGTATGTATTTAATTCATATATGAGATTTTATGCGCCGTATCGGCTAGCCGCTTGGCTTTTTCTTTTTCTTTTGGATTGGTGAGGGCCATGGGAGGCTATTTGAAATATCTCGATGCCCCTAGTACAAAGGAGGTTATGGCAAATTTTTCTGGGAATTTAAGGAGATAGAATAATTTTAAGATAATTTGATAGTTAGAAATCAACGTATCGATATATATATAGAAGTCGATAAGGAAACGAACTTAGAAATAGAATAGTAAAATCAAAAAGGAAGACTAGGAATAAAATCTAGTAAGAATAGAACGAGGAAGCATATACATGTTTAAAAGTGAATAAGTAGTTGTATGGTATTGATTATTCGATTAAGTAGTCATATCTGTTTTGACGTTATAAATGTTATCCAGTCAAGGTCTGAGAGGTAGTTATACCCCAACTTGATTGATTTCATTATTAACAAATAAATAGTAATATTTCAGGCTCGAAGGTCAATATTGAATAAGAGTTAGTTGACTATAGTATTTGGGTTGTCGTAACGATGTTTTACACAACATCCGTTTTAACCCAAATAAGTGTAAATTTGGAAATAGAATAATAAAGAATATTTCCTAAGTATAGAAATAAACGAGATCGGAAAAGAGATAAGTAATTTGAGTATTTTCCAATTATAAATAGGATTATAAAAGTTATTGATTTAGAAAATAAAGGAAGGCGATATTCGGAAATGTTTTCCAAATAACATAAAAGGCCAATATAGTTATTGAAAATATTAGTTAACAAATATTGATAAAGAAATAGAGAAGTGATTTAACTAATGGAATATTGATTATGGGCTCAGTTGAATTTCAAAAAGGAAAATTTGATTTTTGAAAAGAGTAAACTATTTAAAAACCCCAGGGAAAGACTGTTGGAATTAAAAACAAATTTAACAAAAATTTGTGAAAGCAAAATTGAATTAAAGTAAAGCCAGTAAAGTGAGGTTGAATTAGAATGATATCAAGACAAATTGGATTGGGAGATTCAAATTTGAAGTGTAATGGGATAATCAAGTTAAGAGTTGGGAATCGAGAAGAAACTCGATTTAAAATGATATTTGGCTCGGACATAAGCGAATGGTGGTGTGGTGGATAAAAGCAGATTGGAATTTGATTGGGATAACATTGGTATATGCTGAGTTGATAGCATATGGAAGTGATAGAGTTGATATGCCGACAAAAGGTACCAGTTTATATTATATATTGGGTATGAGATTTTGATGAGCCGAATTGGCAAGCCGCTTGGCTGTTTGATTTAATTTTGGGTTGGAGATGGCCCAGAGAGGCGAGTGGGAGTTTGACCGATTGACCAGTACAAAGGAGGTGCTGCCGAAATTTATAAAAAAAAAAATTTAGGCGTTAGAAAATTTTCAGGATTTTTGAAAATTTTCGATAATAGGAATTAATTAATAATTTAATTGAAATTAATTGGTTCAATTGAAACTGAAGTTAAGAAGTGAACAAATATGTTCTAACCAGTCGATAGGGTCGTCCTCTACCTTTTAGCAATTTCGAGGACGAAATTATTTTAAGTGGGGAAGATTGTAATGACCCGCATTGGCAGAGGTATTATAATTAATTTATTTAATTGTATAAATAGTGATATAGTGAATTAAATGGTCGTGGAATTAAATAATGGTGAATATTTAATTAAAATAATATATTAAATAATATATTTAATTCTGAGATAATCAGAATTGGCTTAAATGGCGATATGGTGTGAACTGGATCATCTGTGATATTTAATTCGGTTTATAATTGAATTAGAATAACGAATATATTATTTGAACGACAGTTTGAACGTAGAATTATAATATAATTAAAATCGAGCTTGAAATGGCGCTGCAGTTCGTAAATTGGCGATTTGAACTTCAATTGAATGTACAGGATTCGTTTTAAGCTGGATTTCTGTGAAACAAGAAACGTGTGGAGCTGGTGGAGTATATCTTTCTAGTAGAAGAGGAAAATCGAGATTTCGTCGTGTAGATTTTGAGATATGTCCAAATCAAATTTTAGAAAAGTCGCTGTGGAACTCCTTTATAATTTGCAACGCTTTATTTACGTTATAAAAGGGTTTTCAATATATTTGAATATCGGGTTTGAATTTAGACAAGATTCTTTTGAGGCGTAGTGATGATTTAATTTTTAGAATTTTATGGTAATTTTTAATTAATTTAATAAGCGACTTTTTATTTGAAGTATTTCGCACCCTGAAATCAACATTTTGAGGTTTCAAAATATGAGTTAATCTACCGATATTATTATATTTTTGGGATCGGGAAACCTTGCTCATCTCAACAGTATTTTTACTTCTGTCAATACCAGTCCATAAGTATATGGAATTCGATGTTACCGGGTACACGCTCACAACATGCCCAACATGCATAACTAAACGAAGGGTTGGCATGAAAACTAAATATATAAAATGCTTATGTTCCTCCGTAGGCCACATCCCTCATAACATGAATTAAAGAACAAAGGTAGACCACGTTCTCCGTGGGTTTCAACCACAATTCTTTGTGGCCTCAAAAGCTAAAACGTGGTTCTCCATAAACCATCTTCATAAAATCACTTTAAAACCGTGTGACCTAATCACTCCATCTTCAGCAAACATAAATAAGATGCCGCCTCGTCTCGTTTCCTTTTTCCCTTCAGACCAGTATGTCGTGTACCTCAAATGAAAAGGAAGAAAATAAAATAAATAAAGGATGCATGGTAGTCACTGAAGAGGGAAATAAACCGCATGCATGTTAGATCGGAGATGTGCTGTTAGTGCAACTAAAAGGGGAGGTGTCAACGTGGATATGGGGGGTGTTCGGGCGAAGCCGTGGACTCGTGAAGAAGAGGATACATGATTATATGTTAAGTTGGTCTTCTGGGAATAAATGAAGGACAAATATTCGGAAAACTGTATGGGGGCAACAGTATGGGCGCGAGTTGGATTAAATGAGGTACTGTTGTTACACGTGGGGGGGGGGGTGTAGTGTTCAGAAAGGGGATAAACGTGGTATAAAAAGAAGGGACGGTGGCTTTTCTTGTTCATGAGTTGATGAGTTAGGCCGTTGGAAGGGTACTGGGCAAACGGAGTATGAGTAAATGGCAAGAGGCGGCCATGGGAGTTTGCTGGGATGAGTCACGATGCAGCGAGATTGATCGAGTGCTGTAAAGTGGTAGCGGGGTGATAGAGTTGTTGATAAGAGGAGGAATAGTGAAGTTTGTTTGAAGTTTAACAAAGAAATGAAAGGGGTTTGGTCAATGCAAAGGTTCAGGTTGGACATGTTTTTCTTGCGTCGTGATGTACTGGTGAACTCACGCATGAAAGGGGAAGAAAGGAGGATAGAGCGAGTTGGGTTTTGCTGGTGGGGTGTTGGGCTCAAGACAAAAGGTTAAGGCCCATTAAAATTTAATCCATGATTTAATTATTTAAAAGTTGTACACTAAATTTGTAAATTCATAACTTCGTCATACGATGTCGAAATTCAGCGAAACAAGATCCGACAGGATCGTATAGACGAGCACTCCACAATGAAACTGACTGAAAGTCCATCGGAGCTCGTTACAATTTATGGCGAAATAAATTGTCTGATCAGAATCAACTAACGAAAACCGTTATTTAACGGCTAACGCGCAAATGTGAGTAAATCTCACTAACTCTGAACAGTTTATAATTTCATGTTGTATTTTTAGAACTGTTAGATATTGGCTGATTAACTGTGTGTTGACTGTTTGATTGAGCTGCTAGTCAGTTAGTTAAATTTCTATATTGATTCTGTTTAACAGAATATATCATATGGAACTGAAAGTGATGTTATCTATATTGTTTAACATCTGTGATGCAGGGAAACAGGTTGGAGGAATCCAACTGGATTCCTCAACATTTATTTTACTGATTTCATATATTATGATATATGATGTGTTATATAATCTGTTATGGATTATGAGTGTTGGAATGATGTTGATCATTTTTATTAGATATTTTAAATATCATAAAAGACCCTGGGATGAAAAAAGAATTATTTCAATGTATATTGAAATAAAGGGAGTTTATAAAATCAACAGATTTTGTAAAAGGAAATATTTCGAAAGTAAATAAAAAGGGAAATCATTTGTAAAGTGAAGAACTGTTACTAAAAGTAAATCCTTATAAATGAATAGTTATTCGAAAAGAATAAATGAGCTAATCGATGTTAGTTTAATCGATTAGAGTTAAAGAATAAAGGAGCTAATCGATGTTAGTTTAATCGATTAGAGTTAAAGAATAAAGGAGCTAATCGATGCTAGTTTAATCGATTAGAGTTAAAGAATAAAGGAGCTAATCGATGGTAGTTTTATCGATTAGAGTTAAAGAATAAAGGAGCTAATCGATGTTAGTTTAATCGATTAGAGTTAAAGAATAAAGGAGCTAATCGATGTTAGTTTAATCGATTAGAGTAAAAGAATAAAGGAGCTAATCGATGTTAGTTTAATCGATTAGAGTTAAAGAATAAAGGAGCTAATCGATGTTAGTTTAATCGATTAGAGTTAAAGAATAAAGGAGCTAATCGATGTTAGTTTAATCGATTAGAGTTAAAGAATAAAGGAGCTAATCGATGTTAGTTTAATCGATTAGAGTTAAAGAATAAAGGAGCTAATCGATGTTAGTTTAATCGACTAGAGTTAAAGAATAAAGGAGCTAATCGATGTTAGTTTAATCGATTAGAGTTAAAGAATAAAGGAGCTAATCGATGTTAGTTTAATCGATTAGAGTTAAAGTAAAAGGAGCTAATCGATGTTAGTTTAATCGATTAGAGTTAAAGTAAAAGGAGTTAATCGATGTTAGTAAATCGATTAGAGTTAAAGTAAAATGAGTTAATCGAATATAGTTTATTCGAATAGAGAATAAAAGGAGTTAATCGAGTATAGTTTATTCGAAAGAAGTTAAGTGAAATGAGTAAATCGATAGCGTTAGTCAAATAGAGTTAATCCAATAATGTTAGTCCAATAGAGTTAATTGATAAGGGTTAATCGAATAAAGTTAAGTGAAAAGAGTCATTCGAATATAGCTATTCGAAGAGGGTTAAGTACGGAAGTTTGTTAAAGAAATATAAAGTGAACTTTTCCTGTTTCAAAATTAGACATGTTGTTCAGTTAAGGTCTGTGAGGTGGTTCTACCCCAACTTGATTGGCATTGTTTTTAACTAAGGAATAGTTAAGGTTCGGCAGTAAAGGAAATGGTTTGAGTTGGCATCGCGATGGTTTGTTTAAACATCTGTCTAAGTCCAATGAAGAAGCTTTGGAAATGTTTTCCAAATAAGAAACCAGAAATGTTTTCTAATAAAGAAAACAAGAAATGGAAATGTTTTCCAATGGTAATAACATGTATTTTCTAAATTTAGAAAATAAGAAATGTTGAATATAGGGAAACAGGAGATGAAAAATGAACTAAGGAGATGAATGTTAAATGATGTTTGATCGATATAATTTCCATTTGGAAATAATATCGGTGTTTGCACACTTGTTTTTATTCAATAGTTAAATCACAGACTATCGAAGTTTTGACCATTTTAACGTTGTTAATATGGAGAGACCGGTTGGATTATTATCCAAAGAACCACTCTGTATTGGCATAAGCGTTGCGAATCATATATGCCAAAGGAAATTGAAGACGGAGTTATGCAAGGGCTATCCTGTTTACAGAATAGTGCCTTCGATTCATCCTGTTCCTGGGTGACTTGTATGGACGGATGTCGGACAGAGTATTTCTATACGATCATGTATATTGATTTCTCCAACCGTACCAAGAGTGGAAGCGAAGAAGGAAACTTCTTTTAGCTAACACATAATGTATGGTTAAGGACGTCAATCGGTTATTTGATGGATTTGACGATGTGGCATTCAAAGTGAATCTGGTGTGATGATAAAGCGTAGCTTCTAGCCTCACATCCGGTAAATGACAGAAATCGGGCAGGAAGCATGGCTAAGTCGGTCGCACCGAAGTAGGCTATATAATCACCTGATCCAGAGTTTCATTTACTTCTAAAAATCTATTGTTGATGTTGTCCCATTTGGGAAACGGTTGCTGATCCCAACCGTGGGTGATATACATTCGATACGCTCAAGCGAAATGAGTGGTCGGTCATGTATGGCCGGGTTTCAAGATGTTCTTGTTGAACCCAGTGTATTCCTCTCTAGAGGTACACGAGCGAAAGGTGGTTCCATACCTTGTCATAGTTGGAAACCCATTACGCAATACGTGCTTGCGGTTTTGATTGTATACTATATATGTAGAACGTGAGATGAAAGCGTTTCTGCTAGATGATTATTATATTGTGTTGATAGACATTATTATAATATCAAAAGGTTTTTGATATAAAGATATTTTGGATTCTCATAAGGGAAAAACCCGTTCTGTTATACGGCGTGGTCTTATGAGATATCAATTACCTGCTTGAACTGTTTAAACTATTTTACTCACACCAGTCCCATGACTGACCCGGAGTTTACTTTGTTGTTTTCCCTAAACTCTTGGGTGCCTAAATTTGTATGGGCAGTCAAGTAGTCAGGATTTACAGATATACTGGAAGAGCTTGGAGCAGGAGGCTTCAGGATCATATAGCTATAGTTATTTCCGCTGTGTTGTAAGTGTTGTACTTTGATAATGATATGTATATTCAAGTACCAATTTTGTATTTCAAAGTTTTGTTACATATATTATATGTTATTCGTTCCGCTGTGAGATTCGTGTTACTCTGATATTGTGTTCTTCTTCTTCTTCTATTTTAAGTTTCTATCTTATCTTTCCTCACCCTCTAATTTCTTTCACTAATTACCAAGATTTTTCGATGTTTTGGTTATCGACATCGAACTTATGTCGATAACCAAAGTCTCTCAAAATCCAGGTCGTTACATATAATATAAATACATGTAAATAGACTATATATATATATATGTATGTAAATTGTAGAAAGAACTTTTTATGAAATTTCATTTTAGTGTCCTTTATATATTTATTTGCAAATAATACTAATATATATATACAACACTTCAACATAAATATATGTTGAATTATTACTACGTATACTAGTCAACGTGGAGTTTCACATGTGATTCATGCGAGTTATATGATCATGGTTGTTGAAAAATAAATCAAAGTCTCTTGGCCCTTTCTAATGAGTAGGTTGTTGATTCTTAAAAAAAAATTTGATAAATCATTTATCCATCTGGTTTCTATATATAAAGAAAATAGAAATATATAATAAATTATATAATTATAAATTTGTTGTTATTATTATTTTACTTTACCAGATTGATTTTTTTTATGAGACTGATTGAAATTGAATTTATATAAAAAAAGAAAAGATCAATTAATTCATTACATGAAAGATAATTATGGTGTTGTAAATTCATTGATGAATCAAAAAGTAAAATTGAAAAAAAATCCCAAATATTTTATTTTGTCATAGAAATGTATATATTGTGTAGATAATAAAAGCTCATATATTTATGAATCAACATTGTTATTACAACAAGTGGAAAACAAAAAAAATCATCTAATTTCAATTCACTAAAGCTCGAACCATTTTATGGATTGATAATGATAGGTATTAATAATTATCTTGAAAACAAATTTCTCATTGATATGGATAGACTATTTAAAATGGTTAGTTTGAAAATGCAAAATTTAGGTCTGATCGCAAAGTTCTAAAACCGCACTTCATATATAATTTTTTTAAATTTTGCTTTTAAAATTTATCCTAAAAGTAGCATCTGCATACAAGTCAGCCAAACTATCATTATATCTTTTTTCTTATGTAAACGCAGAGTACCAAAATTGTAACGACCCACAACTTTGCCATTTGAAAATAACGAATTTTTTTTCTTAATGAAAGAAATTTAAATTTTAAATTGTGTTTGTTTAGTTAAAATTAAAGAAATTAATTCGATCGTGTAGAACAAAAATTTATTTAGTTTAGTTGTAAAATCAGTTGATAATACAATGGTAAAATATTGGTTTCGAAATATAAACATTTTACATAAAATCGTTCTAGAAAATTTTACAATTGAAATATCAATATTTCTTTCTTCGAATTTTGATTCTGCTACCATCATTTAAGTATATTTACACGAGCAGGTTAACGGGTAACGTATATAACAAATATAATGAAATTTTACGCAAATAATAAAAATCAGCGTGTTATTCTGATCATATCGAAACATTAAACATAAAGATATTTATTTTGTATGTTTGAACACTTGGTATAGGTTGTAGAGCAGTTTGAATTTTGAGTTAAGGTGTGAATGGTTTAACAGGCATACTTGTGTTTATTAAGGTCGACCAACATATATTAATAATAAATTAAAACTAAAACGAGCATGTGAATTGGTAAATATTTTTTCTTGGTTGTGGTGGATATTTGATGGTGCGAGATGGTGGGTAATGCATTATAACACATTTTACATTTGATTTTTTTTCGAAATAACGTTGTTCATTTTATCTCATGCGTTATCACAACCGTCTCTCTAATATTGCACTCTTCCTCCCTTATTTCTTCTCTAGAGATCTAACTTGCATTATGTATAAAATAAGAAAAATTGAGTTTTGAACTTTAGCCTCACCAGGTCCTTCTCACGCTAAGGCCTCTTGGTCCCTGCCCTTTGCCTGCTGCCTTATGCAATTGCCACCTCACAGAATCCTATACCACTACTCTGCCCCTCCTTCTTTCTCCTACAATGCCACGAGCTGCAGCTCCTCAACCTCACGTCAGCTTGCTCCACCTCCTCATTGAAGTATGATCTTCCCTTCACAATTCTACCTGCATCCCTCCCTGGCTCCATTTCTCAAACGAGTAATTTTAGCCAATTTTAAAATATGAAATTTTGAATAAAAATGTTCATTATATAAATTTATGATTTCCAAATGTAAATTATAAGCAATGATTTTTAATAAAATTAAAATTGAATTAATTTTAATGTTTCAATTAAGAGAAACCAAAAACAAATCACAAGTATTGTTTTTGCATTAAATCGAATAAGCATTTCAATGGAATTAGATAATATCCAGAGAAAAATAAATTATATGTTTACATTTTAAAGATAAGTATAATTTTATAAAAGAATAAAACTGAATTTTGAAATAGGATTCTACTGTCGCTAAATAACAATTGTAAACGATATAGAAATGATTTTGGATGTTAAACCTAAATTTTAAACTTGAATTTGAATTTGGGTTGAGTATATTTGGTTTAATTTGAAGAAAATTAAATTGATCATTAATAAAAAAAATTAATTTGATTCAATTTATTGTTATAACTTCGGTTGTTAACATAACGATTAAGCATTGGTTTTCAAAATTTGAATATTTTATATAAATGATTCTTTAAAAAAATATGATTACAACATTGATGTTTGTTTTGTCGAACGATTTTTGTAGTTCCTTTAAATCGATTTATATGGTCAATTTACAGTAACGACAACTAACATAACGTAGATAATGAAATTTCACTCAAACAATAAAATATAAGTTTTGAATGTGTAATTAGGTTAGCGTCGACACATCGAACACATTGATATTTTAATACATGTGTTAAGACATTCGGATTGGACTGTAGCGCAATTTGAAATTTTGGTACACCTAAATAACTCGGGTTGTCCATGAGAATCTGCCTCTGTAAATAAAATTGAAATTCAAAACAGTGAGTTGAATTGGTATTTTTGCTGATAATTCCATAATTCAAAATTTATGTGGCTCCCCACGTTTTGCTTTAATAAGTCATTATATGTACGTTCGAATTCCCCCACCCTTATGTTATTTATTTTAACTATGGCTTGGTTAGTAGCCACGTTATGTTTCAAAATAAACACCATTTCCAAGCTCATCCTCCTTCTCCTCGGATCTGATTTGTCTCCTTCATATTTCTCTCTTCCTTCTTAAATCTATAGCACTTATAAATTAAATCGAAAGCTTACTCCACTTCGCCAGAACCGTCAGAGTCTTTATCCTCCTCTGCTCGAGCATACACCCCACCAATGAACGCGACTACATCACGTCCACCCACACGACCCGACCACTATTCATCTCCTCTTCCATCTGCATTCTTCCTTCGCGCCACTAAACCCACGTCATCTCCCATGCCTGCTCCTCCATTGACTTGACCTAGTCAACCAATCACGACCTCTCTTGTCCTGCTACCCCTCACTCGAGCTCTCCCTTTACCACGCATCCTTGCGCACGTCCACGTTTTTCGATCACCTCCTCGTCACGCTAACTACAATAGAATTTCAAGCCATGTTATTGCGAGCTTCAGTATATGATATCATGTCCATAAAAGA
Organism: Allium sativum; assembly: GCA_030737875.1. Taxonomy (NCBI): domain Eukaryota; kingdom Viridiplantae; phylum Streptophyta; class Magnoliopsida; order Asparagales; family Amaryllidaceae; genus Allium; species Allium sativum. The sequence continues at coordinate 829,053,520 of CM060913.1, forward strand.
AATCATACTGCATGACATAAATTTTTGGAAATCGGATATATGTCTAATACATCCTATTAACTAACTGCTACTTAAGGAACGTGAAAAATGGCCATCATGCAAGGGTTTTCAGTAAACTTTGGTTACTGCCTTGCTTGCCTTTAGCAAGACAATTTAGCTACTCTAAATGCAAAAATGGTGTCATAAATCCTAAGCTATCGACAACTGATGCCTTATGTAAGAACTTGGTTTTTGTTTAATTTTTCAATCTATTAATTGGCTGGAATTTAAAACTTTAATAATTTAAAATCCAATTTATTTTGAAATACATGAAATAAATAAATTGATTTCTTTATATGAACAAAAGTAAATATCATTTGAACAATGAAATCAAATAACTATCAAATTTGAATGTAATTGTTTAAGTGACTGAACTTGTATTATTTAAATTTAAATAAATATATAGAAGCTTAAATTTAAATAATGAAATTGTATTAATGAACATTTTTATTTAACAAACTGTTAAAATAAAAAAAATGTCAAATTTGGTTAAATTTTAATCAAAATCTAAAATTTGTCAAAAATTGAATTTATCTTTTTTTCCATGAATCTATACTGAATTCTGAGCATCTAGCATTTTTGATTTGTTAAAATTTTGTTTATACAAGATTCACGTTTGTAACTATAAGAAAACGTGTGTTAATGACGATGTATTGATGCGTATTTCAACCTCTACGTTTCTCTGTTATGTGTGTTGGTCTAGCCCGATGGTCCGTAGGATTTGGTTGTGCTTATTGGGTTATTTTTTTGCTTAAATGGTGGGCCACATACATTTAGTATTTGAAGGGTTTCTCTCTTGTGAATAAATCACTAGTCTTTCTTTTCCTTTCTCATTTTTCAGACCTCCTCTTTTTCTTTCTCTTCCTTTTCAGGATCTAGATCTAGATCTCAGATTAAAATAAAAATAAAAAATTTCTCAAGTCAAATTACAATGAAAAACGAAAAATCTAATATCACGATCTCCCTTCATTTTCTCTCTCTCCCTTTCTTCTCTATTTTTGTATGTACAAAGAAAAGAAAACCTTAACTTAAAGCCTTCATCCCAGCAGCAACCTCCACTTGTGTGTGGGCCATTAAAGGACAGTCGTGCCTCAGGATCCTCTACCTCCGACCTCCTTTCCTCCCTAAAACTCTAGATCCGAATAAAAAAGGGAAACTCGATCATCACCGCCCATCACCCAGTCACTACCCCACCACATGCGCCGCCTCCTTTGATTCGTCGACCTCCACCCAGCGACGCCAACATCCGACTATGGCCTCCTTCCCTCCTTCTCCTGACATCCCAAAACCATACCCAAAAAAAGTTTTGCAAAAATTACCTCAAGCTGCTACAACCTCCTGGGCGCAACACTGGCCGCCTCCTTCTACTTAAGCCACCTGAGCTCGGCATGCTGTTGCGATTATGTGTGGATGTGGACGAAGTTATAGTTTTAGTTTGGATCTATGTGATTGTGTGGCATTTGGAAACCAATGATGTTGTTGTAGGTGAACTGGCAGATGCATGGAGATTGTAATACCCTGTAATTTTAACAACACTAAAGACGATAAATTAAAAAATATTTAATTTAATATTTAGAATCAAACGAAACGGACTGCACCATTGCGTTCGTTTCAGAATTCTGGTCAAAATAGACACCTGATTTGCATAAAACGGACACTGTATAAAGAAGTTATTGAGGTTTTAAGTTTGTATACGCAAAAGAGAATTATATATATGTATATAATCCAGAAATTCAAAAATCAGTTCATAAATAAAAATTTGGGTAAGCGGCAAAAATCCCGCTTAGGGATGTGACCCCATAAGGGGGTGTCGACCCATGGGTCGACCCCATAAGGGGTGGTCGACTTCCCTACGGCAGATCTGGCAGATTAGGGTTTTGGGGTTGGCTATAAATATGGCCTCATTTCTTATGTTTTTGCACTCCAAAAATAATGGAGAACTAGATATTGCGTCTGCTTAGATTCAATCAAGTCTTTTCTTCTTCTACAATCAAGTTATTCAAGCTTAGAGATCTATGATTCAGCGCCAGCAATTCCTTTCCTATTTTTTTAGATCCAATCACAGTGAGTCTATGTTAATTTTAGATCTAAATAATTAAAAAGTTAATCTTGACAGACTATAACTTGTATCTATGCCTGTGACTACTTGAATCATATCCGATCTTCTATAACTTGTGTATCTATGATATTCTGACATGGTTGTGACTTAGATCTTAACCTTTATCATGTCAGACCTGCCATTTTTGTAGATCTAGTCCATTGGTTAGATCACATCGTGCTTGTTACCATTATGTTTGTGGTAAAATCATATCTGTTATAGTTAGTTATCCAATTCATTAGATCTTACCTTGCATGTTATGACATCCCTATTATTTTAGAATTAGTTCTATTGTCACATGTTCATCAGATCTGTTCCTATATGCCTATCTTGTCATTGTGCCACTATACGTTTATGCCTTTATATGTCAACCTTGTTAGTATGATCATTTCTGTCATTTTCCCTTCATCCTTTCCCTTTTTCTCCTATAGCCAGGCCACTTGCGAGCCTAGGCATGCCGCTAAATTAAGCGAACACGTTAAATTGGGAATGAGGGGAAACGGTATAATTTGGGGCATAACTTAAGTGAAATGTAATAATATTAATTTGGGGCATATGGTTCATTATGAACATAAATTGAGAAAGGGGCATGAAAACCTATAACGACATACGTAAATTGGTTAATAATGGAAATGCCTAGGATTACAGTAATTAGGAATTGTAACTGCGCCTAGACACGAGGCTAGATTACACTTGTGGTGGAAGTCTGTCCGGAACCGCCCGACATATCCAGCGACCACAAGTGGTGAATCTAATGTGAGAGGTCTAGACGCATAAACACGAGACGTGATAAGACATGAGGTTAAGTCCGACTTGTGGAAGAAGTCTGCCCGGAACCGACTGACATATCCTGCATCGACAAGTGGTAAGCTTAATGTGGGATTGTATGAACATGTAACTTGAATAGGGTTTAAGTAAACTTGTTTGAAATTGTGTGTTGATTAAGTAAATCTTGGGTTGGTGGGTAATGATTGTATATAGGCCTAAAAACTTAACCTGTTGGGATTACGCAATTTTATGACACTAGTAGGTAGGCATAATCTGTGGAAAACCTAGTAGTGGGGATGCAAGACAAAAGGGAGATCTTGCATCATCTTGAGTGCGGGACTCGTTTCAGTCAGTAACCCATATATAGGTATCAAACGAGTACTCCGAACTAGGTCAGAGTCGGGGAACGCTTATTGGGTTGAATATAAGAGATCCAAACATGAAGGACGGTGTGGGCGATGCGTACTGACCGGGTCATATGCGTGCAAGGTCTGGACAGAGGGGAATAAGATGCCATGATACCAGTAGATATGGTTGTGCACATCCGAAAAACGAAGGCTTACCACTTTAAGGAGTGATACACCCTACTGTGGGGCCAACACAGGGTATCTACGAAGTAGGGAGCCGATCGATTAGGGTACATTTACACTTCGGTATGTTTAGGAGCCCGTTATTACCCTCAGAGATGATTCCCGAACGTTGGGCTGCCTGTTGATTGTATGGGGTGAAAACCTCTCACAGGAAGTACACCTAAGTCTACCGTTTTATAGTTGTTGGGATCATCTCATTCTGGTTATACTAGTATTGGTGCAGAGAAATCATTAGAGAAGCGCAATATACTCTATCATGTTTATCCAGTTTACCTTGTCATACCTGCCTTTTTATGCGGTTATCTTTCTTATCCTCTTTATATGTCTGTCATGATACTTTTCCTTATTTAAATGCTAAAAGTAACTGGACTCACCAGACTTTATGTCTGAGCCATTTTTTCCTCTTCTTTCTCTTCCGTTCCCCCCTCAGGTTCTCAGGGTGAGAATACTCAAGCTTGATCAGGATTCTGCTATCTTTTTGGTTGGAGCTGCTTATATGTATTGCTCAAGCTCTTATCTTTTCTACTATGGCTATGTTTCTTTCGGAATTATGCTTCTTTTATTATTGTACTTTGATGTTTTAAGTATAAGACAGAAGTTTTAATGATGTACTGGGTTTTATGTATTTCAGACATATGATGTAACGAAGCTTTGAACTATGATGCTTTATGATTAATCAAGTTTTAAATTTTTCATTGCTACTTTATATCTGTCTTGTAATATTTCTGTTTCTGTTTACCTATAACGCTTCATGAAACTTAATGCATTCTCTTAATGAGTGACATTAACAGACGTGGGGTGTCACACTTGGTATCAGAGCTGAAGGTTACCAGATTAGATAAATGTTTTTGAAAATTATTTTCAAAAAGGTTTTAAAAGAAAGCATTTTCAAAAAGAAAAGTCTGTTTTGAAAAACATATTCCCCAAGCCATATGTAATATCTTTCAATCTTTTGTATGAATCCCTTTCCTTTTATTTTCAGCATGTCTGGGGAACCTAATACTCCAGAGGGCATTACGATACCAGGTTGGTTTCGTAGGTATCTAGAGGTCACGGCACCTGCCGGTGGTCAAGCTGACGTTCCTACCCCGGCTGCACCCATCATTCCTCCTCCTCCGCGTGTAGATAACTTCTCTAAGATCTGCAAAGATTTCTGTGCTATGGGAGGGAAGCCATTCCGTGGAACCGAGACATTCGTAGAGGCAAGGAATTGGCTCAAAGAAACGGTGGATCTGTTTGGAATTTTCGAAGTGGACGATCGTAGGAAGATTCAATTAGCCGCCTGGCTACTGAAAGATGAAGCTTCGTTCTGGTGGGAAGTAACGCAAGCAGGGTGTCCGGTGGAGACTTGGGATGATTTTAGACAGAGTTTTGAAACTAAGTTTCTTTCTCAAGCTAAGAAAAGCATGCAAAGGGAAAGGTTCTTGGCGCTCAAGCAAAGAGGCACGACTGTCAAAGAGTATGTTAACAAATTCAACCAAGTAGCAAGGTTTGGATTGAAGGTGGTAGATACTCCGGATAAGAAAGTTTTGCGCTTTGTTAAAGGATTGAATGAACTCCTTTATGGGTTAGCTATATCCCATATTCCAATGGGAGCAACTTTGAAAGGCTTGTTGATATGGCCTTGATGCACGAGGAAGACAAAAGCGACAAGAAGGAAAAAGTTACGGTTGAGGAAACACAAAACAAGAAAGTATGGCCCAAGAAAGGACAACAACAGCAGCAACATAAGAAGGGCGGAAAGAATGACAAGGCTAAGGATAAGAGGAAGTGCCATAATTACGGACGTGAGGGTCACTTAGTAAAGGACTGTAAAAGAAGGACGAATACTTGATTCAATTGTGGGATGGTCGGACACTTTGCTAAGGAGTTCCCAAAGAAACAGGGACAAAGTCAAAGGATAGGAGCTTCTGGAAGGCAGGTGCATGCTTTCGTGAGTAGTGCTCCAGATAGAGGTAGGAAAGTTTCTGTGGAAGGTTTGATTTCTCTTTCCAATCATCCTATCAGAACTCTTTTTGATTCTGGCGTTTCGCATTCATTTATATCTAATTCTGTGGTTGAGCCTTTGCACCTAAATACTAGTATCATAGTGGATCCCATAGTTGTCTCAAACCCTATTGGTGGTACGACTCATTTGTCCATGATTTGTCGGGGTTTAAGAATATCTGTGTTAGGCGTCGAATTTGAGTGCGACGCATATGTGCTCAGTTTTATGAGCTATGGTTTGATTCTAGGGATGGATTGGCTAGCCATGTATGCTGCCATTCTGGATTGTGAGAGGAGGGCCGTTAGACTTTTGACTTGCCATGGAAGGACCCTCGAGATTTCTTGTGACCCGCAAGGGTTTGTCATGCTTAGTTTCCTAGAGTCTCTTGATGCACCTATCGATGATCTGTAGTCTGCGCTAGTAGTCCAAGACTATCCTGTTGTTTTTGATGAGGTACGGGGTTACCTCCGAGGCGCGAGATCGATTTTCTTATATATTTTGTGGACAATGCAAAGCCTGTTGCATTACCTGTGCACCATATGGCTCTAAGGAAAAGGAGGGAGCTTAGCAAGCAAGTATGGGGGTACTTGAGAAAAGGTTTATTAAGTGAAGCATATCTGAATTGGATGCTCCAGTGGTATTCACAACAAAGGCGGATGGTTCGCTTCGCTTATGTGTAGACTGTAGGGAGCTGAATAAACTCACTAAGAAGAACAGACACCCACTCCCGAGGATAGATGATCTGTTTGACTAACTGGTTGGTGCATCAGTATTCTCTCAGTTAGACTTGGCCACAGGGTTTCATCAGTTGAGGGTGGCCGAGGACAGTATAGCTAAGACCACTTTTAGGACTCCAGATGGTTTCTTTGAATGGCTCGTTATGCCTTTTGGGTTGATGAATGCACCTGCCTATTATGTTGATCTGATGAGTAGGGTGTTTCGGGAATTTCTAAAAAAAATTGTCATGGTCTTTGCTAATGACATCTTAATTTTCTCGAAGAGCGAGGAAGAGCATGCCTCACATATAAGGGAGGTTCTGAAAACTCTGCGCGCGCATTAGCTTAAGGCAAAGTTCTCCAAATGCCATTTTTGGAGAAAAAAGCGAGATTCCTAGGGTACGTGATTTCTAAAGAAGGGATAGCAGTAGATCCTGCAAAGGTGGTTGTAATTTAGGATTAGCAGATCCCAAAGAATGCAACGGAGGTGAGAAGTTTTCTGGGTTAGCAGGCTATTATATGAAGTTCATTAAGGACTCTGCAAAGATATCAGCCCCGCTCACCAGGCTAACGAAGAAGAATTTGACGTTTACGTGGGATACAGATTATGATGTTGCTTTCCAGTGATTGAAGAGGGCTATGACAACATCCCTAGTCTTAACCTTTCCCGATGGGAATAAAGTGTTTACAGTATACACTGATGCATGTGGTACAGGGCTTGGTGCGGTTCTGATGCAAGAGGGGAAGGTAGTATGTTATGGAGGTAGACAACTAAGAGTTCATGAGAAGAACTACCCTACCCACGACTTAGAGTGTGACGGCCTGCCCCGCACCAGCCGACATTTCAAATGATATGCGTTGTGCCGATGTCCAACCAGCACGGGACGGTTGTCAAAGGAAAAGGGTTTGAAACTACGCATCATCAAAGAACCTGGAGTATATCTCACAGCACATAGAACAAAATATAATAATAAGATAACTTGATATAAAATAGGAGAGACAGTGCATAAGCTGAAAACTAAACCATCATAACAGCGGAAAATTCAAAATACAGCTTATGATCCAAACCATCATTATTACAACTTTTAAAACTGTCTCTAAAGCAAAATAGGAAGTACACTACTAATGCCCAAAGTAGTGACCAACAACAACACAGGGAGAATATATGGGAATGATACATGTAAGCCTCCTGCTCGTCTCCGGACAGCTACTCGTGCATAACCAGCTAACTTGTCTCTAATCTGCTCGTTTAGGAGCACCCAGAGTAATAAGAAGAGACATAAAACCCTGGGTTAGACAAAAGTCTGGTATGAGCGACAAGCAGCAAAAACAGAACAATGAAAGGTATACATAACCATACCTGAACCTGGACCTGTAACCAAAGAGTTAGCACAATAGGTTGTACAATACTCTAAGGTGACACTAACACTTGGTGTGAAAAATAATGGGGAGGGGGTGTGCATGTCACGGTGATAGCAAACATCAAACATAGCAATCATCCTCACATCTCTCACTCAGTGCGTAAAGTATACGATATCTACCACTTTGATCATCCAATTCTTTGCTACAATCACTTTGCCTCATGGACTCATGACGGCTCCACTGCACTGATCCATAGCCAATAATCCTTTGCATGTCCACTCTGCCCCATGGAGTCATAACAACTCCACTGCACTGGCTTATAGCCCTGCTACGATCAATTTGCCTCATGGAGTCATGATAACTCCACTGCACTGATCCATAGCCAATACCCATCTCTCCGTGGTGAGTCAAAGCTATAATCATCGATAACCCCTTTGCACATGTCCTGCAGCAAAGTCCAATTCATGAAGTTAACTCATTGGTTCACATTTGGATCCTGAGTTCTACTTCCTATTTGGACTACCTTTGCATCTCGGGTTTTGCTCATCATCCTCCTGGCCGTGATCTCCAATCGGTTCGGTTCGGGTGTACCTCTTTGGTTCGGTTTGGGTGTACTCTGGTTTGTGATCTCCATTCATGGTGCCAACAGGGAGGAGTGGTTCGGTTCGGAGTAACACTCCGGTTCATGATCATCTTCTGGGTTCAGATCGTGGGGGTGCATCGGATCGGCTCGTACATAGCAACTCCTCTGGTTCGTGGCCACCAGGCGGTTCAGGTCAGCTCCTTCATTTGAGCAGGTCGGTTCGCGGTCTTGAGATGCCTTCGGATCGGTCAAACCCCATGGTTCGGGTCGGGTATTCTCCTTCGATTCGTGATGCTGCTCACGAGCCGGATCGGGGTAACGAACCGGTTCGGTTCGGGGGTCCATGCCACGATTTCCTACACTTTTTTCTAGCGACTGTTTATGCCATACGATGACGTTTTCGACCATTCTAACTTGACTATACAATCAAAAAGCATACCAAACAATCATAGCATCATAAAGAATCAATCATGAACACCAAAACATCAATAGAGTGTGATATATAGGATCAAACATACCAAAACCCATGTTTTCCCCTTAATCATGTTTAGTCAAATCTAACATTAGGATTAGCAAAACATGTCCAAATTTTTATCAGAGCACTAAAATAATATTTAAGAATTTTTACATATTTTTCCATAATTTTAACATGCATAATTTCGCTAATTATCACTAATCACCCCTAATTAGTCGTATAGTGAAAAACAATGCAAATCACTCACCTTAGCCGCAAATAAAACTTTAGATCTGAAACTCTACTATTTTGGTGCGGTTTCCAATGCAACACAATAGCTCCAACTCTGATTTGACACTAATCTTCTTTGATTTGGGGTAGATTAAGCTAATACGCAATTAGAAATGATTTGGGAGTGATTTAGAAGGTGGAAGCCATTGCTAGGTTTCAAGAGGTGTAAGCGGCAGCTGAAAAATGACAAAAACTGATTTTTCCAAACCCTATCAGCCTTCCCATAACCCTATTCCAGAAATGGGTTATGGGCTTAGCTGCTAATCACCTTAATTAGGCCGGTTAAGCTGTTTTTCACCTTCCAAACCTTATTTCAGCCATATCTCCCAAACGGTAAGTCCGTTTGATTAATGTGACCACTCTAAGGAAAGGTAAACCATCATCCTAATCCAATGGAAGTGGTTTCAGGTCAAAACTCCTTACCAATCAAAAGTTATAGGCAAAACAATATTCGTCAGGGGAAAAACGGTCATTTAACATTCGACAAAAATCGTGAACATGAGAAATGACCCCAATAGTCGTCTCCCAAAGTTACACGACCGTATGACTTCGTATGTGGAAGAAATAAATATTCTATGATCCTCTGATGCGTAGATGTTGGTCATTACATAGAGCTAGCTGTTATAGTATTTACGTTTAAGACATGGTGCCATTATTTACTTGGAGAGAAGTTCGAGTTGTACACCAATCATAAATCTCTCAAGTACTTGTTCTCGCAAAAGGATCTTAATTTGAGGCAGCAAAGGTGGATGGAGTTCCTAGCATTATATGACTTTGAGATAACTTATACCCCTAGCAAGGGTAATATGGTGGCAGACGCACTGAGTAGGTAGAGGATGACCTTAAGTCCTCTGTTTGTGGAAAGGAAAAGCTTGGAGTTTATATTGACTTTTGACTTTAGACTTTCCACCAAGTTTTTACCTGGCTTATTTGCATCACTGGAGATGCGACCTACTCTTATGGATCAGATAAGAGCTTTGCAGCGAGAGGATCCACATATTTAAGACATCTTGGATAGGCTCAGTAAAGGGGAGACTTCTATTCACCTCAGTAGATATTCCATAGATGATAAAGGGTGCTTACGACGAGATGGGAGTCTTTGTGTTCCCCAAACTGAGAATTTGTTGAAGACAGTCCTAGAGGAAGCCCCATCATTCTAAGATGACTATTCATCCAGGTGGCGATAAGATGTATAGAGATATGAAGAGGGTTTTCCTTTGGGCTGGGATGAAGAAAGATGTGGCGGAGTTTGTTTCTCAATGTTTGATTTGCCAGCAAGTTAAAGTTGAGCAAAAGAAGCTCGGTGGTTTACTTCGTCCGTTGGAGGTTCCGTAGTGGAAGTGGGAGAGCGCCTCTATGGATTTCATAGATGGTTTGCCAAGATCGAGGAAAGGCAACACCAGTATTTGGGTTGTAGTAGATAGACTCACTAAGAGAGCCTATTTCATTCCAGTTAAGAGTAAGAGGACAACAATATGGTTGGTAACGGTTTACGTTCGTGAGATAGTCCGTCTTCATGGAATATCTTCCAACATCATACGTGATCGTGACCCCATCTTCACTAGTGGATTTTGGAGGAGCTTGCAAGAAGCATTAGGTACACAATTGTGTTTGAGCACCACTTATCACCCTCAGACATATGGACAGACGGAAAGGGTGAACAAAGTTCTTGAGGATCTTTTAAGGCTGTGTATCCTAGACCTCGGAGGGACTTGGGAAGAGTATCTTCCTTTAGTAGAGTTCGCCTACAACAATAGTTATCAAGCTAGCATTAGTATGGCACCCTTCGAAGCATTGTACGGACGACCCTGTAGATCACCAACCTGTTGGTGGGAATCTACAGAAAGACTACTACTTGGACCAGATATGGTTAGAGAAACATTCGAGAAGATTGATCTTATTAGAAGGCGAATGAAGACCACTCAATATAGGAAGAAGTCCTACGCAGACAAGAGAAGGACTAACATTGAGCTCGAAGTAGGAGACATGGTTTCTGTTCAGGTATCACCATTAAGAATTATGGTTCGCTTTGGATCTGTAGGGAAACTGGCACCAAGATTCGTAGGACCATTTCCCATAATAGAAAAGATTGGCCAAATGGCCTATAGAGTAAAGCTACCCAAGAGACTATCTGGCGTTCATGATGTTTTCCACGTTTCTCATTTGCGGAAGTGTTTGCATGATACTGTAGAAGTATTTGAGACGAGTTTATTGGAGGAAGTAGAGGTGGAACGGGAGGCGACAATTAAGCGAGTTCCTACCCGTATTCTTGGATCAGAAGTTAAGAAGCTATGCCATAGAGAAGTCAAGTTGATGAAAGGTCAGTGGGGAGATAACCCAGAGGATGCAACTTGGGAGACCAAAGACAAGATTCGCGCTTCGTACCCTTTTCTTTTCGAGGATATGTTCTTAACTTGCTTTCCAAAGCTTTTATTTATGCTTGTTTCTATCATTTAAACTATATCTTATCGATCGAATATTCGACCTTTAGGTAGGAATCCCATGGATGTAAACGTGTGTTTGAGACATGTTATGTTTGATGGATGCAAGTGGATGCAAGTGTTTGCTCGTGAATGCATATACACACATTAGGCACTAGATCAGCTCAATCACTCTCATACTGCATATGGACGTATGTGCATTTTTCTTCTATTAATAGATGAAATTGAACGTATCATCATACAGATGTTGCATTTGGACGAATGATTGTGCACCCATATAGAACTTACATCTTATAATAGGATTATTTGCATACATGTTAGACTCATGACACTAACATACACTGCATTAAAGAGGTCGACTGAATCAGTAGACCACCTAATCTTTGCAGTAGTATAAGGACATATACACACACCTTTGCATATGTTCATATAAGCACTAGAAGTCTTTAAGGACAATGGATGCCCGTGATTGGTGGATGAGTAGATGGGTGATGGATGGTAGAATTTACATTCTTCTTAACTTGGAGATTTTGGGGACGAAATCCTTTGAGTAGGGTAGAACATAACACCCTATAATTTTAACAACACTAAAGATGATAAACTAAAGAATAATTAATTTAATATTCAGAATTGAATGAAATGGACTGCACCATTTGTTCGTCTCGAAATTCTGGTCAAAATAGACACCTGGTTTGCGTAAAACGGACACCGTATGAAGAAGTTATTGAGGTTTGAAGTTTGTATATGCACAAGAGAATTATATATATGTATGTATGTATATATATAATTAATCCAGAAATTCAAAAATCAGTTAAAAAAAATCAAAATTTGGGTAAGCGGCAAAAATCCCGCTTAGGGGTGTCCACCCCTTAAGGGGGATGTCGACCCCTGGGTCGACCCCATAAGGGGGGTGTCGACCCATGGGTCGACTCCAAAAGGAGGGGTCGAACCCCCTGCGGCAGATCTGGCAGATTAGGGTTTTGGGGTCGGCTATAAATATTGCCTTGTTTCCCATGTTTTTGCACACCAAAAATAATGGAGAACTAGATGTTGCCTCTGCCTAGATTAAATCAAGTCTTTTCTTCTTCTGCAATCAAGTTATTCAAGCTTAGAGATACGTGATTCAACACCTTCAATTCCTTTTATAATTTTCTAGATCCAATCATAGTGAGTCTATGTTAATTTTAGATCCAAATAATTAAAAAGTTAATCTTGACATGACTATAACTTGGATCTATGCTTGTGACTAGTTGAATCATATAAGATCTGCTATAACTTGTGTATCTATGATATTCTGACATGACTATGACTTAGATCTTAACTTTTATCATGTCAGACCTGCCATTTTTGTAGATCTAGTCCATTGTTTAGATCACATCATGCTTATTACCATTATGTTTGTGGCTAAATAAGATCTGTTATAGTTAGTTATCCAACTCATTAGATCTTACCATGCCTGTTATGACACCCTATTATATCATAATTAGTTCCATTGTCACATGTTCATCAGATCTGTTCCTATATGCCTATCTTGTCATTATGCCACTATATGTTTATGCCTTTATATGTTAACCTTATTAGTATGATCATTTATGTCATCTTCCCTTCATCCTTTCCCTTTTATTCCTATAGCCAGGCTACTTGTGAGCCTTTAGGCATGTCGCTAAATTAAGCGAACGCGTTAAATTGGGAACGAGGGGAAAACAATATAATTTGAAGCCTAATTTGTAATTGGAAATTTGGGAATAACTTGAATGAAATGTAATAATATTAATTTGAGGCATATGGTTCATTATGAACATAACTTGGGAAAGGGGCATGAAGACCTATAACGACATAGGTAAATTGGTTAATAATGGAAATGCCTAGGATGACAGTAATTAGAAATTGTAATCGCGCCTAGACAAGAGGTTAGATTACACTTGTGGTGGAAGTCTGCCTGGATCCCCCCGGCATATCCAGCAACCACAAGTGGTGAATCTAATGTAAGAGGTCCAGATGTATAAACACGAGACGTGCTAAGACGCAAGATTAAGTCCGACTTGCGGAAGAAGTCTGCCCGGAATCGACCGACATATCCAGGATCCATAAGTGGTAGGCTTAATGTGGGAGGTCTAGCACATTATAACCATTAATGGACATGGTAATGAATTGGAATACTTAACCTAGTTGAATCCATAGAGATTGTATGAACATGTAACTTGACTAGGGGTTAAATAAATTTGTTTGAAACTGTGGGTGGGTTAAGTAAATCTTGGGTTGGTGGGTAATATTTATATATAGGCCCACAAACTTAACCTGTTGGTATTATGCAATTTTATGACACCAATAGGTAGGCACAATCTGCGGAAAACCTAGTAGTGGGGATGCAAGACAAAGGGGAGAGCTTGCATCATCTTGAGTGTGGGACCCGTTTCAGTCAGTAACCCATATATAAGTATCAAACGAGTACTTCGAACTAGGTCGGAGTCGTGGCACACTTACTGGGCTGAATATAAGAGATCCAAACATGGGGGACAGTGTGGGCGGTGCGTACCGACCGGGTCATGTGCGTGTAGGGTCCGGATAGAGGGGAATAAGACGCTGTGACACCAGTAGATATGGTTGTGCACATTCGAAAAACGAAGGGTTGCCACTTTAAGGAGTGATACACCCTACTGTGGGGCCAACACAGGGTATCTACTATAATATCCCACCTCCGTTAAGGTCACTCACAAGGGAATGCCTTAACTTTGGTGGAGCATTTTAGTAAACAGAACAGAAACTTACAAGACAGATAAAACAGTACTTGAAAAATTTATAATTTTATTTCAACAGAAGCTTGGTTACATCCTTTCAAATCACAATATCAGAATTCAAGTACAAAATATCAGTCTTGTACAAAAGCCTTCAGAATGCATAGTTTAAAATCATAATCCCCACAGAAGAAGACAAGCCATACTTAAAGCACTGCAAGCGGAAGAAATCTGGATCAAGCTAGAGTATTCCCTTCTACAAAACCTTGGGGGGGGGGGGGGAACAGAAGAAGGAGGCGAAACAACAAGGGTCAGACAAAAGTCTGGCAAGTCCAGTGATTTTCAGTTATGAACAGATAATAATAACATGACATGAAAATAAAACTGGATGAGAGATAACTATAACAGATGTAGCAGATATAACAGAAGAACAGAATGATATAAGCTATTGCTTTACACTTCTCTGCACTAATACTAGTATAACAGAATTAGGTGTCACCCTAATGTCTAAACTGAAACAGAAACAGGTACAGAATAATTTCCACGCTAGTAATGGGCCTTTACCACCCGATCAGAAACAGACAGAAGCAGAATGCAGCATAAGGTGTACACTAGTAATTGGGCCTTTACCACCCGAACAGACGGTACCACGCAGAAACAGACAGGTGTTCCCACCCAACAGAAACAGACGGTACCAACAGAAACAGACAGAACTAAGTGTACCCTAAAACCCTACCCCAAGCAATCGGCTCCCTAATACATAAATATCCTGTGTCGGCCCCACAGTAGGGTGTATCACTCCCTAAAGTGACAACCAATTGACACAGACCTATTTACAGATGTCACGACGTCTTACATCCTCAGAGGCAGACCGGGATCCATGCACGCACATGACCCGGTTGGAACGCACCATCAACACCCCTCGCCATTATCAGAATGAACCGCTTATAATTAGTTCAGTAAGCGTGCCCGGACCCTACCTACTGTTGGGTCAAAGTTTTGATACTAGAAAGGGTTACTGACTAATATGGGTCCCAAACAACAGATGACACAAGTAATTCCCCTCCTATCCTTGTGTCCCCAGACTAACAGATTTCAGATTAACAACTTCAGACACATAGAATTCAGATCAACTAGTTCACAGATCAGACAAGTTTTAGACTACCGGATCAGATATACGGATTTAACAGATTTACAGATTTGTCTAACTTTGTAATTGGGCCTACCGATTCACGGAACAGATTTATTAAACTCATCAGTCTAGTGGGTTTAACCCTATCCGCCCAACACGTTTTAGACATTATATTTATCTCAGATTTTCATTAATTAAACATTAATGCCCAGACCTCTCACATTAGACTGACAGTTTGCGGCTACTGGTTAGGCCGGTTGGTTCCGGGAAGATTTCTGCCGCAAACTGCATCTAACCTCGGGTTTCAAGCACGTTATGACTAACTTCTCACATTAGAACCTATTGTTTGCGGCCACTGGATGTGCCGGGCGGTTCCAGGCAGGATTACGCCGCAAACTCATTATAACCTCGAGTCAGCCATATTTATCTTTGCAGCCAATTAATTATTAATTTACCATTTATGCCCACGCCTAATATACATGTCAATTTTCATAACTATAGCCAATTCAGATTATGTCAATAACAGACTAAATATATCAACTCAACAGATATGGAAGATAACAGATTTAGCAAATTAGGCGACTTAACGGATTCAGCAGATTAAGCAGTTTAGCAGATTTAGCATATAACAGTTTAGGCATCTTCAGCAGACTTCGCAGATGACAGATTTGGTATATGAACAGATATAGCAGATTATAGCAGAACTAGCAGATTAGGCAATATAACAGAACTAGCAAATTAGGCAATATAACAGAACTAGCAGATTAGGCCATATAACAGATTTAATCATTCCTTAAAGTTTCATAAACATATCTTGCCTAATTATAAATTTTGCCTAAGTTTGCATGCCTAAATAGTTGTCATGATTCACATTATGATCATATACCCTACGTTTGCATTGAATTTACATGGCACAGATTATGGTCATAATTTACCATATAACACACGTCTCAAATTTAGTTAAACTTGCCTAGTACAAAAGATTCACATATAAACTATACCAAATATAGCCATCGATTTCAATGCATGTCATATATTCAAAAATCTCCCACTTAGGTGTTATTCACATTTAATAGTTATCAAATCTTAACATAAATCTTCACACCTAAGTCATATTCCCTTTTTATCCCAAATCATGAATTTCTATATAAACAATATGCCCAACAATCTAGAACTTTAAATTATAACAGATCTTTAATTCAAAAATATGCGTTATGTCCAATGTCTCAAGTCACATGTTAATATACAATGGTTCCTCTTCTTCCTATTCACAGAATATGCACATATCTAAATCTAGTTTACAACCTATGTCCTTTTAGTCACAGATTAGCCATGTCCAATTATGCCATCATTCATTATTTGTCCCAAAGTTTAACGTTCGTGCGTTAATCTCTTATGAGATTTGGCGCAGGCTCGGGGTAGCCTGGCTATAGAACAGAAAGAAGAAAGAGATATAGAATAAAATAGATCAGAACAGAACATACGCAATATCAAATTCAGATTTACAATCATGTCACAATTATAATTAAAGTTTATATCGGAAAATAACTGCACTTGCCTTGGTTGGATTCTAAAAGAAAAAGGTGTTGTAGCTGTTCTCTTTTAATCCTAATCAGAATTGGAGGAAGAAGAAGCACAAGTCCTAGCTTAGGTTTCAGCAGAGTAGAGACGCCATTGATTTATTTATTTTTAGAGAGGAAGAGAGCAATAGAGGCTAGAGAATTGTATATGAGATTTAGGTTTAGGTTAGGGATGTATATATAGGTGTAGGAAGTTATTTAGGACCATTAGATTAACCCTGAATCATGAGAGCCATTCAAATGCAAAATCTGCATTTGAGCGAATCGGCCCACGGGATGACAGCCAAACACCCAGGATTAACCCCTAGTCGACCCAACAGGGCTCGGGTCGACCTCAAAAATGGGCCGGTTCGGTTATTCCCCCTCCCAATTCGCTATTTTGAACCTTTTTTGCATGTTTATTTTTTAATTTTTATATATATCTATATATATTTCTCTCATATGCATACAAACTTCAAGGCTTAATAACTTCTTCATAATTAACCATTTTTTTTAATATTCTCATAAAATACGGGGTGTTACATCTACGAAGTAGGGAGCCGATCGATTATGGCAGTAATTAGGGTACATTTAGACTCCGGTATGTTTCGGAGCCCGTTATTACCCTCAGAGGTGATTCTGGAACGTTCGGCTGCCTGTTGATTGTATGGGGGTGAAAACCTCTCACTGGAAGTACACCTAATTCTACCATATGGTTGTTGGGATCATCTCATTATGGTTGTACTAGTATTGGTGCAGAGAAATCATTAGAGAAGCGCAATATACTCTATCATGTTTATCTTGTTTACCTTGTCAAACCTGCCTTTTTATGTGGTTATCTCTCTTATCCACTTTATATGCTTGTTATGATACTTTTACTTATTTATATGCTAAAAGTAACTGGACTTGCCAGACTTTATGTCTGGCCCATTTTGTTTCTTCTTGTTTCTTTTCCGTTTCCCCCCAGGTTCTCAAGGTGGGAATACTCAAGCTTGATCAGGATTCTGCTATCTTTTCTCTTAGAGTTGCTTAAATTTATTGCTCAAGTTCTTATCTTTGCTACTATGGCTATGTTTCTTTTGGGGATTATGCTTCTTTTATTATTTTACTCTGATGTTTTAAGTACAAAACATAAGTTTTAATGATGTACTGGGTTTTATGTATTTCAGACATATGATGTAACCAAGTTTTGAACTACGATGCTTTATGATTAATAAAGTTTTAAATTTTCCACTGCTGTTTTGTATCTATCTTGTATTGTTTTTGTTTCTATTTACCTATACTCTATCAAGCTGCTGCAACCTCCTAAGCACACCAGTGGTCGCCTCCTTCTACTTATGCCACCGGAGCTCGGCTTGCTATTGCGATTATGTGTAAATGTGGATGAAGTTATAGTGTTAGTTTGGATCTATGTGATTGTGTGGTGTTTGGAAACCAATGATGTTGTTGTAGGTGAAGTGGTAGATGCATGGAGATGACAAGTGTAGGGTTAGATGTTCAATCCTAATTGTTGTTAGTTGCAGATATGTTTTATTTGGGTATTTTATACTATGTATATATATTTTGCCTACACGAATATATATATATATATAATAGGATTGTTGATTTGGAATTTTTATTTGAAATTGGGTTGTTTATGGTGATTTATTATGGAGGAAAATTTGATTCGTGTTAGTGGTTCGATCCATTTGATTTGATCATGCTGTATCAGCTTTCATGCCAGTTTCCATGTATGTTCCAGTCCACATCATTTATATTTTATTTTACCATGTAAGGTGAGAATCCTCACTTATGATTAACATTTTCAATATGTAGATTGACATCATTCGAATTAACATATGAAATGTTAGGATTGCTCCAGAAAATCGATTTATTTGTTATGCAAGTGACACACACTTTTGACATATATGACACGAATGTGATTGTTATGATATGTGCTGATTTGTATGTGTTATTTGAAATATTATATTTGTTTTGTTATCACACTGCAAATTCCTTATACATTTGTAAAGCCAATATGAATTGAAAATATACATCCCCGAATCATTGTATAGATTTAGGAATTTAAAACAGATTTTATTGGGATGCGGGTTGAAATGACAAATACCCGTTAGTTGAATATCAAACGGATTGACATGATATATATATATATATATATATATATATATATATATCTTTGTCACTTGGCCAAGGTTGAAAATTAATGATAACTTGATTTTAAAGTAAAATTTATCAATTTAAGATAAACCAATTTTAAAATGTGAGTTTAAATAATGAATGGGTTTTATGAATTTTTTATGATCATAAAACGTAATAAATTAATTTTATATTAATTTATTAAGTAATTTTTTTGAATCTAAATTTAATTGAAGTTAAATATTTGTAATTGATTAAATTGAAATTTTGATTCAACTGATATAAACTCTATTAAAAAGGTGATTTGAAGGTACTTTGAATCTTGAAGAATAATATTGAATGACCCAACTTGAATAACATTTTGAAATGGAAGAATATATTGTTTAAAGTTTAAATTGATTAGAAATAAAATTATTATACCAAATTAATGAAATTGAACTTTAGAAATAAAGATTAATGGTTTGGATTGGACTATCTTAAATTATTTGAAATTTGTATTATTCTATACTAAACTATTTTAAATTATTTAAATTTAATTATTACTTTATACCTATTTTGTATATATTTAACTTAATTGCTATACTTTCTATAACTATTTCAAGTATATTATTTTATTTTATTTTAATTATTATTTATGTATACTTATTTTAAATGAAATTATTTTATATAAACATATTTATTTTTAGATAAAACTATTTTATAATATATTAACTATTTTAAATAAAATTATTCCAGTCCAAGCCATTGAATATAAAGAATTTTGAAATAATGATGTTTGAGATATAGGAAAGTGAAATCAAAATGTAATTTTGTAAGTAAACTATTTTGTAATTATGTTTGAATATTTAACTTAATCCAATAATGGATCGATTGAATTATGATTTATGAACTTAATCAAATATGCAACAACCCATATTTTTACCATTAAGTTTGAACATTTAAAATGGGTTTAAATGTTGATTTGGAAATATAAATGGATTTATATTTATTAATTAAACAAAGTTTGAACGTATAATTTATATTTAAATTAAAAACAAGCTCATAACGTCGCGGTAGTTCGTAGTATTTCGTTTTGAACTTTAACTGAATATACGTAATTCATTTTAAGTCTAAATTCTTTGAAACAAGAATCGTCCAAATCTATTTGATTATAATTTTCTAATGAAAGAGAAAAATCAGGATTTTATATTATAGATTTTTAGTTATGTCCAAATCCAATTTTCAGAATGTCATTGTGGAATCATTATAAAGCATAACGATTTATTTAATAAAACAAAAGGGTTTTTAATAAAATTAAATATTGTTCTAATCTAGAATTTGATCAAAATGGTTTCTAGATAGTTATATATGCTATTGGAATATAAAGGAAGTTAATATAGTGCTAAAATAATTTAGTTTAATGTTGATTCGGTGAAAATGATAATTTGATATTAATTTAATCAAGTTAAAATAGTTAATTCTGAAACAGGTTATAGATTTCAATGAAATTAGTTTCATTGGATCCATAATGTTAAATTAGTATACGAAAATAAATTTAGTGGCAATTCGATATCATACGTGACTTCAGTAGCCATAAACGCGCAACTAATTTGCCTAGCGTTTGATTAAATGAATTTAATTTGATTAGAAAGAATTTGTATGTAACTTGAGCTACCAATCGAATTAAAACGCGAGACCTATTCCATTGAATTCGTATTGACGTTTAGAGTCAAGATATATATATATATATATATAGTTCGTTATTGAGGTAAGGTAATTTGGTGTCCAAATTAGCGTCATTTTACGTATAAAATAACATTGCAGGAGAACAATCACGGAACACGACGGGGATCCGTATTAGTAAGTTATTATAAGATTTCAATTTTCGTATAAGTCAAACTTACCATTTTATCAGGCGAAGGGTAAACACCTAGATTTTTATATAATCGTTTTATCGATTTAATATGAAACTTAATAATAACCAATTTTCAAACGACCTCGGATTTCAACGAAACTAATTTTATTAAATCCGTAGTGCACTAGTACGAAACTTGTCTTTTGCGTCTCTTCATTTGCATATGTTGTATAAGCAACAGATGCAAATAGTACAATTTTCATATGTTCCTAACCTACAATAGGCGCAAATAAGTGAAACTAAATATTACTCCAAGTTTTGCATCAGTTGTCGTCTATGAACAAACGTGGTAGGGAGGGAGGAAAATTAAGATATAACTGTTTCCATCTGTTCGTTATATAACTAGACGCTAATAGGCAGTGGAATTATAAAATTTGCGTTAACTCTATTATAAACAGATGCAAATAAAGAAAAGAACTAAAGCAGGTATGGAGGGAAAAGGTCAATAATTCGTGCGACTTAATGAAATTTGGTAAACAAAAAATTATTTCTCAACATATTCATTCTCGTCTTTTGAAATAGATTATTAAGTGTGAAATTGAAGAAAAAATGGTTGTCCCAAATCATTTCTCAACATCTCAAAACTGAAGCCATGGGAAGGGAATTCAAAAGGAAAACTTGGAATTGAAGGCCATCCAATCTCGAAAGCCAGTAAGTCAAATCAAAAGCGGAGAGAAGAAGTCTAGAAAAGCTATGAAAATTCAATCCCTAAATAATGCAAACTAGCACAGATTTGGAGATCTCCCAGGCTAAGTCTTCTTTGTCTAAATTTTTGTTTGTTCCCATGGCAAGATATTAATTCCCACATTTGCAAGTTCAGATCTTAGCAACACGGGTAATGTTTTACCATTGAAAAAACTGTTATTCCGTTCAATCCATATATGCTACACCATAGTTGTTAGACATGCACCTATGATTTTAATCATTTGTTTTGAAAACCTATTAGCAGCTGCAATCTAAGATGTAATCTCTGCCAATTTATGATTATAAAAAATTTGGCACCTTGGAGAATCATAGTATGTTAAACCAAGTGTTCCTTGCATATTCGCAATTGAAAAATAGATGATCTCTCGTCTATGCGTCGCTATTACATAGCATACATGCTGTTTGCATGTCACTGTTCCACTATTTAAGCGTGCCCTTAGTGTTTACTCTATTCAACAATGCAAAATAAATGCAAGTGAACATTTTATGTGCATTAATGTTATTCCATACATGATGATACCGCAACACAATAGAGTTTTTGACTTGGATGTTGTTTTGGGTAGGTTTAACAATAAATTTCCCATCTTTAGCTGGTAACCACCACCAGTAATCATCCTTAGACTGACTATCAATTTTAACTTACTTAATAAATTGTCAAATGTAACTATGGAATAAAGAGGGTGGGAAAGACCATTAGGAGTTATATTGGCAACATCTTTATCTTTCCTACCATAGTGAACAGGATGTTGCCAGCCCATCTTGTGAATTAATGACTGACCATGTAACCATGGGTCAACCTAACACTGGTACCACTGCCATTCTCTTATTTCTATCGATCAAACCTCTGCATTAACCCCCCAACTTTAGAATAGTCATCCAAATATCAGATGCATTTATGTCCTCTTGTGCTATCCAAAAATTCTGTGGGTCACATTATCTTATTCTCATCCGCCATCCCCATAAACTTTTTTGCTCCAAAAAATGCCACAATAATTTTATCCCACAAGCGTCCTGAATGTCTTGTTTTTTCCATAAACCCTGTTGACCTTGCTTTTTTAGGTTTGCATGTAGTGTCCTAACATACTTTGTGTCTTTTACCCACCTATAAAATGCTTTTAGCTGCTCTATTTTGTTAAGATACTCCACGACATTTGACATATTTGAACCCAAAACCTTATCATAGGGTGAATGATATTTCTTATCAACTCCAGTCATTAGCTAAAATTAAAAAGTCTTCCAGTCCATGATCCAATTTTGTTTTATTTTTATCGACTAACCTATTATAATACGAAACTCTCAAACAAGAATTACTAAGAGTTATGCCCAAATGCGTTATTGGTAAACTATCTTGCTGAATTAACAAAATATTTTATATTTCCTGCTATCTTGTGTCACCTTTGCTAAAAAACAATTTCGCTTTCTACTCAATAATTTCTAAAGCAGCCTAGTTTTTTATATTCTCTAGCACTTTGTTAATATATTCTACATTCAATAAAGTAGCATTACCGAAGACATGTAAATAATCTTCATATATAAGATGTGTTGACAAAGTAAAACACTTGTATATGGGAGATATATTCCCCTTATTGTATTATATTTCAATAGATATAAGTAAAACTCCATTTGTATATCAAAAAGATAGGAGGATAAGGGATCTCATGTCGTAATCCTCATCTAATGCGGAAAAAACATGTGGTTCTCCCTTATTAGTCACTGAAAAGCCAGGAGTAGAGATATAGGTGAAAATCAACTTAACAATAGAGGGTGGAAAACCTGTAAATAAAAGCATATAATAAATAAATTCCCTACTAGATGTGTCGTATGTTTTTTTTTTTTTTTTTTGCAAATCCACTTTTATACACATGTTATTTGTCAACTTTTTGATAAAAATACGCGTCATTCAGTAGGCCAAAAGAGAATTTTCTGAGATATTTCTACCTGGAATAAATGCCTTCTAATCTGGAGAAATGAGCCCCATCAAAACCCTTTTAAGACGATTACTTATAATGATTGCTATGATTTTGTAAAGCACGTTACAACATGATATAGGCCTATAACCTGATATGGATGTAGCACTGTATGAAAGTATAATTAACTACTTTTATTATTTATCTACTTTCAAAAATTCTAGTTATAACATCAGCTGTATCCTTTTTAATCAAATCCCAGTGCTGTTAAAAAAACCTTGATCCCATCCCATTAGGTAACAGACTTTTATCCTCACTTTTTTGAAATGTAGTAGTTTTAATTTCTAATTCTATATCCTCAGATTCTCGAGAATTCCTAACTATATTTGATAAAATTATTTTACATATTATGTTTTCAAAAGAGGTCACTAACTCCTTAGTATTATATAAAATTTAAAATAGGAAATATCCATTCTTTTAGTTGAGTTGAATCCAACACTGGTACACAATGTTCATTTAGCAGACCATGCTACATAGTCTTTTCTTACTATGCTTATTGTGTCATAGGCATTAGAGTTACCGAGATTCACACTCACCTTATTACGCTTACTGTGTCTACTTTTACCTTTTTCTTGATTTATCATGTCTTTCCAAGTAGGGTTATTGATTACACCTTTAGCTGTTTCAGCAGCTTGGAAAACAAATTTGCCATCCACTCATCGACTGCGCTAGGTTATCCGAAGGCTAGAGCTACCAAAAGATGGTGGCATCTCTACATTATGTTTGCAGCTACGTGAGTACCCAATGCAGGAGATTAGCCAATAGCGTCATCGCAAGCCGTTAAGTGATCAGCCTTAACTTTCAAAGTTTGCCCCAGTTGAAACATTATTATTTGTTGCAACTAAATTTGTATTTGTAAATTGACTTACTGAGTTAGACACAGCTGTTGAAGGCCATTTAGTGGACTTATCTGTCACTATATGCATAATTCTAGCTTGTTTTTTCTAATTACCTGTATTGAGCATGTAATTATGCATTGCCAGTTTTATGAATGCTCGCATTTTCCTTGTTTGGTAAAAAAAACTTGCTACATATTCATTTGTATTTCTTCAACATCTTTAATGGGCATTTATTTTGGTCCCTGTAATTTGATTATAATACTGATGATACTAATTCGTAATTTGTGTTTGCCTCAATGCTTTTCTGAGGTCCGCGAATCAATGTTATGAAGAAATTGATGTTATTTCTCCGGCTAATTGAGGTAAACCCTAACCCTTCAATGAACAAGAATCATCTCGGCAGTCAACAACTGTCTGTCTCCTTCACTGTAAATATTGAATCTTCCTCCATTTTCTACCCTTTTCCATATTTGTATTTGATTCTCTTCTCTATTTGTATTCCTACCACCTTGAATTTTTGATAATTTTCAATCCTTTTCACTTATTTCTTTTTATTTTAATTTTCTACCATTTGCATTGTTTTATAGAGTGATTTCACTTGCATGCTCTTCAGAACCAATGCTTTTACTTCGTTGATTGCCTTCAATTGTTTAATATGTACATAGGATCCATTTCAAGTATCATTTTGATTAATTTTGCATTGTTCATTCTATTATCCATGCTTTTTGGTGATTCTATTATATTGGATTTGCATATTAATTTTTCTTATTTGTTCTTCCATTCAACTTAGTTAATTTCATAGCTTGGCCTTCGTTTTATATTTATCAAAATAACAACAATAATAACCCTATCATCTCATATGTTATTAGCGTAGTAGGGTTCTAATGATCATAGGGAGGTTGTGTTACTGCTTAACCGAGAAGACTCTCTGATGCTTTTCGGGTAAATAGCTTTTGTCACATGTTTTAATGATGTGTAATATTATGGTTAGGATGATTTTGAAACTAATGAAATATAAGATTTTAGTTTTGTTAGAATTAAACCTAAACGTATAAGATATGTATCTGGGGTTGCTACTGCTTTGTTGGGATCATGAGGTATTACATAATGAGGATCTCTTTATGCAATTCTGTATACTTTCTGGTCCATCTTATGTTAAAGTTTTTTGTTTATATTATATGCTTCTATAACTTAAAGTACTTGGCAACTTGGTTGGTAGTTCAAATCCTCATTGAATTTATTAATGCTGGAGTTGCTATTTTATTTGTTTAAAGGTGACCAAATATTTAAGATAGCTGGCGAAGAGTGAGAGAACATGATTAATTAAGAGGAAGCTCCTTGTAAATAGGTTCATTTCTTGGCTTTCCTTTTCAATTTGTACATTAACAAAGTTTGAATGAAGCATGCATAACTGAATATTGCATCATATATATATGCATGCAACTTATTGTCATCTTAGCCTGCATAAATCTCAAACAAGCATGTGTAAATTCAAAGTAATTTTGGGTGTAATTTCACATTATATTATTAAATTGCAACCAAAATTCAATAGGATCTATTCAATAAATCTGCAAACCGAGCAAAAAGAAATCATACCAGTATAGGGTTTGTGATAATCCAAGGATTCGTAACGGATCTGGGTTGAATCGAAGCTTAGCGTGAAAAAGAGCCACCGCCTTTAGAGGTGTCCACACGGATGCTATCTTTTTAGTCGAATTGAAGAGAAAGGGAAAAGAAAGGTACTAGCCACCATTCAAATTTTAGGGTTTTGAAAGGGGATATCGTTTGGCCATTTTTATTTCGATCCGATCTCTCATATTTTTTTGGTTCACGCATATATGTTAAAGGGATGAGTTACACCTTTAAAATCAACATGTGTACCATAAACTAAGGAGCCAATCAATATACCATTTCAACACTAGATAAAATATCAACAACTAATATTTTTATTGACCTAATGAATGCCTTTTCCCTTTATTACGTCCTAAGTGTATGACTCTATAGGTTACTACAACGTTGGCAATTATTTTAAATCGTATTTAAAATCATAAACAGTGATTGGCATCTAGTAATACGTCACTACTACCCAAGTTATAATAAGATCAATGATTCGATACAACCTTTTTGTGACCAGTGTATCAATGTAATATAATCCAGTTTAACCAATATATCCAGGATTAAAATCAAAGCATGTATCGTATCATCCTCTTTATAATTTAATCCTTTTATCTCGATCGATGAGTGGACTATATATATAACAAATCAATATTTGAGCACGACCATGCATTTCATAGTCTTACTCAATCAAGAGGCCCATGGATATCAGTACAAATCTATTGTAGGGTTAAATTCCATCTAGATCATTCATAATTTTTCATTCGATTCGAGATGTATCCAATAATCGCCGTTATCATCTACTCGGTCAAAAGTAACTTTAGATTATACCAAAACACAAATATCTTCAAATAAAATTATAATAATTTCTGATCTAAGGACCATTACATCACTTTCACTATGAGAATAATTTATGATACTTTTTATTATATTACATGTGGTTTTTCTCATGGTGGATCAGCCCAATACGCTATTCTCCAATACGTATTTATGTCTTGACATTAATATCACGTATAATAATGGTTAATGAGATATGATCATCGGTCAATCAACATACTAGTCCGAATATTTTATTGGTGCCCTTTGTAAACAATAAAACTTGACTAGGGACATTTAAGAATTATAATACTTAATATATATTATATAACCTCAAGTTCAAGTCTTACTCAAACTATAAAATTCCGTATTATTATTCTAAGAACTTCTATTATGTTAATATATTTATATTACGCAGTAAATATAACATAATAGAATATTTTTATTCCAAATAAAACAATAACATTAATAATATTATTAATCACATCAAATGGATTGCTTCTAGGGCATAAACTCTAATAATCTCCTACTTAAACTAGAGTCAATCATTCATGTACCGAATACTCATGAAACTAGTGTAACCATTAAACTTTTTCTATTATAGAGTTTAATTCAGTAAGTCTACAAGATTACAACTTTTGCAACTTTGCAGATATGTGTATTTCCTCTGTGAACAATTTCACATAAGAAATTATATTTCTTAAATATATGTTGGATCGATAATGACTTTAAGGTTTTAGGCTTGAGAAATAGTGTAACAATCCATATTTTTTGAACCAATTTAAAATTTTATTTTTAATTAATTTAATGGATTTTAAGAATTTAAAATGATTTATTTTAAATAATAATGATTTAAAATTTATTTAAATTGAAGTTAGACCATATACATTTATATTAATTATAAAACGAGCCTGAAATGGCGCGATAGTTTGAAAATTCGATTTTAAATTTCAATTGAATATACAAAATTCAATATGAATCAGAATTGGATGAAATAAGAAACGTTAGAATCTATTTAACTATATCTTTCTAATGAATGTAAGAAATTGAGATTTCATATTATAAGTTATGACCAGATTAAAATTTAGAATAGCCACTATGAAATTTTTATATATATATATATATTTAATATTATATATCCCTTAAAAATAGCCATTTTGCAGATGACCTCCGCTTTCAACGAAACAAGTTTTGTTGGATCTAGAATATCAAATTATAATCGGGTTTAAAAGTTCATAATTTTTTGAATTAATATGCGAGCACAGTAAATTTAAACGTGTTTTCAGTTTCAAG
Source organism: Allium sativum (assembly GCA_030737875.1). Classification (NCBI taxonomy): domain Eukaryota; kingdom Viridiplantae; phylum Streptophyta; class Magnoliopsida; order Asparagales; family Amaryllidaceae; genus Allium; species Allium sativum. The sequence goes on from CM060913.1 coordinate 829,081,539, forward strand.
TTAAATTTAATAAGCCAATTAAAAGGACATTTTTCAAGTAGTCTCCAAATTTGACTAAACTGATTTTGTTAGGACCGTATTGTCAAAACTTAGCTAGATTTCAATTTTCATAATTTATGGAGTCAGTATGTGGCCCTGGTAAATTAAAATGTACGTTTAAATTCAATATGTAACGTTATATTAATTTATATTTTAATTTTGACGAAAAATTGATCAAAACAGTCAAATTAGCTTACGAAACATATCCCATTGTGTCCGGAATTGGAGTATTTGGTTACGAACGATAGTCGTTGGATTTGATTTGGAGTTCGGACCGATAAACAGGTAATTTTTGAATTAAATAATATTAAATACATGGTATATATACCCTATTATCTAGTCGAACCCTAGTTTGATGTCCACCATCGTTCAGCCGCTTATTCAATTTCAAAGGACGAAATCGCTCCATGCTTCTCCTTTTATTTTCTCCTAATCTAGATGGAATTAATTCAAACTTATAACATGAAAAGGTGGAGATTTCCATGATCTTTAAATCTATACTGAAATGATCGATTCTCGTGAAGTAATTTGGGGGAAATCAGCGTTCGAAGTCACCGCATTTGGAGTAGATTTCGAGGCGTTGGAGAAAGCCATGGTTGATGTCATCCCTGGCAGCGACAGAGGAGGGTCGAAGCTTTCATGGGGGAGGTCTTGATCGGGTTCTGATCACCTAAGGAGCGCGTGGTCGATGTTGAAGGAGCACGATGAGGTCAGCGTTCCTGGAAATAACGACGTGAAGAAGGAAAGGAGATCGACCTTTAATTTTCCCTGAACCATGTAATTAGTTAGTAATTGTAAATTTAATTATTATATTTATGTAATCAATGTTTGTAAATTTATAACTTTTCATACGATGTCCAAATTCAGTGATTTCAGTTGCATTGCGATCATGGAGTCGAGCACTACAATATGGAACTGACTAGAACGGAAATGGAGCAAGTTGAATTTTTAGCTAAATTAAATGCGTGTTTAATTCAGTTTAAAGCCAGAAATCCTCCATTAAAGACTGACGGAGTGGAAACCAATGTGATAACACTCTCACTAAAATATTGTAAAGTTATTTATTTTATAACTGAATATATAAATTGCCAGTGTTAATTTTTATTAGTTTTTAATTATCACAAATATTGTACGGTGCATGTTAGCTCACTTCACTGTTGTTTGAAACCCATGGATGATTTAATTGACTGTATTGTGTTGTGATTGTGATGATTAACATATTAAAAATAATGTTAACATTATTGTGGTAGTTGAAATTAAATTATAAATATCTATTTATAATTTAAACAGTGAAAATTGGTTAAGTAATTTTTTTTTGAATCAAATAGAATTGGTTAAATTTATTCACCAGTGATTAATTTGAATTGACCGTCGTTTCTTGAAAACCCCACACGGGTATTGGGATGCTATTTGACATACACTAACCCCAATATTTAGCTGTATGTCAATCGATTGGTTGACAGACTGTGGTGAGCGTTATTTATTTATTTATTTTAATGCTTATACAGTTGTAGAATGCACTCTGGAAGATGTTTGAATGTTTAATGATTATTTGTCACTATTTTTGAATACATGCGATGTATGAAATCCATATAACTGAAATTGTATGGTAGTTTATTGAGTCGCATTCCGATTCAGAATATGAACGAATATTTTAAAATAATATTCAGTGAAGAATTAAATTATGATTTTGATGTCTGATTTTGATGGACACAAAAATATTGAAATGTGAAGCCGAGTTAAGTAGTTAAACTCCATTTTAACTTGAACGGATTTTTCTATTGATTTTATTCATTTTATAATGAATATCGAAAAGATTTGATTTCAAAATCTGATATTTTGAAAATGTTATCATTTTAATATTATAATGATATGGAATATTCAATTTTGATTTAAAATTGAAAAGAAAATTGGAATTGTTTTAAAATGAATTTATACATGATTTATAAAATACGTTTTAAAAAGAAAATCGATGAAATATATTATATATATTTAATTGGTTTGAATAGAGCGTATCGCGTAGCAATTGTTCGTGAATTTCAACCATTAACTTCGAATTGGCATAGTGGGAGATCCGATCGTCAGATTCTCCTAAAACCAGAACCGTTGATTTCATATCGAAAAGAGCTTTTGAATGATAATAAGATATTCGAAATCTAACAGTTAGATTTTAAGATATGTCCAAATCAGTTTTGGAAAATGTCCCTATGAATGCAGTTCGGTGGCCGATATTGGAAGCCGACTGTAAGGGCCTTAATAAAATTATTAAAAATATGAATAAATTATGTAAAATCAAAATAAATGATTTGGAAAGATTTTATATGAAATATTCCACGTTTGTAAAGATAAAAGATATTTTTATCAGAATAAGTTGTTTTTCAACTTGAGAAAAGAACTGAAAGAAATTATATGGTTTTAATATAACCAAATTTCTTCCATGAATTGGAAAGGGATTGAATAGAAATAATCATCGGAATATTTTTTGAAAAGCAAAAGGTAGTGAATCATCTGATTCACGCCTTCATATATATCATACTTCAAATACAGAGTTACATACGTATATGTACATAATAATTACATGAACCAACAGAAACCCCAGCATGAAAATATAACAGTGCACCTAAAAAGAACAAAAGCAAAGACATAATACAAACTACTAGCGAAAGAACACAAAAGTATGGCAACACCGTTAATCCTTCCATCACTGCAGCCGCAAACTAGTCTCCATTGCGTCTTCTTTCATGAACTCTAGCTGCAATAGTGTCCACATATCTGAAAGTGTCTTTGCATGCCTACATGAAAACATATTTGAGGATGATGAAAATGATTTTATAAGTCGTACGTCTTAAGGACTTGAATTTTCTACAGTTGCGTTCATGACATAACATCCAGGTATAAGCGAAATTTAACAAAACAAGCAGGTGTATATTGGACGTGTTTTCAATAGAAGGGAATGCGTAATGCCAAAAATTAAATTGATCTTTGATGTACTCTTCCCAGTCTAGATCTAGATGAAGATACACCATACATTTCGTCCACACATAGAATGCAAAATCACAATGCTAGAATAGATAAATGTAATCTTCCTCAGCTTCATCACAAAAAACACAACCATTTGGTAAAGCCAAGCCTTTGTTACGCAATGAACTGATGGTGTTCAACTCCCATGCATTAAAATCCACATATGTATGCGTACTTTCGTGGGAACAGTTGAAAAACTCCAAATATCATCAAAACACGTCCATCGTCTTCGAGCAAAGTTGATTCTTTTATATAGACTGCCAACCCGAAAAACATTTTTATCCCCTTCTAATTGCCAAACAAATTCATCATCTTCCTCACTTAAAACAATATTTTCAAGTATCTTGAACAGTTGACATAGCTGATAGAGAGCATTCCCCGTTACAATTCTGCGAAAAGTTAATCTCCATTTAAAACTGACAGCGTCTGAAATTGTACATTTCACCAACAGTAGATAATCTGCTACAAGGGATTCCAAACAAGTCCTCAAATTCATCCTTCAAAGGTATAGGAAGTAGCCAATAATCATACCGAAAAGAAACATTGACTCCACTTCGCACCACAATTTTTTCTCCCATTTTGATCCAATGCAAGTTGCTCATAACTCCTTTCCAGAAAAAGAGCAGTGTGATGAATCACGATTCCAGTCAAATCTACCATCATAACAAGTATTGGCTATCCTTTCTTTCCAGAAAGTATTTTTATCACTTGTCATTGCCCACAACCATTTGCAAGGAAGAGAAGAGTTCATGTTTCTCAAGTTAAGCACACCCAATCCTCCCTAATCCTTTGATTTGCAAATTTGATCTCAATTTACATGATAGTTGAGCTTCTTGGTTTCTTTATCTCCAGTCCAAAATAAATTTCGTGTAAGCATATCAATTTTATCAATAACCCATCCAGGGAATTTGAAAAATGATAGCCAATATAAAGGCAATAAAGAGAGCACCAAATTCACCATTACCAGCCTTCCTGCTCTTGAGAGAGAGTTTCCTTTCCATCTAGCAAGTTTGACATCAACTTTCTCAATGAGATGTTGCTAGTCTTTCTTCATTAACTTCTTTGGACGTATGCACATGCCCAGATAGTTAAGTGGGAACTTTTGCTCCTTGCAATTGAGAAGCACTACACAATTTTTGCTTAACTCTTCACTACAACCAAGAGTGTACACACTGCTCTCATGAAAATTAATTTTCAAACCTGATAAACTCTCAAAAGCATACAACAAAAATTTAAGTGCAGCAATATATTTACAATCAGGGTAACTTAAAATTGTGGTATCATCAGCATAGTGTAAAGAATTGATACCCCCAACCACGTGCTCACTTCCAATGCTTTTAATTATGCCATTGCTACAATTGATTTTTAGAATTTGAGAGAAAACGTGCAACGCCATATCAAACAAGAGTGGAGAAAGAGGGCCCCCCGCCTCAAACCCCTTTTGGAGAAAATGGTGTTGCCAGCAACTCCATATGTGCAAATATTAGATCTGCCTGATGATAAAATCATATCAGTTCACCTAATCCATCGTTGGGGGAATCATCTTGCTTTCAGAACATCAACCATGAACCACCAGTCAACTGTGTCAAAAATCTTAGCGAAGTCAAGATTAATAATGGCATAGGGAATATCGAAACAGTCGCAATGCGAAATGACTTCCTGAACCAATACAACTCCATATAAAATGAATCTTCCTTGGATGAAGGCTGTTTGAGATTTACCAATTAGCTCGTCCATTTTCTTTTTTAATCTATTGGCGAGGACTTTAGTGATCAGCTTGAAGGTACTATTTAATAGGTTAATAGGTCTAAAGTCAAATGCTGATACAATTCCTTCTTTCTTTGGTATTAAAACCACATTGGCTTAGCTTAACTTCTCCAGCTTAATTGTACCATCATAAAATTCGTCGATCAACCGCATAACATCTCTTTTAACCATATTCCAGTATTTCTTAATGAAAAAATTAGGAAAACCATCAGGTCCAGGTGCTTTGTCTCCAAGCATCTCATTAAGAGCGACAACAATTTCCTCCTATGAAAAGGCATTGTCCATCTCCATCAAGTTTGTGTTAGTAGGGTAATTTTTTTTCCAATCAATTGAAATTATATGATCAATCCTTTCTCCAAAAATTCCTTTACAAAAATCAGTGAAAGCATTGCTTAACTTCTATTGATCACAAATCTCTTCCCCATCTTTCCCCATGCTACTAATCAAGTTAGTTCTTCTTCTGCCATTTGCAACTCGATGAAAATAACTAGTGTTCCTCTCTCCTTCTTTGAGCCATTGAGATCTTGATCTTTGCATCCAGTAAATTTCCTCCTGATCCATTACTTTATTAAGTTCCTTCTCTTTTTGAATTAACAATTCCTTCTCTTCCTCTGATAAACTACATTGCTCTTCCAAAATATTGAATTCCTTCTAAAGCTTATCTTTTTATGCTAAAGTTGCCAAACACTTCCTTGTTCCACTTTGTCAAGAATTGTCTTAACCTCTTAAACTTCTTGCAGATGATGCTAGCAATGTTCCCATTCTCCCCAAAACTATTCCATTTTCTTTGTAGCATATCATCAAAATTATCTTCCAAACACTACATTTTTTCAAATCTAAAAAACACTTTTTTTGTAATCAACTCCTCCGTGTCCAAAACAATGGGATAGTGATCAGAAATAATTGAGGACAATCCTTTTTGAAAGGTGAGAGGATGTAAATCTTCAAAACTGGGGTTAATGAAAAAACGATCAAGCTTAACTAGACTTGGGGGAGATCTGCCGTCACTCTAAGTGTAACATCTATTGGACAATGGTAGGTCAATTGAACTGCATTCATTCACAAAGGTACTAAAATCATCCATGTCCCCCGCATAACTGTCCCTTCTATTGCTTCTCTCAAAGGTAAATCTAGTTGCATTAAAATCACTGCCAATAACCCGGGGACCATACATTAATTTATGAAATTCAACTCCCTCATTCTGAAGAACCTTTCTTTCAAGTCTGGTATTTGGTTTATATAAGTTAGAAATGAAATAAAGATTCTTGGATTTTTTACATTCAAGAGCAATATGAAGACAGTAACTTTGTTTAATCTCTTGCTTCAATGTCCAAAGGTTACTATTCCACCCCGTGAACATACCTCCTTTACTTCCCACAGCAGGAATAAAGCACCATGCATCAATCACTTCCTAACCCAAGCATCTAAAAACTTTGTTTTCAGGGTGTTCAAGTTTGGTTTCTTGTATCAAAAAAATCTCAAGCTTAATAGATTTAAGGTAAATTTTGACCCTAAGTAATCTTCGGAATATTTCAATATTGGATTCCATGATTATACAGATATTGTTGTGGAATTTGGAAGATACAGATATCGTTATTCCCAATACGATATCTGTTAGTTTCAGAATTGGATATTGAATATAAGTCGATATAGTTTCTATTCAGAGCCTTGTATTTAATATCAAATTAGAGTTTGGGTTTGTCGTGAATGATGTCTTCAATAACACTATTCTTAAACCCAGTTGAGAATAGAATAAATGTTTTAATTAAGATTAATGAAGCTTTCCAATTTATAATTATAAATTGGAATTAAATAGAAGATGATTTTGGGTTCATTGTGAATAATGTTTTAAATAACATTTGTTCTTAAAAACCAATTAACAGTGAAGATATGATTTGGAATTTATAAATCTTTTTATTAAGATTTAATGGAAAATTTCCAAAGTAAAGTTTTCCAATTTAATATATTAAATTGGAATTGAATGGAATTCAATTTAACAATAATCGAGATGAGCTTATGTGAATGAAGACCATTACTATTTATGGAATTTAAAAGGCTTTGACGTTATTCCATTTATATTACTAGTCTAATACAGAAATTTATATTGATTATATATATTGATCTCTTTTCTGTGAAAATTCCGTAGTTAATGGAAGATGATTTAGGTTTATCGTGAACTACGTTTTAAACGAAATTGGTTCTTTAACCCTGTTAAAGGCAAGATTAATTTCCAAACGTTGAATAATCATTAAGTAATGATTTTTGGACGACTAAAACTAAATGGAGTTTTAATGAATCTTTAATTAGATTGAAAGTTAAATGGTAATTAAATTTACCAAATTCAAGAAATGTTCCGAGATGGAGTACCACTAGGTTTACTCCATGCAATAGTTAAATATTTAATTAGATTTGAACGCGAAATGGTAATTAAATTTACTGATAAAACATTGGGTAATAGATATGGAGTACTACTAGTTTTGCTCCATTGGATGATTTGATTGGGTTGGGATTAAAATAATAAATGATTACTTCGGTAAGGCTCGATAATCCCGACTAGTTTTATAAACCTTAATTTGGTTTAGAATGGTTAAAGGATAATATAAAATCTTTTGCAATGGTTTTTAAAGGAAGATTAAACAATAAGTTTAAAAGAGTTTATCTTTGATAAAATTAATGGGAACCTTTCCCCAAAAACGTGAATATTTGAATAAAAGAATATTCTGGATTTGAATGAGGCGTATGATGTGTTTATATATCACTTGATTATAAGATGCGCAAGTTATTCGAAAAAATCGGGTTTAACCCATTTTGAATAACTGTTACGATGATTAAATGTCAAAGATATTGAAGACGGTGCAAGACCGACAATCTTCACATCGAATGGATTTCTACTAATGTCTTTGATTGGAGTTGCTGCCTTGAAAGGGTTACAGTGGTAGTTGTCCGGACATACTTGTTGATTGTTAGGGTATGCGAGGGCCTCTCTCCCGTGTTGGATATATGGGATGAGTAATAAGGTGCCCCCGGTTTCGTTCAGACCCAGAACAGACTTGTAAATGGATTGTGTTTGACATTGTATTATGTGCTATATTCGTTGATCTTCGCGAAATATATATCTGTTTGGTGGCGGAGAATTTATTCTCTTTCTTAACACCCTTCTTTGAGACGTACAATCTTAGAGGTTATGTATTAGCAGAAATCAATGTTATGGTATGGATTGACAATGTGGCATGCTAAGATGCAATGATCAAGGCTTTTGTTGAAAAGCAAAGTCTTGTGGATGATGAACAAAGCACAACTTTAAGTAGAAAAGCTTTGTGTATAGCGCTAATTCGCGAGCCTCACACCCGGTATGAGTCAAGAACGGGATAGTGACTACAGGGAGTACACAACATTTCTTTCTAGCTAGAAGTGGTGTTATGGTATGGAGCCCAAACATTTTTACTTATGTGGATGATGGAATGAAGTGCCTTGGATATTGAGTCTCTAATGGCTCGGACATAGGTCCGATAGGACCGGAAACGTGTGTTCAGGAATAAATTAATCCACTGAAGTAAGTGTGAACCGGCCCTGAAGATCCAAGGACTCGCCAGCGTCTTAGTCCTGAGGCATTTGCTAGAGTGTCTCGAATCCGCGAGGAAGATCCCTTGTCTTGACTCATAGTTGGACTCCAATTTCCAATACGTGACTTTTCAGTTTATTTGTAAACCTATATGGAGACATAGTAGGATGGCGTAATGTGCCGTTTATGATTGATACATTTATATTTGAAGTTGTTTTATGACACTACGCACTTATAGTAATATCAAAATGATTTGTTTTAAAGCATATCAAGCATGTTTGGCTATTATAAGGTAAAACTCTATTCTCCGGTTTGCATTGCATTGTGTGATGGGACCGGAGTCTTATAATAGCTTCATTTTTCCAAAAGCATTACATGGTTTATTAACTGTTTTAGTTCAGAGTATCTATGGGAGTAAACCCGTTCCGTGCCATACGGCGTGGTCCCTTGATTTACCATATTTTAAGGTAAAGTATTACTAACTGTTTTAGTTCTCACACCAGTCACATGACTGACCTGGAGTTTATTGTTTTCGCCTAAACTCTGGGTGCCCATATTTTCCACACGGGCAGCTAGTAGTTTGGGTTTTACAGATTTCTATTTAACAGGATCCTGGTTTATAGCTGGAGCTATATTTGGAAAGCTTTGTATCGGTGTATTTCTTTCAGTTGTGGTAGTTGATGTATTTCCGTTGTGCATTGTATTTGTACCTTTTTATTTCCGCTGCTATATAAATTTTTAATCTCCGATATTATTGTTTTTCCACTGTCTAATATTTATTCACTCTTATATTCTTGTACTTTGATGTAAATTGTTGTAATAGCAATGAAATGTTCTCGTGTGTGTGTTTTGATGAGCCGTGTTCTCAAACCAATCTAGGCTCCTTCGTCTCCCCGGGGATCGAAGGGGGGGCGAAGGGGGGATTTCGGGTCGTTAAAAATAGCCACATTATTATCGCAATGTAAATCATTGGATCAAAAATGAATTAAGTTAAATTATGAACTTCTTAAACCAAACATCTTTCTTTCTTAGAATTAGTATCCATTTCTTGTTTTAAAACTAACATTATTCACAGTGATTAATGTGTTATCAATATATAACATTAGAATTATTGTGTCACTCCCACTCAATTTCTTGTCTATACAAGATTCAACGGTATTTTGTGGTTTTCAAGACATTTCGAATTCTATTTCATTCCCATTGGTATCTTAGAGACTGCCTCACATCTTAAATCTTTATAAAAGACATATTATGACGTTTCCTAATCCATATCTTATATGGCGTCTTTATAATCGTTTTAGTAGGATTACAATTAAATATATGTAATTGTTTCAAGGGGATAATCCTAAAATTTATTGGAAGATCCGTATGACTCATCATTGATCGTACCATATCTCATAAGGTGCGACTTCTCATTTTAAACACACCATTCCAATACGGTGTTCTATGCAGAGTGAGTTGTGAAACAATTTCAAACTTATTTGGATAGCCATTAAATTATTGGCTTAATTATTCTCTTTGATCACTTTGAAGAGTATTTATTTTCTATCAAAATTGTTTTTGAACTTCATTTTTGAATTCTTTAAACTTTTCAAAGGATTCCGATTTGTGTTTCTTAAGATACACATATCTATATCTATTAATGTCATTAGTAAATGTAATGAAGTAATAAAACCTACCTCTAGCTTATGTATTCATTATTCCATATGCTTGATTATGTATGAGACCCAATACTTACTAATCCATTCACTATATCAAGTGAAAGGTGATTCAATTGCTTAATAAACAAGATTTGCATTCTTCATATGTTTCGAAATCAAATTATTCCAAAATTCCCTCATTATGGAGTTTTGATATGTTTTCTTGTTTATACGGGATAATTGACTATGCTAAAGGTGTACTGGATGTAAATCACTAAATTTAACCAGCTCGGTATTTATGTCAAGCATCTCATAGTTAAGGCTTTACAAATATCATTAACTATTTGTGAAATTCCATAAGATATTTCATTTAAATAAAATGAATAACAGTTGTTCTTTTATTGCAAATGAAATTTAAACTTATCTACACAAGATTCATAGTAACATTTATTTTAAATGGAATATCATAATAATAATATTTTAATTATTTAATTAAGCCAGTTCATAGAACAAGAAGCAACTTCCTATGGATAATCCAGTAACATTTGCTTCGTTTTCAATTGGAAGTCCACTTGTCCTTTTGTCATATTTCTACTTGTTTTGCAATTTCTGTAAATATACATATATGTGATTCATATCCGGTATCTAATACTAGAGATGTACAAGTAGATTGTTATAACATTTATATCTTACACAATTTGAAGTCATACTTTAACTTTCATTTTAGATCTTCTATATTTGTAAAACAATTACGTTTTAACATGTTTGAGGACAATCCTCAAATTCCAATGTCAGCCAAGAAATTTTATTTAATTCAATTCTTAAGGATTAATTTAAATTATCGGAGTTATTTGTTATTTAATATCTATAGTGGATAATAAATAATAACTGATTCTGTAATATTTATTTAATATAAATACAAATTTTGACAATCAAAATTATATTAACCTAAATGTATAATTTAAACTAAAATACGCTCCCACTCAAATTAACATCTTCTGTATATATATACCTCTGTATATATATATATATATATATATATAAAAAAAATGGTGGTCCAAGATCCATATCTGGTCATGCCTTGACCTAGCTTTGACTAACACCCCAAAACACAACCTTTTAGGTAGACATCATATGTCAATTATATCATATATAATTCTTGGATCGCATGATGAACATTTTGTTCATTGAATTATTCATTTCCCGAATATAGAATAATACATGCTCTTTGTCTCTAAGGCAATAAATACTATTATGCAACCTTAGTTAAGTCAGACCCAGTAACATAGTCGAAGCACCACAATTACTCCTACCGCGTATAACCAAAATAAAAGGACGCAGAACACTTTGGCATTACCTAAATCCAATTAGATTGGCATTGATGAGTGTACATATTGGAAGACGTCATCATGACTTAATATAACTAAATTTGCTTTCAAAGGAACTTTATAATTCGTAGTAGCGAGCAATATCAGTGTTATTTACACATATCAAAAATATATGTATTTTACATTCATAATATAAGTCTGATTTAATTAAAATATATGAAACATATATATGTATTTAAATTCAATGTTATTTAAGAACCAAGTTTATTTTATTCGAACATTTCAAATAAAAAAAATGGTTAACTCAAAGCTTGTATGTAGAATATAAGAAATTGTACTCATAAGTTTAATATTAAATTTCAAGTAATTAATTCCATTTCTAGATTCATACAACATACATGCCCAAACAACTTCAGGCCCGGTTATGTATAAAAGATGTTGAGTGAGTCCATTACTATTATTCAAAATTATAAATGTAGATATAAATGTCCAGGTCCATTAGTGTATGCAATTTTGTAAACCAAAGGCCATTTATTATAAGGCCCAATTTATTTCACAATATTACACATGCCTATTACTACATAAAATCACGCTTGTTCTCCCTGATCACACCTTATATTACACATGCACGAATATACATTTTACATATATATTTGACTAAGATGTATTCAATATATATAAATTACCATAGACATATACACAATTAAATTGCACGTATCAGATAAACAATTATAACATTACACACAACCCAAATTTAAACCTCAATGTTTATGTGGCATACAACATTATATATAAAAGGATTCACGTTTCATAATCTAATATATACAGATTAAGACAAATGCTCAAAAGCGTGTTACAACCAACATATACGAAATCAACAGAGATTGCCCCATAAGTACCATCTTACAAATATGTACATATACATTGTAATGTATACATTAGATAAATTTACATACACATACAAGTTAGACCAGATTTATGCAGATTTATTATATTACTCTTGTTTTTTGAATCTGCAAACATTTTGCACCAATATTGTACATCAATATGTACATAGCATTTCAATCACACTGATCCAAGCTTTAATGTTCATAACATTGCACCAACTTCCTATGAAAAAAATACAAAGCATTGAAGTTAACAAGTATATGTAATCAGTATCTTCATCTATGTCAAACATAAATATAACCAATTACACAATAACTATTACTTTATTAGTTGATGCCAATTGCTAAATATTTACTGCTATATTTTATATGCAATCAATCTGCTAAATTAAAAGAAATAGGTATATTTCATATATATATATATATATATATATTGAAATCAGATTGCAAAATTAATCTAGTTGTCAAGATTGTATACATATATTAATTATACAAGTTCAAGTAATTTTGTTAACTACATGTTTATAAGATGAGATGAACTTATTCATCATATTGAAATTTAGTTAAATCCAATGGAAAACAAATTGCTTTTAGTTTTACAGACACGTGTATTTGACATCAAAAACTGGGAATGGAAAATTTCAATGAGTATATATATGCAGGTACAGATTACATGAACAACCAATAGTGGATATATTGTCATTAGGGCCAGTTTTGGCCCAGTGCTAACAGTGCCCATGCACAGGGCATCAAGAAATACTAGGGTATCAAACTTTTATAGCATAAAACAACAAAATAAAAGATAGATATTTTGGAAAGTAACAGAATAAAGCAACAAATTTCTATCGCTCTAGCAGCTCCCCAGTTGGTGGAAGTTGCAACTTTGAGTCACGACTATGTGTCTAGTGAAGGGACAATGTAAAACAAGGTGAGTTGTGGCAGGTGTGGATCTGAGCAAGGCAAGGAGCTCGGTGTGTGGATGAAGATCAAAAAGGAAGGTTGTCGTGCAGTCATGAATTCAACATAGTCAGACGTGGATAGTTTCGACGATGTTGGGTTCCAGATGGAGGAATTGGGTTTGCCTGGGTCTAGTTGGGTTGTTAATTTGGGTGCGATGGAGCGGTTGTGTCTAGGGGTTTATGGCCTTCTAAGTTAGTGCTGATGGAAATGATGTACGTATAGGTTTGTGCGTTTTTGATGAGGGTGAGAGAGACACCGATAAAGAGAAGAAGACGAAAAGTGTAAGTAGATGTTGTAGAAATAAAATAAGCACCTAGAGAAATAATTTTTAAGTGCTAAAATGGCAAAGTCATAGGGAAGTAGGATGGCCATGAAATAAAACGCCAATAGATTTTGTATAAGATTTCCCATTTTGGAGAAGTTATTAATTAGTACTCTTGGTATGTAATATCCAAATTAAAGTTTGGGTTAAAATTGAATTTATCCACTAAATTATGCTAATTTGAGTTTGTAAATAATTGTTTTATCCAACTGAGTTATATAATTCAACTTATAGTCAAATAATGTTGCAAACTGTTCTACTAGATCTCAGTATGAAAATAAAATTTGATTTACATGAAGCATTTTTTTCAAATTAAGAAAATTAAGTTTTAATTGTAATCATAAAAGCTACTGAACATATTTTACTTAGTATTATTTAGCAATTACCACAATGAGGGGCATTATATGAAAATTCGCACTAGGCAGTAAAAACTTCAGAACCGACTTTGAAATGACCTAGACTTCCCCGATCCACAAAGAGAGGAAGGAGCCCGGATTGTTTTGAGAACATGACGCATTAGGACACAAACAATAGAACATTTCATTGCTTATTACAACAATTTACATCAGAGTGCAAGAATATATCAGAGTTCAGATAAATAATATACAGCGGTAAAATAAATATCAGAGATTTACAAATTACAAAATAGCAGAAATATATATACATAATTATAATGCACAGTGGAAAACATCAACTACCACAACTGAAAGACATACACGGATACAAAGCATTCCGAATATAGCTCTAGCCGTAATCCAGGATGCTATGAAAATAAATATCTGTGAAAACCAAAACTACTAGCTGCTGGTGTGGAAAATATGGGCACCCAGAGTCTAGGTGGAAACAATAAACTCCGAGTTAGTCATGGTACTAGTGTGAGAACTAAAATAGTTATTAACTTTATTTTTAAGTTGGGTAAATCAAGGGACCACATCGTATAACATAGAACGGGTTTTCTCCCGAGAATACCATAAAACAAACAACGCAATGCTAAAAGAAAAAATGGAGCCATTATAAGACTCAGGTCCCATCACACAATGCAAACACAAACCAGAGGATAGAGTTTTACCTTATAATGGCCAAACATGCTTGGTACGTGAAATTTATCTTTTATTATTACTATAAGCGAAGAAATCAACTTCAAATATAAATGTATCAATCATAGATGCATAGTACCCCATCCTACTATGTCTCCATATAGATTTACAACTAAACCCAAAAATTTGCGTATTGGAAATTGGATTTCCATCTATGACTCGAGGTAAGGGATCTTCCTCATTGGTTCGAGACACTCTAGCAAATGCCTCAGGAATCACACTCTCATGACCCTGGTTAGCATCGGGGCCGGTCCACACTTACTTTAGTGGATTATTTATTCCTGAACACATGTTTCCTGGTCCTATCACTTGGCCAGTAGCGACCAATATATCTGAGGCGCCTCACTATCCATCATCCATGTGACACCCCACATCCGTTAATGTCACTCATTAAGAGAACGCATTAGGTTTCGTAAAGCTTTATAGGTAAACATAAACAGAAACATTATAAGACAGATATAAAATAATGGAGGAATAAAAACAAACTTTGCTAATCATAAAGCATCGTGGTTCAAAACATCATATGTCTGAAAATACATAAATCCAATACATTATCAAAATCTTCTGTCTTGTACTTAAAACATCAGAGTACCAAATAAAAGAAGCAAAATCCTCAAATAAAAACATAACCATAGTAGCAAAGATAAGAGATTAAGCAATACATATAAGCAGCTCCATCAAATGATAGCGTAATCCTGGTCAAGCTTGAGTATTCCCACCCTGAGAACCTTGGGGGGAAGGGGAATGGAAGAAAGAAGAGGAAACAAAAAGGGTTAGACATAAAGTCTGACAAGTCCAGTTACTTTTAGCAGATAAATAAGTAAAAGTATCATGACATGCATATAAAGTGGATAAAAAGATAACATCACAAAAGGCAGGTATGACAAGGTAAACATGATAGAGTGTATACGCTTCTCTAATGTTTGCTCTTATTCTCTGCACCAATACTAGTATAACCAAAATGAGATGATCCCAACAACTATAAGATGGTAAACTTAGGTGTACTTCTGGTGAGAGGTTTTAACCCCATACAATCCACAGGCAGCCCAAACTAACAGGCTCCTAAACCTTACTAGATTCTAGATGTACCCAAACTACTACCCTAATCGATCGGCTCCCTACTCCATAGATACCCTGTGTCGGCCCCACAGTAGGATGTATCACTTCCCAAAGTGGCAACCCTTCATTGATGTGCACAACCATATCTACAGGTGTCACGGTCATCTTATCCCCCTCTGACCGGACCACGCACGCACATGGCCCGGGTCGGTTTGCACCGTCCACACCGTCCTCCACATTTGGTTCTCTTACAATCAGCCCAGTAAGCATGTCCCTACTCCGACCTAGGGCGGAGCAATTATTTGATATCGTTCTATGGGGTTACTGACTGAAACGGGTCCCCCACACAAGATGATACAAGATCTCCCCCTTGTCTTGTATCCCCACTAGGATTTCCACAGGTTATGCCTATCTAACAGTGTCTTTAATTACATAAACCCAACTGGTTAAGTTTGTGGGCTTATATATATATATATATATATATTTAACCCACTCTACCCAGATATACTTAACCTTCCCACTGTTTCAACCAAGTTTACTTAACCCTTATTCAAATTCATGTTCATACAATCCCTATGGATTTAACTAGGTTAAGTATTCCAATTCATTACCATGTCCATTTATGGTTATAATATGCTGGGCCCTTACACTAAGCCTACCACTTGTGGATACTGGATATGTCGGTCAGTTCCGGGAAGACTTCTTCTACAAGTCGGGCTTAACCTTGTGTCTTAGCACGTCTCATATTTTTGCACCTAGACCCCTCACATTAGATTCACCACTTTTGGTCGCTGGATATGCCGAGCGATTCCGGGCATACCTCAACCACAAGTGTAATCTGACCTCGTCTAGGCGCAGTTACAGTTTCTAATTACTGTAATCCTAGGCATTTCATTATAAGTCAATTTTACCTATGTCGTTATAGTTTTCATGCCCCTTTCCCCAAGTTATGTTCATAATAAACTATATGCCCAAATTATAACATTTTATTCAGGTTATGCCCAAATTCCCAATTACAAGTTATGCCCAATTTCGATGTTTTCCCCTCGTTCCCCGCTTAACGCGTTCGCATATTTCAGCTGCATGCCTAAGCTCGAAAGGAGCCAGACTACATAAAATAAAAAGGGAAAGATGAAGGGAAGATGATAGAAATGATCATACTAACTAGATTGACGTATAATGGCATAAACATATACTGGCATAATGACAAGATAGGCACATAAGTACAAACCTGACGAACATATTATAATAGAAATGATTCTAACATAATAGGGATGTCATAACAGACATGATAAGATCTAAACAATGGTATATGTATCCAACTAATAACAGATCCAGTTTAACCACAAACATGACAGGGACAAGTGTAAGGTGATCTAAACAGTGAAACAATGGCAGATCTGACATGATAAATAGGTGAAGGTTTAGATCTAAGTCATATTCATGCCATAACATCATAGATACACAGGTTATAGCAGATCTGATTTGATTCAAATGGTCATAGGCATAGATCCAAGTTAATGTCATATCAAGTTTTACTTTTAAATATTTAGATCTAAAAGTAGCTTAAACTCATAGTGTTTGGATCCAGAAAAATAGAAGAAGAATAGTAGATGTTGAATCACAGATATACACTTGAATAACTTGATCAACTCGACTGCAGAAGAAGAAAAAGGTTTGATTCAGCCCAGGCAACGACAACATCTAGTCCTCCATTATTTTCAGTGTGAAAAAACTAGAGAAATGAGGCCATATTTATAGCCAAAACCCCGAAACCCTAATCTATCCAGACTGCCGCAGGGGGGTCGACCCATGGATCGACACCCCCTTGAGGGGTCGACCCAGTAGTCAACACCTCTAGGGCGGAAAATTTGCCGCTCCTTGAATTCCGAAATTTGAACCGAAATTTGATTTTTCGATTTAATTATATATATATATATATATATATATAATTCTCTTACGCGTATACAAACTTCAAACCTTCATAACTTCTTTATACGGTGTCCGTTTTACGCAAACCAAATGTTTATCTTGACCAGAATTTCGGGACGGACGTAATGGCGCAGTCCATTTCCCTTAATTTTGAATATTAAATTAATTATTATTTAATTTTCTCTCTTTAGTGTTGTTAAAATTATGGGGTGTTACATTCTCCCTTACTCAAAGGATTTCATCTCCGAAATCTCCAGGTTAAGAAGAATGTATATCCTACCATCCATCATCCGTAACCCATCTAGTCATCCACCAATCATAGGAATCCATTGTCCTTAAAGAATTCTAATGCTTATATGAACATATGAAAAGGTGTGTGTATATGTCCCAATACTAATGTGAAGATCAAGCGGTCTACTGATTCAGTCGACCTCCTTAATGCAATGTATGTTAGTGCCATGAATCCAACATGTATGCAATAATCCTATTATAACATGTAAGTTCTATATGGGTGCACAATCATCCGTCCAAATGCAACATCTGTATGAATATATGATGATACATCCATTTCCATTCAAAAAGAAGAAAAATGCACACACATCCATATGCAGTATGAGAGTGATTGAGTCGATCTAGTGCCTAATGTGTGTGTATTTGCATCCATGAGCAACCACTAGAAAACACTTGCATCCATCAAACATAACATGTCTCAAATACATGTTTACATCCATGGGATTCTTACCTAAAGGTCGAAGATTCGGTCGATAGGACATACTTAAATGATAGAAACAAATAAAAGCTTTGGAAAGGAAGTTAAGAACATACCCTCGAAAAGAAAAGGGTATAAAGCACGAATCTTGTCTTTGGTCTGCCAAGTCGCATCCTCTGGGTTATCTCCCCACCGAAATTTCATTAACTTGACTTCACTATTGCGTAGCTTCTTAACTTCTGATCCAAGAATACGGGAAGGAACTCATCTAAATGTCGCCTCCTGTTCCACCTCTGCTTCCTCCAATATACTCTGCTCAACTACTTCCACGGTATCATGCATGCACTTCCGCAAATGAGAAACGTTGAAAATATCATGAACGTGTGATAGTCTCTCTGGTAGCTTTACTCTATAGGCCATTTGGCCAGTCCTTTCTGTTATGGGAAATGGCCCTACAAATCTTGGCGCCAATTTCCCTACAGATCCGAAGCGAACCACATTCCTCAAAGGTGACACCTTAATGAAAACCATGTCTCCTACTTCAAATTCAATGTCAGCTCTTCTCTTGTCTGCGTAGGATTTCTGCCTACCTTGAGCGATCTTCATTCGTCATCTAATAAGATCAATCTTCTCGGTTGTTTCCCTAACCATGTCTGGTCCAAGTAATCGTCTTTCTGTAGATTCCCACCAACAAGTTAGTGATCTACAAGGTCGTCCGTACAATGCTTCGAAGGGTTCCATGCCAACGCTATCTTTATAACTAATGTTGTAGGCGAACTCTACTAAAGGAAGATGCTCTTCTCAAGTCCGTCCGAAGTCTAGGATACACAGCCTTAAAAGATCCTCAAGAATTCTGTTCACCCTTTCCGTTTGTCCGTTGGTCTGTGGGTGATAAGCGTTGCTCAAACATAATTGTGTACCTAATGATTCTTGCAAGCTCCTCCAAAATTCACTAGTGAAAATGGGGTCACGATTGCTTACGATGCCTGCCGGAAGGTACTCCATGAAGACAGACTATCTCACGAACATAAACTGCTGCCAACCATGCTGCCGTCCTCTTACTCTTAACTGGAATGAAATGAGCGTTCTTAGTAAGTCTGTCTACTACAACCAAAATACTGGTGTTGCCTTTCTTTGATCTAGGCAAACCATCCATGAAATCCATAAAGACGCTTTCCCACTTCCACTGTGGAACTTCCAAAGGATGAAGTAAACCACCTGGCTTCTTTTGCTCAGCTTTGACTTGCTGACAAACTAAACATTGCGAAACAAACTCTACCACATCTTTCTTCATCCCAGCCCAAAAGAAAACCCTTTTCATATCCCTATACATCTTATTACTGCATGGATGAACAGTCATCTTAGAGTGATGGGCTTCTTCTAGGACTGTCTTCAATAAACTCCCAGTTTGGGGAACACAAAGCCTTCCATCTCATCACAACCACCCTTTATCGTCTATGGAATATCTATTTAGGTGACTAAAAGTCTCCCCTTTACTGAGCCTATCCAAGATGTCTGAAATCTGTGGATCATCTCGTTGCGAAGCTCCTATATGATCCATAAGAGTAGGTCGTATCTCTAGCGATACAAACAAACCAGGCAAAAACTTGGTGGAGGGTCTAAAATCAAAAGTCAATATGAACTCCAAGCTTTTCCTTTCCACAAACAGAGGACTTAAGGCCATCATTTGCCTACTCAGTGCATCTGCCGCCACATTACCCTTGCCAGGGGTATATGCAATCTCGAAGTCATACGAAGCTAGTGTTAGAGTTTATGCCCCAGAGGCAATTCATTTGATGAGATTGATAACACTGTTGATGTTATTGTTTTATTTGGAATAAAATAATATTCTATTATATTATATTTACTGCGTAATATAAATATTAATATAATAGAAGTCCTTAGAATTATAATACGAAATTATATAGTTCGAGTAAGACTTGAATTTCAGATTATATAATATGATAAGTATTATAATTCTTAAATGTCCCTAGTCGAGTTTTACTGTTTATATAGGACAACAATAAAGCACTGAGACTAGTATGTTGATTGACTGATGATCACATCTCATTGATCATTAATATGGGTGATATTAATGTCAAAACATAAACGCATATTGGAGAATATTGTATTGGGCTGACCCACCTTGAGATAACTACATGGAATATAATTAACAGTATCATAAGTTATTCTCATAGTGACAGTGATGTAATGGTCCTCAGACCTGAAACCATTATGATTTTATTCGAGGAAATTTGTGTTTTGATATCATCTATTGTTATTCGTAACAGAGTAATGATAACGGTGATTATTGGATACATCTTGAATCGAATGAAAATTATGAATAATCTAGATGGAATTTAACCCTATGATATATTTGTAGTGATATCCATGGGCCTCTTGATTGAGTGAGACTGTGAAATGCATAGCCGTGCTCAAATATTGATTTGTTTTTAAACAGTCTGCTCATCGATCAAGTTAAATGGATTAAATCATAAAGAGGGTGATACGATCCATGCCTCGAGTTTAATCCTAGATATATTGGTTAAAAGGATTATATTACATTGATACACTGGTCATAAAAGGTTGTATCGAATCGTTAATTGATCTTATTATAACTTAGGTAGCAATGATATATTACTAGATGTTGCTCACTGCTTATAATTTAAATACGATTTAAATTATTGCCAATGTTGTAATAACCTATAGGGTCACACAACTAGAACGTAACGAGGGAGAACTTATTTTCTTTGGGTCAAATAAAACATCAATTTGTTGATATTTTATTTGAAGTTGGAATTAATAAGCGAGTCGGTACCTATTCAAAGTTGAGCGTTTAAATTTAAAAGAGATATTTATCTTCCTCTTTTAAATATACATGTGCATTCTAGTTTAAGGTTGATTCAGTCAAAAATTAAAAACCTAACCCGTAATTTTATTCTCCAAAACCCTAGAAATTAACGGGGGCGGCTAGTACTGTTTACTCCCTCTTCCTATTCAATTTGATTGAAGATGAACATCGTGAACTCCTCTAGAGGCTCAACAAATGGAGGGCTCTCGATTCGATTTCTATTTCGAAGTTGTTATCATTCCTCTGGATCTCATGCATCAGGTATGAGTTTTAATCCCAAATTTATACAAGTTTTGATTTATTTTCTCACTAAGATCCGAGTTTTAAGGCGTTAAAAAATACATAGTGGAACCCGATTTGATCGGATTTTAATTACAATGGTATCAGAGCTATGTTATTACTAGAAATTGTAGATTGAGCTTTGAATTGGGGTTTATTCATGTTTGTATTATTGTAAGCATTACAATTTCATAAATAAGTTTAATACCAAAATGAATTTTGGGGTTAACAGTATTGATTTTATTTTGAAATGAAAACTGTTTCATTTGAAAATATGAATTAATACTAGATATTAATTCAATTCATTATGCCTCAGTCAATTAAATCATAGATTTGGTCTGAAGCTCTGTTTTTGATTTGATCACCTGGATTGATTTAATAGTCCACTGAATCTAGAATGCTATAATACCCTTTTATCTAGCTATGATAAAATAAATTTTGAAACAAAATTGTTTTGTTTGAATGTATATTAATATTAATCATGTTTATATATTATATCATTTCAGATCAGTTTATATGTGTAAGCAATACCAGAATAATGGTAAAAGCTTGTTTGATTCATAAATGTTAAAGTTGTGACTGTATCGATTTTATAATTGAAACCAAACTTACTGAATTCAAAACAGTAATGCAATTTTCGATCTTATTTGATTGAATGGAATCAATTTGTAAGATAATAACATAAGTCAAAATTTTCTGATTTTAATCTTTACATCAGAGAATAGAAACATAATACTTGAATTTGAATTTTGATATTAGTTCAAAATAGTTTGTTTAATCGTTAAACATGAATTTGAGATCCATTCAAAATTTATATAGTTTTGTACTTACATTTCATTGACAAAGACCTGAATTAGTTCAAGTCATTTACTCAACCGTATGGAGATTTGTTAATCTAGAAGTTTATATATATGATATAATTTTATCTGTATATATTGACATAAAAAGATATATATGAACATTTGGTTTTATATTGTTTATTTAGATAACAATATAAAACACTAAGTTTTGAGATTATTTTATATACTGCTGCAAAATGTTTGTACCAGAAAAAACACTTTTGCTGTTACGACCCGAACTTCCCCGGTAAGGAAAGCACGAATTGTACTAAGGACAAGACGAATCGGAACATAAACGGAAGAACATTTCATTGCTTATTACAACAATTCCATCAGAATACAAAAATATACAAAGTATGAATAAATATTATACATCAGAGAATTATTAGAGATTTAAATACATTACTGCAGCGGAAAAATAATACAATACACAAGTGAAAGAGATATACGGATACAGAGCTTTCCGGATATCATTCCAGCTGTAAACCAGGATCCTGTGAATATAAATCTGCAAAACCAAAACTACTAGCTGCCCGTGCGGAAAATAGGGGCACCCAGAGTTTAGGTTAAAACAATAAACTCCAGGTCAGTCATGCGACTGGTGTGAGAACTAAAACAGTTATTAATCTTAATTTTAAAGTTCGGTAAATCAAGGGACCACGCCGTATAACACGGAACGGGTTCCCTCCCAAGAATACCAGTGCATATAACAAAACAGCGCAATGCTTTTTGGAAAAATGAAGCTATTATAAGACCCAGGTCCCATCACACAATGCAACACAAGCCAGAGGATAGGGTTTTCCCCTATAACAGCCAAACATGCTTGGTACGTTAAAAACAAATCATTTGATACTATTATAAGTGCATAGTGTATAAAACAACTTCAAATATAAATGTATCAATCCTAGACGGCATGGGTACCATATATCATGTCGTCATACTAGGCTCTACAATCAAAACCGCAAAGTCACGTATTTGGAAGTTGGATTTCCATCTGTGAACCGAGGCAAGGGATCGTCCTCACCGCTTCGAGACAATCTAGCCCATGTCTCAGGAACAACCGCAACTGCCCCATGGATCATCAGGGATGGTCCACCGATGTGGATTATAGTGCCTGAAAACTGCGTTTCCCTGCCCTTTGGGGCGTAAATGAGCCAAATGACTCCATCGGCTAAACATAGTCATCGATATATCCGAGGCGCCTCGCAATCCAACAACCACACAGGTGAAAGTAATATAAATGTCAGGGCTGGAAGGTCACTGACACCACCCTAGCTAAAAGGAAACACATGCCCTCCCTGATGTCCTCTCCCGTTTCTGGTTCACAACCGAGGTGTGAGGCTCGCGAATCAACGCTACACAAAGCTGTGCCACACAGGCGGTGCTTTGATCATCAACCACAAGACTCTGCTTTTCAACAGAAGCCTTGATCATTTGCATCTTAGCATGCCACACAAGCAAACCACTCCATGCAACTGATACCCATCAATCACACAGAATGACATCCAATGTCAGACACACAATCCATTTACAAGTCCGTTCTGGGTTTGAACGAAACCGGAGGCATCTTGTACCTCGCATATCCATCGATCTCCAAGTACGTATGGACGATCACCAACCGATTCCCTCCTCTTGGGTGTACAGCCCAATCAAGATCATCAGTAATTATCCAAACGATGTGAAGACCTCCGGTCTTCAACCACCGTCTTTATCCTAGCACTTCGTTGAATTAGTTATTCAGAATGGGATAAACCCGGTCTTTCTGAATAACTCGCGTATATAAAAAACAAGTGTTACACAAACACAACATACGCCTCATTCCAATTCAGAATATTCTTTTATTCAAATATTCTTATACTTTGGGAAAGGTTCCTATTAATTTTATCAAAGATAGATTCTTTAATTTTTTTCTTTAATCTTCTTTTGAATATCAATTCAAACCAATTTATGGTTTATCCAAACTAGTCGGGATTAGCGATCCTTACTGAAGTAATCATTTGTTTTAATTTCTCAATCCCAACCTATTCATCCCATGAAGTAAAACTGGTAATACTTCATATCTAACACCACAGTGCTATCAATAAATTCAATTACCATTTTACGTTCAAATCTAATTAAAGATTTAACTATAGCCTGGAGCAAAACTGGTGATACTCCATTCTCGATCATTTCAATCTAATTAAAGATTCATTAAAACTCCACTTGGTTTTAATCTTCCCCAAAATCACTATCAATGATTACTTAACTTGGGAAATCATATCCTGTCTTTAACTGGGTTAAAGAACCAATGTCATTTAAAACACGGTTCACGATAAACCCAAAATCACATTCCATTTACAATGGAACCTTCATGGAAAACAAATCAATATATATAATCGTTATAAACTTCCATATCCGACTAATAATATAAATGGAATAACGGCAAAGCCTTTTAAATTCCAGATATATTAGTTGTCTTCCTCCACAAAAATTCACTTCGATTATTACCAAATCGAATTCCATTCCATTCCAATTTATTTTATTAAATTGGAAAACTTTACATTCGAAAATCTCCTTTAAAACTTAACAAAAGATTTATAAATTCCAAATCACATTTGATTGTAAATTGGGTTAAAGAACGAATGTCGTTAAAACACAGTTCACGATAAACCCAATTCACATTCCATTAATTATCGGGTTAAAGAACAAGTGTTATTTAAAACACCATTCACGATAAACCCAAAAATCAATTCAAATTCAATTCCAATTAAATACCATTTAATTGGTATACTTCATTAAATCTAAATAAAAAGATTTAATCTTTTTCTCAACTGGGTTTAAGAACAGTGTTTATGAAGACACCATTCATGACAAACCCAGTTCCCATTTGATATTAAATACAAGGCTCGGAATAGAAAATATATCGGCTTATATTCAATATCAAATTCTACGACCAACAAATATCGTATTGGAAATAACGATATAAATATATCTTTCAAATTTCCATAACAATATCTGTATAATCAAGAAATCCAACATCGAAATATTCCAAAGGCAATTTCGATTCAAATCCATTTCAATTCAATTATTGGAATTCTGGTTACTTTTAAAACCCTTTCAAATCCAATTTATTTATTTCAAAAATAAATGGATTATAATTCTAGTTCAAAACTAGTTCATTTCGATAAAAATCTATTTTTATCTTTTCAAATATGGTATTTTTCATCCCAATCCTTTCCAAATCATTTCTTATGATTATACACAAATTATTGCTATTTTAATAATTTTATCAAGGCTCGTACAGTCGATTTCCATCAACGGCCATCGAACTGCACTTACAACGACCTTTTCCAAATTTGATTTGGACATAATTCCAAATCCAACCGTTAGATTTCAAATCTCTAATATTCTTTAGAAAGCTCTTTTCGATACGAACCCAATGGTTCCAATATTAAGAGAATCCAACGGTCGGATCTCCCGTAATGTCCATTCGAAGTCAATGGTCGAAATTCGCGAACTGCCGCAGTGCGGTGCGTTCTATTCAGGCCATTATATATAATATATATTATATGTATTTCGTTGATTTCCTTTCCGAAACGTATTTTATAAATCGTTTTAATTTCGTTTTTAAAAAGATTTCAACTTCATATTCAATTTCAAATCAAAATAGAATATTCCATATCATCGACTTATAAATGATAGTATTTTTAAAATATTATATTTTGAAATCACTTTCTTTTCTATATTCATTATAAAAACGAATATAATCGATATAAATATCGTTCGCGTCTAAATGGCGCATATCTAATCAACACGGCTTTATATATTTCAATAACTTCGTTATTCCATTCAACAAATGAATCTTTTATTCAACACATGAATATTCTTTTTATTCAACACATGAATTTTCATTTATTCAACCCATGAATATATATTTTATCCAACACATGAATTTTCTTTTATTCAACACATGAATATATATTTTATTCAACACATGAATTTTCTTTTATTCAACGCATGAATATGTATTTTATTCAACACATGAATTTTCTTTTATTCAACACATGAATATATATTTTATTCAACACATGAATTTTCTTTTATTCAACATATGAATATATATTTTATTTTTCCAACTGGAATGAGGCCCAATCAATTACCATATAATGTTAATTATATGGATTCCCTACAACACATGTATATAATAGCAATGATAAATAATCAACCATCATCCAGAGTGCACCACACAACTGCATAAGCATTAAATATAAATAATAAACGCTTACACAGTTTGTCAACCAATCGATCGACATACAGCTAAATAATTGGGATTAGTGTACGCCAAATATCATCCCAACACCCGTGTGGGGTTTCAAATCAATAAATACAGATTTTTATTTATGCAGTTAGGCGATGTGTAAAATTTATCGTCCCAATCAATATCAGTCAAATGGGTGTATATAAACAAACCGTCCGATTTGTTTATAATTATTTATTTTATATGCACGTTAAAAATTATATTTTTAACTGTAAAATATTTTATACCATTCCACATCACACAATCAACTTTCACAACACATCAATTAAACAAACAAGTCATCCATGGTCTGTGGACAACGAGTGTCGGGTGCTACTAAGCACCGTCTGCATCCTAGTATATATTTCAACTAGAAAACAAATTAGAAGTGAGGAGTCCTCACCTTTGGGTTCCACTCCATCATTCTTTATTTCTGAACGGTTCGAATTTTCCCAAAATTCAATGCGATCTTTTCCCATTGTTCATAGTAAAGATCACATTTTTATTATTACTACCTGTACATAAAAATCATATTTTTATCTCCACTTCATATATTTAAAAATCAGATTTTTTTTTATCTTCACTTCATATATATAAAAATCGAATTTTTATCTTCAATTCATATATATAAAAATCGAATTTTTTTATCTTCACTTCATATATATATAAATCGAATTTTTATCTTCACTTCATATATATAAAAATCAGATTTTTCTTTAAAAAACATGTATATAAAAATTTCATCTTTATGTTATATAAAAATCTAAACTTCATGTATGAAAATATAACTTCACGTATAAAAATCTAATCTTTAGATGAATAAAAATCATATTTTCTTAATCGTTATTTTCTATATAAAAATTATATTTTTTTTACGCTAAAATATATATAACAATCGCATTTTTAATCCCATGAATAAATATAAATGAAATAAATACTCACAGTGGTCGGGGTGTGTCGGTGCAGCGACGACAGAGGTTGAGCACGGCCGGAGGCTGTTGGGATCCGCGGATTCCGGTCTGAAGGGGGGTTCTCGCTGTTCAAAAGGAGGAAGAGGGGCTCGAGGTGGCTGTGGTGAGTGCGGCGGGCCTGACTGGCCAGGAGGAGGCGGCCAAGGGGAGGCGACGGGTCAGAGGTGGGGCCTAGGGTTTTCCGGCGGTGGATCCAAATAGTGGGTGTGGGTTCAGGGGGGTCATGGCTTCGTCAGAGGGGGGGGGGGGGAAGAGGGGAAGAGGCGCGAAGGAGAGAGAGGGAATGGGAGGGCGGTCAACGGAGGTCGGAGCAGGGCGCGGTGGTGGCGATGGCGTCTGTCACGAGGAGGAAGAGCACGTTTTTTTTTTTCCTTTTTCTTCTTTATTTTTGATTTCAGATCTGAAAGAGAAAGGCGGGGTTTTCAAGGGATTTTATAATTTATTTTATATTATATATATTTTATTCCACCGAAGGTTGACTTTTTATTCGAATCCCGAATCGAACCCACTGACTGTCGTCCCTAGCCTATTACCCCCATTCCGAACACAATGGGATATGTTTCGTAACCCAATTCGGCTTTTATGATAGTTTTCGCTGAAATTAAATATAAATCTATATATATATAATTTTAACGTACATTTCAATTTACCGGGGCCACATACTGACTCTGAAAATTTCAGAAAAATTATTTCTAGTTTCGTATTGACGATATGGTCGTAACAAAACTAATTTCGTCAAATTCTGAGACCGTTTGAAAAATGGTCATTTTCTGGTCGGTCGAAATTGACTAAAACTGTTAAAACACGTTTTCTTTCGCCATGCTCACATATTGATTTAGAAAATTATGAATTTTGGAATCTAGTAATAATTTGACATTCCGGTTCCATCAAAAGTGGTTTCGTCGAAAACAGAAGTCGTTTGCAAAATTTCCATTTTTAAGGGCTAGAATTCCATAGCGACTATTCTGAATTTTCAACTGGGCATAACTTTTTATTCCCACTACGAAATTTCAATTTTTCGGATTCGTTGGAAAGATATTTTCAAATAGATTCTAATATTTTTGGTTTCGCTAAAATTCGGTTAATTTTGAATCTTGTACATTCATTTGACGAATTTTCAAACTACCGCGCCATTTTCAATTCCTTTTATAATTAAAATAAAATATTTATATTCTAACATCGATCTATATAAATATATTCATTCTAATTCTATTCAAAATAAATTTCTCGTCGTTATTATTTAAAAGAATTCATTTTAAATATTCAAAATTCATCAAAATTGCCAAAATAAAAAATTTAAATTGGCTCGGATTTCCGGGTTATTACAATCTCCCCCAATTAAAACTTTTCGTCCCCGAAAAGGAATGAAACTGAAAGTTGTTTAACTAATCAACTCAACTTCCAGTATTCATTATGGCTTAAGTTCTTCAACTATTCAGTTTCTAAGAACTTCTCAAATTTTTCAAAAATTTGACTACCCCTAAATTTTCGAAAAATTTCGCCATAACCTCCCCTGCACAGGAGCACCGGGAAAATCCCGAAATTGCCATACAGGCCTTTCCAATCCAAAAAGAAAAAGAAACAGCCAAGCGGCTCAAAAAATCATTAAAAACCCCAAGAAATACAATAAACATGTACCTATTTGTCGGGCAAACAATTTTATTCTTCTTCTCTAGTCTCCTTGCTATGACCTATTCAATGGATACACATGTATATGCATGTAATTTCAAACAATTTTCAATTCAGTCCAATATTTGTTACAATTTGGCTAAATGGTTCAAATTATAATTAATCAACAAATAATCAAACAACACAACCAACAATCAATTTGTTGATTAGCTTTTCAAATTCATAATTTGGATACATAGTCCAAAAATCGGATTTTTCATGCCAAATCACAACAATAAGCCCTATCTAGCTTTGGTTCTCACACCAGTCAATTGGAATCATATAGAAATCACACTTTCGAAACACGAAAATAAATTCTGATGATGATGCGTCAATCATCAGAATCATGTCCGGGCGACTAGAGTGTGATTTCATATCTATTCAATATATTAAAACTTCAAATACACGTGGATCAGACGTATATGCAAAATCTTTATATACTGGATTGTCCAAATTCAATATAAAATAAATAATCAAATACGAATAATTGATTTAAATTTTCAAAACAAAATTTGTTTTCATTTTAAAAATATACTCTTCACACTCGTTCTAGGATACTACTGATCCCATCTCTAATGAGTCATCCCCATTGGATATTACTAATCCAATCTCTGATGAATTCTTTCATATGGTTCTAATGTGTCTTGTTCTCTAGCTCTATAAACCAGAGCTCTGATACCAAGCTGTTACGACCCGAACTTCCCCGGTAAGGAAAGCACGGATTATACTGAGGACAAGACGAATCGGAACACAAACAGAAGAACATTTCATTGCTTATTACAACAATTCCATCAGAATACAAGAATATACAGAGTATGAATAAATATTATACATCAGAGAATTATTAGAGATTTAAATACATTACTGCAGCGGAAAAATAATACAATACACAAATGAAAGAGATATACGGATACAGAGCTTTCCGGATATCATTCCAGCTGTAAACCAGAATCCTATGAATATAAATCTGCAAATCCAAAACTACTAGCTACCCGTGCGGAAAATAGGGGCACCCAGAGTTTTGGTTAAAACAATAAACTCCAGGTCAGTCATGTGACTGGTGTGAGAACTAAAACAGTTATTAATCTTTATTTTAAAGTTCGGTAAATCAAGGGACCACGCCGTATAACACGGAACGGGTTCCCTCCCAAGAATACCAGTGCATATAACAAAACATCGCAATGCTTTTTTGGAAAAATGAAGCTATTATAAGACCCAGGGCCCATCACACAATGCAACACAAGCCGAAGGATAGGGTTTTCCCTTATAACAGCCAAACATGCTTGGTACATTAAAAACAAATCATTTGACACTATTATAAGTGCATAGTGTATAAAACAACTTCAAATATAAATGTATCAATCCTAGACGGCATGGGTACCATATATCATGTCGCCATACTAGGCTCTACAATCAAAACCGCAAAGTCACGTATTTGGAAGTTGGATTTCCATCTATGAACCGAGGCAAGGGATCGTCCTCACCGCTTCGAGACAATCTAGCCCATGTCTCAGGAACAGCCGCAACTGCCCCATGGATCGTCAGGGCCGGTCCACCGATGTGGATTATAGTGCCTGAACACTGCGTTTCCCCGCCATTTGGGGCGTAAATGAGCCAAATGACTCCATCGGCTCCACATAGTCACTGATATATTCGAGGTGCCTCACAATCCAACAACCACACAGGTGAAAATTATATAAATGTCAGGGCCGGTAGGTCACAGACACCACCCTAGCTAGAAGGAAACGCATGCCCTCCCTGATGTCCTCCCCCGTTTCTGGTTCACAACCAGGGTGTGAGGCTCGCGAATCAATGCTACACAAAGCTGTGCCACACAGGCGGTGCTTTGATCATCAACCACAAGACTCTGCTTTTCAACAGAAGCCTTGATTATTTGCATTTTAGCATGCCACACAGGCAAACCACTCCATGCAACCGATATCCATCAATCACACAGAATGATATCCAATGTTAGACACACAGTCCATTTACAAGTCCGTTCTGGGTCTGAACGAAACTGGAGGCACCTTGTACCTCGCATATCCATCGATCTCCAAGTATGTCTGGACGATCACCAACTGATTCCCTCCTCTTGGGTGTACAGTCCAATCAAGATCATCAGTAATTATCCAAACGATGTGAAGACCTCCGGTCTTCAACCACCGTCTTCATCCTCGACACTTCATCGAATCAGTTATTCAGAATGGGATAAACCTGGTCTTTCTGAATAACTCGCGTATATAATAAACAAGTGTTACACAAACACAACATACGCCTCATTCCAATTCAGAATATTCTTTTATTTAAATATTCTTATAATTTGGGAAAGGTTCCCATTAATTTTATCAAAGATAAATTCTTTAAATTTATTCTTTGATCTTCTTTTGAATATCAATTCAAACCAAATTTGGTTTATCCAAACTAGTCAGGATTAGCGAACCTTACCGAAGTAATCATTTGTTTTAATTTCCCAATCCCAACCTATTCATCCCATGAAGTAAAATTCGTAATACTTCATATCAAACACCATGGTGTTATCGGTAAATTCAATTACCATTTCACGTTCAAATCTAATTAAAGATTTAACTATCACCTGGAGCAAAACTAGTGATACTCCATTCTCGATCATTTCACTCTAATTAAATATTCATTAAAACTCCACTTGGTTTTAATCATCCCAAAAATCACTATCAATGATTATTTAACTTGGGAAATCATATCCTGTCTTTAACTGGGTTAAAGAACCAATGTCATTTAAAACACGGTTCATGATAAACCCAAAATCAAATTCCATTTACAATGGAATCTTCATGGAAAACAAATCGATATATATATTCGATATAAACTTCCATATCCGACTAATAATATAAATGGAATAACGGCAAAGCCCTTTAAATTCGAGATATACTAGTTGTCTTCCTCCACAGAAATTCACTTCGATTATTACCAAACTGAATTCCATTCCATTCCAGTTTATTTTATTAAATTGGAAAACTTTACTTTGGAAAATCTCCTTTAAATCTTAACAAAAGATTTATAGATTCCAAATCACATTTCATTGTAAATCGGGTTAAAGAATGAATGTCGTTAAAACACAGTTCACGATAAACCTAATTCACATTCCATTAATTATCGGGTTAAAGAACAAGTGTTATTTAAAACACCATTCACAATAAACCCAAAAATCAATTCAAATTCAATTCCAATTAAATACCATTTAATTGGTATACTTCATTAAATCTAAATAAAAAGATTTAATCTTTTTCTCAATTGGGTTTAAGAACAATGTTAATGAAGACACCATTCACGACAAACCCAATTCCCATTTGATATTAAATACAAGGCTCTGAATAGAAAATATATCGGCTTATATTCAATATCAAATTCTACGACCAGCAAATATCGTATTGGAAATAACGATATAAATATATCTTTCAAATTTCCATAACAATATCTGTATAATCATGAAATCCAACATCGAAATATTCCAAAGACAATTTCGATTTAAATCCATTCTAATTCAATTATTGGAAATTCTGGTTACTTTTAAAACCTTTTCAAATACAATTTATTTATTTCAAAAATAAATGGATTATAATTCTAGTTCAAAACTAGTTCATTTCGATAAAAATCTATTTTTATCTTTTCAAATATGGAATTTTTCATCCCAATCCTTTCCAAATCATTTCTTATGATTTTACACAAATTATTGCTATTTTTAATAATTTTATCAAGGCTCGTACAGTCGATTTCCATCAACGGCCATCAAACTGGACTTACAACGACCTTTTCCAAATTTGATTTGGACATAATTCCAAATACAACCGTTAGATTTTGAATCTCTAATATTCTTTAGAAAGCTCTTTTCGATATGAACCTAACGGTTCCAGTTTTAAGAGAATCCGACGGTCGGATCTTCCGTAATGTCCATTCGAAGTTAATGGTCGAAATTCGCGAACTGCCGCAGTGCGGCGCGTTCTATTCAGGCCATTATATATATAATACATATATATATATATATATATATATATATATATATATTATATTTCATCGATTTCCATTCCAAAACGTATTTTATAAATCGTTTTAATTTCGTTTTCAAAAAGATTTCAACTTCATATTCAATTTCAAATCAAAATTGAATATTCCATATCATCGACTTATAAATGATAGTATTTTCAAAATATTATATTTTGAAATCACTTTCTTTTCTATATTCATTATAAAAACGAATATAATCGATATAAATATCGTTCGGGTCTAAATGGCGCATATCTAATCAACACGGCTTTATATATTTCAATAACTTCATTATTCCATTCAACAAATGAATCTTTTATTCAACACATGAATATTCTTTTTATTCAACACATGAATTTTCATTTATTCAACCCATGAATATATATTTTATCCAACACATGAATTTTCTTTTATTCAACACATGAATATATATTTTATTCAACACATGAATTTTCTTTTATTCAACGCATGAATATATATTTTATTCAACACATGAATTTTCTTTTATTCAACACATGAATATATATTTTATTCAACACATGAATTTTCTTTTATTCAACACATGAATATATATTTTATTTTTCCAACTGGAATGAGGCCCAATCAATTACCATATAATGTTAATTATATGGATTCCCTACAACACATGTATTTAATAGCAATGATAAATAATCAACCATCATCCAGAGTGCACCACACAACTGTATAAGCATTAAATATAAATAATTAACGCTTACACAGTCTGTCAACCAATCGATCGACATACAGCTAAATAATTGGGATTAGTGTACGCCAAATATCATCCCAACACCCGTGTGGGGTTTAAATCAACAAACACAGATTTTTATTTGTGCAGTTGGGCGATGTGTAAAATTTATCGTCCCAATCAATATCAGTCAAATGGGTGTACATAAACAAACCGTCCGATTTGTTTATAATTATTTATTTTATATACACATTAAAAATTATATTTTTAACTATAAAATATTTTATACCATTCCACACCACACAATCAACTTTCACAACACATCAATTAATCAAAGAAGTCATCCATGGTCTGTGGACGACGGGTGTCGGGTGCTACTAAGCACCGTCTGCATCCTAGTATATATTTCAACTAGAAAACATATTAAAAGTGAGGAGTCCTGACCTTTGGGTTCCACTCCATCATTCTTTATTTCTGAACGGTTCGAATTTGCCCAAAGTTTAGATGCAATCTTTTCCTGCTGTTCATAGTAAAGATCACATTTTTATTATTACTACATGTACATAAAAATCATATTTTTATCTCCACTTCATATATATAAAAATCAGATTTTTTTTTGTCTTCACTTCATATATATAAAAATCGAATTTTTATCTTCACTTCATATATATAAAAATTGAATTTTTTTATGTTCACTTCGTATATATATAAATTGAATTTTTTCTTCACTTCATATATATAAAAATCAGATTTTCTTTAAAAAACATGTATATAAAAATCTCATCTTTATGTTATATAAAAAATCTAAACTTCATGTTTGAAAATCTAACTTCACGTATAAAAATCTAATCTTTAGATGAATAAAAATCATATTTTCTTAATCGTTATTTTCTATATAAAAAATTATAATTTTCTTATGCTAAAATATATATAACAATCGCATTTTTAATCCCATGAATAAATATAAATGAAATAAATACTCACGGTGGTCGGGGTGTGTCGGTGCAGCGGCGACAGAGGCTGAGCATGGCCGGAGGCTGCTGGGATCCGCGGATTCCGGTCTGAAGGGGGGAGGTTCTCGTTGTTCAAAAGGAGGAAGAGGGGCTCAAGGTGGCTATAATAAGGGAGGCGGGCCTGACTGGCCATTAGGAGGCGGCCAAGGGGAGGCGACGGGTCAGAGGTGGGGCCTAGGGTTTTCCGGCGGTGGATCCAAATAGGGGGGTGCGGGTTCAGGGGGGTCATGGCTAAGTCAGAGGGGGTGGGAAAGAGGGGAAGAGGCGCGGAGGTGAGAGAGGGAAGGGGAGGGCGGTCGACGGAGGTCGGAGCAGGGCGCGGTGGTGACGATGGCATTTGTCACGAGGAGGAAGAGCGCGTTTTTTTTTCTTCTTTATTTTTGTTTTCAGATCTAAAAGAGAAAGGTGGGGTTTTCAAGGGATTTTATAATTTATTTTATTTTATATATTTTATTCCACCTAAGGTTGACTTTTTATTCGAATCCCGAATCGAACCCACCGACTGTCGTCCCTAGCTAATTACCCCCATTCCGAACACAATGGGATATGTTTCGTAACTCAATTCGGCT
Source organism: Allium sativum (assembly GCA_030737875.1). Classification (NCBI taxonomy): domain Eukaryota; kingdom Viridiplantae; phylum Streptophyta; class Magnoliopsida; order Asparagales; family Amaryllidaceae; genus Allium; species Allium sativum. The sequence goes on from CM060913.1 coordinate 829,117,054, forward strand.
GTTGCGACCAGTTTTCGCTGAAATTAATTATAAATCAATACATATAATTTTAACGTACATTTCAATTTACCGGGGCCACATACTGACTCTGAAAATTCCAAAAAAATTATTTCTAGTTTCGTATTGATGATATGGTCCTAACAAAACTAATTTCGTCGAATTCTATGACCGTTTGAAAAATGGTCATTTTCTGGTCGATCGAAATTGACTAAAACTGTTAAAACACGTTTTCTTTCGCCACGCTCACATACTGATTCAGAAAATTATGAATTTTGGAATCAAGAAATAATTTGACATTTCGGTTCCAACAAAAGTGGTTTCGTCGAAAACAAAGGTCGTTTGCAAAATTTCCATTTTTAAGGGCCAGAATTCCATAGCGACTATTCTGAATTTTCAACTGGACATAACTTTTTATTCCCGCTATGAAATTTCAATTTTTCGGATTCGTTGGAAAGATATTTTCAAATAGATTCTAATATTTTTGGTTTTGCCAAAATACGGTCTATTTTGAATCCTGTACATTCATTTGAAATTTGAAATCGAATTTTCAAACTACCGTGCCATTTTCAATTCCTGTTATAATTAAAATAAAATATTTATATTCTAACTTCGATCTATATAAATATATTCATTCTAATTCTATTCAAAATAAATTTCTCCTCGTTATTATTTAAAATAAATCATTTTAAATATTCAAAATTCATCAAAATTGCCAAAATAAAAATTTTAAATTGGCTCGGATTTCCGGGTTATTACATTTCGCCTATTAATATATATATATATATATGTGTGTGTGTGTGTGTGTCTAAAATGCCTATGAGTTCACAAGGATAGCACAATACATTATTGTGTGCAAATACACATATGTAGTAGCTATGATTTTGCAAAATTAATAATTTGGTCAAAGGTTTAGGTTTCATATTTTGATTTCATATGTAATCGATAGTCTTGAAACCATATATTCCAGAATTGATGATAGATGCGTTTCAAAATTGAAATTGTTTCAATGAAGCGATGAAATATATTTGATACGAAATGTAAAGTTATTTTACATTAAACGATTTTTTATTTGATATAAAACCTGTTATTTAACTCTATGCTAATTCTTGAAATTTACTCTGTTTAATAAAATGTTATTAAATTCTAGAATATTAAGGTTAATCCTTTTGAATACAATAACATGTGAGAAATGTCTCAAGTTATGAATCAAAATGTTGGATTTACTCAGATAATAGCTTGATTTTTTTATATTGAGTCATAGACTCATAGTCGAGCTTTTTGGGTTTTTCACATTTACGTAAAATTATTCTGATTTATAGATAGCCTACATATTGTAATTATAAACCCCAGGTTAAAATACATATACATATGTTAGGATTTTTATCTCTGGAATTAGTCCATGTAATGTCATTATTTCCTACTAAACTAAAACACTTGCCTCTTCTAGATGTTTTAAAAGTAATGTATCATGGATGTTGTCTGTAAAGATCCGATAGTCAACAGTTTACTTTCCAGATAAGTTTGGATCAACAACATGCTCATATGTTTGATGAACATATATATAGTGTCTGAATTAATATTATGCATCCTTTTATTGCCATGTTTTATGATTTAACTCTGATATGAAATTAGTCATACCATTGTACAATATATATATATATATATATATATATATATAATAGTTTTAGATTAGAAGCTTATATGTGTATAGATCCACTTATCTGCTATTAAAATAACTGGAATGAACATAAATCATTTCAAGTTTTATGTACAGGATGGCATTAATTGGTATAATGATCCGACTAATATACACACTCACTTGATTTGTTTCAATAACAATGTGTGTAAAACCATAGACACAACATGTGATGCAAGGTTCTATATTTTCTTTTATTAGCATATACCCTGTTACATCCATCATACTCATTTGAATATTTGTTTTTAAATCTGGATTTTAAATCAATTTTTTTCATTAGTTTCCTGACATTACACCAGTTTGAATTAGCAAGGATATGATCCTGTTTACTTCATATTTGAACCCGCATACTGTATATTGTTGAATATGTGTATCAAGTATGGTTCATAAGTAAATTATTTTTACAATAAATTTTTGGCTTAGTTTGGAAATATATAAAAGGTTATATATACAATTGTGATGCATGCCATACAAATCAGCTTGAAAATATGGGATACCTAAATACATTAATTTATGAGCAAATAGTTGCTCTGCAGGTATTATATGCGTAATGCATATAATATACATGCAGGAAACCAAATGTTTGTTATAGAACAGTAAGACTATTATAAGTTATTAGTTTGTCTAAAATGGATAAACCAATGATTAAAACAAGCACAGATTGAACTTTGTTTTAATTCTTAAGCATTTTTGATACTAAATTGACTTTAAGATCAATATTCAAGTTACTGCATATAGATGAATATTTGACTGTCATTGTTCACTGTTAAAATACATTAGATGTATTGCAGTATCCCTAACTCTGAGTGTTAAAATTGTTTCAACAAGTACTAGGATCCTTTCAGTAGAAGGAAGGGAACAACGCAATATCAATGAATTTGAGATGCTCTGTACAAGTATACAGTGCAAAACTGTTTTGTTGTATTCAAATGGGTCTGTGTATGAATCTATATATCATTATCTAAAATTTTGTGTATAACACAAGATATTACTGTTTATATAAATATATGCCAACGTAAATGTATATAATTGTTGTATATATATGTGTAAGAAACTCTGTTCATATCAAAATGTATTAAAACATTTGAAATAACTGTGCATCTGTTTGTTCTTATATCATATGCCTTAAATTATTTACTTAGGGCCAAATCATATGATGCCTGAATGTAACATTTAGTTTATGTTGATCTGTTCTTTTTCCCTTATGCAACTGGATTTTAATTGATACACTGGTGACATTTGCTGTTTTAATTCAGTATGTTAATATTAAAAAATCTTTCTAGATAAAGTATTGGACCTTTCGTAATATCAGGACCTGAATGTATATAATGATACAAATGGAACTGAAATCTTATTTAAGGTTCATTTGATACTTGCTTATGCCTTGGTTTACATTGATTACACATATTTAGGGTCACGTGTTGAACAAGGTGAAGTTAGTTATATAAATATGTGAATGTAGAATGCATGTTGTTGATTTTGAAATGTTCAAATGATATATATATATATATATATATATGTGTGTGTGTGTGTGTGTGTGTGTGTGTAGGGTTCATGTATTTTATTTAAATCCAGTTTATATTACGAATATAAAATACATATATAATTTGATATTTGTAAATGACTATAATATTGTTCGCCACTACGAATTATAAATTCCCTCTAAAGCAAATTTTGTTATATCAAGTCATGGTGACGTCTTCCAATACTATACTCATCACTGTCTAAAATCACTGGATGTAACTAACACCAAAGCGTTGTGCACCTTTTATTTTGGTTATATACGATGGAGTAAATGTGGTGCTCCAAACTATTATTGGGTCTGACTTAACTAGGCTGCATAATAGGATTATGGCCTTAGAGACAAAAAGCATGAATAATTCTATATTCTGAGCAAACGAATAATACTGAACAAAATGTTCAACATGCGATCCAAGAGTTATATAGACGATATAATTGACATAAGATGTCTACCTAAAAGGTTGTGTTTTGGGTTTAGCCAAAGCTAGGTCAAGGCATGACTAGATATGGGTCTTGGAACACCATTATATATATACACACTGATATATTTATATAAACAGAGGGATGTTAATTTGAGTGGGAGCATATTTTAGTTTAAATTATACATTAATATAAATATAAATTTTGATTGTCAAAATTTTGTGTATATATTAAATAAATTTTATAGAATTAGTTATTATTTATTATCTACTGTAGATATTAAATAACAAACAACCCTGATAATTTAAATTAGTCCTTAAGAAGGATAAACTGAATTAAATCGAATTTCTTGACTAACATTGAGATTTGATGATTGTCCTCAAACAAATTAAATGTAAATGTTTTAGAAATAAAGGGAGGATCTAAAATGAGTTAAAGTATGACTTCAACCGATTAAGATATAAAATTATAAAATCTACTTATACATCTCTAGTATTAGATACTAGATATGAATCACATAAATGTATGTAAATTTACAGAAATTGCAAAATAAGTAGAATTCTGATAAAAGGACAAGTAGACTTACGATTGGAAATGAAGCAAATGTTGTTAGATTATCCATAGGAAGTTGATTCTTGTTGTATATATTGGCTTAATTAAATATATAAAATAATTGTTATTATGAAATTCCACCTAAAATAAATGTTATGAAAGATCTTTTTCAGACAAGTTTGAATTTCATTTGTAATAAAAGGAACAATTGTTATTTATTTTATTTAAATGAAATATCATATGGAATTTCACAAATAGTTAATGATCTTTGTAAATCCTTAACTATTATGTATTTGACATAAATATTGAGTAGATTAAATTTAGTGATTTAAATCCACAATACCTTTAGCATTACCAGTTAGCCTAAATAAACAAGAAAGTATATCAAAACTCCATAATGAAGGAATTTTGAAATCATTTGATTTTGAATCATATGAAGAATGCAAATCTTGTTTATTAGGAAAAATAACTGAATCACCTTTCACTTGACACAGTGAATGAGTGATAAGTATTGGGTCTCATACATAATAATGTATATGGAGCAATGAATACATAAGCTAGAGGTATGTTTTATTACTTCATTATATTTATTGATGATATCAGTAGATACTGATATGTGTATCTTATGAAACACATATCAAAATCCTTTGAAAAGTTCAAAGAATTCAAAGCGGAGATAGAAACCAATTTTAATAGAAAATAAATACCTTTCGAACAGATCGAAAAGAATATTTAAGCCAACTATTTAATGACTATCCGGATGAGTTTGAAATTGTTTCACGACCCACTCCACCTAAAACACCATATTTAAATGGTGTGTCTGAAAGGAGTAATCACACCTTATAAGATATGGTATGACTAAGATAAGTCATATAGATCTTCCAATAAATTAAATTTAGAACAATTGTATTTATTCCTACTAAAATGATTTTAAAGGCGCCATATAAGATATGGACTAGGAAGTGTCATGGTGTGTCTAATATGCATATTTGGATGCAAGGCGTTTATTAAACGTCCTTCCTCTGATAAGATCGGACCCAAATAAGATAACTATTTTGTGTAATATCCACAAGATATAAATGGATATTATTTCTATAAATTTTCTGAGAATAAAATGTTTATTGCTCAAATTGGTATCCTTTATAAAGGAGAGCTAGTCTCTAAGATACCGATAGGAATGAAATAGAAGTTGAAATGTATTGAAACCACAAAATGTCATTGAATCTTGTATAGACAAGAAATTGAGTGGGAGTGATGCAATAATTCAAATGTTATTTGATAATGCATTAATTATTGTAAATAATGTTAGTTTTAAAAACAAGAAATATATATTGATTCTGAGAAAGAAAATGTTTGGGTTAAGAAGTTCATGATTGAACTTAATTCATTGTTGATCCAATAATATACATTGCGATAACAATATGGCTGTTGCTCAGGCCAAAACCTTAAACTCACTATTGATCCAAACATATATTTAACAAATATAATTCTTATGTGGAGCTGTTCACAATGAAAATAAACATATTTGAAAAGTCGAAAAAGTTGTAATGTTGTAGACCTACTGAATTAAACTCTATCGCAACAGAAGCTTAATGGTCACACTAGTTTCATGAGTATATGATACATGAATAATTGACTTTAGTGCAAGTGGGAGATTGTTAGAGTTTATGTCCTAGAGGCAATTCATTTGATGAGATTGATAACATTGTTGATGTTATTGTTTTATTTGGAATAAAATTATATTCTATTATATTATATTTATTACGTAATATAAATATTAATGTAATAAAAGTCCTTAGAATTATAATACGGAATTATATAGTTTGAGTAAGAATTGAATTTGAGATTATATAATATGATAAGTGTTATAATTCTTAAATGTCCCTAGTTGAATTTTACTGTTTATATAGGACAACAATAAAGCGTTGAGACTAGTATGTTGATTGACTGATGATCACATCTCATTGATCATTAATATACGTGATATTAATGTCAAAACATAAATATGTATTGGAGAATATCGTATTGGGCTGACCCACCGTGAGATAACTATATGGAATATAATTAATAGTATCATAAGTTATTCTCATTGTGACAGTGACGTAATGGTCCTCAGACCTGAAATCATTATAATTTTATTCAAGGAAATTTGTGTTTTGATATCATCTAAAGTTATTCGTAACAAAGTAATGATAACGGTGATTATTGGATACATCTTGAATCGAATGAAAATTATGAATAATCTAGATGGAATTTAACCCTACGATATATTTGTGTGATATCTATGGGCCTCTTGATTGAGTGAGACTGTGAAATGCATGGTCGTGCTCAAATAGTGATGTATTACTAGATGCCGCTTGTTGTTTATAATTTAAATACGATTTAAATTATTGTCAACGTTGTAATAACCTATAGGGTCACATAACTAGAACGTAACGGGGGAGAAATTATTTTCTTTGGGTCAAATAAAACATCAATTTGTTGATATTTTATTTGAAGTTGGAATTAATAAACGGGTCGGTACCTATTCAAAGGTGAGCGTTTAAATTTAAAAGAGATATTTATCCTCCTCTTTTAAATGTACACGTGCATACTAGTTTAAGAATGATTCAGTCAAGAATTAAAAACCAGACCCGTAATTTTATTCTACAAAACCCTAGAAATTAATGGAGGCGGCTAGTACCGTTTACTCCTTCTTCCTCTTCAATTCGATTGAAGATGAACATCGTTCTCGTTGACTCCTCTAGAGGCTCAACAAATGGAGGGCTCTCAGTTCGATTTCTATTTCGAAATTGTTATCATTCCTCTGGATCTCATGCATTAGGTATGAGTTTTAACTTAGTTTTAAGGCGTTAAAAAACACATAGTGGAACCCGATTTGATTGGATTTTAATTACAGCTAGGAACTCCATCCACCTTTGTTGCCTTAAATTAAGATCCTTCTACGAGAACAAGTACTTGATAGATTTATGATTGGTGTACAACTCTAACTTCTCTCCAAGAAAATAATGATGCCACATCTTAAGCGCGAATACTATGGAAGCTAGCTCTAAATCATGGGTAGGGTAGTTTTTCTTATGAGCTCTTAGCTGCCTACCCCCATAACATACTACCTTTACTCTTGAATCAAAACCGCACCAAGCCCTGTACCACATGCATCAGTGTAAATTGTAAACATTTTATTCCCATCAGGCAAGGTCAAGACTGGGGTTGTTGTCAGAGCCCTTTTAAATCGTTGGAAAGCAACATCACAATCTATATCTCATGAAAATGCCATATTCTTCTTCATCAGCCTGGTGAATGGGTTTAATATCTGTGCGAAGTCTTTAATGAACTTCCTATAACAGCCTGCCAATCCAAGAAAGCTTCTCACCTCCGTTGCATTTTTCAGAATTTACCAATCTTGAACTGCAACTACATTTGCGGGATCTACTGTTGTTCCATCTTTGGAAACCACATGCCCTAGGAATCTCACCCCTTTTCTCCAAAAATGACATTTGGAGAACTTTGCCTTAAGCTGGTGCATACGAAGAGTTTTCAAAACTTCTCTCAAATATTGGGCATGCTCTTCTTCGCTCTTTGAGAAGATATCATCAACAAAAACCATGACAAATTTATTTAGAAACTCCTGAAACACCTACTCATCAGATCAACAAAATAGGCGGGTGCATCGTCAACCCAAAAGGCATAATGAGACATTCAAAGAAACCATCTGGAGTCCTAAAAGTTGTCTTATCTATACTGTCCTCATCCACCCTCAACTGATGGAACCCCGTGGCCAAGTCTAACTGAGAGAATACCGAGGCACCAACAAGCTGGTCAAACAGATCATATATCCTTGGAAGTGGGTGCATGTTCTTCTTAGTGAGTTTATTCAACTCTCTATAGTCCACAAACAAGCGAAGAGAACAATCCGCCTTATTCGTGAATACTACTGGAGCATCCCATTCAGATATGCTTCGCCTAATGAATCCTTTCTCAAGTAGCTCCCCTACTTTCTTGTTAAGCTCATTCCTTTCCCTTGGAGCCATATGGCGCACAGGTAACGCAACTGGCTTTGCATTGTCCACCAAATACATACGAAAATCGATCTCGCTCCTCGGAGGTAATCCCCGTACCTCATCAAAAACATCAGGATAATCTTAGACTACTGGCACAGATTGAAAATCTTCGATAGATACATCTAGAGACTCTAGGAAACTAAGCATGACAGACCCTTGCGGGTCACAAGAAATCTCAAGGGTCCTTGCAAGTCAAAAGTCTAATAAGCCTCTTCTCACAATCTAGAATAGCACCATACATGGTCAGCCAATCCATCCCTAGAATCAAACCATATCCCATAAAACCAAGCACATATGTGTCACACTCCAACTCGATGCCTAACACAGATATTCTCAAACCCCGACAAATCATGGACAAATGAGACGAACCACCAATGGGGTTTGAGACAACTACGGGATCCACTACCATACTAGTATTTAGGTGCAGAGACTCAACCATAGAAATAGATATAAATGAACATGAAGCGCCAGAATCAAAAAGAGTTCTAATAGGATGACTGGAAATAGAAATCAAACCTTCCACGGAAATTTTCCTACCTCTAACTGGAGCAATGGTCGTGAGAGCATGCACTTTCCCTCCAGAAGCTCCCGCCCTTTGACCTTGTCCCTATTTCTTCGGGCACTCCTTAGCAATGTTTCCGACATCTCCACAATTGAAGAAAGAATTTTTCCTTCTTTTGCAGTCCTTCATCAAGTGACCCTCACGTCCACAACTGTGACACTTCCTCTTATCCTTAGCCCTGTCATCATTTCCGCCTTTCTTCTGTTGTTGTTGTTGTTGTTGTTATTGTTGTCCTTTCTTGGGCCATACTTTCTTGTTTTGCATTGTTTTCTCGGCCTTAACTTCCTTCTTGTTGCTCTTGTCTTCCTCATGCATCAAGGCCATATCAACAAGCCTTTTAAAAGTTGCCCCCATTGGAATATGGGATATAGCTAACCCATGAAGGGGTTCATTCAGCCCTTTAGCAAACCGCAAAGCTTTCTTATGCGGAGTGTCTGCCAGTTCCAATCAAACCATGTTAGCTGGTTGAATTTGTTCACATAATCATTAACAGTAATGTTTCCTTGTTTGAGCGCCAAGAAGCTCTTCTTTTGCATGGTTTTCTCAACTTGAGAAAGAAACTTCATTTCAAACATATGTTTAAAATCATCCCATGTCTCCACCGGATGCCCCGCTTGGGTTACTTCCCACCAGAATGAAGCTTCATCTTTCAGTAGTCGGGCGGCTTGCTGAATCTTCCTACAATCGCTCACATCGAAAATTCCAAACAAGTCCTATGTCTCCTTGAGCCAATTCCTTGCCTCCACGAATGTCTTGGTTCCATGGAATGACCTTCCTCCCATAGCACAGAAATCTTTGCAGATTTTAGAGAAGTTGTATGTACACGGAGAAGGAGGAGGGACGACGGGTGCAGCTGGGAGAGGAACATCTGCTTGACTACCAGCAGGCGCCGTGGCCTCTAGATACCTACGGAACCAGCCTGGTATCATAACACCCTCTGGAATATTAGGTTCTCCAGACATGCTGAAAAGAAAAGGAAAGAGATTCAGATGAAGGATCGAAAGATATTACATACGGCTTTAGGGAATAAGTTTCCCAAAACATATTTTTATTTTGAAAATGCTTTCTTTTAAAACCTTTTTGAAAAGAGTTTTCAAAAACTTTTATCTATTCTGGTAACCTTCATCTCTGATACTAAGCGTGACACCCCACATCTGTTAATGTCACTCATTAAGAGAATGAATTAAGTTTTGTGAAGCGTTTTAGGTAAAAAGAAACAGAAACATTACAAGACAGATATAAAATAGCAGCTGAATAAAAACAAACTTTATTAATCATAAAGCATCGTGGTTCAAAACATCATATGTCTGAAAATACATAAATCCAGTACATCATCGAAAACTTCAATCTTGTACTTAAAACATCAAAGTACCAAATAAAAGAAGCAAAATCCCCAAATAAAAACATAGCTATAGTAGCAAAGATAGGAGCTTGAGCAATACATCAAAGCAGCTCCAGCAAATGATAGCAGAACAAGCTTGAGTATTCCCACCCTGAGAACCGAAGGAGGGGGTACGGAAGAAAGAAGAGGAAACAAAAAGGGCCAGACATAAAGTCCAGCGAGTCCAGTTACATTTAGCAAATAAGTAAGTAAAAGTGTCATGACAGACATATAAAGTGGATAAGAAAGATAACATCACAAAAGGCAGGTATGACAAGGTAAACATGATAGAGTGTATATGCTTCTCTAATGATTGCTCTTATTCTCTGCACTGATACTAGTATAACCAGAATGAGATGATCTCAACAACTATAAGATGGTAGACTTAGGCGTCTGGTGAGAGGTTTTAACCCCATACAATCCATAGGCAGCCCAACCTAACATGCTCCTAAACTTTACCAGAGTCTAGATGTACCTTAACTACTACCCTAATCGATCGACTCCCTACTCCATAGATACCATGTGCAGGCCCCATAGTAGGATGTATCACTTCCTAAAGTGGAAACCCTTCGTTGATGTGCACAACCATATCTACAAGTGTCACGGTCATCTTATCCCCCTCTGCTCGGATCACGCACGCACATGGCCCCGGTCGGTTTGCGCCGCCCACACTGTCCTCCACGTTTGGATCTCTTACAATCAGCCCAGTAAGCGTGTCCCTTAGGGCGGAGTACTCGTTTGATACCGTTCTATGGATTACTAACTGAAACGAGTCCCCCACACAAGATGATACAAGCTCTCCCCTTTCTTGTATCCCCACTGGGATTTCCATAAGTTATGCCTACCTAACGGTGTCTTTAATTACATAACCCTAACCGGTTAAGTTTGTGGGCCTATATATATTACCCACCCTACCCGGACATACTTAACCTTCCCACTGTTTCAACCAAGTTCACTTAACCCTTATTCAAATTCATGTTCATACAATCACTATGGATTCAAATAGGTTAAGTATTCCAATTCATTACCATGTCCATTTATGGTTATAATGTGCTAGACCCCTCACATTAAGCCTACCACTTGTGGATGTTGGATATGTCAGCCGGTTCTAAGCAGACTTCTTCCGCAAGTCGGGTTTAACCTCATGTCTTAGCACGTCTTGTATTTTTGCACTCAGACCCCTCACATTAGATTCACTACTTGTGGTCGTTGGATATGTCAGGCGGTTCCAGGTAGATTTCCACCACAAGTGTAATCTAACCTCGTGTCTAGGTGCAGTTACAGTTTCTAGTTACTATAATCCTAGGCATTTCATTATTAGCCAATTTTACCTATGTCATTATAGGTTTCCATGCCCTTTCCCCAAGTTATGTTCATAATAAACTATATGCCCAAATTATAACATTTTATTCAGGTTATGCCCAAATTCCCAATTACAAGTTATGCCCAATTTCAATGTTTTTCCGCTCGTTCCCCATTTAATGCGTTCGCATATTCCAGTGGCATGCCTAGGCTAGAAAGGTGCCAGGCTACATAAAATAAAAGGGAAAATGAAGGGAAGATGATAGAAATAATCATACTAACTAGAATGACATATAATGACAGAAACATATAGTGACATAATGACAAGATAGGCACATAAGAACAGATCTGATGAACATATGATAATAGAACTGATTCTAACATAATAGGAATGTCATAACAGGCATGATAAGATCTAAACAATGGTTTAGATATTCAACTAATAACATATCCAATTTAACCACAAACATGATAGGGACAAGTATAAGGTGATCTAAACAGTGAAACAATGGCATATCTGACATGATAAATAGGCGAAGGTTCAGATCTAAGTCATAATCATGTCATAACATCATAGATACACAGGTTATAGTAGATATGATTTGATTCAAATGGTCATAGGCATAGATCGAAGTTAATGTCATATCAAGTTTTACTTTTAATTATTCAGATCTAAAAGTAGCTTAAAATCACCGTGTTTGGATCTAGAAAAATAGAAGGAGAATAGTAGATGTTGAATCACATATCTACACTTGAATAACTTGATTAACTTGATCAACTGATTGCAGAAGAAGGAAAAGGTTTGATTCATTCTGGGCAGTGAGAACATCTAGCCCTCCATTATTTTCAGTGTGAGAAAACTAGAGAAATGAGGCCATATTTATAGCCAAAACCCTAATCTGTCGTGTCTGCTGCAGGGGGGTCGACCCCCCCTTTAGGGGGTCGACACCTCCCTTAAAGGGTTGACACCCCTAGGACGGGAAATTTGCCGCTCCTTGAATTCCGAAATTTGAACTGAAATTTGATTTTCTGATTTAAATATATATAATTCTCTTGCGCGTATAGAAACTTCAAACCTTCATAATTCTTCATATGGTGTCCGTTTTATGCCAACCAAATGTCTATCTTGACCAGAATTTCAAGACGGACGCAATGGCGTAGTCCGTTTCCATTAATTCTAAATATTAAATTAATTATTCTTTAATTTTCCCTATTTAGAGCTATTAAAATTATGGGGTGTTACAGTCAACATAAGTAAAAATGTATGGGCTCCATACCATGACACCACTCCTAGCTATAAAGAAATGCCATGTCCTCCCTGAGGTCCTCATCCCATTTTTGACTCATACTAAGGTGTCAGGCTCGCGAATTAACGCTATACACAAAGTGGTGCTAATAAAAGTTTTGCTTTGATCATCAACCATAAGACTTTGCTTTACAATAAAAGCCTTGGTCATTTGCATCTTAGCATGCCACATTGACAATTCACGACATACGACTGATGTCTATCAATATATAACCTCTAAGCTCATACGTCTCAAAGAAGGGTGTTAAGCAAGAGAATAAATTCTCTGCCACAAAACAGATATATATTTAATAGAAATCAATCAGCATAGAATGATATCCAATGTCACACACACATCCATTTACAAGTCCGTTCTGGGTCTGAACGAAACCGAAGGCACCTTATTCCTCGTCTCGTATGTCCAATACAGAAGAGAGGTCCTCGCATATCCGGTCGATCTCTAAGTACGTCTGGACGATCACCACTTATTACCTTGTCTTGAGTGTATAGCCCAATCAAGACATCGGTAATCATCCAAAAAATGTGAAGATCTCCGGTCATCAACCACCGTCTTCATCATCGACTTTTAGTCACCATATCAGTTATTCGGAATGGGATAAACCGGTCTTTCTTAATAACTCGCGTATTTTATAACCAATAATCAAGTGCTTTAAAAACACACCATACGCCTCATTCCAATTCAGAATATTCTTTTATTCAAATATTCACATCTTAGGGAAAGGTTCCCATTAATTTTATCAAAGATAAGTTCATTTAAACTTATTATGTAATCTTCCTTTGGATATCATTTTCAAATGATTTTATTTTATCTTTCCATAATTCTAAACCAGATGAAGGCTTATAAAACTAGTCGGGATTAATAAGCCTTACCGAAGTAATCATTTATTTTATTATCCCAATCCCAACCTATTCATCCCATGGAGTAAAATAGGTAGTACTCCATATCTAACACCAATGGTGTTATCGGTAAATTTAGTTACCATTTCACGTTCAAATCTAATTAAAGATTTAACTATCGCCTTGAGTAAAACTAGTGGTAGTCCATTCTCAATCATTTCATGAATTGGATAAATTTAATTATCCCATTCTCATTTTTAATCTACTTAAAGATTCATTAAAACTCTAGTTTAGTTTTAATCTCAAAATCATTACTTAATGGTTATCCAAATTTAGGAAATTAATTGTGCTTTTAACTGGGTTAAAGAACCAATGTCATTTAAAACACAGTCCACGATAAACCCAAATCATCTTCCACTAACTATGGAATCTTTACAGAAAACAAATCAATATATAATAGATATAAATTTCCGTATCAGACTAATAATATAAATGGAATAACGACAAAGCCTTTTGAATTCCATAAATAATAACGGTCTTCATTTACAGAAGCTCATCTCGATTGTTACCAAATCAAATTCCATTCAATTCCAATTTAATATATTAAATTGGAAAACTTTACTTTGGAAAATTCCATTAATCTCAATTAAAAGATTATAAATTCCAAACCCTAATTTCACTTTTAACTGGGTATTAAGAACAAATGTTATTTTAAAACATCATTCACAATGAACCCAAATTCAATTACCATTTAATTCCAATTTATATTTATAAATGGGAAAACTTCATTGATCTTAATTAAAAGATATATTCCTTTCTCAACTTTGTTTAAGAACAGTGTTATTTAAGACACCTTTCACAACAAACCCAAAATCCAATCCGATATTAAATACAAGGCTCTGAATAAAAATAATATCGGCTTATATTCAATATCAAATTCTGAAACTAATAGATATCGTATTGCGAATAACGATATATATATCTTCCAAATTCCTCAATAATATCCTTATTATCACGGTATCCAATATCGAAATATTCCAAAGATTATTTCCATTCAAATCCATTCCAATTTATCCATTGGAAAACTCGGGTTATTTTAAAAACCATTCTCAATCCAATTTATTAATTTAAACTTATTATATTATTATTCTAGTTGTCAACTAGTTCGCTCAGACAAAATAACTTTTATCTTTTCCAAACTTGGAGTATTTCATCCATAATCTTTCCAAATCATTAATTATGATTTTACATATTTTCCATAATTTTATTAAGGCCCTTACAGTCGATTTCCAAATACGACCATCGAACTGCATTTACAGCGACCTTTTCCAAAACTGATTTGGACATATTTTAAAATCTAATCATTAGATTTCAAATCTCTTATAATCCTTGGAAAGATCTTTTCGATATGAACCCAACGGTTCCGGTTGTAGGAGAATCCAACGGTCGGATCTCCCATTACATCAATTTGAAGTTAATGGTCGAAATTCGCAAACGGTCGCTTCGCGGCGCGTTCTATTCAAGCCATTTAAATATATATATATCGTCGATTTCCATTTAAAACATATTTTATGAATCGTTTATAAATTCACTTTAAAATGATTTCAACTTCATTTTCAATTTTAAATCAAAATTGAATATTCGATATCATTACAATATTAAAAGGATAATATTGGCAAAATATCAGATTTTGAAATCAAACCTTTTCGATGTTCATTATAAAATAAATAAAATCTCAAGTAAAAATGTTGTACATCTACTTAACTCGGCTTCATATATTTCAATATTTTCGTGTCCATTCAAAATCGGACATCAAAACCATTACTTTAATTTTTCACTGAATATTATTTTAAAATATTCGTTTATATTCTGAATTGGAATCAGACTCAATCAATTACCATATAAGTTCACTTATATGGATTTTATACATCGTATGTATTCAACAATAATGATAAACAATCATTAAACATTCAAACATCATCCAAGTGCATTCTACAACTATATAACCAATAAAATAAATAAATACCGCTCACTACAATCTGTCAACTAATCAATTGACATACAACTAAATATTGGGATTAGTATATGTCAAATATCATCCCAATACCCATGTGGGGTTTTTAAACAACAACAGTTGTAACACCCCGAAATTTTAATGACGCTAAAAGAGGATAAAATAAAAAATAATTAATTTAATATTCAGAATTAAGGAAAACGGACGCCATTGCAGCCGTCTCAAAATTCTGGTTAAGATAGACATTTGGTTTGCATAAAACAGACATCATATGAAGAAGTTATGAGAGTTTTAAGTTTGTATATACGTAGAAAGAATATATATATATACACATAAGTCAGAGATGAGTCAGAATTTTATCCAGAACAGTTCGAATTCGAAAAATGAAAAGTGGCTGTAGATTTCCTGCTCTGGGGGTCGACCTCCCTATAGGGGTGTCGACATGGGGTCGACCCCCCTGAAGGGGTGTCGACCCATGGGTCGACCCACCAACAGGGGTGTCGATACCCCTAGGGCTGATGTGGCAGTCGGTTTCAGGGAGTCTGGCAGCTATATGTACATGGACATTTCTATATTTACTTCATAGAGAATTCATGGTGGCCAAACTCTACTGGTGTCTGAACTGAATTGGATCTGTTAATCCCCTACAACTTTCAGCTTTGCAAATCAAGTCTAGACATTCAAGATCCATTCTTCTTATGTTTTCTAATCCTAACACTGTGAGTTTGGAGTTGCTTTTAGATTTGAATATTTAAAAGTAATATGACACGATTATGACTTGGATTTTTTCACATGCCTAAATCATATCAGATCCATTGTAAATCATGAGCATATGACATTCTGAATTGGTTAGGATTTAGATCTATATCTCTATCTTGTTGGATATGTTGTAACCCTTATGGCATTCTATGATTTGTGCTAGATCTATTTTAACTATTGACCTAAATCTCTATCTTGTTAGATATGTTATAACTCCTATCACATGCCATGATGTGAATCTTAAACCTTAATTGTGTAGATCTACTTATAAACTATTAGATCTGAATTATGTGGGCATTCTATGATGTAGATCTTAATCCCTATTTGTTAGATCTACTTTTACCTATTAGATCTGTATTATGTGGACGCCTAAATTATTAATCAGATCCAGTTTATTATTTGGATCCCCTTGTGCTTCTCATATTAGATTTGAGCTTGTTGGACATCTAAATTAAATTTAGATCTTGTCATGTTCATCTTATCACCTTTGCTATGTTACAACTAGTTAACCGCCGCAAGTTCATTAGATCTATGCTTATATGTTCACCATGTTAGTAAATGTTTATGCTAGTTATGTTAGAACATTCACCTTTGTCATATTTCTGTTACCTTCCCTTTTTATCTTTTATGATTAGGCTATTATTTACCCTATACATGCCATAAATTGTGTGAACACGCTAGTTAGGAAACAGAGAGGGAAAAAGATTAATATTGACATAATTTAAATATAAACATGAGTTGGACATATAATTAAAAAAAGGGGGAAAGTAGGGTCATAATCACCTATTAAGACATAGGTAAGAATTGGATAAAAATGGAATGTCTACTAATTACAATTAGGAATAGTAATTGCACTTATGACACGAGGTTAGGTGTCGTTAGTGGTGGAAGTCTATTCGGACCCAACCGGCATATCCAGCAGCCACTAATGTTGAACCTAATATGAGAGGTCTAAGTGCGTAAATACGAATCGGGCTAAGACGCAAGGTTAGACCCAACTGTGGAATAAGACTTCCCAGACCCAACCGACATATCCAGCATCCACAAGTTGTAGGCCTAATGTGGGAGGTCTATCCCATTATAAACCATAAATGGACATGGTAATAAATTGGACTACTTAATCAAATCTAATCCATAGGCATTATATGATTATGAACTAAACTTAGGGTCAGGTAAAATTGGTTGGATAGTTGGTGGGTTAAGTAATTCTTAGGGGGTGGGTAATATTTACATATAGGCCCACGAACATAGCCCGATAAGGTTATGTAATTAAAGACACCTAATGGTAAGCATAACTAGTAGAAAGATTGGGGTTATATAATTAAAGACACCCTTAGGGTAAGTATAACTTGTGGAAAACCCAGTGGGGGATACAAGACAAAGGTGAGAGCTTGTATCGTATTTTGTGGGACCTGTTTCAGTAAGTAACCCGGAGTATGTATCGAGTAGAGACCCCTGAGCTAGGTCGGAGGTGGAGCACGCTTACTGACTGATTGTAAGAGATACAAATGTGGAGGCAGTGTTGGAGGCATAAATCAACTGGGCCATGAGCGTGCATGAGCCGGGCCGAAGGGGATAAGACGACCATGACACATGTAGATATGGGGCTGTGCACATCAACGAGGGGTTGCCACTTTAGGACGTGATACATCCTATTGTGGGGTCGGCATAGAGTATTTACGGGGTAGGGAGCCGATCGATTATGGTAGTAGTTAGGATACATTTGGATGTATGCCTAAGTCTACCACCTTATAGTGGAAAGGGATCATCCCATTCTGGTTATACTAGTAATAGTGCAGAGTAGTCATTAGAGAAGTGAATACACCTTATCCTGTCTACCTTGTCACACCTGGCATTTATGTAGTGATCTCTCTTATCCACTTTGTATGCCTGTCATGCTACTTTTATTTATTTACTTGCTAAAAGTCACTAGACTTGCCAGACTTTATGTCTGACCCTTTTGTTTCTCCTTCTTCCTTCCGTTTCCCCTTAGGTTCTCAGGGAGGAATCACTCAGGCTTTGTCAGGACTAAGACATCATCTTGCTAGAGCTACTTTCCAAGTATGGCTCAAGTTTTTATCTCTACTATGGCTTTGTCTCTTTTATTTGGGGAATTATGTTTTCTTTTAAGTATTTATGTACTCTGATGTTAAAAGACAGAAGTTATGTTGTTGTAATGGTTTTTGAGACTCATGGTATTTTGAACCACGCTGTATGATTTGTGTTTGAAATAAAAATTTAAATTTTCGTTGCTATCTTATTTATGTCTGTCTTGTAAAATTCTTTGTCTGATTACCTATAACGCTTCACGAAACTTAATGCATTCCCTTTATGAGTGACATCAACGGACATAGGGTGTCACACTTGGTATCAGAGCTGAAGGTTACCAGATTGGATAAAGTTTTTGGGATAAAGATTTTGAAAATTATTTTCATAAAGGTTTAAAAAGAAAGCATTTTCAAAAAAAAGTCTGTTTTGAAAAACATTCCCCAAAAAGCCATATGTAATATCCATCGGTCCTTTGTCTAAATCTCTTCCTTTTCCTTTTTCAGCTTGTCTGAGGAACAAAACATTCGTAATATCCCAAAGGGCATCACGATACCCGGATGGTTCTGTAGGTATTTGGAGGTCACGGCGCCTGCCGAAGTCCAAGGAAATGTTCCTCCCCCTGTTGCACTAGTCATTCCTCCTCCCCCCCTCCAAGAGTAGATAATTTCGCTAAGATATGCAAAGAATTCCATGTTATGGGAGGGAAGTTGTTCCATCGGAACGAGACATTCGTAGAAGCGCGAAATTAGCTCAAGGAGACCGATGACTTATTCATAATCTTTAAAGTAGAGGATAGAAGGAAGATTCGGTTAACCACCTGGCTACTGAAAGACGAAGCCTCATTTTGGTGGGAAGTTACCAAGCTGGACGTCCGATGGAAACTTGGGAAGATTTCAGACAGAGGTTCAAGATGAAATTTCTTTCCTAAGCCGAAAGAAGCATACAAGTAGAGTGGTTCTTAACACTCAAGCAAGGGAACTTGACAGTGAAGGAGTATGTGAACAAATTCAACTAGCTAGCAAGATTCGGGTTAGAGATGGTGGATACGCTGCACAAAAGGGCTTTGCGGTTTGCTAAAAGGCTAAATGAACCTCTGCATGGGTTAGCCATGTCCCATATTCCAATGGGGCCACTTTTGAAAAGCTTGTCGATATGGCCCTAATGCATGAGGAAGACAGAGGGGAAAAGAAGGAAGAAAAGGCTAAGAAGAATCGCAAAATAGGAAGGTGTGGCCCAAGAAGGGGCAGCAGCAACAACAACAGCAACAACAACAAAAGAAAGGTGGAAAGAATGATAAGGCAAGGATAAGAGAAAATGTCACAATTGTGGGAAAGAGGGTCACTTGGTCAAAGACTGTAAGCGAAGGAAGAACTCTCGCTACCATTGTGGAGAGGCCGGACACTTCGCTAGAGAGTGCCCAAAGAAACAGGGATCACAGGGACAGGGTCAAAGGACAGGGACTTCTGGAGAGCAGATGCATGCTCTCGCGGTCAATGCTCCTGATAGAGGTAGAAAAATTTAGGTAGAAGGTTTAATTTCTCTTTCAAACCTTCCTATTATAACACTTTTTGATTCTGGTGCCTCACATTTATTTATATCAAGTTCTATAGTTGAATCTCTGCACTTAATTACTAGTATGGTAGTGGATCCCGTAGTTGTTTCAAACCCCATTGGTGGTTCGGCTCGTTTATCTATGATTTGTCGGGGTTTGAAAATATCTGTGTTAGGCATCGAGTTTGAATGTGATGCGTATGTGCTCGAGTTTATGGGCTATGGGTTGATTCTAGGAATGGATTGGATTGTCGCGTATGGTGCCATTCTGGATTGTGGGAAGAGGGTTATTAGGCTTCTGACTTGTCATGGGAGGACCCTCGAGATTTCTTGTGACCCACAAGGGTGGTTATGCTTAGTTTCCTAGAGTCTCTTGATGCATATATCGATGAATTGCAATCTGTTCTAGTAGTCTGAGATTATTCCGATGTTTTTGATGAGGTTCAGGGTTTACCTCCGAGGTGCCAGATTGACTTTCATATATATTTGGTGGACAATGCAAAACTAGTTGCATTGCTAGTGTGCCACATGGCTCTGAGGGAAAGGAGGGAGCTGAATAAGCAAGTAGGGGAGCTACTTGAGAAAGGGTTTATAAGACGAAGCATATTTGAATGGGGGTGCTCCAGTAGTATTCGCAACTAAGGCGGATGGTTCGCTTCGTTTGTGTGTTGACTATAGGGAGTTGAATAAACTCACCAAGAAGAATAGGCACCCACTTCCGAGGATTGATGATTTATTTGATCAGCTTGTTGATGCTTCGGTATTTTCTCAGTTAGACTTGGCCATGGGGTTCCATCAGTTGAGGGTGGCTGAGGACAACATAGATAAGATTGCTTTTAGAACTCCAGACGGTTTCTTTGAATGGCTAATGATGCCTTTTGGGCTGACGAATGCACCCGCCTATTTTTTTGATCTGATGAGTAGGGTGTTTCGGGAGTTCCTAAATAAATTTGTTGTAGTCTTTGTTGATGATATTTTGATCTTCTCCAAAAGCAAAGAAGACCATGCCCAACATTTGAGAGAAGTTTTGAAAACTCTCTATGACCATCAGCTTAAGGCGAAGTTCTCCAAATGCCCTTTTAGGAGAAAAGAGGTGAGATTCTTAGGGCATGTGGTCTCCAAAGAAGGAATAGCTGTAGATCCCACGAAGGTGGTTGTAGTGCAAGATTGGCAAATTTCTAAAAATGCAACCGAGGTGAGAAGCTTTCTTGGGTTGGCAGGTTACTATAGGAAGTTCATTAAGGACTTCGCAAAAATATCAACCCAACTCACCAGGCTGACGAAGAAGAACTTGGTATTTTCATGGGATATAGATGGTGATGTTGCTTTCCAACGACTGAAAAGGGCTCTGACAACAGCCCTAGTCTTGACCTTGCCTGACAGGAGTAAAGTGTTTACCATTTACACTGATGCGTGTGGTACAGGGCTTGGTGCAGTTCTGATGCAAGAAGGGAAAGTTGTATGTTATGGGGGTAGACAGTTGAGAGTTCATGAAAAGAACTACACCACCCATGATCTAGAGCTAGATGCCATAGTATTCGCGCTTAAGACGTAGCGCCACCATTTACTTGGAGATAGGTTCGAGATATATACCGATCATAAATCTCTCAAGTATTATTCTTGCAGAAATACCTCAATTTAAGGCAACAACGGTGGATGGAGTTTCTAGCTTCTTATGATTTTGAGATTGCTTATACCCTTGGCAAGGGCAACGTGGTGGTAGACGCACTAAGTAGGCAGAGGATGACCCTAAGTCCTCTGTTTATGGAAAGAAAGAACTTGGAGTTCATATCAGCTTTTGATTTTAGACCCTCCATCGAGATTTTGCTTGATTTATTTGCATCCTTGGAGATACGACCAACTCTTATGGACCATATAGGAGCTTCGCAACAAGGTGACCCACAAATTTTAGACATCATGGAGAAACTCAGAAAAGGGGAGACTTCTAGTCACCTAGATATGCCATAGATGAAAAGGGGTGGTTGCGACGAGATGGAAGGCTTTGTGCTCCTCAAACTGGAAGCTTGATAAAGGCAGTCCTAGAAGAAGCCCATCATTCTAAGATGACCATTCATCCAGGCGGTGATAAGATGTACAGAGACATGAAAAGGGTTTTCTTTTGGGTTGGGATAAAGAAAGATGTGGCCGAATTTGTTTCTCAATGTTTAGCTTGCTAGCAAGTTAAAGCTGAGCAAAAGAAGCACGGTGGATTACTTCATCCTTTGGAGGTTCCTCAGTGGAAATGGGAGAGCGTCTCTATGGATTTCATAGATGGTTTGCCTAGATCGAAGAAAGGCAACAACAACATCTAGGTTTTGGTAGATAGACTCACTAAGAGCGCTCACTTTATTCAGTTAAGAGTAAGAGGACGACATCATGGTTGGCAGCAATTTTTGTTCGTGAGATAGTTCATCTTCATGGAGTACCTTTCAACATCGTAAGCGATCGCGACCCTATCTTTACCAGTGAATTTTGGAGGAGCTTGCAAGAAGCATTAGGTACACAGTTATGTTTGAGCATCACTTATCATCCTCAGACTAATGGACAGACGGAAAGGGTGAACAGAATTCTAGAGGATCTTTTGAGGTTGTGTATTCTAGACTTCGGAGGGACTTGGGAAGTGCACCTTCCTTTAGTAGAGTTTACCCATAACAACAACTATCAGTCCAACATCGACATGGCACCCTTCGAAGCACTGTATGGACGACCCTGTAGATCACCAACTTGTTGGTGGGAATCTACAGAATGATTATTACTTTGACCAGATATGGTTAGAGAAACATCTGAAAAGATTGACCTTATTCGACGACGGATGAAGAAAGCTCAAGATAGGCAGAAGTCCTATGCAGACAAGAGAAAGACCGACATCGAATTTAAAGTGGGAGACTTAGTTTTTATCAAAGTATCACCTCTGAGGAATATAGTTCGCTTCGGGTCAGTAGAGTCGAAGTTGGCACCAAGGTTTGTGGGACCATTTCCCATAATCTAGAGGATTGGCCAAATGGCCTATAGAGTAAAACTCCTAGAAAATATATCCATCGTTTATGATGTTTTCCACGTTTCTCATCTGTGGAAGTGCCTGCATGACACCGCATTAATTGTTGAGCCGAGTGTGTTGGAAGAAGTAGAAGTGGAACGGGAGGCGACAGTCAGGCGAGTCCCTACCCGTATTCTTGGATCAGAAGTTAAGAAGCTATGCAATAAAGAGATTACGTTGCTAAAAGTTCAATGGGGAGATAACCCAGAGGATGCGACTTGGGAGACCGAAGAAAAAATTCGTGCTTCGTACCGTTTCCTTTTCGAGGGTATATTTTAAACTCCTTTTTCAAAGTTTTATCTGTGCTTGTTTCTATCATTTGAATATATCATATCCATAGTATTTTTAACCTTTAGATAAGACTCCTATGGATGTAAACATATGTTTGAGACATGTTATGTTTGATGTATGCAAGTGTTTGCTAGTGGTTGCCTGTGGATGCATATACACACATATTAGGCACTAGATCGGCTCAATCACTCTCATACTGCATATGGATGTGTGTGAATTTTCTTTTCGTTTATGGATGGAAATGGATGTAATACCACATGGATGTTGCATTTGGACGAATGTGTGTGCACACATGTAGAACTTACATGTTATAATAGGTTTATTTGTATATATATTGGATTCATGGCACTAACATACATTGCATTAAGGAGGTCAACTGAATCAGTAGATCGCCTGATCTTATGCATTAGTGTTGGGACATATACACACACTGTTGCATATATTCATATAAGAATTAGAAGTCTTTAAGGACAATGGTTGTCAGTGATTGATGGATGAGTAGATGGATGATGGATGGTAGGATATGCGTTCTTCTCAACTTAGAGATTTCGGGGACAAAATCCTTTGAGTATGGGAGAATGTAACACCCCAAAATTTTAACGACACTAAAAGAGGAAAAAATAAATAATAATTTATTTAATATTCAGAACTAAGGAAAATGGACTGCGTTATTGTGTTCGTCTCGAAATTATGGTCAAGATAGACATTTGGTTTGCGTAAAACTGACAACATATGAAGAAGTTATGTGAAAAACCCCACCTCTGTTAAGGTCACTCACAAAGGGAATGCCTTAACTTTGGTGGAGCATTTTAGGTAAAAGATGCGGATAAATTAAAAGACAAACAAATAAAGCAGCGGAAAATAAAGTTAAACAATATGGTTCAGTCAAGCTTTTACAACAGTTGTCTCAATCATACTTAAAAGTAATACATAGAACTTCTGTCTTGATCTAAAAACTTCCAAATATAAGAGAAGCATAAAAACAACAATGTTATCCCCCAATAAAGCATGAACCATCCATAGTAGTGGAAGAGATAGTCCAAAGCAATACATTGACTATCTTCAATCTTGGAAAGAAAACTGAGCTATGTGGAAACATTTCCTCCCTGTGAACCGGGGGGAAACGGAAGAAAAGAGGCAAAAAAAACACCAGGTCAGACATAAGTCTGGTAAGTCCAGTGACTTTTAGCATATAAACAGGCAAAAGCATCATGACATGAATAAATTGAATAAAAGACAATACCGTGATAATAGGGATAACAAGATAACATAGGATAAGCATAAGGTATGATAAGGCAAGAAAAAATGAATGCGCTTCTACTCTTTCTCTGCTTTGCTACTACTTTGTTATTCTGATTTCTATATCTATCTCTGCACCACCTAACTAGTGTCCCAACTAGTAATCTTTGTAAAATGATAACGTGATCCCAATCCCCGTAATTGCGGTAGCCTTCAGGTGTATATCTATCGTGAGGATTCCACCTCAATCTGCCTAATTGCCATGAACATGTTAGCTGTACCCTTACTACCCTATCGATCGGCTCTTTACTTGCATTAATGTTCCATGTGTCTGTGTCAATCGGCCCTCTCTTGCGCGTAGATACCCTGTGCTGATCCCACAATAAGGTGTATCAATCCTTATGATGGCGACCCAACACGATTCAAGATGCACAGTGTAAACTACTGGTACTCAGTGCCTGCTTTTTCCCACTTCGGAGTACGTGCACGCCCATAAACCATCGGAACCTACACTGACATACCCTATGCCGCTGTTTTGACCGATTATAATCAGTCCAGTACTCGTTCCCCACCCTGCCTAGTTTCAGGGTACCATGATACATCTATGTGGGTTACTGCTGAAATAGGTCCCTGTTACTAGGGTTTCCTATTGGTTAAGTTTGTGGGCCTATATATACAAATATTACCCACCTACACGAGATGTACTTAACCCTCCCACCGATTCTAGCATGTTTATTTAACGGTTAAGTTGTGTGGGCATATATGTACTAATATTACCCATCTACACGAGATGTACATAACCCTTCCATCGATTCAAGCGTGTTTATTTAACGGTTAAGTTTGTGGGCCTATATATACTAATATTACCCACCAACCTGATATGTACTTAACCCTCCCGCACATTATGTCATATTGGTTAAGTGTTGTCCATTCATGTTAACTTAACCCACCCGTTCATCATGTCATGTTGGTTAAGTGTTTCTTATTAACTTAACCCCGTTCATTTATCAAGTTATATTGGTTAAGTGTTTTCTTGTTAACTTAACCCCATGTGTTCATCATGTTGTATTGGTTAAGTGTCATCAATCAATTCAAGTTAACTTAACCCACCTACTTGTCATGTTACTTTGGTGAAGTGTGCTTTCTTGTGTCAATTTAACCCTACCACAAACCAAGTTATATTGGTTAAGTGTTAACTTAACCTTTCCATTTATCATGCTATACCGGTTAAGTGTTTCCTATTAACTTAACCCTAGTCATCCATTTTGTCATATCGGTTAAGTGTTTCTCATTACTTAACCCTAGTCATCCATGTTATATTGGTTAAGTGTTCCTATGAACTTAACCCTACTCATTCATCTTGTTCATTAGCATTAATTGATTTATTAATGCACCAACCTCTCACATTAGATATATGTTGTGGTGGTTACTGGATGTGCCGGGCGGTTCCGGGCAGTTTTACACCACAACTCAATCTAACATCGGGTTTTTCTTGGGCATGATGCACTAACCTCTCACATTAGATAGGTGTTGTTGTGGTTATTGGAAGTGTCGGGCAGTTCCGGGCAGTTTTACACCACAACTCAATCTAACCTCGGGTTAGGCATGTTCATCTTTAATCTACACATTTACCTTATATACCCAAATCTAGATTTTACATGCTAATTACTAAATTCACCAAAACAAGTCATGTTACATTTTACACCCAATCTAGATTTAATGCTCAAGTTACCACAAATTCGCAACAATAACAATTTTGCCCAAAACTTGATTTATATGCCAACTTCCTACTTTATCGTTCATGTCAATTCTAGGTTCAATATGTAAAATTTCATATTCCATAATTCATGTCAAATTACCCCAAATTGCATCTTAATAGGTATGCCATATAATATGTTCCAAATTAAGCCAAATAATGTCAATTTCATGTTATACCCAATTTCCCCCGCATTCATAACGTACGTATTTCGAGATTTAACTCAAGATTCATAATATAAGGGGAAAAGCAAGATGGGACCTCGTAAGGATGGGCATAGTCATATGATGATAAGAACTACTGGTCCAATAAACTTGATGTACTAAAAATACAAGTTTTGCAAGGAATACATCGCAGGCATATAGATATGATAAGAATTATATCACGAACTTAAAAAGGATTACAACTCCAATATACAACAAGGATAGATATGATTGGACCAGTTTCATAGTCAAAAATGATTCCCAAAGATATATATACTCAAGCACATATTTCAATGAAAGGATAGCTTACATCAGGCATATTCTCATATCCATTTTATTACATGTCACAATTAGATTTAGGTGTTCAAATATAAAAAGTAATCGACTTACAAAACAAAGGCAAATCTTGTTTTCATGCCTAAGCCATACATCACTATACGCCCTAGTCTTCTTCTTCCAAATCATAAACTATCATATATATATATATATATATATCCCAATTTTAGATCTTAGACCACAACATGTACTATTCCTTATATTTACAGTTCAATTTACGCCCCAAATCCCAAGTCATATGTCCAATACTTTATGCCTCAAATCTCAAGTCATATGTCCAATACTTTATGCCTCAAATCCCAAGTCATATGTTCGATACACTAAATATAACATGTTTTATGTCCTCAAATCGGTTACAATTCAATTATACACAATTTAATACTTTTCCCAAATTTGAGCACTGGTCATGTCCAAATCATATTTTATGCCCAATTTTATTTCCAACGTACGTTCATCTCTTATGAGATCTGACTCAGGCTCGTAGCAGCCTGGCTATAAAACTAAAAGGGAAGAAGGAAAGAAGAGACAAAGAATGAACATAATATTATCAATGAGATAGATCCAAAGGATACAGAAAGACAGATAGAAATAGGAATAATCTTAGATCCAGATTTATTACAATGTCAGAATCACAATTAACTTTTATTTCTGAAAGTAACGTGAACTTACAAATTACAGAACGGTCTTGAATTCTGGGATCTGCATTCTGAAACTGAATATCTCTCCCTTGGAGTAGACTATTTGTTCTTCTAATTTAGATTTGATTTGATTCTTAGAAAATTGTTGTTGAAGTCGTTGAATTAGCCTTTGAATCTCTACTTGAATTTTAACTTGATTCTAAGAAGGACTTGAGCAGCATAACCCTGTCTTTGATTTATTTTAATATGAATTAGGGTAGAGTATATGGAAAATGAAGTTGTGTAGAGAAAACTGTAGCCTTAGGGGTGTTTATATAGCATAGGGATCAACGAATCTGGTCAGAATGGGCGTCTAGATGCAAAAAAATGAATCTGTCCTTGGATCCGGAAATGGGGGGAGGTCGACCCCCAGGTCGATCCCCTGGTCGACCTGTATGACCCAGGTCGACCCCCTAGTCGACCTGGGTCCTGGGCGGGAAATTTCCCACCCAGCCCGGGTGTGTGATTTGAATTTCAAATTTGAACCTGAGCTGTTTTATTGACATCCCTGAAACTTCTGAAGGTCATAACTTTTTCATACGGAGTTCGATTTACGCAAACTCGGGCTCTATCTCAAGCAGAATTCCGAGACGAACGCAATGACGTAACCCGTTTCCCTTAATTCTTCTCTTAAAAATTAAGTATACTTTAATTAGTCACTTTGACATTCACCAAAAATACGGGGTGTTACATTCTCCCATCCTTAAAGGATTTCGTCCCCGAAATCTTCAAGTTAAGAAGAATGCATATCCTAACATCCAACGTCCATCTACTCAACCATTCAATCACAGGAATCCATTTTCCTTAAAAGTTTTCTAATGCCATATGAACATATGCAGAGTGTGTGTATATGTCTCTTATTTAATGCAAAATCAGGCGGTCTACTGATCCAGTTGACCTCCTTAATGTGAATCATGAAAGTGTCATGCGTCCAATATATATGCAATTATCCCTAATCATGTAAATACTATATGTGTGCATATTCACTCATCCATATGCAACATCCATATGATAACACATCAAGTTTCAATCCATATACAAATACATTCAGATGCATATGCAATATGAAAGTGACTGAGCCGATCTAGTGGCTAATGTGTGTATATGCATCCACGAGAAACCACTAGCAAACACTTGCAACCACTTGCATCCACCAAACATAACATGTCTCAAACACATGTTTACATTCATTAGCTTCTACCTAAGGATCAAGGATATGACTGAGAGGATACACATAAAAGATAAAGACTAGCATGCAAATAAACTTTACAGAAAAAAGAGGAATTAAGGATACACCCTCAAAGGGGTATGATGCGCGTATCTAGTCTTCAGTCTTCTAAGTCGCATCTTCTTGAGCTTCGCTTCATTGTGCTCTGACTTTCTTGACTTCATGATTGCGAAGCTTCTTGACCTTCATTTCCAAAACTCACTAGTAAAGATAGGACCTCGATTGCTTACTATGCTAGAGGGTATCCAATGTAGTCGAACTATATTTCCAAGATAAACAGGTGTTAACCATGATACCAAGTGTATATACTAAGATGATTAGAGGTCTCTTCTGTATTTATCTTGTCTATCATGTCACAAATCTGGGGGTCTAAAGCTAAAGGTTGCTATGTACTTTTTACCTCTCTTAAGGTCAGACTTACTTAGGGTGCCTGCTACAACCATTTATTTCTCACACAAACCATCCTAGTCGAACTCGACATCCCTTAAGTACAAGCCCCAAAGGCCTAAACCAATATCAGACAAGCACCCAAGGAACTATCGTTGATCGCATAACTGGCTTTGCATTGTCAACTAGATATATGCGGAAGTCTATCTCGAGTTTTAGGGGGAAAACCCCTAACCTATTCAAAACATCCTCGTACTCATGGACTATTCTAACGGATCGCAAATCGTCGATAGATGCATCAAGTGATTCTAGGTAGCTAAGCCTAACTGATCTCTTGGGATCGCACGAAATCTCGAGGGTATTCCCGAGGTAAGTAAAAGGTCTAACTACCCTCCTTTCACAATTACTAGCTAACCATCCCATGCCTAGAATCAACCCATAGCCCATGGAACCAAAAACATAAGCATTAATATAGCTATTCTCAAATCCTCACAAACCAAAGATAAACGAGCCAAACCAGCAATTGGATATGAGAAAATAATGGGGTCCTCTACTATACAAGTTCTAGGGTGCAGAGACTCAACTATGGAAGCAGATACAAACGAATGTGAAGCACTAAAATCAAAAGAGTACTAATAGGATGATCAAAAAGAAAAACTAAACACTTTCAATAGAAACCTTACTACCTCTCTCTTAGGTACGCTGGCGGTGAGAGCACGCATTTTCTCTCCTGAAAATCCTGTCAATTGTTCTTGCCCTTGTACTTGATTATACGACCCATTATACCATAATAACGGCACTTCCTCTTGTCTTAGATTTTTCTATTCTTTCCTCCTTTGTGAACCAAGTCCATATCCATGAGTTTCTCATCCTTGGGTTGTGCTCCTTAACCAAACTCCCTCATTCTCATCTTTGCCATCCTTGTGTAACTTGTTGACAAGTCTCTTGAAAGCTGCCTCCATTGCAACAAAAACTCTACAAAGCTTGAAAGAAAACCAACAGTAGGTGAAACTACTGCGGCTATAGATGGAAGTTGGGCGCTTATTTGCCCTTTGACAAGTGTCGTAGTCTCATCAAGCCTACGGAACCATGACGCGACGAGGTTACCTCCCAGAAAGCCAGGAGCCCCGGAGACTCAAGGAAGAAGAAAACAAGGATTCAAACAGAGGGTCAAAAGGTAGTGCATATGGCTTTGAGGAATATGCCTTTAAAACAAAACTTTTCTTTTGAAATTGCTTCTTTTAAAATTGTTTTGAAAATAATTTTTCAAATATTTTATCTGATCCGGTAACCTTCAGCTCTGATACCAAGTGAAACACCCCACCTCTGTTGAGGTCACTCACAAAGAGAATGCCTTAACTTTGGTGGATCATTTTAGGAAAAACATGCAGATAAATTACAAGACAGACAAATAAAGCAGTGGAAAATAAAGTTATTTTATAAACAATATGGTTCAGTCAAGCTTTTACAACACTTGTCTCAATCATACTTGAAAGTAATACATAGAACTTCTGTCTTGATCTAAAAACTTCCGAATACAAGAGAAGCATAAAAACAACAATGATATCCCCCCAATAAAGCATGAACCAGCCATAGCAGTGGAAGAGAGATTCCAAAGCAACACATTGACTATCTTCAAGCTTGGAAAGAAAACTAAACTAAGTGGAAACATTTCCTCCCTGTGAACCTTTGGTGGGGGGGGGGGGGGGGAGAACGGAAGAAAAGAGGTGAAACAAAACCAGGTCAGACATAAGTCTGGTAAGTCCAATGACTTTCAACATATAAACAGGAAAAAGCATCATGACATGAATAAACAGAATATAAGACAATACCGTGATAATAGGGATAACAAGATAACATAGGATAAGGATAAGGTATGATAAGGCAAGATAAACTGAATGTGCTTCTACTCTTTCTTTGCTTTGCTACTACTTTGTTATTATGATTTCTAAAATGGGTCCCTGTTACTAGGGTTTCCTATTGGTTAAGTTTTTGGGCCTATATATAAAAATATGACCCACCTACACGAGATGTACTTAACCCTCCTACCGATTCTAGCATGTTTATTTAACGGTTAAGTTGTGTGGGCATATATGTACTAATATTACCCATCTACACGAGATGTACATAACCCTTCCATCGATTCAAGCGTGTTTATTTAACGGTTAAGTTTGTGGGCCTATATATACTAATATTACCCACCAACCCGATATGTACTTAACCCTCCCGCACATTATGTCATATTGGTTAAGTGTTGTCCATTCATGTTAACTTAACCCACCCGTTCATCATGTCATGTTGGTTAAGTGTTTCTTATTAACTTAACCCCGTTCGTTCATCAAGTTATGTTGGTTAAGTGTTTTCTTGTTAACTTAACCCCATGTGTTCATCATGTTGTATTGGTTAAGTGTCATCAATCAATTCAAGTTAACTTAACCCACCTACTTGTCATGTTACTTTGGTTAAGTGTTGCTTTCTTGTGTCAACTTATCCCTACCACAAACCATGTTATATTGGTTAAGTGTTAACTTAACCCTTTCCATTTATCATGCTATACCGGTTAAGTGTTTCCTATTAACTTAACCCTAGTCATCCATCTTGTTATATCGGTTAAATGTTTCTCATTACTTAACCCTAGTCATCCATGTTATATTGGTTAAGTGTTCCTATGAACTTAACCCTACTCATTCATCTTGTTCATTAGCATTTATTGATTTATTAATGCACCAACCTCTCACATTAGATATGTGTTGTTGCGGTTACTGGATATGCCGGATGGTTCCGGGTAGTTTTACATCACAACTCAATCTAATCTCGGGTTTTTCTTGGGCATGATGCACTAACCTCTCACATTAGATAGGTGTTGTTGTGGTTACTGGAAGTGCCGGGCGGTTCCGGGAGGTTTTACGCCACAACTCAATCTAACCTCGGGTTAGGCATGTTCATCTTTAATTTACACATTTACTCTATATACCCAAATCTAGATTTTACATGCTAATTACCAAATTCACCAAAACTGTCATGTTACATTTTACACCCAATCTATATTTAATGCTCAAGTTACCCCAAATTCGCAACAATAACAATTTTGCCCAAAACTTGATTTATATGCCAACTTCCTACTTTGTCGTTCATGCCAATTCTAGGTTCAATATGTAAAATTTCATATTCCACAATTCATGTCAAATTACCCCAAATTGCATCTTAATAGGTATGCCATATTACATGTTCCAAATTATGCCAAATAATGTCAATTTCATGTTATACCCAATTTCCCCCGCATTCATAACGTACGTATTTCGAGATTCAACTCAAGACTCATAATATAAGGGGAAAAGCAAGATGGAACATCGTAAGGATATGCATAGTCATATGATGATAAGAACTACTGGTCCAATAAACTTGATGTACTAAAAAGACAAGTTTTGCAAGGAATACATCGCAGCATATAGACATGATAAGAATTATAACATGAACTTAAAAAAGATTATAACTCCAATATACAACAAGGATAGATATGATTGGACCAGTTTCATAGTAAAAAATGATTCCTAAAGATATATATACTCAAGCACATATTTCAATGAAAGGATAGCTTACATTAGGCATATTCTCATATCCATTTTATTACATGTCACAATTAGATTTAGGTGTTCAAATCTAAAAAGTAACCGACTTACAAAACAAAGGCAAATCTTGTTTTCATGCCTAAGCCATACATCACTATACACCCTGATCTTCTTCTTCCAAATCATAAACTATCATATATATATATATATATATATATGTCCCAATTTTAGATCTTATACCACAACATGTACTATGCCTTATATTTACAGTTCAATATATGCCCCAGATCCCAAGTCATATGTCCAATACTTTATGCCTCAAATCTCAAGTCATATATCCAATACTTTAAGCCTTAAATCCCAAGTCATATGTTCAATACACTGAATACAACATGTGTTATGTCCTCAAATCAGTTACAACTCAATTATGCTCAATAATACACAATTTAATACTTTTCTCAAATTTTAGCGCTGGTCATGTCCAAATCATATTTTATGCCCAATTTTATTTCCAACGTACGCTCATCTCTTATGAGATCTGGCTCAGGCTCGCAGTAGCCTGGCTATAAAACAAAAAGGGAAGAAGGAAAGAAGAGACAAAGAATGGACATAATATTATCAATGAGATAGATAATGGATATAGAAAGACAGATAGAAATAGGCATAATCTCAGATCCAGATTTATTACAATGTCAGAATCACAATTAACTTTTATTTCTGAAAGTAACGTGAACTTACAAATTACAGAACGGTCTTGAATTCTAGGATCTATATTCTGAAACTGAATAGCTCTCCCTTGAAGTAGACTATTTGTTCTTTTAATTTAGATTTGATTCTTAGAAAATAGTTGTTGTAGTCGTTGAATTATCCTTTGAATCTCTACTTGAATTTTAACTTGATTCTATGAAGGACTTGAGCAACATAACCCCATCTTTGATTTATTTTAATATGAATTAGGGTAGAGTATAGGCAAAATGAAGTTGTGTAGAGAAAACTGTAGCCTTAGGGGTGTTTATATAGCATAGGGACCAACGAATCTGGTCAGAACGGGCGTCCAGATGCAGAAAAATGAATTTGTCCTCGGATCTGGAAATAGGGGGATGTCAACTCCCAGGTCGACCCCCTGGTTGACCTGGGTTCTGGGCGGGAAATTTCCCGCCCAGCCCGGGTGTTTGATTTGAATTTTGAATTTGAACCTGAGCTGTTTTATTGACATCCCTGAAACTTCTGAAGGTCATAACTTCTTCATACGGAGTCCGATTTACGCAAACTCGGACTCTACCTCAAGAATAATTCCGAGACGAATGCAATGGCATAACCCATTTCCTTGATTTTTTCTTTGAAAATTAAGTATACTTTAATTAGTTACTTTGTCGTTCACCGAAAATACGGGGTGTTACATTATGAGATTTTTAAGTTTGTATATGTGCAAAAAGAATATATATATACACACACATGAGTCAGAATTTTATCTAGAACAGTTCGAATTCGAAAAATGAAAAGTGGCGGCAGATTTCCCGCTCTAGGGGATCGACCCCTATAGAGGGGTGTCGACACCGTGGTCGACCCCCCTTAAGGGGTGTCGACCCATGGGTCGACCTACCCACAGGGGTTTCGACACCCCTAGGGCTGATGTGGCAGTCGGTTTCAGAGAGTTTGGCATCTATACATGCATGGCTCTTTCTCATATTTTCTTCATAGAGAGTTCATGGTGGCCAAACTCTGCCAGTGTCTGAACTGAATTGGATCTGTTAATCCCCTACAACTTTCAGCTTGCAAATCAAATCTAGAGATTCAAGATCCATTCTTCTTATATTTTCTAATTCTAACACTATGAGTTTATAGTTGCTTTTATATTTGAATATTTAAAAGTAAATATTACACGACTATGACTTGGATTTGTTCATAAGCCTAAATCATATTAGATCCATTGTAAATCATCAATATGTGACATTCTGAATTGGTTTGGATTTGGATCTAAATCTCTATCTTGTTGCATCTATTATAACCCTTGTGATATTCTATGATTTGTGCTAGATCTATTTTAACTATTGATATAAATCTCTATCTTGTTAGATCTGTTATAACTCATATCACATGCCATGATGTGAATCTTAAACCTTAATTGTGTGGATCTACTTATAAACTATTAGATCTGAATTATGTGGACATTCTATGATGTGGATCTTAATCCCTATTTGTTAGATCTACTTTTACCTATTAGATCTGTATTATGTGGACACCTAAATTTTTAATCAGATCTAGTTTATTATTTGGATCTCCTTGTGCTTCTCATATTAGATCTGAACTTGTTGGACATCTAAATTAAATTTAGATCTTCTCATGTTCATCTTATCACCTTTGCTATGTTACAACTAGTTAATTGCTGCAAGTTCATTAGATCTATGCTTATATGTTCACCATGCTAGCATATGTTTATGTTAGTTATGTTAGAACATTTACCTTTGTCATATTTCCATTACCTTCCCTTTTTTTCGTTTACCATTAGGTTATTATTTAGCCTATACATGCCGTAAATTGTGTGAACACGCTAGTTAGGGAACGGGGAGGGAAAAAGATTAATATTGGCATAATTTGAATATAAACATGAGTTGGATATATAATTAAAAAAAGGGGGAAAGTGGGGACATAATCACCTATTAAGACATAAATAAAAATTGGATAAAAATGGAATGCCTAGTAATTACAATTAGGAATTGTAATTGCACTTATGACACGAGGTTAGGTTGCATTAGTGGTGGAAGTCTGCCTGGACCCGACCGGCATATCCAACAACTACTAATGTTGAACCTAATGTGAGAAGTCTAAGTGTCGCAAATACAAATCGGGCTAAGACACGAGGTTAGACCCAACTGTGTGGAATAAGACTACCCGGACCCGACCGGTATATCCAGCATCCACAAGTTGTAGGCCTAATGTGGGATTTCTATCAAACCATAAATGGACATAGTGATAAATTGGACTACTTAACCAAATCTAATCCATAGGGATTGTATGACTATGAACTAAAGTTAGGGTTAAGTAAAATTGGTTGGATAGTGGGTGGGTTAAGTAATTATACGGGGGTGGGTAATATTTACATATAAGTGCACGAACTTAGCCCAATAAGGTTATGTAATTAAAGACACCTAATGGTAAGCATAACCGGTAGAAAGATTGGGGTTATATAATTAAAGACACCCTTAGGGTAAGTATAACCTGTGGAAAACCAGTGGGGGATACAAGACGAAGAGAAGAGCTTGTATCATATTGTGTGGGACCCGTTTCAGACAGTAACTCAGAGTATGTATCGAGTAGAGAACTCCGAGCTCGGTCGAAGGTGGTGCACCCTTGCTGACTGATTGTAAGAGATCCAAACGTGGAGGCAGTGTTGGCGGCGCAAGACGACCAGGCCATGTGCGTGCATGATCTGGGCCGAAGGGGATAAAACGACTTTGACACATGTAGATATGGGGCTGTGCACATCAACGAGGGGTTTCCACTTTAGAACGTGATACATCCTACCGTGGGGCCGGCATAGAGTATCTACGGAGTAGGGAGCCGATCGGTTAGGGTAGTAATTAGGGTACATTTGGACGTATGCCTAAGTCTACCACCTTATAGTGGAAGGGATCATCTCATTCTGGTTATACTAGTAATAGTGCAGAGTAATAATTAGAGAAGCGTATACACCTTATCCTGTCTACCTTGTCACACCTGCCATCTATGTAGTGATATCTCTTATCCACTTTATATGCCTGTCATGCTACTTTTATTTATTTACTTGCTAAAAATCACTAAACTTGCCAGATTTTATGTATGACCCTTTGTTTCTCCTTCTTCCTTCCGTTTCCCCCAGGTTCTCAGGGGGGAAACACTCAGGCTTAGTCATGTCTTAGATATCACCTTTCTAGAGCTGCTTTCGAAGTATGGCTCAAGTTTTTATCTCTACTGTGGCTTTGTCTCTTTTATTTGGGGAATTATGTTTTCTTTTAAGTATTTATGTACTCTGATGTTAAAAGACAGAAGTTATGTTGTTGTAATGGTTTTTGAAACTCATGGTATTTTGAACCACGTTGTATGATTTGTGTTTGAAATAAAAATTTAAATTTTCCCTGCTATCTTATTTATGTCTGTCTTGTAAAATTCTGTGTCTGTTTACTTATAATGCTGCACGAAACTTAATGCATTCCCTTTGTGAGTGACATTAATGGACGTGGGGGTGTCACAATAGTCGATTCAAATTAATCACTGGTTAATAAATTTAACCAATTCTAATTCGATTCGAATTATTTTTCTAATTAATCAATATTTACTGTTTAATTATAAATGGATATTTATAATTTAATTTCAACTACCACAATAATATTAACATTATTTTTAATATGTTAATCATCACAATCATAACACAGTACAGTTAATTAAATCATCCATGGTTTTCAAACAATAGTGAATGAGAGACAACAGGCAACGCAACATTTGTGATAATTAAAACTGATAAAAATCAATACTGGCAATCACAACATTTAGTTATAAAATAAATAACTGCACAAATATTTTATTGAGAAAATTCTCACTTTGAGTTCCACTCCGTCAGTCTTTATTTGAGGATTTAATTTAGTTTAAAAATTCAACTTGCTCCATTTCCGTTCTGGTCAGTTCCATGTTGTAGATTTCGTCATCACGATTCCAATGCAATGGAAATCGTCGAGTTTCGACCTCGTATGAAAAAGATATGGATT
The DNA here is from genome assembly GCA_030737875.1 of Allium sativum. Classification (NCBI taxonomy): domain Eukaryota; kingdom Viridiplantae; phylum Streptophyta; class Magnoliopsida; order Asparagales; family Amaryllidaceae; genus Allium; species Allium sativum. The sequence goes on from CM060913.1 coordinate 829,154,530, forward strand.
TAATTACATTTAATTACATAATTAATAAATTAATTAATTACTAATTACTCTCCTAATCCATTGTCACCCTCTAATCCTTTCCCATCGTTCTTCGTTGCCTGAAACCCATCGTTGTTGGGATAAAACCGCCACCACACCGTGTTTCGAGCCCCCAGAGCACCATCAGGCGCAGCTACAACGACCGGCGATCCACCTCCTCCCTGTGCCTCCTCCTCCTCGAAGTCCGAACCCCCCAAACGCCCGAAAATCCCTTCGAAAGTCAGTGCTGTTGAGCGCAAAATCGAGAAATCTAGACCACCTTTTACGATATCTACCATTGAGTTTAAAGATCGCGATGAGCTCTTCAACTTTGCAGTTATAATTTTTCAAAATTATTGCTTGGATTTGGAGGAATTTGGGTGCAAAAATCTAAGTGATTCTGGCCTTTGGTTTTATACAAATGGCGGCTGAAGTTATGATGGTAGGGTTAGGGTTTTATAGATATTCATATTATATTTTATTATTATTTTATTCTCCAATTACTTCTTTATCAATCCGAACTCCAAATTAAACCCAACGACTATCGGCCCTAGCCAAATACCCCCATTCTGGACACAATGGGATATGTTTCGTAAGCTGATTCGACTGTTTCACTCAGTTTTTGTTAAAACTAAAAATATAAATTAATATAACGGTCAATATTGAATTTGAACGTACATTTTAATTTACCGGGGCCACATATTGACTCTAAAAATTATGAAAATTGAAATCTAGCTATGTTTTGACGATACAGTCCTAACAAAATTAATTTCATCGAATTTGGAAACCATTTGAAAAATGGCCTTTTTATTAGCTTATTAAATTCATACTGAAATTGAAAACGCGTTTAAATTTACTGTGCTCACATACTAAGTCCAAAAATTATGAAATTTTAAACCTGACTATAATTTGATATTTCGGATCCAACTAAAGTGGTTTCGTCGTAAAAGGTGGTTGTCTGCAAAATGGCTATTTTCAAGGGCTATATATATTAAAAATATATATAAATTCTATGGCGACTATTTTAAATTTTAAACTGGACATAACTTGCAATTTATAAAATGAAATCTGAATTTTTTACATTCATTAGAAAGATATAATTAAATAGATCCTAACATTTCTTGTTTCATCAAATTCTGACTTATATTGAATTCTGTATATTTAATTGAAGTTTAAAACCAAATTTTCAAACTACCCCGCCATTTCAAGTTCGTTTCAATTAAATTTATATGTTCTACCTTCAATTTAAATAAATTTTAAATCATTAATTCTCAAAATAAATCATTTTAAATTCTTAAAATCCATTAAATCATTTAAAAATAAAATTTAAAATTGGTTCCAAAATTTAGGTTGTTATAATCTCCCCCACTTAAAATCTTTTCGCCCTCGAAAAGGAAGATAGAATCGAAGGTTGTTTACTTAGTCAACTCCACCTTTGCTTGACCCAAGTTCGTCAACTTTTTAATTTCTAAGAACTTTCTAATTTCTCAAAAATTTGGCTAACACCTTAAATTTTTGAAAAATTTCGCCATAACCTCCTTTGTACGGGGAGGGTCTGAAAAATTTATTGGGCCGTATTAGGCACCCAATAAATTAATAAAAATCATACACAATTTTTGTTACCTATCTATTCCCAAGGGAGACGTGTAAAAAGTCGAAATTTCATGCCTTGCCCCAGTGCTGGAAATAAAATAATCCATGTGCCTTAATTAAAAACAAGAGAAACGTGAATTTTTGTCATCTCCAGACCTGTGTAGGGTTTTTATTAAATCCTACCCTGAGCATCTTTATACATTTATCAAGTCCATAATTAGTCTTCTGTTCAACCTGTAATTCAGTCATCGCCATACAAGCATCTCGTTCGTATGGTAGTCCAAACCTCGTCATATAAGCACCAAATGCTTATATGGAATATGATATGCTATGCTGTCTTCATGTAGTATGCCGTGTGGTGTAGTTCATAATTTATTTGTTGTTATCCTATGGCGTGGGCTCAAATTTCACACAGAACAACCATCACAACGCATCCAAATCACTCACAGGAGTTGATATAATAATAAAATTGCACAACCAACTCATTAAGGTGCACCTGTTTGTCGGGCACGCAATTTATTTCTTTACTCAACGCGAAGCCATTAACCTGCTAAACATATATATATATATACACACACACATGTCTATATATGCAATTCCAATCAATTTTCAGTTTAGTTCAATATTTGACTCGATTTTGCTAAATTGTACCTTTTCATTTTCTTATTGGTTTGATCTTTCCAATATTTTGATTAGTTAAATTAATATCAGCAATCAATTAGTTGATTAGCTTTTCAAATATATATATTTTATATGCTAAAAAATCCAATTTCAAGACCAAATCACAAACAATAAACCCTATCTAAGTTTTGATTCTCACACTAGTCAATTGGAAATATATAGATATTATAACGACCAGAAATCCCCCATCTCCGAAGAGACGGGAAATAGCAGATTGCTTTGAGAACACGGCTCATCGGGACACAACCAGAAGAACATTTCATTGCTATTACAACAATTTACATTAGAGTACAAGAATCAGAGTATGAATAAATATTACACGACAGAAATAAAATAATACCAGAGATTAAAATACAATGCAGCGGAAATTTAAATGTATAAATACAATGTATAGCGGAAAATAAATCAATAACACAACTGAAAGAAATACACGGATACAAAGCTTTTCCGAATATAGCTCCAGCTGTAATCCAGTACCCTAGGAAAAGAATTATCTGCGAAAACAAAAACTATTAGCTGCCCGTGTGGAAAATGTGGACACCCAGAATTTAGGTAGAAATATTAAACTCCGAGTCAGTCACGGGACTGGTGTGAGAACTTAAAACAATTATTAAAAATTACTTTAAAAGTTGGGAAATCATGGGACCATGCCGTATAACATGGAACAACTTAGCTCCTCTTGAATCTCAGTTTGAAATAAAACAACGCAATGCCTTTTGGGAAAATGAAGCTATTATAAGACTCAGGTCCCATCACACAATGCAACACAAGCCGGAGGATAGAGTTTTACCTTATAATAGCCAAACATGTTTGGTACATTTTAAAACAAATCATTTTGATATTACAATAAGTGTATAGTGCCAAAACAACTTCAAATATAAGTGTATTAATCATAGACGACATAGTACCCCATCCTGCTATGTTGCCATATAGGTTTACAACTAAAATCGAAAAGTGTCGTATTGGAAAATTGGATTTCCCTCATGAGTCAAGGTTAGCAATGGCTCCTTACGATTAGAGACACTCTAGCAAATGCCTCGGGATCCCCCATAGTGGACCCTTGGTTCCTGCAGGCCAGTCCACACTTACTTTAGTGGATTAATTATTCGTGAACACACGTTTCCCGGTCCTATAGGACCTATCACTTGGCCAGTAGCGACTAATATCCGAGGCGCCTCATTCCATCATCCACATAAGTAAAAATGTCTGGGCTCCATACCATAACGCCACTCCTAGCTAAAAAGAAACGTCGTGCACTCCCTGCGTCCCTAAACCCGTTTTAGACTCATACTAAGGTGTGAGGCTCGCGAATTAATGCTATACACAAAGCTATGCTAATTAAAGCCGTGCTTTGATCATCATCCACAAGACTGTGTTTTTCAACAAAAGCCTTGATCATTTGCATCTCAGCGTGCCACACTGACAATTCACGCCATACAGTTGATGTCTATCAATATATAACCTCTAAGCTCGTACGTCTCAAAGAAGGGTGTTAAGCGAGAGAATAAATTCTCCGCCACCAAATAGATATATATTTAATAGAAATCAATCAACATAGAATGAAATCCAATGTCAGACACACATCCATTTACAAGTCCATTCTAGGTATGAACGAAACCGAAGACACCTTATTCCTCATACCATATGTCCAATACAGGAGAGAGGTACTCGCATATCCGATCGATCTCTAAGTTAAGTCTGGATGATCACCACTTATTACCTTGTCTTGGGTGTACAACCTAATCAAGACATCAGTAGTTATCCATACGATGTGAAGATCTCCGGTCTTCAACCACCATCTTCATCGTCGACTTTTAGTCGTCGTATCCGTTATTCAGAATGGGATAAACCCGGTCTTTCCCAAAGATTCATGTATTTTATAATCAATAATAAAGTGCTATAAAAACACATCATATGCCTCATTCAAATTGAGAATATTCTTTTATTCAAATATTCACATCTTTAGGGAAAGGTTCCCATTAATTTTATCAAAGATAAATTCTTTTAAATTTATTCTTTAATCTTCCTTTGGATATCAATTTCAAAAGATTTGATTTTATCCTTTAACAATTCTAAATCAAATTAAGGTTTATGAAACTTGTCGAGATTATCGAGCCTTACCGAAGAAACCATTTATTTTATTTTAATATTTCCAATCTCAACCTATTCATCCCATGGAGAAAAACTGGTTGTACTCCATATCTAACACCCCCTGGGTTATCGGTAAATTTAATTACCACTTCACGTTCAAATCTAATTAAAGATTTAATTATCGCTTGGAGTAGAACTGGTGGTACTCCATTACGAAACATTTCTCGAATTTGATAAATTAAATTATCTGATTCCCATCTCAATCTAATTAAAGATTTATTAAAACTTCATTTAGTTTTAATTTTCCAAAAATCATTATTTAATGATTATTCAACCTTTGGAAATTAATCTTTTCTTTAATGGGGTTAAAGAACCAATGTTATTAAAAACACAGTTCACAATATACCCAAAATCATCTTCCATCAAAATGGAACCTTCACGGAAATCATAACAGTATATACTCGATATAAATTTCCATATCAAATCAATATGATAAATGGAATAACGACAATGCCTTTTAAATTCCATATATAGTAACGGACTTCCTTTACAAAAGCTCATCTCGGTTATTACCAAATCGAATTCCATTCAATTCCAATTTAATATATTTAATTGGAAATCTTTACTTTGGATTAATCTTATTAGAAAGATTTATAAATTCCAAACCATATCTTCACTGTTAATTGGGTTAAAGAACAAATCTTACTCAAAACACAGTTCACGACAAACCCAAAATCTAATTCGATATTAAATACAAGGCTCTAAATTGAAATTATATTGGCTTATATTCAATATCAAATTTCGAAACCAACAAATATCGTATTGGGAATAACGATATTTATATCTTCCAAATTCCTCAACAATATCCGTATAATCACGAAATCCAATATCGAAATATTCCGAAGATTATTTCTATTCAAATCCTTTCCAATCCATACGTTGGAAAATTCTGGTTAGATTAAAACCCATTTCTCAATCCAATTTATTTATTTAAAAACCTTGGATTATTATTCTAGTTAATAACTAGTTCATTCAGATAAAAATGTCTTTGATCTTTTCAAACATGGAATTTTTCATCCAATTCATTTATTATGAATTTACATAATTTTTTCATATTTTTTATAATTTTATTAAGGCTTTTACAGTCGGTTTTCAATAACGGCCACCGAACTGCATCCATAGCGACCATTTCTGAAATTGGTTTAGACATATCTTAAAACCCAACTGTTCAAATTTAAAATGAATATATTCAATTGGAAGATCTCTTCGATACGAACCCAATGGTTCTGGTTTTATAGAATCCGACGTGTAGCGACCCAAATTTCCAGTACCTTTTGAGCTGACCAAACAACACTAATCTAACCCAAATGATACTGGAAATCCATATGCCAGTAGAAAGAATTTAGAGGATGAGATAAGAAAGAAAGAATTTTTAGAATAGAAGAAATAGAAAGAAGAAAACACAACACAATCAGAGTCTCACATCGCAGTGGAAACAAAATATAATATAGAAATAATTTTTATTGAGAACTTGAAAAATACTTACAACATCAGAGTACATCAATACACTTTGACAGTTATAGCAACCTGTCCTCATATATCACATAGCAGAATATGCTAGATAAAATCATAAGTCTGAACTCTTCCAGCACGTCTTTAGACTTTGCAGCATCTGATAAGCTGGACCTGTGCAACCCGGGCTAACCCAAGCATTACAAATACTGGGTCAGTCTGGTGAACCAGAGTGAGAAACCCACTAAGTTTATAACACCCAACTTGATTTTAAAGTTAACAAATCCTTTTGAAATAAAAGGATAATCGTAAGACCGATCCACACATAAACACGGATGGTTTTTACCTTACGATAACCTAAAACATTTTTAGAAATCATATATCTCTTCTGATATTATAAGAGTGTCTAAATACAAGTAAATAGCAATCTCGCGGAACGCTTGCATCTCACGCTCCATATATGTATAGCATACAATCAAAACCGCGGGCGCTTATTGAAGATTAGATTACGACTATGACAAGGTATGGAACCACCTGCCGATAGTGTATCTCTATAGGGGAATACACTGGGTTCAACAAGAACGTCTTGCAACCCGGCCCATACATGAACGACCACTCATTCCGCTTGAGTGTATCGAATGTATATCACCAACGGTTGAGATCAGCAACCATTTCCCGAAAAGGGACAGCATCGGTAGATTAAAGAAGCAAAAGGGATTTCTCTAGATAGGTGATTATACACCCTACTGGGAGCAACCCACACAGCCATGCTACCTATCCGATTTTTTGTCATTTCCCGGTTGATGAGGCTTGAGGCTAAGTTTACTTATCAGCACATCACTTTGAATGCCACACCGTCAGATCCGTCAAATCACTAATTGACGTCCTCAAAAATACACTGGGCACGTTTGAAGAAATCAATGTACGTGACCATCTGGAAATACTCTGTCAGACACTCATCCATACAAGTCATTCAGGAACAGGATGAACCAAAGGCATCCTCCTATCACATCATAGGATTCACCCTATGGATTGGTAGCGAGTGGTCCTTGCAAATCCATAGATTTCAACCACGACAGAATTACAGTTTATAAACCTTTGGTAGCTAGCCAGAGGAATTCAACAGCAATCCTTCCGCTTATGAAGATCCACGGTCTTTAATGCTCCATCTCGACCATCTTCTGAACATCTTCAACGTTAACGTATTTGTTGGTCGGAATGGTTTTCGAATATAAATTCGATCCCGGTCTTTCCATACCAATAATCGCTTTGGCTAGATTTTGATAGTCGGTGATTTAACTATCGAAATAAACAACTATCATCCATATAAAAATAAAGTGGATCCATTGGTTCAGTATATGATGTCACTTGGCCTCTTTAGTTAAATAGTTGTTAATTAAATTTCTAAATTTTCTAACATTTAAAATACCTCTCTACCACTTCTTATTTCCAAATCATTTTCTTCAACTTATTATTTTTTCCCAATTAATGCTTATAATAAGTATCATTTACAGAAATAATGTTTTAATCCCCCTCAACTACCTTTGTCTCTAAACTAATATCATCCTTGGATAATCATGAAGTCGTCCAAGTTAGGGTATTTTATTTACCTCTCAGACCTTGAGTCGACAACATTCTTACCTTCGAAATAAATAGAAATTTATTAACGAAATCTCGAATTCCAATAACTATCCCAACACTCCCATTTATTATATAACCCCTTTTATAACTACACATCTTAGTTTTGATTTAAATCACTTCATTTCACATTAAAATACTTATCCTTAAATATTATCGTTAGATTTTACTTAAATAATCAATTTCCATCCACTAAAGCTTCCACTCAATTCCAACTCATATTAAATCTTGTTTGAAAATTTTCCTTTTATAGAATCCCTTTCAGGGAATAAACCCAAAATCTAACTCATATAAATATGAGTAACACTTATTAAATCCTTTTTTTAAAACTATAAACAAGGTTTTACCAAAACTATTTCCCTTTATCACCATTTCCATTTCACCATGGTTTCTTTAAACATTTTCACATTTAAAAGTTAATATTTTTCTTTTTATAGAAATCTCGACTCGATATATCAAAACAATTTGATTTCATTTGAAAACACTATTACACATTCAAGCCTTGTTATCGAGTCACTTTATGGATTCATATTCATACCATACTTTAAAAATCCCGTTTACAGGTCCACTCCTTATTAATTGTCTAAACTCCTTTATATCAAATTCTTTATTTCCTTATCAACTATAAATAAAATAATTAAATCTTTCTAAAAATAATATTTTAAAATAATAATTAACAGTCTAATAATTGTTTTTAATAATCAATTTTCGTTCAAGTAGTCGACTTGGTCATAAGGTTACTTTGTTAACCATTTCCGCTTAGTTATTTTCTTTAAATTAATTTAAAGAAAATCAATTTAAATAATTTCATTTAAAAAAACTAATTAACTAATCTCATTTAATTTTTTATTTTAAACACTTAATCCAACTCTTAACCATTTGGTTAATCGCTGCCCAGTTGCTTACAAATCTCATTAACACACTAATCTTATTATATAATTACAAGTTGAATATAATTATTTATTTCCTTTAATAACTTTATTTAAAATAATCTATATAAATTAGATTTTCAAAATTTGTCTTTAATTATAAAACAAATTTCATAACTTTCTTTCTATTGATTACCTGACGGTAAATCAATTTCCACAAACCGGTTCATTCTGAGGCCATCTGCCGATAATTACTCAACCAATATCATCCACTGGTTAATATCAAACAAGTGTTGAATTTGGTTTCAACAATCAACAATTAATCAGATTGATTAACAGTTCAGATAAATAAACAACATATTTGAGGAACCCGGTTGGATTCCTCCAACCTGTCCTTCCCTACATCAAATGGGTTACCTCAATTTTAACACAACAATATAGTTCAACCAATAATAGTCAACGAATCGTTTATAACATTCAATCAAGCATTCAATTATGTATTTAAAACGTTTATATTATTATAAACGTAGCCAACATGGTAAGTTACCTTGTTTGGAATCTAATCGTTACAATAACGATTTAATTCGATTAAATTAAACAAACGCTTAATTTAATCAATGAATATTTAATAATATTCGGCATACACAAAACAGTCATCAAATCAGCAACCATTGCACACAAAATAAAAACCCGGTTTATAAAACATAAACGGGATAAACTGAGTGAGTTGAACTCACCTTGGTTATCCATTCGCGACCAAACCAGTTTCAACTGTTGTGCTTGGCGATGAATCTGACGCCACCTGTTTCATCCAATTCCGTCACCGTATGTTACAATTATAAATTTTATACGTTAACAATAAAATTCAATACTATTATCTTAGAAATATATTATAAATCTAACTATTTCTTACGCTTTATCGAACATGATTAAGGGTGATTTACACTAGTCGGTTTAACGAAATTAGTAGCTTCCATTGCTAACCAAATCAGCTCCATTTCGTAGCGTATGTCAACACGATTCCAATGATGTTTGTTTTATTATGTTCTGTTCACGTATACAAATTAATGAATTATAAGTCATATGGGTTTAAATTAAACTAATCCCTATTTTAATTATAATTCAACTAATAAATTACCCTTTGGTTAAGGATTAGTCGGTGCGAATGCTTCTTTTCTCCCTCTCACCGCTACTTCACCGTGAAACAGGCCAACATCCCCTTTAATGAATTTGTAAACCATCTTCTTACTGTTATTTTCTTTGTTTTTCCAACTCCACAATTGCATTTCCTTCCCACAATACAGATAGCAATGCCACCCATTCATTGTGTCTGTTTTCTTCTGTGCTTTATACAAATAAAAGCCCACCACTTCACTATCCCACTTCTACTTCCCGCATGTCCCCATATATCTCCCTGTACACTTCTTTCCACTCTTTCCATTTGTTATTTTTCTTCCCAACGTTTTTTTAGTTTGCGGAATCTACTTCACTCGCCACCACGCACATGAACCACACTTTCATTTCTTCAACACCCACGAGCTGTTCTTCGCGGTGCATTCCTTTACTTCATTTTTAAACTTGTTCTTACTTATTTCTTCCCACCTTTACGCAAAGAAACAATGAAACCCATGCATGGTCTTATCCCCAGTGTTGCTCCAAACACCACGTCCTCCCCCTTCTTACTTCTCTTCTCAATGCTTAGTACACACTGCTTCTCCCCCATACAGCTTCGAACAGGATGCTATATTTCTTGAACTGCCCTTCTTCCATGTTTGCAAACTCCCCAAATCAAACTCCATACATACTTCAAGAAAATGAAACAACTCCCGCCATTATGCCATTGTACGCATCCCATTACCTCAACCCATCCACTTGTATTCATTTGTACCCACCCTCCCTCGCTGCTGCACCGTCCCTCCATGATCAGACGCCACAACGCCGCCATTGATGACTGCCCCAATCACCTGCGACTTCACCTGAGGCCCTCCGACGCCCTGCGTAGATCCTGACCCGAGCATCCGACCAGAACATAATAGCTCGACTGCACTTTTATCGGATTCCCCAACATGTGCTCCTACTTCCTCTCCCCTTCTTTTGATCGCTCGGGGTAGACATGAAGAGGTTTAAGGAGTTTGAGTTTTGTTTTGTGTGAAGAGGTGCAGTCCCAATGGTGCTCGAAAGTGTTTCTCATTAGCGAAAGGATTTTTTTTTTCCTTTTTTCAAATGGTACTGTGCTTCATTCGGATCTCTCCCCCTTCACAACTCATCACCGCAACCTTCACTGTTCACGCTCCCTTCCTTCTTCTTTTGCTCACGCAACTCTCCCTATTTTTTTTAAAACCTACAGTAAACTCCCCACTTCATGGTTCCACGCAACAAGAAAACAACGAAACCAATGCTCTGCGCTTCACATTTCCATGTCCGCAAAGGCAACCCGTTACCCCATACTTCACACGATAACGTCCCCCTTTCCCAAATATTGCCGCTGTTCCAACCCAATCCATGCTGAAACCAATGTACGCCTGCTCTCCTTCTCCACGGATCATCAAGCTTGAACATCTCCTTCCCAAAAACATGCAAGAACTGGAGACTCACCCTCGAAATGCCTCAGACTAACTCTTAAAATTTTTGTCCTCCTTATGACAGCATCGGCAAATGGAAAGTGATGGAGGAGCTGATGCGCTTGAGTGTGAATGGAGACTCAGTGTGTTTAAATGCAAAGAGTTTTGATTGTTAAAAACGGAGCTTTCGAGCTTGAAAAGGGAATGAGGGAACGCGATATTGTTTATGCATGTTCAATTAGCAGAGAGGAGAGTTTTTTATTTTCATTTCCTGAAGAAAGTTGGGTTTTCCTCCCCACATTGGAACGAAGAAAAAGAATAATGAGGTATGCTATTTTTTTTATAGAGGAGAGTAACGTGGATAACACGGCTAAAATTGCTTGGGAAACACGGGATAAACACCTTGCTATGCACAAAATTAAAATGGGCGTGGGGAGCAAGGTCCGTGGATAAGAAGGAACTGAGAAGCTTGCGTGCGAAGGAACCGGTTATTTTAATGGACAAGGCACCGAGATGGGTTACTACGCAAGGAATGTGCATACACAGGTAAAAGAACAATGGACAGGTTTTATAAGGCAAAATAAATAAATACATAATATATCCACTCATCATATAACCGACATTTTAATTTTCTATGATTACACACTTACTTCAAACGCGACGGAAACAGACGCACTATTATGTCCTGACGTTCCAGATCCAATAAAACTAATTTCGTTGAAAATGACACTATTTTAATTTATTGGTTCGCCTTTAAATTTCGTCTACCGACAAAAAAACTCTGTTTGACTCCAAACCGGAAATTTAACAATAACTAGCTATACGCATTCCAATAAAATTTATTTCGTCGAAAATGAACGTATTTGAAAAGAAAACAGTTCTAAGGCCTATAATATATCGATAAAATATATTTAAAATTCCAAAACAAATCCTATCTAAATAAATAATAAATTATTATTATTTATTTATTCAAATGGAATAACCGATATATATTTTAAACTCAATATTTAGAAATTCGGTTTAAAACGATATCCAAATATATAGAAATCCCTTTATGAACGCTATCGTTTATTAACGAAATTCCATAGCGTCTATTTGAAAATTTGAATTGAACATAACTAACAATTTATAATATGAAATCCCTATTTTTCTCTTCCATTAGAAAAATGTAATCAAATCGATTCAAACGTTTCTTATTTCACAGAAATCTGACTTATATCGGATCCTGTATATTCAATTGAATTTCAAAACGTAAATTACGAACTACCGCGTCATTTTGAGCTAGTTCTAATTATATTATAAATTATATATGTCCGGACACCATTTTATAAAATAAATTTTGATATAAAATCCATTAAATTTCCAAATTAATATGTAAACAGATTTAAATATTCGTAATTAACGTTCAAAAATCTGGGATGTCACACGACGGTCGGATCTCCCGTTACATGCATTTGAAGTTAATGGTTGAAATTCGCAAACGGTCGTTGCGCGGCGCATTCTATTTGAACCATATATATATAATATTATATATTTTGTTGATTTCCATCTAAAACGTATTTTATAAATTCGTTTTAAAAACGATTCCAACTTCCATTTCACTTTTAAATCAAAATTGAATTTTCCATATCATTATAATATTAAAATGATAATATTTCCAAAATATCTGATTTTGAAATTTATTTCCTTTTCGTATTCATTATAAAATGAATAAAACTGATTTATACACCCGTTCGAGTTAAAATGGCGTTTAACTACTTAACCCGGCTTCACATTTCAATATTTTTGTGTCCATCCAAAATCGGACATCAAAATCATAATATAATTCTTCACTGAATATTATTTTTATATATTCGTTATTTGAGAATATTTGTTATTTTAAAATATTCATTATCTCTGAATCGGAATACGACTCAATCAGTTACCATATAATTTCAGTTATATGGATTTCATAAATTGCATGAATTCAACAATAATGATAAATAATCATTAACCATTCAAACATCATCCAGAGTGCATTCTATAACTGTATAAGCATCAAAATAAGTAAATAACGCTCATTATAGCATGTCAACCCATCGATTGACATACAACTAAATATTGGGATTAGTGTATGTTGAATAACATCCCAATACCCGTGTGGGATTATGACACCTCACGTCCGTTAATGTCACTCCCAAATGGAATGCATTAAGTTTCGTGAAGCGTTATAGGAAAACAAACACATAATATTACAAGGAAGATACAATTAAGATACTAGTGGAAATCCAAATTTTTATTTCAAACACAAATCATACATCGTGGTCCAAAATACCATAAGTCACAAAAACCATTACAATAATATAACTTCTGTCTTTTACCATCAGAGTACATAAATACTTAAAAGAAAACATAATTCCCCAAATAAAAGAGACAAAGCCATATTAGAGATAAGAACTTGAGCCATACTTCGAAAGCAGTTATAGCAAGATAATATCTGAGTCCTGACTAAGCCTGAGTGTTTCCTCCCTAAGAACCTGGGGGGGGGGGGATGGAACAAAGAAGAGGAAACAAAAGGGTCAGACATGAAGTCTGGTGAGTCTAGTTACTTTTAGCAACTAAATAAAAAAAAGTAGCATGACAGACATATAAAGTGGATAAGAGAGATCACTGCATAAATGGCAGGTGTGACAAGGTAGATAGGATAAGGTGTATATGTTTCTTTAATGATTAATCTGCACTATTACTAGTATAACCGATATGAGATGATCCCTTCCACCATAAGATGGTAGACTTAGGCATACGTCCAAATGTACCCTAACTACTACCTTAATCGATCGGCTCCCTACTCCGTAGATACTATGTGCCGGCCCTACAGTAGGATGTATCACATCCTAAAGTGGCAACCCCTCGTTGATATGCACAACCCCATATCTACAGGTGTCACGGTCGTCTTATCCCCTTCTGCCCGGCTCATGCACACACATGGCCTGATTGGTTTACGCCGCCAACACCGTCTTCCATGTCTGGATCTCTTACAATCAGTCCAGTAAGCATGCCTTTTCTTCGACCTAGTATGGAGTACGTGTTTTGATACCTACTCCGGGTTACTGGATGAAACGGATCCCACAAAATATGATACAAGCTCTCCCCTTTGTCTTCTACCCCCCACTAGGTTTTCTTTGGCTATGTATACCACTAGGTGTCTTTAATTACATAACCCTATCATTTCCACAAGTTATATTTACCCTAAAAGGTGTCTTTAATTACATAACTTTATTATTCCAACCGGTCATGTATACCACTAGGTGTCTTTAATTACATAACCTTATCGAGTTAAGTTTGTGGGCCTATATGTAAATATTACCAACCCCCTCCAGATTTTCTTAACCCATCCACTATCCAATCAATTTTACTTAACCATAACTTTAGTTCACAATCATACAATCCCTATGGATTAGATTTGGTTAAGTAGTCCAAACTATTACCATGTCCATTTATGGTTTATAATGGGCTAAACCTCCCACATTAGGCCTACAACTTGTGGATGTTGGATATGTCGGTGGGGTCCGGGCAGTCTTATTCCACAAGTTGGGCCGAACCTCGTGTCAGAGCCCGATTCGTATTTGCACACTTAGACCTCTCACATTAGGTTCAACATTGGTGGCTGTTGGATATGCCGGTCGGGTCCGGGCAGACTTCCACCACTAATGCAACCTAACCTCGTGTCATAAGCGCCATTACAATTTCTAATTGTAATCCTAGGAATTCATTATTAACTAATCAATTAATTAAACCTATGCCTTTATAGGTGTTAATGCCCATTTTACCCAATAATTTGAATTATATGTCCAATGATGTTTATATTTAAATTATGCCAATATTAACCTTTTTCCCCCGCTCCTTAACTAGCGCATTCATAAAATTGTCGGCATGCCTAGGCTAGATAATAGCCTAGTCATAAACGATAAAAGGGAAAAATAATAGGAAATAACCAAAGTGATTGTTTTAACATAACTTGGCATAAACATAAACTAGCATGGTGATAAGGTGGACATATGAGCATAAATCTGATGAACTTGTAGCAATTACTAGTTCTAACATAACTATGATGTCATAGTGAACATAATAAGATCTAAAAACCAGTTAGATGTCCAACTCTTCAGATCTAACATAATAGGCACAAGATGATGATCTAGATCTGATTAACAAATTAAATGTCCACACAATTTAGATCCAAAAGTTTAAAAGTAGATCTACACAATTTGGGTGTAAGATTCACATCATGGCATGTCATAGAAGTTACAATAAATCCATCTAGATAGAGGTTTAGATCCAAATCCTAACCAATTCAAAATGTCATATAATCACAATTTACAATGGATCTGATATAATCTAGGCATATGAACAAATCCAAGTTATAGTCGTGTCATATTTACTTTTAAATATTCAAATCTAAAAGCAACTAGGGACTCACAGAGTTTGGATAAGAAGATAGAACTAGAAAAGATTGGATCTTGAATCTCCAATTGATTTGCTTTAGTTGAAGAAGATAACGGATCCAGATCAGTTCAGATACCGGTAGAGTTTGGCCACCATGAATTCTCAATGAAGAAAACAAAAGATATGACCATGTATATATAGCTGCTAGACCCTCTGAAACCGACTACCACGTCAGCCCTAGGGTTGTCGACACCCCTGTAGGTGGGTCGACCCTGATGTTGACACCCCTTAAGGGGGTCGACCTCAGTGTCAATACCCCTCCAGGGGGGTCGACCCCCTAGAGCGAGAAAACTGGAGCCATTTTTCCTTTTTCAAATTCGAACGGTTTTCGATAAAATTCTGACTCATCCCTGACTCCTGTGTATATATATAATTCTTTTGCGCGTATACAAACTTAAAAGTCTCATAACTTCTTCGTACGGTGTCCGTTTTACGCAAACCATTTGTCTATCTTGACCAGAATTTCGAGACGGATGCAATGGCATTGTCCATTTTCCTTAATTCTGAATATTAAATTAACTATAATTTAATTTATCCTCTTTTAGTATCATTAAAAATATAGGGTGTTACATTCTCCCCTACTTAAATGATTTCGTCCCCGAAATCTCTAAGTTGAGAAGAATGCATATCCTACCATCCATCATCCATCTACTCATCCATCTACTCATCCATCAATCACTGGTATCTATTGTCCTTAAAGACTTCTAATGCTTATATGAATATATGCAAGAGTGTGTGTATATGTCCCAACACTAATGCGGAAATCAGGCGGTCCACTGAATCAGTTGACCTCCTTAATGTAATCTATGTTAGTGCCATGAATCAATTATTTATGCAAATAATCCTATTATAACATGTGAGTTCTATATGTGTACAAACTCATTCGTCCAAATGCAACATCCATATGGTAATACATCCATTTCCATCCATAAAAGAAAAGAAAATGCACACACATCCATATGCAGTATGAGAGTGATTGAGACGATCTAGTGCCTAATGTGTGTGTATATACGCCCACAGACAACCACTAGCAAACACTTGCATTCATCAAACATAACATGTCTCAAACATATGTTTACATCCATAGGATTCCCATCTAAAGGTCAAGAATACTATGGATAAGATATATTCAAATGATAGAAACAAGCACAGATAAAACTTTGGAAAAAAGAGTTAAGAACATACCCTCGAAAAGAAAAGGGTATGAAGAAGGAATCTTGGCTTCGGTCTCCCAAGTCGCATCCTCTGGGTTATCTCCCCATTGAACCTTTAGTAACTTGATCTCTTTATTGCGTAGCTTCTTAACTCCTGATCCAAGAATACGTGTAGGGCCTCGCCTGACTGTTGCCTCCCGTTCCACTTCTACCTCTTCCAATACACTCGGCTCAACGACTTCCGCGGTGTCATGCAAACACTTTCGTAGATGAGAAACGTGGAAAACATCATGAATACCGGATATATTTTCTGGGAGCTTTACTCTGTAGGCCATTTGGCCAATCCTTTCGGTTATGGGAAATGGTCCCACAAGCCTAGGTGCCAACTTCCCTACTGGTCCGAAGCGAACCACATTCCTCAGAGGTGATACTTTAATAAAAATCAAGTCTTCCACTTCAAATTCGATGTCAGTCCTCCTCTTGTCTGCATAGGATTTCTGCCTATTTTGAGCTGTCTTTATCTGGCGTCGAATAAGGTCAATCTTTTCGGACGTTTCCCTAACCATATCTGGTCCAAGTAATAATCTTTCTGAGATTCCCACCAATAAGTTGGTGATCAACAGGGTCGTCCATAAAATGCTTCAAAGGGTCCCATGCGATGCTGGATTGATAGTCGTTGTTATAGGCAAACTCTACTAATGGAAGGTGCTCTTCCTAAGTTCCTCCGAAATCTAGGATACACAGCTTCAAAAGGTCCTCTAGAATTTTGTTTACCCCCTCTGTTTGCCTATCGGTCTGAGGATGATAAGCAGTGCTTAAACACAACTGTGTACCTAACGCTTCTTGCAAGCTCCTCCAAAATTCACTGGTAAAGATGGGGTCACGATCGCTCACGATGCAGGAAGGTACTCTAGTAAGATGAACTATCTCGTGAACATATATTGCTGCCAACCATAATGCCATCCTCTTGCTCTTAACTGGAATAAAGTGAGCACTCTTAGTGAGTCTATCTACCATAACCCAGATATTGGTGTTACCTTTCTTCGATCTAGGCAAACCATCTATGAAATTCATAGAGACGCTCTTCCATTTCCACTGAGGAACCTCCAAAGGATGAAGTAAATCACCACCGGGCTTCTTTTGCTCAGCTTTAACTTGTTGGCAAACTAGACATTGGGAAACAAATTCGGCCACATCTTTCTTCATCCCAACCCAAAAGAAAATCCTTTTCATGTCTCTGTACATCTTATCACCTCCTGGATGAATAGTCATCTTAGAATGGTAGGTTTCATCTAGGACTGCCTTTATCAAGCTTCCAGTTTGAGGAACACAAAGCCTTCCATCTCGCCGCAACCATCCCTTTTCATCTATGGCATATCTACTAAGGTAAGTAGAAGTCTCCCCTTTTCTGAGCTTTTCCATGATGTCTAAAATCTGTGGGTCACCTTGTTGCGAAGCTCCTATCTGATCCATAAGAGTTGGTCATATCTCCAATGATGCAAACAAATCAGGCAAAATCTCGATGGAGGGTCTAAAATCAAAAGCTGATATGAACTCCAAGCTCTTCCTCTCCACAAACACAGGACTCAATGCCATCCTCCGCCTACTTAGCACGTCTGCCACTACATTACCCTTGCCAAGGGTATAAGCAATCTCAAAATCATAAGAAGCTCGGAACTCCATACACCGTTGTTGCCTTAAATTGAGATCCTTCTGCGAGAACAGATGTTTGAGAGATTTATGATCGGTGTATAACTCGAACTTCTCTCCAAGTAAATAATGGCGCCACGTCTTAAGCGCAAATACAATGGTAGCTAGATCCAGATCATGGGTGGGGTAGTTCTTCTCATGAACTCTCAACTGTCTACCCCCATAACACACCTTGCATCAAAACCGCACCAAGCCCTATACCACACGCATCAGTGTAAACCGTAAACGCTTTGTTCCCATCGGGCAAAATTAAGACTGGGGCTATTGTCAGAGCCCTCTTTAAACGTTGGAAAACAACATCACAGTCTATATCCAATGAAATTGCGAAGTTCTTCTTCGTTAGCTTGGTGAGTGGGGCTGATATCTTTGCGAAGTCCTTAATGAACTTCCTATAATAACCTGCCAACCCAAGAAAGCTTCTCACCTCAGTTGCATTTTTAGGAATGTGCTAATGTTGCACTGCAACCACCTTTGTGAGATCTACAGCTAGCCTTTCTTTGGAGACCACATACCATAAGAATCTCACCTTTTTTCTCCAAAAATGGCATTTGGAGAATTTCGCCGTAAGCTGATGTGCATAGACAGTTTTCAAGACTTCTCTCAAATGTTGGGCATGTTCTTCTTTGCTTTTGGAGAAGATCAAGATATCATCAATAAAGACCACGACAAATTTGTTTAGAAACTCCCAAAACACCCTACTCATCAAGTCAACAAAATAGGCGGGTGCATTCGTCAATCCAAAAGGCATAACCAGCCATTCAAAGAAACCATCTGGAGTTCTAAAAGAGGTCTTGTCTATGCCATCTTCAGCCACCCTCAATTGATGAAATCCCATGGCCAAGTCTAAATGGGATAATACCGAGGCACCAACAAGCTGATCAAATAAATCATCAATCCTCAGGAGCGGGTGCCTATTCTTCTTGGTGAGTTTATTCAACTCTTCATAGTCAACACACAAACGAAGTGAATCGTCCGCCTTAGTTGCGAATACAACTGGAGCACCCCATTCAGATTTGCTTCGTCTGATACATCCTTTCTCAAGTGGCTCCCCTACTTGCTTACTCAGCTCCCTCCTTTCCCTTGGAGCCATATGGTGTACTGGTAATGCAACTGACTTTACATTATCCACCAGATATATACGAAAATCGATCTCGTGCCTCAGAGGTAAACCCTGTACCTCATCAAAAACATCAGAATGATCTCGAACCACTGGAATAGATTGCAGATCATCGATAGATGCATCAAGTGACTCTAGGAAACTAAGCATAACCGACCCTTGTGGGTCACAAGAAATCTCGAGGGTCCTCCCATGACAAGTCATAAGCCTAATGACCCTCCTCTCACAATCCAGAATGGCACCATACGTGGTAAGCCAATCCATTCCTAGAATCAACCCATAGCCCATAAATCTGAGCACATACGCATCGCATTCAAACTCGACGCCTAACACAGATATTTTCTTACCCCGACAAATCACAGATAAATGAGCCGAACCACCAATGGGGTTTGAAACAACTACGGGATCCATAACCATACTAATAATTAAGTGTAGAGTTTCAACCAAAGAACTAGATATAAATGAATGTGAAGCGCCAGAATCAAAAAGTGTCCTAATTGGATGATTAGAAAGAGAAATTAGACCTTCCACGAAAATTTTTCTACCTCTATCAAAAGCACTAATCGTGAGAGCAGGCACCTGCCCTCCAGAAGTTCCTGCCCTTTGACCTTGTCCCTACAATCCCTGTTTCTTCGGGCACTCCTTAACAAAGTGTCCGGCCTCTCTGCAGTGGTAGCAAGAGTTCTTCCTTCGCTTACAATCTTTGATCAAATGACCCTCTTTTCCACAATTGTGACATTTTATCTTATCCTTGCCTTTGCCATTCTTTCCACCTTTCTTCTGTTGTTGTTGCTGCTGTTGCCCCTTCTTAGGCCACACCTTCTTATTTTGTGATGTTTCCTCAACCTTTACTTCCTTCTTTTCTCCCTTGTCTTCCTCATGCATTAGGGCCATATCGACAAGCTTTTCAAAAGTGGCTCCCATTGGAATATGGGACATGGCTAACCCGGGTTCATTTAGTCTTTTAGCAAACCGTAACGCCTTCTTGTGTGGAGTATCCGCCAATCTAACCCGAACCTTGCTAGCTGGTTGAATTTGTTAACATATTCTTTCACCGTTAAGTTCCCTTGTCTGAGTGCCAAGAACCTCTCCATCTGCATGCTTTTCTCGGCTTGAGAAAGAAACTTTATTTCAAATATTTGTCTAAAATCTTCCTAAGTTTCCACTAAATGTCCAGCCTGGGTAACTTCCCACCAAAATGAGGCTTCGTCTTTCAGTCCCAGGCGGCTAACTGAACCTTCCTTCTATCCTCTACTTCAAAGATTACGAACTACGAACAATCCTCGATCTCCTTGAGCCAATTCCGCGCTCTACGAATGTCTCGTTCCCATGGAATGGCTTCCTTCCCATAGCATAGAAGTCTTTGCAGATCTTAGCGAAATTATCTTCTATTGGAGGGGGAGGAGGAGGAATGACTAGTGCAGCGGGGGAGGAATGTTTCCTTATCCCTCGGCAGGTGTCTTGGCCTCCAGATACCTACGGAACCATCCGGGTATTGTAACGCCCTCTGGAGTATTAGGAATGTTTGGTTCTCCAGTCATGCTGGAAAGAAAAAGGGAAGAGATTTAGACAAAGGATCGAAGGATATTACATATGGCTTCAAGGGGAATTCTTTCAAAATAGACTTTTATTTTTCTGAAAATACTTTCTTTTAAAACCTTTTTGAAAATAATTTTCAAAAACTTTTATCTAATCTGGTAACCTTCTGCTCTGATAGCAAGTGTGACACCCCACATCTGTTAATGTTATTCACAAAGGGAATGCATTAAATTTCGTGAAGCGTTATAAGTAAACAAACACAGAATATTATATGACAGGTATAATTAAGATAACAACGGAAATCCAAATTTTTATTTCAAACACAAATCATAAATCGTGGTCCAAAATACCATAAGTCACAAAAACGATTACAACAATATAACTTCTGTCTTTTACCATCAGAGTACATAAATGCTTAAAAGAAAACATAATTCCCTGAATAAAAGAGACAAAGCCATAGTAGAGATAAGAACTTGAGCCATACTTCGAAAGCAGCACTAGCAAGACGATATCTGAGTCCTGACTAAGCCTAAGTGTTTCCTCCCTGAGAACCTGGAGGGGGGAACGGAAGAAAGAAGAGGAAACAAAATCTACTAAAAAACTCCCCATGAGGAGATTCATGAGCTCAAGTTTGTGAAGGGTCAGACATGAAGTATGGCAAGTCTAGTTACTTTTAGCAAGTAAATAAATAAAAGTAGCTTGACAGGCATATAAAGTGGATAAGAGAGATCACTACATAAATGGCAGGTGTGACAAGGTAGAAAGGATAAGGTGTATACGCTTCTCTAATGATTATTCTGCACTATTACTAGTATAACCAGAATGAGATGATCCCTTTCACTATAAGGTGGTTGACTTAGGCATACGTCCAAATGTACCCTAACTACTACCCTAATCGATCGGCTCCCTACTCCGTAGATACTCTGTGCCGGCCCCACAGTAGGATGTATCACGTCCTAAAGTGGCAAACCCTCGCTGATATGCACAACCCCATATCTACATGTGTCACGGTCGTCTTATCCCCTTCTGCCCGGCTCATGCACGCACATGGCCCGGTCGGTTTGGGCCACCCACACCGTCCTCTACGTTTGGATTTCTTACAATCAATCTAGTAAGCGTGCCCCTTCTCCGACCTAGTATGGAGTACATGTTTTGATACCTACTCTGGGTTACTGGATGAAACAGATCCCACACAATATGATACAAGCTCTCCCCTTTGTCTTGTATCCCCTACTAGGTTTTCTTTGGCTATGTATACCACTAGATGTCTTTAATTACATAACCCTACCATTTCTACAAGTTATGTTTACCCTAAAAGTTGTCTTTAATTACATGACTTTATTATTCCAACCGGTCATGTATACCACTAGGTGTCTTTTAATTACATAACCTTATCGGGTTAAGTTTGTGGGCCTATATGTAATTATTACCCACCCCCTCCAGATTTGCTTAACTCATCCGCTATCCAATCAATTTTACTTAACCCTAAATTTAGTTCACAATCATAAAATCCCTATGAATTAGATTTGGTTAAGTAGTCCAATCTATTACCATGTCCATTTATGGTTTATAATAGGCTAGAGCTCCCACATTAGGCCTACAACTTGTGGTTGCTGGATATGCCGGTCGGGTTCGGGCAATCTTATTCCATAAGTTGGGCCTAACCTCATGTCATAGCCCGATTCGTATTTGCGCACTTAGACCTCTCACGTTAGGTTCAACATTGGTAGCTACTGGATATGCCGGTCGGGTCCGGGCAGACTTCCACCACTAATGCAACCTAACCTCGTGTCATAAGCGCCATTACAATTTCTAATTGTAATCCTAGGCATACATTATTAATTAATCAATTAATTAAACCTATTCCTTTATAGGTGTTAATGCCCATTTTATCTAATAATTTGAATTATATGTCCAATGATGTTTATATTCAAATTATGCCAATATTAACCTTTTCCCCCATTCCTTAACTAGCGCACTCACAAAATTGGCGGCATGCCTAAGCTAGATAATAGACTAGTCATAAACGATAAAAGAAAAAAAAATTAGGAATGTAGCTAAAGTGATTGTTTTAACATAACTTGGCATAAACATAAACTAGCATGGTGATAAGGTGGACATATGAGCATAAATCTAATAAACTTGTAGCAATTACTAGTTCTAACGTAACTATGATGTCATAGTGAGCATAATAAGATCTAAATTAACCATTTAGATGTCCAACTATTCAGGTATAACATAATAGGCACAAGATGATAATCTAGATTTGATTAACAAATTAAATGTCCACATAAATTAGATCCAATAATTTAAAAGTAGATATATGCAATTAAGGTTTAAGATTCACATCATGGCATGTCATAAAAGTTACAATAGATCCGTCTAGATAGAGGTTTGGGTCCAAATCCTAACCAATTCAGAATGTCATATAATCACAATTTACAATGGATCTGATATAATCTAGGCATATGAAAAATCAAAGTCATAGTCGTGTCATATTTACTTTTAAATATTCAAATCTAAAAGCAACTAGGGACTCACAGAGTTTGGATAAGAAGATAGAACTAGAAAAGATTGGATCTTGAATCTCCAAAAGATTTGCTTTAGTTGAAGAAGATAACAGATCTACATCAGTTTAGATCCCGACAGAGTTTGGCCACCATGAATTCTCATTGAAGGAAACAAGAGAAATGACCACATATATATAGGTGCTAGGCCCTCTGAAACCCACTGCCACGTCAGCCCTAGGGGTGTCGACACCCCTATGGGTGGGTCGACCCTGGTGTCGACACCCCTTAAGGGTGGTCTACCCCGGTGTTGACACCCCTCTAGGGGGTTGACCCCCTAGAGCATGAAAACCGCCGCCACTTTTTCTTTTTCAAATTCAAACGGTTTTGGATAAAATTCTGACTCATCCCTGATTCATGTGTACATATATAATTCTTCTACGTGTATACAAACTTAAAACCCTCATAACTTCTTCATACGTTGTTCGTTTTACGCAAACCAACTGTCTATCTTGACCAAAATTTTGAGACCGACGCAATGGCGTAGCCTGTTTTCCTTAATTCTGAATATTAAATTAATTATAATTTAATTTATCCTCTTTTAGTATAGTTAAAAATACAGGATGTTACAGGGGTTTTTAAACAACAACAGTCTGTTTAATTAAATCATAGTTAGTAAATTTAACCAATTCTAATTCGGTTTGAATTATTTTTCTAATTAATCAATTTTCACGGTTCAAATTATAAACAAATATTTATATCACATTTGAACAACCTAAAGTGTTTCTACATTGTTTGAAATACGAGTGTCGGATATTCAAACAACGCTTCTTGTGCAGATGAGTCGTGAATAGTTCATGTGTTGAACTCAAGCAATGTCACATACAATAAATAAAAATCAACACTGGCAATTTTTATATATTTACAGTTAAAAAATAAATTAAATAACTGTACAAATATTTTAGTGAGAGAATTCCAACATTGCGTTCTACTCCGTCATTCTTTATTTCTGAATTGTTCTGTTTTGATTTTAAATCGCCTCAAATTCTAATTTGCTCCAAATCGATTCTAGTCAGATCCATTGCGTAGTGTTCGATCCCACGATTCCAACGCAATTGAAATCGTCGGATTTGGACCTCGTATGAAAACGATATCGATTTTAATACATTTCATTACAAAATTGAATAATTAAATAATAATTATTTTTCCCTAATTACCATCATTAACCACTAATCAGTTATTAGCCGATAGTTACTCTTCCTCCTCGTCAAAAACTGGAACGAACAAATTCCAAAAGCTCCATTCTTCAATCACCTGCGCTCCGCTCCTCCGATGATTGGAACCCGATCCAACGCCACACCAGGAAGAGCGCCACCCTCCTCAGTTCACATTGGCCACCACGGTTACCTCCTGGGCCTTAATACAGCGATCGGATGCCCGAGCCTTGAGCTCGAAAATCGAAATATCCAGACCCCTAAAAACAATAACCACCGTCTGATTCGTAGAGCTCGTTGAGCTGATGAATTTTCACGTTGGAAGTTTCGGGAATTAGTGAATTTAGGAGGAGATCGGAGCATAGGAAGGGGAGGCGATTTTTCGCCATCGGTTTTAATTAAAGTGACGGTTTTCTGGGTTGACCGCGAAATGAGACAATGGCTAGGGTTTGACTCCCCTTTTGACTTGTATAAATATATATTAATATTTTAATTCTCTAATTAGTTTAGTTACGTCCAAACTCCAAATCAAACCCAAAGACTGATGTTGCTAACTAAATATCCCATTCCGGACATAATGGGATATGTTTCATAAGCCAATTTGACCGTTTCGATCAGATTTTATCAAAATTAAAGTATAAATTAATATTACGGTCAATATTGAATTTGAACGTACATTTCAATTTACCGGGGCCATATACTGACTCCAAGCATTACAGAAAAAATAAATCTAGCTATGTTTTGACGATACGGTCCTAACAAAAATAATTTCGTTGAATTTGGAGGCCATTTGAAAAATGGTCCTTTTCTGGTCGATTAAATTTAAACTGAATTTACAAAACATGTTTTGTGCTCATATATTAATTCCAAAAATGAAGAATTTTTAAACTTGACAATAATTTGACATTCCAGATCCAATAAAAGTAGTTTTATCGAAAACAGAGGTCGTTTGCAAAATGACTATTTTTAAGGGCTATATATTATTAAAAATATATATAAATTCCATAGTGACTATTCCGAATTTTAAACTGGACATAACTTTCAATTTATATTATGAAATCTGAATTTTTCACATTCATTAGAAAGATAGAACTAAAAAAAATCTAACATTTATGGTTTTACTGAAATTCGATTTATTTTGAATTATGTACATTCAATTGAAATTTAAAATCGAATTTTCAAACTACCGTGCCATTCCAAGCTCATTTTATAATTAATATAAATTTATATGTTATAACCTCATTTAAAATAAATTTTTAGACGTTATAATTTAAAATAAATCATTTTAAATATTCAAAATCCATTAAATTAGCAAAAATAAATATTTTAAATTGGTTCAGAATTTTCGGATTGTTACAATCTCCCCTACTTAAAATCTTTTCGTGCTCGAAAAGGAACAAAGCTGAAAGTTGTTTAACTAACCAACTCAACTTTCATTCTAGCTTCAGTTTTTAAACTTTTCAGTTCCCAAGAACTTTCTGATTTCTCAAAAATTTGGCTAACACCCTAAATTTTCGTAAAATTTTCCCAAAACCTCCTTTGTACGGGCTAATCGGTAAAACCACAACTTGCCTCATAGGGCCCTCATCAATTAAAAAGAAAAAGCCAAGCGGCTCATAAAATCATCAAACCTAATGAATATAGTAAACATATACCTATTTGTCGGGCATACAATTTTATTCTTCTTCTTAACTTCCATGGTATGACCTGTTCAATATATATACATGTATATGTATGCAATTCTAATCAATTTTCAATTCAGTTCAATATTTGATTCGATTTGGCCAAATTTACCTTCCATTCTCTTATTGGTTTGATCATTCCAATATTTTAATTAGTTAAACTAATAATCACACATAGCAACTAGCAATCAATTAATTGAATAGCTTTTCAAACATATAAGTTTTATATACTCAAAAATCATATTTCAATGCCAAATCACAAACAACAAATTCTAACTAAGTTTTGGTTTTCACACCAGTCGATTGGAAATATATAGACATCCCACTTTCGAAACTCGAACATATATACTGATGATACCCGGGCATCACCAGCATTATCTCCAGGCGACTAGAGTGTGATTCTATATCTACCCAGTATATTTGATGCTTTGTATATACGCTAGCTAGGTGTATATGAGAAATCTTCATATAATCGATAGTCCAAATTCAATATAAAATAAATATTCAAACACATATAATAAGATATACTTTTCAAAATTAAATTCATTTATAAATAATACACTTTGAACTGATTCTAGGGTATTACTAACCCTATCTCTAAGAGTCATTCTTATAGGATGTTACTAATCCCATCTCTGATGAATTCTCTCGTTCGGTTCTGATGTGTCTTATTCTCTAGCTTTGTAAACTAAAGCTCTAATACCAACTATAACGATTCAAAATCCCCCATCTCCAAAGAGACGGGAAACAACGGATTGCTTTGAGAACACTACTCACCGGAACACAAGCAGAAGAAAATTTCATTGCTATTACAACAATTTACATCAGAGTACAAGAATCAGAGTATGAATAAATATTACACAACAGAAATAAAATAATATAAGGGATTAAAATACAATGCAGCAGAAATTTAAATGTATAAATGCAATGTATAGCGGAAAATACTTCAACAACACAACTGAAAGAAATACACGGATACAAAGCTTTTCCAAATATAGCTCCAATTGTAATCCAGGATCCTAGGAAAAGAAATATCTGCGAAAACCAAAACTACTAGCTGCCATGTGGAAAATATAGGGACCCAGAGTTTAGATAGAAATAATAAACTTTGAGTCAATCATGGGACTGGTGTGAGAACTTAAAAACAGTTATTAAACTTTACTTTAAAAGTTGGGAAATCATAAGACCACGCCGTATAACACGGAATGGGTTTACTCCACATGAATCTCAGTTTGAAATAAAAGAACGCAATGTTTTTTGGAAAATGAATCTATTATAAGACTCAGGTCCCATCATGCAATGCAACGCAAGCTGGAGGATAGAGTTTTACCTTAATATCCAAACATGCTTGGTACGTTTTAAAACAAATCATTTTGAAATTACTATAAGTGTATAGTGTCAAAACAACTTCAAATATAAAGGTACCAATCATAAACTGCATAGTACCCCATCCTACTATGTCGCCATATAGGTTTACAACTAAAACCGAAAAGTGTCGTATTGGAAAATTGGATTTCCCTCATGAGTCAAGGCTAGCGATGACTCCTTCCAATTCGAGACACTTTAGCAAATGCTCAGGATCCCCCGCAGTGGACCCTTGGTTCCTGCAGGATCGGCCCACACTTACTTAGTGGATTAATTATTCCTGAACACACGTTTCCCAGTCCTATATGACCTATCACTTGGTCAGTAGTGACCAATATCCGAGGCGTCTCACTCCATCATCCAAATAAGTAAAAATGTCTGGGCTCCATACCATGACACCACTTCTAGCTAGAAAGAAACGTCGTGCACTCCCTATGTCCTTGATCCCGTTTTAAACTCATACCGAGGTATGAGGCTCGCGAATTAACGCCATACACAATTCTATGCTAATTAAAGTCGTGCATTGATCATCATCCACAAGACTCTGCTTTTCAACAAAAGCCTTTATCATTTGCATCTTAGTATACCACACTGACAATTCATGCCGTACAACTGATGTCTATCAATATATAACCTCTATGCTCGTACGTCTCAGAGAAGGGTGTTAAGCGAGAGAATACATTCTCCGCCACCAAACATATATATATTTAATAGAAATCAATCAACACAGAATGAAATCCAATGTCAAACACACATCCATTTACAAGTCTGTTCTGGGTCTGAACGAAACTGGAGGTACCTTATTCCTCGTCCCATATGTCCAATATAGGAGAGAGGTCCTCGCCTATCCGGTCGATCTCCAAATACGTCTGGATGATCACCATTTATTACCTTGTCTTGGGCGTACAACCTAATTAAAACATCAGTAATCATCCATACGATGTGAAGATCTCTGGTCTTCAACGACCGTCTTCATCATCGACTTTTAGTCGCCATATCTTTTATTCAGAATGGGATAATTAATAATCAAGTGCTATAAAAACACATCATACGCCTCATTCTAATTCAGAATATTCTTTTATTCAAATGTTTACATCTTTAGGGGAAGGTTCCCATTAATTTTATCAAAGATAAATTATTTTAATTTTATTATTTAATCTTCCTTTGGATATCAATTTCAAAAGGTTTGATTTTATCCTTTAACAATTCTAAACCAAATTAAGGTTTATGAAACTGGTCGGGATCATCGAGCCTTACCGAAGCAATCATTTATTTTATTTTCATATTTCCAATCCCAACCTATTCATCCCATGGAGCAAAACTGGTATTACTCCATATCTAACACCCCTTGGGTTATCGGCAAATTTAATTACCATTTCACGTTTAAATATAATTAAATATTTAACTATCGCTTGGAGTAAAACCGGTGGTACTCCATTTTGAAACATTTCTCGAATTTGATAAATTAAATTATCTGATTCCCATCTGTATGTAATTAAAGATTTATTAAAACTTCATTTAATTTTAATCTTCCAAAAATCATTATTTAATGATTATTTAACCTTTGGAAATTAATCTTGTCTTTAACGGGGTTAAAGAACCAATGTTATTAAAAACACACTTTACTATATACCCAAAATCATCTTCCATCAAAATGGAACCTTCACGGAAATCATAACAGTATATACTCGATATAAATTTCCGTATCAAATCAATACTATAAATGGAATGACGGCAAGACCTTTTATATTCCTTATATAGTAATGGTCTTCCTTTACAAAAGCTTATCTCGATTATTACCAAATCGAATTCCATTCAATTCCAATTTAATATGTTAAATTGAAAAACTTTACTTTGGAAAATTTCCATTAATCTTAGTAGAAAGATTTATAAATTCCAAATCATATCTTCATTGTTAATTGGGTTAAAGAACAAATGTTATTTAAAACACAGTTCACGACAAACATAAAATCCAATTCAATATTAAATACAAGGCTCTAAATAGAAATTATATCGGCTTATATTCAATATCAAATTCCAAAACCAACAAATATCATATTGGGAATAATGATATTTATATCTTCCAAATTCCTCAACAATATCCGTATAATCACAGAATCCAATATCGAAATATTCCAAAGATTATTTCTATTCAAATCCTTTCCAATCCATATGTTGGAAAATTCTAGTTAGATTAAAACCCATTTCTCATTCCAATTTATTTATTTAAAAATCTTGGATTATTATTCTAGTTAATAACCAGTTCTGTAACAACCCGGAAAACCAGAACCAATTAAATTTTTTTATTTTAGCTATTTTAATGGATTTTGAATATTTAAAATGATTTATTTTAAATAATAACAATTTAAAACTTACTTAAATTGAAGTTAGATCTTATATATTTATTTTAATTATAAAATGAGCTTGAAATGGCGTGGTAGTTTGAAAATTCGAGAAAAATGAATAGCGGAAAAATAGGTGGAATTAGCTTCTTTTGCATGAAATGCATTTATTGTTCGAGAAAAATGAAACCTTATAGTAGACCGTTGCATGTTATACATATCAAAGCGAACTCATCAACAGGAAAATGACAATTTTGATGGTTCAAATCTTAGTTTTATATTTTTTTATGTTAACTTGTTTTACAACTAATAATACATTTTCAAGGGTTGGTACTCTGGAAGATTCCAGGATGCCCACATAGAATACATATTATTTTTAGCAAGGAACGCTACTGAAGTGAAAATGTTGTATATGTATCTGTGGACCAGCCACTTATAAGTATTTAAATAACATGGCTGGCCATAGTTTTTGTATGCCTCCTGCATGCAGGTGTATAGAAATTCATCGCCTACTTCATTCACCCTTAAGATATTTGTTTACATATTCACAAAAGGCACTGCACATTTAATGTAAAATAAATGACGTGTTCAATAGCATGTTTAACTTAAGATTTGATCAGCAATTAATTATCGTATGTAGAATTTTTTGGATTCATATATTTAGGTAACATACAGGGTCATTATTTAACATAAATTGGGGACAATGTTAAAATACAATTGCAAACCAATAAACCTCTTACTGATTACTATATATAAGGTAATTCCTATTTGCAGATAACTATGTATACACGCACATGAAAAGAAATTGTTATATATATGCTATTTATGGCTGAAATTCTTACTATACAAATAAATTTCCGATCAGTGACCATTCTAACTATGGGTTTTATTACTTTATAGATGAATAATTTTACCTGATATACATAGGGTAATGAATATGGGTTTGCTGTATTAGATAGCCTATCTCAATATAAACATACTACAAAATGCATAGATGTAGAGATATTAATAGTACAATGACTGATTCTTTAGGCCGTGATGGTTTTATGGGAATAACATAGCCAACCTACATGAATTATGTGACATACAATAGTTATTATTTTAAACTATTTCTAGACTTGATTGGATATTTAATGTCTTTAAAATATAATACAGAAATATCAATAGCTCACAGGTCCCCTATGAAGTTTCAATTTCTTTGTACGAACAACAAGATGATCAATTTTAAAAACCCTGCTCATGTAGAATCAAAAAATACTCCATTTGACCATTTTAAATTTCATGAATGTCAGTTTTGAAAGGGAAATGCTGCACTGACTGATTGATATTCTGCCAAAATCTACGGCATGGTGTTAAATTCAAAATTCAAGGGGTTAAAATTGTAATTTTATATGATTTACTGCGGGGTCAGTTAATATTTCAATAATTGGATCACATATGTAAAATAAAATGTGTTGCGCTATTTTGGTGTAAAGCCTAACAAAATGATCTAATTATGAATTAGAGCTAAGAGGCTTAAAACTTAAATTATTATAGGCCTAATGCATAGATACCTGAGGCATTTTATAATTTGTTGAAGGGCCGAATTACAAAATGTCAACTCTATAAATAAGGGGTTATGGTCCCCCGAATTACACAAGACTTAGCAACTCTTTATCCTCTTCTACAGAGAGTTAATTTTAGATATTGCAATTATTGATTATGGATTCAGGTACGCTTCCGCTAATCTATTTATCTGTTTTTTGATTTGTACTCGGTTAAATCAATATGGATTACATATTTGGATCTAGGGTTTCATGACTGATTGTTGATAAATTATATTAAATCCTTATAAGTGGTATCAGAACTATCCATAATTGATTTATATGAGAAACTTCTGTTTAGTGATTTATTTATTTAAAACAAAAAGTAGTTTTATTTAAGATCTGAAAATTATAAGCATTAAGGTTGATTGGTAAAAATATTCATGACATGCAGTTTTTTCTTTGATTTAGCAAGTGCAAATCATCGTCGATCTTTTTTGTTGTGCGGCTGTTTTTTGTCCGCCTGATTAGGCTGATTATTATATTTGAAATATGCCAGATATTGTCGTCCATGTCTCTGGATTCATAGCAGTTATTATCAGGCTGTAATGAATAGTACAATGATTCTTACTTCACAAATAAACTGTGTATGTATGTTTTAGTAAATTGTATTATGTTATACAATTTAAATGGTTGCTGTCAGGTTAAAGAATTTGTAAAATGCTATATACTAGATGTGCCCTTTTTTTGTGGTTGATGATTTGTATGCTTGATCTGAATTTAGGTATATTATTAGCACTTTTGAATGGTTCAAGTACAAAGAATAACAACATATCTGAGTTGGTCAGAATAATTTAATTTGGACTAGGCTTTACATTACGTCCGAAATAAATGGATGGTTGCATGGCCATATAATAAAGGTTGACCATTACGTATGACAGTGTTTCAGCATTGGTTGATATTTTCTTACGAAAAAAAGGTATACCGTTGTTGGTAGACATGATTTGGAATGCCATCAAAGTCTTTGGATTATACGGTAGTTGTAATAAGCTGTGACATGTAGGCATAACACATCCTGTAAATTAATTGTTAGAATTTCTACATTCATGGCAGCCACGTATTCCTTAGTCAGTAGTTGGATTGTTGCTTTTGAAAATGTGACATCCCACGTCCGTTAATGTCACTCTTTATCAGAATGCATTAAGTTTCGTGAAGCGTTATGGGTAACCAGAAATAGAAACATTACAGACAAATATAAAATAACAGCGGAATTTAAAACTTTATTGAATAGAAAACATCGTAGTCCAAAACATGGTTACATCATAAGTCTGAAATACTGAAAACATACAACTTCTGCCTTATACAAAAATCATCATCAGAGTACAATGATACATAAAAGAGCATAATCCCCAAAATATAGGCATAGTAGAGAAGATATGAAATCAAATAGTACATTTAAGCAGCTCCAAGCAGAAGGTAAGAAGAATCCTGATCAAGCTTGAGTATTCCCACCCTGAGAACCTGGAGGGAAGGGGGAGCGGAAGAGAAAGAAGATGAAACAAAATGGGTTAGACATAAAGTCTGGCGAGTCCAGTTACTATTAGCATATAAATAAGTAAAAGCATTATGACAGGCATAACAAGGTATACAAGGTAAACATGATAAACATAACATAACATGTATTGCGCTTCTCTAATACTTTTCTCTGCTTCATTACTAATATAACAAGAGCAAGATGATCCCCAACAAGTATAAGATGATAGACTTCGGCGTACTTCTAGTGAGAGGTTTTACCCCATACAATTACAGGTAGCCCAACTGAACTTACCGATGTTACCCCTCAGCATAATAGCGAGCTCCTAAACAAGCGAGACTAGATGTAACCTAACCACTACCCCAATCGATCGGCTCCCTAACTCCGTAGATACCCTTTGCTGGCCCCACAGTAGGGTGTATCACTTCCTAAAGTGGCAACCTGTTAATAACAAGATGTGCACAACCATATCTACCGATGTCATAACATCTTATCTTCTCGAGCAGGGGACCCATGCATGCACATGAGCCCGATGGAATGCGCCGTCAGACACCTTTTCCCAAGTGACCTCTTATAACCAGCTCAGTAAGCGTACCCCATCTCCGACTTATTTCGGAGTACTCGTTTGATACCTATATGGGTTACTGACTGAAACGGATCCCACACACCAGATGATACAAGCTTCTCACTAGGCTTGCATCCCCACTACTAGGATTTCAACAGGTTATGCCTACCAGTTTAACAAGATTGCATAACCCCACATGTTAAGTTTGTAGGCCTATATATATATATATATATATATATATATGTATATATATATATTACCCATCGCCCCAAGATTTACTTAACACTCCCACTGATTCAAACAAGTTTACTTAACCCCTACTCAAGTTAACATGTTCATGTAATCCCAGTGGATTAAAACAAGTTAAGTATTACAAGTTCATTACCAGTTATCCATTTATGGTTATAATGCGCTAGACCTCCCACATTAAGTCTACCACTTGTAGATGATGGATAGGCCGGTTGGGTCCAAGCAGACTTCTTCCACAAGTCGGACTTAACCTCGTGTCTTAGCACGTTACGTATTTACGCACTTAGACCCCTCACATTAGATTTACCACTTGTGGACGCTGGATATGTCAGTCGGGTCCGGCCAGGCTTTTACCACAAGTGTAATCTAACCTCGTGTCTAAGCACCGTTACAGTTTGTATCACTATAAATCTAGGCATTTTCCTTATTAACCAATTGTCATGTTCATTATGCCCCAATTCCCCGTCCAATCTAT
Organism: Allium sativum; assembly: GCA_030737875.1. Taxonomy (NCBI): domain Eukaryota; kingdom Viridiplantae; phylum Streptophyta; class Magnoliopsida; order Asparagales; family Amaryllidaceae; genus Allium; species Allium sativum. The sequence goes on from CM060913.1 coordinate 829,188,951, forward strand.
GATATAAGTTACGCCCAAATTTAGATCAAGATCTAGATTATGCCCCCAAAATTCTCAAGTTTTGGCTTAAGGTACAAATTATGTCCAAAATTCCCAATCATGTTTTACAACAAGAATTATGCCCCAAGTTAATCATTCCCAATCGTTCTCAATTTCACGCGTTCGCGTATTTCAGCGATAGGCCTAGACTCGAAGGTAGCCTGACTATAAAAACAAAAAGGGAAGAAGGGAGAGAAGAGAACAAGAACATGCATAGTATATAAAATTGGCATAAAATGACATAATTAGGCAAACTAACATAATATGCATAAGGTGAAATGATTAGGCAAACTAGCAGAATAGGGATATCATGAATAGACATTTGAGATCTAAATAGTAAATTAGATACACAAGTAATGGTAGATGTGATATGATTCAAATAGTCAAAGGCTTAGATCCAATTCATAGACATGTCAAGATAACTTTTAAGTGTTTAAATCTAAAAATAACATAGACTCACTGTGATTGGATCTTAAAGAACACAGAATTAATCGTAGATGTTGTAGCACAGATATCTGAATACGAATAACTTGTTGTTGAAGAAGAAGGCTAGATCAAACTATGTTGGGTAGTGCCTCGTTGTCGCCATTGATTTAGATGAATAAAACAATGAGATTAAGGTCCTATTTATAGCCTAGTGTCAACGAATCTGGTCAGAAAAACAAGTCCGCATACGCAAAGCTGAATCTGCCTCGGATCTAGGGGGTGTCGACATGGGTGTTGACAACCCTGTGTGGGTGTCGACCCATGGGTCAACCCCTAACGGGTTTGATTCCCGCGTTGGTTTCCGCCTCTGGTTTTGAATTATTTTGAACTGTTTTGAATTGTTTTGTATATATATAATTCTCTTGTGCATATACAAACTTCAAACCTTAATATCTTCTTCATACGATGTCCGTTTTACGCAAACTTGGAGTCTATTTTAAGAAGAATTCCGAGACAAACGCAATGGCGCAGTTTGTTTTACTTAATTCCCAATATTTAATTAAGTATTTCTTAGTTTATCATTTTAATGTTCTTTAAAATTACGGGGTGTTACATTCTCCCTTACTTAAAGGATTTCGTTCCCGAAATTTCCAAGTTAAGAATAATGTATATCCTAATATCCATCATTCATCTACTTATCCACCAATCACAGGCATCCATTGTCCTTAAAAGATTTCTAGTGCTTATATGAACATATGCAAAGGTGTGTGTACATGTCCCTATACTAATGCGAAAGATCAGGCGGTCCACTAATTCAGTGGACCTCCTTAATGGAATGTATGTTAGTGTCATGAATCCAATATGTATGCAAATGATCCTATTATAACATGTAAGTTCTATATGCCTGCGCAATCATTCATCCGAATGCAACATCCATAAGATGATACACCCACTTTCATCCGTTAAAAGAAAAAAAATGCATATGCATCCATATGCAGTATGAGAGTGATTGAGCCGATCTAGTGCCTAACACTACAAGAAAACGGTAAATTTATAGCAAATGTGGACTGCATGAAAATTTATCTTGCCATTACAACTCTCGTCAAGAATAATGTAAAATGTGCATGGCGTTGCTTGCATCATGAAATCGCCGGAGAACAAAATGGGTGTTGTTAATGACACTCCCTTTTTGGTTAAGGGGTGTCATATTTTAAGGGGACACTGGTCTATAAAAAAATTGTTAAGGGGCAACGTCAGTTGTACTTTTAAGAAACAAAAATAACCCTTATGTATTTCAATGCTCGTGCTCGAACCAGAAAAAACGGTAACAGTATATCGTTTTTATCCAATAAAAACGGTAGCATTAGAACATGTTATACTCTACCGTGTTTGCACATTAAAAACGGTCATACTTTTCTATCTTTATAATGATTGTTCGGTGTTTGCAGGCCGTTTTTCGTATTTTCACATCTACGTCGTTCTTCGGAAAACGGTGACTCGAGACCGAATTTCACCGCGTCGTGCTTCTTCTTCTTCAGATTAATGGTAGTTTGGTCTTATTATTGTGTATTGTTAAGGGGCGTTTAGACTGTAGTGTACTCCCCTTAACAAAATTTTAAAAACTGAAATTTGTGTTATGCCTTAACCAAAAAGGGAGTATCATTGAGAATCCCAAAAAAATTTGTAGGCGGGCAAATGAAATTATCTCGAGGCCGCTTCTTTTTAAAATATATTAGTTTCCTTCCCCCGTTGCTTTCCCCTTCCACCCTTAGAACCCTAGAAATTAAATTCAATTTACAAAAATTATCTCCTCCAAATTTTATTGGCAAATTCTATTTAAACCCAGAAATCCGCAGAGTATATCCATTTTTTTATCAAAAAATTTAAGACAAAACTACCCCTGTTCGGCAAATTTTTTTTTAAAGTTTCTCAGCACACATCGTAGAAAAGGTACGTGGTGCCTTTAGGGCACCACGTAAGACCATTACGTGGTACTATGAAGGCATCACATAGGGGCTCAACGAGGTGTCCTAAAGACACCACGTAGTTGCTCTACGTGGTGCCTTTACGGCACCACGTAGTGTTCTTACGTGGAAGGGCAAAATTGCCTTTTTTTAATTGTGTATGGGTAAACTCAGCGAAACGCTGGATTTAACCTTTTTTAGAGTTTCATGGGTATGAGTTTAAATAGAATTTGCCAATTTTATTTTATTTTGCTCGCCTTTTCTCGTCCATAATAATAATCTCACAATTTCGAAGTTCAGCGATTAGATTGAGTCTGGATGCAAAATCAGGAGAGGCTTCAGTTATAGTGATGTAGTTAAAGAAAAATCTATTCCCTAAGGTACAACTTTACTTCTTCTCCTCCTTTTTCATTCCATTCCTCTTTTCGAACCTTCGTTTTCATCCAACCTGACAGTTTGTAGTTTCTCTCTTCCAGCCCGACCTTTGATTCTTCTCCTTTCTTTTCTGAACCATTTCCTCTATACCCTGAACTCCTTTACCATCAATGTATTCACATCTGACAATTTTCTCTCATTCAAATTTCTCGACTTTGATTGATATTCACACGGAGCCTTTTAATTCATTCATTTTTGCCACAGATCGACATCCCTACTTCCTAGCTCGTCACTTCCTTGGTAACCGCTTCTTTCCAGTAGTCGATTTTGCATCAATGTGGGATTCTTCAATGATTACAGGTAATTTCCCCCTATTTTCCTCGCCTCGGATGATTAATTATTTCCATATTTGCCCTAGTCGTAAGAATTATCATTGGGAAAACGATGTTAATAGCTCCTAAATTCTATTCTACTTAAACGATTAGTGTTCCCTTTTTAATATGTAATAGATCTATTTTTGCACTATGTTCAAAATATTCATGTGGATTTTTCAAATAAGTTGTAACTCCAAAGTATATACTCATAGGAAGAACCATACTATAAGACTGTTCTTACATACCGGCACTCTGAAGTATGTCATCTATTGTTACACAAAGTTATAGCTAAACTCAATTTAGTGTCAATATGTTAATGAAAGTAAATTAATTGTAAAGGACGTTGTCTACACTTAAAGGAGTTGTTGACATATGTGATGTGTATTTTAGCATGTATCATCCTTCTCATTTTAATTTTCTTTCCGTCAATATTTCATCTTAATCAGCTATTATGAAAGTGTCATTTTCACTTACAAGCTATCTGGTTTCAAAGCTACAGTTATAGTAATGCTTAATTCTCAAAGGATCCTGGATAATTACTTTAAGAACTAATTAAGGATTTATGTATGCCATATATATAAAATCTGTATAGCTAATTATAATTTAATTTAGTGTAATTGGGATGACAACTATAAGCATCGGGTGAAACAAGCATATTCTAGAACAAGCAATCACCTAATCAATCTCAGCTTATCCAACAAAGAATTGAACAACCCATGGCTATTAGAGTATCACGCCAATATTTCAAATTTGTAGAAGTTGTTCTTCCGATCTTTTGTCTAGTTAGCTCCAAGTAAAAGTTTTTTGTACCCACACCAAATGTGATTTGGTATGAATTGTATGCTGTATTAACTCCCATTCTCTTCATTTGGCTATTTTTTATAGTAGGATAGAAAATTTGTGAAATTTGGGTTAGCAAGTGTACCAATATTTGGCTTTCCTTTAAACTTGATTTACTTTCAGTTTTTTGAACTAGGAAAGATTATTCATATATATAACATATGTAAGCGAGAAATTGATTCTAAAATGTTGGAATATGCAGTTGAGATGGAACTGACACTGCAGACAATGTGCTAGAAGCATGTGTTCAAATTAAAACAATGGAAAGAGTCATGTTCACTTCATCAATTGTGGCTGTTTTTTGGAAAGAGATCGGAACTCGATGGGAGAAATCAATGAGAGGGACTGGAGCAAGCCTCCTTTTTGTCGCAAATATACGGTAATACATATTATCTTTGAATGCCCTAGATACAATCATTTAAATTTAACAATGATAGACTTTTATATTGACTATGACATTAAACTCAATTGGTTCAGTATCTCCTTGCGTTCAACTTTGTTTTTTATTTTAATTGTAACTCAAGATATTATATGGTTTAGGATAGTCATCTGTTTCTATTAAGTCTTTTTGACTGGTAGTTTTTCTTAACTTGTATTTCCTGATTGATCATTATATCTACATTTCCTATTATTGAGTTATTTATTGGATGTTATTTATTGCTTCTTATGTCAACTATGCGAGTCAATGTAATTTATCCATTTATAAAACCACATAAGTTTAGTTTAAAAATTTGTGTAGATGCTAACATGTTAGAACAAGTTACCAAATTCTACACTACAAACAAATCTAGTGTCTACAAGCCCAATGGATGGAGCTAACATTTTAAGTCCATTAAAAGTTTGGAGCCCGTTCATAATTGCATGAGTATGTTGAAATATGTTTCATTCATCTTGTTTTAAAAACTAGATTAAAGGCACACTAAGAATCTTAATATGTAGATTAACTTGCCTAGACTAACTTACATTACCTTGTTACATATAAACATTTTGGCGTTATGAAACAGGCCCATATTCCTCATAACAACTTGATCTCATTTTTTATTCTGAAGTGAGCAAAAAAATTTGGCGTGTTATTGCATACTAGATTGTAGCAGCAATAGCCAAGGAACATGTAAGAGATGACTGAATGATAACCTTCTTTATACGTATACTATTTTATTTCCATCATTCTAAAATATTTTCTACTCTATTCATCCTTAGAAAAAGAAGGGGATCTGCTGTTTCAGTGAGGGGTTATCTGCTAAATTTTAGGATCAATATCTATGGGTTCAATCAACAGTGCAACAAAACATTTGCTGCTTGATGCTCATTGAATTTCAATGCTGTTTAGATTTTTTTTCCTGCTTAAAGGATCTTCCAGACGGGTAGATGATATGAAAAGGAGAAAAGCTTTATTTTTGATCTATTTCACACATTGTAGTAGATTCAGTTCGAACTTGGGGAAGGGATTGAAAATGGGCCTTATAGTATTAACTGTTTGTTGTTTATAACTTTTTCTTTTGAAAGTAAACTCTATTGGCACTTATAGTATAAAGTTTTTTTTTGTAGGATTGAAATATAAAACAGTTGAATTGATTATTTTTTCTGCTAAACAGCAAACAGACTGAAATTTAATGAATAGCAAACTGTGCTTATATTATAAATAATCGATTCAAACTGTTATTGTTTTATAGGACAACCTAAGCCATTCTATAATGACATTGATAGGGTAAACGTTCCAGAAAACTATATCACGGAAATGGCTGATAATATAATTCCAGAACTAATCTGAAAAAAGAATAATGGTTGAAAAAATTATCAAATATTGTAGCCACACAAATAATGAAGAAACAATCGCTAAAGTTGTGGATACGACGTGGGACAAAATTCATTTTATTCCAACTATGCCTATGAAGGCGGAATCCAAAACCAAAACCATATTTTATCGAATTCCTGGGTATGATTCAAAAAAGCCACATCATAATAGCATTCAAAGATGCTTCTTGAAAGCACAACAGAACTGTCCTGATATGAATAGTCCAAGCATATAAATAAAAACATATAAAAATGATTTTATACTAAGGTTTCATGAATGCAGCAATGAATGATGATATGGTGCATTGTTATAATGATGTAAGACGTAAGTAAGGTAAACCAAATAAAATGTGCATGGCTGTTGCATTCTCCAAGCGTGCAGATATCCAGACTGGAGCATGTGGACAGATTATGAATGGTTCAAATGCACAACTAAATACGTTTGAAATGACTTATTCAGTAGCACAAATGATACAACAATGCATGGTAGGCTAAACATCCATGCAGTTGATGTACGGTACAAAGATAGTGCACAACAACATATATGTGGAACAACTATTTCAGGTGGACAAAAAGTTGCTAACCAAAGATATAAATTTTGTCAAAATTTAACTAAAATAACCGAGTTTTATAGAAATTAGTCAAGTTTATAAAAAATAATTGAATTTTATAAAAACTAACCGAAGATATAAAATTGAATAACTTTTTTATAAAATGTAAATGCACAATCCCTCTCACTACACATACCAGTTGCGGTGAACCCTCATTCACTATAGTCTCTCATTTGCTGCTCTATTTTTTCTTTTTGTTATAGGTTCATTTTTAAATTAATTAACTGACTGGATTGCCTTCTCTGCTAAGCGTAGTGGGTGTTGACATGACAGTGTTAGCCAAATCATCAAAGAGAGACGTAGTTGTGCAAATTGATACCGGTGGAGGGCGAGACACTAGAGGTGTTGGTGCCTGAGTTGTTGGGTACATAAGTGCAGAAGCTAAATGAAGCACGTGATAGCTGACACTGCAGAAGAAGTTGATGCAAGTCCAATATTTGCTTCAGGCTGAGGTTGGTTGCAGTGCACTGGGAAGGGTATTGCTACCAAATGCCAAAATCTGGCTTAATAATCTGAACTAAATGTCCCCAGAATTCCTGAGCTGAATGATGCATGGAGACACTTGTTGACAACGTAAGCTGAATTCACGAATCAAGGTAATAATAATTTTCTCGTACTCTAAGTCAACAGCTCATATGCACTAATAATGATGATGATGATAATAATAATTTTAAAATAAAATAAAATAGAAATATGTGACTTGTATTGATCAATGTATGAACTGAAATCTTAATGATACAATATGGAATTCCCTCTGTTGATGATACTAAGCTTCATACTTAAGCAAGCAATATGGTTGGATATGTCCCCGTGGTGCGGGAAACCAACAGCTACACTTCTCATCAAGTCATTATATAAGTGACCCCACTATTGCATGATATATTTTACTGGTAATTTATCAATCTTTAATATGCCTGCAGTTACCGGTGTTATTTAGTTCAACATTTGGAATGTTAATATTTCCTACTTTACAGTTGCATAAAATATTAATGTTTCTTGATACGGGTGTTATTTAGTAAAAAACTAGAAAACCTCATTCTTTGGCATTATGGAAGGTACAAAGAGCTAAATGAGGATTGACTCACAGCTATCTTCAACCTGATTTTATATGCTTCTCACCGCACAGGTTGGAGCTGTTCCTCCGTAGTGTGGTAAAACATTTTGAAATTATATCAAACATGATATTAACTGATTCTTGTATGATAATTCAAATTAGTTTGAAGTTCTCTGGCCTGCATTTTAAGCTCATGTCCCTTAGGACACTGTAGATTATTCAAATTGTGCCTAAAAGCGGTGTCCCTCCAGCATTCATACTATTATGAATTAACAGATGATTGCTTATGATATGTTATATTTGGCAATTTTTTAGATATCTGGATTCTGGCAATATATATATATATATATATATATATATATATATATATATATATATTTATGTATGTATGTATGTATGTATGTATATACACTCACATACATACATATAATGTATATACACACATATAAGTATTGAATTAGTGAAATATGAATAAATGTTTGGTTTTTCCTAAAACATATTGCTTCAAAATAAAAAAAATCATAGTCTGCACAGACATGATATAAGCAGCTAATTTATAAATAATGAATACATTAATGTTGTTTGTATTCGTTTGACAAAAAGTTGCATATGGCATGGATTATGAAAATCAATATTACATACTTTATCATTAGGTTATATCATGACAGCAAAGTTACAAATGACGAGCGACTCTCTTAAACTATGGTTAAGAGTCATTTTAATAGAGAGTTGCATATGGTATGGACTATGAAGATACGGGGAGTACAACAATTGTGTGGATAAGACTATAGTTGTCATGAATTTGACCTCTTCTTTGTTAAGTAGCTAAATGTTTTGTCCTTGAGAGCTGTAGGCATCTTACTATTTCTACCTATCTTGTAACCTCTTTCATTAATCAATTGTATTAAAGTATGTATTAACATATTAGAAAATTACAGCTATATGCTGTCAAAATTACAACTATATGCAGCTATTCGTGTAGAATGTCTGCATGCATTAGAGAATGGTTCTTTTTGACATATGTATTATTTTTATCCTGGTTCAAAGGTTGAGAAAAATGAACACGAGTTGAGGCGGTTCATGGAAATGTAGGAACGTAAATCAAACAACTACAGGTATTGTGATCACATTATTTCTGAGATATACAGTTATTAATTTTATGCATTTTGATGAAAGAAAAATAATTGAATCACAACTATTTATGTATGTCCTAGGAAGTACTTGGCCATACCTGGAGCATTTGACTGTTGTAATCACTAGTTATGCACTTTCAAAGGTAAGGTTTAACTTTGTTTAAACTAGTTTAGATAAAACCTGATTTATAATGTGGATTTCTGAACCACTGAAACAATATTATTTATTTTCTTGGAGTTATACCACTAATTGCAAGCAATTTGCCAATTATGACCCTACCATCCAGAATTCTTAAATATGTCACTGGTCCAGATATATGCACTCGAAAACATTAAAGCATTATATTGGACGGTAAAATTACTAGAAGTATACATACAACAACATCTGCATTTTCTGGAAAAAGTGAACATGGCTGCACATCGAGCAGCAGAAGCATCTATGGTCAATTCTGTAAAACAAAAAACTGCTAAAAACCTGAATTTAACTGTTGCCACATATGATATAATGCAACTCTCTGAACTCTTGTACTGAAGCTAGTATAGTAGAAGTAGATGCATGAATTAATGGCCAACCTTGATTCTGCAAATCAACATGCTTACCCTTCAAATAAAAGGAGCTCAAATATTTTCAAATTTGATTTTTTTGTACTTTATAAAGTTATTAGGAAGCTTTTTGAATATTATTTTTTGCACCAGATATTACGTTTGTATTGCAGCTGATTTGGGAGGCCAATCTAAAAAACTTCCATGCAAACTCAAATGGCTTTTAACGTTCTTCGCATAAAACCTGTTTTTGAGTCAAAAACTTACAAGAAGTACTAATTTTGTTTACAAAGCTGTTTACAAAATTTCAGGAGACAAATGCATAATTCAGGTTTACTGACCCTAACCACTCATATTTGTTTACAAATTTTCAGGGGAAAAAGAAGTGCACAATCTATGGCTCGGCTACTTGGTGTCTGCGTACATGGACTGCATGGTCATTCAGAAGTAATAAGAAATGGAAGTAAGCCACCGGATGCGGAATCTAATCAAGATTATGAACACGTGGAGCAGGAAGAATCTGGTGCCTGCATAACTCCAACTTCTTTGCTGGGTAGAGTAGCTGATCTTAAGGGAGTTTAGTTTCAGGTAAGAAAATTTCATCATTTCACCAAATGCTTTATTTAGGTTTTCTTGATCAGTTCAATTCAAAACTTATAACAAAAACATACTCATTTCACACCATCCAGTTTTATGTATTTTCCTTGGACATCTGCCTCTTGGACTGATATGTACCCTTGCCCAATATCATCAATCAACTTAAATAAACACATTTAATGTAATGTGAAAATATAATGTGAATGTACATAGACACCTATAGAAAAAGATAATACACATAGACACCCATAGAAAAAGATAATACATATAAATATTGGAAAGAAATAATAGTTATATTTCAGAGGTATGCACGGGAAGTTATTAGCCATTTACTTTTTATATGCATCAAAATGGTAGTTTTTTGGATGATAGATCAATCGACAAACACACATTGAAAGTTTGTTAGCCATTTTGAAATAGATAATTTGTTTAGTTCTTTTTTATTTTACATATCGTGCTTCTTTTTGGTAGGTTTTGTATGATGCTTTTTGAGGTTGATACAAGATGTCACTCCATCTTCTTCAAATCGATCATGCTCGTCCACGTTTATGAAAATATTTGTAGTATGCATCCGTTTTGGTTTGCTATAGTCGTATGTATTGTTGATTTTTATCATAGATATATATGTTTATTTCATGTATGAAATATTATGGTTATGTATATTTTGTGATTTAGCTCACGTCATAGTATCTACCAGACTTTTAATAATATGTTGATATGTGACGTTTATAGATCGTCATTGAAAGTTTTTATGGCGGTTTTTAAACGTCATAAAAAGATCTTTTTGTTGTAGTGTAATGTGTGTGTATATGCATCCACTAGCAACCACTTGCATTCATCGAACATAACATGTCTCAAACATGTGTTTACATCCATAGAATTCCTACCTAAATGTCTAAGATTCGATCAATAGGATATACTTAAATGATAGAAACAAGCATGAATAAAAGCTTTGGAAAGGAAGCTAAGAACATAACCTTGAAAAAAAAGCGTACGAAGCGCGAATCTTATCTTCAGTCTCCTAAGTTGAATCCTCTTTGTTATCTCCCCACCGAACCTTTATCAACTTGAATTCTTGGTTGCGTAGCTTCTTAACTTTTGATTCAAGAATACAGGTAGGAACTCGTCCAACTGTCGCCTTTCGTACTACCTCTACTTCCTCAAGCGTACTCGGCTCAACTATTTCTGCAGTATCATGCAAGCACTTCCATATATGTGAAACGTGGAAAACATCATGAACGCCGGACGGTCTCTCTGGTAGCTTTACTCTATAGGCCGTTTGGTCAGTCATTTTTGTTATGGGAAATGGTCCTAGAAATTTTGGTGTCAATTTCCGTACAGATCCAAAACAAACTACATTCCTCAAAGGTGATTACTTTGATGAAAACCATGCCTCCCACCTCAAACTCAATATTAGTCATTCTCTTATCTGTGTAGGACTTCTGCTTGTCCTGAGCTGTCTTCATGCGCCTGCGAATAAGATCAATCTTTTCCGAAGTTTCTCTAATCATCTCAGGTCCAAGTAGAAGCCTTTCTGTAGATTCCCACCAATAAGTCGGTGATCTACATGGCCGCCCATACAATGCTTCGAAGGGTGTCATGCCAATGCTAGCCTATAGTTGTTGTTGTAGGCGAATTCTACTAAAGAAAGATGCTCTTCCCAAGTCCCTCCGAAATCTAGAATACACAACCTTAAAAGATCCTCAAGAATTTTATTCACTCTTTCCGTCTTCCATCGGTCTGAGGGTGATAAGCGGTGCCCGAACATAACTGTGTACCCAATGCCTCTTGCAAGCTCCTCCAAAATTCACTGGTAAAAATGAGGTCATGATCTGGATGGTACTCTATGTAGATGGAATATCTCACGAAGATAAACTATTGTCAACCATGTTGTTGTCCTCTTACTCTTAACAGGAATGAAATGAACACTCTTAGTAAGTCTGTCCACTATAACCCAAATACTGGTGTTGCCTTTCCTCGATCTAGGCAAACCATCAATGAAATCCATTGAGACGCTCTCCCAGTTCCACTGTGGGACCTCCAAAGGATGAAGTAAACCACCGGGCTTCCTTTGCTCAGTTTTGACTTGTTGGCAGACCAAACATCGAGAAACGAACTCTGCTACATCTTTCTTCATCCCAGTCCAAAAGAAAACCATTTTCATATCTCTATACATCTTATCACCACTTGGATGTATAGTCATCTTGAAATGGTGGGCTTCCTCAAGGACCGTCTTCAACAGACTCCCAACTCAGGGAACGCAAAGCCTTCCATCTCGTCGTAACCACCCTCTATCATCTATGTAATATCTACTGAGGTGACTAGAAGTCTCTCCTCTACTGAGCCTATCCAAGATGTCTAAAATCTCTTGTTGTGAAGTCCCTATCTGATCCAAAAGAGTAGGTTGCACCTCTAGTGATGCCAATAAACCAGGTATAAACTCGGTGGAGGGTCTGAAATCAAAAGTCGATATAAACTCCAAGCTTTTCCTCTCCACAAACAGAGGACTTAAGGCCATCCTCTGCCTACTCAATGTATCTGCCACCACATTACCCTTGCCAGAAGTATAAGCAATCTCAAAGTCATAGGAGGCTAGGAACTCCATCCATCTTCGTTGCCTTAAATTAAGATCCTTCTACAAGAACAAGTACTTGAGAGATTTATGATCGGTATACAGCTCAAACTTCTCTCCAAGTAGATAATGGCGTCAAGTCTTAAGCGCGAATACTATGACAGCTAACTCTAAGTCATGCGTATGGTAGTTCTCCTCATGAACTCTTAGCTGTCTACCTCCATAACATACTACCATTCCTTCTTGCATCAGAACCACACCAAGCCATGTACCACATGCATCAGTGTATACTGTGAACACTTTATTCCCATCGGGCAAGGTCAAGACTGGAGCTGTTGTCAGAGCCCACTTCAATCGTTGAAAAGCATCGTCACAATCTATATCCCAAGAAAATGTCAGATTCTTTTTCGTCAGTCTGGTGAGTGGGGCTGATATCTTTGCGAAGTCCTTGATGAACTTCCTATAATAGCCTGTTAATCCAAGAAAACTTCTCACCTCCATTGCATTCTTTGGGATTTGCCAATCGTGAACTGCAACTACCTTCGCGGGATCTACTGCTATCTCTTCTTTAGAGACCACATACCCTAGAAATCTCACTTCTTTTCTCCAAAAATAACATTTGGGGAATTTTTCCTTAAGGTGGTGTGCACAGAGAGTTTTCAAACCCCCACTTAAATGTCGGGCATGCTCTTCCTCGCTCTTCGAGAAAATCAAGATGTCATCTACATAGGCCACAACGAACTTATTTAGAAACTCCCGAAACACCCTACTCATCAAATCAACAAAATTGGCGGGTGCATTCGTCAATCCAAAGGCATAACGAGCCACTCAAAGAAACCATCAGGAGTTCCAAAAGCGGTCTTGTCTATACTGTCCTTGGCCACCCTCAACTGATGAAACCACGTGGCCAAGTCTAACTGAGAGAAAACTGATGAACCAACAAGCCAGTCAAACAGATCATTTATCCTCGGAAGTGGGTGCCTATTCTTCTTAGTGAGTTTATTCAACTCTCTATAGTCCACACATAAGCGAAACAAACCATCCGCCTTAGTTGCGAATACTGCTGGAGCACCCCATTCAGATATGCTTCGCCTAATAAACCCTTTCTCAAGTAGCTCCCCTACTTGCTTGTTGAGCTCTCTCTTTTCTCTTGGAGCCATATGGTGCACAGGCAATGCAACTGGCTTTGCATTATCCACCAAATATATATATGGAAATCAACCTTGTGCCTCAGAGGTAAGCCCCAAATCTCCTCAAAAACATCAGGATACTCACAGACTACTGGTACAGATCGTAAATCATTAATAGATGCATCAAGCGACTATAGAAAACTAAGCATGACAGGCACCTTAGGGTCACAAGAAATCTCGAGGGTCCTACGATGGCAAGTCAGAAGTCTAACGACCATCCTCTTACAATCTAGAATGACACCATACATGGCTAGCCAATCCATCCCTAGAATCAAACCCTAGCCCATGAAACCGAGCACATATGCATCGCACTCAAACTCGACGCCCAACACAGATATTCTCAAACCCCGAAAAATCATAGACAAATGAGCCGTACCACCACTGGGGTTTGAGACAACTACGAGATCCAAAACCATACTTGTACTAAGGTGCCACATAATCATATATCAAATGAATGTGAAGCGCCCGAATCAAAAAGAGTTATAATAGGATGATTGGAAAGAGAAATCATACTTTCAACGGAAACTTTCCTAGCTATATCTGGCGCACCAGCCACGAGAGCATGCACTTGCCTTCTAGAAGATCCCGCCCTTTGGCCTTGTCTTTGCTTCTTCGGGCACTCCTTAAAAAGTGTCCGACCTCTCCGCAATTAAAACAAGTATTCTTCTTTCTTTTGCAGTCCTTGATCAAGAGACCGTCGCATCCGCAATTATGACACTTCCTCTTATCTTGAGCTTTGTCATTCTCTCCGCCCTTATTATGTCGTTGTTCTTTTTTGGGCCACACCTTCTTATTTTGTGTTTCCTCAGCCTTAGCTTCTTTCTTTTCACCTTTATCTTCTTCATGCATCAATGTCATATCAACAAGTTTCTCAAAAGTTGCTCCCATTGGAATATGAGACATAGCCAACCCGTGGAAGGGTTCATTCTTTCCTCGAGCAAACCTCAAAGATTTATTGTGAGGGGTATTCACGAGCTCCAAACCAAACCTCGCCAATCGATTAATCTTATTAACATACTCTTTCACCGACATGACTCCTTGTTTAAGTGCTAAAAACCTTTCCATTCGCATACTTAGCTTGGCTTGAGAAAGAAAATTCATTTCGAATCTCTGTCAGATATCATCCCAAGTCCCAACTGAACGTCCTGCTTGCGTCACTTCCCACCAGAACGAAGTCTCATCTTTCAGCTGCTAAATGACCAACTGAATCTTCCTACGATCGTCAAATTCAAAAATTCCAAAAAAATCCTCTGTCTCTTTAAGCCAATTCTTTGCTTCTATAAAAGTCTTAGTTCCTCAGAATGGCTTTCTGCCCATAGCATAGAAATCTTTGCATGTCTTGTAGAAATTATCAACACGCAGAGGAGGGGAAACAGTGGGTGCAGTTGAGGGAAGAACGTCGGCGACCTCCGGTAGATGCCGTGGCCTTAAGATACATACGAAACCAACCTGGTACCGTAACGCCCTCAGGAATACTTAGTTCCCTAGACATGCTAAAAAGAAGAGGAAAAAGGGTTTCAAACAAAGAATCGAAAGATATTACATATGGCTTTGGGGAATACGTTTTTCAAAACAGATTTTTCTTTTGAAAAATGCTTTCTTTTAAAACCTTTTGGAAAAAAATTCAAAATCTTTTATCCATTCTGGTAACCTACAGCTCTGATACCAAATGTGACACCCCACGTCCGACAACGTCACTCTTTATCAGAATGCATTAAGTTTCGTGAAGCGTTATGGGTAAACAGAAACATTACAAGAGAGATATAAAATAACAGGGGAATTCAAAACTTTATTGAATAGAAAACATCATGCTCCAAAACCTGGTTACATCATAAGTCTGAAATACTAAAAACATAAAACTTCTGCCTTGTACAAAAATCATCATCAGAGTACAATGATACATAAAAGAGCATAATCCCCAAAATATAGCCATAATAGAGAAGATATGAAATCAAGCAGTACATCTAAGCAGCTCCAAGCAGAAAGAAAGAATAACCCTGATCAAGCTTTAGTATTCCCACCCTGAGAACCTGAGGTGCGGGGAAACAGAAGAGATAGAAGAGGAAACAAAATGGGTTAGACATAAAGTTTGGCAAGTCCAGTTACTTTTAGCATATAAATAAGTAAAAACATCATGACAAGAATATATGTTGGAGAGTGAGATAGCAGTGTCATAAAGCAGGTATAATAAGTTAAACAGGATAAACAGAACAAAACATGCATTACGCTTCTCTAATACTTTTCTCTACACCATTACTAGTATAACAAGAACAAGATGATCCCCAACAAGTACAAGATGATAGACTTAGGTGTACTTCTAGTGAGAGGTTTTACCCCATACAATAACAGGTAGCCCAACTAAACTTACCGGTGTTACCCCAAAAGATAATAACAGGCTCCTAAACAAGCGAGACTAGATGTACCCTAATCACTACTATAACAACCCGAATTCCGATAGACCGATTTTTTTTTTCATAATTCGAATCTGTCGAAACTTGTGTTGGTTTGCTCTGGTATCCTGCAGAAAAGACAAAGACAAAATATGTCAGAGCTCAGAAAATATCTCACAGCGGAATGGATAAAATATAATATGCTCAAAGTATAGCCTTACGGTATTAATTATACTGCCTAACCAACATCCAAAGCTATCATGTCTCTTCCACAAATCTAACATGCGAGTATGTTATGAGGAGGGGGTCAGAACACAAGTTCTGGTGACTGGATTTAAATTATACACTTTAGATAATCCTACATAAACCGTTCAATCACATTTTCTTATTTATTAGGTTACTTGGGTAAAAAAGCCCAAGGCTTACACACACGTCATACCCATTTACTTCCCAGTGGATTAACCTAATACAGTATATATGTAGTTATCCCTCAATATTGAGGTACACCCCATGATACCCTACTCGCACGGTCTCCACCGTAATACCACCGAAATATACGCAGTCCCTCATCCTACGCCGGTGTGACGTACGAATCTCTATATAACAATGTACATTCCGCATATATCTGTTAATTCTATGTTACGTAAGCGTACAGACTGCCACCTTCGATCGAATCGAATTCCATACCAGAGTAATGCCCTCAAGTTTTCGATCCATCGCCCAGAGCAGACATGCATGTGTCTATACTGTCCCACATACGTACCGTTAATTGTAGCTCGATACCTCGACTGCACGTCCTCTAATGTGCACCGAGTTCCATGACAAGGCGATACAAAAAACACGGAACTCAATCGGGTGCTTTTCTATATCCATATAGGCCCTCCTTTAAAGCCTCAAAATACAAATATTCCTAGGGTTTGTTTTCACGGTGGCTATGGCCCTACCTCGGCCCCTCCCTCAAATAGTAAAGACTACAAGAGCCAAACGACTGCCCCTAACAAACAATCTAAACATTCAGTTGGCGTCTTCCCTCAACCACCGTACCTCGATAGTGAAAGGTGAATGGTCTATAGGTTTTAGCTCAAGTCTTTTCGCATCCCACTGGATGTCGATGACGGGTATCCGACGATCTACTATCCTTATTGGTCGTGTCCCTATGCCTCTAGTTGAGGTGACTGACGAATCACCCTGTGCCACCACGTCATAACATCCTGACTACAAAGCTACTTTTGCAGTCAAGGCCCACCCACCTAGTAGTTACGCGCAGACCCAACCTCTGCGAGCACAGCCTAAACATATGCCACCGCACAGAGGACTACCAGAAGCACCTTACGCATCTCAGGAATCCGCGTGCTTCCCTTCCAGTCCTTCAGAGCCGACAGAATAATCAGATGAACATGCGCTCCTCTATTTCCTTGTAACACCACGATGATCTACCTCGTTGGGTTATTCATCCTCAAACGTACGGACTGGTCCAAGCGCCTCACTTTAACATGTTATTAGACCCTATGTCTAAACATTCTTTTACGCGCTTGATTTACCTTATCAGGTTTCCATTTAACTTGATTATCTTAACTTTTTATTCAGGTTACCAAGTTCTTCCTAGCCCCTTAAATCTCTGAGGAATGGGACCTTCTTGCATATTAATTTCAGTTATAGAACTTAACCCATTTAAGTTTATTAATTAGTCCACAACATGTTACTCTCTAGATTGTGATCCAAGGTCTGTAATCAACAATCCATTTATATTCTTGTTTGATTCAAGGTTATAATAACATGTTCTACATAATACGTAATTAAGTATATCTCAATTTACATGTTTTCTGTCTAACATGTCAATTATCATTTATGATTAAATATAACTTATTTCATTTCATAAGTTTTCATCATTCTTTCTCATTTAATCTTAATTCCATTTTACACCGTCACTACAACTTATCGTTGTTTACTTATTAACTTAGTTCTCTTAGCTAAGGTCCACTAATAAGTTTCTCTTCCCGTAAGTATACTTTTCCCCTTTTCTCTACTTATTATAAACAACTGGTTTCAGTTTCCCCCATTTACTAATTACTTAAATTTTCAATTAAGTGCACTATCTCATTTTACCAGATATCTCATGCCCTTACTAGTTTACTATAACCTAAGTTATAATATTCACTTGTCCCTATGACAAGTCTATCCATTATACGACATTCTCATTAATGTAGTTTACTTATAATAGGTTGTTATCATTCTCCGCTCATTTTCATTTTCTATTACTGTTGTATCTTTCTCTCAATTCCATTTATTTTCATTAATTACAGTTAATGATGTTTATCAGTCCTGCCATTTACATAAATTTATATATATGTTTATGTACTAGACCTCTCACATTAAGACTACACCCGTGGATGCTGGATTTTCCGGGCGGTTCCGGGCAGACTTCTTCCACAAGTTGACTCAATCTCGTGTCTTAGCACCATTACATGTTTTATTTATCACTTAGACCCCTTACATAAGATTTACCACTTGTGAATGCTGGATATGCCGGGTGGTTCCGAGCAGACTTCTATCACAAGTGTAATCTAATCTCGTGTCTAAGCGCGTTACAGTGTCAAATTATTGTGAATCTAGGCATGTTCGTTCTTTAACAATTGTTCCTATTTCATTATAGGTTTTCATGCCCCTTTTCCCAAGTCATATTTATTATGTGCCATATGCCCAATTTAAGATCTTTAATCATAATTTGATTTATGTCCCATATCCATATTCATGTATTCAATTTTTTGCTAACATGAAAACATTTAATCATATAACTACTCCAATTCATACAAGTGAGGATTCATGTATATAAATGTGACAAGTTAACATGTCATTTTCTCAATTCTACATCTAATAATTCAAACACAAGTGAATCATGTAATCATAACAACAATAGTCATTAACCATATTCTAGCAAGTTTGTTTTCATCAAGTAAACATTTCAACACTTTAACTGATACAATATATGAATTTTTCCCGAACACTCATATTAGTATCTTAACTTGTTATTACAGTAATTCTCAACTATTCTGGCTAATTCACATTTCATGATAATAGGGAATGCTTATATGATAACATATCATTATCTAAAATGATGTAGTTTAAATCCACTCACCTCATATGCTTTCCAAATCCTGTATCTGGTCCAGATCTTGCATTCCATGGTTTCTCCCCTAATTGGATTCAGAACCTGATATCTACAATTTTTACTAAAAGAGAAAGAAGAGAAAGAAAAGAGAATTGAAATAGACCAGACTAGAAAATTACCTCACTTCGATAAAAGATCTGAACACCTATTTGCAAACATACGTTCCTTCCGTTTAGATCTGGATTCAGAATTATTCCTAAACTAATAATCTTAATTTTCTGAATAGATATGAGAAGAGGGAAGAATGGCAAAGCCTCCACGTAACCTCAGAAATATGAGCTTTAGGGTTAGCTCGATAGACTTATTTATAGGTGTATCAGAGCAACTTGGTACCTTAGATCTAAATTAAAAACATCAGAACTGACTATATTAGAAGAATTTTCCAGATCTGCGGTGGGGTCGACCCCGGGGTCGACCCCACTTATGGTGGGTCAACCCATGGGTCGACCCCCCTGTTGGTGGATCGACCCCCAACGGTGTACTTTCCCTCCTAAATTTCCCGCTCGTGAATTTTGATTTTCTAGACAAATTTTTATTTAATATATACATATAAGTTCCTTATATGTCTAACGCTCATAACTTATTCATACAATGTCCATTTTACGCAAACCAGGTGTCTATCTTGACCAGAATTTCGAGACGAACACAATGCGCAGTCTGTTTCACTTAATTCTGAATATTTAAATTAATTTATTCATATTTTATTATCTTAAAAATGAGGGGTGTTACATTCTCCTACCCTTAGAAATTTCATCCCCGAAATTTGATAAGGGTAAAATCAAATAACCACTCGCATAATATCCACCATTGTGCACTTATGCAAAGTGAAATACAACATAGTAATGCATGTATGCCTAAGCGGTACCTCCTATGTGTATGCAAATTTTTAAAAATCCCTTTTAAAATATGATGGTCACATCCTAAATATACTGGCAGTTCTACATGAATACAATATTTTGAAAATCAAAATGCTTTTTCATTCAAATTTCCCACATTCTTACTGAGCAAGAGCGTAGTTCATCCAATTGTTGCATCCATAATCCTACCAACCAACTTTATTTTTTGAATTTCAGAAAAAGCTAATTTTCTGAATTCGATTTCTTATGTTACAAAAAGGTGGAAAACAGGAAACTTCACATCTTCCGTTTTTCTTTTATGTGCCCTTTTCTAACCGTACTTGGATTTTATGTAACAGTTTATAAAGATTTCCTATTTTCCTATCCATGCATAGCCCACATAAGAAAACTGTCTTTCATTACTGATTTTCTTTTTCATCTTATCTTGGAAATTTTCTTCTCTTTATCCATCTTTTAACATAATTTATCATGTTAGTTGCTTTACTGAATTTGTTGTTTCCTTTTTAGTCGTACCATTTCTGTTTTCTTAGTTATTTAATCATCTGATCTAAGTTTAGTTTTCAAATAAGTCTTATAGTCTTTCAACTAAAACAGGAGAACAAACATCCTACACATCTACTACTAAGGGCTAAGAATCTCGGGACTATATCCCCCTCAGATAGAAAAGTCCAAACCATGTGATTCACGACAGGTTTAGGTGTTACCCTAACTACCCATCAAAAACAAAGTAACGGAACAATCCCAACAGAAATATAGTAATGGGTTATACTCCTAACATGAAAATTAACAACATGATCTAAATACTTACTTCCCCTTTACTATCTAGTAGTCACTACTAATTCTAACTATGTACCAACAAACATTTCAGGCAACATCCTAGGCTTTCTAATGCTTACACATTTTACAGGAACTTACCATTTTTCTAAGAGAACTATCGCTATTTACTTCATAGCCTCAAAACTTTTCCCGTCTTCCCTAGGCACTAATCCTTACCTACTCTATATTTTAAAACATGATTTGGTCTTTTTCATTTAAATTCTTCTTCCAAAAATTTAAAAGTGTCAAAATTTTATTTTCCTCATGAAAACTTGCTTTTGCCAAACCATAAAAACATGTAAATCATTTTTTTTCAAAGCACAAAAACTAGAGTAGATAAGGACAACTAATTCTCAATCAGGTTTACGATAGATTCTTTCCAATAAGGTTAATTCACTCTTACTACAAGGTGCAACCATCTACTCTATTCTTAATTCTTACAACTTAATTTGTCCACCCAACAAAATTATCTTGTCAAAATAATTTATCCAAAAAGGATTGTCATAAGAATAGAGGTTTCAAATCTTTCTTTATTGTGAACAAAATGTAATACTTTCTAAGTTTTGCTTTTGAATCATTTCATGTAATATAACAAGAAAACTAGTGAGCTTTACACACTCTATAATATGCACCTTTTATTGAGAGAATTTTACTTTAAACAAAATTTTCATGAGAAATCATTGCTTCCAAAATATACCCCATTTTACTTTGAAACCCAGTATGTATACTTTACATATTTAAAACTATAACTTTTAAGATTACAACTCGAAAACACCATAAACCTTTTCTCAAAACTTTTACAATTTCAAGCTCTTAAAAGTTAACAATTGGGTTAGACTCAAAGCGGGTTCCCAATTTTTCTAGGCTTTCCTTGAAACTCCCCAAGGTCAATTCTCCCAACTATATATATTCCTAATCCATTTTTTTTCTCTTTTTCAACCTTTTCCAATCTATGTGGTTTTCAAGCTCACTAACCCGAGATACTAATCATATGGGATTCACTTTCCATCCCTACAAAGTATATTGTACACTTTCCACCTAAAACACCTAAGGGTCTCAGATTTCCATATTCATTCCTTTAGTGTACAAAACAAACATCCCATTTCTTACCATGTTATACTCTTTCTATTTTGTGGGTTCCTCTGTGGATCTAGGTACATATAGATAATATTTACATACATTTTAAAAAAAATACAAAAACGTTCACTCACTATTTATACAGGAATCCTAAACCTAAGCTCTGATACCAGATATAACAACCCGAATTCCGACAAACCTATTTTTTTTCATGATTCCAATCTATCGAAACTCGTGTTGGTTTGCTCTGCTATCCTGCAAAAAAGAGAGAGACATAAAATATATCAGAGCTCAGAAAATATCTCATAGTGGAATTGATAAAATATCATATACTCAAAGTATAGCCTTACCGTATTAATAATACTGCCTAACCAGTATCCAAAGCTATCATGTCTCTGCTACAAATCTAACCTACAAGTATGTTATGAGGAGGGGGTCAGAACACAAGTTCTGGTGACTGGATTTAAATTATACACTTTGGATAAACCTACATATACCGTTCAATCACATTTTCTTATTTATTAGGTTATTTGGGCTAACAACACTCAAGGTTTACACACACGTTGTACCCATTTACTTCCCAGTGGATTAACCTAATACAGTATATATGTAGCTATCCCTCAATACCGAGGTACACCCCATGGTACCCCACTCGTACGGTCTCCATTGTAATACCATTGAAATATACGTAGTCCCTCATCCTACGCCGGAGTGACGTACGGATCTCTATATAACAATGTTACGTTCCGCACATATCTGTCAATTATATGCTGCGTAAGTGTACGGACTGCCACCTTCGATCAAATCGAATTCCATACCAGAGTAATGCCCTTAAGTCTACGATACACCATCCAGAGCAGACATGCATGTATCTAGACTGTCCTACGTACGTACTGTTAATTGTAGCTCGATGCCTTAACTGCAAGTCCTCTAATGTGCACCGAGTTCCGTGGCAGGGCGATACAAGAAACACAAAACTTAGACGGGAGCTTTTCCATATTTGTATAGGCCCACCTTTAAGAGCCTCAAAATACAGATATACCTGGGGCCTGTTTTCACGGTGTCTATGGCCCCACCTCGGCCCCTCTCTCAACTAGTAAAGACTACAAAAGCTAAACGACTTGCCCCTAACAAACAATCTAAACATCTAGTCGGCGTCTTCCCTCAACCACCGTACCTCGATAGTGAAAGGTGAATGGTCTATTCGTTTTAGCTCTAGTCTTTTCGCATCTCACTGGTTGTCGATGACTGGTATCCGACGATCTACTATCCTTTTTGGTCGTGACCCTATGCCTTCCCACTGAGGCGACCGCCAAATCATCGTGATGCCACCACGTGTGACAACCCCAATTTCAATAGACCGATTTTTTTTTAAAAAAAAATTCCAATCTATCAAAACTCGGATTGGTTTGCTTTGGTATCCTGCAGAAAAGAAAGAAACATAAAATATATCAGAGCTCAAAAAATATCTCACAGTAGAATGGATAAATTATAATATAAACCAAAGTATAGCCTTACCATATTAATAATACTGCCTAACCAGTATCCAAAGTTATAATGTCTCATGTCCCTGCCACAAATCTAACCTGCGAGTATGTTATGAGGAGGGGGTCAGAACACAAGTTCTGGTGACTGAATTTAAATTATACACTTTGGATAATGCTATATATACTGTTCAATCATATTATCTTATTTATTAGGTTACTTGGGTTAACATCACTCAAGGCTTACACACACGCCGTATCCATTTACTTCCCAGTGAATTAACCTAATATAGTATATGTGTAGCTACCCCCAATATCGAGGTACACCCCATGTAACCCCACGCGCACGGTCTCCACCGTAACACTATCGCAATATATGCAATCCCCCATCCTACGCCGTAGTGACGTATGGACAACAATATTACATTCCGCATATATCTATCATTACTATGCTACGCAAAGTACGAGCTGCCACCTTTTGTTCCAATCAAAATCCATAACGGAGTAATGCCCCCAAGTCTACGATACACCACCCATAGCTGATATACATGTATTTAGACTGTCCACCATACATATCTTCATTTGTAGCTCGATGCATCAATCACACGTTCTCTAATGTGCACTGAGTTCCATGGCAGGGCGATACAAGAAACACGGAACTCGGTCATAAGCTTTTCCATATCCGTATAGGCCCGTCTTTAAAGAGCCTCTACAGATATACCTAAGGTCTGTTTTCATGGTGGCTATGGCCCCACCTCGGCACCTCCCTCTACTAGTAAAGACTACAAGAGCTAAGCGACCGCCCCTACGCAAACAATCTAAACATCCATGTGGCGTCTCCCCTCAACCTCTTACCCTAGTGGTGAAGGGTGAAATGGTATCTTGGGTTTAGCTCTAGTCTTTCCGCATCCCACTGCCTGCTGATGACGGGTATCCAACGGTTTACCATCCTTATTGGTCGTGACCCTCTGCCTCCTCATGAGGAAACCGCTGAACCACCCTGGTGTCACCTTGTCACAGCATTCTGACTGCATAGCTACATCTACGGTCAAGTTCCACCCACCAAGTAGTTAGGCGCAGACCCAACCTTTGCGGACACAGCCTAAGACATCTGCCGCCACACAGAGACTACTAGGAGCACCTTACGTACCTCAGGAATCTGCGTGCTTCCCCTCCCAATCCTATGAAGCCATCAGAACAATCAGATGAATGTGCGCTCCCCTCGTGTCTTATAACACCTCAATGATCTACCCCGTTGGGTTATTCACCTTCAACCGTACGGACTGGTCTAAGCGCCTTGCTTTAGCATATTGTTAGACCCTATGTCTAAACATTTTTTTATGCGCTTGCCTCACCTCATCAGGTTTCCAGTTAACTTGGTTATTCCAATTCATATTGAATTCTTATTCAAATTATCAAGTTTCTCTTGCTTATTAATTTCAGTCATATAACTTAACCCATTTAAGTTCGTTAATAAGCCCACAACATGTTATTATCTAGATTGTGTTCCAAGGTCTGTGATCCACAATCCCCTTATATTCTTGTTTGGTTTCATCATTAAAATAACATGCTTTACTTAACATGTAATTAAGTATATCCCAATTCACATGTTTTCTAATTAACATGTCACTTACCATTTATGATTAAATATAACTTATTTTATTTCACAAGTTTTCCTCGTCTCTTCTCATTTAATCATAATTCCATTTTACATCGTCAATACAACTTATCGTTGTTTACTTATTAACTCAGTTCCACTAACTAAGGCCCATTAATAAGTTTCTCTGCCCGTTTATTATAACCTATGTTATAATTTCCCCTTGTCCCTAGGACAAACCTAAACATTCTTCTCAACGGTTTTCAGAATTCCAAGCTTACAGATTACTTAATTTATAATTAAGTACAATATAATTTCCCCTTTTTCTTAACTGGTTTCAGGTTTTCCCCTTTATTGATTGCTTAATTTATAATTAAGTGTCCCTTAACTCAATTAAATTGTTGTCCCATTCTCTTACTAACTTATTATAACCTAAGTTATAATCCCTAATTGTCCCTAGGAAAAGTTTACCTATTATACAACGTTTTCATTAATGTTACTTATTTATAATAGGTGATTATCATTTTTACAAGTTATGCTTACCCTAAAGGTGTTTTTAATTACATAACTTTATTATTTCTACTGGTTATGTATACCACTAGGTATCTTTAATTACATAGCCTTATCGGGCTAAGTTTGCTGGCCTATATGTAAATATTACCCACCCCCTCAAATTTGCTTAGCCCACCCACTGTCCAACTAATTTTATTTAACCCTAACTTTAGTTCATATTCATACAATCCTCATGGATTAGATTAGGTTAAGTAGTCCAATTCATTACCATGTCCATTTATGGTTTATAATGGGCTAGACCTGCCACACTAGGCCTACAACTTGTGGATGCTGGATACTCGGTCGGGTCCGGATAGACTTCTTCCACAAGTTGGGCCTAACCTCGTGTCATAATCTGTCTCATATTTGCGCACTTAGACCTCTCACATTAGGTTCAATATTAGAGGCTGCTGGATATGTCGGTCGGGTCCGGGCAGACTTCCACTACTAATGCAATCTAACCTCGTGTCATAAGTGCAATTACAATTTTTAATTGTAATCCTATGCATTCATTATTAATCAACTATTTAAACCTATGCCTTTGTAAGTGTTAATGACCATTTACCCAATTATATTCATGATGGATTATACGTCCAAATTCCTATTATTCAAATTATACCAATTCATATTTTACATATGATCCCATTTGCGCTCAAATCATTTTTCTATACTTATGATCCAATTTCAGATTTTTTAACATAATTTGATCGATTCCCCAAACCCATATTTATTTATTCAATTCTATGTTAACATAAATCTATATAATCGTATACTTACTCCAATTATTTCCTGTTTATAATTGGGACAAATTTACATGTAAAATTTTTAGCACTCCAACAAATCCAATATATGAATTATAACATGTAAACATTCTAACATTTCAACTGATTCAATATATGAATTATCCATATTAATATTTTAAAGTTATATCATGCTAATCATTCCACATGTCATTTACACCACTTTAGTCATTATTAACATATATTTAAGCATCATAACATATTAACTAATTGAACATATTATCCATTTTAGCACAATAATGTAATTCATCAAACCAAACCTTCCAGTATGTTCATTATGGGGAATGCCAAACGATCAATGTACTATAATTCAAAAAGTATATTTTAAACTCACTCACCTTCATGCTTTCCCCAAATTTTGGACCTGATCCGCTTTATCATCCATGGTTTCCCTTTTAATCGGATTTACAACCGATCGACCATGGATTTATTATTTACATGAAAAGAGAAGGGAAAGAGAAATAATTTAAATAGATTGTTCTTAGAAGTTTACCTTGCTTTCAACAAACTTTTATTAATATTGACTCTCTCCTCCAGATATGGATTCATAATCTTCCTAGGCTAACATTTTAATTTCAGAATAGATTTGAGGGGAGAGAGAGAGACATGGCAGAGTTTTGGCGTCGCCTCAGAAATTATGAGGACGGAGTAAAACTAACCATCTTATTTATAGCCGTGCTAAATGAATTTGGTCCTTTAGATTTAAATAAAACTCCATCAGAGCTAACTACATCATACGACCAATATGAAATGGCCAAGTTGCAACAAAAACAAATGTTCACCAATCAAAACGCGCCACGTGTGCTGAATGATGCGCATGGGTGGACACCCCTGCTTGGGTGTCGACACATGTGTCGACATCCCTATGGTGGTGTCGACACCCCCGCTGTATTTATGTATTTTTTCTTTTGATTTGAAATTTGATTTATTATAATACATATAATTCTTGCACGTAAATCAAATTTCAAACATCTCTTTTGTTCGCGTGCAATCCTCCATTTGAATTATGTTCATTTATATTCAACTCTTATGCGTATGCTAAGCTTTTGTACGCGAATAATTATTTATTTTGTTCCCGTTTTAACTTGTTATACACACAAGCGCGCGCGCGCGCACACACACACACACACACACACACACACACATATATATATATAAGAATTAGACCTCTTATTAACCCTTTTCACACTAAGCCACTTTTTAATTAAACTGCTTTCACACTAAGCCACTTTTTAGCCATTCCCTTAAACAAAAAATATGACGTTGGCGAGGATCGAACTCTGTATCTCTTGTATGTAAGTCATATGGTCTAACCAACTGAGTTACTTAGGCTATTGTTAACAAGGCTTAGAATAGTGCTAGACATTATTCTTTTCTCAATCCTCTTTTTCATGTTTTGTTACAATATTTAATTTGAAGATATCTCTTTCATTTTAAATCAGTTTTCTATAACCCATAGGTCTAAATTAACCAGAAAATCGCCACGAACGCAATGACGCTAATCCCGTGATCAAATTATGGAAGCTATTCAAATTTTCCCTTTTCTTTTATATGTTCGCATGCAATTTCAATTACATTGCATGCATTTCTTCTCATTTTATACATTGCATGTAGTTTCTTTTATTAATCTTCTTCTTCATCTCAATGCATGGACTTATTACATGCAATTATATTATTATTTAATTTTTATTTTAAATATATATATGCATATAATATATATACATATATGCTTATTTCTATTTTTATTTGCCTTTAAAATGCGGGGTGTTAAGTTCTCCCACCCTTAGGAAAATTCGTCCCCGAAATTTAATAAGGGTAAAATAAATAATCCTCGCATAATATCTACCCATCATGTGTGCATCCAATTGTTGCAAACATAGTGCACATGTGCAAAATGAAATACATCATAGTAATGCATGTATGCCTAAGCATTACCTCCTATGTGTATGCAAGTTTTTCAAAAATCCTTTTAAAATATGATGCTCACATCCTAAATATACTGGCAGTTCTATATGAATGCAACATTTTGAAAATCAAAATTTTTTTTCATCCAAATTTTCCCACACTCTTACTGAGTAAGAGCATAGTTCATCCAATTGTTGCATCCATAATCCTACCAACCAACTTTATTTTTCGAATTTTAGAAAAATCTAATTTTCTAAATTCGATTTCTTATGTTACAAAAAGGTGGAAAACGGAAAACTACGCATCCTCCGTTTTTATTTCCCAATCTTTTTCTAACCGTACTTGGGTTTTTATGTACTTTTTGTAAAGATTCCCTATTTTTCTATCTAAGCACAGTCTACATAAGAAAATTTTCTTTTGTTACTGATCTTCTCTTCATGTTATCTTGAAAATTTTCCATTCTTATTCATCTTTTCTCAAAATTTTCCATTTTCCTCTTTTTAACGTTTTCCAATTTATAAGGTTTTCAAGCCCACTAACCCAAAATACTAATAATATGGGATTCACTTTCCTTCTATACGTTGTACACTTTCCACCCAATTACCTAAGGGTCTCAAATTTCCTTATTCATTCCTTTAATGTACAAAACAAACATACCTTTTATACTCTTTTTATTTAGTCGGTTCCTCTATGAATCTTGGTATATATATAATATATATTTATATTTTTAAGAAATACAAATAATTCCACTCACTATTTATATAGGAATCCAAAACCTAAGATTTGATACCAGGTGTGACAACCCCAATTTCAGTAGACCGATTTTTTTTTAAAATTCCGATCTATCAAAACTCGGATTGGTTTGCACTGGTATCCTGCAAAAAAGATAGAGACATAAAATATGTTAGATCTTAGAAAATATCTCACAGCAGAATGGATAAAATATAATATAAATCAAAGTATAGCCTTACCTTATTAATAATACTACCTAACCAGTATCCAAAGCTATAATGTCTCATGTCCCTGCCATAAATGTAATCTGCGAGTATGTTATGAGGAGGGGGTCAGAAAACAGGTTCTGCTGTCTGGATTTAAACCATGCACTTTGGATTATCCTACATATACCGTTTAATCATATTATATTATTTATTAGGTTACTTGGGTTAACAGCACTCAAGGCTTACACACACGTCGTACCCATTTACTTCCCAGTGAATTTACCTAGTAAGTATATGTGTAGCTACCCCCAATATCGAGGTACACCCCCATGGAACTCCATACGCACGGTCTCCACCGTAACAATATCGTAATATATGCAGTCTCTCATCCTACGCCGTAGTGACGTACGGACAACAATATTACGTTTCGCATATATCTATCATTACTATACTACACAAAGTACGAGCTGCCACCTTTTGTTCCAATCAGACTCCATAACAGAGTAATGCCCTCAAGTCTACGGTAGACCACTCAGAGCCGATATGCATGTATCTAGACTGTCCACCATATATATCTTTATTTGTAGCTCGATGCGTCAATCGCACGTTCTCTAATGTGCACTGAGTTCCATGGCAGGGCGATACAAGAAACACGGAACTCGGTCGGGAGCTTTTCCATATTTGTATAGGCCCGTCTTTAAAGAGCCTCTACAGATATACCTAGGGTCTGTTTTCATGGTGGCTATGGCCCTACCTCGGCCCATCCCTTAACTAGTAAAGACTACAAGAGCTAAGCGACCACCCCTACGCAAACAATCTAAACATCCATGTGGCATCTCCCCTCAACCCCTTACCCCGATAGTGTAGGGTGAAATGGTATCTTGGGTTTAGCCCTAGTCGTTCTACATCCCACTGGCTGCCGATGACGCATATTCGACGGTCTACTATCCTTGTTAGTCGTGACCCTCTTCCTCCCTCTGCCTCCTCGTGAGGCAACCACTGAACCACCCTATTGTCACCTCATCACAGCATTCTGACTGCATAGCTACATCTGCAGTCAAAGCCTACCTACCTAGTAGTTACGCGCAGACCCAACCTCTGCGGACACAGCCTAAGACATTTATAGGCACACATAGGACTACTAGGAGCACCTTACGTACCTCAGGAAGCCGCGTGCTTCCCCTTCCAGCCTTCAAAGTCGTCAGAACAATCAGACGAATGTGCGCTCCCCCTCGTGCCTTATAACACCTCGATGATCTACCCCGTTAGGTTATTCACCCTCAACCGCACAGACTGGTCTAAGCACCTTGCTTTAGCATGTTTTAGACCCTATGTCTAAACATTCTTTTATGCGCTTGCCTCACCCCATCAGGTTTCCAGTTAACTTGGTTATTCCAATTTATATTGAATTCTTATTCAAATTATCAAGTTTCTCTTGCTTATTAATTTCAGTCATATAGCTTAACCCATTTAAGTTCATTAATAAGTCCACAACATGTTATTCTCTAGTTCGTGGTCCAAGGTCTGTGATCCACAATCCCCTTATATTCTTGTTTGGTTTCGTCATTAAAATAACATGTTTTATTTAATATGTAATTAAGTATATCCCAATTCACATGTTTTCTAATTAACATGTCACTTACCATTTATGATTAAATATAACTTATTTTATTTCACAAGTTTTCCTCGTCTCTTCTCATTTAATCATAATTCCATTTTACATCATCAATACAACTTATCGTTGTTTACTTATTAACTCAGTTCCACTAACTAAGGCCCATTAATAAATTTCTCTACCCATTTATTATAACCTATGTTTTAATTTCCCCTTGTCCCTAGGACAAATCAAAACATTCTTATCAATGAGTTTCAGACTTCCAAGATTACAGATTACTTAATTTATAATTAAGTACAATATATTTTCCCCTTTTTCTTAAACGGTTTAAGGTTTTCCCCTTTACTGATTACTTAATTTATAATTAAGTGTCCCTTAACTCAATTAACTACTTGTCCCATTGTCTTACTAACTTATTATAACCTAAGTTATAATCCCCACTTGTCCCTAGGACAAGTTTACCTATTATACAACATTTTCATTAATGTTACTTATTTATAATAGGTGATTATCATTTCTATATGTTATGCTTACCCCGAAGGTGTCTTTAATTACGTAACTTTATTATTTCTACTGGTTATGTATACCACTAGGTATCTTTAATTACATGACCTTATCGGGCTAATTTGCTGGCCTATATGTAAATATTACCTACCCCCTCAGATTTGCTTAGCCCACCCACTGTCCAACCAATTTTACTTAACCCTAACTTTAGTTCATATTCATATAATCCCCATGGATTAGATCAGGTTAAGTAGTCCAATTCATTACCATGTCCATTTATGATTTATAATGTGCTAGACCTCGTACATTAGGCCTACAACTTGTAGATGCTGGATATGTTGGTCGGGTCCGGGCAGACTTCTTCCACAAGTTGGGCCTAACCTTGTGTCATAGCCCGTCTCATATTTGCGCAGGTCTGCAACCTAACCTCGTGTCATAAGTGCAATTACAATTTTTAATTGTAATCTTGGGCATTCATTATTAATCAATTATTTAATCCTATGCCTTTATAGGTGTTAATGCCCATTTAATCAATTATATTCATGATGGATTATACGTCTAAATTCCTATTATTCAAAATATGCTAATTCATATTTTACATATGATCTCATTTTCTCCCAAATCATTTTTCTATACTTATGATCCAATTTAAGATCTTTTAACATAATTTGGTCGTTGCCCCAAACCCATATTTATTTATTCAATTCTATGTTAACATGAATCCATATAATCGTATACTAACTCCAATTACTTCCTGTATATAAGTACTCTAATTATTTCCTATATATAATGGGGACAAATTTACATGTAAACTTTTTAGCACTCCAACAAATCCAATATATAAATTATAACATGTAAACATTCTAACATTTCAATTGATTCAATATATGAATTATTCATATTAACAATTTGAAGTTATATCATGCTAATCATTCCCACATTCATTTACACCACTTTAATCATTATTAACATATGTTTAGGCATCTTAACATATTAACTAATTGAACATATTATCCATTTTAGCACAATAATGTACTTCATCAAACCAAACCTTCCAATATGTTCATTATGGGGAATGTCAAAAGATCGATGTACTATTATTCAAAAAGTATATTTTAAACCCACTCACCTTCATGCTTTCCCCAAATTTTGGATCTGATCCGATCTATCATCCATGGTTTCCCTTTTAATCGGATTTACAACCTATCGACCATGGATTTATTATTTTCATGAAAAGAGAAGGGAAAGAGAAATAATTTAAATAGATTGGTCTTAGATGTTTACCTTGCTTTCTTTAATCTTTTATTAACATTGACTCTCTCCTCCAGATATGGATTCATAATATTCCTAGGCTAACATTTTAATTTCAGAATAGATTTGAGAAGAGAGAGAAAGAGCCATGGCAGAGTTTGGGCTTCGCCTCAGAAATTATGAGGATGGAGTAAATCTAATCATCTTATTTATAGGCGTGCTAAATGAATTTGGTCCTTTAGATTTAAATAAAACTCCATCAGAGCTAACTACATCATACGACTAATAAGAAATGGCCACGTTGCAACAAAAACAAATGTTCACCAATCAAAATGCGCCACGTGTGTTGAATGATGCGCAGGGGTAGACACCCCTGCTTGGCTGTCAACACATGTGTCGACACCCTTATGGTGGTGTCGACACCTCCACCATATTTTTTTTTCTTTTGATTTTAAATTTGATTTATTTATAATACATATGATTCTTGCACATAAATCAAATTTCAAACATCCCTTTTGTTCGCATGCAACCCTCCATTTGAATTATATTCATTAATATTCAACTCTTATGTGTATGCTAAGCTTTTGTACACGAACAATTATTTATTTTGTTCCCGTTTTATCTTGTTATATACATATACATATATGTGTGTGTATGTGTGTATATATAAGCACTAGTCATCTTATTAACCCTTTTCACACTAAGCCACTTTTTAATTAAACTGCTTTCACACTAAGCCACCTTTTAGCCATTCCCTTAAAACAAAAATATGGCGCTGGCAGGGATCGAACTCTGTATCTCTTGTATGCAAGTCACATGCTCTAACCAATTAAGCTACTTAGGCTATTGTTAACAAGGCTTAGAACAGTGCTAGACATTATTCTTTTCCCAATCCTCTTTTTCATGTTTTGTTACAATATTTAATTTAAAGATATCTCTTTCATTTTAAATCAGTTTTCTACAACCCATTGGTCTAAATTGACCAGAAAATCGCCACGAACGCCATGATAGTAATCCCATGACCAAATTCTGGAAGCTCTTCAAATTTTCCTTTTTCTTTTAAATGTTCGCATGCAATTTCAATTACATTGCATGCATTTCTTCTCATTTTATACATTGCATGTAGTTTCATTTATTAATCTTTTTCATCTCAATGCATGGACTTATTACATGCAATTATATTGTTATTTAATTTTTCCTTTAAATATATCTATGCATATATTATATATATACATAAATGTATATTTTTATTTGCATTTAAAATGCGGGGTGTTACACCACGTCATAGCATTCTGACTGCAAAGCTACTTTTGCAGTCAAGGCCCACCCACCTAGTAGTTACGCGCAGATCCAACCTCTGCGAGCGCAGCCTAAACATCTGCCACCACACAGAGGACTACCAGGAGCACCTTACGTATCTCAGGAAGCCGCGTGCTTCCCCTTCCAATCCTTCAGACCCGACAGAATAATCAGATAAACATGCGCTCCCCTATTTCCTTGTAACACCATGATGATCTACCATGTGGGTTTTATTCATCCTCAAACGTACAGACTGTTCCAAGCGCCTCGCTTTAATAGTTATTAGACCCTATGTCTAAACATTCTTTTACGCGCTTGCTTTACCTTATCAAGTTTCCATTTAACTTGGTTATCTTAACTTTTTATTCAAGTTACCAAGTTCTTCCTAGCCCCTTATATCTCTGAGGAATGGGACCTTCTTGCTTATTAATTTCAGTTATAAAACTTAATCCATTTAAGTTTATTAATAAGCCCACAACATGTTACTCTCTAGATTGTGATCCAAGGTCTGTAATCCACAATCCCTTTATATTCTTATTTGATTCAAGGTTACAATAACATGTTCTACTTAATACGAAATTAAGTATATCTCAATTTACATGTTTTCTGTCTAACATGTCAATTATCATTTATGATTAAATATAAGTTATTTCATTTCATAAGTTTTCCTCATTCTTTCTCATTTAATCATAATTTCATTTTACACCGTCACTACAACTTATCGTTGTTTACTTATTAACTTAGTTCTCTTAACTAAGGTCCACTAATAAGTTTCTCTTCCCATAAATATACTTTTCTCCTTTTCTCTACTAATTACAAACTACTGATTTCAGTTTTCCCCATTTACCGATTACTTAATTTTTCAATTAAGTGCACTTATCTCATTTCACCAGATATCTCATGCCCTTACTAGTTTACTATAACCTAAGTTATAATCTTTACCTGTCCCTCTGACAAGTCTACCTATTATACAACATTCTCATTAATGTAGTTTACTTATAATAGGTTATTATCATTCCCCGCTCATTTTAATTTTCTATTACTGTTGCATCTTTCTCTCAATTCCATTATTTCCATTAATTACAATTAGTGATGTTTATCAGTCCTGCCATTTACATAAATTTATATATATGTTTATGTACTAGACCTCTCACATTAAGCCTACACCTGTGGATGCTGGATTTGCCTGGCGGTTCCAGGCAAACTTCTTCCACAAGTTGACTTAACCTCGTGTCTTAGCACCATTACATGTTTTATTTATGCACTTAGGCCCCTCACATTAGATTTACCACTTGTGAATGCTGGATATGCCGGGTGGTTCCGGGCAGACTTCTATCACAAGTGTAATCTAACCTCATGTCTAAGCGCGTTACAGTGTCAAATTACTATGAATCTAGGCATGATCATTCTTTAACAATTATTCCTATTTCATTGTAGGTTTTCATGCACCTTTTCCCAAGTCATATTTATTATGTACCATATGCCTAAATTAAGATCTTTAATCATAATTTGATATATGTCCCAAATCCATATTCATTTATTCAATTTTATGCTAACATGAAACCATTTAATCATATAACTATTCCAGTTCATACAAGTGAGGGTTCATGTATATAAATGTGACAAGTTAACATGTCATTTTCTAAATTCTACATCTAACAATTCAAACACAAGTGAATCATGTAATCATAACAACAGTAGCCATTAACCATATTCTAGCAAGTTTGTTTTCATCATGTAAACATTTCAACGCTTTAACTGGTTCAACATATGAATTTTCGCAAAACATTCATATTTATATCTCAACTTGTTATAACAGTAATTCTCAATTATTCTGACAAATTCACATTTCATAATAATGGGGAATGCTTAAACGATAACATATCATTTTTAAATGATATAGCTTAAATCCACTTACCTCATATGCTTTCTAAATCCTGGATCTGGTCCAGATCTACCATTCCATGGTTTTTCCCCTAATTGGAATTAGAACCTAATAACCATGGATCTAAAGTTTTTACTAAAAGAAAAAGGAAAGAATGAAAAGAGAATTAAAATGGACCAGATCTAGAAAATTACCTCACTTCGATAAGAGATCTGAACACCTATTTACAAACAAACGTTCCTTTCCTTCAGATCTGGATTCAGAATTTTTCCTAAACTAATAATCTTAATTTTCTGAATAGATATGATAAGAGGGAAGAATGGCAGAGCCTCCACGTAACCTCAGAAATAAGAGGTTTAGGGTTAGCTATATAGACTTATTTATAGGTGTATTAGAGAAACTTATTCCCTTAGATCTAAATTAAAAATATCAGAACCGACCATGTCAGAAGAATGTTCCAGATCTGCGGTGGGGTCGACCCCCTTGGGGTGGGTCGACCCATAGGTTGGCCCCCCTGTTGGTGGGTCGACCCCTAGGTCGACCCCAACGGTCTACTTTCCCTCCTAAATTTCTTGCTTGTGAATATTGATTTTTTGGATAAATTTTTATTTAATATATACATATAAGTTCCTTATATGTATACAAACCTTAACATTCTTAACTTCTTCATACGATGTCCGTTTTACGCCAAATAGTTGTCTATCTTGACTAGAATTTCGAGACGAACGCAATGGTACAGTCTGTTTCACTTAATTCTGAATATTTAAATTAAGCTATTCTTATTTTATTTTCTTAAAAATGCAGGGTGTTACAACTACCCAAATCGATCGGCTCCCTAACTCCGTAGATACCCTGTGTTGGCTCCATAGTAAGATGTATCATTTCCTGAAGTGGCAACCCATTAATAACAAAATGTGCACAACCATATCTACTGATGCCACATCGTCTTATCTTCCCGAGCAGGTAGACCCATGCACGCACATGAGCCCGATGGAATACCCCGTTAGACACCTTTTCCCAAGTGACCTCTTATAATCAGCTCAGTAAGCTTTCCCCAACCCCGACCTTGTTCGGAGTACTCGTTTGATACCTATATGGGTTACTGACTGAAATGGGTCCCACACATCAAATGATACAAGCTTCCCCCTAGGCTTGCATCCCCACTATTAGGATTTCAATAGGTTATGCCTACCAGTTTAACAAGATTGCATAACCCCACAGGTTAAGTTTGTGGATATATATATATATATATATATATATATATATATATATATATTACACACTGCCCCAAGATTTACTTAACCCTCCTACTGATTCAGGCAAGTTTACTTAACCCCTACTCAAGTTAACATGTTCATATAATCCCTATGGATTCAAATAGGTTAAGTATTACAAGTTCATTACCATTTATTTATTTATGGTTATAACGCGCTAGACCTCCCACATTAAGTCTGCTACTTGTGGATGCTGGATATGCCGGTTGGGTCCGAGCAGACTTCTTCCACAAGTCGGACCTAACCTCGTGTCTTAGCACGTTACGTGTTTATTCACTTAGATCCCTCACATTAGATTTACCACTTGTGGATGCTGGATATGCCGTTTAGTTCCGGGCAGGCTTCTACCATAACTGTAATCTAACCTCGTGTCTAAGCGCCGTTACAGTTTGTAATTACTATAAATCTAGGCATTTTCATTATTAACCAATTATTATGTTCATTATTCCCAAATTCCCCGTCTGATCTACGATACAAGTTATGCCCAAATTTAGATCAAGATCTAGATTATGCCCCCAAATTCCCAAATTTTGGCTCAAGGTCTCCCCAAAATTCTCAATCATGTTTTACAATAAGAATTATGCCCTAAATTAATCATTCCCATTCGCTCCCAATTTCGCGTGTTCGTGTATTTCAGCGATAGGCCTAGTCTCAAAGGTAGATTGACTATAAAAACAAAAAGGGAAGTTGGGAGAGAAGAGAACATGAACGTGCATAGTAAATAAAAATGGCATAAAATGACATAATTAGGCAAACTAGCATAATAGGCATAAGGTGACATGATTAGGCAAACTAGCTGAATAGGGATATCATGAATAGACATATGATATCTAAACAGTAAATTAGATACACAAGTAATTGTAGATCTGATATGATTCAAATAGTCACAGGCTTAGATCTAATTCATAGACATGTCAAAATAACTTTTAAGTGTTTGCATCTAAAAATAACATAGACTCACTATGATTGGATCTTAAAGAACAAAGAATTAATCGCAGATATTGTAGCACAGATCTCTGAATACGAATTACTTGTTGTTGAAGAAAAAGTAGGCTAGATCAAACTATGTTGGGGCAGCACCTCGTTGTCGCCATTGATTTAGATGAATAAAATAGTGCGATTAAGGTCCTATTTATAGCCTAGGGTCAACGAATCTAGTCAGAAAACAAGTCCACATGCCCAGAACTGAATCTGCCTCGGATCTTGGGGGTGTCGACATGGGTGTCGACACCCCTAAGTGGGTGTCGACTCGTAGGTCGACACCCCTATGCTGGGGTCGACCCTCAAAGGTCTAATTCCCGCGTTGGTTCCTACCTCTGGTTTTGAATTATTTTGAACTATTTTGAATTATTTTGTATATACATAATTCTCTTGTGCTTATACAAACTTCAAACCTTCATATCTTCTTCATACAATGTTCGTTTTATGCAAACTCGGAGTCCATCTTAAGAAGAATTCCGAGACGAATGCAATGACGCAGTCCGTTTTGCTTAATTCCCAATATTTAATTAAGTATTCATCCGTATCATTTTAATGTTCATTAAAATTACGGGGTGTAACTGAAAAGCTAAGCCTGTGAGAATTAAATATATCTAATATATTGGATGCATTGCAAATAGTTTACTAAAAGCCTATCCATTCAGATGTTGTATTTTGGACATACTCGGTTTATGTTGAGTTTAGTTTACATCCCAAAAAAAGGGTGTTTTTTATTTAGTTAAGTATCCATGCTAATGATCATAACAATATTTGTTTGCTTTGGCCCAAATGTTTATTCTTGAAAATTTTATATAATCCACACATGGAAACTATTTATTTACTTTTGTTGATGCCTGCAAGTTAATATGTTGCAAATTACACCATGTGATAGTCATGAACGATTAATGCATTTAATCATTGATGTTATTTAAATAAGACTATAATTTGGAAATGAATTCAACAAATATCTTTTTGATGTTACTTAGATATTGATGTCAATATGGTATTTATTTCAGACGTTCATATGAATGTCGTATGATTTAGCATGATTTATATTATCATATTTATTTGGGAAATACCATGAATATGGCCACATTTTTTTTGGGATTGTTATTGACACTCTAAGTATTGTTAAGAGGGGGATCAGTTTAAAAAAATGAAGAATTTGTTAAGGGTAGTATCAATGCAGGGAGCACCCCCTTGACAAATAAAGTTTATTTTACCAAATTAGCCTTATTTACAATAATCCTTTTTTAGTTGTTAATTAAAAAAAATTATACGGTATATTAGTCGAATTACATTAGATTTTTACATTAAAATATCAATAATCTCATTTGTTTATCGCTTTTTTTAAAATAATTTCATTTCTCATCTGTTGATCGCTTTTTTTTTTAGTAATTTCATTTCTCATTTGTTAAATTATCAACAGTCTCATTTGTTTCACGTTCTTCGTTTGCGCCATTATTTCTCCCCAAACGATTGCTTTTTTTTGTTTGCAAATAATTTAGGGATTTGGTTTTTTTGCATTTAAAATTGATTGGGACTTGGGATGGTAAATGTTGTTATTACCAGGGTAAAAAGGGAACATAAAAAATTAAGTACGTGACCCCCTACCCCCAAACATTTTTCTTATGATTGGAGTGTTTTTAAAAATTGACCCCCTAACAACATTTGGAGTGTCAATAACAAAACCCTTTTTTTTAATTTTTTAATTATTTTGTGGACCTAAAGCATTTTCTGAGTGTTTTATAGCACTTGAGGAACATTGTACAGACAATAAGAAATAAGTTCAAATATGATTTTAGTGTCTCTTTATAATGTAAATATCCTACATTCATAGTGAACTAACTGAAATAACATGTCACCAAAGTGACCTCTCTTAATTTGGTGGTTCATGAAAATGTTTGATATTTGTGTGTAGTTATTCATGCGAGTATTAGCCGGCCCAAAGGAAGTCTAATATTTGGCCGAATCAATTACACATGTGTGATGATAAATACGTGACAATTATAAGGTTTTACAAGTAAATAATTAGTCGGCCCAAAGGAAGATTGTTATTTGACTTGAATTTATTGTCAGTGTTTGATCATTACAACAAGAGTACCACTTACAGTTAATATTACTGTCCAAAGACTTAATATTAATGTGTACTAGGTATCTTGAGAAGAGACTTACCAATTATTTGAATTTACTATGGTTGATATTTGGCTATGAGCATGTGAGGTCAATCTTCATTTTATTTTTGTTCATTTTTCCGCTAATGTTTCTGGATTGTGTGCCAATTTTAAGAATATTCTCATCTTATATTGGGATTATTATAAGCATTTGTAAAAGAGCATATTTTTTGTTCTTGACTTTATAGATCTACCTCTTATGATTAGGAAGGTTATAACAAGCCCTATTACAGATCGATGTTCTTATAAGGTTATGAAGAATATTGAAAGGTGATATAATTCAAAAGGCAAGAGGTGAAGGATGATGAAGTAAATATTTCAGAAGTTTTCAAGGATGTACTATATGTAATGATAACTAATTTTTGATAAGTTATCTACTGGAAATGGAAACAATTTTGTGAAAACAATAAGGGGAAACTAGCACTCTTTGTGTTGCTAAATTCCATAAATTTAAAGTAAAAGATAAATAAATGAATATTATATGCAAAAATATTGCTTTAAAAGTTAAAGTCACTCAAGTTACATTTTTATATTTGGTGCTATCTCCAGTGTAATCATTTTAAGATTAATATTATTTTAAGAATAAGATATCATCTTATAGAGCTAATTCAGCGCTTTGGTAATTAATAGAGAGACTGAAGTTTTTAAGATTCAAAGTACTCCTTTGATATACGTTTTTTGTATCAATAAAGATGAAGTAGCCGCTAAAGATTTAGAAGAAAAGAAATTACATATGGATATATTTATAGTTATTTCTTTAATGAGATATACACATATATAAAGTTATTATTGAGATTTAAGTCGAACTTTTTGGATTTATTTGATTTTTTTATGTTGTCATTTGGACAAATTACGACTTTCAATTTCTAATATAAACAAATTTGGTTATTATTGTTCATTTAGAAATAATAAGATTGATTTATGAGTAAAATTCAAATATATTTTCTTTGGAATTAAAGCTTCTAATGTTTAAATTACAGCTTATATCTAGTTGTACTAAGTACTGTTAATACTAAAGTTTCAAACTTTGATTTGGTGATAATTATGATTATATGTTTTATCTCACTAAATAATTTTAGATTGGAACATTGAAGATAGTAAATATCTTACTGACATTCTAAGCGAGTTAAATATTATAGTTTCCCACGTCCCACATTAAGGAAATTTTTATGATGGGAAATGCAATGGTCTTTTGAGGAT
Source organism: Allium sativum (assembly GCA_030737875.1). NCBI lineage: Eukaryota > Viridiplantae > Streptophyta > Magnoliopsida > Asparagales > Amaryllidaceae > Allium > Allium sativum. The sequence continues at coordinate 829,230,228 of CM060913.1, forward strand.
ATTGAGTTTGGGGGTAGAAATAAAAAAACGTTCATTGTCTTTAAGGTAATCATTATCTTTGATTCAACTACGTTTGCTTCTTTGGATAAAGTTTAAGATCTATTTTCTTTCATTAAGAAAAAGTAAATTAAGAATTATAATAAGACAATGTTAAAGAAAGCTTTCCTTTAAGTTAAGGTTACTGTTTCAAGAAGACAAACTCAACAACCTTAAAACGTATAGTTACTAAGGAAATTCACTTTTATAGGAAGAAATACTATTCCAAATGACTATGTAGTATTTCTCCTTAAAGATAAATAATGGATACTTACATCAATCCATATAAGGTGATATTTTAAAAGAGGGTGTTAAGATATGAACATATAGTGTACATCTATATGGACAACGAAGTTTGCAGTTTCTTTCTAACTTAAGTAAGAAGATTATTGCTTATGAACAACCATTCATTGGTAAAAGGAACTAAATGGGTGATATGTGATTGTATAAGGCATTTTTCCATAGAAAACACTATTTTCATAAGGAAAAATTATTTTCTTTATAGATACTCTCTTTGGATTTAATTAAGGAAGCTTTAGAACTACGTTGAAATTTTGTTTTTTATGTATTGTACTTTTGAGCAATATTTGATGGATATTAAAGTCATATTTCTCAAATGAAGGCATTCATGAAACAGGCTAAGGTTCTCACTTTTGGACTATTCTCTTGTATTTAGGATTCAAATATACTATTATTACTTATGGGTGATATTTGAATTATCACAAAAAATATTGACAAATAAGTGCTTTAAAAAATGGTTTAGTATTCAAACTGTGCTTCTGTTGATTCTCTTTTGCTAAAAGAGACAAGTATTAACATCCTTAAAACTAAGTGCAAAAGATTTCTAATGCATTTACTGTGTGGATTCTAATGCAAACTAATATGTATACACATAAGGATATGCGTGCATTATTTAACAGACACCTTACTGATATTAAAAGTGGATCACTGATTTAGTAGCCAAAATGGTTATAAGATATTTTTAAGGGACAAAATAAAAGATTATATGCTCACAGGTAAAAGATCGAATCAATTCCAAATATTTTGGATGTCGTTACTGTAAATGATCCACTTCAGGTAATGATAATGTATTATATGGGGGGAAACTATATAAGGAAAAGTGTCATTTAAACACTTATAGCTTCCACCACTTTGGAAATATCGCTTATGGTTAATTATAAGACATCCAACTATGGAAAATAATAATAAAATTTTGTCACAAAACTCCGGTTATTGAAAGACCAAGTTATATTATGACAATAAAGAACATATTATTTTCAATAAGGAAAGAGTGCAAAATATATTGTAATTCATAAAGCATACTTTGACAAACTCCATTATGGCAGATCTGCTTACCAAAAGATTTTCATCTAAGGTCTTTCATGAGCTTATAGCTCAATTGGTGTAACATTTATGTAAGGATAATTTGGTTCAGAGGGAGTTTGTATTTGGTATTATCGTATTACTCGTTCCTCTATATTCCAGTCACAAATATATGTATATCAAGTTTTTTCTGAAAAAAAATAAAGTAGTAAAATTTTGTTTGCACTCAGGTTGTTTAAATATTAAACGTTTTGATCACACTAAAGAAGGACTGGTTGGAAATAGACATATATAGATCACATTTCATGTAATTTCCATGCTACGCTTCCATAATTGATCTATGTCATCTGATTGTATTGATATATGTGACCATTGATGGGTTTAGTTATGATAAATGCAACGATTGCCGCTTTAATCCTTTGTCAACACAATTAATGGATGAGATTGTTTCAGATACACCATATGTTATAAACAGAAAATTTAGGAGCTCATAAAGTTAAACACGTTTTAAGGTTATTTCATATGTGGCCCAAGGGGAGATTGTTGGAATATTTTGATAATTGGGTCACATATGTAAAATAAAATGTGTTGCGCTATTTTGGCATAAAGCCTAATGAAGTGATCTAAATATGAATTAGATTTAAGAGGCTTAAAGCTTAAATTATTATGGGCCTAATACGTAGATACCGGGGGCGTTTTATAATTTGTCGAAGGGCCGAATTACAAAATGCCAACTCTATAAATTAGGGATTACGGTCCCGATATTACACAAGCCTTAGCAACTCTCTAACCTCTTCTATGGAGAGCTAATTTCAGATCTAGGGTTTGTGTAAATTTGGAATACCAAACAAAATTCACCTTCTCCTTGACAATCGACTATGGATTTAGGTATTGCAATTATTGATTACGGATTCACGTATGCTTCCGCTAACCTATTTATCTATTTTCTATTTTTTTCTCAGTTAAATCAATATATATTACATATTTCGATATAGGGTTTCATGACTGATTTTGATAAAATATATTGAAATCCTTATATCCGCTTCACAGTGTTAAATTCAAAATTCAAGGGGTCAAAATTGTATTTTTATACGATTTACTCTGGGGTCGGTTAAATTTCTTATTTGTGTCGCTGTTTTTGACATAAATGAATTCGGGTAAAACAACATTTTGAGTTTTGAAATATTCTCCATACCATCATACACGGTTTTATTTTTTAGCTCAGTGGATATACATTACTTTTAGTTTGCAGCAATTATTATTTCAGAAGCTTCAAGAAAGGAAAATTCATTAAACCAATTTTTTGCTATGAACAAACAGTTTTATAGTCTTTTGTTTCAATACAACATAATCATTCAAATATGCATACATGAGTATAAGATTTAGACACTTACTTATGTTATAAACATACATCCTTAGTAAAACAATCCCATGAAAATAAACCATTGGTTATTATTGAAACATGTTAGTCCACTGTTACTGCCTGTGCTACTTGTGCATACTGAAACATACATCATTATTTATTACTATTATGTAAACAGACTCAAATTTATACAATAAACATATAGAATGCAAGCTCTTCTTAATTCACTAAAGCATCATCCAACCGATGCCATAAAAGACTCAATACGAATCCACCATTCAAGCTTTTTCAAAATTGACATGCAAGCCAAATCCACTAAACCTAAAAAATTGTTACATGCTTGGGTTTAGGGAAGGTTCCTGTTCAAATAAATTGGCATATACAATAAGAGAAAATATATCAACTTGTAGTTGATCAAATTTGGAAATAAGTAGAATTTAATAATACTTAATTTCTACTGCAGATAATTCTGGAAATAACTAATAAATAGTCGAAAAGTTACTATTTTAGTGCTACAAATTCTTCATCCAACGAAATCAACTATTATGAAATAGATGAAGAAATGACCCGAAAAGGGAAAAGTATCAAGAAAAATTGAAAGATTATCTAGTGAAGCAGACAATTAAATACATACATGTTGTTAAGGCTTAAACAAAAAGGTAGCAAATTAAAAGCCAAATCATACTACAAAAATCATAGGCACTATCCAACCTTTAAACATCAGTAATGGTATTTGTAATTCATTGATTGTACATCCATATATCAACTCACTTATTTTAGACATCAAATGTGTATGCAGCAATTAGATAAATGGTAAAGAGTAGCTTAATGTATGTTGACCGATACTGACGTAGCGGAAGCAATAATGTTGTCGAATTACACTCGGAACTCAGATAAATTCTCAATAAATCACAATCACAGAAGAAACGATACAAATTCAATCATGAACGAAGCCGATAATTCCCAATTCCATTGATCGAACTCGATGCCGAAAAGGTACTTGAAACTGTAAATCTCAATGAACTCAAGATGAGTTAGAAAACACAATTTCCGTTGATCTCATAAATGCCGGAAACATGATCCCTAACTCTCCATTGATCCGCTGATGTCGGAAACATGATCTTCCAAGTCATTGATCCACAAATGGATACCGAAAATGGGGATGGAGAAACAAAGCTCCCAATAATGGTGGTGCTAATATTTCAATTAAAAAATCAACTACTTTTTACAGTGACACACTCGGCCTATTTATAGGCTCAGAATATGGTCTGACACTGGCATTACAACACCAATATAAGACGATACCGAGAACATGATACAAATAGTTCGACAGGGGAAATAAAAACAGTAGAAATAAAAGAAAACGATACTGAAATCAATTATAAAGCTAAAACGGAGTCACTCTTCTTGTTTCGATACTGGAAGTAAAAAAAACTTATTCCGAAAGCCGAAAGCAAATACTGTTTGAGTTGAAGCCGAAGCCAAAAGCTTCCAATAAACTTTATTATAGAAGCCGACAACATGAATAGTAGAAACATACAAAGCCGATGACTTCGATACCAATAACAAATCAACAATAGCGATACAAGAGCTGAACAAGAAAACACCATAAAGGTTTAGATTGATGCCAAAACCACTTCAATCCAAGAATGAAGACGACACTGACAGTACTACTAGTTCGATACCAACACCACTGCAGTCTGTGCTACATCATCCTCCCCAGGTTTGAAAGAATTCATCCACGAATTTAAAGCGGACTCTACTTCCAAATCATCCTCGTAGTATGTGTAACACCACACCTCCGTTAAGGTCACTCAAAAAGAGAATGCCTTAACTTTGGTGGAGCGTTTTAGGTCAAAGATGCAAACAAATTACAAGATAGACAAACAAGGCAGCGAAAAAGTAAAGTCATTTTTATAAACAATGTGGTTCAGTCATGCTTTTACAATTAGTCTCAATCATACTTAAAGGTAATACATAGAACTTCTGTCTTGATTCAAAAACTTCCAAGTATAAAAGAAGCATAAAAATAACAATGATATTCCCCAATAAAGAATGAACCAACTATAGCTGTGGAAGAGAGAGTCCAAAGCAATACATCGACTATCTTCGAGCTTGGAAAGAAAACTTAGCTAAGTGGTAACATTTCCTCCCTGTGGACCTAGGGGACGGGGGGGGGGGGGGGGGGGAGGACGGAAGAAAAGAGGCGAATCAAACTAGGTCAGACATAAGTCTGGTAAGTCCAGTGACTTTCAGCATGTAAATAGGCAAAAGCATCATGACATAAATAAACCGAATATAAGACAATACTGTGGTAACAAGGATAACAAGATAACATACGATTAGCATAGATATGATAAGGCAAGATAAACTGAATGCACTTCTACTCTTTCTCTGCTTCGCTACTACCCTGTTATTCTGATTTCTATATCTCTGCGCCACCTAATTAGTGTCCCAACTAGTAGTCTGTATAAAATGATCATATGATAATGTGATCCCAATCCCCGCAATTGTGGTAGCCTTCAGGTGTACATCTATTGTGAGGATTCCACCTCAATCTGCCTAATTGCCATGAATATGTTAGATGTACCCTTACTACCCTATCGATCGACTCCTTACTCGTATTAATTTTCCTTGTGTCTGTGTCAATCGGCCCTCTCTTGCGTGTAGATACCCTGTGCTGGTCCCACCATAAGGTGTATCAGTCCGTATGATAACAACCCGACACGATTCAAGATGCACAGTGTATAACTACTGGTACCCAGTGCCTTCTTTTTCCACTCCGGAGTACGTGCACGCCCGTAATCCATCGGAACCTACACGGATGTACCCCCTGCCGCTATTTTGACCGCTTATAATCAGCCCAGTAGTCGTGCCCCACCCTGCCCAGTTTCAGGGTACCTTGATACATCTATGTGGGTTACTGTTGAAATGGGTCCCCGTTACTAGGGTTTCCTACTGGTTAAGTTTGTGGGCTTATATTTACTAATATTACCCACCAAACCGATATGTACTTAACCCTCCCACTGATTCAAGCATGTTTATTTAATGGTTAAGTTTGCAGGGCTATATTTACTAATATTACCCACGAACCCGATATGTACTTAATCCTCCCACTGATTCAAGCATGTTTATTTAATGGTTAAGTTTGTGGGCCTATATTTACTAATATTACCCACCAACCCGATATGTACTTAACCCTCCCACTGATTATGTCAATACGTATTATTGGTTAAGCTTGCCTTAACCCTGCCTGCTTCATTCATGTAATATTGATTAAGTGTTATCCATTCGTACTACCTTAACCCACCCACACAATATGTTGTATTGGTTAAGTGTTTTCTATTAACTTAACCCCACTCGTTCATCATGTTATATCGGTTAAGTGTTGCCTTAGTTAACTTAACCCTACCATTCTTAACATGTCCTGTTCATTAGCATTAATTGATTAATTAATGCACCAACCTCTCACATCAGATCTGTGCTGTTTCAGTTACTGGATGCGCCGGGCGGTTCGGGGCAGTTTTACACCACAACTCAATCTAACCTCGGGTTTTTTTGGGCATGACGCACTAACCTCTCAAATTAGATAGGTGTTGTTGTGGTTACCGGATATGCTGGCGGTTCCGGGCAGTTTTACACCACAACTCAATCTAACCTCGGGTTAGGCATGTTTATCTTTAAGCATATTTACCATACATGTCCAAGTCTAGATTTTATATGCTAATCATCCCAAATTCGCAAAACTATTCATGTTCCAATTCTCAAGTTATACCCCAATAGAGCTAATTGCAAGTAATGCCCCCACAAATTCAAATTCAATTTATTACTCAAAATAGGTTACACCAAATCTTCCCAAATTTGCAATAATAGTCATGCCCCAAAATCACAGTATACATTATGCTAGGCATCCTAACCAATAGTTGTGCCCAATCCAGGTTAATATTCCAATTTACAGTTTACGCCCAATCTAGATTTAATATTTCAATTTAACCCAAGTTCGCAACAATAACAATTATGCCCCAAAACTTGATTTATATGCCAACCCAAACTTGTAGTTATAATGATAATAATGCCCCAATATCAATTACAAGTTACACCCAAATATCAATTACAAGTTACGCCCAAATCTCAATTACAAGTTACCCCCAAATCTCAATTACAAGTTACGCCCAATAGTACATAAAATAGATTAGGCCCAATTCCCTCATATTCCAATCATATATATATATATAACAGGATTTCGTCTAGGTTCGAGACAACCAAGATCCATAATAAAAGAGGAAGAAGAGGAAACATAAAAGATTAGGCATAAAATAGCCATACGACGCTAGATTTGATAATAACAATATCAGGAACAAAAGAGAATTATAGATCTGAATAAAATTATATCGCAGGCATAAATCCGATAGATTAAATTTGAATAACATCGTAGGCACAAATCTGATAGATTAGGTTTGAATAACATCGCAGGCACAAATCTGATAAAATAGATTTGAATAACATCACAGGCACAAATTTGATAAAATAAATTTGAATGAATCTAAAAGGATTATCTCATAATCAGGTATAGCTTGGATTCAGATTATTACATGCCAAGAAATTCAACTAAGAATTCACATCTGAAAGTGACTTGAACTTACAGTGCTTAGATTAAGAGAAAAAGGTGTGCAGATGTTGATTCATTTCCAAGGTTGATTGTTGATGAAGATCTCCTAATATGATTTAGATTTTTAGAGGCGGCGGCTAAGAGGATTGAGAGTTCAGCAACATAGAGGCGTCATAAGGAATTGTTATGAATTAGGTTAGGTCTAGGCACTAATTTATAGGTGTAGAGAGTGTTTTAGAGCCTTTAGATCACCACAGAAGCCATTAGGTCCGTCCAGCGCATCAAAACACGTCATATGAAGCAGATCATCCCGTTTCGGCTCCGATCCAAAAAGGGGTCGACCCCTCTCTTAGGGGGTCAACACCTATGTCGACTCCCCCTTAGGGGGGTCGACACCCCTGGGCGGGAAATTTCCCGCCCAACACACTTTTCTGATTTCAAATGTTTTTGAATTATTTTTCTGGGCTGGTTAACTTAATTATTTAAATCTCTAAATTCTTGTAATCTTTCGAGGCCCATAACTTCCTCATACGGAGTCCAATTTACGGAAACTCGGACTCAATCTCAAGCAGAATTCCGAGATGAACGCAATGACACAACCTGTTTTACTTAATTCTCACTTTTAAAATTAAGTGTTTTTACTTTAGTATTCATAGAAAATACGGGGTGTTACATTCCCTCCTCCTTAAAGGATTTCGTCCCGGAAATCTTCAAGTCATGAACAATGTATATCCTATCATCCAACATCCATCTACTCAACCATTCAATCATAGGCATCCATTGTCCTTAAAAGGTATATAATGCTTTTCATGAACATAAGCATAGTGTGTGTATATGTCCTTATCTAATGCAAAATCAGGCGGTCTACTGATTCGGTTGACCTCCTTAATGCAAGTCATGATAGTGCCATGAGTCCATTATGTATGCAATTATTCCTAATCATACTTTATAACTTCTACATGTGTGCACAATCATTCACATAAGTGCAATATCCATATGATAACACATCAAGTTTCAATCCATATATATAAAAATTCACTCATGCATATGCAATATTGAAGTTATGGAGCGGATCTAGTGCCTAATGTGTGTATATGCATCCAGAGCAACCACTAGCAAACACTTACATTCACTTGCATCCACCAGATATAACATGTCTCAAACACATGTTTACATCCATTGACTTCAACCTAAGGATCGAGGATAGGATCGAGAGGATATACTTAAAAGATAAAAACTAGCATGCAAATAAACTCTACAGAAAAAGAGAGATCAAGGATATACCCTCAAAAAGGGTATGATGCGCGTATCTAATCTTCAATATTCTAAGTCGCATCTTCTTGAGCTTCATTCCATAGCGCTCTGACTGTATTAATTTCACGATTGCGTAGCTTCTTAATTTCTATTTCCATAATATGAGTTGGAACTCATTTCACTGTCGCCTCTCGTTCCACCTCTTCTTCTTCTAGTATACTTGGTACTACAACTGTTGCGTCATGCTAACATTTCCTTAAAAGGTCTTCCAAATTCCTATTTACCCTTTCTGTTAGAGGATGATAAGCGGTGCTCAAACATAACCGCGTACCCATGGCTTCTTGCAAACTTATTTATTAAGGTGACTAAATGTCTCTTCTCTACTTAATTTATCCATTGCGTCAGCTATCTGAGAGTCTTTTCTTTGTGAAGTCCCTATTTAATTCAAAAGTGTAGGTCTTACTCCTGGCGATGCCGACTATTAACTTAACCGAAGGTTTTAAAATCAAGGTTTGATATGTATTCTGAACTTTTCCTTTTCACATAAAAAGGACTTGAGGTCAACCCTTTTTTTCTTAAGGCATCCGCTACGACCTTGCCCTTACATCAAAGTGGCGCCTAGTCCCGTGCCGCATGCATCCGTGTACACCGTAAGCCATTCACTACTGTAAGGTAAAAGTCAAAACTGGGGCCTTTGTAAGAGCCCTCTTCGATTGTTGGAAAGCGATATCACAACCAATATCCTGAGCAAATGTTAAATTCTTCTTCGTCAATCTTGTAAGTGGGGCTAATACCTTCGCAAAGTCCTTAATGAACTTCCTATATTAGCCCGCTAGTCCAAGAAAGCTTCTTACTTCTGTTGCATTCCTTGGGACCTTCCAGTCTTGCACCGCAACTACTTTTGCGGGATCTACTGCTATCCCTTCTTTGGACGCCACATATCCTAGAAACCTTCTTCTCTCCAAAAATGACATTTTTGGAGAACTTCGCCTTAAGTTTGATGCGCTTGGAGGGTATCTGAGACTTCCCTTAGATGCAAAACATGTTCTTCCTCATTCCAAAATATCATCTATGCACAAGCGAAGTGAACCATTCGCCTTTGTAACGAAAACGACTAGAGCACCCCATTCAGAAATACTTCGCCTTATGAACCTTTCCTTTCCCTTGGATTCATGTGTCGTACAAGTAATGCAACTGGCTTTGCATTTTCAACTAGATATATGCGGAAGTCTATCTCACGTTTTAGGGGACAAACCCCTAACCTAATCAAAACATCTGCGTTCTCATGGATTACTCCAGCGGATCGCAAATCGTCGATAGATGCATTAAGTGATTCTAGGTAGCTAAGACAAACTGATCTCTTAGGATCGCACGAAATCTCGAGGGTATTCCCGAGGCAGGTCGAAAGTCTTACTACCTCCCTTTCGCAATTTCTAGCTTACCAATTTATGCCTAGAATCAACACACAGCCTATGAAACCAAAAACATAAGTATACTTAATGCTTAACATAGCTATTCTCAAATCCTTTCAAACCAAAGATAAATGAGCCGAACCACCAATTGGATTTGAGACAATAATGGGATCTTCTACTATACAAGCAATAAGGTGCAGACACTCAACTATGGAAGCAGATATAAACGACTGTGAAGCGCTAAAATCAAAAGAGTACTAACAAGATGATCAAAAAGAAAAACTAGACTTTTTCAACAGAACCTTTACTACCTCTCTCTCAGGTACGCTGGCGGTGAGAGCATGCACTTGCCCCCTTTGAAAATCCTGTCCTTTGTTCTTGCCTTTGTCCTTAATTATACGACTTGTTATACCATAATAACGACACTTCCTCTTGTTTTAGATTTTTCTATGCTTTCCTCCTTTGTGAACCAAGTCCGTATCCAAGAGTTTCTCATCCTTGGATTGTACTCCTTACCCAAACTCCCTCATTCTCATCTTTGCCATCCTTGTGTGGCTGGTTGACAAGTCTCGTGAAAGCTGCCTCCATCGCATGGAAAACCCTACAAAGCTTGAAAGAAAATTAGTCGTAGGTGATACTATTGTGGCTATATATGGAAGTTGGGCATTTCTTCGCCCTTTGACAGGTGTCGTATTCTCATCAAGCCTATGGAACCATGCCGCGATGAGGTTACCTCGCAGAAAGCCAGGAGTCCCCGGAGACTCAGGAAAGAAGGAAATAAGGATTCAAATAGAGGATCAAAAGATAGTGCATATGGCTTTGGGGAATACGCCTTTAAAACAAAACTTTTCTTTTGAAAATGCTTCTTTTAAAACTATCTTGAAAGTAATTTTTCAAATCTTTTATCTGATCCGGTAACCTTCAGCTCTAATACTAAGTGTAACACCACACCTCCGTTAAGGTCACTCACAAAGGGGATGCTTTAACTTCAGTGGGGTGTTTTAGGTAAAAGATGCAGATAAATTACAAGATAGACAAACAAAGCAGCGAAAAAATAAAGTCACTTTATAAACAATGTGATTCAGCCCATCTTTTACAACAATTGTCTCAATCATACTTAAAGGTAATACATAGAACTTTGTCTTGATTCAAAAACTTCTAAGTATAAAAAAAGCAGTAAAATAACAATGATATTCCCCAATAAAGCATGAACCAGCCATAGCAGTGGAAGAGAGAGTCCAAAGCAATACATCGACTATCTTCGAGCTTGGAAAGAAAACTGAGCTAAGTGGTAACATTTCCTCCTTGTGAACCCGGGGGGGGGGGGGGGACGGAAGAAAAGAGGCAAAACAAACTAGGTCAGACATAAGTCTGGTAAGTCCAGTGACTTTCAGCATGTAAATAGGAAAAATCATCATGACATGAATAAACTAAATATAAGACAATACCGTGGTAAAAAGGATAACAAGATAACATACGATTAGCATAGATATGATAAGGCAAGATAAACTGAATGCACTTATACTCTTTCTCTGCTTTGCTACTACCCTGTCATTCTGATTTCTATATCTCTACACCACCTAACTAGTGTCCCAACTAGTAGTATGTATAAAATGATCATATGATAATGTGATCCCAATCCCCGCAATTGTGGTAGCCTTCAGGTGTACATCTATTTTGAGGATTCCACCTCAATCTGCCTAGTTTCCATGAATATGTTAAAATGTACCCTTACTACCCTATCGATCGGCTCCTTACTCGTATTAATTTTCCTTATGTCCATGTCAATCGGCCCTCTCTTGCGTGTAGATACCCTGTTCTGGTTCCACCATAAGGTGTATCAATCCCTCTGATAGCAACCCGACATGATTCAAGATGCACAGTGCATAACTACTGGTACCCAGTGCCTGCTTCTTCCACTCTGGAGTACGTGCACGCCCGTAATCCGTCGGAACCTACACGGACGTACCCCCTGCCGCTATTTTGACCGCTTATAATCAGCCCTGTAATCGTGCCCTACCCTGCCTAGTTTCAGGATATCTTGATACATTTATGTGGGTTACTGCTGAAATGGGTCCCCGTTACTAGGGTTTCCTACTGGTTAAGTTTGTGGGCCAATATTTACGAATATTACCCACCAACCCAATATGTACTTAACCTTCCCACTGATTCAAGCATGTTTATTTAATGGTTAAGTTTGCGGGTCTATATTTACTAATATTACCCACCAACCCGATATGTAATTAACCCTCCCACTGATTCAAGCATTTTTATTTAATGGTTAAGTTTGTGGGCCTATATTTATTTATATTACCCACCAACCCGATATGTACTTAACCCTCCCGCTGATTATGTCAATACGTATTATTGGTTAAGCTTTCCTTAACCCTATCTGCTTCGGTCATGTAATATTGGTTAAGTGTTGTCCATTCATGTTGCCTTAACCCACCCACACATCATGTTGTATTGGTTAAGTGTTTTCTATTAACTTAACCCCACTCGTTCATCATGTTATATCGGTTAAGTGTTGCCTTAGTTAACTTAACCCTACCATTCTTAACATGTCCTGTTCATTAGCATTAATTGATTTATTATTGCACCAACCTCTCACATTAGATCTGTGTTGTTGCAATTACTGGATGTGCCGGGCGGTTCCGGGCAGTTCTACACCACAACTCAATCTAACCTCGGTTTTTCTTGGGCATGAAGCGCTAACCTCTCAAATTAGATAGGTGTTGTTGCGGTTACTGGATGTGCTGGGGGGTTCCGGGAAGTTTTACACCACAACTCAATCTAACCTTGGGTTAGACATGTTTATCTTTTAGCATATTTACCATACATGTCCAAGTCTAGATTTTATATGCTAATCATCCCAAATTCACAAAACTAGTCATGTTCCAATTCTCAAGTAATACCCCAACAGAGCTAATTGCTAGTTATGCCCCACAAATTCAAATTCAAATTCAAGTTATTACTCAAAATAGGTTACACCAAATCTTCCCAAATTTGCAATAATAGTTATGCCCCAAAATCACAATATACATTATGCTGGGCGTCCTAACCAATAGTTATGCCCAATCTAGATTAATATTCCAATTTACAGTTTACACCCAATCTAGATTTAATATTTCAATTTACCCCAAGTTCGCAACAATAACAATTATGCCCCAAAACTTGATTTATATGCCAATTAACCCAAACTTGTAGTTATAATGATAATAATGCCCCAATATCAATTACAATTTATACCAAATCTCAATTACAAGTTACGCCCAAATCTCAATTACAAGTTACTCCCAAATCTCAATTACAAGTTATGCTCAATAGTACATAAAATAGATTAGGCCCAATTCCCCCATATTCCAATCATATATATATATATATATATATATATATATATATATATATAACAAGATTTCGTCTAGGTGCGAGCCAACCTAGATCCATAATAAAAGGGGAAGAAGAGGAAACATAAAAGATTAGGCATAAAATAGCCATACGACACTATATTTGATAATAGCAATATCAAGAACATAAAAGAAGTATAGATCTGGAAAAAAATTACATCGCAGGCATAAATCCGATAGATTAGATTTGAATAACATCGTAGGCACAAAGATTTGAATAACATCGCAGGCACAAATCTGATAAAATAGATTTGAATAACATCGCAGGCACAAATCTGATAAAATAGATTTGAATAAATCTGAAAGGATTATCTCATAATCAGGTATAGCTTGGATTCAGATTATTACATGCCAAGAAATTCAATTAAGAATTCACATCCGAAAGTAACTTGAACTTACAGTGCTTACATTAGGAGAAAATAGCTGTGCAGATGTTGATTCATTTCCAAGGTTGATTGTTGATGAAGATCTCCTAATATGATTTAGGTTTTTAGAGGCGACGACTAAGAGGATTGAGAGTTCAGCAGCATAGAGGCGTCAGAAGGAATTGTTATGAATTAGGTTAGGTCTAGGCACTAATTTATAGGTGTAGAGAGTGTTTTAGAGCCTTTTGATCCCTACAGATGCCATTAGGTCCGTCCAGCACATCAAAACATCTCATACAAAGCAACTCAGCCCGTTTAGGCTCGGATCCAAAAAGGGGTCGACCCCTCCCCTAGGGGGTTGACACCTATGTCGACCCCCCCTTAGGGGGTCGACACCTTTGTCGCCTCCCCCTTAGAGGGGTCGATACCCCTAGGCGGGAAATTTCTCTCTCAGCCCGCTTCTCTGATTTCGAATGTTTTTGAATTATTTTTCTGGGCTGGTTAACTTAATTATTTAAATCTCTAAATTCTTGTAATCTCCCGAGGCCCATAACTTCCTCATACGGAGTCCGATTTATGGAAATTCGGACTCTATCTCAAGCAGAATTCCGAGACGAACGTAATGGCGCAACCCGTTTTACTTAATTCTCACTTTTAAAATTAAGTGTTTTTTAATTCTTACTTTAATATTCATAGAAAATAAGGGGTGTTACAGTATGACATCAAATACTTAACATTGAAAACATCAGCAATGCGAATATGACTTGGTAGTCTTCATCAATAAGCATTTGGATTGGTTTTCTCAAAAATTTCCAAAGGTCCAATCTTTCTTGAAGCCAACTTGTTGTGTACCAGCAGGAAATCGTTCTTTCGTCAGTACTACCCACACAAAGTCGCCCTTTTGAAACTCAACATGTCCACGTTTTGAATCAACATCTTGCTTGTACTTGTGACGCGTTTCAACTAACCATTTCTGTACTACACAATGGAGCTCCTGTAAATCAGAGACAAGGTCAATGGATTTTTTCTGCATTCCACCTGGTCTTGGCAATGGACTTAGATCCAAGGGTCCCTTCAATGCCATTGGGTACACAATTTTGAAAGGTATGAATCCAATACTACAATTGATAGCATGATTATGCACGAATTCAGCATCACATAATTTAGAATTCCAACTTTTCATGTTGTCATTAATAATACTTCTCAACAAATTTCCCAATGATTTGTTCACCACTTCGGTATGTCCATGTGTTTGCGGATGATAGACGCTACTAAATTTCAATTCTGTACCCACCATTTTCCACAAACTTAGCAAGAAATGACTCAAAACCCGAGTATCTCGATCGGACACAATCGAATCTGGTAATCCATGAAGACGATATATCTCCTGAAAGAATAACTGAGTCATGTTCACTGCATCTGTAGTTTTCTTGCAAGCAACGAAATGAACCATTTTCGAAAATTGATCAACGACCACATAGATGGAATATTCTCTCTCTGCGTTCTTGGCAAACCAAATACAAAATCCATGCTCACATCAACCCATGGTCAAGAAGGAACTGGCAATGACATGTACAAACCTGCATTAGTTGTCATCCCCTTGGACATTTGACAAATGTGACACCTTTGCACGAACTTTTCAACTTCCTTTCGCATTAGTAGCAAATAGTATGAATCCACAATCAGCTGCAATGTAAGGTCCCTAACAATATGTCCTTTGCTATGAAACTCTTTGATGATTTTCATTCATTGACTACAATCTGGAATGCACAATTGATTTCCTTTGAAAAGAAAAACTTCTACTACTAAAAAAAAAATCTGACATGCCCCATTTCTCGATCTTTTCGAAAACCCTTGAAAAAATAAGGATCTGTAGTTAACAATTCCAAAAGTGAGTCAAATCCTATCACTTCAACTTTCATTGTGGTCAAAAGATTGCTCTTCCGGCTTAATGCATCAGCTACTTTATTCATAATCCCCGACTTATGCTTCACCACAGATGTGAACTATTGTAGATAAGCAATTCATGAAACATGTCTAACTACCACTTTGTCTTGACCCTGTAGGCTTTTCAATGCTTCATGATCCTTGTATAAAACGAATTCTTTTTGGAAAGATAATGTATCCAATGCTTGATAGCTTGAACCACAATATAGAATTCAATATCATAAGTTTTGGATCTTATCTTTGTCCCTGACAATTTCTCACTAAAATAAGCAACAAGCTTCCCATTCTTACTCAACACTCCTCCAATTCCAACCTTTGAAGCATCAGTATGAAGTTTGAATGGTAGATGAAAATCTGGAAGCACTAGAATAGGCGCCGAAGTTAACAGACCTAGATATGCTCAAAAGCATGCCCTGCCTTCTCAGTCCAAACAAATTGTTTTCCCTTCATACAATCTGTCACCGGAGCCATAATGCTACTGAAATTCAGAATGAATTGCCTGTAAAAAGATGCCATACCATGAACTATAATTGTCTTCGGCTGTGGAAAATCTCTTATTGTCATAACTTTACTCTGGTCAACCTGTAAACCCTCTTTGGAAACAATGTATCCCAAATATAGCACATTTGGAGTCATGAACGTACATTTCTTTGTCATTTCGTAAAATTCTTCTTGATGTAGGATGATCAAAACTGCAAGTAGATGTTTTAGATGGTCATCCGGACTAGCACTGCAGATGAGAATGTCATCAAAGTAAACAACTACAAACTTCCTAATATAAGGTCTGAAAATCTGATTCATCACCCTCATGAAGGTACTTGGAACATTTGATAACCCAAAAGGCATAACGAGCCATTCATATAACCCCTCTCGATTTTTGAAAGCAGTTTTCCATTCATCACCGGGTCTAATTTTGATCTGATGATATCCAGTCTTCAAATCAATCATTGAGAAAATAACTGATCCACTAACTAGGTCTAATAAATCATCAAGTCGTAGAATAGGAAATCTATATCTTATTGTGATCTTGTTTAGAACTCGATTGTTTTGTGCATATTCTCCATGAGCCATCTTTTTTGGAACTAATGATATAGGCACAACACAAGGAATAAGGATTTCTCGAACACGGCCTTGACTTAATAATTCATCTACTTGTCGTCGAAACTCTTCGTGTTCTTTAGGACTCATACGATAATCAGAACTATGTGGCAAACAATACTTGGTTCCAAATCAATTTGAAGTTGAATGTCCCTGAGTGATGGAAAACCATTCGATGGTTCTACCAGAAACACATCTTCGAATTCACATAGCAATGGTTTTACTGGCTTGGGAATTTCATTATTCTCTGCAAACTCAAATCTCACTAGCAAGTAGACCTCATCATCTTCTTCCAAATTGTCCACAAATAATTTTAATGAAAACAAACTGACAGTCTCTGGCTTCTTGTCAGATTTAGCTTCACTTTGTTCATGCCTCTTTGGAACTAGAGTGATTTTAGTGCCTTCGAAAATGAAACTGTAGCTGTTTGCGCTCCCATCATATTGCACAACCCTATCTTATTGCCATGGTCTCCCTAATAAAAGATGACATACATCCATATTCAAAACATCACACCAAATTTCATCTTTATATTTTAGGCCAATAGAAAAAAGGAATAAAAGCTCGTTTAGAAACTTTTGGCTCTCCTCCTTTCTTTAAACAAGCTAGTTTGTAAGGTCGAGGATGCCTTTCTCTCATGATTCCAAGCTTTTGAATAGCCTCCTCTGAAATGATATTGTTACAGCTTCCTACGTCAATCATGAATCGGCACAATTTTCCCAAAATAGTACATGTAGATTGGAAAATGTTGCTCTGTAACCATTTTGATTTGTCGGTTGACTTTGGAGTTAGACAAGTCCTCTTCATCAACAAATTATAACCTTCGTCACCAGTGACAATTTCTTCTGTCTCTTCGTAAAACCGCGGTGGAGTTGAAAATCTAACTTTACCTCTTCGTTGCAAACTTTAGTATCGTCTACGACCATAGTTCTCTTCTTAGGCTTTGTACATTCAGAACTTTTATGACCTATCTTGTGGCTATTGAAACACTTCATATTACTGCCTCCTTTTCCCTTGGTAGGATCTAGAATAGTCGGTTTACTAGCAGGAGCATTACTACCAACATTCTTACTCTAACTGTTAGAAGTCGAGTAATTACTTCCTCATCTACACTGTTTCTCCCATGCAAGAGCTTTCTAATGTGCTTCAGCAACTGATTTCGGATTAAACGTATTAACCATATCCTAAATTTGAATACGAAGTCCTCTAATATACCTTGAAGCCAGTTATTCCTCAGTCTCTGATATATCATTACGGGAAATTAGTTGAAAAAATTCTTCCGTGTAATCGTCAACTAAACGAGCGCCTTACCGTAGATTCTGCAATCGTTGATACATTAACATCTGATAGTTGTAAGGAAAAAATGTAGCGCTCATCAACTTATTCATCTTTTCCCATGTACCCATCTTTGGCTTTCTCATCCTCGCTCGAGTCAACTTATTTTGCTGCCACCATGTTGTAGCTCTTCCTCTCAATCTAGTAGAAACCAATCTAACTCGACGCTCTTCGAGAACTCTCGTACACTTGAGAATTTCTTCAATGCTGGAAATCCAATCCAAAAATTCTTCTACTTGCATACCACCCTTGAATCTGGAATTTCTGATCTCATACACGATTCCCATCATCTATCCATTACTTGAGTTTGGATTTGTGATCTCATATCTTCTCGATGTTGAGATTGATAACTTCCACGTTCTTCTTCTTCACCAAACATATTCTCAGATGCTGGTGGAGTCTTATGCCTTTGATTTCGATTCATGTCCAAAGTCATCCTTCCTAAACGTCCAATACCATCATCGATTATAGAATTAATACGTTTCTCTATTTGAGTTGCATCTTCCTGACAATAAAAATCTTCAACATTTTGATGTCTGTTTGCACTTCTTGGCGGCATTTTCAATTTGAAATGAAAACTCTCGGACTTAACTTCAAGGTAATGAAACAACTAATAGGGGTGTGCATTTGGTTGGTTCGGTTTATCCAACGATGAAAATTTTCAAACCAAACTAAAACAGATAAAAATGAAAACCAAACCAACCAAATTAAGTTCGGTTGGTTCGGTTGGTTATCCAATCTAACTGAACTAAAAATATTTTAAA
Organism: Allium sativum; assembly: GCA_030737875.1. Taxonomy (NCBI): domain Eukaryota; kingdom Viridiplantae; phylum Streptophyta; class Magnoliopsida; order Asparagales; family Amaryllidaceae; genus Allium; species Allium sativum. The sequence continues at coordinate 829,249,141 of CM060913.1, forward strand.
CTTTATGTTTGTAATATTAACTATAATTTGAAATATATCATTAATATATGATTAGAGTATTATTATTTATGATTCTTATGCTTTCTAAAAGTAATTTTGACACATACGTAATGATTAAATTTTATTTGAATAACTGATCTAGCCTAAAATATTTATTAAAATATCGATAAATTTGAAAATATAATAAATGTTCATTTAATTTGGTTAAAAACATAACCAAATTAAATATATTTTTGAACCGATTACAAACCGACCTAATTTCAAAATTATTAGACCAAAAAGTGGTTCTAACACTCAACAAACTAGAAATTATAGATAAATGAAATAGAAAACAGCAAACACACACGGTTTATAGTGATTCGGCATTAACAAGCCTACGTCCACTTTATATGTTTCTAATTGATAGATCGATTACAACTACAAGATGGCTAACCACTCAATTTCACAAATACAATCGATTACAAATACAAGACGGCTAACCACTCAATTTCACAAATACAATGATATAACAAGCCAACGTCCACTTTATATGTTTCTAATTGATAGATCGATTACAAATACAAGACGGCTAACCACTCAATTTCACAAATACAATGATATATCACTCAATGTCAATCAAATCATACTCAATAATTTGGAGTAAAATCTGAATAGAATAGTGGAAATATTATAATGGTGGAAGTAGAGTTTCTCAAGTGCCAAAAGATCCCCAAAAATGACAAGTCTAGGGCTATTTATATGCAAAAATTGCAGGCGGGTCGTGGGATGATGTGTCGCTCATCCCTGAAATCTCGTAGCGGTTCGTGAGTGAGTGGAGAGGTGGTCACAACAACCGTTCAGGACACGTGTTCTTCAGTCCATGATTTTCGGTTATCGGGGGCGAACGCACCTTTTCTTCAGGTGATGGGGGTCAGGTCGCTATACACTGACCCAAGCCGGTGCTCGAGCCTTCTATCATGCGAGCAAGAGGACCTCGAATCGGTTTCCATGAACTGGTCACCACAAGCTGTGCCTTATATCTGAAAATTACAATGATGTGAATTATTCCGTTGATTCTAAGTTTATCCACAGACCTAGTATAACTTGTTTGTGAATGGCGATCATACATGTTCTGTATTGCACTCGATCGTGAGTGTTTAGCATCTGTGTGGCCTGGACACAAAGCTGGTCAACATTTTGCCTCCTCGAAGTAAGCCACATCAGGAACTAGACATGCTTAGAAATGATTAATCAGTCCATTTTCGAACTGATGAATGTCAACAGTCATGTCCATCTATATAGTCGCGATGCTTTATGAAATAGTACTTAACTCGTTTCTAGTTACACTATAAATACAGGATCGACTCCCCGATCATTTTTTTCCATGCTCAATCAACTTCAAAATCTTGATCAAATTGTCGAAGACTTCTTAGGTAACTCTTTAGACCTCCCTCAAATTAATTTAAAAGAGTTTAAGCCATCTGATATACACCATTTTTGATCCCTCCTGACACACACACATACGAATTTCGATAACTTTTCTTCACCCTTCTCATTTTGTCATGGCCTTGAGATCTTCCAATCGGATCAGGTCTTCGATCTTCGAATCACCATCAGGTGCGATCGGTAGGGATTGTTCTCGTGCGAGTCGCTGTGTATTTGGGCCAAGCAGTCTCGTGCCCAACCAACTATCGGACCGCCGGTCAAGTAAACCCATCACATTGACGGGAATTCGAATATCCCACCGTAAGATTATGTAAATCAGTTTCCTCCCCTCCACCTTTTACTTTTTTTACTGCTATTAAATTCCATTGTGTTTTCACTGAAATCCTAACTTTTGCTCTCTCCAAATCCATCGAGTTTCAACTTCAACTGAGTAATTATTGTAAATCATATCTTTCCTCACTTTAATTCTCATCTCTAATTCGAATTGCAAACAAATCGAATGCCAATTCAGTATTTACCTTCACCACCCTCTCCCAGTGACCTTAGTGTCATTTTCCTGAGTTTATCACCGACGTTAATGACTTCAGTCATCCTCAGGTGACGGTAGGAGAATGGGTGTTCTTTGATTCAAGGGCGAAGTTGCGGAGAAGACGATGATTTGCAGGATAGAGAGGAGAAAGTGGGGTACCTGCAGTTACTCTTGTGCTTAAGACTTGGTTATGGAAATGAGGATGAAGGTTTAGAGAGAAAGTGTACTTTGGTGGGAACAGGTCAACAAAATTATGGGTGATAGCATCGGGTTGGGTCGAGCTTCAGTGACCCGATCCCAGTGTGTGGCTTGGCTGAAACATGCGAGCAAGTTAAGAGTGTGACCCTATTTGAGAATGCGACTTGTCCCAGATACGCGAGTTGAACCTTTCCTGCAAGTGGGCTTTGAAGCGTGAGCCGAATTTTATGGGCGAGCCGACGCCTATGGGTGATCCAAAGCCTATGGGCAAGCCGAGGTCTTTGGGCGAGCTGACCCTATGTATATGAACCAATCCTCGACCCTGAGCTTATCCAAATCTTGAGCTGACTCGGGCTTATGACCTTAACTATTTTGGCCACTCAAATTCACTAAAGATGTCAATGCACAACTTGAATAAAGCTAACCATAACTTAAGCGAACTGATGGACAGTTAGGATAGAGCCTCTGGATTAGACACTCTGGATTCTGCACACATATAATTTAATGAAACATGTTAACTAACTGCTTGTTTATTTTCTTACATATGTTTTCTCATTTTAGTTCTGCACACACTGGCACACACATACACGGGGGTCAAAGGCAGCTATACTCTAATCCTTGATGTTTATTCATAAGCACGACAAACACTTCTGGTAGACGTTCAGTAAGATTGTCCGAGAAAAGCACGACTTCAGAATCTACTAACTACTTTAATCCTGATGCATTCCCATCAAACTCAGACTGGGAAGATTCTGCTTAGAATTTGAGGCGGATATTCATGAAGAGGCAACATCACCAGGAGGAGAAGTATCTTTAGACGAAGAGGAGGAATCAGGAATAAGGAATAACTGAGCCCCTGATGAGTTTGAAAGTGTCGTCATCTTAATTGCCCCCAGCGATTCCGTAAAGTCAACAATTGATGAAATAAAGCTTAGAAGAATATGCATAATGCACGGGATACCCTATGGAGATATCTCAGTTGCAACTGGCGACAATCGACTTCATAACCCCCCAGAAGGATATATAGCCATTAGCAAAATTATGTGTACAGTGGAAGTCATTCCTCCATTTCAACCGTTCGTCATCGAGTGTCTAAGATGATTGTGTATAGCTCTTATGCAGCCTCACCCCAATGCATATGCTTATCTGTATACTCTATACGTGGCTTATATGGAGATCTTAGGTACGGAGCTCACTTTTGAAGACTTAAACTTCTTTTATCATTTCAAGCATCACTCAAAGGGAACTTCGTCCTTTATTTACTTTGAGTCAGTACTCAACAAGAAAGTCTTGAATGAAGGTTTCAGTAATGTAGGAGATATAAAGCCCGAATGGTTTTACATCATACATCAAGAGGGGTACGCGAGAAGATGGATAAAATCCAGTAAGTTTCAGAATTCTAGGCGTTTTCTTTAATCATATTAACAAGTGCGCTAATCATTCTAATCTCTTTGTAGTTCCAAATCCCAAGAAAGAACAAGGTCAGCTGTACGAAGATCGCTTAAACTGCTTGCTGAATGGAAACTCGGTCTTTCTTAGTTTCAGAAAGTGCTTAGTAGATGAGGTTCTGCACAGAAACCATATACTTGATATAAGGAGGGGTCTCGGTCAAGAAGGAAAACCTTACAAATACGTGCCCCCAGCCCAAATCCCTACATCTCCGTTAGAAATCGGAAACAATGCCCCCTGACAAGGGGCATATTATAACTTCAATTGAGAAAGGGGAGAGTTTGAGAGTTCAACGAGACACGGGTTCTTATCAGGAACTACACTCGAGAGAAAAAGAGATAACAGAAGAGGAGAACCCAATTGTACTCCCAAAAAATCTTCCATTGCCAATTTAAGATGACGAAGCTTTGAACATACCGCCAGAGATAAACAACAAGACGATAATCGAAAAGATACTATTGCTGAAAGACAGCCTTCTCCAAGGACTCCATCTCCTGCTAGTCTCCTGTTGGTGGATCTTCTCCCATAGATCCCATATTCGGGGGCTTATCAAAACTTCCTTTGCTTGACAAAATCTATGCTTCTCAGGATATTGGCACGAGATCTTTCTTCCTTACATCCGAAGTGGAAGCTATTCCTGAAAAAGCCGGGAAGACCACACATATAAGTATAACTCCGAGCTCTGGTCCGTTGTGGGGATCACCTAGGATATATACTATACTTGCACTGCACATCACAACACTTGTGTACTATATTAACCATAATCTCTAATGTTGGCTTTTGCAATTTTGCAGGAAGGATGCCTCATCGGAATTATAATCTCAAGGGCGTTCGTGCAAGTTTACCCAGATATGACTCTGATACCAAACATGATCAACGTGAAGGCCGAGAGACGATCAGAGATGTCATCAACCCCAGTACCATCGATCCTCCCGCTCTCGGTCCCCACACCGCTCGGATCTATCGAAGCACAAAATTCATTCCACTCATCGTGAGGGAGATAAATACGTTCCAAAGGCTCCAACATTTTCCAAAGAACCACATCCCCTTGACAAACCATCGAAGAAGCATTCTGACTCGAAGGACAAGCCAAAAGAACTGGGGAAAGATGTGGAAAAAAGTAAAACAACTCTCATGTCGACTAAGTGTCGAAACATTGATATCACTACAACGAAGCCGGTTATACTTGACTCTGATATATGGCCAAACAGGAACTTTTGAAGAAACAATTTCCAGAACATCATTCTGGGAACCTTGCTTTTGTTCCAGCTCTTGAGCCGGTGTCTTTGGATTGGGCGGATAACGTCAAAGCTAGGATTGATTTTATAGACAAACAACATAAAGAAATGCACAAATATTCATGGAATTTCTCCAAAATCATTCGAGACTTGATAGTCGACGTGAGTCAAATGAAGGAGAAGACCAAATATGGTGAGAAAGCTATAAAGAATACAAAGAAAGAGCTTGAGGATGCACAAGCCCAACTTGCCTTACCGTAGCGTGACATCAATAACTATAAGAAACAATATGAAGAACTGCAAAAGCGCTACTGTACTGAGCTTGATTCCCATAGTCAAGAGCATGCTGCCTTGAAAAAGCAAGTTGAAGATGCTAAGTCGGAGAGTACCGAGTCTCAACTATCTTGTACCCACCTCGAGCAGGAGAAGGCTGAATTAGTAATAAAAAATGATGTTTTGGAAGCCAAACTAGCAGTGGTTGAGACAAGGGCGGTCTTAGCTGAGGGGAACGCCAATGTTCCCATTCAATCTGCTACCAATACCAGCGCGTAGCTCGCTAAATCCCAAAAATAAATAGATGATTATGGTGAGCTTATGAGCAAATTCTTTGCTCAGGTGCTCTGGAATCGCGACATTTCTTGGATTCAAGATTATTCAACAAGTCTGGTCGATGTGTGGAACCATATTGTTGACGATGAAAAGCATTGGCTTAAGGTTGACACCATCGATGAAGAAGAGAAAATGAGGACGTATTTAAGAGGTGAGGAGCCAGAGCGTTTGATTGAAGGGAGAAGACTGATCCAAGTGATTATAGAGGAGGAGAAGCGTCAAGCGAAGGGGAAAAATGCTCTCGAAGATGGCTCCATTTCATTTGCCGTTCCTGATGCTATTATTTCACAACAGTATGATCCCAATCGTCCAGAGATTTCAATGGAATCTCTCCTATCTCCAATTGTCGATTCTGTTCCTAAAACTTCTGCTACTCCTGCACACAAGTCATCCGAAGGTATCTCTACTTTCTCTCCTTAATTTGTTAAAGATCTAATAGACTGTCGTCGCATTGCTGAACAAACTATAGAAAAGCTCATGTTCTCTCCCGAGCTAATAACTATTGATTCTCGTTCTTTGGGTGCAAATACCACTGAGGGAATCCAAAAGAAGAAAGAAGAGGTTGCTGACAAAGACAACGTGTCGTCCAATGCTGAAGTTCCCAAGGACAAAGATATGATGGATGCTTTAAAGGATGATGACGACCACGAAGGTGAAGGAGATGAAGACGTTGTTGTGACCGGGGACTCGGGTGAGACCAAGGGTATGACTTTGGCAGAAAAAAGCAAAGAATGATGAGCATTTGAAAGAAGAAGTTGAGGAAAAATCCGAAGAACCCCTCAACATCGATCCCCTCCAATCAACAGCTTCTAAGTCTGGATTGGTTGTCAAGCTTTCTACTTGATCGATCACTAGAGAGTTAGCTCAGAAATTCTCTGTCAATCCAAGTGTAACTCCTTTATACAAGAAAAAGAAGAAACGAATCCTCACCGATGCTGAGCGAGAAGAGAAGGAGAAGCTTAAAGTTGAGTCTAAGTCCTCCCCAAAGCCCAAGTGAAATGTGGTCCAGTCTTTTCATTTTGCTTTCCACTGGCCTTCTGTTGTTATAGCGAGTGCGGCCCTTGCGCTTTTGATTAGCTCCTTTATGCAAATCTGCACTTTTGTTAATAAAGTAGTTTGTTTCCCTACAATGTTAAATATTTGCAAGCTTGTCATTTATTTCAACCAAGTGCATTCATAATCAAAACATTACTAATCTAAGCATTAAACAATAAATCGCATCACAAATCAGGCAATGGTTTCAATCCAACATCCCTGCAAATAATAATTTCTGCAATGAAAAAACGTTACTAGGCTAAGTAGTAAACAATAGAGAGATATGATGTGTATGTGTATTCCCCCAATCACTCTTGAATAAAGTGCCTGGTTAGGGCTTATTCAGGATTGATTAGGATCGACAATAAATTATCTCCTATCCTTCATTGGGGCAAGATCTCATTTTCATTGGCACTTGTTCTCAGCACCTTTATACTCTCCTTTCGTATGCCCAGGTTAGAGTGTGATCAAGGCGGTCTTTAATCATGGTGCACCATCATGCCTTATGGACGTCGTCTTCCCATCCTTTATACTCTCTCTCAGGTCATGAGAGTTAGAGTTGTTCACACAAATGATCAATCCATTTGCTTTGGCTTCCCTTTCATACCCTAATTTGAAGAGTGGGATCTCGCCAGTTTGAGTGTCGTCATCACTCTCGATTTTAATTTAAGTTCTATGTTTCAAAGAAAGAACAAAATAATCATAAGGCATAAAGAAATAATTACAGGAAAAGTAAATGACATGAGATATTATTATAGTGGTTCGGCCAAATCATAGCTTACATCCACTTTATAATCTTTTGTTTATATCAATTTGACTGATCTAGGCAAGTCATGCCTTTTTACATAGTTTATAAAATAAAAGAATTAGTACAATTTTAAGTCAAGTAGTGCCGTAAGTGTTGGGCATTCCACGCCCTGGGGATTTCATCGCCATCTACGGTCGTTAGCTTGAAAGCTCCTTTATCAAGTTTCCGTTGAACGGAATATAGTCCTTCCAATTTCGGACCCATGAAAACGGGGGTTGGGAAGACACATTTCAAAACCAAGTATCTAGGTTCAAAGGTCCGGGGTTGAACCTTCCTGTTATAGTACCGCGCAACTTGGTGTCTATGCCATGAGGCACGTAAGTCGGCTTCATCTCTCTTTTCCTCGATCATGTCCAAGGATTCTAGAATAAGCACTTTGTTCATCATCAGATCATAATATGTCGTTCTGTGAGAGGGGATTCCATCAGAATGACTGCTTCTGATCCAAATGAAAGTGAGAAGGGTGTATAACCGGTTGTTGATTTTATGTCGTTCGGGAAGCCCACAATGCTAAGGGCAATTCATCGACCCACATGGCTTTTGTCTGCTTCAAGCACTTCTTTAGAATGGACTTAATGATTTTGTTTGCTGCCTCGACTTGTCCATTTGATTGTGGGTGAGCTACTGTGGTATATCTCTTTTCGATCTTGTATTTCTGGCAGAAATCTTTGAACTTGGTACTATCGAACTGGGTTCCATTGTCAGTTATGATGCCTTTGGGAATCCCAAATCGGCAAATTATGTTTCTGACATAATCACCCACTTTGTCAAGATCATACTTAATGGCTTTACTTCTTCCCATTTGGTAAACTAATCTACGACTACGACCGCATACTTTGCCCCACCTTTAGCGATTGGTAGGCTTCCAATGATGTCTATCCCCCATACGGCGAACGGCCACCGGCTCACCATTGACTTAAGTTGGCTGGGAGGTGCTCTGGGATTTTTCGCAAATTTCTAGCACCTACCGCAGCGTCGCGAATAATTAGCTGCATCCCAATTTATGGTGGGCTATAAGTAGCCATACCGTAATATTTTCTTTGCTAGCGTCTAGCCTTCGATGTGGACCCCACATTCGCCTTCGTGCACTTCTCTTAATACATGTTTGATGTCGCCATAAGCTATACACCGGAGTAGGGGTACCGAAAATCCTTGTCAGTAAAGAACTTTACCTAGCACGACATATTTTGATGCTTTACGGACTACGACCCGTCTCTCACTCTTTTTTGTCGGGAGTGTCCCGCTTTGCAGGAAGTTCTTTATCAGCATCATCTGTGATTCTCTTTCCGCTTCAGTTTCGAGCACCGAGTCAACTTCCATCTGGTCAATGCTTGGAGGTTCTAGTACTCGATTAGGATCATTTCTATTTCTCCTGGGTTATCAGAACTTGCTAGTTTAGCCAATTTATCTTCTTCGGAGTGCGTAGTAAATTGGTCGTTTCTCAGGTGTTATCAATACAACTCCAGTGCCAGACCGTCTGTCATTTCTAGCACCATCTGTATGTAGCTTCCAAGGGCTAGGTTCTAATTTATGTTCTTAGGGGCCTGCTTCTTCGTCTAACACATCCTCTTCAGGGATCGTGAACTTAGCAATGAAATCAGCTAATACTTGCCCCTTATCAATTTTTTGGGCTGAAAATTGAGATCGAACTGGCTCAATTCAATATTCCACTCGAGCAACCATCCAGACGCTTTTGGCCGCTGTAGGACCTATCAGAGTGGTCGATCGGTATACGTAATGATTGGATGGGCTTGGAAGTAATGGAGAAGCTTTCAAGAGGCAATCAATAGGTTATAAGTAAGATTTTCTATCTTCGGATAGTTGCGCTCTGTCGCCGCCAGCTTCTTGCTTACATAATATGTCGGTCTTTGAACTTTGTCCTCCTCGCGTACTACGGCCCAGCTAATCGCATGATATTGCCAAATAAACGAAAAATCTTCTTGATCCACTAGTTTTGACAATGTCGTAGGTTTCCCTAACAGATCTAGTAGGTTCTGGAAGGCTTCTACACAATCTGGAGTTCAACGGAAGTTGCGTTTCCCACATTTTATTAGATCAAAGTAAGGAACGCAATTGTTTGTGACCTTGGAAATAAATCTGCTTAACGCTGCGACCTTCCCTGCTAAACTATGGACGTCTTTGATCTTTCGTGGCTCTTCAAAGTTCCTGATTGCTGCAATCTGATTGGGATCGATATCGATCCTGCATGAGCTAACTATGAAGCCATGGAATTTTCCTGATGCAACCCCAAATTACCACTTAAGAGGTTTTAGCTTCATTCGGTATCATCGGAGGATTTCAAACATCTCTGCCAAATCCTTCGTATGGTCAGCTGATCATCTAGCCTTTGCAAGCATATCATCCACATAAACTTCCATCTTCTCCCAATTAGATTGTAGAACATTCGATTCACTAAGCGCTGGTATGTTGCTCCGACATTCTTCAATCTGAAGGGCAACACCACATAGAAATACAATCCCAAGACCGTGATAAAACTAGTGTGCTTCTGGTCCGGCACGTGCATGGGAATTTGATTAAATCCCGAATATGCATCCATGAAAGAGTGAAGTTCATGTCCCGCCATTGAATCCACCAATTGGTCAATCCTGGGGAGTGGAAAACTGTCTTTTTGGCAGGCCTTGTTCAGATCTGAAAAATCAATACATGTATGCAATTTCCCATCGGCTTTCTTAACTAAGACGGTGTTCGATATCCAATAAGGATATGTCCCTCTTAACTTCTCCACTTCTTCTTTCAAGGTGGCCGACCTCCCCAGGCCCAGCATACGCCTTTTTTGCTTCATAGGAGGATGCTTTATTTTTATGCTTAATGAATGTCTCATGATTGAAGGGGAAATTCCACACATATCAATGTGGGTCCAAGCAAACACATCCAAGTTTGCTCGCAAGAAGTCTGATAATTCCCTCGTCCGAAGGGGTTCAAGTGGGATCTGATCTTTAAGACCTTTGTTGGGTCATTATTGTCGATCGGAATGTCCACAATTTCTTCATTAGGCGTTGATTTCCTACATCCTGGTTCTTCGTCCTCTCTGGGATCGATGTCCTCGGGCAGGTCGTCAAGAGACTACTTCGTTGGTAGTCTCATTACTTGCTACATCGAGCCCTCCTCAGCGTGAGGGGAAGCATTCTTAGGCTCTACGTCTTTTCCATTGCGTAGCATCTTTAGTTCTGCTATATAACAAGCTATTCCGGTGACTTGGTCTCCACGAACCATTCCCACGCCAGCCTCGGATGGGAATTTCATCAATACGCATCAAGGTGCGGTGTAGGCCCTGAATTCCAGAAGGGTCGGTCGTCCTTAAAAAGCATTGTAAGGCAAATCAATATCCATGTACGAACGGGAGGATTCTTACTCTTCGGCGATCTCCCTCACCTAACTCTACTGATAAATCCACCATACCAATCAGAGCCGTTGACGATCCATTAAAGCCGCGTATTTAGCTTCCACATTGCTTTAAATCCTTCATTTCTAACTTCATTTAGTCAAATGCTTATTTAAATGTGATACATATTGACAGAACTTCCATAGTCCACATGGAATTTTCGTACCAAGGCAAGTTCGATGGTAGTGGTTATCACCAACGGGTCGACACTTGGTGTTTCAACTCCTACATTTTTTTCTGTCTCGGAAAATAACATCATCCATTGCGATCTTTTACTGTTTTAGGGGCGCAGTGTCTTCAAGATTGTTGCACTCCCCCACCTCTGGGTGTTTAGCAACATTAACATACTGCTCCATTGTTCTATTGCTAAATCCAGCTGGATGGGGTCCTTCGACCACTGTATTGATGGTTATGCCTTTCCCTTTTTGCTGGGCTATAGGTCTAGGGGCAGGTTAGTTCTGGTTTGGAGTTGTCCTCCTTGCCCCTATCTTTAGGGGCAACCTTGTACTCATCCAATTTACCTGCACGAAGTAATTTTTCCACAACATCTCTCAGGTGGCGACATTCATTCGTTGAATTGCCGTAAGTCTCATGAAATAGACAAAACTTCCCAGTTTCACGCTCCTTTTTAGTTGAATGTCTGGGTGGAGGTTTCCTATATTGGACAACATTGTAAGTAACCAAATAAATATTCTTCAAAGTTCACTCAGCAGCGTGTAGTTCTCAAAGGACTGAAATCGAGGCCTCTTCTTGGAATCGTTTCTCCGATTCCTATTTCTTTTGCCGCCATTCTCGCCTTAGCGATCATTTCCTCCATTCTTGTTACCGATTTACCTCAACCTTTCCTGCGCTATCACTAGACTGCTTGATGAAAACATTGCTTAGAATGTCCTCTCTTGGGATTTTGTTGGACTTTCTCTTTCAGTTGACATATATTTCCTCTCGTTGCAAACGAATATTTGTCTTTTCATAAAATAGCTCTCGAGTTAGCGGCTGTTTTCCAGCCAGGTACCTTCCGAACTCAGTGTCTTTATCGACCCCATCAAAGAGTGCCATCAGGATGGTCTTCTCGTGTGGGTCACTCACTTCTATAGCTGCCAAATTGAAACGATCCAAATACGATTTCAGAGTCTCCTAAGGAGCTTGTTTGATTACAGACAATTAAATGACACTCTTGGACTTCCGGTCATGGAGTCAAAACTGATTCATGAAGCTCTCACTTAGCTCTTTAAAACCGGAGATTGATCGAGGGGGAAACCGGTTGAACCATATTAGTGCAACGTCTTTGAGATATATTGGAAAAGCTTTGCACTTTACAGCATCAGGAGCTGCCGCAGCATTCATGTACCAAGAGTATCTCATAAATGTTGCCTTGAATCAATTCTTTCTCCATATCAATCCATTGTTGGCAGCTTAAATCGTCTGGGGAACTGAAAACCCCGAGTGTCATTAGTGAAAGGGGTGTGGCTATGATCAATACCTCAATCTTCGTTAGTGTAGCCCCTGCTGTCAGCCATAATTTGGCGTACGATTGCTTCCACCTCAGCATTGGTTAGCATTGGCTCGGGATCTGCACTTCTGGTTTTTTTAATATATCTAGTTCCCACATCAGGTTGCGTCCTCTAACTCCTTGCACGAGTGGGATTACCTTGCCCACCATGGTCCCGGTCACTCATAGGATGGGAAGGCTGAAGGTGTTGTCGCTGAATAGGATTAGTAATGTTGGGATCCCTGGGAAGTACACGAGATCCCTGCATCGGGAGCAACATTGGCTCTCTCAAGCTAGGGTCATTAGGTCTAAGACACGGGCTGCACCTTCGCGAGGTCCTAATGTTCCAAATGTCATTCGCTTAAGATTCTCGGGTCTCTCTTAAGGCCTTCTCTGACGTGGATGCCCTTTTTATGAAGAAGATGAGTAGTCTATAGTAAGATGATGGGTTGGAGAAGGCGTTCTCTGCCTACAAAGCTCATCTATCTGTCTACTCATAGTATTCATGTTTTCTAGCATAGCAGCACTACCACGTCTTTGGGCCTCTAAGGTGACATTAGTTTTATCCAACATATCGAGCAGGCATGAGAACTCCATATGCGAGATGAGCGCAGAAGCAGGGAGTTGATGGCTGGTGGTTGCAGCTAGAGTTTGAGTGGATCAGCTGGAGTAGGAATACGCATGCTAGCGAACAGGTTTGGGTCGCCTCCATCGGTTCGGGTCACGAGATGGCGAGCCGAGGTCTCCACGTTTCCAACTTCGAGTCGGGACGCAACCCGATGTTCGAGTCGAGCTGCCCCCGCGATCCGGTGGCCTAAGAGCTGGCATTGACTTGCTCCTGCACATCATCTCCTCATTCTTCGATCGTATCGTTTGCTCGAAAAGTTTTTGGTTCTTTAATTCTCTTTGGAGCCATGAAACTGATTAATTGAATTCAACGAAATCTTCAGAAATGATGAAAACGCAGATTATCTCTTCAGACTTAGGAATCCAAACAGTAGAATGACAATCCGATAGGCTGAGAATTTAATTCTCAGTGAAAGCACCAAAAAGTGGTTCTAACACCCAACAAACTAGAAATTGCAGATAAAATGAAATAAAAAGTAGAAAACACACACGATTTATAGTGGTTCCGCATTAACGAGCCTATGTCTAATTTATATTTTCTTATTGATTGATCGATTACAAATACAAGACGGATAGCTACTCAATTTCACAAATACAATGATATATCACTCAATGCCAATCAAATTATACTCAACAATTTAGGGTAAAATCTAAATAGAACAGTGGAAATATTATAATGGTTGAAGTAGAGTTTCTCAAGTGTTAAAAGATCCCAAAAGATGACAAGTCTTGGGCTATTTATACGCAAAAATTGCAGGCGGGTCACGGGATGACGTGGCTCTCATCCTTGAAATCTCGGAGTGGTTCGTGAGTGAGTGGAGAGGTGGTTACAACAACCGTTTATGACACGTGTTCTTCAGTCCGTGATTTTCGGTTAGTGGGGGCGAACACACTTGTTCTTCAAGTGATGGGGGCCGGGTCGCTATACACCAACCCGAGCCAGTACTCCGTCCTTCTATCACGCGAGCAGGAGGACCTCGAACCGGTCACCATAAGCCGTGCCTTATATCTAAAAATTGCAATGATGTGAATTATTCCGTTGATTCGAAATTTATCCACCGACCTAGTATAACTTCCTTGTTTGTGAATGGTGATCTTACGTTTTGTATTGCAGTCGATCGTGAGTGTTTAGCATCTGTGTGGCCTGGACACAAAGCAGGTCAACAAAAACCAAACCAAACCAACCAAAATATATTGGCTTGGTTGGTTTATTCGGTTTAACCGAATAATGCGCACCAATAGCAACTAATTCGTCATCATAACCAATCCACTGTTGTAATCACTTACCTTTGTATCCACTTACTGTCGTAACCACTTCACTGTCGCAATTAATCCGTACTTAATTTGAAACAGTGACGAACAATAACACTCTTTGGTTGCAATATCGAGCTTTGCACCATCAAAATTGAAACTAGGAAATCAATGATTCACTTCTCAAATCCTCATGATAATGAACTAATATAATCCAACCTTCGACTCGATAACAATCGGCTTCATTGTCAAACTTCGAATCACTTCAAAACCAATTGTTGATCAATCTCGAATGATGAAAACAATTCCCCAATCAATTCCATGAAACAGTCTTCAGAAACCATGATAATCTATAGATCGTTTTGGCTCTGAAAACAAAACTGACGTAGCAGATGCAATAATGTTTACAATTACACTAGAAACTTAGATAAATTCTCAATAAATCACAATCACAGAAGAAACAATACAAATTCAATCACAAATGAAGCTGATAATTCTCAACTCCGTTGATCGAACTCGATGCCAGAAGGGTACTTGAAACTGTAAATCTCGATGAACTCGAGATGAAACAGAAAACACAATTTCCGTTGATCCCAGATATGTAAGAAATGTGATCACCAACTCTTCGTTGATCTGCTGATGCCGGAAAATTGATCTTCCAAGTCGTTGACCCACATATGGATACCGAAAGTGGGGATGGAGAAACAAAGCTATCAATAATGGCGGTGCCAATATTTCAACTACAAAATCAACTCCCTTTTACAGCGACACACTCGGCCTGCTTTTAGGCTCAGAATACGGACTGACACCGGCATTACAACACCAGTAAGACAATACTAACAACAGAATACAAACAGTTCGATACCTAAACTAAAAACAACAAAGAAATAAAAGAAAACGATACCGAAATCAATTATAAAGCTAAAGCAGAGCCACTTTGCTTGATTCGATATCGGAAGTAAAAGAAGGTTATTCCGATGTTTGAGCATAAGCAGAAGCCGAAGCCAAAAGTTTCCAAGAAACTTTATTATAGAAGCTGACAACATGAATAGTAGAAACTCGCTAAGCAAGTGCTTCAATACCAATAACAAATCTGCGACAGTGATAAAAGAGCCGAACAAGAAAACAACATAAAGGTTTAGATTGATGCCGAAACCACTTCAATCCGAAAATGAAGACGACACTGACACTGCTACTAGTTCGATACCGACACCACTACAGCCTGTGCTACATCATATATGTATTTGAATGTGTATGTTGATAGATCTACTCAAACTATTTTGTCAGTAGATATGTATTTTCCTAAAATTTACACTGAATTTATGATTTATTTAGATATTCAATGAAAAGGAAAAAAAATACAAACCATACATCTATATCACATATTCAGAATCAACTAGAACCATATGTTTGTTGCATGGACATCTTTAAATAAAAGCGAAACTTTAAACATCGATTATTTTCCAATGGAATCAAAGAAAGTGATCTATTTGTTTGTTCTGAACGATACAAATGCAATTTTGACTTAATTTTTAGTCCAAATACAAGTGATCTAGCTGGATAGTATACATAGAAATGACATGGAAACACTACAACAAAAATAATATTTTACAACATTGGTTCTGCAACAGTTCGTTAATATGTTGTAAAAATGGTAGATATTTCACAACATTTATTAAAAAAGCGTTGTAATAGATTCTTGTTGAAAGTGTTCTATGTGCAAAAGTTGTAAATAAAAAATTTCTACAATGTTTGTTTAAGCTGTTGTAGAAAGTAATTTTTGACAGTGACATTGTAACGACCCGACTTTTCGACCATCAAATGTCGACACTAATACATCCACGATATTCACGTGCCGTGCACCTAAGTGCCGAAAAGACGAAAAGTTAGGGTGAAATAAAATAAAAAGAAAATAGAGTAAGGAAGAAGAGGACATGGTATCAGAATCTCATAGTAGAACGGTAATATAATATAGTAAGTAGAAAACTATATCAATAATCGATAAATATCAAACAACAAACAGAAAAGGGTTATGTTATTTAAGAGGCTGCATCACTACCACTTGCAACCCTTATCTAATTGGGTACCCAATTAGATACAGGATCAAGCCAACGTAGTTCTCCTATCCACAAGTAGGACTCATGGAGCCTACGATGCACAAATAACAATGCAATACCCAAACTACCCTTTAGGCTTAATCTTCAAATTTAGATTTATCAAATCTAATCAGCTTTGTTATTTTCAACATCCATTCTTTGGAAAATAATCCCTTCGATCTTAAAATCCCGATTTCATTTCAAATCCTTGAAATAATATATTCCTTTTATATCAAATCATACTTCACCTCGGGATTTAAAAAAGGGTGCATTTTTTACAGGTCTCTATTAAGTTTCAAAATTAGGCTCACATCCGGTCATAAACTTATTATAAATTTAGTCCCTATTTTTCGAAAATTCAGTAATATATATATATATATATATATAAAATCACGTAAATTCTTATTTAATTAAAACATGTAATCACAAAAAAAAATTAGATCGAAAAACCAGTAAACAACGCATCAAAAACAAAAAAAAATACCAAAAATCAGCGAAATTTCAGTTAAATGCATACATTTGTGCTAGTATTGCATATTTCTTGCATACAAATGTGCAAAAAATCACTCGTGTGCAATTCAGTTAACATTTATTTGCATTCAGGCGTACAGTAAAATGAAATAGGTGCACATATACGTACAACAATTTGCAGGAAAAAAACAGGTAAGATTTTTTCATGCAATAGTTGCATACAAGTGTGCAACTATCGGCAAAAGTTGCATACGTGTATGCAACTTTTTTCTTACGTGGACTACCGAGAATATTTCCAGAATTTAGAATTTTTTTTAATCAGAGCCGCCTTATTTTCTGGCAAAATTTGAAGGAAGCAAAAGTTTTGAAATGCAGGAGGCGGAAGTGAAAATAGGGGGCAGGTTTGTATTTTAAACTTAGGGGAGATGTGAGCCTAATTAAGTTTCAAAATAGGGATGTGAGCTTAATTTTCACTTTAAAAAAATCACTTATGAAAACCTCAAATATCTATAATACAAGCATGTCAACATATATGTGACATATATCAATACAATTTGAGACCATATGAATATCCGTAATGTTTATCCCCTCAATAATACCCAACTATTTATTAGGAGAAGTATAGTTGTATAATAGATAATGTCTAGGGTGTAGCATATAAATAAATTCACATAAAAGTAATGGTTACATTGGTTACATTCGACAACCATTAATTATACAAACAAAAACGATAAGGCACGTTCGCATATTGGATTTTCTACGGAGATCTCTCCGAATCAGGCCGGATCCGAACTCCATGCACAAGAATCAGAAACCACCATCCGAGCGTCGTATATCTCTATATAAATATACCATAAGGTAAACATGACTGGCCCACGCAAGAGAACACCGGTGTGCACCACGTGGAACCAAATATACCCAACTCCCCGCATGCAACATCTATAAGCATACTCTAGATACAGAGTCAATATATCCTGTCGCGGGTTAGCAAAACCCCAGGTCACGCAACCTACTCTGTCTTTAGCCATATCCGATGTCGAGGTTTCGTTCGACGTCTTTTACATGAGTCTTCATCACTCGAACAGAACACAAATTCCCAAATGGAATCCTACAACTCAATGGATCTTGGAATCATACATAGATTCTATCATAGATCTCAGAACCACACGTGGATCCCAATACATCACTAGATCTTGGAATCACACATAGATTCCTTCACAGATCTTAGAATCACTACATGTGTTCAAGCATCTCAACAGATCTCGGATCACCGTATAGACTTCACTTCACAACTGCTTCCAAAACATAAAATACGTATAATAGTTTTGAAGTGGTTTTCGATAAGTAAAACACTTACCAATCCCGGTCTCCTCAAAACCAGTCGCTAAATTTAAGGTCAAGTTATATAGTCAATTAATCGACTATCAATTCACACAACAGACGTTTCTATATGGAAAGCAACCTCGCTTAATTTCCATAGCAAACGACTAAGCATCCAAAGCACTATCAAGTCACAAAGCATGATAAACAATCAAATCACTATCACGTCACATAGCATGATAATAGTCAAAGCATGATTAACTCATATAAACGGCTTCTAATTCCTTTCCTATTTAATTAATCTTTCATTAATTAATACTCCTTTATTATTAAACTTCTTTCATCTAATAAAACTTCATTTGTCTAACAGAACTTCCTTTGATTAATCAATAAATCATACTCGATTAATATCCCTTTATATACTAGCGTATATATTCAACTTATACATATAAAAGGTGTGTATGTATATATTCTACTAATTCTCTATTTCTTTTATAGCCTTACTACTTAAAAAGGTTTTAGTATACTTATCCCTCCAGTATAAGTATAATCACAATTCATTTCTAAGATTTCCTTTATAACTTCAATACTTCAAAACGTATTCATACACTTATCTTTCCGATATAAGTATATCCATAATTCATTTATAAGATTTCTTAAAATGTAATCAAAGAGGTTGAAACCATTGTTTAATAAAGAACCCCTTCTCTTTTATAGGTTAAACATCGTATTCCATATCTTTATCCTGAAAGATTTCTATACCTGTTTCTGTCTTTAAAATCAGTTATTAAAGATCTAAGTATACTCAAAATCATTAAATTGTATATTCCAGTTTGACTACATTCCAAGGGTTTCAAAAAAAGTGTTGCTAAAACAATGTTTACAACAAACCCAAAACAATCCTTTATAATTTATCTTCAAACGTTTGTTTAAAGATTCAATTATATTTACTTCGATGATTTAATCTAAGAGGGTTAAAGACGAATGTAATTAACACATTGTCACGACAAACCCAAATCCATTTTATGCTATAGAAATTGCACTTCGTACACTTAACTCGTTTCCAACATTATCAACTTAACTATCCCTCGGTCAAGAGTGAGGGAAGGTAAGTTAGAGCACTAGTTGCATATCACCCCTTAGACACTCCATTCTTGACACTCACAGATAGATAAGCCTACTCGTCGACTTATTAGAATTGAGCACAGTAATCATAATATTCAATAAACAAGTAAGAAATTCAACATTAATATGATAAGAAAATTACTAAAGTTGTCATGACAAAATTCCATGCAAAGTGTTGAAAACACAACAATTCAAACTGCATCTATAGCGACTATCGCTATAAGTGCACTTGCAAGTTCATTCCACTTGTTATACAAGTCGATTCAAGTTCAAGTCCAAGTCCATTCCAATCCATTAACATGGATCACATATGTATTTACTTTTAAAGTAATAATCAAGTTAATAGTTTAACATAAGTTACCAACATTCAAGCAACTTTAAGCATAATTAAAGACATGTAAATGGGTTGTATATTTTTGCCCAAAGAAGTGAGTTAACTCACCTTAATCCTTAGCAAATCCTAGCTCCAAGAATAAGAACCAAGATCCAAACTAGCAACCTCCCTTCTTTCCTTCCTTTCCTTGCTTTCACTTGCTTTTCCTTGCTTCCTTCTCCACCACCACCATTACTCAAGAAGAAGCCATTAATATAGCTTAAGAAGAAGAAGAAGAAAAGAAATGGCGTACATATTGCAAAGGGTATGCCTCCCTTTATATAGCCTTGGGAATGTGAATGGGAAATGACCAAAATATCCATAAAACCCTAATGCATTACTGGGAGATGTAATGGTGTGTCAGGTGAAGTGAAAGGTATGTAAGGTTATGGTAGTATGCTTTTTCATGACTTAAGAAGTAAGCATTCATTTATATACATATAAGAAACTTATATGCACACTTAGGATTTTTTCTAAACTCTTGATGTGACTAATTATGCATATACTTATACTTGTATACTTATGTATATGCATGTGTATAAATATACCAAACAATGTTGCAACGATCTGAAACAACTTCTGTTCAACGACAGGTTGTAAATCTGAAAGTTGAAACTCAATCATATTTATAGTTCTTAATCAAATTATTTACTTAAGTAAGCAAACGTTAAAAATAAATTAATTATCTTGTTTAAATAATGAAAACAAGCATATCTGAATTATTAAACACTTATTTAAATATTTAAATAGCAAAATACAAAAACTTTCCTTAAATGCTCATTTTTTAAAATGATGACATCATCAAAATAGTTAACCATAAATATGAAAAATATTTTTATTTGCTAATTACTTCTCTAACGGTTAATTTGACATTCACTAAAATTTTCAACAACTTTTATTGAGAAAATAGCCATTTATTGATAAAATGATTTTCGGTCATTTTATCAATATTTTACCAAAAATATATTTTTGAAAGCATTTTTCCAAAACAAGTCTAGTATCAAAAATTATTATTTAAATGATATTTAAAATGGTTATAAAATCAGATTGATACCATTTAACAATATTACCAATTGTTACGATATTCAAAGATTAAGTGTTCAAATTTCCGGGTCTTTACAAACATTTTTATATTGTATTATATTTTTTCTTTCATGACTTATTTCTCATGTTATTAGAATACATAAATTAAGAACATTAGTTTAACATTGTAAATATATAGTTTCAATAATATTTATCAAACGTTGCAGACCGAAAGGTAAACAACAACAAAATATTGTTGTAGATTAGGTTTATTTTTTTATTTTACAACATCAACGTGGTGTTAATGCAATTCATATTTAGAACAACGTTTATTTTATGTTGTTAACAACATTATATTTAATAATTTTTGGTTGATGTTATTGATGTTTATATTTCAACAATACATTATTAACATTGCATGAGTATGTTTTATAATTTTTACATTGTATTGTTAATGGTATTAATAGCGACAACAGACTAAAATTATAAAAACTGTATTGTTGACAACGTTAAATTGATGTTGTAATTTTTGTAATACAATGTGTTTTATTGATATTGCAAAATATTTTGTATTTAATAAAAAATATTGGTATTATGAAGCATATTATACTTAATAAATTTAATGGTTATTGCAATTATTTTGCTAAGGATGTCTCACCATAACTTTATTGTCTGACCTTTTGAGCCGACTATATTTAGATATGTTCAGCAAGCTAGGCTCAAAGTTTATCAAGGTAGAAACCCAAAGAAATAACTCTAGGGTCCAGGAGCTAAATGCATAAAATATGGGATATAATAGTAGTACATATTCCGTTTACATTTTTAGGCATATAATAGGTGTTATAGAATCTAAGGAATAACCTCAATTGTTATCGTATGGATTGTACTATACTTTTGCATTAAAGGATCATTAAACATTTTGCAATATTTCATTCAATTCATTTTTTTCTTAAGTAATTTTGAATTTCAGACAATGTTATTTTCTTTCAGCGAATTTATTTCCAAAGCATAGTATGAGCCTAATGCGTAAGGCCTGAAATAAGTATCTTATGTATGTCAAACGTATTGCATATTATTTCATTCTCCATCAACATTAAACTGAATTTTCAAACCTCCATCAACTTCCATTATATTCCAATAACATATATAACTATTCAGAAACCATTTTGATTTAATTCCAGGTTATAACGATATTCAATTTATTAAAAATCCTATTTATTTTATTAAATAAACCATTATGGTTTATAACGGTAGCCCATGCCTTTTGAATATCACATTGTTAACCCACCTTTTGACACGGCTGTTACTTTTTGGATTTAAATATCTGGATCATTCATGATTCGGACGTGAACTTGTATGAACTTGAACTAAGCATCAGAATCAACGTTTATTTGAAAATAATGAAATGGATCGGCTCAGATCGACTGCCTTCATGCATCGTTTGATCACTCAAAAATAGCTTATTCAACTCCTGGATCAATTCATATTCATTTGGTAGATCACGCACAAGATCAGATGGACCACCTCAGAAAAGCATGATCAACACAGTTCGATCACTTCGAAAACCAAAAATTGGATTGATCTGACACTTGCTCGATCACTTCGGAAACTTTGGATCAGTATCATGAAAAGCATGATCAACATCGTCACTCAAAACAGATGAACCGTTGTACGGAAATCATTTCATCAAGCTTGCCCGATGATGTTGGAAACTCGGATCGGCAATACTTCAGATCACGTAAGAAATTGGTGATCAACATGACGCGATCACTCAAAAATTAAGGATCGAGATTTGGAGAATTTGCCCGATCATTTACAAGGATTTACATTGTTGATGGAAATTAAGGGATTAGCACGACTCCTAGGTCAGATCGTATTGGTTTGGAACGGATCAATCATTACTTCATATCATGCAAAAATGAGTGATTGGGACGACACGATCACATAAAATCAAGTGATTACGATGACACGATCACATAAAATCAAGTGATCGCAGGCCAACTATTCGTATACAAAAATCACTGACTCTCGGATATGAAACCTAGATTGGATCCGGCGACGGTTAGTAATCGGTCACATTAAGACGAAGCAAATCACGCAAAAAAATTAGTCAATATTATGTGATAAATTAGAAACAAGTGATCAAGCGTGGTAGCTCGGATATGAAATTTGACATAGTACTCGAATCCGAAGATGACTGATCAATGAACTTTGAGCGATCCCGTATCGCGATCATGTCTTTTTAGTGATCGGACCGTACCAATCATGCTTTTCGATGGTGATCATTCTGATCCTTTGTGCAATCGATCATGTAAATATTGAGTGATTCAATGGGCTAATCAGGCTATTTCTAAGTAATTAGACAATGCCCTTATGTGATTGTTCCGAGTCGATTCCTTATCCGATTTTCAAGCGAACATCAATTTCGATGCTTCCGCGCTCGAGTCATGAGCGATCCAGATGTCTCAAATCAAAACGAACCGGCTTTATCACACAGAAGGTTAACACCAATAATACAAAATGAATATTCATGCTTCCAAATCATAAGATATTGCAATAATAAAATTATAAAAACACATGATTTTTACATTAAAATCCATTTGTAAATCATAAGCGCACTAAATGTTTTTGTTAAGTAAATATCGGAATTCAAATTTATCATTAACAGTGTTATTAGTCTTCTATTTTTTTATCAAGGTGGTATGAGTTCGAAAATCACTTTTGCACTAAATATCCAATGAAAGTCATGGGTTTGAAAAGAGATATACCCAATATACCATCTAACTCTCTTTCTTTTAGCTAGTCATCGGTCCTTAATTATCTTCCTTGTTTTCTGGTCAATAATGGCGAAACCGATTCTCATGTCTCTACCAATTTCTCATCGCGTTGAGTTCTCCCTCCCATCAAATTACCAGCCACGTCTCTCCCACGTTTTTCACTATTCACGCCAATAATTTCTATAAGAAGTAGGGCCAATTGACAAAGGTGGTGATTCTGGTTTGGGAATTTGATTATCAAACCGCGGTAAATTTTTGATTCAGAGTTCCAGTGTATTACCTACGATTTTGAAAACCATAATTAATACTAGGTTTTCAATTTCCAGATTAAAAGTAAGAAATTATTCATTTATTCTGGGAGCCGCCACCATAGAAAAAGTCATATGAATTTTAAGTTACTATGTAGACTTACCTTCTTCAAAAAATTTACTTTCAGTAATGTTAACCTAGCTAGTTGTATCTTTTACTGGTTGTTGCATGCTGTAGACATCTACATTATAGTTACTGCATTCGTCAATTATTTGTTTTGATGTTATTTTAGTTTCAATTGTTTATGTGTGTGTTGATATATGAGCTTTATTATTTATTTTAGAGAAAAGAAATGGCTGGAAACAAGCAAGGCAAAAATTTGCAATCTTCCTCTACTAAGAATTCTTAAGTTGAGAAGGATGATGTTCATAATTATGCCTCTAATACCTCTCTTTTATCACCAACAGTAGGTTTTTTCAGTTAATATGAAGTATTATTAGTTTACATATTAAATTATAACAAGTTAATTTTTAGACATCCAAGAGCATAGGAAAGCACACAAGAAGATCACAACTGCAGTATGCACCTATACGTTTTGACCCATCTCCACCTCAATTTTCATCGCCAACTACGTCTTTCCAGCTTGCTACTTCAGCTTAGTTACCACAAAATTGCTCTCCAGAAGTTCCTTCCCGTACTAATGTTCGTCTCGAGGAAGATAACCATTCTAAACCTAAATGAAGAAAACGGGGCATGACACAGTTGAAAGGTCTTGGGATACAAGATAATTCAAATGCAAGGACAGAAGTGCTTTTCAATAAGAAAGGGCAGATTGTAGGTGATACAACTATCCAATTTGCATTTTTATAGGTGCTTTAGCTCGTGATAAAGTTTCAATTACTACTGATAAATGGAAAGGAGTTTCTGATCTTCAGAACAGGAATCTTTAGACACTTGTGTTGGTAAGATTACAGCAAAAAATATTATATATTTGATTATGAAAGTTTATACTAATTATTTGTTTCCAAAATGCATTATGTTTTCTAGTTAAGATACAAACTTGATGAAGTGCATAATGAATATGTTTAGAAGAAAATGGCTACCTCCTTAAAAGAGTATAGATGTCTAGTAGGCAATGATGTAGCAGAAGTTGTAAAATTGGATGAAGCCGAAAAAGCCAAAAAAACTTGCTGAGATAAAGCCTGAAAATTTGACTGATAACCAATGGAGTGAATTAATAAAAAAGAGAACTTCCGTAAAATTTCAAGTAAGCTGTATCTTTTGTAATTAAGATCAATGGTAAAGCTTCCATATTAAATTGACTTTTACCAAAATGTCAACATAAGCAATTTTGCATTATATAACACTAAGTAGAATGTTTTGTCGTAGTTTGTAGACACATGACTGATTGGTTCATCCATATTTACCTCGACATTACTACTGTTAATGTATCGTTGTAACTGCCTATGTCTTAAAAGTAGGTTATAATTGAATTTTTTGACATAGGCAAAAAGCTTCTCAGGAAGAAAGTGAGGGAAAAACATTCTCATCCACACACAATGAGTCGGTTATGATATGCAAGACCGGAGCAGAAATTGATTAATTATCTTTCGACCTTCAATACAACTGTGACATTATTACTTTTTGGGTTTATTTATCTATACTTCAGTCATATACCATATAACTGTGTATGTACAGAAGTAAGAAAACCCAGAACAAGGAATTACTAGAGCTATTTTGTGGACAAAAGGGCATATAAATAAAAATGGCAATCCAACAAATAAAGTCGTTGAAGACTCAAACGTACAAATAAAAATAATTATTTTACATTTTACATACATGTTATTGCTGATATTTCATCTAAAATTACAGTGTTTGTTTTTTAGTAGAAAAAATTCAACAATTCAACAAGTCAAAGTCAAATATCACTAATCAATCAATAAAGGATGATGCTCTTTCATATGTTCTATGGGAAGATCGACCGGGTAGGCTAAAGGGGATTAGGTTTGGAGTTACATCTTCTAAGTTGAAAGCAATCACATGGTACCACATTGGTGAATTCCCTAAAAGAAAAAAAAGACGAGCACTGGAGGCCAAAGTCGACTTACTAAATGAGGTAATAATAACGTTTATTTTAAGATCTACCATATTCTACCACTATCTTTGAAGCATCAATTTTTTTAGTAATTACAGTTAGGTAAAAAAGGTGAAGATACATGTTTGAATGAACCAGACACCGGAAGTTAAATAATCATGTATTATTATGGAAGTTTATAAACTCAATTTTATTTTACTCATCATAAAGAGAATGTACTCTTAAAAATATTGAAAAATATATTTTTAAAAACTGTCAGAGACGTAAACTACCTGTAAAAAAAATATCATTGAAAATCATGAACCCGTAAAAATTTTGAATTGCAAAAGCGAATACAATGGAAAATCTAAAAATACGAATGTTAAAAATTATTGAATTTTAACAATTGTATATAATTTGAAACAAAAAAATTGCATTTGACCATTGAATATTAAAGAAAATATTAGAAACATTAAGAGTTTTAAAAGGAAAAAACTTGAGAACAGATTATATGTTAAGCCTTTTTGATTTGGTATCTAATAGTTTCCAAACTGAGAAAAAATGTACAAGATTTTCTTCAAAAAGTTTCTTGTATCATCAACAAGCATTGAGTTGTATTTCCTAAATTACCCACTCTTGGATCTACAGACTATAGATGATCATTTACCAATTGCTAATACAAATCATTTCTCCTACATCTTCATCAATCCACATGCAAAAATGGAGCTTCCCTTTAGCTTCCTTATTTCCACCACTCATTTATAGTAAAATATGTGATTGGGGAGAGAAAGAGGTACTGAAAATTTGCATACACATAAGAGGTACCGCTTAGGCATACATGCATTATTATGTTGTACTTCACTTTGCATAAGTGCACAATGTTTAAATATGTCAAAGCTGACGGGACATAGCAGCGGAAAAATTATACAAAACATAATTGAAAGAAATACGCAGATACAGAGCTTTTCGAATATCCCTTCAGCTATAAACCAGGATCCTGTGAATATACATCTGCAAAACCAAAACTACTAGCTTCCCGTGTGGAAAATAGGGGCACCCAGAGTTTAGGTTAAAACTAGGATAAAGTTTCTTGTATCGTCGAGAGTTTTCAAGAAACCGTTCCCGGCATGAAACGGTGGCCGTTTTCAGTCCAAGAACTCTAGTGATAATTCTCAGAATAAGGAGAAATCAGAGAAAATCAATGTTACTATTGGAAAGGCTTCTTTAACATGGGCTGAGTTGGTAAAGAAAGGAGGACAATGCACGGATTTGGACCTAACGTATATTCCACCGACTTCAACTGTAGGTGAGGAAAATATTGTAATTGTTAATGAGGAAATAAGTTTGAGAACAGAATTCAGGTGGGGATTTTCTATTGTGGCTTACATTTTTGGTAAGCGCCCACCATACCATCACTTTAGAGCTTTCGTTGCGAGAATTTGGAACCCTAGTGGTTCATTTGAGATATTCACTAGAGAAAATGGGTTCTTTATCATTCGATTTACAAACATTGAAGATTGTAAATAACTCTTAATTGGTGGTCCATATTTCATAAACGGGAAGCTTATCATACTCAAAAAGTGGAGTAAAAGGACGGTTCTTGACCGAGATTTGCTAAGCACTCTACCGATTTGGATAAGACTACCTAAATTAAGTTTAAGATTATGGGATAAAGAGGCTTTTAGCGCTATCGCTAGCATTGTTGGAGTCCCTCTGAAGCTAGATGAACAGACGGCAAAAGAAACTCATTTGAGTTATGCCAGAATTTTGGTGGAAATTAATGCAGATGCAGATCTATCAAATGTTGCAACTATCTACGAGCACGATGGAGAGGTCATTTCACAGCCTATTACTTACGAGTTAATTCCTGATAGATGCAAGGTTTGCAAATGCTTTGGTCATGCTACTACAGATTGCGGAAATAACAAAGATGCAAGTGAGAAATTTAGTGAAAATTTTGATGATGGTAATAAAGAGGATGATATGAATGATCACAACCTAAGAGAGGATGTGACAAATATCTCAGAGCCCTCTACGACAAATTTTTCAGGCCCTACAGGGGAAGATAATATGAATATTGATACATCGGTGGTATCTAATATGTGTTCCCCTAATTTGGGTTCACAGTCTGAAAAAGGTCAAGAATCTGTATAGGGTTCTGAAAATGTTCAAAATGATATCGCTCCTAACAATTCTATGAAAGCTATTAATTTAGAACACACAAAAATGATTGAGCGCAACGTCAAAAATAGCAATTCAGACACAAATTCAAATGGGGAAATCAGTAAGCAAGTCAATGAATTCTCTTCTTCAATAAAAGACCCAAAATTATTTACAAATTCTAGTATTTCCTATTCAAATCTAAAAGAGATTGAGGAAAGCTCCAATCTTCTCGCTGCCGACCCAATTTACACTGATGCTGGGCTGCTTCCTAAAGGCCTTTCTCCTTCATAGCCTTCAATCTCCGAAGAGGATATATAGAAAGCTATAAATAAATTCATGGTTTCTCCCAAAACCTGCAACACAGAAAAGAAAAAAAACCGAAACCAGGAGCCTTTCTGATATAGGTGCTGTGGAAGAAGTTAAAGACAAAACAAATCATGACTTCATAGGAAAATACATAGAAAAAAATCCTAAGTGGGATAAGCAGTTAAAAGCCACTGATAAAACCAATTTCAAAAAAGTGGAAAACAGGCAGAGGTGAAGGGGGAAAGCAACAAGCACAGTGGTCCACTGTAGTCTGCATTGTATCCTTTTTTGTATCCTTATCTTATAATTTTTATAATTATTTTATGGATATTATAGCTTGGAATGTTAGAGGGTTAAATTCTCCTGGTAGAAAGTTAGACTTGCTTAGTTTTCTTAACAAGTACAAGCCTAGTATTATTAGTCTGCATGAACACAAGCTAAATGACATTAATATTGCTAGCTTTCATAATAGAAGTTTATCAAATTGGCACATGATTAATAACAATCATATGGGGGGAAATGGTAGAATAATGGTTCTGCATAACCCAAATATCTGATCTATAGACAGTTTTTTTGTTGATTTTCAATACATACACTGCAGTTTTAAAAATAAGGGTGGTTTTTCTTTAAAAGTCACTTTTATTTATGCCTCTAATCTAGAAACAGATATGCATAATCTTTGGAATTGTATCGAGCAATTTAGTGTTAATATTAAGTGTCCTTGGATTGTTATTGGTGACTTCAACACTGTGTTTCATGGTTTTGAAAAAAGGGGGTGGTAATCCTATTCCATTCAACAAGCTTGAGAAAATTGCTAATTTCATTATATGGTCTGTTCTGAAAGAACCCACAATTACTGGTAATAAATTCACCTGGAAATCAGGTGAATTTAGGAATATTCACTGCAAATTGGATAGGGTTTTGTTAAACCAGATTTTTGTTAGCTCTTTTTCTAATTATTGTTGCTGTACTTTGCCTCAGAACTCTAGTGACCACATTCCTATCCAGGTTACTTTTAATAATGATAATAAGGGGGTTTTAAAATCTCATTTCAGATTTGTTAATGGGTGGGTTTTTGAAGAGGGATATAGGGAGGTTGTTTCTAACAGCCTCAATAATAGCCTTTTTGGAACTGCTCAATATAAATTTAACAAATCTTTACAAATTATTAAAGATAATCTCAAAAATTGGAATTGCTCTAGAAATAAATCTGATTTAAATTCCATGAGGGATGTATGTGAGAAACTCCAAGATGACTTAGACAATAACAACTCAGACATTAATAATGCCTCTCTATTTTTTGATGCTCAAGCCTAACTTGTTAACTGCATATTAATTCAATCAATATTAAGCAGAAAGACAAGGTTGACTGGTTAACAGAAGGGGATGAGGCTAGTAAATTCTTTTATGCTAGAATGTCTAGTAGGAAAAATAGAAATGATATTGGAAAATTATTAGACACAGATGGTAAAGTAATTAATAATGCCTTTCTTTTGGAAGAAAAGGCTATTGATTATTTTGCCACTTTATATAATTCTAAGGATATTGTTAATAATTTTCCTAATATTATTTTTAAATATACTGTTAATGATAACAGTGAGGATTTACTTCTTGCTCCTATTAGAGAGGAGGAGATTAAAAATATCATTTTTAATGCTAAAAATGATAAGAGTCCTGGTCCTGATGGATTTGGTGCCAAGTTTTATAAAACTCACTGGTCTAAAATTAAAACCCCATTAATTGACTCTATTAAGGAATTTTTCAATTCTGGATTTTTTTTAATAAACTCTAATCATACTTTTATCACTTTAGTGCCTAAAGTTGAGGCTCCTGTTAGTTTGGAGGATTACAGGCCTATTGCCTGTTGTAACTTTGTCTACAAAATTATCTCCTCCATATTATGTAATAGAGCTAAAAGGTTTTTGAAGTTTCTCATTTCTGAAAATCAAAGTGCCTTCATTCCTGATAGGCTGATTTCTGAACATACTTTACTTGCACATGAGCTTATTAGGGATTTTAATAAGAAGAATAAAAACATTATGTGCATTAAAGTGGATCTTCAAAAAGCTTTTGACAAAATTAACAGGAGCTTTGTCATATATGTTATGAGACAGATGGGGTTTATTAGCAGATTTTGTGACTTAATTAAAGAATGCATTAACTATGTTACTTTTTCAGTTATGATAAATGGCTCTCCTAAAGGTTTTGTACATAGCAATAGAGGAATAAGGCAAGGAGACCCTCTGTCTCCTAACTTATTCCCTATTGTTATGGAGTACTTCTCAATTCAAATGGAGGCTGAGTTACTGAAAGGTAACATTAAACCCATCAGCAAAAACAAACCACACATCACTCATTTGCTATATGCAGATGATATGCTTGTATTTGCTAAAGCTGATAGGGTTAGTGCTTCTTCAATTAAAAACATTCTTGATAACATGGATAAATTTGATGGTCTTAAAGTTAATGCTTATAAAAGTAAAGTTTACTTCAGTAAAGACTCTATTTTTAAAAATAATATTATTAATATCTTGGATTTTAAAGAGGGTAAGTTACCAATCAAGTATCTTGGCTTGCCTCTTAGCATTAATCAAATTAAAGAGAGGGACTGCTCTAGACTTTATGGTGTCATCCATTCTAAGCTTGAAGGATGGTCTAGTAAACTCCTTTCTATGGCTGGTAGAATGGAGCTTACTAATACAATCATCACTGCCGTTGTAACACCCCGCCTCCGCTAGGGTCACTCGCAAAGGAATGCACTAGCTTTAGAGGGCATTATTGGTAAACATGCACAGAAATATCACAAGACAGAACATATATATAAATAGCGGAAGTAAAATCAAACGTTCATAACATGAATAAATAAGGTCTAAAGCCTTTTACATCAGAGTACATCAAAACCTGTCTTGCAATAGTAAAGAAGCATAAAGACTTTTTAATAAACTATTCCCCAAGTAAAACAGTAAAGTAGCCATAGCCAAGAGAAGTCCAAGCCATCCATGATGACCTTCAAGCAGAAGAAGTCCGAACTAAACAGCATTGTTTCCTCCCTGAAACCTGGGGGGGGGGGGGGGGAACGGAAGAAAAGAGGCGAAACAAAACGGGTCAGTCAAAAAGACTGAGTAAGTCCTATCTACTTCCAGTATAAAAACAGGTAAAGGTAACATGACATGCATAAACTGAAAGTAAACATAAGGTTAACTACAATATAGATAAACCAGGGTAGCCGGTTGAACTACTGTGGCAAGGTAAACTAAGGTATCATGATAAACTACGGTGTTATGATAAGTCAAGGTATCACATCGTCAAGTTTCTATCGAGTACATTATCCCAAGGTATCTACCCCGTCTAACATCCCAAGGTATCTATTATGTATATTCTTCCTAGTTCTAACATGTATATTTGCTCTGCACCCTTCGTACTAGTATCCCAGCCTTGTTAGGTGTTAACCATGAATGTCCCTTACTCAAAGTCGTGTAATGGTCCATGTCAACCCAATATATCGTATATATAGGTTACTCAAATCATATGTTTCTTTCCATGTATATAAGATCAGTCCTTTGCCGTACCTCGTACGGGCTTTCTCATGTCGTATTATCCTTGAAATCGTTTGGACTGTCACCCTTGTTCTAGCTAGGCTCTTCCATATGAATCATCGTTTGAACTACGAGGACTTACGCCACCTAGCACCACTAGGGATTACGCTTACCTATCGCACGCTTTCGTATTCCGGTTTGGGTTAAACCACCTAAGCCACTAGGGATTACGCTAACCCTCAACCGCGCCCTTTTTCCCCGCATTCATCGTGAATCGTTTTTCTATAACTGTATGCACATGTATCACATCGTGCCATCCGAGTCCTGTCCCAGGGCAAAACAAGAAATACAGGACTCGGCCGGGAGCTTTAGATTTATCTGCCGATGCAGATACTAAGGTCTGCTTTTCTACACGTGGCTATGGTCCCACGAGACCCCTCCCTCAACTAGTGAAAGGCAACACAAGAGAAAATCTTGCATGAGAACTACACTCCGGCCAGCCCACATCCTACGGCCTACCTCACCCATAATTAGATAGCAATCATGGTCTGTTGGGTGTTCCCTGCCTTTCCGTACGTACACGCTTGACTCAAGATGGTAGATGATCGACGAACTTGCTATCTCGGGCACCTTGGGTATTCGTCGACTCACTGCTATCCACCCCAGTCTTTAGGTCGCTCGCATAGCAACCAAGGCATATTCTTGGTTCTTCTACCGCAGACCTCAACCTCTCGTGAGCCTAGTATAATGACCTGGCAGCTCACAGAGGGATCCCAAGAATATCCTCACGTTCCCCGAAGCCGCTGCTTCGTTACCCAGTTCGTTGGAGCCTTTATCTAAATCAGATAGCCTGCTCCTACACGCATACTTAAATGTTGACCTAACGTATCGGGTTACTAATCTATCTAAGAAGTGGTCCAAATTTCTTTGACTAAGAATTATTACTTAGTTTCCCTTAACTAAGGTTTACCACTTAGCCTTATTTCCATTATCCTTGTTAACTATGGTTATTTACCTAATCCTCCGAATTAGGGTTTATCTAATGGGTTAAGTGTCACTTAAGTTCACAACTTAACCCGTCTACGAAACATGTCGAAACTGGCTAAGTGTCCAAGTCCAAGACTTAACCCTACAGACCATGTGTCAAGTTGGTTAAGTATATCAAGCAATCCATGACTTAACCTCGTCGAATTATCATTTTAGATTGGTTAAGTATATATATTAATTTGACCCTATCAAATTACCTAGTCAAATCGGTCAAGCGTATTCGAAACGACTCGTGACTTAGCCTTATCATGTTTTTACGTTAGATTGGTTAAGTATTATTAACTTAACCTCATCAAATTAACGAGTTGGATTGGTTAAGTATATGTCACTTAACCTCATCAAATCATCATGTTAAATTAGTTAAGTGTTTATCTTAACCCCTTTAAATTACCAAGTTGGATTAATTAAGTCTAGGCTAACTTAACCCCATCCGATTACCATGTTTAGATTAGTTAAGTCTAATCTTAACCTCATCCATTAACTGTATTATACGGTTAAGTGTCATTAAGAAAATTTACTTAACCTTATCAAGTTATCGTGTTGGATTGATTAAGTGTTGGTTAACTTAATCCCGTCCCCTCGTCGTATAAAAATGGTCAAGTGTCGTTAGGCAAATCAAGTTACTTAACCTACCCAACCCTGTCATGTTTTGTTAAGTATCATTAGCCTAATCAAATTACTTAACCCATTTGCCCATGTCATATTTGGTTAAGCCTCATTAATCAAATTAACTTAACCCTACTATGTGGCATTAATTATTTAATGCACCCCAACCTCTCACATTAGACTTTGTTGTGGTTACTAGTTAAGCCGGGCGGGTCCGGGTAGATTTACACCACAAGTTGGTCTAACCTCGGGTTCAAGCACAACATGACCAACTTCTCACATTGAGTCCTATTGTTTGCAACTACTAGTTAGGCCGGTCGGTTCCGGGTAGTTTTACGTTGCAAACTCAACCCAACCTCGAGTTGGCCACTTTCATGTTTAGTCTAGTGTCATGTTCATAGTCAAGTTTTCAAGCAATTGGGTAGACCTAACTTAATAGGTAAATTCCCAATGGGTAGACCTAACTTAATAGGTAAATTCCCAAGCTTATGATTATGCATATTTACATGTTAACTTACATGCTATATTCAATGTTGCATGTTGTTATGTTATACCCATTTAACCCAAATCATGTTTCACATCATATTTCATGGAACTTCAAGTTAAGTTTCTCATGTATATTCACGCTCGTCTAACCTAACCCCAAAACGTGTTTCCAACGTAAGTATAGACGAGTCAACATAGTAGGAATACTATGACTACAAATTGGCCTCGAACATGCATAGTGTCATAAAAAGGGTTTTGGCCACAAACACACAAAATGTCACAAGGGAATTAGGCCACAACATGCATATTATCAAAAAGGGTTTGGCCATAAACATGCACAACTTAAAAGAGGGGATTGGCCATAAGCATGCATAATCTCATAAAGGATTTGGCCACAAACTTGCATGATAACATAAGGGGTTTGGGTTCATAAACATGCATAAGCCCCAAAATCTTGTCTTAGCCAATGTTTCACACATAAGTGGTTCCTAAAGGTTCATGCTAGCATTTCATGCATAAAGATCCAAACTTGCAAGTTAAACTAGGCTATGCATAGCATGAGAGGCATGATTAAGTCACTCACATGGCCTAAAATCATAACCATGAACATAAGAGGCAAGGTAAGGCTCATATAAGTTCGCATAATCATGTTTAGCCTCATTTTATCCCATGTCATTATCAAAACTACCGTTCCATCTAAAAGTAGCTAGAACTTACCTAGGCAAGGCTTAGGAAAGGGATCATGCATCATTATGACGAAGAAAGGTGGCTCCTTTGATGAAGAACCAACATGAAACCCGCATAGAAATGTTGATTTGGCCTCTATTTGGTGTAGCAAGCTTGCATCCTTTGATTTGAACCCGATTTGAATGCATAGATAGGCTCTAGGGATTTGAGATGGAGGCCATGATCACTTTGCATTTGGGCAGCACTTCGTGGAGAGGGTGAGTTATGAGGGTTTAGGGGGGGCTTAGGGGTGTTTTTATAGAGATTAGGATAGTTTTAGGCCCTTAGATTAACCCTAGGATAGATTAGGACCATCAGATCTCGGAAGCTTCCAGAACCAGCCCAAGAACAAGACCAGGTGAGCCAAGCAGGTGCACCAGGCAGCTTGCCCCGACCACCCCCTGTCGACAGGCAAGTCGACAGGGCTGTCGACTTGGTCTGGGCCCAAGTCGACAGGCCTGTCGACAACCCTGTCGACATGGCCTAGGCGGGGAAACTTCCCGCCTAGCCCCAGATCTGATTTCCAAAACTGTTTCCGAAATTCAAATTTCCAGAAATCTTCTTTGGGCCTTTAACGGGTCATACGGACTCCGATTCTCGAAAACTCGGACTCTATTTCGCGTATTTTTCCGAGACGAACGCAATGGCATAGCCCGTTTTACTTGATTCAGAATTTAGAATTAAATCCTGCCTTGATTCTTGATTTAACGTGTTGTAAAAATTCGGGTTGTTACAGCCGTTATTCTATATTAGATTCAAATTCACAACATTCCTAGTAGTGTTATTCAAAAAATTGAAAGGCTTTGTGCCAATTTTATTTGGAGGGGGAAACATCATAAAATTTCTTGGGATAAAATTTCTAAACCTAAGAAACTTGGTGGTTTGGTCTCAGAAACATTAGGGATTTAAATGAGGTATGCAAATTAAAATTATTTTGGAAATTTTTAGATGGAAAATCTCTTTGGGCTAGATAGATGAGGGCTAAATATCTTAAACCAAAAAAATTTTGTACTGCAAAAAAAGAGAACCATCACTCTTATGTATGGAAGAATATTTTGAACTTTAGAGAAACTGACAAAAAATTATTTAAGAGAGAACTAAAGGATGACAGTCAAACTAGTTTATGGTTTAACCCATGGATTTTTGGTAACTCTCTTATTAATCTTTTGGGATGGAATAATTTACACATTCTTGGGGGTGTAAATGATACTGTCCAAAATATTATTCAAAATAACTGCTGGTTCTTAAGTAGAAGTTAAGCTGCATCTATCTACAAATCTGCTATCTTAAAAATTCCTATAAATAATAATCATTTCAGAGACCATTGGGATTGGAAATTGAATTCTAAAGATAAATTCTCCTTTAAAAAAACTTGGGAATTTTTTATTGGTGATGAAGTTGAGGTAAGTTGGAACAAGGTTATTTGGTGCAAGGCAAACTGCCCCAAAATGGTTCATTGTGCCTACTTTTCCATATTAAACAAACTTCCTACTAGAGATAAGTGTGTGAAGTGGAATAAGGGTTCTAAGGACAAGTGTCTCTTGTGTAAAAATTATTTTGAAAATATTAATCATTTATTTTTTGATTGCCCAAATTCTCAATTCATTTGATACGATGCTAAATGTAAATTGAATTTCAATTTGAATGTTCCAACTCTGAATATCAGGGATAGTGTTGCTTATATCATGGAAAGTTTTAAGCCTAAAACTTTTCTTTTTAATAGGGTTTGTGTGATGTTAACCACTGTTATTTATCACATATAAAGGGAAAGGAGTCAGAGGTTGCATACACACAAATAGATCAATAACAACCTATTATGGAAAAATATTGTTACTGACAGTCATATTATCAGTAAAAAGGCTGTTAGACACAGAAATGATCAGACCATATATCAGGCATTTGCTTGTAATGAAGAGTTTCAAGTTGAAAAATATATACTCAAGGGGAAGCCAAATTCTAGCAAATTCAAAGTTCATCAACTTTTATCCAAAGTCTGCTCCAATTCTCAAGGGGAGTTGAACCCTGCTGGCCATTTTGAATACACAGTTGGATGCAATACTAGTCTCGACAACAACAATAACTGCAAGGGAAGTAATCATGCATTAGTGGACTATCATGGTTACTTAAATTATAATTTGGACAGTAATATGTCTCATTTACCTGATGTAGAGAGTAAAGATTGTTATGCAACCAGTTTAGCACAAAAAGCTGGTAAACACCAACATGTTAGTAGGAATAAGGATACTGCGAAGTTCTCTGGCTTCCTTCCTGAAGGCTGCAGCCCTAGCCTCGGCAACAATTATCTAATGGGAAGTAAACATGATTTCACTACAAAAGATAATTCCTTAGATAATATTATGAATAGTAATCTGTGTTTTATACCTGATGCAGAGATTAGAGCTGAGCAACCTTGCAGCAGTGATCCAGAGAATCTAGCTTCGCTGTCAAAAAGAAAGGGGATTAAAGCTCGCTATTTTTTACACAAAATTGACCACAATCACTACAGAAGCAAGGTAAACAACGAAGTTTATCACTTATCTTGCTGGGATGATGGGGAGAGCAGCGGAAGAAAGTTTCAGAGGATGATTGGAGCTTAAAAAGTAAAAGGGATAGCTACTCGAGCACGTTAAACATGAAGTCAAGTAAATCTGGAGATACGGTGGACTTAAACTGTGAAGATAGGGTTCTAGTTGATTTCTTTAACCTCAACTTCCTCCAGAGCAAGCCTGTTGATAACGAAGACTTCATTTGGAAGCCTCTGTGATTTTGTTGTGATTAGAGGTGGAGATCGATGGTGGCTCTCTCTCGATTCTGCCATTTTTGAGTATTATTTGAGACCAATGTGTTGTGTGGATGTCGGCTAGGGTTTTTGACCTTTGTTATGTTTTATTAACGGATTTGGGTGTGTTACCCATATCCAATGGGCCTTGGGCCAATTTTTTTTTCATGTTTCAAAAAAAAAAAAAAAAAAAAAAAGAATATCTACTTTAGACCTCCTTCGATCAAAAATTAAAGGTAACTTTCATAAGCTAAGACCAATTACTGTCTTTTTCCCATAATTGTTTAAGAGTTTATCTTAGTTTAATACTATTTCCTTAAGAAATTTATATAGGCAGCTGAGTTGTCTTATTCCTTATATAATTTGTTGCAATCGCTTCCACATGTTTTTGTTATCATTTTTTGACATATATAATTAAATATTATCCATTCATAGTTATATTTTGGCTAGTTGCAACATTTATAGATGTCAGATTTGATTTTGTTCCTTATGTTTCTTCTTCCATTCATAGTATATATTTTGGCTAGCAGCAACATTCATAGATATCGGATTTGATTTTATGTCATATGTTTCCTCTTAAAAGAATTATTTTTCCATGTAAGGACGAAAGTAAACAAATATAGTAAATAATTTTGATGATTTAGTTTGATTGATAGGTCTGAACGAATAAAAATTTCATAACTCATTTGTTATTTGCAATTCAGAATAGACCCTTGATCATTAGAACTTTCATTCTGCGAAAAATAAGTTAGCCAAAATTTTGTACAACACACTGCAGTAGATGATTGACCTGCAGACACTAGCGTATTGACGTTTGATTTAGGATTAAGAGTTATAAATTATGATTAAGTTGTCTTGTACATTTTCCACTAAAACGAATAAAACTCATAGTCTCTAGTAACTCCTCCTTAATTTACTCTTATTAATGTTTATAATACTTAGCATTGAATCAATCAGACCCAGACTGCTATAATTGTCTATTTGAAAGGTGGCACACTTCAACTCTTCCATTGTAATTAATGAATGTTTCTATGTGCATGAGCAAACAATTATTTTTGCATATCAAATTATAATAAGAGACCTGGTTAGAATTAACATCCATATTATAATGTTGCATGAAATAATGGATGGCTTCTTCCTTAAGTTAATAGGATAAAAAATAAGGAGTCCATTTTCATCAACAAAGCTGTATGGAGAAATTATTTTGCTCATAGGTGTCATCCTAGAATGAAAGAATTTGCTAAGCTGATCACCATGTATGTGTCATCCTATTTTGGATTTATTCCAATTTTCTGATACTTCTGGTGGTAATATTGACTGTATAGAGTGGTCTGTATCCTCATATGCTCAAATTAAGTTGTCACTGAAGGGATAGTCTATTGATTGCATGTTAATTTTTATTATTAGTCTTTGAATTCTTTCGTATTGTTGCATTTATATTGCATTATTTATTTATATTCACAAACAAAAACAAATATTTTGTCTAAATGATATATTCTCCTTGAATGACTTTTTACCTATTTTGTACCACTATGATACAGGAAGGTATCTCAAAATTAGTAAAGTACAAATTTTATACCAGTCTGATACATGAAATTAATTGTAATGACATATGGGGAAAAGGATTAATAAATGAAAATGTACCATTTTTATGTACCATTGCACCAATTTAGGAAAATCTGCACCATTTTCCATACCCGTAATGCCGCAACTTCTTTGATTGCTAAATTTGGCCAGTATGTCAAATGTCATTTCAAAATACTTATGTTTACCTATATGGATGCAAATTCTTCCCTACGTGAAAGGAAATTTCCATATAATTATTTAGTTAATCGTTTCATATGACTAAGTAATAGTTCGTTTCCAAGGTTTTTTTTTTTACAAACAATTTGAATTATAAAATAGAAAATTAGAAATCATATATTTGACAGTCAAGTAAAAAAGGATATTGATTGTACCAAATAATTGTATGCATTCTGCATACATTTTAGTTTTTTATACAAGAAAAGGATGTTAAAGAAGTTGCAAGAGAGTCTTCTGTTACATTCATTTGTTTACAAATCGAGTACTGATTTTTTTTTTATATAGGTATTAATCAAATTTCACATATATAGATATAATATGCATTTAAAATCTGTATTTATCAAAAACCAAAACCATATTTACTCAATGCTTTAAGCTTGAACAAGCATGAATTTGACAGTTAAAATTTCTATAATTACTGATTGGTGCAAAATATATTTTGTCTGCTCTTTAGTTTTGCTCTTGGCTGCAAGACATTTAGCTTCTATAATCATATTCTTGTTCAATGCTCCATCCCACAAATGCTAGTCCACTCATGAAATGATTCGATTGCGAGCAATGGTAAGTTCCATGCAGTGTTTTTTTTATTGCAATATCATTGATTTGCCATTGAATAATCCATGGATGGTCCTAGTTTTCGTTCGTCAAAGCATTACCAGCTGGTAAACTAGAAACAGTAAACAAAGAAGGCAGTGTATGCACTGAAAATTTAATATTGATCAATGTGAACGCCTTGACAAAGGCAAATAAAATCCGCTGTACCCAAAATCTCTTATCCCCTGTATCCAAGCAATAAGGACCCCCTGAATTCCACTTTTTTGCAATTAAACCCTTTTTTCTCTTCGACTTAATTGTAAAAAGGTACAAATATAGAAATGTGATTGGTTAGGTACAGGGGAATAGAGAATTTTGGATACAGATGTTTTGCTCTCTGACAAAGGAAGGTAATACAGGCATTATCGAGAAGGGTACTGATTTGTTAACAGGTTACAATGCATGCATAGCCGAATTACAATGATTGCATGCCCTTTTTATAACTACTCTGAGTACCAGCTTAGAAGTACTACTCATACACAGTTTGATAAATCTTGGAAAGAGATAAGTTTAGTTTAATGAATATATGTCTTCTTTGTCATAAATATAGTTTAATTTTTATTTTATTTTATGACTATGTGAAAAAATTTGGGTGGTTAACGGGTATCTAAGTATTTGTGCCAAGATTGTTCTATACACGTGTGTCCTACTACTTTTTAAGTTAGTCACACAAGATTTACTTCTTTTCACGGTATAATCATGAAAATCATGGTGTTATACCACCGAATTCATATGATTTCACACTAATATTATACTCCCTCCTATCCATATTATATGACGTTTTGTATCAAAGAACTTTTTTCTTAATATATGACGTTTTAGATAAAAAGCCATTTCATTTCCTTTTTTATCCTTCATTGATGTGCGTATGCAGCTGTAACTATTGAACTTTTCATATGCATTCATTTACTTTTATTGATTATAACTGCTTTGGGAAGCTCCGTGGACTGGTTAAAGCTCATTTTTTTTAATGAAAAGGGATGTTAAAGCTGCATGGACAATCATTAATTAAAGGCTAAGAGTGTCATTTTTCCACTATTCTTAATTTGTGTGTAATAGACCAAAACGTCATTTAATCAGAACAGGAAGGAGTATAACCCGCACTTATTATGGGAGCAGTACCCAAAATGAAGAGTATGTCTACATTCAATATTCACAACTGTACACCCAAAACACAATGATACATACATAGAAGCTAAATGACAGAAAACTGAAAATAAGTTCCTTTTTAGTATATTTATTAAGCAACTACATGTTGTTAGACACTTTCAAGGAAATCGTTTGTTGAAATTGATGATTCAAATATTTGTAGAGAAGGAAAGATTGATTGTCAATCATGTAATTGGTTCCTATATAGAATAACTTTGGTGCCAAGTTTACTTGAAGGTCAAGAAAATTTGGGTGCCAAGTTTACTTGGAGGTCAAAAAAACTTGGGTGCCAAGTTTACTTGGAGGTCAAGAAATCCCTCTATATAAATAGAGGTCATGTTATTGTATGAAGAAAGCAATCCACCATTAATCTTCTCTCTATTGTAATCTTCCTCCTCTCTTATGTACTCATTTCTTTATTGAGAAATAAAAGTTGTTGGGTCTCCGTGGACGTATGATATTCATATCCGAACCACGTTAAATCTTCTGTGTCCTTTTTTGTTCTTTGTTTTTCGTAAGATTTCATAATTGTTTTGTTATACTCCATTAGTATCTAAATAAACAATACTAGATCCACATCAAAATTCCGCATAAATCTCTATAGTTTGGTATCAGAGCTGGTGTTATTGTTTCTATTTGGATATTAATGGCTACTTCTAGTAAGTTTGTTGGAAGATCTGGCATCAATTATGGAGTTACACGTTTTGGCAGAAAAAGAGGTGATACTTGGAAGATAAAGATGGAGGCCATATTGAAAAAGCAGAAGACTTTTAAAGTTGTTTCTGCGCCTGAGAAATTGAAAGATGTTGATGCAGCTGACTTGAAGGAAATGGAAGACAAAGCTCTCACAACAATTCAGTTGAGTCTTTCAGATGAAGTCCTTAGAGAATTTTTTCAGAAGAAGATGGCAAAGGAACTAGGGGATGCATTATCAGATGCATATCAAGACAAGTCTCTCACAAATCGGATTATTCTACAACAACAACTTTATTCGTTCAAGATGAAGCCTGGAGCCGATCTTATGGAGCATGTAGATGCCTTGACCACTTTAGTTATGAACCTGAAGGCAGCAGATGTTGATATTACTAATGAGCCTCAAGCTGTGATCCTCCTATGTTCCTTGCCTAAAGAATATACTGCTTTTGTCAATTCCATGATTAATGGCCGCAGTAAAATTAGCCTTTCTGATGTAAAGGCTGGCCTTCATAATGAAGTGTTAAGAGGTAGATTGGCGAGCACTAGCATTGATAGTGATACTGAAGGCTTATCTGTTCAGAGAGGTAGAAGTCAAAGCAAGTCAAAGAAAGATGAAGAACGGAATTATTCGGGGTCCCAGTCTAGGGGGCCTAAGAAATTGACTTGCCATTATTGTAAGAAGCCCGGGTACTTTATTGCACAATGTCCCAAGCTTGAAGGAAAAAGAAAAGACCCAAAGCAAGCTTCAGCCTCTACAGCGGAGAAATTAGGTACAGAGAGTGACACTGATGTGTTTACAGCTTCTAGCTCTTTTGCGAAGAGCACCCTATGGTTGATTGATTCTGGCGCATCCTATCATATGACACCTGATAGGAACTCTTTTTTCACTTACCGTGAGATTGATGGAGGAGAAGCTCTGATGGGAAATGATGCTTCTTGTCGTATGGTTGGTGTTGGTAGTGTAAAGATCAGGATGTTTGACGGTGTTATTCGAACCATTACTAATGTTAGGCATGTACCTGATTTAAGGAGGAGCTTGATTTCTGTTGGGGCGTTGAGTAGATTTGGACTAAAGGTTGTAGTTGAAGAAGAGAAGATGAAAATCTTTAAGGGTTCCATGATCGTTATGAAAGGAGTGAGGGCAGGAAATCTCTATTCACTAAAGGGAACTACTGTAGTTGGTGAATCAGCTTCAGTTACTTCAGCTGATTCAGATTCTTCTAGATTATGGAACTTGCGGATGGGCCACGTTGGCGAGCGCAACATGGATGAGCTAAGAAAGCGAGGTTTGATTGACGGAGTTCAGCATTCAAAGCTTGGATTTTGTGAAGAGTGTGTTCTTGGTAAGCAGACGAAGATTTCTTTTGGTGTTGGTGTGCATAAGGCAAAAGCTATTTTGGATTATGTTCACACGGATGTTTGGGGACCTTCCCCTTGCCCATCCTTGGGTGGAGCCAGGTATTTTGTTTCATTTATAGACGATTT
The DNA here is from genome assembly GCA_030737875.1 of Allium sativum. Lineage (NCBI taxonomy): Eukaryota > Viridiplantae > Streptophyta > Magnoliopsida > Asparagales > Amaryllidaceae > Allium > Allium sativum. The sequence goes on from CM060913.1 coordinate 829,292,086, forward strand.
CTCTCATAAAGTTTGGGTATACTTTTTAAAGTCCAAAAGTGAAACCTTTACTAGATTTCGTAAATGGAAATCCACAGTGGAGAAGCAGTCAGGGAAGAAAATGAAAGTTCTCCGTTTAGATAATGACGGTGAATTCGTATCACAGGAATTCATCGATTACTGTGAGTCCGAAGGCATTAAGAGGCATTACACCACACCAGACGACCCCCAGTCCAATGGAGTTGTAGAAAGGATGAATCAGACATTGTTGGAGAGAACTAGGCGCCTCAGATTGACTGCTAAGTTAAAGAAGAGATTTTGGGCTGAAGCTTTATCTATGGCGGCTTTCCTCATCAACCGCACACCTTCTACTGCCATAGATATGAATATCCCTGAAGAAGTATGTTAAGGAGAGCATGTTATCTATTCATTCCTCAAGGTGTATGGTTGTCCAGTTTATGTGCATGAGAGTCGAGGAAAGATGGAACTTAGAGCTCGCAAGTGTATCTTTCTAGGTTATAGAAGAGGAGTAAAAGGATATAGGTTGTGGTGTCCTATTAGCAAGAAACTTATTATAAGCAGGCATATAACTTTTGATGAGAAGACTATGTTGAAGGTGGAGCCTTCCTCATCGGATGATGATGAGAGGACATGTAAAGAATACCAAACACAAAGAAAATCATCTGTTGATTCTTTCCATAGACGTTCAAATGATGTTTTCGATGACGCCGTGGTTGATGAGGATAGTATGGATACTGGCACAGAAGATCATACTCAAGGTGGAGCTCATACAAAGACTAGGTCTGTTAGAGAAAGAAGAAAGCCAAGATGGCTTGATGGGTTTGTTGATTTGAGCATCAAAGATATTGACTTTAATTATATGGCAACATATGCATTAAATGTTGTCCATAACGAGCCCAGAGATTATAGAGACGCCATTGCATCAGTTAACAGTTCCAGTTGGTTAGTAGCAATGGAAGAGGAGATCGAGTCTTTACGGAAAAATCACACTTGGGATTTTGTGCCACTTTCTACTGACAAGAGAGCTATTGGATGTAAGTGGATTTATAGAGTGAAAGACGGCGGCAATGGAGAGTTCATATATAAAGCAAGACTAGTAGCAAAGAGGTATGTTCAGAAGAAAGGGATAAAATATAATGACATCTTTGCTCCAGTTGTTAGGCATACTTCCATTCGTATTCTCTTGGCATTAGTTGCTCATTATGACATAGAGTTAGAGAAACTAGATGTCAAAACTGCTTTCTTGCATGGTGATCTGTATGAAGAGATTTATTTGCGGCAGCCGAAAGGGTTCATTGATAGTAGCAAGACAGACTATGTTTGTAAACTTAACAAATCTCTTTATGGACTGAAGCAGTCTCCTAGACTATAGTACAAGAGATTTGAAAAGTTTATGCTTTCACAGGGATACTCCAGAAGCTTCAAAGACCAGTGAGTTTATTTTAGGAGATGTGATGATGACATGATTTATTTGTTGTTATATGTTGATGATATGTTGATTGCATCTCAGAGTATGGTCAAAATTAAGGAGTATAAAACGGAGCTCAGTAGGGAGTTTGATATGAAGGATTTGGGAAAGGCACAAAGAATATTGGGTATGGAGATAAACAGGGATAGGAAGCGGAAAGAGTTAAAGCTCACTCAGGCGCAGTACATCGAGAAAGTCCTCGCTCGATTTGGGATAGAGAAAGCCAAACCGGTAGGCACTCCTTTATGCTCTCATTTTAAGTTGTCGAAAGACCATTCTCCTACATCGGAAGAAGATAAAAGGTATATGACTAATATACCTTATTCTAGTGATATTGGTAGTCTCATGTATGCGATGGTGTGCACGAGACCAGATTTGGCCCATGCAGTTGGTGCTGTCAGTCGATATATGTCTAACCCAGGCAAAGAACATTGGCAAGCAGTGAAGTGGATTCTTAGATATCTTCGAGGCACTTCTTCGGTAGGTTTGCTATACGGTGGAGTAGATGGTGACATCTTTCTTAGATGATACTGTGATTCTGATTATGCTGCGGATAGAGATGCTAGGAAGTCAGTGTCGGGCTATGTTTTTACACTTGGCATAGGCTCGATTTCATGGAGATCAAAGCTGCAATCTATCGTAGCTTTGTCAACTACCGAAGCAGAGTTGATATCGATTGTGGAAGCAATAAAGGAAGGTTTGTACTTACTTTAGTTGTTGGATGATCTTTCAATGGCGCATCGGACAGTGGAGCTATTTTCAGATAGTCAGAGTGCGATTCATCTTGTTGAGAATCAAGCTTATAGTTCACGGACAAAGCACATTGATGTTAGAGGTTTCTTTCTTATACTTGAGGAAGAACGGAGCAAGATCAAATTATCGAAGGTGGGTACTTCGGATAATCCTTCAGATATGATGACCATGTCACTTCCAAAGGACAAGTTTGAGCATTGCTCAAACTTGATCAGTTTGCTTCCTGTTAATTGAGCGCCATGGGGCGCTGGGCCCAACAACTTCTATGTTGATTGTTGAAGATGAGGTGATGAAGAAAGACTGTCATATCTGAATCAAGGTGGAGTGTTGAAATTGATGATTCAAATATTTGTAGAGAAGGAAAGATTGATTGTCAACCATGTAATTGGCTCCTATATGGAATAACTTTGGTGCCAAGTTTACTTGGAGGTCAAGAAAACTTGGGTGCCAAGTTTACTTGGAGGTCAAGAAATCCCTCTATATAAATAGAGGTCATGTTATTGTATGAAGAAAGCAATCCACCATTAATCTTCTCTCTATTGTAATCTTCCTCCTTTCTTATGTACTCATTTCTTCATTGAGAAATAAAAGTTGTCGGGTCTCCGTGGACGTAGGATATTCATATCCGAACCACGTTAAATCTTCTGTGTTCTTTTTTGTTCTTTGTTTTTCGTGAGATTTCATAATTGTTTTGTTATACTCCATAAGTATCTAAATAAACAATACTAGATCCTCATCAAAATTCCGCATAAATCACTACAATAGTTCCATATTTTGATAAGTCGATAAAGCATACTCAAACTGACAATTTCCTCCACTATTGAGAGCTGGTCTGAAATAGAAACAACAGCCACTCCTTTGAAATCCATCCCTGCAATCCACTACACCAATTAAACTATTGGCCAATCTTCCGTAGCCTCACCTCTTTTACATTCCACCAGCTTGTCTTATTCTGGTATTATTATTGTTACATTCTTTTAACCTGATTTAAATCAACGTAAGCCTCTTAATAATTTTGCAGACGGGGCTTTCTACAAGTTTCACATTGAAACAACTTCTGCCAAAGCACATTCACTTATACGGCTCATTCAGAGCCTCTTCTTCGTAGAAGTTAATCAGTTGTCAGTTTTGGCATTTTCATCTCTCTTTTTTTTAGTGTAAATGAGATAAAAAACTCTACTTCTAAATTACTTGTTGTCAGTAATCTACATGTGTTTCTTATGTAGCAGGTCACAGATCTATGTTGATGGGAGCGTATCAATCGCAACGGCCGCTTATGCATTCCAGCACATTGGGCCCTACGCAATAGGGCTGTAGTTTTTTGATTTACTGCAGCAGCAATTACCGTACATGCAACAATATTCATATATGCAACAGTTCTCGAGATCATCTATGCCTTATCAGTCACCCCGCAACTTCAAAGAACTTCAACATCATGAAAGCACGGAGTGATTGGCGTTACTTACTTGTTTGCTTGTTTCACTTGTGCAAATAATGTATGTATATATAGGTGATCAGTATATTTATTTGCTTATATGTCCATGAGTTTGTTGTAAATGTAATAACATTCATCATCTACAATTTAAGATATTCTTTCCGTTTGTTGTCCAATACTAATTTTTGTATATCATGCTATAGACTCTTTCTGTTGTGATGATAATCATGTATAGTGAATGGTAGAATATGAAATAATTATTGTTGAAAATAATATTTACAGTGTTTATGAAATGTCATGTAAGATGTATATGTTACGGTTATGAAAAATTGCAAATACAATCTTTTACAATGCTTATAATAAATAGTTAAAATGTTATTTACAAAGTGTACTACACATTGTTAAAATAGCATACACGATGTTGAAATGTACTTGTAACAAGTTCGTTTACAACGTTTTAAAATTATAGTCTATAATTTAAATACAATTCTTTTTAAATGTTGTACCTTACTTTTCAATATTTTTTTCCAATGTTTTAGACTTGTACTTAAGATGCACAAAAATCGTTGTAAAAATATTGTGCAAGGAATTAACGACTTATTACAATAGACAAGGAACACAATACATCAATGTCCATAATACGTTATTAAAATTTTAGTTTTACAATACTTCTGGATTATTATGAAAACTCGTTCTAATTAATAAAACAAACATGTACTACAATTAAATAATGTTGTTAATACACAATCTATAACGTTTCCTGCAACAATAAGTAAACGATGTTAAAAACTCATATTTTATGCAACTATCCATATCACAACGTCAGCAAAAACGTTGTTGATGTGTATTGACAACATTTATCAAACGTTGTAAGAGTGTATTTTTGTTGTAGTGAAAGTCTTTTACGACTTACTGGTTTGAAATACACAGCAAGTAACAAATAATAAGGTAAATGAATTAGATCCAGTTCCAAGGTGAATATTTCTAAAATACAATTGCCCTGTCCGAACAAAGGAAAAAGAAAATTATTACATTGCTAAACAAGAAATTAAACACCACCATCACAGGAGTATTGAGCAACCGGAAAGGTACATGCAAGTCAATCTAGTAAAGGAGTATTTGGATTCAGTACAATTTATATTATATTCCGAGAACCTATTATGCATATGTTCTTTTTAAGTTTTAAATCATCAATTCAACAATAGCAAAATATACCAGTCATATATTTTGTTTCATTGCTATGATGATTTGATGTACTATCTACTAAACCTGTAATTCTTTTACAAGTTTTCCCCTTCCTCACAACTGAAACTATATATATAGGCAAAGGTACAATTAACCGCATTGAACACATCACGCGTTAAGGAAGAGTGGATCGAGTATGCTCCTCCATTTCTTGAAGTCAATGGTAGAACCAAAATCAGGCAGGGCAATGCCATTCACAAAGAAGAAAGGAGTCCCAGTCACACCACGCGAGCATCCATACTGATCAGTTTTATTTTTGATACATTAATTATAGTAACTCAAAACAAATTCCTAGAAGAAGATCGTTGGTAAAATTATGTTACCTTGAAAGAAATCCTGGCTGCATGATCTGTCTTTGAATCATTAAAACCAGACATAAATGCAGAGTGGGAATAATCTTTTCCATCTGCCGTAGCTGCAAGTTTTGCTATGCTATGAATGATATGTGCTCTTGACATGTTATAAGTGGGAGCATTGTAATACCTTTCCTGCAGCCCATTCGTATGCGTAAAAGAAGTCTATATTAAAATACCTAATTGCATTTGTCGGTATTGAACAATAAGTATGTTACCTGATTCTTGAAGAGCAACTCGAGTAGAGGATATGTGAAGGACGGATTTAGTTTGTTTGCTATATGCAGTGCTCGGCATGAAATATAGGAATTGCTATGGTATCTGCATTTTTTTTTTTTCAGAAATAAAACAATTTACTGTTAATTTGTTTATTTTTAAAGAAATAAAGCAATTTTACTGTATCTAAATGCCAATAGTTCTTACATACATACATACATACTTGTTTGATTATAATTCAAAACTGTACTTCATCAGGTGATGTTTATAATTATATACAGTTTTCTGAAGTGCAACTCTGGACAAAGGCTACTATACCATGGGAAGAAAAATAAACCAAAGGGAAAGGTAAAAATAAAAACTCACGGCAGAGGAAAAGGATGCAGTAATAGAGAAACGGTTCCGGAATAATGAATCAAGGCCTGTTTGAGAGGTGGCCATGAATCTCTGCTATCTGGACACATGGGGTCATAGAAAGCTTCTATTATCACTGATGAATCCCCCCATAGTTCAGCAGCGTTTCCGTATGCAAATCCATCATATTTTGGTGGAATATTCAGTGTTTGCGCTGTACAGCCGCTGATCACAAGTATCAACTTGATCAGTAAAGGAATAGCAACAAAAACTGTTCTCATAATTAAACTCGATTTTTGAAGAAGGATAATGAAGTATGAATCGAGTGAAATAATTATCTGTAGAGCATTAAAGCAAGCTAATTATTCGAAGACTTCGGCTTTTGGTGAGTGGCTTACATCAAAGTCTGCTTTCTTTTTAACAGGAACGTTTTGTGCTGTCATTCCACAAGCATACGACACAAAGCCAAAAGCGACACTTATCCAGAAATACTTTAAAATCCTGATGTATTCATCATTTACTATTTTGACGTATCCCTTGGTGTGTATGGATATACACTCTCTCTTTTAAAATAAAGAAAAGGAACTATATATGAGCAAAACTTGATCGAAAAGTCTTTGATTGCCCCAGAACTAAACATCTGATTTCATTCCTATTAGAATATTGGTTATTCAGATAAAGATTTTTTATACATTGCATACACACGCAATATCTATCATTTTTAATCCGTACAAATCTCTATTCAATACAAGATATTACAATTTTCTTCTTCCACTTTTATGGTATCAGAGCTCAATCACCTAACGGCTAATTACATCAATTACAATTCACTGAAATTGAATAAGAGATTGTGTTGTGTTTGATTCCTCCTCAGAAAACCATCATCACCGAAGGGTTTACCTTCCTCATTGATCAAATGTGTTCATCAGTTTCTTGTTGCATTTCTTGTCGTGCCTCGTGGAATCCGATCAGAAATCATCATCTTCCACTGCTGCAAGATTGCCTTTTCGATTCTTGTTGCATTTCTTGTCGTGCCTCGTGGAATCCAATCAGAATAATCATCTTCCACCAGCTGCAAGATTGCCTTTTCGATTCTTGGCTTCGTTTTAGCACTGTTAATTAACAGTGCGTTCCCGATTCCAAATAGCGTGTATTATTGCAATAGTAATATACACATATCACCATTTCCCACATTCGATTTCACACTGGCTGCAGTTATTACTGCCTCGCCAAGTGTTTTCTTGTTTCCTATAATCATCAAGAACCGACAATTCAAGGATTCTTGAACCACCATGGCTCGTGATAATGATAGATCCACTGACACTACAAGAATTGAACAGTATTGCAACGGACACTTCCAACGGCCTCCAACGGCCGTTGACCAACGGCTTCCAACGGAATTCAAAATACGTATGTTTCTTACGTATACAAAATATACGCCGTTGGAAATCGTTTGCGGCCGTTGGTTTTTAATCCGTTGGAAGCCGTTGTCCCCCGTTACACGGGATTCAGCACAAATCAGCCGAGAGCTGCTCCTTCTTCCTCATTCTCTCCAAACCCACGAATTTTCTCCCAAAACCCCCAATCTTTCCCTCCTTCAATTCTGAAATCACCAATCCCACGCCATCATCCATCTAGGAACTCTCCAAATCAATCAAAGCACTCTCTCATCCTCTTTAAACTCCGATTCTCTCTGATTTCAAGGTATCACTACAACAAAATGACCCTATTACAACTTTAATTTTACAACGGTGGTAAAAGCACCGTTGTAATAAATGGTTTTTTACAACGGTGGTAAAAGCATCGTTGTAATAAATGATTTTTTACAACGGTGGTAAAGACACCGTTGTAATAAATGGTTTTTTACAACGGTGGTAAAAGCACCGTTGTAATAAATGGTTTTTTACAATGGTGGTATTCCCTAAAGTTGTAATAAACGTATTTTTAACAACTTTTTGTTTTGTTAGTTGTAGTAGATGCCCATTACAAACTTCATGTTTATAATATCTATATTTAATAACTAATTATATTAATATTTAATAATAATTAATAATTAATAATAAACTTAGGAATCAATAATATTTATTAAATAATTAATAGTTAATAAGTGGTAATTAATGTTTAATAGTTAATGTTAACTGCTTATTAATTAATATTTAGGTGACATATACATTATAAGCTTTTAATAGTTATTACTCGATTATAACTAAGTAGAAATAAGTAAAAGTTAAATAATAACTATTGTTAATATGAAATAATCCTAATTAATAATTAATTTAAAATATGAAATAATCCTAATTAATAATTAACATTTAATTAATAACTAATTAGTAAGTAATAATTAATAATCGATAATAAGTAAACAAATAAATATTAATTAATTAATTAATAATTTACAAATAATTCACTGTTAAATACTAGTAATTAATGATTGATAATAATTTTCAATAAATAATAATTAATCAAATACTAATTAAAAATTATAAAATAATAATTCACTGTTCAATACTAATAATTAAAATATAATAATTAATGCTAATCATGAATAATCAATGATTGCTATTAATAATTAAGAAGTAGAGATTAATAATTAAGAAGAAGAGATTAATAACTAAGATTATATTTAATAGTTAATTTATAATATTGATCTCAATTTTCAAAACAAAAATATTGATCTCAATTATATATATATATATATATGTATATATATATATTTAGGGTGGATAAATGAATAAATAAATAAATCATTTATTTATGTACATATTGAATATATAAAAATTGTACATTTTTTAAATTGTGAACAAATATACATGCTAATTTATATATTGTGTGTGTGCGACATTAAAATTCGTCCAAGTGTTGTAAATATTGATTTAAGTATTATAAAATGGCTTAAGGGTTATAAAGCCCAATAAAACCCTAGGGCCAAAGCTGTCAATTGGCAGGAAAATAACCCTAGCCGTGTTAATGTAAGAAAGGAGAAACGAGCCGTCATTTTCATTTATCTCGTTCAAAATAAAAGGCAACAATAATGGCCGAAGCCCTAGCGACTGGAAATTGGGGGAAAAGCGATCAATCCGATGCCTCGCATCAGATTTGTAGTCGGATTCGTGATGGAGACGAACTCGAGGGCGAGAGCAGCGAGTCTAGGAGAAGGCACGTTTGTTCCCATGAGATTTTAGCATTTTTTCCCCAAAATTAAATCCTCCAAAAATTTCGAAATGAATGGCCACTGAAATGGCCATCGCCGTCATCCCTCTGCTGCACTACCCGTTCGCTTTCTTCCACCGTCGCCACCTGAACCAATAGCCGACCTCCCTCCTCATCGGAAGCCGCTCCTTCAACCGATTGCTCCGCTTCACCTTTCAGCAATCGCGCTGCCATCTCCTCCTTCCCATAGTCAGTCAACCAAATCGCCAGAGCTGCCATCGGACAACGCACAGCTCAGACCAGTGCCACAACTTCACCCAATGGAGCTCAGTCACCGTGAACTCTTGCTCGCTCTTCTTGCTTCTCGGTCGTCAACGCTGGTAATTCATTTTGCTTCTATCACTTTTTCCTATTCTATTTTCTTTACTTCTTTTAATTAAAATGAAGGGTGAGAACTTTTGGTATTAGATAACCCGCTCAACCTATAATTAGAAATTATGATAAATGTTAGTGCTACTTTGGGTCTGCTGTAGAGGATTCACATTAAAGGGTATGTTTCGGCCATTACTCTTTGTCCCTTGCATACACAAGGATTGTTTAGTCCTGAGAGCGTCTAATTTGTACAGATTATATTAAAACTTTGATCATTTTATTATTTGAATGTTATTGGTGAGCCTTGGTCTGATATTCAGGTGCACAGTTCCTACTTTTTCTTTGCTTTATGTCATGCATGCTTGCCTACTGCACTTGTGATGTTTGCCATAAGTTGCTTTTGCTAACTACATGTTGACCTGGCCTGAATTGCTTAAACATTAGCGTGAGTCTGATTTATGCACTTGTGCTTTATCAACCCAATTTTTTTTTTAGACATTGAATTTTTGAGTAGTCGATGAGTTGGCTGTGCATTTTCAATTTTTCGACGCTGTCTTTGTTGGGGTCTCTTGTACTGCACTGAAAGGAGTCATATGACTTAATCTTTGTAGTTCGTTTTTTTTTCAAGTAATAATAAAATTGGTTAAGGTATACTGTTAAGGGTCTTTAATAATTTGGAGATAAGAGTAGTGTTGATTATAAAAACTTGTTAAACTATGCTCAACAGAAGAAAGATGATGCAGCGAGTCTAGGAGGATCAATCCGATGTCGTTCAATAAGTTTTTAGATGTTTTCCTTATACAGAAAAAGTAGGTTGTTGTTATACTGGTTCCATGAAAGGGTGGCTACGAGTAAATGAGGATTGCTATTGTTTGTCATTTTGTTTCTTTTACTATTTAAGTTTTGAAGACATGATAAGTTTTATTTTGTTTTTTCAGTTGTTGCGCTTCTCATATATAAGATAGGAGAAGGCACGTTTGGTCAAGTATTGGAGTGTTGGGAGTTGGGACAGGGAAGGTAAAGAAATGGTAGCCGTAAAAATTGTTCGAGCTGTAGATAAGTATCGTAAGGATGCTATGATCGAGATTGATGTACTTCAACAGCTAAAGCAGCATAGCAATTCTTCTGTCTGGTTAGTTCTACTTCTTTATACCCATTACTTTTGTTTGCTCAATTTATTGTTGTATTGATTAGAATAAACACCGTGCTGCTTATTTTTGCAGTTGTGTGCAAATACGGAACTAGTTTGACTATTGTAATCATATTTGTATTGTAAGCTCGTAACTGGTACCAAATAATTACCTCACCGGTTTAAATATACAATTGTGTCCAATTCTATGGCCATACTGCCAAATACGTTCATTTATATATGAATTTATCTACATCCATACACCTTATCATGACAGCTAAATGCTATCACATCAACGCAGCTTCACATACTCATGTCTTTTATATAATATCTCTTAACTTTATTTTATATTCATGGTTGTATTCAGTCTCAGATTATTAGCAATAAAATCAAACTCATGCAAACTCATTTTTAACATACAGCTGTACTCAATTCCAGTTTATTAGCAATGAAAACAACCTCATGAAAACTCCCTTTTAACGTAAGAAGAATGATTCATTTCCAGTACATACGTTTAGCTATTCCAATCCAAACTTTTAAGTTAGTGATTGAAACTAAGAATTTCACTAATGATACATTTCTCATGACTGTCTAAACATACCATGCTTTAAATCTCATTTCATTTGCTTCAGTAAATATATACAGTTAAAACAAAATTCTTTAACATCCTTTTTGGCTTAATCCTTGCTATCATCTTTCATTACCTTAATTAACTTAAACACATTAAAAGAGCGAAGCAGTTCATGGTCATTACGTATTTCTTAAACCAGTAAAACTCTTATATACTCTTAGATTACTACAAAAATACATGCATTGCATTTTACATAGTTTCAACTCCTCATCCAACTTGGAAGAAAAGTAGATATCCACCATTTTATGTTTACAACAAGCTTAAGGTTATGTTTATATATATGCATGTTTTGTGATTGTGCAGGTGGTGTCTTGTGTTGGTGGGGAAGTTGAGGAAGTGCAAAGATGAAGCCAGCTGATAGTTGAAGCAAAGTTTTTGGATGGTACTAATTTGTAATCATTATTTGTAATGAAGAATTGATATATTAACGTGATGATGTATGATTCATTTTTTGCATTTTGAATATAAAGTTGTAATGTTTTTTGTATGAATGGATCTGTTGCTTTGAATTTATATCAATTTGTTTTCTGTTTATTCAGCTTTTGTTGCATTTGCAAAATTTATTTTTTTTAAAACCCAAATATCAATCACAACGGTGCATAAATGTTGTAATAAAGTTTATTACAACCGTGTAAAAAAGTTGTAAAATATACATATTACAACGGTTTTGCAACAGTGCAGAAAAGTTGTAAAAGATATTAGGCTATTACAACTTCTTAAGACACGACGGTTTGCCCACCGTTGTAAAAACCTATTACAACGGTGTTCCACCGTTGTAATAGGGTCATTTTGTTGTAGTGTATGTGTTTAACCTAAATTTTGTTTAATACCCTGTTTAGTAATTTAAGCATAATTAGAGTATGTTTGTGTGTCTAATGTTGTTAATTAGTTGCTAATGTAGGGTTTAATTATTTAAGTTGCTAATTTAGGGTTTTGATTTATAAATTACTTAGTTGTTATGATTTAGAGTTTTAATTAGTTTAAGTAGTTGTTGTTAATGAGTTTGGTATTTGTAGATTTACTTGATTATGTTGCTAATCTAGGGTTTAATTAGTTAAAGTTGAATATGTATATATGCATATATATAGTGTACTTGTATGTATGTATGTATGTATGTATGTATGTATGTATGTATGTATGTATGTATGTATGTATGTATGTATGTAGTTGATTATCTATGTATTTGTTTGTTTGGTTGAGCCCCAATTCATTGAAAACAATATTTAATTTGTTGAAAACGTGTCGTGCAACTGGAAATATTTAAGTTTGTGTTTTTTGGGTTAAGGCCCATAAAGGTGCAAAAAGGCGCTAAGGCGCACAAAAGCGTACAAAAAACACTTCAATCATGAAAAAAATACGTATTCATAATATGTTATATTCATAAAGCCTTAGAGAGTTTTTTTGGCCCCGTCTGATAAGTATTGTATATAATCGTGATATGATGTTCGTTTTATTAACGGAACGGACATTTATATTCATTATATACAATTTTTATTGGATTTGTCCTTTGTATTGGACAAGTTACGAATACAATAACGAAATTAAATCTCGTAAAATATTTCATTTTAAACGGTTCTCAAAATTTCAAAAGCACTTCCTTTATGTTCCCTGTGTACATGCAATTATGTACTATTTAGGGAACTAAAGGGAAGTGCTGCCGAAATTTTGTTGAATCGTTTAAATTGAAAAGATTTACGCGATTTAGTTACGTTATTGTATTTGTAATGGGAGGTAGGATAACCCACTATTAAATGATCAATTGACATAACATGCATTAATCACTAAAATTGTTTTAACACATTGTCAATGCAAATTTTATCATCATAATTAATATGTAAAAGAAATGTTGTCATTATTAAAATACAATCTAATTTTATATAATTCTTTCTGATTTTATATGTACTTAGAAAAAATGGACGATTATTTTAATGATCGAAGCTGGATGTACAAACGAAGAGAAACCGATGGCACAATAAACAAACATTTTATTAATGGTGTCAGCGTGTTTATTGATTTTGCTTTAAGTAACAATGGAAACGACGTCGAAATCCGTTGTCCATGTAGTAGATGCAAGTTATTGAAGCATTTGATACCGCAAATGATCAGAGTTCATTTGCGTCAGTACGGTTTTGTGCTGAACTATTTAGTTTGGCATCGTCATGAAGAACCGTTAGCATCTACTTCTATACAAGTTGAGGAGGTAGCGAATAATGAAATTGCCACGACGAATCTCGTAGAACAAATGGTTGAAGATGTTGCACGTTCTATGTTCCCGGTTCAACAATTTAATGAAAACGTTGGTAATGATGACGATGGTAATGATGAAGAAGAACCAAATATTGAAGCCAAAAAATTATATGACTTATTAGATGCCGCAAAAAAACCCTTTGGGAAGGCTGTGAAAGCGGAACTCAATTATCAGTAACTGCTGAATACATTGCGATGAAATCTAAATACAACCTCACAGAAGATGGATTTACAGCTGTTGTACAAGCTGCGAAGCGGCATATGCCTCCCAATAATTTAATGTGCGAAAGCCATTATGAAGTAAAAAAAAATGATGTCGGCCTTTGGTTTACCGTATCAGAAAATAAATACATGTCTAAAGGGTTGCATGCTATTTTGGAAGGAAGATATCAAGCTTACGAATTGTAGAATATGTAATCAAGAAAGATACAAACCAAGAAAGAAAAAGGGAAAGGAAGTCCCGTATAAACGTATGCATTATTTACCGATTATTCCTAGACTTCAAAGGTTATATGCATCTTCTGTAACCGCACAACATATGAGATGGCACAAGGTGAGAACACAGGAGGAAGGTACGTTAACACACCCATCTGATGGAGAAGCATGGAAGCATTTTGATCCAAAGTATCCCAATTTGGCATCTGAGAGTCGCAATGTTAGACTAGGTTTATGTACGGATGGGTTTTCACCATTTTCTCAATTTGGTTCTAAATATTCATCCTGGCCTGTAATTGTAACACCTTATAATTTACCTCCGTGGATGTCTATGAAAACTCCTTATATGTTTCTTACAATTGTCGTACCTGGTCCTGATGATCCGACACAAGGAATCGATGGTTATTTACAACCGTTGATTGAAGAATTAAAAAAATTGTGGTATGAAGGGGTAGAAACATATGATATTTCCCAAAAGAAAAACTTTCATATGCATGCTTCTCTATTGTGGACAATTAGCGATTTTCCTGCTTATGCGATGCTTTCAGGTTGGAGTACGGCTGGTCGTCTAGCTTGTCCGTACTGTATGGAAGAAACAAGAGCATTTTCTTTACCTATTGGAAAGAAAATTTCATGGTTTGACTGTCATAGATGTTTTCTTCATATTAATCATCCTTTTAGAAGGGATAAGAATTTTTTTATAGCTAATAGACTTGAAACTTTACGACCACCTAAAGTATGGACAAGTGAGGAAATTTATGAACTTGTACAAGATTTTCCCAAGATTCATGAAATCGGAGTACAGACAGAAATTCAAGGTAAATCATCAATTCATAATTGGTGGAAACAAAGCATATTTTGGGAGTTTCCTTATTGGAAAGATCTTCTGATTCGTCATATTATTGACGTGATGCATAATGAGAAAAACGTGTTTGATAACGTAATCAACACAATTTTGAATGTCAAAGGGAATACGAAAGATGATTTGAAATCCAGACGTGATATTGAAGTAATATGTAATCGTCCGGAGCTTCATATAAAGCCAAATGACACTAGAAAACCGAAAGTGTGCTATGAACTGGATACTAATCAAATAAAAATATTTTTAAAATGGATGGAAGGGTTAAGATTCCCGGATGGTATATCTTCCAATCTTCGTAGATGTGTTGACTATAAAAACAGTAAACTTAGCGGGATGAAAAGCCACGACTGTCATGTTATGATGGAAAATTTATTGCCCGTCGCTTTCAAAGAACTATTGCCCGTGAAAGTTTGGACTGTTGTAACAGAGCTTAGTTTGTTCTATAAAGAGCTTTGTTCATCTACATTAAAAATTGACCATCTACGTAAACTAGAGGAAGAAATCCCCATATTACTCTGCAAATTGGAAAAAATATTTCCTCCAGGGTTTTTCAATGTTATGGAGCATTTACCTATTCATCTTCCATCAGAAGCACGTCTTCGAGGGCCTGTGCAATACGGATGGATATATCCATTTGAAAGGTATATTAATATTCAGTCAATTAAATTTTGGTTAAGTGTATGAAAAAATAATTTACAATAATTCTAAACAGGTATTTAAATCATCTAAAGAAAAAAGTGAGGCAGAAAGCTAGAGTTGAAGGTTCTATTTGCAAATCATACATTGAAGAAGAAGCTTCATTTTTTTTCTCTCATTATTTTAGTGATCATGTGAACATCTCATTTGCAAGTACTTCACGTAATGATGAAGGTATTGATCAAGATGACTGCCAAGCGACTTTATCTATTTTTAAAAAACATGGTCGGCCTTCTGGTAGAGGTGTGGAGGAATGACTGAACGATAAAGATTACAATGCAACACACACATATATTCTTGTCAATTGCACCGAAGTTGCACCGTTCGTTAGGTACTCTACTTATGCATCTATGTATACATGTATTGTATCTTTAATCATATATGTAACGTATGTCCTATGATTGCAGCATTTATGAATCACAGTATCCAAACGACGATATCAGCAAAGAATTCGCTAGTTGGTTTACTAATTATGTTTTTGATCCAACAAATTGTATTGTGGATGAAGGATTGAAATATTTGGCATTGGGACCTAAAAGAAATGTGAAGACATATCCAATATTCTTTGTCAATGGATATAAATTTAACACTAAAGAATATGGTGCTGAAAAATTAACTGACAATAGCGGTGTATTTGTTAAAGGTAGTGATGATCCAAACGACCATGTACACGATTTTTATGGCATGCTAAACCAGATTCTGCAATTGACATATTTCACAAGACCCGCGGAAGAAGTATTTTTGTTTAAATGCAACTGGTTCAGCAATGTTCCGGGTTCTGGAATCAACGTGCACCCAAAATATAATCTTATAGAAGTAAGACATACGTCCTATTGTTATAAGTACGACCCTTTCGTACTTGCCAAACATGCTCTTCAAGTATATTATGCTCCTTATCCTTCTATGAGAAGAGACAAAATAGATTGGTGGGCTGTTTTCAAAACAAAAGCAAGGTTTACATTTGACGGGCGTAATATTCCCGATGACCAAGCTTATCAAGCAGACGTCAAGGAAAATGCAGAAATAGTAATAACCGACGATCAAACAGATTTTGGACCTCTAAACGATGAATCGAATGCATTAATTGATGTATTTGAGACTACAGATGAACCATATATGGAGGAGGAAATAGAGTCGGAATCTGAAAGTGATGAGGACGACTAACTAATACTCCTCATTTTCAAAAGGTAATTTTATGTTATGACATTTCTATTATCAAGTAACCATATATTTATTTTCATGACATTTCTATGAATCAAACTCATATGTTAACTAGACATATCTATGAATCAAACTTATATTTAACACTTCTATGAATCAAACTCGATCATATGTTAACTAGACAAATCTATGAATCAAACTTATATTTAACACTTTTATGTAACAAACTTGTACTCATGTTATGACATTTCTATTATCAAGTACTCATGTTATCTAATACCATGTTTTTACATATAGTTATGTTATGTTTTGTTATGTTTTGTTATGTTTTTGTTTGTAACAGGTATGGCGTCAGGTGGCGAGGAGGGTGGTCCACCGTCGGAGTTATCTCGTCCTGTGGTCTGGCTTAAGCCAAAAGCATCAAAAGGGTAAAAACTAAGTTTTTAGTATAAATTTAATTTAAGTACAATAAATTATTTAAATTGTTGTTCTAGCAACCATGTATTTTTTTTCCCATTTAACACAGGGAGTTTGAGTTGGAGCCGTCCAATACCGTTTTGAGGATATCAAAACGTGCTTATCAGGCCCGCATGACTGCATGTTGGCCCACTTGGAGCTCGATACCCGACTTAGTTAAGGAGACCATATGGCAGGATTTTTTGGTACGTATGTATGATATAACATTTCTTATATTAAGTACATGCTCCTATTTGATAACTTTATATGTATGCTATTTATAAAAAAACGCAGGGTGCGGTGGATCTCCAGGAGACGGATTTGGATCTCGTTAAGCGCCATTGGAACAGTAAAGTGGCAGCAAATTACAGACAAACAATGAACACTTTAAAATCAAGTGGGAAAAAGCAGTCTTGGGTGAGCGAGTCAGTGTGGAATGATCTACTTACTTATTGGAATAGTAATGAGGACTTTCTGGTAAATTTTACTGCATATTTTTAATTTCAATTATTCTATTCAACTAGTACGTGATTTAGGCTAAGACATTTTTTTTTTTAAATTTAAATGTATAGGCCTCGTCTGAGAGAAATGCAACTAATAGGAGCAAGAATCTGGTTACGCATCGAGGTGGGTCCAAGTCATTTCAGCATCATCGTGAGGATCTGGTATATTTTGTAATTGCACAGTTTAAAATTTTAATTCATAACTAGTTAAAATTAATAGTTAATTTAAGTTTAAGTTTTAATTTACATGTGTGCATGCTTATTTCAGGAGAGAGCGCGTATGGCTCCTGTGTCGTACTGGGATGTTTTCGAGCATACACATGCATTGAGTCAGACTGACGACACAGGCTCAGTTTCGTACACTTGGGACCATGATGATAAGGCGCGTGAGAGATATGTAAGTATAAAATAGTTAAGTAGACTTATAATTTAATTAAAATAGTGTTATCTAAATTTATTTTATTTTTGTTTAACAGGAGAAATTTCAGGAGCAAAGGGCGCAGGTACTGGAAGCTACAGGGAGGACTGAGCTGACCAAGGAAGATGAGGACAAGATATTTGATGTTGTCATGGATCCTGCTACCCGAAACAGACGATATGGTTATGGAAATCTAGAGGTAATACTAAAATTTATAATAAAAACTCAAATGTATTCGAACTACTATTATGAAATACTAAAAATATGAAATTATATACAGATTACAGCATCTCAGCAGATGTATCAGAAGGCTCAGGAAAAGGAAGAAATCGCACAGTTGAAAGAACAGATTGCAGAGCTTCATGAACGTGATCGTCGCCGTGAAGAGCAGATGGAGTTGCTTAACCAGCGATTGGCGGAGTACATTGCCCAGCACGGTACGACACCTTCATCTTCAGGGGGAGAGAGTTGATCAGGTTAGCTTGTTTTGATGTGTTTTGAGAGTTGGTGAGGCTTCCTACATGCATGGTAGTTGTATATATTTTGTTATGATGGTTTGGACATGATGTTATGATGGTTTGGTGATGGTACGGTTTGGACATGGTGTTGGTTATGTTGTTTGGAGATGGTTATGTTATTTTGGACATGGTGATGGTTTGGTGTTGTTTTGGCGAAATTTGGTGGTAATGTTATGTAAATATTGGTTAATTTATGTGTTTTGTGTTTTTTTTTATTTCATATTGTGTTTGGGTGTATATATGGTTGAGATTGTGAGTTATATGCTCGAAATGGAGCAGTTCAGAATGTTTTATATTTGTTGTGTGGCTTGTAGTGGTAAATCTAAAATCTGCCAAAAAAAACACCCAGATTTCCAATGGAGACCAACGGCCAGCGACGGCTTACAGGCCATTCCATACAAACGGCTTCCAACGGCCTATTTGCTCAAAACATCATACACGTGTCCTTATTTATCAGTTGGAAGCCGTTGGAAATTACACGTCGTTTGCGTTGGAAGTCGTTGGAAGCCGTTGATCCGTATACCAACGGATTGACCAACGGCTTCCAACGGGGTTTCCAACGGCCGCAACCGCCCCTGGCCATTGGAAACCCCTGTTCCTCTTGTAGTGTGAAGCATCCTCTGCAATTCAACCAAATGCATATGTCAATTGGATATTACCATGACATATGGACAAAGGCAAAGTATGTCAGTCACATAAAACTATCTACGGGAAAAAGTAGCCCTCAAGAGCCTGGTATGACAAGTTGAAAATTACATTAAATAGACTGGGGTTTAGAGCAACAAAGTCAGACAATTCATTGTACATAAAGGTGCAGAACAATGACACTACTTATGTACTAGTATATGTTGATGACATACTAGTCACTGACAATAATGATTCTGCTATAAGTAGTGTGATACAACATCTTGATAAAGTTTTGCTATAAAGGACATGGGTGAATTATACTATTTTCCTGGGAATCCAAATTAATAGGAAAAGCAATACAGAAATATTCCTATCACAGATGAAATACATCAATGTAATACCTATGACAGCTAGCATCGATTAGGCCAAACCATTACCAACCCCTATGGTAAGCAATTTACATCTTTCTAAACATAAAGGGGAAGTTGTTGATAATGTGAAACAATACAGAAATATCATTGGAGCCCTACAATATGCGATAATAACTATGCCAGACATATGTTACAGCGTGAATAAAGTGTGTCAACACATGCAAAATCCTTTAAGCGATCATTGAAAAGCTGTTAAGCGCATATTAAGGTATCTAAAAGGCACAGTTAACTATGGATTAACTTTTAAAGCTATTAAAGAGTTAAATTTACAAGCTTACAGCAATGCCGATTGGGCTAATGATCTAGATGACCGCAAATCTATATCGGGCTACTGTGTTTTTCTTGGACGGAACCCCATTTCTTGGTGCACGAAGAAGCAGAACACTATTTCCACTACAAGAAAATGGGGTCTTTACTTACCAATTGTAAGCATAGGTAAAACTAATACAATGGTAGGTAATATATTTTAAGTGCCGATATTAAATTGGTAAGTAAAGGTTAGTAGAGAAAGTGCCTTTACCTACACATATTGATATTGGTAGGTAAAAAAATCAATGTACCCCACTATGTTATGACTCAAATGATGAGTCACCAGCTGATGTGTTTGATGATGTGTCGTCCTACATGGCTGCTGACATGGCTAATGATGTGTCATCCTACATGGCTGCTGACATGGTTTTCTTAGTAGTATACAAATGACATATATTAATGCCGACACTTGGCATTTAATGGTTGGTTTATGTGTCAAACAAATTTTTTCCATGTGTCATCATTTGATTAGTGCATATGACATCATTTTTTAGACTATATGGCATTATTTACTATAAATAAATATTTACAAGAATTGAATATATAACACAAAAATTATTTTAAACAAATAAAAAATAAAGGTTCAAATAAATATTTATTACATTTTCGAATAGTACACATATTGTTTCCTCATTATTACACAATCACTTATACATACACTTCTTTGCTACATTTCACTCATATACATTGGCTCCTTACTAGATACTCATTCACTCATATACATGTAAACAGTCACTCACACTTAGGGGTGTAAATCAGTTGGACCGGACCGGATGGAGGCGTGTTCAGTTTTTGTCCTAAAAAAAATCGGACCGAGCCAAATTTTTTCTTGGACAAATTTTGTTGTCCTAATTCGTGTCCTAAATAAAATCGGTCGGACGTGGACACGATCGGACTAGGTCGGACATGGCTATTTATATCACATTTTGTTTATTTTACTAGATTTTCTCTCAACTATACGCCAAATTTCAAGTAATTCGGACGAATTCGGACGAGCCTGGACCGGACATGATTTTTTCTCATACAAATCTTGTTGTCCTAACTCATGTCCTAAATGAAAATTGGACGGACTCGGATGAACGTATTTCGGTCATGGAAACGAAAGGACGTCGGACATTCGAACAAAATTTACAGCCCTACTCACACTATCACTCTAGTTTTAGTCATCGACTTCTAGCTTCAAAATTTGTCCAGTCGTATGTCGTACCTGTTATAATAAAATAGCACAGTAAATTGGAAAAGAAACAATTTAATTCTTTTTTTTGTTGCCATTGACTAATCTGTAATAATATCAGCTTGAACTCGCCTACAAAAGACCAATTAAGAAATAAGGATGTAGACAATTTTTCAAATTTTATATTGTAAATGATATCAACATCATATTCAATTTGAAACTCTTATGTGATTCTCTTAAAATTGTACCTTTCCTGGGGAGGTACACATGCTTGATGCATCGCTACTTCAGGTCATGTTTCTGAAACTAAAATGGATTGAATACGCACAAGTATGAAAATAACCAAATATTGAAGAAGGAAACTCCTAAAACTAGTGAAATTTCATAAATTCTTACATTTACAAACCTTAAATGAAGACCCATCCAGATTTTGTGAGAGGATGCTCCATAATGCTTTAGACGCCATCTCAATTTGGAGGAAAAGGGAAGGAATAAGATATATTTATGTTCGAAAAACTAAAGACAATCAAGTTTGAATTAACATAATCAACATGGCATCCATGAACATTTAGTTGAGCATGAAAAATTAATACCTTATACGGAACTATTAACCAAAGAGTCATGGGATTGAAAAATGTTATCCCCCAATCGTTCACAATCCTTCATCTAAAAGAAATAACAAAACAGGTAAAAGTTATTTTTTTATATACGAACTCAAATTACAAAAATAAGTAAACAAATCATCTAAAAGCAATCAACTACAAAGGAATTTATGAAGCCATGAGGACTTGGTAAAATTGTTGCCAAAGACCATACACAAAATCGTGGAAAAAATCTTAAATCAGAAATGGTATAAAATATGTAGAAATAAGCAAAAAAAATGGTATAAAAAACATAAATGGTACAAAATAAGTAGAAATAACAAACATAACTGGTATAAAATAAGTAGAAATAACAAACATAAATGGTATAAAATAACAAACATAAATGGTATAAAATAACTCCTCTTTTTGCTTATACTACATGGAAATTGGATGCCAGTACCTTAATAACAAACACAAATGGTACAAAATAAGTAGAAATAAGAAAAAAGTAAATACAATAGTATGTATAAAATAAGTAGGATTAACAAACGTAAATGGCATAAAATAAGTAGAAATAACAAACATAAATGGTATAAAATAACTCCTCTGTTTGCTTGTACTGCACGGAAATTGGATGTCAGTACCTTAATAACAAACATAAATGGTATAAAATAAGTAGAAATAAGCAAAAAGTAAATACAATAGTATGTATTAGTGTCAAAAAGAATTTTAAAGGGAAAAAAGTAAAGTAAATACAATTTTCAGACAAAGTTGACACTTCATTTCATTTTGTTATTTTAATTCTATATCAATGGCAATAAGTTGGCACACATATAAAAATAAAAATAAAATATATGTCCAAATTATTTGTATCTAAAAATAGAACCATGTTTTTCCAAATGGTAAACATAACATCAACATTGGATTCGTATGTTTCTAAATAAACAAAAGAAATTATTTGTGCTAAAAATCAAAGGAAAGAAGGACATTCTTTTTAATAAAACAACTGCAGCCTAAATTCAGTAATATGCAATGCAGCATGTCTGCATTATTTGGAATAGAATGTCAAGAGATGGTGGTAGGTGATCGTAAACATAAACGAAACAAAAATTAGGTAAAAGTACCATGGTGGTACATATACACCAAAGAATGGTTAAAACGAAATTGAATCTCATTCATCAACGTTTTGTCAAAATAAAAATATAGTAATCAAGATGGAAACAAATAAATATCAAACTTGGAAGCAAAGAGAAAATAAAATCAGCTAACAAAGTGACAAATCATATACTAAGCAACAAACGTTCGAAAGCAGAAGATTTCCTCAAAGGTAGTTAGTGCTAGACAGTGGTAGTAGATGTTTCAGAGGTATAGCAACATACAATAAAGGCAAGATTAAAGTTGTCTCTTGCAACACAGGGAAATCGTAAACAGTAAGGAAGGACTATCAGCATCACGGAGGAAAGAAGTGTAAAAACTAATAGTGTGGTGCTAAGGGCACCCCAATATAGTCTTCCTAATACTGCGACTAAAAAATACCACAACAATTAGTATTATCCTCTTCTTAATACCACACTTAAAAAATAGGGGCTACCACACTAGTTTACCCAATTTCTATTTCGCTCGATATTCGTTAGTCCTCGTTTCTAAAACCGATTAACGAGCTGAACCCTAGATCTATATCCGATCAACAAATTCGATGTTGCAATGCCGAGGAAGAAGACAGCTGTCGGTACATCGAAATCTCAACCTCAGTCAAGTGAAACATGTAAGTTAGTAACCCTAAATTGAGAGATTACCATAGAAATTTGAATTTTTTCCGCAAGAGATACGAAGAAGACAGCGATTACGATAGATTAGGGTTTTCGGATTAGCTTAGTACGTGACTAGTTCAGCAAATAATGACTGAGTGAGAGATTAGAACGAAGAGGTAATGTGGTATTAGGAAGCATACAAAATTAAATGAGTTTTATTTTTTTAATTGCGGTATTGGGGTGCCCTTAGCACCACACAAACTAATATGAAGAGGAATTATTATCGAGGAGGAGGAGGATAATACACAACTAAATTTTGTTTACTTTTATAATTCAACTTTCATCACAACTAAATTTAGATACACCATTCTTTTTTTAAATTCTATTTGTACACCTTAAATCTAACGGCCCAACCTTGAATGATGGATGATAGATGGTTTTTGAAGGGATGAATACCAAGATTGAAGAAATTGGGGAATTAAAAGGAAGTTGTAGCAGGCGCTATGAGAAGGAAGGAATTTAAGGAGGAACAATGGAATAGGAACAAAGATGGAAAGGAGAAAGGGGTAAAATTTGGGGAAGAAATAAATGGAGAAGAGGAGATAACGGTAAAACATGCTTGGGGGGATTGACTTTGGGATAAAATAAATGAAAATAAGGAGAACATGCGTAACATGAGCCATTTTAAATTGCGGAGTTATAGGGGCGAGATCTGGTCCCAACTTACAGCCAATTAAAAGATTTACAGATGGTAGCTAGAATGGAAACCTGCATATGTTAAGGAAAAATATCACACAATAAATTTTTAAATGCAAACAGGAATAACAATTTGTGTTATACATAGGTTGCAATAATTTATGCCTACACAAGATTTTTTGTTTTCGATATAGTTAAATTTTATGGAGTTTATATATTTTGGCCATATTTAACCTTTATAATACTAAGATGGCAAATTCTATTTAGACACCGTAATGACTTTATCTACACCGTTAAAAAAATTAAATTAAAGACAAAAATACCCTTATTAAAAAATAATCAAAATTAATTTAAATAATAAAAATTTCATATGTCCACATCGTACACAATCGTTAAAATTATTTTATAAAATAATTGAAATTTCTATGTGTTATCAAGTGAATTTAATTTAACTTCTATTGAAACACTAAATTTTATTCGTATTCTTTATCATTATTATCATGTATAATCAGTTCTAACATTATGCATTCCAAATTAGTCACAAAAATAAATTTACAAATGAAGTACTAAAATTACTATGCTTCATTGTGTACTAAGTTCTCAATTTTTTACTATATTTAAATTGGGTTTTAATTTAAAATCAAAATTTAAGTAGATTAATATTTTTTTATTCAAAATTTAAACTTAAATTCTTATATATGAATACTTAAATAAATATAAATTAATTTAAGGATTTCAATTTTAGTTGCAAAAGTGAATTCATTAATTTTAGAAATCAATAATCCTTAGTTCGATTAATGCACGTCAAAAGATACTAAATGAGAAAATTATTTTGTTCTATTATGGCTTGAGGATAGTTTAGTAATATGCATGGTGTATACTAAGAAAAAGTGGTGTATATGATTTTAAAAAAAGATTGGTGTATCTAAAGCAATTTAAGGTGTACAAATAGAATTTTCCTATAAAGATATGTAAACATAGCAACTATAATAAATAGTCATCATCAAGATTTTTGGTATTTATTCGTAGTGGCAGTTTTTCTGGTTTATACTATGGCCAATCAAAAGAGATTACATGGATTGAGATCACAAAAGAGATTGTGGATTGATATTTGTACCGTTAGATTTAATTTAAAATAAGTAGTCGGGGATGATGGTATGGATTGCGACTCTGCAATAAACTAGAGAAAATATGTTTTTGTCATTTCAGATGATGACATATCAGTGTGAAATTGTGAAACATTTAAAAAAAAATTAAAGTTAAAACTTTTGTACTCAATTATTTGGAAAAAATAACAATGTATGATAAGTTATTAACGAATGATTATTTAATATTAATTATTTACAATTTAATTATTGTTTATCATTTCATTAACTGTTAATTACTTCATATCTCAAAATTATTATTATTAATTAATAAAGAAATGATTTTATAAAAAACATTTCTAGGATATGTTAACGAAATCTTCGATTCAAAAAAATTGCTAGAATATACTTTTTCGACACATCATCACACAACTCAGCATTATTTTTAACGAAAGGTTAAAATGATATGAGAAAAATGTAGGAGCTAATCATATAAAAACTCCTCTTCTGTATATGTGTAAATAATACATTTTACCTACCTATAATTATTGGTAGATAATCATCCTTCAACAATTTTATAACATTGACAATATTACCTACCGATAAATTTTACCATTGAATATTGGTAGATAAAGGTTCTCTTTACCTACCCATATTTATTGGTAGGTAAAATACTAGTAGGTAAAGGTCAAAAATCTTGTAGTGTTCGCGCTCGAGTACTGAAGCAGAATATCGCTGCATCGCGAGTACTACTACTGAAATCATCTAGATCAAAACCCTAATTTAGGAACTAGGGTTCAGCTTGTCAAGGAAGCCAGTGATATGGTGCGATAACCTCAATGTTATTTCTCTCTCAAATAACACAACGCAACACTTACGAACAAAACATATTGAGATAGATTTGCATTTCGTTCGTGAGAAGACTGAAAGAGGAGAACTGACTATCAATCACGTCCCAGCCCTCTTCCAGAGAGACGGCGTGTTGACTAAAGCCTTATCATAAAAAAAATCAACAGATTAAGAAGAGAATTGAAGATTGAAGTCGAAGGCAGTGGCATGGAAGAGGGTGGAAAACCCTAGCTCGAATTGAGTGAGGATATTAGAATATCAGTCATTCAGATAAAGATGTTTTATACATTGTTACATGGGCCTACAACCCAATATCAAATTCCTGTAAAGAATAGCCAACGTTACACTTGTATGCCTATAAATACAAGTGTATACAGAGGCAATATCTATCATTTTTAATCCGTACAAATCTCTATTCAATAAAAGATATTACATTTTTCTTCTTCCACTTTTAATCCGAAACAAGGTAATATGCTAGAAAATTAGACACTGCTTCGAAATCCACCTTTCACTTTGTTTTTGGATATTTTGGACGCTCCATTCTTCACCTAGAGTAGCAGCGTTCAAACTCGATGACCTTCAAATCTTAGAGTGATATCTGTATAAGACCGATACATTACCCAAAAAAGGACAAAAAAATAAAGATTCAAGACCTTCAAAGCTTTTACGGTTTTCCACCTCGGATATGAATAAATGTACTCTCTCATTATCTCAAATTAACTTTAGACTAGGAATTCATGTATACACTAAATATAAGTACATAAATCACATATTTTTTAGCTTGATATTAAAATGATTTGCCCATTTGACATAGGCTTGGAAAAAGAAAATTATTACATTGTTGTAGTTTCTTAACTACTACCTTAACCTCTCTTTGGTGGAAAAGAGAACTATATAAGGTTTTAGTACTTTTATATTATATTTTTACCGTTAATCAATAAATACAAGCAAAAAACTTTTGATTTACAATACTCCAACCATTATTAATTAGTTATAGCTACTACAACACACATTGAAAGAACTGCAGTGGCTTGATTTTATGACTTGAATTGATAAACTTGTGATTGTGTAATAAAGTATTGTGGATTTGTATTTTAACAAAAATGTGTAGTACCACGTAAAATATACCATAACTAGACATAGATAACTTAAATAATAGTAAATAATCGAAAATAATTTATACATGGGAATTTGGCTTGAAAATATCGCCATTATGTTCGTTGTGTGTAACTAATCCATTTTCATATTTTATTTATCTAAAACGGAATTCGTATGAAGAAGATATTCTCATAACAAAATTTGAGTATAAATAATAATAAATAATAAGTATATAGATTTGAATTTGAAATATATGAGATAAATATGAAATAAAAAAATATCATTGGTATAAAGGAATATTCCGTACTCAAATTCAAATTTTAGTTAGATATATGTAATAAGGGGACACAACCTAAAAGAAAGGAAATAAATCAAATATCATTAATTAACAATCAAAATGAGCGCGTGAATTAAATTTGTGTTGCTTAGCCTAGAAGGGAGATCGATAGCTCCATCAGGAGAGCGGTCGATCGCCCAGTCAGCCGCCCTCCTAAGGGGGAGGTCGATCGCTTCGAGCTGAGAGTGTGAGTGGTGGCTAGGTTTTGCAAAGATGTTTTAGGTGTTTGGTGTTAATGGATGACTTGGATTTTATAATTTAAATCCAACAATTCCTACATATTTTTACATCTATAAATAGAGCCTTATCCCATATCTTTCAGTCACACATTATGAGGCTTTCTACCTCCATTCTCTTTTTCTTCATCTCTGTCAGTGTTAGTATCCAGTCTAGGTGAGGTTAGTTCTTCTTCTTTTCCCTCCTCCCATTTTATTATATTACGTTATATTATATTACATTATGTTTATTTTATTTGATCCTTAGCTGGATCTAACATCTATAATTTTAAAGGAAGAAGAATTAGGGAGTGTTTGTGTGTGGTTACAATCCATGACTAGATTTAATTCACAGTCATCTCTGTTATTCTGTTAGTGAGATTCTTTAAGTTTGCCTAATTTCTATAACATTTTAGTTCAAAATCTGGATTGATTATACCTACAGGGGTTTGGGATTTCATAAAAATAAAATAAACATCTAATATGTACGGAATTATCAATCTAAGTTATTGTTTGGGTTTTGACTACATATTATATGAAAGAGGATTTTCCTATTTTGTTGTATGTAAATTGCGAATTTATATCTTTTACTTTCACTTCCTTTCTGTTGTAAATCCTAAATCGACATAAAAATTGTGGATCCATGTATTGTAACTTATATGTATTCAAATCTTTATTTTTGTTATAAAATAGTAGATTTTGGTATAATAAAACACATGTGGCCAAAATCTTTACTTTTGTATACAAATAACTCAAAGTGGGAGGATAGTAAAATAGTACAAGAAAGAATTTATATACATATAATATTGTTTATTCATCTCATCCATTTTTGTTCATTGATGTAATTTTAAAAACCTAGGATTATAATTCCATCTTTCATTATATTATATTTATTTTCCTACTGATGCTTTAATTTTGAAATAAAGATTTATACATCATATTGTGGATTTTGAAAATAGGACTTGTATACCTTATGTTTGGAAAAAATATTGACATTTCATCATTTAGTATGCTTTCTTCACATGCACCACTATTATATTTATAAGTATTAATATCATAGTCTACATATCTTTGATGTGTATTTATTGCGTTAAATTAGGAAATTCATATTAATATCCTTATTAAGAAATTTTTGCGTCGTGCATGAGTTAATGGCCTTTGAAATATTAAATGACATGTGGACATGAAGTTAAACCCTACTTGAAGCAGAAGTCTGCCCGGACAACCCGACTATCTAGCATCTACAAGAAGTTGAGTTAATGTAAGGCGTCTGATGTCATGGTTCATTTAGCGTATGATAGGTCTGCCTCGAGAAGGTATCAAGTACATGATCCACCTTATGAGGGTATTAAGTGGTCGGACTTAGTCTGGTCCTAAAGTTCATCCCTAGACTTTGGACTAAAATCATAGCAACGACTCCTCAGAGATGGAAGCCATCTTGCAGGCATCATCCGACGTTTCACTCGGGGCACCTCTTCTCAATAGGATATAGATAATGTCCATCGCAGCCCCTTCACCAGGGAAATCAGAAACTCCCGAAACCCTCTGGACTTCAAGTTTCCAGCTATTGAACTATACAATGGATGGACTGACCCGACCATCCATCTCATGCGATACGTGAGACATATGGAAGTATTCGGGGCATCGACCAACGTCATGGCCAAGTGCTTCCAGCTCTTCCTCACAGATATAGCCGACATGTGGTTTCAGCAGCTAACAATGGAGTCGATCGGCAGTTGGAACACGTCGGTCACTCGTTTCATCGAACAGTTCAGAGTACATATCTCCCAACCAAAGAGTGTCATGTTCCTGCCCAGCATTAAGCAACGATCAGAGGAAACACTTCGATCCTTCCTCAAAAGGTTCAACGTGGCTGTAGCATCAATCGATTGACCGTAGCCATCGATGATGCTTATGCCGCCATTGTAGGAGTTCAGAATCGATTCGAATTCTCCATCTCTTTAACCAGAGATCCCCCTAAAAATATTGAAGATTTCCATTCTGAGGCCAAAAGTTTCCTCCGACAAGAAGATGCCAGTATTAAGATGGAGAACCTCGAGGTCCTCACTACCAAGCAAACAGGTCCATCCAACACCAATAGCTAAAATAAAGGAAGAGGAAAGAACCCAGAAAGGAACAAGCACAATGTACAACTTCGGAGAGAAAGTAAGTATGACCAATACACTGAGCTCAACTCTTCTCTGCTCGATATCTACCTTGACATATGAGGATCCCTGCCTCTTTCAGGACCACCTCAACGAGAACCAACCTAGATGGAACTCAATTCCGGCAAACATTGTGTATTCCACAACATAGCGGGACATAGCACCAATGAATGCCGGCATCTGCGCGATCTCATCGAGGATCGAGTCAGGTGAGGAGAGCTTCCCGAATATGTCAAGAAAAGCATCCCGGCCTTGCCACCGCGACCTTCTGCCCAAGCTCCTCAGGTCGGTCCTCGAGTTCCTAGAGACAGAAAGGACCCTGAGACTAGCACTTGCGACATTATTATTAATTAAGTTTAAATTTCTTTTCTTATGTATTCAATAAAACAAACACTTTGATGTACACATGTACGTGGATAGGATTTAGCTCATAGGCATGCTTTGGAATCAACTGCTGTCCTCCTAGAATTTGTTTTCATTTATCTTTGTAATAGTTATTTAATGACTATGAAATTTCTTTTGCAAACATGGATTATGTTTAAATGATTTAATCCGAGTATGGATAATGCTCGCCACTTCTGTAAGCCGAGTATGGTTAATGCTCGCCACTTCTCTAAGCCGAGTATGGTTAATACTCAGCCCCGTTTTAAGCCGGGTATTGATTATACTCGCCCCTTTTTTCTGAACCAAGAGCTCCTGCTGCTCGCTAAACATAACAATCTTACATGAGTTGAGCACAAAAAATACTTACCCTAAGCCGAGTTTGGTTAATGCTTGCCATCTCTGTAAGCCGAGCATGGTTAATGCTCGCCGCCTCTGTAAACCGAGTATGGTTAATACTCGCCATCCCTGTAAGCCGTGTATGGTTAATACTCGCCACCTCCATAAGCCGAGTATGGTTAATACTCGCTACCTCTCAAAGACAAGTGTAATAAATGCTTGCCTATGACTCTGTGTTGGGTATATTCAATGCTCGACTGATTAAGACTAAAGCGTTCTCCAGACTGAGGATGGCATATCTTATCTTCGTAGGTACTAAATCTCATGATTGAAATCAGCGATCATCATCTCGGCCTTAATACGGTACCCGATGGTTGTCAGTTTTCTGACCTTAGTACGACCTTCTTCGGTCGTCGGTTTTCTGGTCTTAATACAATCATTGAGGCCGTCGGACTTCTGGCCTTAATATGGTTCGGCGTGACCATAGCTACTTAGATTAATGTGCTTCGGATCACATTTTAGAACACACCTCCCTTTATCGAAGAAGATGTATTCTGAGGGGAAAAGTGTTAACTATCTTTTTGGCAAAAAGCTAATATGGATCAGATCGAAGCCCAATATCCATAAACGCGCCCTTCAGCAACGCATGTACTGCCAAAACTCGACCCAAATAAGCCTCCTTCAGGCGACGGCCCGAGCCAGTACCTACAGCAGATAACTCGCTCTAGAAAATTCGCTCTCCCACCCAATCGAGAAAATCGCTCCCATAAAAGGCTCATCGACCGAATATCTCGGATCTGCATGGAAATATCTAGCTGAGCCATTCAAATGCTCAGCCCAACTTTCAAGGCAATAAAAGTGGTCAACCATATCCGGTCAAAGCTCTACTTTTGATACACCTCATCTCGAATGCCACGTAAGCCGCTATTTCCAAGGATACTATTAATGAGCAGTGGAATGGGTCCTACCGCCACAATTGCTACCAATGATCAAGCCCCACATGTTCGAGCTTCAAAAAAAGGAAGGCCATGCGGCGGCCCTCTCAGCCCATTATTTTCCCTATAAATACCTCAAAGCTCAAAGAGGAAAAGAACCTTTTTTGGAGACCTCTCTGGAACTCCAGATTCTAAAGAACTCTCAGCTTTCTCCTCTAAGTTTCTCTCACGGCTAACTCAAGGATAGTCATCTTCTCATCTTTCTTGAAACAGAACAGGCTTTGTACTTGTAACCAAATAAAAATCAATACATATAAAGTGGACATAGGCACCGTCTTTTGACGAACCACTATAAAAAGTCTTGTGTGTTCTCTGTTTTCTCTATATTTTCTGCACTCTATAATCATTATTCATGTGTCATACGCACAATTAGGGTTGGCTATCACTAGTGTCCAACTTTTGACGTCAACAATACGTATGAGAGACGTACTTATTATTTGAAAAGGATTTTAAAACTATATATATATATATATATATATATGTTGACCTGCCTATTGACAAGGCCGTTAGGGTCATAAATATTCACATTAATAATGCTCTAAGAACGAGTGAAGCATGTTCAAACAAAAACAAGGTCAAGTAAGCCCGCTTTCCTCATTTTAATTTTCTTTTTCTTCATTTGTTATCTCTTCATCTCAATCTTTGGGTGTTTGCTTCACTTTTTAGTATAAACATTAAGGTGTTTTCACTAAGAATGTTGGATTCTTAAAATCAAATGATTTTTTAATAAGCTATTTGGATCACCAAGTCCGAAGATAAAATCCTTTATTTCCTTCAAAGCCAGCAAAAATTGTTTCTACCATAAACGAGGTTTCCTCCATACCCTCTAACAGTCATGCTCAACATGGAAGAAACAGGACTGCGTCAGCTTCAAGACCTAGTTCGATACTGAACTGAATTAGAAACGAAGTCACTGCCACCATTGCTCTAGAAAATTAAGCTTTGGAGACTTCCTTCGCCACTCAAGACGATTTCATGCAACTAATGACCAAGATGAATGAAGCAACCACGATGTTGAATGCTCAAATGCTACGTTGAGGCTAGACATAGACATGATGGCAATGCAATAGGATGAATTCAGGAGTCAGAGAGCTCCTCTTCCACAAAAACATCACATTGAAGCCTCGTTATTGTTTAGAAGTGGAGAGGTAGAGCAGTAGAGACAGTAGTTCGTTAGAGCTAGAAATGAGCAGGAGCTCTGCTTCGAAAGTGTTAAGGCTTGGCACATCAAGCCGACCCAGTTTGACAATGTTGATCCGAACATTGTCGAACTGTCCCACGTCGAACCGAAAGTCCACTCCCCCAACCGAGCTTCTCCTACAAGAATTCATAAAGCTCCCAGAGCCACTCACGCACCCGCTCTTTCCCCCTCGCGTCCTATGATCGACCAGGACAATAGGGGTTAAGAAGGTACCGCCCGGACGGTGACCCAGGCGACGTAGCCTGTTGTGGGGAACAGAGGGTCCATCGAGCATAGAGTTTAGAGCTTGATCCCATCCTCAATAATGTAAAGTTAACTACATAGGTAAGACAGATTATGAATGATAACTAACTGTATAACAATGAATACTGAGGATTAGATCATAGTCACACTCCATTCACCGACGACATCTTACAGGCCGAAATCCCTCAAAGATTCAACCAGCCTAAAATGAAACACTATTCGGGTTGGAAGGAACCTCTATAGCATCTAATGAGATATACATGGTACATAAACTCGGCTGTAGCCCCAAATGTCATTAATTGTACAGCGTTTCTCATCTATCCCGATGGGGTTGCACTCATATGGTTTACCCGGTTGCCTCCTAGGTAGGTACCTAAATTCAAGGATTTTGGTAGGAATTTCTTGAATCAACTCCATCTCTATGCCTCCAAATCGAAGCATGTCATGACTCTCTCCGGCATGAATCGAGTATGTTGAGAGACATTTATTGACTACCTTGATCTTTTCAATATCGCTGTCACTGAGGTCAGCAATCCTGATCGTGAGCCAATACTAATGGAATTGCTCAATGGAGTTGATCCAGAAACAAAGTTTGGAAAATACTAGACATGGAAGCCTCCCTCAACTCTAGATCAATTCTACTAAAAAGCCAATGTGCATCTGCGAATTGAAGAGGCTCACCAAAACTGGAAGAGGAGGGTGGATGATACGGTGAATGAGGGTGTTCAGAGTAATGTCACCATAAAGTAGTATGGAGAGGATTACGGAAAGGTTCAAGTGAATGTGCATAACTAGAACAAAAGGAACAACAATAAGCATGGAAACGAAAATGGAGGAGGCCGTAACCAAAAAGGGAGTGTTAATAAGCGGTAACCAAAAAGGGAGTGTTAATAAGCGACCTAGGTTCTAAATTTTTGGCAACTACACCCCGCTGAATGGCTCCCTGGAGAATGTGTACTTGGACAGAATGTGTACTTGGACACATGCAGTACGATGTAATACAAGAAGCATTCTCCACGAGAGTCTATGGAGAAGGAAGTTCAAACTCGAAAGTTTTGTTTGTTTCACGAGATTTTCATTCACATGACTAATGAATTTTGTAGTCTTTGAGACATTATGAAAAAGTTAATTCATGAAGGTAAGTTTGATGAATATAAGATTGCCCCAAGGGACAGGGACATGAGCCTTCGAACCCCAAGAAAGGTCAGGAAGCTCCTAGATCCACTACCCAATAAAGAGATAAAGGTAAAGGCATAGTAATCAACACTATAGTCAGAGGACCACATCCAGCCAATTTCAGTATTTGGATCATGGAGATTACATTAACGTAGTGAAGCACGTGGAGGTTGAAGAGTGCAACACAATTGAAGAAGCTGGTCATGTAAAGCGAAGGAGGACAACGATGGATGATATCACCTTCCTACATATAGAAGCAGAGAAGACAGAAGCCCCTGGTATAGATCCACTAGAGATTTCGGCCACAATTGGCCCGATAGTGGTACGAAAAATCCTTGCTGACTATGGGAGTTCCATAAATATTTTATTTAAAAGAGCTTACGACCATATAAGATTGGAAGCAAAAGACTTGAAGTCATGCAAGGGAAGAATACATAGCTTCAACAACTCAGTGAAAGAACCGATAGGAATGGTGGAATTATCGGTGGAGTTAGGTAAAGGAGATCGTCAGAGAGTGCAGATTTTCTTATTACTTGTGTTGGGCATAAATGCTCCACACATCGCCTTTTTGGGCCGATCGGCCCTCGCTGAATTCCGAGCATGCATAGCTCCTTGGTGCTTTCTCTTGAAGTTTCAGACGGAGGAAGGAGTCGGAGTTGTATGACAAGACCAGTTAGTAGCACAAGTAAGTTACTTGGTATAACGTCCCACTTTTCCGTACAATTTAAGCTAACATTTTACTACCATAGTCAACTCAAATTATACAGAAAAGAAGAAAGTTAAGAGAAAGAATTTAGAGGGTGAGAGAGAAAGAAAGAAATATTATAATTGAAGAAATAAGAAGAACATCAGAATCTCACAGTGAAACGAATAAAATATAATATAATCATATATCTTTACACAAAAGAAAATTCGTATATACAAACCAATCATTAGGGTACAATATGTATCAGATACAGCGGAACAAACTTTGTATAACTAACGGTGAAGCCTCCTGCTTCCAGCTCTTGAAACTCCCAGCGAAACCTAACCTAGAAAAATATGTTCGGTCTAACCCGAGCACATTTTGAAAGGAAGCAAAAACACCCGGATCACTCTGGAATACTTTTAGTGCTAAATTCACATCAAACAATCGGCTTAACTTTAGAACTTCTTTTTGAAAGAAAAGGATGATAGTAAGACCGGCCGACAAATAAACACAGACGATCTTTACCTTACTATAACCCAAAACATTTTTGATATATCAAAATTCGGTGATATTATAATGGTGTCTATCAAATCACAAATAAATAACCATTAAGCAGAATGCTTGCATCTCACGCTCTACATATTCAATATATAATAGAAAACCACATGGCGCTTATTAGAGATTGGATTCCAACTATGGTAGGTATGGGACCACCTAGAGGGGGATACATTGGGGTTCAACAAGAACATCTTGCAACCTAGGCTAAACATGATTGGTCACTCATTCAGCTTGAGTGGACCGAATGTATTATCACCCACGGTTGGGATCAGCAATAGTTCCCGCGAGGCATCATCGAAAGATTAAAGAAGGAAATTGAATCTCTAGATGGTGATAATACACCCTACTTGGGGGTGCCCAACTAACCATGAGACCTACCCGATTTTTGCCATTTCCCAGTTGATTCGGCTTGAGGTCACGTTTTACCCTTTTGGACATTACATCATATTCACTTTGAATGCCATATCATCATATCCATCAAATCACTAATTGTCGTCCAGAAATATACTCTAGGTGTTAAGCAAGAGAATTTCTTCGCCACCAAACTTGGTATATTTGAAAAAAATCAACGTATGTGAGTTTTCAGGAAATACTTTGTCAGACATTCGTCCATACAAGTCATCAAGGAAAAGGATGAACCGAAGACATACTCCTACCACATCTGGTCACCCTAAGGATCGGTAGCGAGAAGTCCTTGCAATCCATAAATTTTCAACCACGATAGAACCACAGTGTATCTCTGGGAGTATCAAGATATTATAAGTTGTTTTTCCGTTTTATAAAGATCTATGATCTTCAGTGCTCCATCTTTATATACCTGCAAGTTAGTCGTGAATGCATAGTTGATTTGAAGTGGTTTTGGATCTACTTTCCATCTCGATCTCTTCAGAACAACAGTAAAAAGGTCCAATAAGATATTCATTAATAGTCAGGTTTTTAACTATCAACTCACAACAGTATTGTCAAGTACCTTGGCAGCTCAGGCCCTCATTGTTTAAATGATTCATTAAAAACTCTCTATCGAATCATTGAAAATCATTCCATATTTTAAAGTCGATTCCATTTACGTATCTTGCTAACTCATCCTTTGTTTCGTCATTTGGAAACAATACCTCTCCTTTATTCACTCTCTGGTTTACTCTCATTTAATTCTGAAAACATTTCCATATCTTTATAACCCATTTATTTCCTTAAATTTGGAACTGTCAATAAATCAGTATATTGTTAATTCAATAGTATTATCCAATTACCAATTCTGATGCGGCAAACCATGTCAAACGACATACACTCTCTTATTAAAACTTAGGGCTTTTACTTCACCTCCACTTGCAGATTTTATAGAAATCTACTTAAATTCCAAATATTTATATTCATTTCCAAATTAATATAACCCTCTCCATTTCTAATTACTTATAATTTTGAATAAGTATATTTCGACTCATATTATTCCCATTATCTGGAAAACAATGCTATATAAATAGTCTAAAGGTATAAATAAAACTTTATATTTCAATCCGGGCTAAATTACAATGTTAATTTACACATTGTTTAATTTAAAACTCATTATACTAAATTACATTACAAACCCTGAAAATGAATTGCAATTGTTTTACGAAAATAATAACTCATTTCAACTTCCTCTACCCTTACAAACTAATATCATTCATCGATGATAGTGAAGCCGTTCAAGTTGGGGTATTTTATGTACCTCTCAGACCTTGATCGACAACGTTCTTATCTCAGAATAGATAAAAGTTTGTAACTCAAAAAGCCCATATTCATATAATATTAATCAAATCTTATTCTTTATTTATAACAGGGTTTTATAGACCATATCCTTACCTTGAAAATTTTCAATCAGTAATAACCATTTTACTTAATAAATCATTTACTAAAATATTATCCTATTGCTTCAATATATTTATTAAGTAAATCATTTACTAAAATATTAACCTATTGCTTTAAAACTTCTGTATAGTATTCTATTCATAACTCGGATCCATTTACAAATACTAAATCCGAACTCTTCTAGCTTAAATTTCCTTATCAACCAATCTTATATAACTCGATACCATTTCTTAAATCCTTTTATCATTGCTGAAGTAAAAGTATATTACTTCATTATTAACTAGCGATAGGTTAGTTAATATCATTAAGATAATAATTTATTTTACAAATAATAACCTATTCAATAATCATCTTTAAAACATTTAAATTTAAAATTTATTACCTTTTATAAACAATCATTAAATTTAAAACTATATAATTAATAAAATCTCACTTAATTGTTTCTCTTGGAAACAATTATCCTTGATTACTAACCTTCTTGTTAATATCTGACTTCCTTATGTATTAAAACATAAGATGTTACTATATAAATCATTTTAACAATTCCTGTATAAAACAAAGTCATAAATATCAATTTAATAAAACTCTCTATTTAATAACTAAAATAAAACTGAAACTTTGATTCAGTTATAAAAATAAAATTTATAACTTAAAATATATCAATTCTCCTGACGGCAAATTAATATCTCAAAACAATGGATTTTAGACCATCCACTGCCAATTACTAGATCAGTACTACACATTAATTAAAACATAAAACATGTTGGATTTAGATTCAACAATCAATATCCATTCAATCATCGGTATCTGAACAAGATATAATATAAATTGGAATAAACAATTTATATCTAACATATGGAAACAACATATAATACACAGTTCGTTTGAGGAATCCGGTTGGATTCCTCCAATCTGTTCTTTCCTGCACAACAACTCATAATATCGTTCAGTAATAGCATATGAAATGAGAATTTTAATATAATGTATTTGAACGACTAATTTATAAATACAGACAAAACAATCAACTAATAAACAAATAAAAATCATCCATAACATCCATAGCATCCATTCAACCAAATTTATACTTATTAATGGTAAATATTAATAATATGAATTTAACACATCAACATTCCAGAAGTGTGAGAATTAACTCACCATTATTATTTCCGACGATGTTGTGCCGTTTTATATAGTTTTAAACTTGAAACTACATAAAATTATGGCAGCCTCTAAATAATTTCATTCCATCTCAGCAGTGTAGCCTTAGATCATACGATCCTATCTTGTGTAGTTAAAGCGCTATGTTTATCCAATGCGATGGATGTGCAAAAAGTTATAGTGGGGATAAATCGAGGAAATAGCAGGGCATAGTAGATGAGTCTAAAATAGCATATAGAACTCATATTTAATGCTTTTACAAATATACAAATGATACATAAATGAAAAAATAATATATTACTTAATTAATTAGTGCATTTTTATTTTAAATAAAAGCAGAA
Source organism: Allium sativum (assembly GCA_030737875.1). Lineage (NCBI taxonomy): Eukaryota > Viridiplantae > Streptophyta > Magnoliopsida > Asparagales > Amaryllidaceae > Allium > Allium sativum. Next base: position 829,330,737 of record CM060913.1, read on the forward strand.
GAAAAAAAATGTAAATAAATGTAAACTTTTGTTTAGCTTAATTATATTTAATGGAATATTGTAGTTTTTTATATTCTGAAAAATATATGTTAAAAAATTATATTAAAAAGCTAATTATATAAATTTTATAATACATAAATGTCATTTTTAAATTCATTTATTTTGTAGAAGATATAGCGGAAATAGTGGAATGTAGGCGAAATAATGGGATATATCGAGAATATCGGAATATAGCGGGGCTTAAAGCGGAGAAGCTATTTCAGAGGCTATTTGGAAAGCGTAGCGGCAAAAATACGCTACATGATAAAGCGGGGATATTGCGGGGTAATAGCGGGGCATAAACTGTACAAATCCCATTGGATCCAGATTCGTGTCATTCTGATTAAAAACGAACAACTTATCGTTGTTACAACTTTATATTAAAATTAAATAGCTCAAACCTTAACTACAATAATTAATTAACTAATTCTAAATTAATTAAATGTTTTGAAACTAATTACCTTTTATTTAATTAAGCCATGTCATTAACTATATCACGTGTTCTCTCTTTCCCCGATTCCACTTCTTCATTGAGCTGCATTCTTCACCTCGCAACCATTCAAATTCATTTCGCCTCTCCAGCGCCGCCTCTGGCATGTCAGAGACCTCCTCGACCATCACCTCGACACTGTCTGAACCTCCAGCGTCGCCACCTTGAATATCAATCCGCATAAACAATCAACGCCTCCAGAAAAGGGTTACGAACGGAAATTGTTTCGACACCCTTATCTCCCCCCACAGTTCATCTGAAACCACACCACCGATGCCAACCTCGCCTTGCCTTCCTTTACAATCGTCCTTTAGAGACTCGACCCCCTAGACTTTGAAATCGACTGAAAATTGATGAAATCCGAACCAACTCAAAACAAAAACACAGAAAATGCCCTTAGCTCATCTCCTCATCTCTGACTAACTACAACATTTGTCACCTGCGGTCCACCATTGTAACATCCTACGTCCCTCCAGCTTTCGCCTCGCACAGACCTCACCTCTTCCCATCACCTACAACTCTTCCATCATCCCAAAAACCGCAAGCAACCCAAACCCATTTAACTTTACCATTCTCCAACCAAGCGCCACCAGAAAACACCACACTACCACCATATGACTCGTCGGAACTACATCTACCTTCACCTATAACAACTCCGATCATCTCCCTCTACATTCGCCAGAATCGAGACAAAACCACAGCGCCAAAAAACTCCACTGTTCAAAGAAGGGTCCCCAAATGTTGATCATACCATATAATATATAGATGAAATCGAAGATTATCCAAGCAGCATTCCACCCATATAATTTATTGAATTTATAGGAATTTAGTGTAATTGTTTTTGGATTTATAAGAGGGAGCATTTTACTGGAAAATGATCTGAAGTGAATGGAAAGTAGAAGAGTGGTTTTGGGTATAGAGAATGGTTATGGTGGGTTTATTATATAAATAAAAATATAATATTTTATTATATTATTTTATTGTAATGTGGCTGAAGATTTTTATTGACATAACTAACGATTTTTATTCGTTCCTATCGTCATTTCTGAACATTGTTTATTCGCTTCTATGACTACATACATACCCCGTTCATAAAGAAAATGGATGTTAAGGTATAATTCGACGTTACAGTCCTAATGAATCATGTTTCGTAGAATTCCGAGTCCGTTTGCGAAAACGACGCTCGTTCGAGTCCAAATGGTTGATTTATTTACATTTAATTTTGCCACGCTCATGAATAACTCCAATTTGCGCTGAACTTCAAATCTAGCAATAATTAGCTATTACGGTCTTAATAAAATTCGTTTCGTTGAAAATGGAAATCGTTTGAATAAAGTCTTTTTTTAAGGGTCCAATTTAAATTAAAATAAACCAAGTTTAAAATACCCCAATATAATAAAAATAAAATATCATTATCGGACATATTTGAACAAAATTTCATATATTTTCAAAATAAAATACTCCGGTTCGAATTTTAGGTCAAAATGATTTTCAACGTATTAAAAACGCTTTATTTTTATATAATAAATTGTTATATTATATAAACAAATTCCAGAGCAACTATTTGAAAAATTAATTTGAGCATAAAATGAAATCTACAATACGAAAACTTGATTTTTTTGCTTCATTAGAAAATTATTATCCAATAGATTCGGACATTTCTTGTTTCGAAGAAATCCGACTTAAATTGGATTATGTATAACCAATTAAAATTCGAAATGTTATATTACGAACTATCACGCCGTTGCAACTCGTTTTATAATTAAAAGTATAAATTAAACGTTCAAACATCGTTTAATAAACGAAATCGTTAATAAAACTAAATATAAACTTAAATTTATATTATTTTAATACCAAATCATACAATATTGCAAATTCAATCGATTTCGACTACTCCGAAATTAAATTATTATTTTATTATTTAAACTAATATAATATTCAAAATTATTAAATTCAAACCATTTAAATTCAAAATCATATTTAAAACAATTTTAAATATTAAAATAAACAGTAAAAATCATGGTCGTTACACTTGGTTGAATGGACAAAGCCCGTGGTAAGGAGAAGGGAGAAGCTGCATATAATTCCTCTCCCATCAAGGATGTTGTCGCATAGCATGTAAAGGATAAATCCTAGCTCGGAACATGTAGTCTCCACAAAGATGTTAGTCCAAGAGAGGATGAAGAGCCATGATATCTAAGGGCAACTCCTAATGAAACCATGGTGGCGATCTCGATAGATAACAAACCGATAGAATGATTTTCTCCATGCGAACAGGGACGTGGTTTCATGGACCCATGCTAGCATGTACGGAATATCTTCGACTATCATGAGCCATTTGCTAAACATTAACCTAAAATATGCCCCGGTGAAAAAGAAAAGATGCATGCTTGACCCCGAGAGGTCGGCAGCTTTGAAAGAAGAAGTGGAAAAACTAAGGAGCAATGGATCAATTCGAGACTCGTTGTACCCTAAGTGGATATCGAACCCAGTTCTTATAAAGAATTCCAATGGGAATTGGTGGACATTCATTGATTTTCAAACTTAATCCAGGCTTTGCCTAAAGACAGCTTTCCACTTCCTAGGATTGACCTGTTCGTCGACTCAACGGCTAGGAACGAATTTCTCTCCTTTATGGATGCTTATTCCGAATATAATCAGATCCAATGCATGTTCTGGATCAGAAGCATATTAGCTTCATACTAGATCTCGGGATGTATTGTTACGCGTTCATGTTGTTTGGACTAAAGAACAAAGGGGAGACATATTAGCAGTTCGTTAACCGCATGTTTTAGGATCATATTTGAAGGTCAATGGAAGAGTACGAGGATGGAATGCTTGTGAAGTCTAAACAATCGGCCAACCAGGTCAATGACTTAGCAGAAATGTCTGGCATTCTCTTTCATTACGGGATGAAGCTCTGCCCTTTGAAATTCTCTTTTGGCATTGCATCAGAGAAGTTTTTGGGTTTCATCATCAACTCCTAGGGGATCGAAAATAACCCCAAACAAATAGAAGCTATATGATGCATCCAAGATCCATGGAAAATCAGGGATGTGCAAACTCTAGCTAGAAATGTGGTGGCTTTGGATTGTTCATATCCACGAATACTGATAAATGCGTCCCTTTATTTGAATTGATTAAGTAGGGAAATCGTAACTTTGCGTGGACGCCTGGCCATGTCGAAGTATTCAAAAATATGTTGGATCATTTGGAAATGACTCTTATGATGTCGAAGCCGGTAGATCACGAGGATTTGTTTGTATATTTGGCAGTATCTCTACATGCCATCAGCTCAGCATTAGTCCGCGAAGACAACCAGGTTCAATGATCGGTGTATTATGTAATCAAGAAATTGATGGGGGCATATGCAATTATCCGAAGATCGAGAAGCTTGCTTATAATTTGTTGATGACCTCGAGAAAGCTATGCCATTATTTTTCAGCTTACTCTATCAAGGTGTATACTGACCAGCTGCTATGACAGGTCCTTCAGCGACCTGAGGCGTTTGGGAGATTGCACAAGTGGAACATTGAATTTATCCAGTTTGATATCGTTTTATTTCTCGAAGGTCCATTCAAGGACAAGTGCTGGCGGACATCATAGATGAGTTCACGACTCCAGAGGACGAAGCTCCTTAGGTCAAATCAAGGACTGACATATAGAAGTTGTACGTTCACGAAGCTCATAACCATTAACGTTCTGGCGTCAGAATTGTTCTACTAACTTCCGAGGAACGGTCGATCTATTATGCGCTAAGGCTAGACTGTCCACCCACCAACAATGAGGTCGAGTAAGAAGCCCTAATTGCTGGACTAAAGCATGCGAAAGAACTAGGAGTTGTGGAAGTTGACATATTCTATGACTCGCATGTTTTTGAGTTTCATGTTACAAAGGAGTTCAAGACCAAGGCGCATGACTTGCAGCCAATCTATATCGGGTGGAGGAGCTTCTATTTTGGTTTGACTATTATATCATCTTTTACATTCCACGGGAACAGAATCAAAAGGCCGACTCATTAGCTAAGCTGGCATGTCTAGATAATCCAGAGCAAATGGAGATGGTCCTGATAGAAGTATTAAATACTCCAAACATAGTTCAAATGGAGTTTATTCAAGTACTAGAAGTCGAACCCGAGAGGGAGTTATGGATGACTACATCAAGAACTTTCTCCTACATGGGACCCTTCCCGAGTGAAAGAATGAAAAGCGTTCTCTTATATGTAAAGCTGTTGGAGAATGGAGTTTTGATGACAACAGCCTTATTTCAATATTAATTGATTATAAAATATATACTAACATCTATATCTAGAATATATATATATACATATGCAGGATTTATATTCAGGAAATATTACTGAAGACTGTACAGTTTAAAGATGTTAAACATTCAGAATTTGGAGATATTTCAAGACTCATGAGTATTCAAGATTTCAACAGTTCAAGAGTTCAAGATAAATATAATTATAGAGTCTAGATTATGTAAGACTCTAAATAGCACTCCAGGTTCAAATTTAAATAAATTTCAAATTTTGGTTTTCAAATTTTATTTTCAATCTCTTTCCTCTCTATTTTATTTTCTATTTTTATTTGATTTTAAACTTAAATTTTATAAGTTTATACTTTATAAATTTTATATATTTATATTTTATATATTTATATTATATATACTTTATATTTATATAGTTTTAAACTCTATAATTTTATAATATGTTTATATAGTTTATATTTATGTTTCGATATGATTTTCTACTTTACAATATTAATTTCTAATACTATATTTTAATACAAGAATTTCCAGAATTATATTTATAACAAAACACTTGAAAAATGAATTCCAATTTTGTACCTATCACTAGTACAAAAAGCACATGTTGCTTCTCCTTATTTGCTTCTGATATGCCTGCAACAGAAGCAAATAATATTATTTGCTTCAGTTCATCATTACATTAGAAGCAATAAGTACAGGGAGTACAGTAGAAAATCCAACTATTAAAATTTGCTTCTGTTGTTGTAGGAACGGAAGCAATAGAAAGGAAGCCAATTTAGTTTTTTGCTTTAGATCCTTACACATCAGAAGCAATTTCGTTTTATTTGCATCCGGTTCTCAAGTATTGGACGCTAATTATATTCGACGGTCCACAAAACCAAATCTCCCCGCCACAAACAACCCTATCGCGCCCAAATTGCTATCTAACACGACATTATTTATCGAAGGAAAAAAAAGTAAACCTCCTTTATTGACAGAATTTGTTTATCAACAAAAAAAGAAGGTAATCAACATAAATCGTTTCTCCACATCGACTCTTCATCGACTCGTCAAGGGTAAATTCAACGCTAATTAGGATCTGCGTGATTTACTGATTCGCTAATTTGGATTGGTTTAGGTATTAACTGATTTATGAATTCCCTTGTTTGTGATTCCCTAAATTTTTGTTATGTGTTTTGAGTTTAGCGAAGAGTTTAAAGATTGATTATACGTTTAAGTTAGAAATCTCAATAATGTACAAGTAGGAGAGCTTTGGTATGCATCTTGATAATGTAATAGCAAAGTTTGGCGAAGAGTTTTCTTGGCATACTGTTTGGCAAGTTAAATAGCGTAGTTGGTTGATTTGAGGCATCTGGTAATTATCGTTTTATACTTTTGTAGTCTTGGAAACAATAATGCATATAAGTTGTTTGTTTTAATTCCACTGTGGTTCTTCAGTCGTTTGTCTCCAATACATATGTGAAAATAAAGAAAATGGGTATAATAAATCAATTGAAAATGGTGAACCAGAACGCAAATATGTGAATTGTCAAGAAATTAACACTTTTGGTCAATTAGCAGGAAATATTAAGCATGAACTCATACTTCAAAATATGGGAAAAAAGATGCTGTGAAACTGCTGCTAGTGTTGAATTTGAAGATGTAATCATAAATGCCGATGTAAATTGTGAAGATGTAAGCTTTTTATTACCAGAAAGTGAAGATCAGACCTATGAAACCGAAAGATTCAAAGCTTTAAAATATGGATATTAGAGAAAAAACTGATGCTTCTGATAAAAATGAAAATCTTAATTCGAGTAAAAGGGAAGGAAATGAATATTTAGTATTGCTATTTGTAATCGCAACATACATCAGAAATATTCTTGCACTTATTTCTATTTTAAGCATCCAAGTATCATCTAAGAAGCAATGATATGCTATCTTGACCCAAATACACGCTAACCAGTGTACAAAACAACGTGAAAGTAACTTTCTTCACTTGCAGCATATCACAAAATAGCTATAATACTTTATTATTCATAAGACAGAGCAATTAAAATGTAAGTAAACATGAGGAAACTGAAGTCCTAAGTACATTGAAATGATTCAGTAGATTCGATCTTCAAAGCAATCAATATCACAGTTAGTTCTTTGACGCAATGCTTGAGTATATGCAACATTAATCGTTTTGGAGAGTGGGTATTTACGAATACAAACATGATCGAAGAAATATAAGTAAGGTTCTCTGAAACCATTTTAGATGTCCATCATACAATATACAATCTGTTTTTATTTGTTTTTGTAATCATGGTAGCCTAAATTGTAATGAATATGTCTGGTTGTTTTCATGTTTGTCTGCCTAGTGCTTAAACGTTAGTCCATGATTATTTATTTTAACTAGATTAGTTTTTACCCTAGTTAAATTTTTGGATAATCTAATATAACAAGTAGACCACACAGTCATAAGCATAAGCAATTATATTATATACTCCTCAAATTGGTTGAAAAAATATTACTATGTTGATTCATGATTTATGTAACATCTATAATAATATTTTAAAAATGATCCAATTGCAAAGTTTTAACAATTAATCGATCTGTTTGAAATATGAATTTAATATCTATGGTTTAAACAAACATTTGTTTATATATTTAAACACGAATTTTACATATGTTAAAAAAACCACTTTCATTTAAAAAATTACAGTTGTTTGCGATTTTTCACAATTGATTTATTTATTTTGATGCTTAATTCTGTGAATTGCAAATTCGGATACCCCACGCTATTAGATATGCAATTATGATTATGTGTAACTAATACTGTGGAAATTTGAGAAGAACTAGGGTTGAAAAGAGAAAATTATATAGATTGAGTAACCTGGAGAATTAATGATGATAGACTACGTAAAGAATTACTTGAATAACATGAGATTAAAAAGCATAAAGGTGGGAATCCATGGGATGCCTTAAAACTACGAACTGATCTTTGAATTTCTGGAAACTTCCATACAATATTTTCTTGTTGACGTATATGTTGTTGTACGCATTACATTAGAAAATTCCGTGCAGACATTTGATTATTTTTGAAAACTAAATGATTTTGGGTACCCTGGACTTCCACTCTGCCTTGTTTCAAGTAAAACTTATATTGACATATAATAATACATGTCATTTGTGGTGCTATTTACTATGTTGTGGTAGTGTTAAGCTTATCATCTGGTCGGATTTTGTTAAACAATTTTTGTGGAATGCACTAATATGGTATATATGTTAGAATTATGCATTGACTTGTAAGATAATATTTCTGTAAAGCAGTGCTAAAACTGAGAAATGAAAATGAAATCAATTTTAAGAATGGCGCGGTAAATTTATTTAGAAAGAAGATAAGTACCAAGTGGTTGAATAACAGAAGAGACACAACAACATTACTTCTAAACAATTGATAATTACCACAAAGAAACGTGACTGGATCGAGAGAAGAGCTTTGAATTTCTTGTCTACTAATTATTATGTCGTGTCACAAGTTATAGTGACCTTGGCCATGCATGATAAATTGCAAACTTGGAAAATTAGCTCAGATCAGGATGCCATGATCTAAAATGCAGGAATTTCCCTCACTTCCATTATTATGGTTTCCCCATCATCTTCATTTATAAGCTTATATCTATTCATGATTACTCGATTAACATGGAAGCAAAATTTTAAGATGGCCAGTAAATATTGTTGAAAAAAATAAAACAAAAACACATATTTGGATCCAAAGACAGAAAAGACAAAGAAAAAGGAGCTAAATCATAAAGACATAATTCATCTAGCCAGCTCCTTTTGTTTTATAGGAGGATATAGTGATGTACTTCACTAATGGAACATTATATATAGGCATAATGCAAGTTTGTTATGATACTTTCAATTTAATTAGCCTTGGAGTTTCAGGCGTACATATATATATATATATATATATATATATATTACATGTAATCTAGCTAGTAGAATTTTAAAGGATTAGATGTTTAAATATATCAAATGACCAGCATTGAGCAGGGTAACTTTGCTTTTACTTATTGATTATGTGGCATTATTTTCTCATGTTGTAGGTGGAAGAAACAAAGTTTTTCATACTATAGTCTAAATAATTTGCATGTTGTAGCTGATTTTTTTTTGGTTACATTGTGGTTGATAGGTTTGTAATTAAAGTTCAGTTCAAGTAGATATAGTAAGTTTGACTGAATTTCTAAGAAACTGTAATTGATAGTCTTGCAAAATACGGTAAAAGTGTTGTAATGAGAAAAGTGGATAAAGAGTAGAAATAACGGTTGATTACATGAATTTCATATCATGAAAATGATTTGAATTGACTCATTCTGAAGCATGTATCAAACCGTCATTTCTGCAGCAGATTAAATTTGCAAGTAAATAGAGTATCCATCTAACATTATTGATGGTGTGCGTACAAAGTGATGTATAAGATTAAACTAAAAATTAGCAAACACAATGGAGAAGCAAATTAAACCGTAGCAGAAATATTAGTCCTAACAGAGGCAGGGCTTACTTGCATTGTGATGTGAAATGTATATAAAAGTAGAGTACAATAAATTGTCTATAGTAGCACACAGATTTTATTAAAGCAAAGAAACAATAACTTGAGTACATATAGTGAATTATTTTTTATTCAAAACATCAAAATTTAATTGCATTAAAAATTCTGAGTACATGAGAATCAGCAGTAAGAAACAATATGCATTGACTCTCACTATGAGATCAGTAGATTGTAACAGGACAGTTTGTTAATAGAAAGTAAAGTTGCAATATGACATAAATCATTTGTATGAAACCATGACCTACTTTGTATAACCTTTCTTCTTAGAAGATGTAGCCACTGCTACCTCTAGCTATGGTTGGGAACCCAACATTATATGTAAGAACCATTATTCGAAACGATCCAAGTTTGTATTCAACTATGAATGCCATTACATCAAACATCACCATCATGATCTGAAGAGTTCCGACCTAACAGATCCATCTGATTTGAAGATAGAATGCACTAATGCAGTGATAAAGAGAAAATACAAACATATTTTTTAAAAGACAAATGAAATTAAGACATGCAAAGGTTATTGGTGCATAAACTTGGAAAATTTTCAAGCTTCCTGTAACACAATATCTACTTATTGGTAATGGGGATGCATGCAAAGATGCTTCTTCAGCGCCACGTTAGAAATAACACATTTTACACATTTCAGAATAGAGTAACTTCACCATATGCAAAATTGTTATTACTTTTTTGGTTAACATATATAAATCACCTTGCCTCTCATCATCCACCTATACAATCGACCCTCTGTCAGGTTATGTACTATTCTTTTAAATGATAATCAAACGTCCGTTTTCATTTCCAGATGGGAAAAGATAAAGTAAGTTAACCAGCATTGTTGCTCTACGTACATAATTAATGTTGTGATAAAAAATGAACTTCACTTGTGGCTAATAATGATTAAATACATATAACAGTGGTAACTGTAAAAGGTGTACTTGTAATTTATAGTGTTGGACTCGTACTGTTGATCCACAATCGACAAATTCAAACAAATTGGATCACTTATCCTAATTTATATCAATATCTAACCCTTATATGCCGATGTAATTGAAGGAAAAGAAACAAATAAGAAAATGGATGAGTTAGATATTAAATTTGAGTTAACATAGTAGCTATACTAAACACCGCTAGTCAATGTTTTTAGATGAATTCAAAAGCTAAAATAATTACTGCAATTCAGTTATTATAAAATGGAGAAAATTTTCCACTTGGATATAAGATTGCACAATTAGAAGATTAGTATCATGGAAAAAATAGTATTTTGAAGTGGTGAAATAAGTGTGCAACAGATTTGTTATTTTTAGTTGAAATGTTTAGTTAACATGTTACTGAAGCAAAGATATAACTCAAATCTGTCGAGGCCATAAATTGCATCGGAAGTGTCAACGAAATGAAATTTACAAAAGAATAAAGGCAATGCGATCATCAAACTGTATGTGAATTGCACCAAACACTGAAAGTGTTTGCTAAAATTTTCTCTATAAAATTTGTGATAGTAAGAAAGGGTTCAGTGCAATGTTATTTAAATAATATAAAAATAGAGTAGTAAAAAAAGGTGTTGCAGCTGAACGATCCAAGTGCTAGTGAATCTTGTTAACATATATCTTCTTGTATTAGATAAATTAAGGTGGAATGTCAAGCGGGAATACATAACAGAGATATTTTTAGTTCATACTATTCTAGCAATATCCATGTTAGGCTTACGTCATTTGATCCAAATTTCGAGTGATATAATCCTTCATGGTTCCATTTCCATTAGTTATATCTTTGGATTAATACCTCGAAAGCTTCATGCATTCAATATCTACAATAGTAATAATACCAACTGCAGTTTGTTTACTGTACTCTTTTGTATCTATATTTTCTGTAACATATAAAAAGTGTTGTGAGTTTAACAATATTCTTTTATATCCTTATTTAATATTAATTATTAATCTTTCACTTTTCCTGCAGCAATTTGAATTCAAAGATTAATTACACAACCGATATATGTGGATTGTGCAGTAAGCAAGGGTGCAGGTCAGTTATTCCAAATGTAGAACTGTATATATCAATTATTTTCTGCAAAACAAAAGTTGCGGATTTTCCTAGAATATTTGTTTTCAGTCTATTTTTAAAACTGGCATTGGTTGATTCCTTTATTATGTCACTTGTATTATTATTATTTTTTGCAGTTTGTTTGGAGAAGTCCTCCTGCTTATCATCTATCTAGAGGTTTTGGTGAAGGTGCCAATAACTGGTTGATTCACTTAGAGGTCAGATTTAAGTTTTCACTTTGTATAGATAAAAAAAACAATGAAATGTATACCTTATGCACAAGTGGAATATAGCATGGGCGGCCTCATTAAAACTTAGGAGTTTATGAAATTTATCATTATATTAGAAACAATCATATTGTTGGATAGATATATGAAACTAAAAGTACCCCTGTAAACTTTTGACTTGTGTGTTTATCTATTAGCAAGGAGATATGGTTATATTTTTGTGAAAACATAGGGAGGTGGATGGTGCAACAATTTAACAGTCTGTTTAAAACGCAAGAGCACATGATTAGGTTCATCAAAACATATGGCAGAAGTTATCCCATTTTCTGCATTTTCAATTTTAGATTTTTCATATAATAAAATTTATTAGAATTCCAAAAACAATCAATTTGAAAAATGGTTCTAACATATTAAATTGAAAATAAAGTTTTTCTTGTTTTCGATCGTTACTCTTCCACCTGTAATGTGCTTTTTAGATGAAGTCTGAAAATAATACCGGAAGTGGTTTATATTTACATTTCAAAATTAACATTTTAATTTTTTGCTTTTAGGATGCAAGAATGCAGTTTTTCAAGCCTTGAATTTTCTTAGATGCGATATTTTGTTGTATAAATCATGCTTAACAAATTAACGTTTCCTCTTTCCTCGTCCTCCTTTTGAAATTTCTATCCTTTTTAATTTAAATTGTTAAATCCATGGTCAAAATTTTGTCGAGTATCTTTTCATTTTTCCACCTTTCATATTTGCTTTTATTTTTGTATTCGTTGTATTAATTTATTTTTTTGGGTTATAGCTTGTCCTTGACATTTAAAAATGGATCATAGTTAGATGTACAATGCAAAATGTAGCAGTCATGAGTTTCTCAACAAAATTGAAGAGTTCATCATTTGCGCATTAAATGATCAATCAAGAAGAGGAGACGAAACTATTTTTTGTCCTTGTAGATTCTGTAAAAATATGAGGAGACTCCGCAACATAGATCAAATTAGGGATCACATAATTCGTTATGGGTTTAAGAAAAATTATGAATGGTGGATATGGCATGGTGAAAGTATACCCAGTAGAGCTAGTTCTAGTAATCATAAGAATGACAGGAATGATTGGGAGAAATACAGGAATGATCGGGGGAATGACGGGGAGGATCAGGAGAATGATGTGAATAATGAGGCAAATGACGATAATGATTGCATTCATGAGTGTAGGATCTAAATTAACCCTAGAGGGGGGGTGAATAGGGTTTATCGCAGATTTTTGCAGAATAATTAAATAAAAACAGCACAGATAATAATCAGAATAAATGCGGAAAATAAATAACACACAGATATACCCAGCTTCGGCAAAACCCTGCCTACTGCTGCATTCCCCAAGGTTTCTACTAGGAGTTAAAACAATCAATACGCTTACAATCCCCTGTAAACTCGCGACACTCGCTTCCAACTGTTCTTAACCCTACGCTCAAAACCCTGCACTGGTTTTTATCCAAAACCAGATTTCCCCGAATCACAAACCCTGTAATTCGTCTCCCTAGTTTTCAAAGTCAAACTAGAAAACTTACAGATTTGATTACAAATTAAAAAAAAAGAAAATAAAAAACCCTTATAAAACTAGAAACCCTTAGAGTTTAAATTAGGGTTATCCTCCTTTTTTTTATAACCCTTGGCCGGCCTCCTTTTTTTTTTCACTTGTGCTACACCACTTCACTTTAGCCCGACTCTTTTCTCTGAAATAAAGAAATGGCGGCGGCTCTTGAGAAATTCCTAGGGTTTCTTCAGTCTTCCCCCAAATCTCTGCGCTTGAGTGATGGAGTGCGATTCTTTGATGCACGACTTCGATGTTGCTTTCCAATGCTTCGATTTGGGTCCAAGTTGTTTACTTGTTCTCTGGTATGATTTTTAATTTGAGTTTCTCTTTGATTGTGCTTGAACTTGGATGAAGTTAAAACCGATGATGATTTGGTGTATTTATAGGATTAAGAATCCTATACATTCTCTGATTTCTCTTTAGACTCAGTCGTGATATATTTGAGAATTTTGTTTGCGGATTTGATCTTAATTTTTCCTGATTTGCTACGTTGATCTGGAACTTTTGATTGAGTCTTCCTTGACTTCGAATTCCTTGATTTGAACTTGTGATTAATATATATTTTGCGTGATGAATTCTTCCTTGCCTCGTATTCTTCTGGAACTTTGAATTGGTCTTGAAATCTGGAAAGAATTAAATTTGAGTTTTGCTGCCCTTTTTTTTTTATTAAAAAAAACTTTGATTCAAATACTGTTTTGTTCGAGAATTTTTCTTCCAAATTTAAATCCTGATTTCTGGAATTTTTTTAAAAAATTCTTTGAATCATTCTTTTCAAAGCAAAACCATTTTTCCTGTCTTTAAATCTGATATGAACAGTTACTTCTTTGAAAAAAAAAACTGGACAGATACTTTTGCCTCGACCTTGAATTGCTGCCTTGATTTCTAGTTATTCAAAACTGGTAGTATACTCTGATTTTCAACATATTTAAACTGATGCTTATCTTTGATAAGAACAGAAACTATGCTCGAACTTGTTATGCAATTTCAGTTTAACTTCCTGCTGATTGAACTGATACTTGCAGTCACTTGTTGTGTTTAAATATTTGTATTTGAATACCATGCCCTTTTTACCATGACTTAAAAACTTCGGCACGAACTTGATTCTGCTCTTTAATGCTTCCATGTTTAAATCCTTGCCGAATCTGATTTGACCTGATAAAACCAGATGTACACTTGAATTTAACAGTGCCTTGTATTCTCGTTATCCATACTGCTTTTGTCATAATCCGGTACTTCGAGTTGCCTTGTTAGTTTGCCTTACCATTCATGTACATTATGTTGTTGAATTGCTTAGAACTGAATAGAATAAATACTAAATTGATCTTGTGGTTATGTTGTTTAGACCATTGTTGTGCTTGAACCCCTACATATTTGTAGCTGCTCTATATATAATCAAGTGTGTTGTGTTTGTTCCTGTCCACTGGCTTCTTTGTTGATGCACCACTGTGGCTTACTTACATTCACATATGACTATTTTTGTTGCACTCTTTTTCAACTGAAAACTGTACCATATTGGTTGACTTGTATCCATTGATGAACCACTCTTTTGCACTATCACTTGCTCATACATATGCTGACTTGAGCTGCTCCATTTTATTGGCAAACCAGTCGAATTGCACTTGAAATTCTTAGGCAAAAATAGTGGTTATAATCCTACTTTCCGTTGAACAGTTTTAGTACTTGACTTGTTAGTATCTTCCTGTGCCATGTGGTGTTCATCTGCATGTATTGTTTATGGCTTGTATACTATTCTCGGCACGTCCATTTCTTGTTAAAACTGTTGCATTTTATCACATCATGCTGCCCTGGTTCACTTGAACTTTCTGAAATGTTTTGCTCCTGTATGTTGCTCCTCTAGTTTTTCCATCAAGTAGTTGCACCATGACCATGCTGTGTTGAACATGTCTGAACCCTTTGTGCTGAACCATTTCAATGTTTCATTGATGCTTGCCTTGAGTCATTGACTTTTATGTTGACTTGTACCTTGCTTAGTGTATGTTTCCACCAGATTTAAAATATGTTGTTTCATAGATTGTTTTATATTTTCTCTATCATGGTGACTGTGTTGAGCTGAAACTTCCACTTGCTCGACCCTTGCACTCTTGTTAAAATGTGTTAATCCTTTACATGCATGTGAACACCATATATATCCTTGGCTTGATAAAAAAAAAACAGTTACCACACTTGGTTATGCCATTCACTAAACTTGCTGTTTTTGCCTTCTCGATCAATTTTCATTGCTGCTTTGATTTGAACCTTGTTTGTGCTATTTTGAAAATTGATTTGATCTCGACCACTTGCACATTGATTTGCACTGAGTCGAGAAGGTCCACTCGGCTACTCCTCAGTTGCACACTGGATTGACGAGGCAGTGCACACGTATGTATATGCAGCCATCCAGACGATCTTTTCTGTCCCTGCATATCATACCAAGTCTAGAAAAATGATGAGAAACACACCGTAATTCTGAGGAAAATAAAATTTAAAAATAATTTTTTATTTGTTTGTTTATAATCTTATTTTTGTTGCAGTCTACTGTGTGTGTTCTTTTGTACGAACAGGTATGAAGATGACTGAATTGACTGTGGAATGCTGTGAAGTCAAGAAGACTGAAGATGATGATATTCATATGTGTCGGTATATACGAGTGAACTGTATAGAAATGTAGTGTATATGAAAGTGTAAGTGTTGTAAAGAGGAGCTGAGTATGAAATTGAATTTTTTTGTAATGTCTATCAATGATGTATATACAAATAGTGAAGTTGTAAATCTGTACTGTTTAAATATTGAAATAAAATATTCTTGTTCAAATAAAATACTGTGTGAATATTTAAATTTTTGTATAGTTGTATTTTATTCAAATATAAATATTATATTGCTATCTGTTGTGTAGTATACCAGTACAGTTACAAACACATTCAATAATAAAATAAATTTGGTTGTTATCATCAAACAAAAATCATATATTCGTGTATACAACACTGTTATATACAACAATCTCCCCCTTTTGATGATGACAAACAAATAAAAGATTTTGAATGTGAAATATATTACTCCCCCTATTTGTATGCTCCCCCTACAACTGAACTCTCCCTATATATGTGGAAAAATTGGATGTATTAAATTCAATTGACCATTCTCCCTCTAGATATTTAATTTCCAATCTTAAAATATTTTTGAATTAAATATTCATCAATCAAAATCTTGACCATTCTCCCCCTTTTGTTATCATCAAAATAATAATGGAAATCGAAACAGCGATGAATATGGACTAGAAATATAAATTCAAATCAAGATGGGAAATATATATCGTATATCTCATTTAATCAAACAAAAATCATAATAAACTTTAAATCAGAAGCAAATTTCACTTTCAGAATGAATGGATTTATGATGGATTTTATCGAATGAGGAGAGTTCAATAAAAACTGAATATTTGAATATGAATTTTAAAGATTTTAAATTTGCTAAAAAATAGTGTTAAGCACTTTCTAACCACGCATAGCCCAAAGGTCTTTTAAATGGGGTTAGTAGTAACTTAACTTTATCCTCTCTAATGAGTTCCATTCATGCACAGCCCGAAGGTCTTTTAAGTGAGAATGGAAGCACATAGAAATTAAGGTAATTCACCCACGCATAACCGCGAGGATTTTTAAATGGGAGTGAATACCAAGGATAAATTATTTATTTATTTTATTTTATTTTTTAATTCCAAGAATAATTAGAACTCCCCAAATTAAATAAAACCATGATGAATGACAGAAATATGGTAGATATAGAAAATGGTCGTGAAATAAGCTCCAATTCAAAGATATTACAAAATTTGTCCAATCATCATGTGATTTAAAATAGTATCTCCTCTAGTTAAGAATTATACCATAGTCACAACCCATCACAATTTCATAAATCTATCAATAATTTTGATGAGTCCCAAAACGGTTCAAATTAATCAATAATTTCAATTTTTGAATAAATAATCAAAAATAATTTTAAAATTGAAAATATTAATTTCAAGAGGAGTTTTTGAGAAATGCAAGTTGAGAATCAGCATAAAAAAAAATCAATCAGTTAAAAAATTCTAATATTTTTAACACTGATTGCTCCTAGACAATTTTTAAAACCATTTATATATTAATTTGATTCAAATTGCCTATGAATTTTAACTAAATCCAGTCACTGATTTTCCAACTTATCATTTAATCACCAATGAATCAAATCAATTTCCTTATCAGAGCAGCACAAGATCATTTTCAAAGCAAGAATCACATGTGACATCCTCAGTGAATTTTTAGACAGGCATAAGAACCATTCAATGATCAAATCTGAAAAATAATTATTTGAAATCACAAAAAAAATCATTTTTTTTTAAAATCTAGGAAATTCAACAATCAATAAGGAATGATTTCAAAATTAGCCAAGTAAAAATAAACTCAAAGGAATAAAAGTACGAGTTTAGAGATCATACCTTACTTATCATAATCAATGTGATGCAATGAATCTCCAACTCTGAATCTATGGCTAAGGAACTCCAAATAATTCGATATATGAATCAACTTGAATTTTATCTAACTTAAGCACAGTTGTTCCTCAGCCTCCCACAGTACCTAAATGTTTATATGATCGAGTGGTCTAACAAAAGTTGTTTTGCCACTCTTATCTTCGTTTACACGTTTTGGTACCCAAACCCGTTTATATAACAATCCATTACTAATCACTAGTTTACCCTTTGGAACCCAAATTTGTTTAGATTTGCTTAAATTTATTTTGTTAATTTTTGGAATCCAAACAGATTTAAATGAATTGTTTTTGAACGAGTTATCAATTTGTTTACGATTTAAAAACCCTTTGGAATTATTAAATTTCAAAAATTCAATTTGATCGTTCTCAAAGCCAATTAAAGGATTTTTAAAATCATTAAAATTTTGTTTTTCAACTTGATTAGATTCAAATCCAAGTCCCTTTTTATTGTGAACAAAAAATTGATTTTTTAACAACATATTCAACGATTTCTCTCCTTTAGAAAATTTAGTCAAAGTTGACTCAAGTCGTTGAATTTTAAATTTAAGATCGCTATTTTCTTTCATTAAATTTGAACACCGATTAATAGCGATTTTCCTCTTTTCAGCATCAGTTTGTTTTAAAATCAAATTTTCGTTTTCAAGTGCTTTGATTCTAGCATCGGACTTGGAAATTTCAATTTCAAATTGTTTTCGCTTTTCAAAAACAAGTTTTTCAGATTCTCTAAACTTTTCAATCACCTTTTCAAAATCATAATTTACATTTTTCAAACTCATGTTTTCACTTTTAAGTAACTCAAGATTAGTTTTTAATTTCAAAAAATCGTTACTCAAAAATTGACATTTTTCGCATTCTGAAAACGGTGAATTCTTAACTTTTTCAAGTTTTGTTTCTAAACTGTTATTTTCTTGAACTAGTTTTGACCTATCAAATTTTAATTTCTTAACTTTTAGTTCAAGAGAATCAACAGTTTTTGTGAGATCGTGACACATTAGAAATTAATTGTTTATAAGTAAAATTCGATACCTCACCAGAATCTTCTTCACTACCTTCTGAATCAGATTGAGCCATAAGACACAAGTTAGCTTCCTCTTCATCACTTTCAGAAACTTCTTCTCCTTCTTCGTCATCCCAAGTAGCAGCAAAAGCTTTCTTCTTTCTTCTGAACTTCTTCTTCTTTTCATTTTTGAGCTGTGGACAATTTGGTTTGATATGTCCGGGTTTCTTGCAGTTGTAGCAAAATACTTCATCGTCTGAACTTTCGGAACTTTCAGATTTGACAGTTTTCTTCTTTTGTGGCTTGTATTTTCCTTTGGCCCACTTCCTCAAAACCATGGCTAGCTCTTCAGCGGGATCATCATCATTACTTTCAATAGAATTATTTAGAGCGATCGTCTTTTTCTTTGATTCAGAATCCTTTCGTTCTTCTCTTGCTTTTAACTCCATCTCATAAGTGATGAGATTTCCGATCAACTCTTCCATGCTTACTTTGTTCAGATCTTTTGATTCTTGTATCGCTGTCACCTTAGCTTCAAAATTCATTGGTAGCACTCTCAATATTTTTCTGATCAATTCAACTTCAGTATAGGTTTTGCCAAGAGCTTTTGCATTGTAGACTAGTGACGAGAAGCGTCCATACATCTCTTTTATATCTTCGTCTTTTTGTATAGAGAAATTTTCATATTCGTTGCTGAGTAGAGCGAGACGAGATTCCTTCACTTGAGATGTCCCTTCGTGTGTGACCTCCAACGTATGCCATATTTCCTGTGCTGTCTCACAATGAGAAATTCGATTAAATTCAGTTTTATCAAGAGCACAAATTAAAGCATTCATTGCTTTGGCATTAGTTGAAAATAATTTTTTTATCATTAGCATCCCACCTATCTTTTGATTTAGGAATTTCAACACCACTAACAATAACAGTGGGAAATCTATAACCCGTTTCAATAATATCCCACACATCATAGTCGACTGAACTCAAATAAATTTTCATCCTCGCTTTCCAATATGCATAATCAGTTCCATTAAACATTGGTGGCCTAGCTATGGACTGACCCTCAGAAAAAGCATTATTAGACAGATTCATGACTCTAGAGTTAAAATAAAATAAAAAAAATACCTGCTCTGATACCACTTGTAGGATCTAAATTAACCCTAGAGGGGGGGTGAATAGGGTTTATCGCAGATTTTTGCAGAATAATTAAATAAAAACAGCACAGATAATAATCAGAATAAATGTGGAAAATAAATAACACACAGATATACCCAGCTTCGGCAAAACCCTGCCTACTGCTGCATTCCCCAAGGTTTCTACTAGGAGTTAAAACAATCTCTACGCTTACAATCCCCTGTAAACTCGCGACACTCGCTCCCAACTGTTCTTAACCCTACGCTCAAAACCCTGCACTGGTTTTTATCCAAAACCAGATTTCCCCGAATTACAAACCCTGTAATTCGTCTCCCTAGTTTTCAAAGTCAAACTAGAAAACTTACAGATTTGATTACAAATTAAAAAAAAAAACCCCTTATAAAACTAGAAACCCTTGGAGTTTAAATTAGGGTTATCCTCCTTTTTTTTATAACCCTTCGCCGGCCTCCTTTTTTTTTCACTTGTGCTACACCACTTCACTTTAGCCCGACTCTTTTCTCTGAAATAAAGAAATGGCGGCGGCTCTTGAGAAACTCCTAGGGTTTCTTCAGTCTTCCCCCAAATCTCTGCGCTTGAGTGATGGAGTGCGATTCTTTGATGCGCGACTTCGATGTTGCTTTCAAATGCTTCGATTTGGGTCCAAGTTGCTTACTTGTTCTCTGGTATGATTTTTAATTTGAGTTTCTCTTTGATTGTGCTTGAACTTGGATGAAGTTAAAACCGATGATGATTTGGTGTATTTATAGGATTAAGAATCCTATACATTCTCTTATTTCTCTTTAGACTCAGTCGTGATATATTTGAGAATTTTGTTTGCGGATTTGATCTTAATTTTTCCTGATTTGCTGCGTTGATCTGGAACTTTTGATTGAGTCTTCCTTGACTTCGAATTCCTTGATTTGAACTTGTGATTAATATATATTTTGCGTGATGAATTCTTCCTTGCCTCGTATGCTTCTGGAACTTTGAATTGGTCTTGAAATCTGGAAAGATTTAAATTTGAGTTTTGCTGCCTTTTTTTTTATTAAAAAAAACTTTGATTCAAATACTATTTTGTTCGAGAATTTTTCTTCCAAATTTAAATCCTGATTTCTGGAATTTTTTTAAAAAATTCTTTGAATCATTCTTTTCAAAGCAAAACCATTTTTCCTGTCTTTAAATCTGATATGAACAGTTACTTCTTTGAAAAAAAAAACTGGACAGATACTTTTGCCTCGACCTTGAATTGCTGCCTTGATTTCTAGTTATTCAAAACTGGTAGTATACTCTGATTTTCAACATATTTAAACTGATGCTTATCTTTGATAAGAACAGAAACTATGCTCGAACTTGTTATGCAATTTCAGTTTAACTTCCTGCTGATTGAACTAATACTTGCAGTCACTTGTTTTGTATAAATATTTGTATTTGAATACCATGCTCTTTTTACCATGACTTAAAAACTTCGGCACGAACTTGATTCTGCTCTTTAATGCTTCCATGTTTAAATCCTTGCCGAATCTGATTTGAACTGATAAAATCAGACGTACACTTGAATTTAACAGTGCCTTGTATTCTCGTTATCCATACTGCTTTTGTCATAATCCGGTACTTCGAGTTGCCTTGTTAGTTTGCCTTACCATTCATGTACATTATGTTGTTGAATTGCTTAGAACTGAATAGAATAAATACTAAATTGATCTTGTGGTTATGTTGTTTAGACCATTGTTGTGCTTGAACCCCTATATATTTGTAGCTGCTCCATATATAATCAAGTGTGTTGTGTTTGTTCCTGTCCACTGGCTTCTTTGTTGATGCACCACTGTGCCTTACTTACATTCACATCTGACTATTTTTGTTGCACTCTTTTTCAACTGAAAACTGTATCATATTGGTTGACTTGTATCCATTGATGAACCACTCTTTTGCACTATCACTTGCTCATACATATGCTGACTTGAGCTGCTCCATTTTATTGGCAAACCAGTCGAATTGCACTTGAAATTCTTAGGCAAAAATAGTGGTTATAATCCTACTTTCTGTTGAACAGTTTTAGTACTTGACTTGTTAGTATCTTCCTGTGCCATGTGGTGTTCATCTGCATGTATTGTTTATGGCTTGTATACTATTCTCGGCACATCCATTTCTTGTTAAAACTGTTGCATTTTATCACATCATGCTGCCCTGGTTCACTTGAACTTTCTGAAATGTTTTGCTCCTGTATGTTGCTCCTCTAGTTTTTCCATCAAGTAGTTGCACCATGACCATGCTGTGTTGAACATGTCTGAACCCTTTGTGCTGAACCATTTCAATGTTTCATTGATGCTTGCCTTGAGTCATTGACTTTTATGTTGACTTGTACCTTGCTTAGTGTATGTTTCCACCAGATTTAAAATATGTTGTTTCATAGATTGTTTTATATTTTCTCTATCATGGTGACTGTATTGAGCTGAAACTTCCACTTGCTCGACCCTTGCACTCTTGTTAAAATGTGTTAATCCTTTACATGCATGTGAACACCATATATATCCTTGGCTTGATAAAAAAAAACAGTTACCACACTTGGTTATGCCATTCACTAAACTTGCTGTTTTTGCCTTCTCGATCAATTTTCATTGCTGCTTTGATTTGAACCTTGTTTGTGCTATTTTGAAAATTGATTTGATCTCGACCACTTGCACATTGATTTGCACTGAGTCGAGAAGGTCCACTCGGCTACTCCTCAGTTGCACACTGGATTGGCGAGGCAGTGCACACGTATGTATATGCAGCCATCCAGACGATCTTTTCTGTCCCTGCATATCATACCGAGTCTAGAAAAATGATGAGAAACACACCGTAATTCTGAGGCAAATAAAATTTAAAAATAATTTTTTTTTTGTTTGTTTATAATCTTATTTTTGTTGCAGTCTACTGTGTGTGTTCTTTTGTACGAACAGGTATGAAGATGACTGAATTGACTGTGGAATGCTGTGAAGTCAAGAAGACTGAAGATGATGATATTCATATGTGTCGGTATATACGAGTGAACTGTATAGAAATGTAGTGTATATGAAAGTGTAAGTGTTGTAAAGAGGAGCTGAGTATGAAATTGAAATTTTTTGAAATGTCTATCAATGATGTATATACAAATAGTGAAGCTGTAAATCTGTACTGTTTAAATATTGAAATAAAATATTCTTGTTCAAATAAAATACTGTGTGAATATTTAAATTTTTGTATAGTTGTATTTTATTCAAATAGAAATATTATATTGCTATCTGTTGTGTAGTATACCAGTACAGTTACAAACACATTCAATAATAAAATAAATTTGGTTGTTATCATCAAACAAAAATCATATATTCGTGTATACAACACTGTTATATACAACAATGAGAAGTTTCGTGATGTTGAAGATCATTCGATGAAAAAGCCAAAGTTACACGAAAGAATATTAATAGATGCCGAGAAGTTTTTGTTTGATGGTAGTGCATTCACAGTGTTGTCTTCCATGCATAAGCTTTTTAATTTAAAATCAAAGTACGGATGGAGTGACGCAAGTTTTACATCATTATTGATACTTTTGAAAGAGATGCTTCCGGAAGGTAATGAGCTTCCTACTTCTAACTATGAGACAAAGAAAATTATGTTCCCTATTGGTATAAGGTACGAAATGATACACGCATATCCAAATGATTGTATACTATATCGAAATGGATTTGAGAATTTGCATGAATGTCCCAAGTGTGGATTATCCCGTTACAAGTCGCAAGGGAATCTTCACAATGATCCAAACAAAAAAGGGTCTCCAGCAAAAGTCTTATGGTATTTGCCAATTATACCAAGGTTTAAACGCTTATTTGCAAATAAAGAAAATGCAAAAAACCTAAGATGGCATGTAGATGTGAGGAAAGTTGATGGGTTACTTAGGAATCCAACCGATTCTCCGTAGTGGAGAAATGTTGATGCAATGTATCCGGATTTCGGTAAAGAAAGTAGAAATCTTAGACTTGGTCTTTGCACGGATGGCATAAACCCATTTGGCAACCTAAGCAGTCAGCATAGTATGTGGCCTATTCTTTTAGTGATTTACAATCTTCCACCTCATTTGAGTATGAAGTGCAAGTACGTCATGTTGTCTCTTCTAATTTCGGGACCACGACAACCTGGAAATGACATCGATGTTTATCTTGCTCCTCTTATTGATGATCTAAAACTCTTATGGAATGAAGGAGTCCGTGTGTTTGATGCATATAGTAAAAATGAATTTACATTGCGTGCCATGGTTTTTTGTACTATAAATGATTTTGCTGCGTATGGTAACTTGTCTGTCTATAGTACAAAAGGCGCCAAAGCATGCCCAGTCTGTCAAGATGATATGGTTGTTGAGCGCTTGCATTTTTGTAAGAAAAACGTGTATATGAATCATCGTTGATTTCTCCGTCTTAATCATCGATATCATAAACAAAAAAAGCCTTTCAATGGAGAGATAGAAAATAGAGTTGCTTGTTTACCGTTATTAGGAAATGATGTTTATGAGCGATTCATGAATATTGAAAATGCATTTGGAAAATCCTTCCTTCTTATAGATAGCTTGTGGAAGAAGAAATCTATATTTTGGAAACTTCCATATTGGAGACATTTTCATGTTAGACACTGCCTAGACGTAATGCATATAGAAAAAAATGTTTGAGACTTGTTGTACGAGTAGATGAACATGGATTCACACTTGTTGATTTTGGTCGAGTAAGTCACGATAATGATCCACTCATCTTGGCATTTCAAGCAAATCGGGTCTTTTATGTGACTGATCCAGCTAATAATAAGTGGTCCGTTGTTTTTCCTGGTAAAAGACGCATTGTTAGGATTGGTGATGTGGTAGATGAAGAAGAATATAATCAATTTGATGAAAACCCACCTTTCTCCGCCGGCGTAAGTCTACAAGAAGATGAAGTTGATCTAAATGCAAATTATGAACGTTTTGATCATGATGAAGGAGTTTGGATTGTGGGGTAATTTTTTAAATGCTCGTCATGCTTTTAGTTTTCATTTGAAATCTTAAATGTGAAATTTCTGTCTTATAGAATAATTTTTTGTTGTTTAATTTTTTGTTGTCAAATTGTTGTGCTTTTTGTGTATGGCGATAGAGTGTGCATGCTTTTTTCTAGCGTTTCATAAGACAAACACACTTTTGATATTAAATGTTAGTATATTTATGTCTTGTTAGTTACATAATGTTTGACTAATCAATAGCTAATACTTGCGTTGTTTTTGCAGGGATAGAGATACCGATCTGTGATTTTAACCATCCGTCAAAAACTTTAAAGGTAACCAATATAAAATAATAAGTTTTAAAAACATTACTTCTTATTAATTAGGTTTAAGAATAATTTTCAGAAATAATAAATTTATAATTTTACAGAAATAATTAGGTTGAATGACATCTTCTTTCACGCTACACGATGTCTTTTTATAAATTGTATAATTTTACATATATTACAATGTAGAAAAAGAGTAAAACATCAGTTTGTAAAATTTATAAATTGTATAATTTATCATTACGTCTTAATTTCATATATAGGAATAATGGAAGTAGAACCATATGGAAAAAATGAAGAGCAGAACACTTCTTCTACGCAATCGTCCTCTAAGAAGAAGGGAAGAGGCCCAACAACCCCAAAAAAATACAGAACACAAGAGCCAAAATATATTGAGTGGGGGTGATAATGGAAAACCTATTGGAAAGTGGGCGAAGTCTTACAAGGCGTATTTGGGTGATGCAGCTAGATCCAAAATTGATATCACTATTAAGAGTTGGGACAACGTGAGTTAAGGGCTTAAGGATATTATTTGGGAAGATGTCAAGATATTAAATTCATTTATAGTTGCTTGTTTTTAATTGGTTGAAACATGGATAGCTGAAAATGTTATAAGAAGAGGCAAAGGATAGCACATCTTCTAAAGCACCGAAGTGCCAAAAAGTAACAAATAATCTCTTGCCCAGCTTTGAATAATTGCTTGTGTTATTGCTAATAAACTTGCTTTATTTCTTTGCAATAATCTTATTTTATTTTTCATCATTTCCGTTCACTATTATCACATATACACGTGTTTCAGAAATGAATGTGCATGAAAGTGTAGTTGATTATATCCAACTGTAATTATCACTCCATGTAGAAAAATTGTAACCACTTGACTTGAGGTCACAGTTCAAACCACGCAGTCTATGATTATCACTGGTAATCACATGATTTACCAAAAATATGAATTGCGGGCTGAAAATTGTGTTAGGGTTATGCTCATACTAAATTAAAGTTTCCAAACTTAAAGTTTGGTTCTTTGGCATATGAGAAATTACAATAATAATAACATCATCCATGTTTTAAACATTTTCTTAAAAGAGTTTCCATTAGGGCTTTAAAGCCATTTCAAATCGTCTTTTGTACATCATATATCTACCAGTTTTGCTTCACTTCCCTAACATCAAGTACTAGTATTACTGGCGGTCCTTAAGAACTTCTTAAAGGAATTTTACATCAAAAATAGACAGCAAAATATTTATACCTAATGTAAAAATTTATTGAAGCTTAAAGGAATGCAATGATGGCTAAATAGCAAAAAGTGCTGCATATAGTTTTGTATCCTTAGAATATGATCTCAAATTGATCGATTATATGTTAATTATGAATGCTAAAATAACTTTCCCACCATCAAAATACATTAAAAATCACTCCAAGGGCGATCACACACCACTTATTTTGCAATTTCAAATAACAAAGCTTTGCTGAACCAGAACCAGAACCATTTATTATAGTGTAAATTCATAGTCATGGAAAAATTTATTTTCCTTTCTGTAAATTATGAGGTATTACATGGAAATGAATTTTGTACATAGATGGCCTGGCATTTATGTCGTCTAGGCAACATTTGAGTGCTAGAGATAAAAATTTCTGAATGCAGTCAGATGGATATGCACCCATGCGACAATCGACGATTGTGAATGCCTCGCCTGAGATAAAAATGTAGTATTTATCTCAATTTTTTTTGTATTTTCTTACTAGTTTCTTTGTATATTGGATGAAATATACAAAATAAGCAAATAAAGTACAAAACTGGAATGACTTCGTTTTCTCTTGGAAAATGGTTTGATTTTAATGGAATGTAAATAATATTAATTAATTGTCTTTATTTCGTTTGTTCACATGCGTTTATTCTGAAATAGTTTTTTTTTAATTAATATAGGCAGAGTATCATATTGATGACAAAATGAAAGCCTTTGTGTTGAGAAATATTTAGGAACGGTGGAAAGATTTCAAAACAAAATTGGTTAGTGGTTGGATAACAAAGACAACAAAGCTTCCAGAAGAGCACAAAGAGTCGTACGAGATCTATATGATACTGTTACAAAAGAACAGTGGGAAGAATTTAAAAAGAATTGTGAAACAGATGAATTTAAGGTATATTTCTTCGAGCATTTAAGCATGACCAGTCTGTTTATGCCCGTGTTTCATTGATCGCGCATTTCATTGATCGTGTGTCTCATGTGTTTCATTGATCGTGCTTCCGACCTGTATTTTGTTACACAATTAGCAGGCTTAATGCTTTGTCCATTTGATACACAATTATGTATGCCTGTATGCATCATGTATGCCTTTTGCTTAATGTTTCATGTTTGCCCAGCAGTCATTTGTGCCTGTCATCATGTATCCATTCAAGAATTCCATCATTCGTGTTATACATGATGAGTCCAAAAAATAAAAAATAAACATCACTTGTTATACCACTTCAGACAGCAAAGAACGCGCACATTAAGCAACGGGCGTCACTGGTTATACCACTCCAGGAACACATGTACAAAATATAGTAGCATGCTTTATTTTGTAATCTATTTCAGAATTGATTGTTCTAATTTTGTGCTGATTTTTTTATATATGCAAAACCATGATCTTATATTTATTCATTTTATGAACAACAATCAAGTGAGAAAGCTAGACAGAATCAGAAGCGCAACGAGCATCCTCACTATTTAGGACAAGCTGTTACATAGGAAAAAAAAGCTAAATGGATAATGGAAGGCTATAATTCTTCGATGACATTACCCAGTGGATCTTTTTTGGATCGAAGCATGGACTAGGTATTGGCAAGATCCAAAAAAGGAGTTGATGGACATTATATAATCCCAAATGAGAAAACTAAAATTGTTGCAGAAAAAGTGGTATGATTAATTTCCGACTATTTTACCTCTTTTGGTTAATCTCCTGCAATACATGAAATTATATAACTATGTTTTGTTGACAGACAATTGGAGAGAAAAAGCAATCGAAGGATCATGGGTTCCATATAGACAAGATGATGTCTTAAGTCGTGCTCTTGAAAAAAAAGAGCATCCAGGTCTAGTAAGAGGAATTGGTGGGTTGGTTGGCATCAAAGACGTATTTGGAGAGGCAGAAAGAAATAAAGATAAATGTCCAAGTGGAGTAATATCGACAAATGATCTACATTTATCACCAAAGAAATAGAGGCTAAAGTGAGCCAAAGATTCGAGTCCATGGTTGAGCAAAAAGTTGCAAGTATTTTGAACAAGATGGGTATAAAGATGCCGGACGATATGGGGGTCGACAACACACCTTCAGTTGGTATTCGTAGCAGTTGTCAATCTACATACTTTGAAAAAGCACAATCTATAAGCAAAGTTCAAGAGATGGATCCTTTTGCAGACTTGCAGGCAAGCAATTCAAACGTTTATTTTTGTGAATCTATATCCTTTTATCCATTTGATATGTGTGTGAAAAATGTTTGTTTTGTTATTGTCATTCTAGAAACCAACCAAATGTCGTCTAGCTGCAATTATCAATTCTGAATTTATCGTAGTGGGTCATGGTATGGTACATCCTGCTTCAAGGTCCATCGATAACTGTCATAATCAACAACTCTTGCCCGACCATGTAAAGGTGGGGATTGACGCGGTGGAGCCTATTTATGTAGAAATCCCACTTCCAGTTCCAACTCAATATCTCACCAAATTGGAGAAGCAATTGGTAGTTTTTCTCAATGGCCTAAAAATCTTGTGCTTTTAGGAGACAATAATACGGTAAAAAAAATTAGTATTATTATTTTTTTGTTGAGTTTTTCCATTTCTAGCTTGTTTAGTATCTTTGTACCACCTAATTTATGCATAGAAAAAAAATGTACATACTATAAAACATCATTATAATTTGATTTTCTTCTTTCACCCTATTTGTAAATATTACTATTTTCTCCATTCATCATGGGATGATGACCACTGAAGTATTTTTGTAATGGTTACCATATCATGAATATGATACGGATTACAATCAATAATGTAATGTGAGAAATAGGAGTAGAAGCAACATCTTAAATATTATTAATTTGTCAATAATTGTGATGCAAACATAGCATATTGACCCATTTTAAACCGGAGTTAGACATGTATGGCAAATAATATACTCACAAGATCATGCACTGATCTACAAGTTTTTTGCGTGCAGGCTACACATGTTGTGAGCAAAGATAAAGGGGAGAATGTGTTGCTGGTGTCTTGAATAATAATGAAAACGTCGTGAATACACTGTCCAATGAGGTCGCAAAGCGTAAGGCAATCGTTGATGAAGAGATCCTCAAAACTTTGACGGATGAGTGCAAATATTTCCATGACCTAGTAGTTCAAGTGCCAACCGGGGATAATGTTATCAATGCTATTCACGTGAAAAAGGACATATTTACATGTGAGGAGGATTTTGAAATTCAAATAATGATGGATGAGATTGTCCAGTTTCTTAGAATGAAATGGTTGAATGCATAATGGTTACAGATTTACATCTTGTGAGTATTTGAAATCCATACCCTTTTTTTTAAAACAGTTGACCAGGTGTTACTTTCGAGTATATGTTTGATTGACCATTGTTATAACACATCTGCAAATTGGTTTTTAGTTATACCTAATTAGTTTTGTACTGAGTAATATAAACCAACTATCTTATAGCAGTTAAAATGATTCAAGTCATAATATAATGTACCATATATTTAATTAATGCTTTAAGAGTATCAACCACTGCATGTAAGGAACATAGTACCCACCAAAAGGACATAGCCCCTCTAGATCTGCAGCAAACCTACAACATGTTATGTATTTTTTTTTTTTGCAACAATATGCTAGAAAGTAGAAATAATCTTTGTACATAAATTTTTTTAGAAATGTAATACGAGAACAAGTTGTCCTCGTCCCGAAAATATAAGTGAATTTTTTTACTAGATAGAGATTAATACTTAAGATTTTTTTTTACAAAGTTAACCTCCTCAAATATAACTTAAGAAAGATTATTCTAATATCTAAATAATGACTATCTTTAGATAGAGATTAATACTCAATATTAAATTAGTTTACTTATGGTAATTAATCGTTGTCTCGTTGTTGAGATTCATATAAGAAATATTCATCTATTTTGATTTTTTTTAGTTTTTTTTTCAATTTGCATGCCTTGAAAAAAACATATCTTTAACATATCTTTAAATAATGCGTAGGTGGTTACATCATATGTGCAATGATCTCGAATTGAAGGCCATTGGGTTTATGTGTCCCCAGAAGCTTTCCCAAGTGCGGAAGTTTCCACATGCGACAAATACATATATCTCAAACACATGGAGCGCATCAAAATCTAAGAACTTACTCTTAGCCCCATACTAAGAAGGGTATGAATATCAAAATTTTAGTAACTTTTACAAATTTGGGGTTGATTTTAATGTCTACAAATCTTATATTGCAGGAAATACTGTATACTAATTGTTTTCCGTTTAGAAAAGAGCAAGGTTTATATTTTGGATCCCCAATCCGAACGCAAACACAATTTGAAAATCAAGCCACAAGCGAATATGTATGTTTTATTTGTTTGCTTTTTAATATCCTTTTGGCTCGGTGGATAAGTGATAATATCAAACTAACTATATAGCGGTCTGTCTAATCTACACGAAGAGTTAACAAATTGTATCATTTTATTTTGTTGTATTATTTTTTGTTTTAACATTTGTTGAATGTCAGGGCCTTCAAAACATACAGAGTATATGGCGGCATGTCTCGGTCGAGTACCTTGAATTGGAACATTGTTAAGGTTATCTGTTTTGTAACGATAGTAGTGATTACAATAAACGTGTGTGTTGCTTTGGATATAAACCCATTTTAAACTGACTATTTAATTTTCTTGAAATGTTGCTATAGTGTCCCCAGCAACGAGGATCAATGGATTGTACATATTATGTGATGAGGTATATGCATGATATAATAAAAAACCACAGTCAAATTATCGAGTTAAACGAGGTATCACTTTCTTAGTTTATCGTTTCCCTTCATATTTTATATTAAGTAATCATATTATTAATTTTTTTGAAAAAATATATCTTTTAATTGCAGAATTTTATACAAGTTGATTCTTATAGTCAACAAGAGATGGACGAGGTTCGAGATAATATGGCTAATTATATCATGCGGAACTTGATGTAGTCGTCGTATATGCTTCATTATTGTGAGTTTATTCTCGCCTCTTTTGGTTGCATCATATTCAAATAGCTTCAATATTATGAGTTTATTATAGATGACGATTAGAATGGGTTAACTTATATTTGGTGTACCAAGATTCATGTAGCTAGGCGCGACTCTAATCTGTAACCCCTTTAGAGACCTTAGTCAACGGGTCAAAAATTGAAAATTAGTACAGTAAAGTCTTAGATTTACTGATAGTAAAACGTAAATCATACGTTTATTTTCAACTAAAAAGCTTAGATTTACTTATAATAAGAATTAGTTATTCAGTTTTGTTTTGATATTAACTAGAATAGCATTTGGTAACTTTAAAATACATTAAATCATCTGCAGTAAATAAATAAATCACCTCCTTAAGTTTATATTTTATAATAAATAATTTATAATAAACAATGGAGTATGGATACAGCTGGGATATGCATATTCTTTGACATCATGCCATCTTCCGTTGCGTGTAGATATATGACATATCTAGCACAATTAACTGGCAATCGCATACATAATCGTTATTAATTAATGAAATAACCATTTAATCAACACAGAATCAAGATCAAGCTGCTAAGCAAGCAAATACCGCAACAAACAAATCCGAAATCATGTTATTTTTTTTTTTTTTGATACTAACTAGAATAGCATTTGGTAACTTCAAAATACATTAAATCATCCGCAGTAAATAAATAAATCACCTCCTTAAGTTTATATTTTATAATAAATAATTTATAATAAATAATGGAGTATGGATACAGCTGGGATATGCATATTCTTTGACATCATGCCATCTTCCGTTGCGTGTAGATATATGATATATCCAGCACAATTAACTGACAATAGCATACATAATCGTTATTAATTAATGAAATAACCGTTTAATCAGCACAGAATCAAGATCAAGCTGCTAAGCAAGCAAATACCGCAACAAACAAATCCAAAATCATGATTCTTAAACATGATTATATCTCTTATGCTTGTAAGATTCTACAACAGTAATCATCAATAAATCAAAATAAGGATTCTTAATGAAGATTATAATCATCATTGGTCAAGTAACCAACTGAAATCAGTAACCCAACAAAGAAATCCAAAATCAAGATTATATCTCTGAAATGTGCAAAAGATTTTCCGATTGTCATGTGTACGAATCTTTGCACATTGAGACCATAATACAGTGTACCATAGGAGAAAGCAAGACCATTAGACGGTAACATAATTTTGCCGACAACGAGTTATGGAGGTACATGAGGATTGAAAGGCCCTTGCCTCCTGTTAAGGTGAAATAGATCCAAAGGCCCATGACCATGCACTATCTTTATTCTTTCTTTCCTTGGATTCTTTGTTGCTGTGCACGTGTCCACCATCACTGTGTGTTCTGCTTTTTATAGCCTTATCCTCGTTTTACATACGTTAGGGTACCATGTATTATCATGTATGTGACAAATTTGTGGCTGTACACCAGGATTCATTTTGGATCCTCTGTTCTGATTAACCATGTAGTGTATAAAACGTGGTGATGAAAAATGCGACATTACCGAGTGATGGTCAAGTGATCTCTGAATTTCATTAGTATTGTTCCCTAGTTAAACCGAACATGACATGTATTGTATGCATGGAAGCACTGATTTTGTGCTTCAGCACCCACTGGCACTGTCGAGTGATACCATGAATGTAAAATACTGTTAATTTTAGCAATGTATTATAAAATACTGTTAAATTTAAAATACAGTAAAAATACTGTTAAATTTAACAACAAATTATAATTTTTAACTATATATTAACAGTATTTAAATTTAACAGTATATTATATAATACTGTTAAATTTTTGAATACACTGTATAATAGATCTTTTAGATGGCATATTGGTAATAGAATCAGTTATAAATTTTGGAAAGCTATCTTGAATTTTTCACATGTTCCCCCTTAAGATTGGCATCTGCATTGAAGTTAATAATGGAATTTCTACTTCTTTTTAATTAGATTATTCGATGCTTCCTATTCCACTTGCTATTGAATTTAATATTCTTTTAGATCCTGTTGGAGATCAAAATATTACTATGGAAAACATGTATGATGAATAGGCTATTGGGTTCAAATAGAAGTTATCTTTCACTAGAAACTGAGTTGCACTACCAGGTGGGTTTGCAAACTGGGTTTGCACTTTGCAGTGCGCAAACTGGGTTTGCAAAATCAGTCGCAAACTGGGTTTGCAGTGCAACTCAGTTTTGCAACTGAGTTTGCAACAAATAGATTTGCAGTGCAACTCAGTTTTGCAACTGAGTTTGCAGTGTGCAAACTGGGTTTGCAAACTCAGTTTGCAACTGATTTTGCACTGCAACTCAGTTGCAAACTGAGTTTGCATTGCAAACTCAATTTGCGACTGAGTTGTGCAACTCAAAACCGAGTTGCAACTCAGTTTGCTAAGACAATAATTTTGTTTTTAAATTTCATTAATCAGATAAAAGATTATAGGTTAATGGGGTTATGTGTCTTCTTCCTCTTTTGTTTTTGTGTTTTTTTGCATACGATTAGCATAAATCCAACTATTGGAAATGTTTTGTAAACATTTAAGTGAATTGTTAAAAATGTTGAATAAGTGTAAGAATGGCTCCTACATGGAAATAGTCCCACATCATGGGATTATATAGAAGAAGCAAGTATTTATACTTGTTTCTAAGAAATCATGTTGGGGCCATAGGCTCCCAATACATGCTTTGTTGTGAGGATGGAGATCATGCATCATGAACACCACACACGCGCGCGACCGACCGACTCGACTCGACCCAGCACGGTCCGGTTCGGGCTCGGGCTTGGGCTCTGTGGTGTAGACACTTATATTTTTGAACCAGAAAACATTGCCTTTTTCAAACCGTTTTCTTTATGAGAAAAAAAATATTTCTGCAATAGTAATTTTTTCTACAATGGTAAAAATCTTATCCCTTAATTAATGCAGATCCGATTTTTATTCCCACTAATCAAGCAACCCTAACCCTAATTCTCGTCCTATATATAGTCTTTATCTACAGACGAGAATAGATACCGAAATATACATTATCTTCTTTCCTCCGCCATTACAGTTTTTCTTTCAGAAATTCTCGAGCAGTATTTTAATTTCGAAAGTGCAAATCTGCACTGATTTGTTGTGCAAGCAAATCAGTTATCATTTTTAGAGGTTTTTTTATCCTAGAGGAGGCGGCGAAAGTACGAACTAGTTTGCACCTCTGACCAGATCGCCGAATCATCTTCAAGAAAGCGACCTAGTCCGCGACTCAGCCATTGTTTCCCAACAATTTGAAGACGATCTGAAACAATGTCTTCGAACTCAACCATAGGCGATGCTGCTCCACCCTTTGCTTTCCGTAACCCTCTCGTGACTACTGGTCCATTCAAATTCGAAGGCTTGCATTTCAAGCGATGGCGTCAGAAGATAGAGTTCTTCCTTACGATCAGAAGGGTTGTGGCTGCGCTGACTATTGACAAACCGCAGCTACCAAATAAACCTGACGAGGCTGATACAGGGAAGACGACATCATGGACTAAACAGTCAAAGTAACTGTAGACCTGGACTGAACAGGATTACTTATGCAAGAATTTCATTCCGAATGGACTAAGCGATGACTTGTATGATTACTACAATTCAGATGAAAAGACAGCAAAGGAGATCTAGGAAGCACTGAAAAAGAAGTATGATACAGAGGAGGTAGGGGCAAAGAAATATGCTGTAAGCCGCTACGTAAAGTACCAGATGACTGACGACAGATCAGTTGAGATGCAGTCTCATGAGCTGCAGAAAATAGCTCATGAGATCATCTCTGAAGGTATGGCATTGGATGAACAATTTCAAATTGCTGTTATCATTGACAAACTACCCCCTGGCTGGAAAGATTTTAAGAACGTTTTACGACATAAGACTAAGGAATTTTCCTTAGAAAGCTTAATCACACGCCTTCGTATTGAGGAGGAGGCACGTAAACAGGACTAGAAAGAAGAGGTGTTGATTTTCAATAACAACAACACTAAAAAGACTACACCCGCTGTTATGAAACCGAATCAGATATCTTTTAAGAATCAGAATAGGCGCAACAAACAGAATGCGAATCCGCAAGGAAATCCAAAAGGACAGCAGAAACCAGCCCAAAAGAATGATTCTGGACAGTTGCTTCTATGCTACAACTGTGGAAAACCAGGTCATATGGCACGAAAGTGTCGGCTCTGCACCGCAAGCTAACCTGACTGAAGAGCCTCTTACGACTATGATTACTGATACTCACCTTATTGGTGGATCAGAGGGTTGGTGGGTTGACACTGGCGCTTTTCGTCATGTGTACTATGATCATGGCATGTTCTCTACATACACGGCTGCTGAAAATCAGAAAGTGTTGTTGGGAGATTCTCACACCACTAAAGTTGCAGGGATTGGCAATGTGGAAATTAAGTTTACCTCTGGAAAGACTGTAATTCTGAAAGATGATATGCATACTCCAGAGATTAGGAAGAATCTGGTTTCTGGCTTTCTCCTTAATAAGGCTGGGTTTACTCAAGTTATTGGGGCTAATTTGTATACTCTAACTTATAAGGGAACCTTTGTGGGAAAGAGTTATGCTTGTGAGGGTATGTTTAAACTAAATGTTGAAACTAATAATGTGACTACTTCTGCTTATATGTTGTGTGATTTTAATATTTGGCACTCTTGATTATGTCATGTTAATAAACGAATAATTCACAGCATGAGCACCCTAGACATGATTCCTAAAATGACAGAATCTGAACCTAATAAATGTGAATTCTGTACACAAGCTAAAATCACAAAGAAACCTCATACATCTGTTGATAGAGTTTCTGAACTCTTAGACTTGATTCATTCTGACATATGTGAACTTGATGGTACTTTGACTAGACAAGGACATCGTTATTTTATCACTTTTATTGATGACTGTTCTGATTTCACATATGTATACCTTATGAAAAATAAAAGTGATGTTTTGACATGTTTAAAACATTCAAAACTGTGATTGAGAATCAAGCAAATAGAAAAATTAAGAGACTTCGTAGTGATAGAGGAACAAAATATGAATCTAAGTCAATTCTGGATTTCTACAAACTACATGGTAAGTACATGAGAGAACTGCACCCTATTCTCCTGAAATGAACGGTAAAGCAGAAAAGAAAAATAGGACCTTTACCGAATTAGTAGTTGCCATCCTATTAAATTCTGGAGCAGCAAAACATTGGTGGGGGGAAGGGGGTATTTTGTTGACTGTATGCTATGTTCTGAATAGAATCCCCAAATCTAAGAATAAAATTTCATCTTATGAAATTTTAAAGAATCATAAACCCAATGTCTCATACTTTAGAACTTTGGGTTGTTTAGCATATGTTCGCATTCCAGACACTAAGAGAATAAAGTTGGCAAATAGAGCATATGGATGTGCATTTATAGGCTATGCAATAGCAAAGCATACAGATTTTATGACCTAAATGCACATAACATAATTGAATCAAATGATGCCAATTTTTATGAAACTAAATTTCCTTTTAAATTAAGGAATAGTGGGGGCACTTCAAATATGCCTATTAGAACAGAACTTAATGAAAATTCTGAAGCTGAGCCTGAAAGAAGTAAAAGAGCAAGAACCATAAAAGATTTTGGTTCTGATTTCTGCGCTTTTACTATTGGGGAGGATCCCATTAACCTCCAAGAGGCCTTATCTTCTTTAGATGCCGACTTTTGGCAAGAGGATATAAATGATGAGATGGAATCTTTGGAATCCAATAAGACTTGGCATTTGGTAAATTTACCCCTTGGTTGTAAATCTATAGGCTGTAAATGGGTACTTAAAAAGAAATTAAAACATGATGGTACTATTGATAAATATAAAGCACGACTAGTAGCCAAAGGTTTTAAACAAAAAGAAAACATAGATTTCTTCGACACTTTTTCACCTGTTACTAGAATCACATCCATTCGGGTATTAGTCTCACTTGCCTCTATTCATAATTTGTTAATACACCAAATGGATGTGAAAACCACATTTTTGAACGGTGAATTAGATGAAGAAATTTATATGGACCAGCCTGAAGGATTTGTGGTACATGGTCAAGAACATAAAGTATGCAAATTAGATAAATCACAATATGGTTTAAAACAAGCACCTAAACAATAGCATGAAAATTTTGACAACTTAATCATTTCACATGGTTTTAAAGTTAATGAAAGTGACAAATGCATTTATTACAAATCTGAGAATGACATTTTCACTATTATATGCCTCAATGTAGATGACCTACTCATTTTTGGGTCAAACATTCATGCCATAAACTTAGTCAAATCCTTATTAAGTGCCAATTTTGATATGAAAGATCTAGGTGAGGCGAGTGTAATCCTTGGTATTAAAATTATTAGGTCGGAAAAGGGAATTTCTTTGGATCGGTCTCATTACATTGAGAAGATCCTAAAGAAATATAATTACTTTGACTGTAAACCTGCAAGTACACCATATGATCACAGTGTAAAGTTATTTAAGAACACTGGTGAAGGTGTAAGACAGTCTGATTATGCGAGCATCATTGGAAGCCTTCGGTATGCCATTGATTGTATTAGACCCGACATTGCCTATGTCGTGGGATTATTGTGCAGGTTTACCAGTAGACCTAGTATAGAGCACTGGCATGCTATTGAAAGGGTGATGAGATACTTTAAACGAACCATGAACCTTGGATTACATTATGAAAGGTTTCCAGCTGTACTTGAAGGATATTCCGATGCAGACTGGAATACCTTATCTGATGATTCTAAAGCGACTAGTGGCTATATATTTAGCATCGCTAGAGGAGCTGTTTCTTGGAAATCCAAGAAACAGACTATTTTGGCTCAGTCTACTATGGAGTCTGAGATGATAGCACTAGCTACAGCTAGTGAAGAGGCAGAGTATTTGAGAAACCTGCTAGCTGAGATTCCCTTATGGGATAAAACCGATACCGGCTGTGTTGATACATTGCGATAGTACCGCGACTATTGCAAAAGTTCAGAACCGTTATTATAACGGTAAGAGACGACAAGTACATCGTAAGAACAACACGGTTAGAGTACAACTTTTCACAGGTACCGTTAGAGTGGATTACGTACGTAGTGATGAAAATTTGGCAGATCCTCTGACGAAAGGACTGTCAAGAGAGAAAGTCCACAATTCTTCTAAAAGAATAGGACTTAGATTGTTGATTCACGCACAATGGTAACCCGACCTAAATGACTGGAGATCCCAAGAACTAGGTTCAATGGGTAAAAACAAGTTGTGTAGTGATATGAGTTGAGCATGCTATTTAATAAACCAAGAAGCATGTATTCCTGAAGTGATTGAGTTAATAGAAACTCTTAATGAGATCTATACTCTATTTGGAGTGGAGTACCTACCTTCAGGAGTGCTCTTGATAGACTCACCTTTGTGAATGTGGAAATGTTGTCGTTTACTATGGAGCTTTGGGTAAAACTTCTAGAGCGTTCACTAAACTAGGATAGACGTGCAGGGCCATAAATGCATGGACTTATTTGATTGCACTATAGAAAAGGTTGTGTGTGGTTTGATGTCAGGAATAGAGTTCAAGACTACGTGTCACTCTAGTAAAAACTGAATCTTATTCACTATGCAAAGGTTCAAGTCGGACGACACCTTTGTTTATGCACAATCTTTTGTTTTTTAAGAAACTGCTCGAAAATATTCTTAAAAATTAAAGTGGGGGATTGTTGGAAATGTTTTATAAACATTTAGGTGAATTGTTAAAAATGTTGAATAAGTGTAAGAATGACTCCTACATGAGAATAGTCCCACATCATGGGATTATATAGAAGAAGCAAGTATTTATACTTGTTTCTAATAAATCATGTTGGGGCCTTGGGTTCCCAATACATGCTTTGTTGTGAGGAGGGAGATCATGCATCATGACCACCACATGCGCGCGCACGACCGACCGACTCGATTCGACCCGACCCGACCTGGTCCGGTTTGGGCTCGGGCTTGGGCTCTATGGTGTAGACACTTATATTTTTGAACCAGAAAACATTGCCTTTTTCGAACCGTTTTCTCTATGAGAAAAAAATATTTCTGCAACGGTAATTTTTTCTACAACGGTAAAAATCTTATCCCTTAATTAAAGCAGATCCGATTTCTATTCCCACTAATGAGGCAACCCTAACCCTAATTCTCGTCCTATATATAGTCTTTATCTACAGACGAGAATAGATACCAAAATATGCATTATCTTCTTGCCTCCGCCATTACAGTTTTTCTTTTAGAAATTCTCGAGCAGTATTTTAATTTCTAAAATGAAAATCTGCACTGATTTGTTGTGCAAGCAAATCAATTATCATTTTTAGAGGCTGTTTTATCCTAGAGGCGGCGGCGAAAGTACGAACTGGTTTGCACCTTTGACCAGATTGCCGAATCATCTTCAAGAAAGCGGCCAAGTCCGCGACTCAGCCATTGTTTCCCAACACCAACCATGGCAGCTATATTATTATCAAACAGCATGCCAATTTTGCATGTGGTACTGCCTAATTAATTCATATCAAAATTGTTGTATTTTTCTACTTGCAATCAGCTGAAGCATATAGAAATATTTCAATTGTAGCCGACAATCAAAGAGCAGCATGTTTGAAGAAACCGAAGAGAAACCACGTTCCCCTCAGAGAGTTGTAATTTGTAAAAGCCGCACATCATCTTAAAACCTGTCATTTTATAATTAGTATGTTGTAGTTTTAAGTTTGTACTTGGTTTTTTCTTGTGTTAAGACCGGATTATTAACAATATTACTAAATTATTTTGTTTTCTGTTATGTTGTTGCTCGTAAGTGTATGAATTATAATACGATCAATGAAATTGTGAAATTCAATTGTCCAATTTATATTGTTATATGTTTCGATTATATAATTGCAAAAGATTATTATCCATGATATATATCAATTGCTTGTTTAAGAATTATAGTGATTTGAAAGGGGTATATTTTATTATTAAATGTAGTTTTTTGCTTCTTATGTAAGCATAACAGAAGCAACAAATAAGGTCCAGCTACCCCTTTTTTGCTTCTACAGCGGGGAACGGAAGCAAAAAAGATTTTTTTTTCTTGCTTCTGTTTTACACAAGAAGCAACAAATTTGGATCTATTTGTGTCTTCTTCTTTGCTTCTGATGTTGAACAGAAGAAACATGGGTTAGGAAACCAAAGCAAAAAATATTTTTTGCTTCTGACGTTGAACAGAAGCAACAAGGAGGTAAGAAACCGAACCAAAAAAATATTTTTTGCTTCTGTTCCCAAGCGGAAGCAACAACTTTTGGTTTATTGCTTCGGCTGCAGTTGCTTCTGTTGTTGAACAGAAGCAACAGGGGTTTGACAACAGAAGCAACAGACCAGTTTTGTAGCAGTGTATATATGTCAACATACATATATATATACACACACATGTCGACATATAACTGTCATTTTTGTAAAATTTGAAAGGAAGTGTCATTTCACTATTTATGAAGGTTCTGAAGCATTGCAACCTTTCACACACTATAAAAAGGGGCTGATTTTGAATTTTTAATCACTTCTTCTTCTCCCTTTCCACTCTCTTTCATTACACCATTATTTCTCGTTATTTTTATGATTTCTACACCTATACTCTACCGAATTCAATTCTATTTCCACTAATCTTTTCTCTATACACTCTCTACTCATTACTCTCTGAATTAAGTGCTATTGAAGAGTTAAAGGTCTGTTTGTAATAGTTTGGATTGTGTTAGAAATCGGTGGTATCCTGTAACGACCCGGATTTTTCGACTATGTGAATTCGAACATTTAAATATATTTTAAATATTATATTTGAATTATTTATGGATTTTAGTGTTGAATTCGTTAATTAAATAATGAATGAATGTTTATATTTATATTTAATATAAAACGAGCGCAAAATGTCGCTGTAGTTCATAATATTGAGTTTTGAACTTCAATTGATTATACAGAATCCGTTTTAAGCCGGAAATTTGTGAAACAAGAAACATTGAAATCTAATTGTTCATAATTTTCTAATAAAAGAGAAAATTTAGAATTTTATTGTATATATTGTAAGTTGTTTCTAAATCAAATTTTGAAATAGTCGCTATGAAAATCGTATATAAATTATTACGTTTATTTAATTTATTTAAAGGAAATTTCTATATATTCGAATATCGTTCAAGTTGAAAATGTTAATATTGAGTTATATTT
The DNA here is from genome assembly GCA_030737875.1 of Allium sativum. NCBI lineage: Eukaryota > Viridiplantae > Streptophyta > Magnoliopsida > Asparagales > Amaryllidaceae > Allium > Allium sativum. Next base: position 829,372,364 of record CM060913.1, read on the forward strand.
CATATTGGTTTAATCTGGAGTGGTATATTATTTTATTTAGATATATTCGATAAATAATATTTATTATTAATTTATTTATTTTGGATTTCATTTATATTTTAACGATATTATATAAGCCGTACGAATAATTAATTTCCCAAATGACACCTATTTTCGACCAAACAAATTGCATTGAGATCGGAACGATAAGACGACGTAGCAGTGCATGCATTTAACGTTCAAAGTTAAACAGCAGTAGTTGTTGATAATCGTTTATAAACAAACGTACCCAACGCAAATCGAAAGTAAACGTATATATAATATTCAAAACTATTACGTGACAACAAAGTTTGATAAACTAACACCTACCCTATCACGATAAGAACATGCGGTTTAAACCAATGAACACCTGCCTAATTCCTACATACGCAGCAAGCTTAATAAAAGAAGCTAACAAAAATGAGTGTACCCTATACATTTCATTTTAGCTGGCCTACACCATTAAATGAATCACGGTCTACCCAAATAAATGTATCTACCCTGTTTGTACAGAAGCTTTGCTTCGGCTTTAAGCAATTGGACTGCACATGCTAAATTGAATTTAGCCTATCCTGTAAAAGCAACGTGTAGCCTAAGATGCCCTTTTTTCTGCAAACTTAATATTGAAACCAACTCCCCTGTGTATATATATATATATATATATATATATATATATATATATATATATATATATATATATATATATATATACAGCCTAACCATCCTACTCTATTTGTTTTCCTTTCAGTGTATATAGAGCCTTGCCGACCAAGAAATACCCAATGAAAATGGCACCTTCGAAACATGCACCCCACACTTCCTTCTCCTATAAATTCTATCCAAAGCCTTCCCATTCATTTTTCCATCTCATGAATTAAAATGCAAGCTTTGTTCTTTATAAAATTTGTATGAACTCCATTTCTTCACCCATTTTGAAATGACGCCATTTGTTTCCAACAGAACAAAGCAAATCAAGGAAAACATATTCGTATATAAACTAACGAATAAAAAGAGAGAAACACGAAAGGGCATGGGAAAGCCTATTGGTCTACCGTAGTTGTTCGCACGTTCTTAGGGGGGGTGCTGCGAAGGTAGAAAGGTGGAAATTGGGTGCATCATAGCGAAGGGGAGAATAACGTGGAGAGGATCACGTACAAGGGGCGGAAAATGAAATGGTATGTTGTGCATGGTTCCGGTGGCTGGAGCGGCGAAGTGCGGACATTAGCGGGTGACGTGAAATGCTGTGTGAACATAGAGCAGGGAATATATCATGGAAGGAATAAAAATGGCGTGGAGGTATGGAGGGACATGCGTACTGGTGACGGCAGGTGGTTGGCCAAAGAACGGAGGCGCGGTGATGGGGAAATAGTGGTGCGGTCAATGGATGAGGCGTGTGTACATTCGAAAGTGATGGGTTTGTATGGCGCGGATTGTTGGCGGTTGAGCGACAGTGAGGTGAAGCAGAAGGAGGATATTTGGTGCGGGATGCTTTGAAGTGCGGAGGGTATGTACTATTTACGTACATCAGGTGCGAAAAGAAATGAGAAATGGTGAAGCATGCAGTGGGAAGAAATTGCACTTTGCATGCATTAAGGAGCATAACAGAAGTAGTAATGGGAAGTAGGAAAAAAAATTGTAAAGAAGGCGGAAAACATGAAGCAGCAAATAGGAGAAAGGAGGGATTTCGCCTGTTTGGGAAGAACAAGTAAGGGTTGTCTTCTTTGCTTTGAAGTGGAACGAAGCAGTTATAAGAGGCATAAAGAAATGGATTTGCCAGGTAAATTGTGAAAATGAATAATTAGTTTTATTGACAATGTTAATATTAATTAATTATAATTAAGAATTAAGGTTTTATTAATTAAATAAAACGTATAACTTATAATTCTTATAACTTGTGTACGTGTACAGAAGGGGACATACCAAACAACATTGGACCGTATCGACGAGGACAACATCATGGAATTGGAACGGACGGAAGTTGAAACACAGCTAGAGTTTTTAATTAAATTAAAGACATGTTTAATTTAATATAAATCAAACTGTTTCAAGAACAAACGAGATTTAAGGTGAGTTTAACTCACTCAGTTCCCCACTTATATTTATATAAGTCGGGTTTAAATATTTGTGTGCGATGTTTGCTTGTTGTTGAATGATTTGATGATTGTTTGCACATATATCGAATACTTTATAATTGATTTAAATTAAACGTTCGTTTAATTTAATCAAACCAAATCGTTATTTTTATCGATTATTTCCAATGGAGGTAACTTACCTTGTTGGTTACGTTTATTATAATCTAAACATATTGAATTTGATTGGATGCTAGAACTGTTGTTACTTATTGACCATTCTCGGTTGAATTGATTATTCATGTTATTTTATATTATCATCATATGAATTGTTTACTGAATATAATGGGTTGATTTATTATTGAATCCAAATTCAACAGTTATTGTGATATTAACCAATGGGAATTACTAGTTGAGAAATTGACAGTAGATGGCCTAAATTATAATTGTTTTATAAAGATTGATTTACCGTTAGGTGAATCGTTAGAAATGAAGTTATAAAAATTATTTTATAACTGAGTATAGAATTTTAAATATATTATTTAAATTAAAGTTTATAAAAAGAAAAATATACCGTGTGTGAAGCACACGCATATAATGATTGTTTTAACAACAAATACCATTTTTGTATCAAAAATATACCGTGTGTGAAGCACACACATGTATTGATTGTTATAACCACAAATACCATTTTTGTACAAAAAACATATCGTGTGCGAAGCATGTGCCAGGCATGAAGCAAGTAAGCAAGGATTAATCCAACAATTAAAAATTTAGATAAATTGTTTTTAAGTAACAACTAAAATGGATCATATTGAATCAACTATTTTTTTTTTTAAAAAATCGAAGTAAATGTGATTATTTAAATTAATTATATTCTTAATTAATTTAAATGAAAAAGACAAGTTAGAGTTGATCAACAAGTAAATAATGTTTTGAAGTTGACTAAATCAACTATTGTAATGGAAATTGATGATTAAATTAAATTAGTTTGTGATTAATTTAATGAGATCATTTAACGAACAGTTTAACTTTATAAGAATTAAAAAAAGAAATTGGATATTTATTCCAGTAATGATAAAGTAAATTAATAATAATTTAAAGAAATCTCTTCTTAAATGAAGTTCAATTAAGTATGTGATCGAAGTTAGTATAATTGGATTTCAGAGTGGATTTATAAACGGGTTTATATTTAAACTGAATTTGGTAAATGAAGTTATAAAGTGATTTTAAGCGAATATGATAAGGTTAAATTAAATGCTACGTAATATTGGAATTAAGTAAAGGAAATCAAGATGGAAAAAGGGTTTTATGTTAAACCGGAATTGTATAAACGAGTTGGTAAAGGAGACGGAGAGTTAAAGCGTTAATTTAAATTAACGTTATTTAATAATCACATTAAGTGAAATGGATGAGTTTTGAAAGGAGGTTTCCAAAGAGGAAATGATTAAAAGGTTTAGAAACAAAGATTTTGTACTTGAATTTGGTAAAATATCGAGTAATAGGATTTGTAATAAAATCCTGATTATGAAACAAATGGTTTAAAGAAGCTGAGGTTTAAAATTGATATTTTATTTATCATTTATTAAATCAATGAATTTAGTAATAATAGTATATTTAAAAAGGAGATTTCAAAAGTAAGAAAGTTTTATAAACCTGTATGTTAAATAAAATAGTGAAAGGGTAATTGTTGTTATTAGAAGGAATATGGGTTTTTGAATTACAATTCATATCTATCCGAAGATAAGAATTTTGTTGAACAAGGTCTGAGAGGTAATTAAATACCCCAACTTGAACGACTTCAGAATTATCGAAGGATGATATGAGTTGTAATGGTAAAACTTTTAGAAGCAATTTATTATGAGATATAATAATGCGAAGTTATTTGAAAGATTTGAGAGTAGATAATGAGATTCTAAAGTAAAGGAAATAAGAGGATTTAAGGAAAAATATATTGATATTTTCAAAGTAACAGAAATAAAAAGAGCTTGAGAATATGAAATGGTATTTCCAGAGTAAAAGAAATGAAAAGGAGATTTTGTGAAAATATGACGATATTTTCAAAGGCAAGAAATAAGAATTAGAATGTGTATTTTGTAAAAGGATAAGTAACGATTATTGTTTTCACATAACGAAACAAAAGAAGATTTCGTAATGATTATTTTACAAATGATAAGCGTTGAATAGATTTCCCGATTTTAGATAATATGAAATGTTGTAGCAATTGATTTGAAATGATAATCAAATGTAAAATTGGATATGATGATGAGGTAATTTCCTAAGTATTAAAAAGGAGTGGTTTAAGAATATTATTATATTAAGATAAGAAGTGAATACTTTTTTGAAAGATTTAGAAGATTTAATTAACCATTCATAAATTATTTTTAATTAAAAAGGCCAAGTGACGCTGTGACTCAACCAGTAGATCCATTTCATTTTTGTTTATTTGATAGTTAAATAACCAGCTATCAAATTTTACCCATACGATTATTGGTATGGAAAGACCGGGATCGAATTTATATTCGAAAACCATTCTGTCTAATAAATACGAATACGTGAAGGATGTTTATCAAGATGGAGCAATTGAAGACCGTGGATCTTCATAAAATGGAAGAATCACTTACAATCTCTAGCTGATCTCTGGAGATATATGTGGTTCTGTCGTGGTTGAAATCTTTGGATTGCAAGAACTACTTGCTACTAATCCTTGGGGGATACCTATATAGGATGTGGTAGGAGGGTGCCTTCAGTTCATCCTGTTCCTGGATGACTAATATGGACGAGTGTCTGACAGAGTATTTCCAAAAGGATCACGTAAGTTGACTTCTACAAACGTACCACAGCTGTGGCGGAGAAAGGCCTTCTCTTAACAACCAGGATATTTTTGTGGATATCAATTAGTGATATCTGGCGGATTTGGCGATGTGACATTTAATGTGAATGGAGACATGCTACTGAAGAGTACGTTAACTTCTTGCCTCATCAATCGGAAAATGGTGGAAAATTGGGTAGGTCGCATGACTATATGGGTCGCATCCATCAAAAGGGTATATCATTACCTGATCTGGAGAATTCAAATGCCTTCAGCTGTCCCTTTTTATTTTTGTATGTATGCTATCGGTTCGGTTGGCTTGTGGTATAACTCGATAGAGATAGGGTTAGTAACACCCTAGATTGAGTTGAGTGTATATATATGAGTGAGCGTATTTATAAATTTTATATATACAAATATTTTATATTGTCTTGTTTGATCGGTTCAAGTTGAATTGGGAACTGGCACAATACTATTTTATAAAGCGGGTAAATGAAATAATTTGCCCAAAACTATATTTTTATATAGAAAGGAAATAATTTTTCTTAAAATTATTTATATTGTTTTATTGATTTATTTGAATGGAATTCAAATGAATTGTAAGTGGTTTAATAAAATCAAAAGAGAATTTTTAATATAGAATGTGAATAAGAATTCTAGTTGAAAATTAAATAAATTAGAATTTAACTTTAACTAAGTTAAATAAATTTGAAAAGAAATTGGAATAATTTGGTTATGTTGACTATTGATTGTTTGGTTATTGGATGATAAATTGGTTAGGTAATATAATTCATCAACATAAATGAATTGAAAACTAAGAGAAATAAATTATAAAATAATGAGTGCGAATAAAATCACATGTGAAATAAAACTAAATAATTTAAACATGTATTTGTTACTTGCATTGTATATTGAGTTGATTAATGCAGGTTGGAAGAGAAGAAAGAGCAGATGGTGTTTTGCTGGGTGATTGAACTTTGAGTACCCGATAAATAGGTAAACCTTGATAATATTGATTTGGGTTATTGATTTTATACCCCAGAGTTGGGTATCCATTTGGATTTGTTTTCTTTTATCAATATGAGGCCCGGAGTGGCAGTTGTAGTTGTTTGGATCGAATAGTACAGAGAAGGTGCTGGCGAATTTTTCAAAAATTTCTAAGACATAGAATATTTTTGATAATATTTTAAAATAATTATTTTGAAAATAATTGGGTTTGGACTATTTTTCTTTAATTAGTAATTTTGAGGACGAAATTCTATTAAGGGGGAAGATTGTAACGACCCGGATTTTTCGACTATGTGAATTCGAATATTTAAATATATTTTAAATATTATATTTGAATTATTTATGGATTTTAGTTTTGAATTCATTAATTAAACAACGATTGAACGTTTATATCTATATTTAATATAAAACGAGCGCGAAATGTCGCTGCAGTTCGTAATATTGTGTTTTGAATTTCAATTTGATTATAAAGAATCCATTTTAAGCCGGAATTCTGTGAAACAAGAAACATTGGAATCTAATTGTTCATAATTTGCTAATAAAAGAGAAAATTCAGAATTTTATCGTATATATTATAAGTTGTTTCTAAATCAAATTCTGAAATGGTCGCTATGAAAATCATATATAAATTATTACATTTATTTAATTTATTTAAAGGAAATTTCTATATATTCGAATATCGTTCAAGATGAAAATGTTAATATTGAGTTATATTTCATATTGGTTTAATCCGGAGTGGTATATTATTTTATTTAGATATATTCAATAAATAATATTTATTTATTTTTTAATTTATTTGTTTTGGATTTAATTTATATTTTAATGATATTATATAAGCCGTGCGAATAACTAATTTCCCAAACGACATCTGTTTTCAACCAAACAAATTGCATTGAGATCAGAATGATAAGACGACGTAGCAGTGAATGTATTTAACGTTCAAAGTTAAACAGCGGTGGGACTTGATAACCATTTATAAACAAACGTACCCAACGTAAATCGAAAGTAAACACACACACACACACACACACACACACACACACACACACATATATATATATAATATTCAAAACTATTACTTGACAACAAAGTTTGGTAAACTAACACCTACCGTATCACGGTAAGAACATGCGGTTTAAACCAATGAACACATGCCTAAATCCTACATATGTAGCAAGCTTAATAAAAGAAGCTAACAAAAATGAGCGTACCCTATACATTTCATTTTAGCAGGCCTATACAATTAAATGAATCACGGTCTACCCTAGGGGTGAGCAACGGTCGGTTCGGTTCTGCATAAAAAAAAATATAACCAATTTGAAACCAAATAACTTTTCAACCAAACCGAACCGAACCGATTTAAAGTGAAACCGAACTTAAACCAAACCGAATTAGATCGGTTCGGTTCGGTCGGTTATTCGGTTATTATATTTTGATAAAATTGAACATAACCTGCCTTGTACGCTTTACACAGCAGTTTACAATTTAACACAATGTCAATGCATTCTAACTAAAATTAATCACTGATAAATAAATCTGGACATAATACAACATCCAGTAGGCCACAAAACAAATTAATTAAAAACGTTGACCCAAACAAACTTCATTTCTAAGTTAAACAGTCTCCAAACTGCAAAATACAACAAAATACACCGACATTTCATTTGCAGCCTTAGTACAATAGGAACTAGAATGATACACCAAAATAAACCAAAATAAACTGCAAAAAAATCATTTGCTGTCTTGTAGAAGCTTTGTCATGCTGAAGATTATCAATGCTACCAAAATGATACACGAACCTACAGAATAAGTGGGGGAAACAGTTATTTTCTCAATAGCCTTGCACTTAAGTTTCCTAATGCTATCAAAGTAAAAACTCTTGATATTTCCCAAAATATACAGTACAATAACATAAAGAATGTGAGTTTTTTTGAGAAAGAATAGACCGGGGAGATTTTACTAACAAGGTTCTCCGCCATCGGAAGTTCAGGCAAAAAATCATTGTATGTTAGCTTCAGCTATAAAGTGTTATGTAGAGAAATATAAACATAAATACCTTAAGATCTGCCCACCAATCATTAATCAACAAGCCAATTTGAATCCACAGCAACTCAGCAATAACTCTATTGATCTTTCTATATGTATTTTTGGAGAAAGGGCGAACTGCTGCAAAGCATACATAGACTGCAAAAAGTAGCATACACTTATCAATATCTGGAAACATGCATAATAAAAACAACTAGCATTTTTGAAATGCTAGTAAGCAGGAATTTTTTGCTTCTAAATTATAACTAATTAAAATATCATGTCAGTTGGTCTTTTATAATAAACTGCGGCGCAAAATATATTGGCGAGATCATAAACTCATGTGAAGATTATAGATACACAGACCAAATACCTGCTTTCGGTTATAGAGTAATTAGCAGTTACATGTACAGATATGCACGACCCTCTGTATTTGACAACCAATTAAATAATTCAATAGAAAAAAATTAGAATTCCAGGTATCCAAGAAAATTTCAACTTACAGACATTCTGATTTCTGCATGCAAAACCGACGACTCTTTTTTCATTAAAATTCATTTGATTAATAGAAACAAATAAAAAACGCAACCAAACCAAACTTGTTTGACAAAACAAATTTGGTTACAAAGGACATGTGCTGCCAATATCATGCACACAAATGTTTGGATTTTCACCAATCTTCTAACACTTCAAAAATTATGAATGTGTGAATGAATCTTGTATAGCATTTTTGAAATTTTGTTGAAATTTAAGTTTCAACCAGTTAAATTAGTTGGAAACTTTCCTTTCTAAAGTAAACAAATTCACTTGCAAACTAAAATTCTATGTTGGTTTATGTGAATAGACACATGATATTAGTCCATCTCATCAATGTAGAATATATTTATCTACAGAAAGACAAATTCTACATCTTTATGAATAACTGTGAATTGGTTTAAGAGTACATCTCTGTCGTTAAACATATATTCAACAAGTCAATTGTGAATATGGGAATTTTGGTAATATGTATACTGAAATGTCCAAAACAATTCAAATGAGTAGTTTAAGTGCAATTCAGAACTGTCAACTACATATAAAACTCATGTAAACTACAAGCAGCAAAGCAAAAAAAAAAAAAAAAAAAAAAAAAAAAAAAAACCATTCAAACAACAACAGTAAGAACTACTTTAGAAATATAGTAAACATACCATTATATTCCAGCAAAACAGCGCGAGCACATTAACCTTTTCACATGTCGTTAATGGGATCCAAAGCTAGCTTGCTCACATCTGCATACGATGTAAACAAAGTTAAAAATTGTAAAAGTGCATGAGTACATAAAATTATTGTAATTCTTTTACGTGCTTCTAGTTGTTCCATGTTACTTAAATCTTCTTCTAGATCAATTTTACTCGCAGAAAAAGAGGTACACAGCCAATCTTCCGTACAAATAAGAGACTGAACTATTCTAGGTGTAAGAGAACTTCTAAATGGATCAAGAACACGTCCACCGGTGCTGAAAGCAGATTCGGAAGCTACCGTTGATATAGTAACAGCTAAAAGATCACGAGCCATTCTTGAAAGGATTGGAAACCTTAAACTATTAACCTTCCAATATTCTAGTATGTCAAACTCCTTACAATCGCTTTCATTATCTTCATTCAAATATTTCTCTAATTCAGATCTATTTACTCCAAAGTTGTCTAATGCTTTTAACCTTTTAAAACGTGCTCTCAAATCTAACACATCTTCATCATTCTCAGCATTGTCTACCTCATTTGTTTGATTGAGACTTCCATATTTTGATTTATACTCACCGAACAGTTGAAAAGTGGCATCTTTAACCAGTTGTATTTTCTCACTATAAGTTGAAGGATAAAGTGTTTCTAAGCAAAACTCTATAAAATTAAATTTCCAGCGAGGATCAAGCACAACAACTATATAGGTCAATATATTCATTTTCTCCCAACAGCCCCAATATTTGTCGTATTTCTCCTTCATTTTTGCAGCCATGTTTTGTAATTGAATGTCATTGCTCAATCTCATTTTATCCAAACTTTCAAGTACTTTACTAATCTCATGCCAATGAAGGTTACTAGTAATATATGAAGAGCCGGATACATGTAGTGTGAGTTCATAAAATCTACAAAGAATTCCACATAATTTTCGAGCATTTTCCCAATCCAACTCCGTAGGCACCCCTCCTCCTTTTTCTAACTCACTCCTATAAAATCGGTCTTCCATGTCAAATCTTTCAAAAGCTTGTTCGTATTGTTGTGCCGCATTAAGCATCAAATATGTAGAATTCCATCTAGTCGGTACATCTAAACACAACCCACTTTTATTTTCTAGTTTTTCAAGTAACACACAATTTTTGAATTTTTCAAACCTAGATGGAGATTGCCTAACATATCTAATTGCTGCTCTTATACGTGATATAGATTCTCCAACCTCTTTAAGACCATCATTCACAATTAAATTTATAATATGAGCAATACAACGCATGTGCAAATACTTTCCCTCTAAAATAGTTCCTTTCAAATTATTGAATCTACGTTTCAAGTAAGCAATCATGGCATCATTTGAGCTGGCATTATCAACGGTAATAGTAAATATTTTATCAATACCCCAATCCACTAAACAACTTTCCACAGCTTTACCCAAATCTTCACATCTATGACTAGATACCGGGCAAAAATTTAAAATTCTTTTTTTTAGTTTCCATTTATCGTCAATCCAATGAGCAGTCAAACACATATAATTGACTCGTTGTATTGAAGTCCATGTATCAGTAGTGAGACATACATATTGACACGAGTCATGTAATATTGATTTCAATTTAGCTTTTTCTTCAAGAAAAATCTCATAGCAATCTCTTTGAATAGTAAATTTTGATGGTCGACGAAACTGAGGTCCAAATGCAACCGATAACAAAATTTTAAAACCAACGCCATCAATTGACTTAAATGGAAGCTCATCTAGAATAAAATAATATGATATAGCTTTTCTAATCTCATTCACATCAAATTTCCATGTTTTCAAAGATCCACCATTACCGTTTTCTCCCATATTAAAATTTATTTGAGCTTGTGTTGAATCTTTGTTACTAGCAAAATCCTTACAAACAGAAATATGAGTTTTTAAACTTGACGTGCCATTTCTGTTTGTATCAGAACAATACTCTTTTTTACAGTAATTGCAACGAGCTTTAGGTTTACCTTCGTCGTCTATGAATGAAGTGAAGTGAACCCATACTTTTGATCTTTTCCTAAGAGGTTTCCTCCTTGTTTCAGGTTTTTTTTAGAACCAGTGGCTGAATTGTTTGGCAAAGTAGCTTCATGATTGATCTATCAAAATATCATATGCAACATTTGTATAAATTTTATAAAGAAAAAATATAAATGAGTAATCTTTTTTGTTGAATATATATTAGCTGCTAAACATCATGAATAAAAAGGCTAAAGGAGACTTATACATAAACGCTTGTCGTTGGATCAGATGCTGAAGATGAGATTTGTTGTGCCGACATGATAATAGTTTTCCCCTCTTTGAAACTGAAATATAGAATAGTATTGCATAAGAAAATACAAATAACATTGAAAAATTCTTTTTCAGCAAGGCCAAACTCAATGAACTATGAAAATACAAATTATTTTGGCTGTTGGTACAAAAATACAGGTTAATCTTAGATGTAGGCACAGGTATAACTTGATGCTTTTGTTGTCATTCATGTATGTGTGCTTACCCAATCTTTTATGACAAAAATAATAACAATAGAAATGTTATTATGCATACACTGTTTTGTGACAAAAATTAAAGTTTTTTCCTAGGTGAATCGGTGACCGCAGCCTTGAATTGGAGTATATCGAAGCCAAAAATTGTGAGATTCGAAACCCTGGTTATGAATTAGAAGGAACAGACCCACCTTGCAGCAAATCGCATGCGGAGGCGAAGGCGTAGGTGCTGGCTAAACTAGGGTTTTGAGAACTTTTAACTCGATTTTGTGGAAGGATATCGATGTGATTTGATCTGTGTATAGGGAGGAGGAGAATTGGAGAAGAACGAAGAAGCATATAAAAAGAAGCAAATAAGCGATTGAGAAATCTGGCCATAGACGCTTCATAGCTTTTGTTTGAATCCATGGGTGTACGCTTCGAATTCTTCAATAATAATGAAAATGGGAAGATGTGAAAAAAATTAAAAGCGGTCAGAGAATAATGGGGATAGATTGGAAACGCATGCAAAAAATCTTTGTTGCTACTTTGTTTGGTTCGGTTGGGCCAGACCCGCTTTGTTTAAAACCAAACCCAACCAGAAAACCGAATTTAATCAAAAATTAAAACCAAACCCGACCGATCTGCAAAGACAACCAAACCAAACCGACCAAATTAATTTGGTTCGGTCGGTTAATTCGGTTTAAACCAAAGTATGCTCACCCATAGTCTACCCAAATAAATGTATCTAACCTGTTTGTACAGAAGCTTTGCTTCGGCTTTAAGGAATTGGACTGCACATGCTAAATTGAATTTAGCATTTCCTGTAAAAGCCACGTGTAGCCTAAGATGCCCTTTTTTCTGCAAACTTAATACTGAAACCAACTCCCCTATATTAATATATATATGTACAGCCTAACCATCCTACTCTATGTGTTTTCCTTTCAGTGTATACAGAGCCTTGCCGACCAAGAAATACCCAATGAAAATGACACTTTCGAAACGTGCACCCCACACTTCCTTCTCCTATAAATTCTACCCCAAGCCTTCCCATTCATTTTACCAGCTCATGAATTAAAATACAAGCTTTCTTCTTTATAAAATTTGTACGAAATCCATTTCTTCACCCATTTTAAAATGGCGCCATTTGTTTCCAACAGAACAAAGCAAATCGAGGAAAACATATTCATATATAAACTAATGAATAAAAAGAGAGAAACACGAAAGGGCATGGGAAAGCCTAATGGTCTATCGTAGCTGTTCGCACGTTCTTAGTGGGGGGGGGGGGGGGGGTGCTGCGAAGGTAGAAAGGTGGAAATTGGGTGCATTATAGCGAAGGGGAGAATAACGTGGAGATGATCACGTACAAGGGGCGGAAAATGAAATGGGATGTTGTGCACAGTTCCGGTGGCTGGACGGTGAAGTGCGCACATTAGCGGGTGACTTGAAATGTCGTGTGAACATAGAGCAGGGAATAGATCATTGAAGGAATAAAAATGGCGTGGAGGTAAGGAGGGACATGGGTACTCGTGACGGCAGATGGTTGGCCAAAGAACGGAGGCGTGATGATGGGAAAATAGTGGTGCGGTCAGTGGATGAGGCGTGTGTACATTTGAAAATGATGGGTTTGTATGGCGCGGATTATTGGCGGTTGAACGGCAGTGAGGTGAAGCAGAAGGCGGACCTTCGGTGCGGGATGCTTTGAAGTGCGGAGGGTATGTACTGTTTACGTACATCAGGCGCGAAAAGAAATGAGAAATGGTGAAGCATGCATTGGGAAAAAATTGCACTTTGCATGCATTAAGGAGCATAATAGAAGTAGTATTGGGAAGTAGGAAACAAAACTAAAGAAAAAGGAAAAAAGAAAGGGATGGAACAATTTAAAGTGGGAAGAAGAATGGCTCGCATGCAGGTAGAAAAGAAATGGGAAGGGCATGCATGCAACAGGGGAGGACGTGGGTTGGTAAGAAGTTGGGTGACACGACCCGAACTTCCCCGTGAAGGAAAGAACGGATTGAGTTGAGAACACGACGAATCAGAAAACAAACAGAAGAACATTTCATTGCTTATTACAACAATTCCATCAGAATACAAGAATATACAGAGTATGAATAAATATTATACATTTGAGAAATATCAGAGATTTTAATTGCATTACATAGCAGTGGAAAAATAATACAAAACACAACTGAAGGAGATATACGGATACAGAGCTTTCCGGATATCGTTCCAGCTGTAAACCAGGATCCTGTGAATACAAATCTGCAAAATCCAACTACTAGCTGCCCGTGTGGAAGATAGGGGCATCCAGAGTTTAGGTTAACACAATAAACTCCGGGTCAGTCTTGTGATTGGTGTGAGAACTAAAACAGTTATTTAAAACTTTACTTTAAAAGAGAGTAATTCAAGGGACCACGCCGTATAACACGGAATTGGTTTCCTCCCAAGAATACTAGTGCATAGAATAAACAGAGCAATGTTTTTTGGAAAAATGAAGCTATTATAAGACTCAGGTCCCATCACACAATGCAACGTAAGCCAGAGGATAGAGTTTTACCTTATGATAGCCAAACATGCATGGTACATTTAAAACAAATCATTTTGATACTATTATAGTATAAAGTATATGAAAACAACTTCAAATATAAATGTATCAATCATAGACGGCATAGTGCTCCATCCCACTATGTCGCCATACTAGGCTCTACAAATAAAACTGAAATATCACGTATTGGAAATTGGATTTCCGCCATGAGTCGAGGCCAGGGATGGCTCCTCACTGCTTCGAGACACTCTAGCAAATGTCTCAGGACTACACACTCTGGGTAACTCTTGGATCTTCGGGGTCGATCCTCCGTTACGTTTGAGGATTGGCAATTCCTAAACACACGTTTCCCAGTCCTATCGGACCTTAACCGAGGTGCCTCGCAATCCAACAACCACATAGGTAAAATAACAACGATGTCATGGTGAGTAAAACACTGACACCACCCATAGCTAGAAAGAAACGTCGTGCACTCCATGCAGTCACGATCCCGTTTTTGACTCACACCGGGGTGTGAGGCTCGCGAATTAACGTCATACACAAAGCTACGTTGTATTAAAGCTGTGCTTTGATCATCAACCACAAGACTCTGCTTTTCAACAAAAGCCTTGATCACTACATCTCAGCATGCCACACAGGCAGTTCATGCCATGTGATGGATATCCATCGATATATAACCTCTGAGCTCGTACGTCTCAGAGAAGGGCGTTAAGCAAGAGAATAAATTCTCCGCCGCCAAACAAATATATATTTAATAGAAATCAATCAGCACAGAATAAAATCCAATATCAGACACACAATCCATTTGTAAGTCTGTTCTGGGTCTGAACGAAACCGAAGGCACCTTATTCCTCCCCCACATGTCCAATATAGGGGGAAGTCCTCGCATATCCATCGATCTCCAAGTACGTCTGGACGATCACCACTTATTAACTCGGCTTGTGTGTACATCCCAATCAAGACATAAGTAATCATCCAAACGATGTGAAGACCTCCGATCTTCAACCACCGTCTTCATCGTCGACATATCATCGAATCAGTTATTCAGAATGGGCATAAACCCGGCCTTTCCGAGTAACTCGCGTATATAATAAACAAGTGCTATAAACCACAACATATGCCTCATTCCATTTCTGAATATTCTTTTATTCAAATGTTCGCGTACTTTGGGAAATGTTCCCATTAATTTTATCAAAGATAAATTCTTTAAAATTTATTCTTTAATCTTCATTTGGATTTCAATCAAACCGTATTCTGTCTTTAACTGGGTTAAAGAACCAATGTTATTTAAAACACGGTTCACGATAAACTCAAAATCACATTCCATTCCATCATCCTCTAACCGTAAATTAGCAAATAAACAATCCCTAAGTATTAACCCCGAAGGCCGAAACCAACATCAGATCAATACCCAAGAAACCATTCAACTTAACTAATCTCCAGTTAGTTTCTGATTTTCTTAACTCTATTGTTAATCGGGTTAAAGAACCAGTGTTATCACTACAAGAAAACACTGATTTAGAGTCAAATATGTAGAAGCGGAAACTTCCGTCGCTAATTTGTGATGGATTTCCATGTGATCTGCAAGGAATAGTTTTTTGGTTTTTCAACTTTTTTTCTTTTATTTATTACCGTTGTCTTCTGTCATCTCTCACTAAACCGTGGCAAATTGCGTCAAATTACCGACAAAAAATTTTTGCCGCTATTTTCCGCTGCAAATTCAAGCAGAATACCGACGGATATTTTTCGAAGCTATTTTGCAGTAGAATTCCAACAGATTTAGCCATGGATTTGCAATGGAATTGAAAACCATAAATATTACAAATCACAACATAAATCAGTTCGTCCAATTTTACATAAGTATCAATATATTAATGTCATCCACCTCAGCAAACGATTTAGTAATCCAATCTACAACGTTCCAACCAATCAAATTTTTTTGTTTCTCCTTCTACTACTTCGTTTAATTTTTC
Organism: Allium sativum; assembly: GCA_030737875.1. NCBI lineage: Eukaryota > Viridiplantae > Streptophyta > Magnoliopsida > Asparagales > Amaryllidaceae > Allium > Allium sativum. Next base: position 829,388,506 of record CM060913.1, read on the forward strand.
CCCTAAATTGCCTCTTTCGTTTTCCCAGTGTCCCTCAAATTCACAAATTTGTCATAGTTTCCTCAAATTTGTCATAGTTTCCTCAATCCTCCCCTTCACAATTTCCTCTCTCCCTTAAGTTGTATGAAAGTAAAAAAAAACCCAATTACTCAATCTCTAATCCCCAAATTCTTATCCCTAAAATTAAGTATCGGGTCAAACTTAGCCTAGTGAAGTCGGGTATCATCACATGGAGGCTGGATGGGGGTACGACGCAGCAAGTTGGTTGCGTCCAAGTATTGAGAGCAGGAGGTTGGAGCCAAAAGGTAGGCGGTCGACGGTTTTGATTTTGATTAGGTTTTCACTATCGGGTCTGATCTTGATGGCTTTAGGGCTTATTTGCAAGTCGTGAATAGAAATTGCTGCTATATAGTTGAAAATCCGAAACGTAAATCTGTATTTAAATTTTATTATCTGATACTTGATAGCATCTATCATCATCTAATAAAGTTAATTGTATGTCGATTCTTTCTTTTAAGGTATGACCCCCAATTCCTGTAATTAAGATGACTGCGTTTCTGTGTCTTAATGGTATCAGATCTATTTCTCAGGATCATTACATTATGTAATTTGGCTCTCTACCCATTCTTGAATCTTGATTGACATTTTTAAGTGTTTTCGAATTAGGAAATAATTAGTTGTACTTTGCTTTCATAATTTGCTGTATTGGTATGCTTGCTTCTCTTCATTTTTGCACTCACTCATCATCGATTATATTTTCTTGAAATTGTTCTTGCTATATATTAGGTACTAAATGGCATATTATTTTGCATTGTTATGCCAGTCAAGTTTATTGGTTAATTTTGTCTTATGTTTGCGGACTTTCTATTTCAGTGATAGTTCAGATTCTAGAAGATGACCGGAGGAAAGCATCAGGCAATACTAGTATATTTGAACATGAAAATGAAACCAACCTTTTCATTTTGGAGGCCAAAATGGACACAACAAGGTAAAAAAAAATTGTCCTTTTTTAAAAAAAAATTGAGGAAAATTTTCCTTTAATTGTATGCTTAATTCACTCATTATTCATTTTTTTTAATCTACCACCGAAAATCTGGAAAACAATGTTCTTCCTCCTCAACAATTCCTAAATCATATTGGCTATGCTAAATGAGGCCGCCATAGTGAAGAAGCAAGCTATTTCACCATTAATCCACTACATGCAAGCCCTTATTTTCACCTAACTCGGATGTTTGAAGTAATTCGATCTATGTTGATTCTCAACCGAGTTGTATGCTTCGATCTCTTGCATTCCAGGTTCTCGGAGCTGCGACCTTATTTCTTTTAGGCTATAAATCATTGGGATTCATTCATATGCAAAGCAAGGTGAGTCGATACACTCATTCGTTACATCTTAAATAAGTGCATGTTGAATCTATGTTTTTGTTGATGAATTAAAGTTCAATGCGATTTTTTTTAAATATTCTTAGTTTACAGTAACAGCTTGTTACGGGTTGAATCGCACAATTAGCTCTAACCAATATTCTATATTGGATGGTTGTTTTGAATGTGAATTTCTGAATGTGAGTTGATTGTCTGATGATTTTATAGATGCAATCTTTATTGTTTAGTGTCATATTACTGACCGTAAAATTATCCGTGGCCGTGATTTCTTACATCCTGTGCTGCCTTGAAAATTTGTTTTTCGAAGCCTGATAAGCTTGAACGCACCTTTCACCGTTGTTTTCGTTTGCTGTAAAAGCTTTAGATACCAGTCTGTTATATTGGAGTCACATGTTACTACTTCTCTGTCCTGGCATTTTATCACGTCCTTTTAAATGTCCTTTGTTTGAAAAAAAACCATAGAATTGTATTTGGCTTTAATTATTTTATTTCCTGTTAGTACCATTTCAACTTGTCCTGGAGCATTGAGATATGGCATTTCGTAGTCTGTGAAAGCATACTAGCTTTCATTTATATGCCATTTATATTTTATATTATTTCAACGTTGCTTTGAACTTTTCCCAAACCAATGTCTATTACATAAATATATTTTTCTGCGGGCGTTATTAGTTGGTTCATTTATGAGTAGGTTAGACTTTTGACACCTTGTAGTAGCCTAGTCCGAGTTTCATTCTGACATTCTGTAGCTTCAAGTAAAAAAGAAAACTATAGATGCTTTGTTTCAAAAGTAGCTTAGCCTTTAAAAACAAACTGACATGCATATATATATATATATATATATATATATATATATATATATATATATATATATATATATATATGAGGTAGGATCAAGAGCACCCCAAATAGTGCAGCATCCCTTTAGCCCCCTGATTTCCACCACATATTCTTCATTCTCTCTCTTCCCACCAACTCTCTCTCCTTCCACTAACATATTTAATTATAAATGAGTGGTCCTTGTTAAGGGACAATTGAGGTGCCACAAAATAGGGGTGCTCTGGAACCCTCCTATATATATATATATAATTATGTAACAACAGGGCGTTTCTTTTCTTTTGAATAGCATAATTATGCAGCCAAGTTTTTGCCTTTTCTGTAGCATGTTAGAAGACACGTCCCTAGCTGTTTTGAACTATATTATCTTCATTTCTAAATGTGCACTTGTGCACATTAATTTATGCTTATGCAGACATTGCTTACTGCCATTGGTATTCTTGTTGTGGCTACCTTTTTGTTGTGAGTGTGGGTTGGAACCATCATAGATAATAGTGTTCAATGTTGTGCACATATATATATATATATATATATATATATATATATATATATATATTATATATATATATATATTGTTGCTGAAATTTTATTTTAGTGACAATTTAATATGGTACCAGATATTTCCTTCATTTTGTATTGAATGTCAAGTATGTTGTACTGGTTTATTGAGCTAATACGTCTAAATCAGAATTTCAATATATTTAACGAATAATTTTTCCCACTTCCCACCGCATTCATAATCAACAAGGTTAAATTCATCGTTTGTGTCCTTGCGGCATAAAACGATGTTTCTTAGACTGATAAGAATAAGTAAGAAAATGTCACTTAATGAACTTCAGTTGCTGGCTTCTAAGGTGCTCAATAAACAGCAGCTAGCTGTGTTTGTCCCCAACATGTTTTCTCTATGTATGGCTTCGTGAATTCTTTGGTTCTTTTCATTGTAGAATTAATGTGGTCAAATGTGGGAGAAAATGTTATCATATGACTTTCTGTGCTTTACTTATCCTTTGTTTAAACTACTGCTTCTAATAACGGAGAAAGATGTTTTGCATACATCATAAAATGTAAAGTTCCCTTGCATTATCATTTGCATTTGTTATCCTTGTTAAAACAAAAGGCCTATTCTATGCACTTCTATCCGAAATTATAGTATAATCTGTGATGTTTAGTGAACATCTTGCACCGAATTATTGTTGGTGTGGATTAGATGAAAGTGATATAATAAATTTTATTATGATTCAGATGTCCATCCAATATTTTAAATGTGCGTAGCAGTTGCAATGCAAAATGATGGACCAAGAGCATCAAACATGTATTCTTGCATAGATGATGTGCTTTATTTCCTACTGTCTTCCATGAGTGGTGCATAATATGAAGTCAAACATTTTGTTGAGAGCATTTCTCTATACTTCATGAAGTTAATAACTTTTTGCCCATAAAACCAGAAATAAGATAAATTACCAACAACTTAGGATACCTTTTTGGGCATGATGTGCTTTTTTTTTGGGCATCATGTTTTGCTGTGGAATAGTAAGCACATCATGTTTAATAACTTTTTGCAAGCAGTTTTCTTAAATATGCACAGGTTAGACATTTATTTTGTTTTTGTTTGTCTATGACTTTATTTAATCCATGGCTTTATGTAACCATACTAAATTACTATATATATATATAATTTTCGAACATGAGAATCAATTATTTCATGCTTTATTTTGTGTGAATTATGTAGTGCTAAAACAACACCATAACAAGCCAGACCATCGTTTTTATCTTGTTATCATTACCACAGCAAGTTAACTTTTAAATATTTATCTTTTTGGTTTTGTAGATATCTGACAAAAAAAACAAGAAGTAGGACAGAAACATATATTTGACTTATGTGAGCTAGAACTATTAATCAAATGTTAAACAACAACATATATTTAACTTAGATACTACATAATTCACACAAAATAAAGCATGAGAAATATTAGAATTAGTGAAGTTTTCTTCACTAAAATACCCAATGGAGGAATTTTTTTTTTATCACAACTGAAATAAAGAAAAAGTACTACTTTTGGTTTCTAATATAGTCGGTGTGTTTTCATTTACTATATAGTGTATAGATATTTATTTGTCATTTCCTTTAATTCCAATGTTAAAAATAAGACTGTTGTTTATTAATGATATCAGGTAATTCAGACCAAATCCCATAAGTGATATATTGGCAAATGTCGAATGAAACGACATTAATGGTATTTTGAGGAAAAAAACTGACTTGGGGGCAATGCATCTGTTGAAAATACCAGTTTAACATTTAGAGCATTTAATGATTTTTGGATAGACGAAAGTTTTTTTTTTTTTTTTTGGGGGGGGGGGGGGGGGTGCATGATTTGTTGTGGAATAGTACTAGCCCCGCTTAGTTAAGACACTGCAAGTTTCATATTCTTCTACTGATAAGATAAATGAAAATATTATTTTGCTATGGACTAAAACTGGTAGTTTAGGTTTCATATCTACCCTGAATAATTACGTTTGTTGTGGATAATTTTTATTCTCTTATGTTTTTGATGTGAACCAATTCAGGCAGATTGGACTGAAGCTCCGATTCCTCCTCTGTAGCTACTACCAGTGCTGACTAGAAAGCTGTTCAAGGTTTGATTTTATTTTTATTCATTCAACTCTCTTATGCAGCAACAGTTTTGAGAGTTGTAATTTTTTTCACTTGCAGTTAGTGATTTATTTTCTACTAGGCACATGAAATATTCCAGATATTCTATTTAGTTCATTAATAACAATATAAGAAAAACCTTCAAACTTAAATCAAACAAAATTTGAAAAGAATTTTTTTTGTTGAATGGTCGATATTTGATATAGGTTAGCAGTGCGATGTTTAGAAGTTCTCTCACTTTTAGCTTCTTCCAAAATCAAACGAGTTTGTGATTAAAATGTGCAGCTCCTGTGGCTGCCAACTGGGTTACTGGATTCGTTTTACAAATAGGTCCATTGAAAAAAACTTACTGCAAGAATAAGTTTCAAGCTCATTTACAGTTTTAAATACGTACATATGCAGTTTCAAAATGCACATATATTGCCCTGAAACAAGGTTTATATTTGTAGTATGTTGCAGGTGGTACCTAGTTGTTAGAAATGAAACAAAGGTTTATATTTCAGTGCCTTAGTCATCGCAAACTCGCTGACTTGATGAATATAGCTATGTAACGACAGAGGTTTGCAATAATTTGGAACAATTTGTATGCAGTGAAGGAAGTTCTTTTTTTGTTTGCTGAAATTATGAATTCTATGTTCTTGCTCCATTTGGAGAGCTGGAAGATGTTCGTTGCTCGGCTCACTTTCTACCTATATCATATAAGGTAATTTATATCATTTGTTTTTTATCAGTTCAGTTTTTTCTGGAGTGTATATTATGTTAAATACTTTCACAGTTTATGTTCTCTAGCTAGTGGGTTACTTGGGGGTAGCAAAAGTTTTAGAATTGAAAGAAAGCTTTTTCTACACAAAGCTTAAAAACTGAGTTGCAGCAAGTAGCAACTCAGTTTTGATAACTTAGTTGCAGCAACTCGGCACTGAGAATAACCCAGTTTTGAAAACTGGGTTGCTGTAACTCAGCGTTAACACAGAGATGCAACTCGAAACAATAATCAACCAAGTAAAATAGAATTCGTATACTTTTATCTCTACTATTTTTGTAGACTACATATCAGATAGTAGTTTATAGATTCGCTATAGTTTCATGAAATCATGCAAGTTAATTAACGATCTGCTTGAAATTACAAAATTATGGTAAATCATTATTTTCCTCACTGAAATGGAAGTTTATTTTATTTTATTTTCTCTTGATAGAAAAGGAAGTTACTTGAATTTCTCAAATTTGAGTGTGCTTGTAACCAAAGTTGTTGAATTTTGACATCTGATAGGAAGATTTGAGTAATATTTACATTATCATTTTTTAATTCTTTTTTGTATTTATGGGTACCTATTTGTGAAGTTAATGCTTTCTTTATTTACTGGGCCGAGAGCAGATGTGCTTTTGTGTATGCTTTAAATGAACGATTTATTCGTGCATGTGCACGATTGGGCTTATAGTGTTGACAGTTGTTAAATACTTTCGTGTTATGTATAGTTGAGTACTTTTTATTCCTAAAACTTATTGTGGTGTTATGTTACAGACTTACATTTCCAAGATCAACGAGCAAATTGGAGGACAAGCATTCAAGACCTGTCAGGATAGATCCAAGCAGAAAATGAGAAGCTTATATATATATATATATATATATATATATATATATATATATATATATATGCAGGTTTTTTTTTGAACTTCAGACATTATGATGCATAGATCCATCAACTATATAAACATAACTTTTGTTTATGTGACATTACTTTTAAGTTGTATCGGATAAAGTTATGAATGTTGGTTTTATGTGAATATTTTATCAATTATTATACCATTTTTTATTGTTATATAAGGTTTTGTGACATGAATTTTTCTAGTTGATATATATGTATATATGTTTCATTGCACGAGTATTGAATGTTGAGTATTGTTGAAATGAATGTATTTGATATCTAGATTGATGGTTAGAAATGCTGCAAAATGTTTGCTATATATTTCCGTCGCTATATAGCTAGGATTTACCGACGGATAATTGAAATATAAAATGTTTGCTATATATTTCCGTCGGTAATCCCTCGCTAAATAGCGTGCATTAAGCGACGGAAAAGTATTTATTGATTTTATTATGTTAAATATATCCGTCGGTAAAACATCGGGGAAATATTTTTAAATGAAAGGATATTATATCAGAAAACGACGGTGAAGTGACGGAGAATCGACGTTAATTTCCGTCGCAAAATTGTGCCTAAAATACCAACGTGTTTTTTAGCGACAACCGTGTTCTACAGCAAATCCGTTGCTAATAGGCCTATAGCGAGGGTTTAGTGACGGATTATTCTGCTGCAAAATTAGTGTTTTCTTGTAGTGTATTTAAAACACCGTTTATGATAAACCCAAAGACCAATTTCAATTCAATTCCAATTAAATATATTAAATTGGAAAACTTTAGTTTGGAAAATTCCAGTTAAATCTTAATAAAGAGATTTATAAATCCCAAATCTTATTTTACTGCAAATCGGGTTAAAAAACGAATGTCGTTGAAAACACAGTTCACAACAAACCGAAAATCCAATCAGTCTCTAACCATAAATTAGTAAGAGAACAATTCCCTATGTATTAACCCCAAGGCCGAAACCAACATCAGATCAATACCCAGGAAACCATTCAACTTAACAAACCTCCAGTCAGTTTCTAATTTTCTTAACTACATTCAGTTCAAGAACAGTATTATTAAAGATACCATTCACGACAAACCCTAAATCCAATTTGATATTAAATACAAGGCTCTCAATAGAAAATATATCGGCTTATATTCAGTATATATCTTTCAAATTCCTCCACAATACCCGTATAATCACGAAATCAAATATCGAAATATTCTGAAGATAATTTCGATTCAAATCCATTCCAATTCATTTATTGGAAATCCTGGTTATTTTTAAAACCATTTCAAATCCAATTTATTTATTTTAAAAATATTGGATTTACTATTCTATTTGAAAACTAGTTCATTTTGATAAAATACGTTTTTATCTTTTCAAATATGGGATATTTTCATCTCAATTCTTTCCAAATCATTTCTTATGATTTTACACAATTTATTGATATTTTTAATAATTTTATCAAGGCCCGTACAGTCGATTTCCATAAACGGCCATCGAACTGCACTTACAACGACCTTTTCCAAATTTGATTTGGACATAATTCCAAATCCAACCGTTATATTTCAAAATCTTCATATTCGTTATAAATCTCTTTTCGATACAAACCCAACGGTTCTAGTTTTAGGAGAATCCGACGGTCGGATCTCCCGTAATGTCCATTCGAAGTCAATGGTCGAAATTCGCGAACTGCCGCAGCGCGGCGCGTTCTATTCAGGCCATTATATATTATATATATAATATATAATATATATATATATATTTCATCGATTTCCTTTTAAAACATATTTTATAAATCGTTTTAAATTTGTTTTCAAAACAGTTTCAACTTCATATTCAATTCCAAATCAAAATTGAATTTTCTATTATAAATTCGTTTTAAATTCATTTCAATTTGAATTCAATTCAATCTCAATTCAATTTCAATTCGTTTTGAATTCACTTTAAATCGATTTCAACTTCAATTCAAGTCGTTTCATTTCAATTTCAATTCTATTCGATTTCAATTCAATTTCCATTCATTTCAATTCAATTTCCATTCATTTCAATCGATTTTCAATTTCATTTCAATTTAATTCGAATTTCAAATTCATTTCAATTTCATTCGAATTTCAAATTCATTTCAATTTAATTCGAATTTCAAATTCATTTCAATTTAATTCAAATTTCAATTTCATTTCAATTTAATTCAAATTTAAATTTAATTCGAATTTCAAATTCATTTCAATTTAATTCGAATTTCAATTTCATTTCAAAATATTAGATTTTGAAATCCCTTTTCGATATTCATTACGAAATCAACCAAATTTACGTTCGTGTTAAAATGGCGTTTAACCACTTAACACGGCTTCACATTCCAATATTCACAAAATATCATTTCAAAATATTCGTTAATTCTGAACTAGAATCAAACTCAATCAATTACCGTATAATTTCAGTTATATGGATTTCATACACACATGTACTCAACGACAACGATAAACAATCAACCATCATCCAAAGTGCATTCTACACTATATAAGCATTAAATATAAATATTCAATGCTTATACAGCCTGTCAATCAATCGATCGACATACAGTTAATTATCGAGACTAGTGTATGTCATATATCATCCCAATACCCGTGTGGGGTTTTCAAACGACAAATACTGCTTATTAATTGTGCAGTTGGGCGATGTGTAAAATTTATCATCCCAATCAATATCAGTCAAATGTATGTACATAAACAAATCTTCCGATTTGTTTATAAATATTTATTTTATTCATATACACATTAAAAATTATATTTTTACCTATAAAACATTTATTCCACATCACACAATCAATTTTCACAACACATCAATTAAATAAACAAGTCATCCATGGTTTGTGGACGACGGGTGTCGGGTGCTGCTAAGCACTGTCTGCATCCTAGTATATATTTCAACTAGAAAATAGAATGAAAGTGAGAAGTTCTCACCTTTGGGTTCCACTCTGTCATTTCTTTCTTTCTGAATTGTATGGATTCCGTTTTGATTTCCGTCGATACCATCGCTATCTTTCCTCACTGCTTACATTAAAAATAACATTTTTACAATGGCATTTCATATATAAAAATCATATATTTTTATCGCTTCAATCCAATAAATAAAAATCATATTTTTATTTCTACTTCATATATTTTTACAGTGCTTCTTCCTATATAAAAATTATATTTTTATATTTCTACTTCTTATATAAAGATCGAATTTTTATTTTGCTTCATGAATAAAGATTATATTTATATTTTCTCTATCATATAAAAATCATATTTTTATTATCTCTATAATGTAAAAATCATATTTTTATTATCCCTTATAATATAAAAATCATATTTTTATATAGTGAAAAATCAAATCTTTTTGTATAAAGTAAAATCACATCTTTGTATAAAGAAAAATCAAAAAAATAATCGATGCGAACTTATATTTTTAACTAGACAAAAATTATAATTTTAACTAAACAAAGACTATATTTTAAGTCGCTAATGTATATATAAAAAGCCGCATTTTTAATCGATGAGATTACATAGAAAAATCTAAACTTTCTTGACATAAAAATCTAATTTTGCTTAACATAAAAATCTAATTTTTCTTAACACACTAATATAATTAAAACTAAAATAAAAATAAAATAAAGAAATGTATATAAAAATTAAAACTCACAGTTATATATCGAAGAAGGGGGGTGTCTCTGCGCTGCTGGCGGCGGCTAGGGCATCAGCGGAGCATGGTGGTGGTGCGCAGGCCGGAGGGCATCCAGGTGGAGGGGGCAGGCGACGGTGGTGTGTTTTAGGGCTAGGGGTTTTGGGGCTCGCGGTTTAAGGAGAAAAAGGGGGGCTGACGCGAGGAGGAGGTGATGGGGAAGAGGAGGGGGCGCGCACGACAGCGCGGCGGCGCGATGGCCGGTGTGGCCTGAAGGCAAGATCAACAGTGGGTGTTTTTTCTTTCTTTTATTTTTTTCTGAGTGGATAACGAAGGAGGGAGAGAGAGTAAATAGAGAGAGGGGGTTAATTATATATATTTTATTATTTTTAATTTCAAAAAGTAACTTTTTATTTCGACCTCCAAATGAGATCCACCGACTATCGTCCATAACTAATTACCCATATTCTGAACAAAATGGGATATGTATCGTAAGCTGATTCGATCGTTTCGATCAGTTTCCGTCAAAATCTGTATATTGAATTTGAACGCGCATTTCAGTTTACCAGGGCCACATACGGACTCTAAAAATTCCCAAAAAATATTTTCTAGCTTCGTATTGACGATACGGTTTTAAAACTAATTTCGTCAAATTTGGAGACCGTTTGAAAAATGTCCATTTTCTGGTCGATCCAAATTGACTAAAACTGTCAAAACACGTTTTCCTTTGCTACGCTCACATATTGATTTAGAAAACTACGAATTTTGGAATCTAGCAATAACTTGACATCCCGGATCCAACAAACGTGGTTTCGTCGAAAACGGAGGTCTTTTGCAAAATTTTCATTCTTAAGGGCTATATTCTCCATAGCGACTATTCTGAATTTTCAACTGGGCATAAGTTTTTATTCCCGCTATGAAATTTCAATTTTTCGGATTTTTTGGAAAGATATTCTCAAATAGATTCAAATATTTTTGGTTTTGCTAAAATCCGGTTTATTTTGAATCCTGTACATTCATTTGAATTTTGAAAACAAATTTTCGAACTACCGCGCCATTTTCAATTCCTTTTATATTTTAAAATAAATATTTATATTCTAACGTCGATTCAAATAAATATATACGTTCTAATCCTATTCAAAATAAATTCCTAGTCGTTATTATTCAAAATAATTCATTTAAAATATTCAAAATTCATCAAGATTGCCAAAAAATATTTAAATTGGTTCGGATTTTCCAGATTGTTACATTGGGCTTGGGAAATTCAAAAAAAAACCGCAAGAATTATTCGAAGAGAGAAGGGGAAATAGCAGTGCAGATAAGAAATGGGAAAACAGAAAGAATGCTTCAGGAAAGTGAAACAATGGTTGGGGAAGAAGCTTGTCTGTAGCGAGTGGGTTATAGGAGCGTGGACGGTTATATGGCGTTGGGCTTGGGCTTTGCACCCATATTTAAAAAAAAATTGTAAAGAAGGCAAAAAACATGAAGTAGCGAATAGGAGAAAGGAGGGATTCCGCCTGTTTGGGAAGAACAAGTAAGGGCTGACTTCTTTGCTTTGAAGTGGAACGAAGCAGTTATAAGAGGCACAAAGAAATGGATTTGCCCGGTAAATTGGGGAAAAATAATATATATATATATATATGAATAATTAGTTTTATTGATAATGTTAATATTAATTAATTATAATTAAGAATTAAGGATTTATTAATTAAATAAAACGTATAACTTATAATTCTTATAACTTGTGTACATGTACAGAAGGGGACAAACCAAACAACGTTGGATCGTATCGACAAGGACAACATCATGGAATTGGAACGGACGGAAGTTAAAACACAGCTGGAGTTTTTAATTAAATTAAACACATTTTTAATTTAATATAAATCAAACCGTTTCAAGAACGAACGAGAATTAAGGTGAGTTTAACTCACTCATTTCCCCACTTATGTTTACATAAGTCGGGTTTAAATATTTGTGTGCGATGTTTGCTTGTTGTTGAATGATTTGATGATTTTTGCACATATATTGAATACTTTATAATTGATTTAAATTAAACGTTCGCTTAATTTAATCAAACCAAATCGTTATTTTTATCGATTATTTCCAATGGAGGTAACTTACCTTATTGGTTACGTTTATTATAATCTAAACGTATGAATTTGATTGCGTGCAAGAATAGTTGTTATTTATTGACCATTCTCGGTTGAATTGATTATTCATGTTATTTTATATTATCATCATATGAATTGTTTACTGAATATGATTGGATGATTTATTGTTGAATCCAAATTCAACAGTTATTGTGATATTAACCAATGGGAATTATTGCTTGAGAAATTGACAGTAGATGACCTAAATTATAATCGTTTTATAAAGATTGATTTACCGTTAGGTGAATCGTTAGAAATGAAGTTATAAAAATTATTTTATAACTGAATATAGAATTTTAGATATATTATTTAAATTGAAGTTTATAAAAAGAAAAATATACCGTGTACGAAGCACACACATATAATAATTGTTTTAACAACAAATACCATTTTTGTATCAAATGCCTTCGGTCGCACCCATCAAAAGGGTATATCATTACCTGATCTAGAGAATTCAAATGCCTTCGGTTGTCCCTTTTTATTTTTGTATGTATGCTATCGGTTCGGTTGGCTGGCCCCCCAACCGTGGTGATGATATATTCGGTACTCTTAAGCGAAGTGAGGGGTCGGTCATGTTTAGCCTCGGTTGCAAGATGTTCTTGTTGAACCCCCAATGTATTCGTCTCCGGAGGTACATTGTCGGGAAGGTGGCCCCATACATTGCTAGGAAATCCATTCTCCAATAAGCGCCCGCGGTTTTGATTGTATACTATATATGTGGAGCGTGAGATGCAAGCGTTCCGCTAGATTGATATTTATTTGTATTTAGACACTAATATCAGAGTAACATTGTTTTTGAAAACTTTTTTTGGGTTATTGTAAGGTAAAAACCATCTGTATTTATATGTGGATTTGGTCTTACGATTATCCTTTTCTTTCGAAGAGATTTTGACGTTAAAAATCAAGTTGTGTGATTCCGTTAAACTTAATGTGTTTTTCTCACTTGGTGTTTGTAATGCTCGAATTAGACCGAGATGTAAAGGTTCAGGTTATCAGATGTTATGAAGAGACGAGATGGAATAGTTCAGACGTATGATATTATGTATATTCCGCTATGTGATTGTATTTGAGGACAGATTATTATAACTGTTCAGATGTGTGATGTACTCTAATGATTATAAGTTTTTTTTCAAGCTCTCAGTAAAGATTTATTTCTATATTATATTTTGTTCTGCTGCAATGTGAGACTCTAATTCTGATGTGTTTCTTCTTATTCTCCTATTCTAATATTTCTTTCTTTCTTATCTTACCCTTTGACTTCTTTCTAATAACTATCTGTTTTTCTATGCAATTTGAGTTGGACGTGAGTTGTGATAGTCAACTCAAAGGGTATGGGAAAGTCAGTATGTTATATATCCCTTGTAGCCATGAAATGATGGATGGGTAATCGGTGGTATCCCTTGTAGTTGTGAAATCAAGGAAGTTATACTTGATCAAGTGTGTGGGTGGAATCGGTGGTACCCTTGTAGCCGTGAAATCAAGGAAGGTTGCAATCCAGCGTTGCGTGGGACTGGACGTAGGAGCAATTCCGATCCAGTATAAAATCCGGTATGTTTTTTGCTTTTCTGTCCTTTACTTTGGTTTATCTTTACATTTGTGTTTTATTCTGTGTTTTTGATTGTTTCTATGGTGTTTGATCCATATAGAAGTTCATATAATTTTAGATTTTGTTTAAGTTCTCAAAAACACTATTCACCCCCTCTAGTGTTTGTTTTTCCTGAACGATCCATTCCGCAATCCCTAACAGTTGGTATCAGAGAGTGGTCTTTCAAAAAGTTCATAATCTGATTTTTTTTAAAAAGAGTGATAATGGCAACCAACACTAGTAGCAATAATAGTTCTTTTATAGAGGGTTAATCCACTCTAAGACCACCACTGTTTAATGTAGTAATTATTCATATTGGGCATGTAGAATGAAAATATATTTTGGCATGTAGAATGAAAATATATTTATAGTCAGTAGGATTAGACGCATGGAATAGTACATAAAATGAATTTGTTGAACCTACAACTGCTTTTGCACAATGGACAAATGAACAAAAGGCTGTTGCACAATGCAATTCTAAATCCATGAATATGTTATTTTGTTCATTAGATAGGAATGAGTTTAATAAATTGTAAGTATATAAAACTGCTTATGAAATTTGGTGAACTTTATAAGTTACGCATGAAGGAACTAGTAAAGTTAAACAAACTAAAATAGCAATGTTAGTTAATCAGTTTGAATTATTCAAAATGAACGAGAATGAGTCTATTTCAGATATGTATTGCAGATTTCATGAGATAGTGCATTCATTAACAACACTTGGAAAAACTTATTCTGAAACTGATCAAGTCAGAAAAATATTAAGTTCATTAACTGTTGAACGAGATCAGAAAACTTTGGAATTGAAGAAACCAATGATGTCAATGAAATGAAGACTGAGGAATTAATTGGAAATCTGATATCTTATGAAGTCCAATTACAGAAGAGAAAAGAAAACAGGCCATCTAAGAAGAAATCTATTGCATTCAAAGCGACAACAAATGATTCTGACTCGAGTAGTGAAGATGATGAAGAAACAACTCTTATGACAAGTCATTTTAGAAAATTTCTGAGATAGAGAAGGAAAAAATTACAACCAAGGAAGTTCAAGAAGTAACGATGGTCGATGTTATAACTGCAACAAAGCAGGTCATATAAAGAAAATGTGTCCATATCCAAATAACTTGACACAACAAATAGAAAACATCAATTCACCGAGAAAGAGAAAGAAAGCATACGCAACAACGTTAGACGATTCAGATTCATCATCAAGTGATGAAGAGCCAGAAACCAGAAATTCGAATATATACTTTATGGCAATTTAGAGTTAAGCAAAATTTCGAAGAAAAGGATCTAAAATCGTGTACGCCTTAATTAATTTTTAATTTTATTTGGTTGAATGGTTGCTTTGTTTGTGTGCTTTGTTTTGAATTTAAAAGCTTTGAAATTTAAACGTGAAATTTGAAATTTAAACTTGAAATTTGAAATTCAAACTTGAAATTTGAATTTTGAAATTCATAATAATAATATAATAATAAATAACAAATAAAATAATAAAATAAATTGTTTGTGTGTTTGATAGGGTTAGAATTATTTCAGGAGATCGATAAACTTGAAATATTAATCGATAATATAAATCACATTTCACAAAAATCAAATTTCCCTTAATAAAGAGTACATATGTCGACATACATATGTGTATACATCAACCTATCTGACCAGTAATTTGAAATTCAAATTTTGAATTTCAAAAGTTTAAACTTTCAAACTTCCCTCCAACTTTTCTCCAACTCCCAAGGTCTAAAAAGGTGTCATTTAAGTTTGAAAAGTTGTGCCTATTCAATTCATATCCATTCAATTTTTATATATACAACTATTTTTTCTACCTTTCATTCACAATTCAAATCAATATTCTTCATATCTATTTTGTTCAAAATTTTCAATTCAATAGCTTCCTCAAGTTCATCTCAAAAACTGAAAATAACCAAAACTATCAAAGGTTACCATCATAATGACAAAGGGGATATCAAACCTATGCTAACTATTTAGCAAATGCTAAAGTTAACACGGGTGCTTTTGCCGTATTTGGAGATTTTCCTTCATACGAACTAACTTCTCTCTTCGAACACAACAAAGTCCTTAGTCTAATTGATTCTTGTGATAACGATGAAGTTTGTTATCCCAAACTCGTCAAGATGTTCTATGCAAATCTGAATCGCGGATTTTACGAAGGCAACAAATATCAAATTTGGAGTAGCGTCAAAGACACGCAAATTGTCCTCGATGTTGAACTTTTAGGCACCATTGTAAATTGTTGAAGCATGGGCTCGTATTTTTCAAATTTCAAAATCGATGAAATCGATTTAGAAACCTACCATGATATATTTGAAGATGATGCTCCAATGGAGTTCAAAAATCGGTTCTTTCATCCAAAAACAAGAATCGTAAATCTTCTCCTCCAACATACCATCACTCCCCATTCCGGAAATTTCAACAATCCAACTCTCAAAGTCCAAAAGTCTCACTTTGCTATTATGTGAAGTTATACAATCAATTGGGCCGACATAATTTTAAATGAAATTAAGCCCATAGAATTGTCCTTAAGAGAAAACACACTCTACTATGGTGTCGATCTCACTCGTATTTTCAATACTTTGGAGTCGATCTTCATGGAGAAGAGTTTGTGCTTAGAAAAGTGTTTGACTCATCAAACATAAATCTCATGCAAATTCCTCTCACTTTCAAGCCATATGAGACGTTCGAAGCCAAACAAGCTCGAATGCAATAAGAACAAGCGCCAATGGAAGTCGAAGAAGAAGAAACTTCTTTAGAAAGTGCCGAGTGTCCAACCAACACTAGACGCATTTCCAAAGAGATGATTGTTCAAAATCAAGTCAAAATCGTCAATAACCAAAAGAAGCATAAGAAGAACTTCTCCAAAATGACCAAATTTATGGTTAAGATGGGAAGAAAGCTTGGAATCTCACCTAACTCATCATCATAAGAAAACTAGACTATCTAGTTTAATTTATCTCTATGTGTTTGCTTATATTTTGCTTTCGAATCTCGTATTTAGTGTGTCTTAATTAGTTGGATGTATTTGCTTTTTATTAAGTAATGAGTGGAGTTTTATTTATGTTGAAATCTTCTTTAAGTCTCTGTAAAAAAAATTAAAATTAATTATAGTTTAATATAAGTTCAAACGATTCAAAATTCAAAAAAAATTCAAAATTTTTATATAGAATATGTCGACATACATTTATGTATATGTTGACATATAACTGCCAAATTTTCAAAGTGTTTCAAATTTTAAAATTAAATAACTATTCATGTCCATTCAAAATCCAATGAATTCCAGACCCTATTTAAGTCTATTTCTTACAGAAAATTTCATTATTCTATTTCTTCTACTCCCTTATTCATTTCTTACAAAATCCATGATAAATCCAATTCATAATCTTAGTGAAAATCTAGAAGAAACCTTGAATTCTTTCAAAAAATATCCTCTCTATCATTCTACAAAACCAGAATCATCTCGAACTTAGCCAAGTAAAGATGTTTGAGCAACAAGAAAAACATTTTGACACAATTCGGTGGCTAATCTCCTCTCTTTTCAGATATGAAGATAATAATCTCGCAAAGGCTCCACCAACCAAAAAAGATGAGGATTGGGAAGTCATCAAGAAGGATCCTATATTTGGAGAAGACGGTTGGGTTGAAGTCCCAAGAAACATTTAATTGATTAGTATGGTTGATTGAGTTGGATTTTATAACTTAAAACTTGTATATATTAAGACATATGGTGTGATGTGCTTTTGATTTGATTTGATTTGGTTTGTATAATTGATATCAAATAAATGTAAATATAATACTTGGATTGGTTTGTATTTGATCATCATAATGTTAGGAATTACTATTATAGGTATATATAGATTAAAGAGAGTATTCTACGTTGAATTAGAAGATACTTAGGTTCTTATAAGTTTTATTTAGATAGTTATACAACTTTGGGGGGTAGTTTTATAATTTCTTTTTGATAATGCCAAAGACGGAGAAATTATAAAATACAGACATAGTTTATAGAATTCATATAGACAGGGGGAGTATTTGAAGGATCATCATTAATAGGTATATACAGGTATGATATTTTATAAACTAAGGTTGTCATCATCAAAAAGGGGAGATCGTTGGAGAATGGAGTTTTAATGACAACAACCTTATTTCAATATTAATTGATTATAAAATATGAACTAGCACCTCTATCTGGAATATATATATATATACACACACACATACATATAAAGGATTTATATACAGGAAATATTACTGAAGACTATACGGTTTAAAGATGTTAGAGATTCAAAATTCAGAGATATTTCAAGACTCATGAGTATTCAAGATTTCAAGAGTTAAAGAGCAATGTTTTAAATCTCGGAAATCTGTTGTGTTTCGTCTCGGGGATTTTATAGACTTGATCTCGTATCCGGGGAGATCTCGAACGAGATGAGTCTAACTCGGGTCTTCGTCTCGAATTTCCATCTTGGGTCTAAAAGTTCTTATCGGAACAATCTTGGGGTACATGATATGTTAAAAAATGAATTTTTTACAAAATGATTTTCTTAATGCTACTAGAAACATAATAACTTAAACTTAAATTGCCAAATAAGCTTACTGTTCTTTATTTTGCGAAAGATCATTCATACTCGAAATCGTAATATGTTTAAAACAGAATATTGTAAGACATAAAACATTAAAAGGATCCAAAACAGTAAAAAATTCAGCATATATAGACCATAAAGTACATAATTTCATAGGTAACATGCATGTAAAAAAGACAAATATGAAAATCATAAACATTATAAAACATATACAAACATACAAATGGTCATTTAACATGCAAATTGTAAAATAAAAAAAGATTATCATGCCTAGATTTGAGATTTATAATTATTTTTCTAGTTCAGACACAAATTTAAATTTTAACCAAAACATACAAAGTTCTCAGAGATATTCCAGTATTTCGCCTCGGTTGATATATCGTTCGATATTGAAATATCTCAGGCAATATATTCAAAAGGAGATTTAGAATGATATTTGCTGTTTCATTTTGGAAGGAGCCCAAAACAAGATCTCGGAGGAGATCTTAGGCGATATTTGCGAGATTTGAAACAGTGTTCAAGAGTTCAAGATAAATACAGACGGCCCGCCCCGCACTAGCCGACATTTCCCTACGAAATCGATGTACCAATGCCCAACCAGCACGGGACGGTCATTAAAAAAAAGGGATTTGAAGCTATGGATCACCAAAAAAAAACCTGTAGTACATCTCACAATGCATGGAATAAAATATAATAGTAACATAACTTGATATAAAACAGGCGAGACAGTGCATAAGCTAAAACCTAAACTATATCCATCGGAGTAGCAGAAACCAAAATACAGCTTATGATCCAAACCATCATTATTACAACTTCAACATACTTTCTCTAAAGAAAAATAGAAAAGATACACTACTAATACCCAAAGTAGTGACCAGCAACAACACAGGGAGAATATATGTAAATAGTACATTGAAGTCTCCTGCTCGTCCTCGGACAGCTGCTCGAGCATACTGCCTAACCTGCCTCTAGTCTACTCGTTTAGGAGCACCTAGAGTAATAAGAAGAGACATAAAACTCTGGGTCAGACAAAAGTCTGGTATGAGATAGCAGCAAAACAGAACAATAACAGGTATAAATAATCATATCTGAACCTGGACCTGTAACTAAAGAGTTAGCATAACAGGATGTACAGTAATCTAAGGTAACACTAACATATGGTGTAAAAATGGGGGTGTGCGTGTCATAGTGATAGCAATCATCCTAACATTTCTCACTCAGTGCGTAAAGCATACAATATCAACCGCTTTGATCACCAGAACCATTTGGGGCCATGACGGAACCCAACTACATCCAAACCTTACTACGACCACTTTGCCTTTGGGGGTCCTGATGGAGTTCGACTCCATACAACTTTGACCCCACCGAACTGGTCCATAGTCAATGTCCCTCACATCAGTAGTGAATCAAAGCTAAAGATATTGATAACTCCTTTGCACACGTCATGTAGCAAAGTCCAACCCTTGAAGTTCACTTGTTGGAGTAATAACTTCCCATTTGGACTTCCTTTACATCTCGGGTTATGGTTGAATTGGAGTTGGTCTACAGAGGAATCTCCCCGTAGTAGTAATAGAGTTTCAAACAGGTTCGGTATCTAGGTCACTCCTTTTGATTCGGTTCAATCCTCCATGTCACCTTGGTTCGGTTCGGTACTCCCTCCTCGGTTTGGTTTGGTGATCAAGTCCTCCGTTTGGCTCGACTATTTCGGTTCGGTTCGGTTCGGTACCACTCCGTCTCATTCCAGTTCGGCACTCCATTACAACTCTAACTTCATACAAGTGGCCTTCCTTATTCCCATATTTTCTCCTATGCCACGCTCCGGTCTGGTTCGGTCCATCCGATCTGATCTGATCTCCCTTCTCCGATCCGATCCAGAATCATGACACTTTTCCAGCAAGCTTGTTACGTCTAATCTCGCTATATGACGGCATTTTCAACCATTATAACTTTTCTAATCAATCATAAAACATCACAAACAACAATAACAACATATAGGTTCAATCAAAAACATTAAAACATCAAGCACATAGGTCATTTTATATCAAACATACCCCAAAAGCATGATTATCCCCTTAATCTCCTTAAGCATGTTTTAACTATAGGATTTGCAAATTTAATCCAAATTGTCCCAAATTTCTAACAGAGACATAAAATAATATTTAAGAATTTCTACGTATTTTTCCATATTTTTCTGAGTTATAATTTCGCTAAGTATAACTAATCACCCCTAATTAGCCGTAATTAGTGAATAAAAGTGCAAATCACTCACCTTAGCCACAAATAAATCTTAGATTTGAAAATATCACTGATTTGGCATGGATTCCAAAGTATTCCAGCAGCTCTATCTCGATTTATATGCTAATACGCCTTAATTTGATGTAGATTAGGCTAATATGTGATTAGAAAGTGATTAAAGATGAATTTATAAGGTGGAGGCCATTACTAAGGTTCAAGAGAGGTTAGTGGCGGCTGGAAAACTGAAATGAAATGTTTTCCCAAACCTTTTCAGCCCTTCCGTAACCCTAATCTCGAAATGGGTTATGGGCCTAGCTGCTAATTACCTTATTAAGCCCAATTATGCCGTTTTTAACCTTCCAAATCTTATTTCAGCTATATCTGGCAAACGTTAAGTTCGTTTGATTAATGTGACCACTCCACGGAAAGGTAAACCATCATCCAAATTCAATGGAAGTAGGGCTGTTATGGTAATGGTAAATTTACCATTACCGTACCGTTACCGGTAAAATGGTAACCGGTTACAAAATTAAACGGTATACCGGTATATTCGGTACGGTAACGGTAATTTTACCGTTATAAGCGGTAAAGTATTGGTAAGAAAAAATTTATTCCGGCGGTAACGGTAAATTACCGCAAGCTACTACGTTTTATATTTTTATCCGTTAGATTTGAATCAGACGGCGCTAGATGATTAGAAAATTAGGGTTCGCCTCTTTCTATTTTGCCTTCCGCCGCTGCTCTTACATTTTACGCTTTCACTTTTGCTTTCAACTTTTGCTAACAAATTTTCTTCCTCCAATGTCGGCTGTCGATTAGGGTTGATTCCTCCTCCAGTTAGATTCGAAAATTAAAGCTTGCTCTGGCTCAGCAGTCAATCGGCAATTAAAGTTCGAATTAAAGAAGAAGAGAAACACTCTGCTAATCGGTAATTTTCTTAACCTATGATTGAGTAGTTTTTTCAGATTTTTTCTTCCACGATTATTTATTTATTGGATGCCGTAGTCTTTAGCTTTGAATATTTGGCTACACAATGATTTGCAGGCAGTTTTTTTATTGTTTAAGGCTTTAAGCTGAATTGCTGTTTGTCACTTTTTTTATTGTTTAAGGCTTTAAGTTGAATTGTTGTTGCATGGCTTATTTAGACATTTTCATATTTTATTTACATGCCAACAGAGGGGAAAATAATAAAAACGTACTAATGCACTGGCAGTTGGAATTTGAATGTGTTTTCATTCATGTAATTGTAGACTGTTAAATGTGGTATATACACTTCATTCTACAAAGTGACAAATAGCTGATGAAGTAGGCAACGTCAGAAACAAAAACAATGCTGAACTAGCTCATAAAGCATAATAAGCATTTCGTATTTTAGTAAACGGTAATTTACCGTTACCGGCAAAACGGTTACCGTTGTATTGGTATACCGACAAAACGGTTACCGGCACATCGGTAACGGTAACGGTAAGCATTTTTGATTTACCGTAGAAAACGGTACGGTAACGGTATTTGCTTAACGGTAACGGTAACCGTTACCGTAACAGCCCAAAATGGAAGTGGTTTCAGGTCAAAACTTCTTACCAATCAGAAGTTATAGGCAATACAAGATTCCCCAAGGGCAAAACAGTCATTTAAAAATCGGCAAAAATTGTGAACATGGAAAATGAACCCAATAGTCGTTCCCCAAAGTTACATGACCATACGACTTCGTATGAGAATGAAATAAATATTCTACGATCCTCCGATGTATAAAATGCAGGTCGTTACACTCTCCTCCCCTTAAGAAATTTTGCCCCATAAATTCCTTAACTAAGAAAAACAAACAATAGTGGGCCGCGTGCCTCTCAACCATTTACAAACAATCAAACTGATATACACGTAAATGTGTATATTTTATCCGCATATTTATCTTATTTTATCTTTTAAATAATTGATATTATGCATTTATAGTTGTGTTTACAGATTATTTTTGATGAATTGATTAACGCACTTAATTGTTGAAAAGCTTGAAGAATTTGTGCGAGAAGAGTGTTGAATTTTAAAGATGGATTAAAGCTTGAAGACCTGAAGAAAAGTTGCTATTCAATCGCCTTCTGCTGCATATTTCAAAGACAAGATTCAATGTTTTTCCATAACGATCACTTGGAGTTGTTATTCATTCTCAAGTCAATTGGAGTTGAAGCCCGCAACCTATTTTCCATGACATCTGCATGCATTCACATTGGTCTAGTTGCTAATTGGGCTAAGTTATTTGTCCCATATCATGTAATTTGCAAGGCTTCTCATTCATGCGCTGCACGCGTTCACACTGAGCTACTTGATTAATGTGTTATTTTGAAAAAGGGGTTTTTGTCCCACATTGTGGAATTTGCCAAGTAGCCTTGGCCAATACAACTATAAATACCTTGTATCTTATTCATGTAAAAACACACTTAGTTTTATTCTGTAATCCTTTGCTTGGAATAAAACTCTTCTTTCTCTCTTCTATTTAGTTTTTATTTGCATTTTATTTATGTTCATGTCTGTTATTTTCTTTTTATTTTCTTTTCTTTTAGCTATGTCTAGCTAATCCTCTTTGATTAGGGGGTGATGACGCTAATAGATATGATTCAATATGAATCACATAGCCAAAAGATTAGTACTTCATGTATGTAGATCTAGATTTGAACTAAGGGTTAGATCTGAACCTTCATACCCTGTGTCGTTTAAGAGCTGTGCTCCTTCACAGGGTATATTCGAGTTCGATCTAACACTTATCAGATTTAGATTTAATATTTAGGGTTTTAGAAATAAAATAGCGAATCTGTCCTGATAGCCTATGGCTGTTTAATAGCTGAGCTCCTGCATAGGCTATACTTGTTGTTATTTACATATTTGTTTCTAGAAACCTAATTATAGTTGATTCATGTTTGTGACAGAAACATGAATTAGATCTGTATTTATTTGATTGGCTATTGATGAATATTAATCTAATCTATGTCATTATCCCCTAATTGCTTTCTCTTATTGTTAAAACTCTCTTTTTGTTTATTTTCTGTGTTTGCAACCAATCAAAATTCTGAATAACTTGATTGGATTTATTAATTAAAATATTTTTGGTCCCAGAGTTCGACACCCTTTACAACAATCCTTGTTGTTTAGGAAAGCCGAACGGATTTTACAGTTGTTTACAATTGTTTAATTTGTTCGCAAACAAATTTTGGCGCCGTTGCCGGGGATCAAAATTATTTTTATTTTTAAATCCTTCGAGTTATTTTTTTTCCACTTATTTTCTTCTTTTTCCATAAAAAAAATTCACAAAAATATTTTATTTTCTAATTTGTGTTAGTTTTATTTTTATTTTATTCCTTTTGTTGTCTTTTATATATAGCAGAAAATTCTTGATTGGTTTGATTTGGTGTTAGTCAATGATACCGTAATCTTCCAATTAAGAGAAAAAATGAAATAAAAGTTGCCAATTTTTGTTTTAAATTTCTTTCCTCTTTTACATATTTTTCTGTCATAAAAAAATGCCATATTTGTTTTGATTTCTTTCCTATTTCTTTTCACTTTTCTTCCTTCTTGAAACACCCCACCTCCGTTAGGGTCACTCTCAAAGGGAATGCCCTAATTTTGGTGGAGGTTTATAAGTACAAGTCACAGATATACAAGACAGATATAAGAACACATATTTGTAAACAACGAAAGAACAACAAATTTTATTTCATAAAGTCAAATACATGTTACAACAACATCCTTTCCAAAAACATAACATAACACTTTCATAATCTGTCTTGAGTACATTATTTAAAGAAGCATAAATAAAACATAGATAAACTGCAAAAGCCCCATAGCGGATTGTCCAAAGCCATAGTTCAAAACAGGAAAGTCCAAGCAATACATTTCTCTTCTTCAAGCTGGATGTTGAGGTTGGTCAAGCTGCTGTGTTCCCTCCCTGAGGACCTGGGGGGGGGGGGGGGGAAACAGAAGAAAGAAGACGAAAGAAAAGTAGAGTCAGACATAAAGCCTGAGTAAGTCTAGTACTATTTTGTCTATGAATAAAGAACTGGGTATGATAAGTAATAACAAGAAGTGGGCATGCACTATAAACTTGGTTAAGTTGTCTAGGGTCGAATATACCATCGTACCCCATGTTGATCTCTGAACCCATATACACTAGTTTCCAACTGGCACCCCATAATCAGGGTGATGTGATCCATTCTATGATGATCGGCTCCTACTCGCATAGTTACATGTGTCTTACGGCCCCCGATGTTGTAGTTACCTATGCTGGTCCCACCATGGGGTGTATCAAGTCCCATAGTGGCGGCCCGACACAACCTTAGAGTGCACAGGTATGCTACTGGTGTCCAGTGCCTTATTTTTCTGCACCGGAGTGTGTGCACGCCCGCACTCCGTTAGAACCTACACTGCTACACCACCGCCGTCGCTTTGACCTCTTACAATCAGCCCAGTAATCGTGCCCCACCCTGCCTAGTTTCAGGGTATCCTGATACACCTTCTAGGGTTACTGCTAAAAAGGGTCCCCCGTTACTAGGTTTTCTATCTCTAGCCAACATGCTAAGTTGGTTAAGTGTTTCCTAACCTAACCCCCACCAGTCCGTTTTGTTTAGCATGTTCCATTTTGATTAAGTCTTTAGTTCACTTAATCCTATCAATCCTGACTCAGCCTTAATTGTCTTATTAAGGCCCTGACCTCTCACATTAGACAGGTATTGTTGTGGCTGCCTGTTGCCGGTTGGTTCCGGGCAGTCTTACGCCACAACTCAGTCTAACCTCGGGTCCTTGCTGGGCTCCATGTTTAACCTCCCACATTGGATAGGTATTGTTGTGACTACTAGACAGCCGGGCGGTTCCGGGCAGGTTTACATCACAACTCAATCCAACCTCGGGTTAAACACATCGTATGTTCTACATTTACATATTTTGTCATTCTTCTTTATTTCTTATATGTAAATATTTGCGACCCATTATTAAATTAATGATGTAAAGGTTACACCAATCATGGGCCCAACCCATACTTGAATTTGGGCCCTTCTATTTTATATTTTCGTTCATTAATTAATTTTTAACCCAACGTTATTTTCCCCCGTTTTACACGTCCGTTTATATATATTGGGCTTAGCCTTTTAAAGCCCAATTTAGCCATGCGAAAAGGGGAGGCTTATGGCGTGATTACATACACAAAAGGGGAAAGGTGAGCGCATGAACTTGCAATATGACGTTGGGAATACAAAATAGAAACTGGTGTACTTGCATAGTTGTGACATATACTTTGGTCATAAAACATAGGTGACATGAATCAAAGCATGTGAACTTGTAATTGAGATATCATCATTGACACATGAACCTATATTTTTATTTAGGCATAATGTCAAACATAAGCATGGTATAAATATTCCTAGCGTAAGCATAGCATAATGTCAAACATAAGCATGGCATAAATACTTCTAGCATAAACATGGCATAATGTCAAACATAAGCATGGCATAAGTATAGTTAAATTTGTTCACATAACCATGGCATAAATATTTCTAACATGAAATCACAATTCTTACTTTAGTCATGTAAACTTACAAAAAGGGACCTTTTGAACCTAACCTAGCCATGTACCACATATGTCATCATATAATTCTTGTAAACAAGATAGACCTAATCATGGTTTTCAACTATGCCAAATATCATTCATAGCCTAACCATATTCATAAATTTGCAAATAGGTTTTTTAGTACAAAAGCATGACTTAATACATGATGCCAAATTCTCGTCATAATTTCATATGGATAATAACCAAACTTGTTCCAATTACTTACAACATGATTTATGCCCAAAAATATACATCATGGTGGCATAGAAGCAAAACCCCAAACTTACATAAATTTAAATCAACTACATTCATGTAGCTTTAACATGGATTACATAATTTGCGAAATATTCCAAACGTCATACTTGCATAGAACTACCGCATGTAGTTCTTTATAATGAATAAATATCCAAACGTATATAATATTTCAAATTGATAAGAACGCACAAATATGAATAACTTTATTGCCACAATTCAAGCATACAAATCAACACAATTGTTTATTCATACCAAAGTAATACTCTACTTACAATGGTTTGATGAATTCTCTAGTTTAGGGATTGAAGACGCAAATTCCTTTGTTGAATTGATTTGATTTAGGTCTCTTTAAGCTTTAGAATTTTCCTCCTAATCCTCTCTCTAGTTGGCGGCTACTCTTAGTCGTTCCTCAGCAACATGGCGGCTATGTTCTTAATTTTGAATGAATAGATTAGGGTTTAGTCTAGGGTTGTTTATATAGAGGTTAGGAACTGATTAGGACCATTGATGTTGCTTGGATTGATCGTAGCCATTCATTCGATAGAGAGACCAATTAAAATTTGCCACCTAGCCCTAGTGACAAAGCAGACCACAGAAAATCGGCCAAACACAGACCTGGCCAGCCAGGTTGGCTGGGCTCGACCAGGTCGACACCCCTGTCGACAGGGCTGTCGACAGCCCTGTCGACATGGGTAGCCCAGGTCGACAGCCCAGTTGACCTGGGTGGCCTAGGCGGGTGTTTATCCGCCCTGGCCCATTGGGCCCGATTTTTAATTATTTTATTCTGTTTGAATTTTAAATTTAATTCAAATTTTCCGAAGGCCATATCTTCTTCATACGGACTCCGTTTTTCGAAAACTCGGACTCTATTTCGCGTATTTTTCCGAGACGAACGCAATGGCGTATCCCGTTTCCCTTGGTTCTTTGATTTGAAATTAATTATACTTTAATTTGCTAATTCACAGTTATAGAATTTTCGGGGTGTTACATTCTCCCCCACTTAAAAGGATTTCGTCCCCGAAATCTTCAAGCTAGGAGGAATGTATATCCTAACATCCAATCATCCATCTACTCATCCATCAAACACGAGCATACATTGTCCTTAAAAGACTTCTAATGCTTCATGATCATATGTGAAGTGTGTGTGTACATGTACTTATCTAATGCAAAATCAGGCGGTCTATTGATTCAGTTGACCTCCTTGATGCGAATTATGTAAGTGCCATGAATCCATTATGTATGCAAATTTTCCTATTCTTGATTCTACATGAGTGCACAATCATTCAATACAAATGCAACATCCACATGACAACACATTAGAGTTCAACCACATACGAATGCAAACATATATGCATATGCAATATGAAGTGACTGAGCCGATCTAAAACCTAGATTGTGTGTGTATATGCAACCACGAGCAACCACTAGCAATCACTTGCAACCACTTGCAACCATTCATACATAACATGTTTCTACTACATGTTTCCATCCAAAGGGTTTCTACCTAAAAGATAAGGTCGAGGAAATATACCTAAAAAGATAGATAAAAGCGCAACTTAAGGAAAATGAAAGATCAAGGATATACCCTCGAACAGAAAAGGGTAGGTTGTACGGATTTTAGCTTCAGTTTCCCAAGTCGCGTCTCCCTCGGCGTCGCTCCACTGGACTTTGACGAGCTTGACTTCACGGTTGCGTATCTTCTTCACTTCCGTTCCTAATATGCGGGTTGGAACTTTTCTTATGGTTGCTTCGCGTTCCACTTCGGCCTCTTCGAGTATATTTGGCTCTACCACTTCAGCAGACTCATGTAGACATTTTCGGAGATGTGAAACGTGAAAAACGTTGTGGACTCCAGCCAACTTCTCGGGTAGCTCTAATCTATAGGCCATTTTCCCAATTTTCTCGATAATAGGGAATGGCCCTACGAACCTTGGCGCTAGTTTTCCTGTGGTTCCAAAACGAACAACGTTTCTTAGTGGTGATACCTTGAGAAAAACTCTGTCTCCAACCTCAAATTCAAGGTCGGTCCTTCTCTTGTCGGCGTAGGACTTTTGTCTGTCTTGGGCCGTCTTCATCCTTCTTCGTATTAAGTCTACTTTCTCTGAGGTCTCTTGGATCATATCTGGTCCAAGTATGAGCTTATCCGTGGACTCCCACCAACAAGTGGGCGATCGGCACGGTCTTCCATATAAAGCTTCGAAGGGCGCCATTCCGATGGTTGCTTGATAGCTGTTGTTGTAGGCAAATTCCACCAAAGGAAGGTGGTCTTCCCATGTCCCTCCGAAGTCAAGGACGCATAGTCTTAAAAGGTCTTCCAAAACTCTGTTCACTCTCTCTGTTTGGCCGTCGGTTTGGGGATGATAGGCTGTGCTCAAGCATAACTGCGTTCCTATTGCTTCTTGCAGACTCCGCCAAAACTCACTGGTGAAGATGGGGTCTCGGTCACTAACAATGCTAGATGGTATTCCATGGAGTCGAACGATTTCCTTAAGGTAAAGTGATGCTAGGGATGAGGCAGTCCTTTTACTTTTGACAGGTAAAAAGTGGGCGCTTTTAGTAAGCCTATCCACTATTACCCAAATGCTAGTGTTGCCTCTCCTAGACCTAGGCAGCCCATCGATGAAGTCCATTGAGATGCTATCCCACTTCGATTGCGGGACCTCCAGAGGATGTAGCAGTCCGCCAGGCTTTTTCTGTTCCGCCTTAACCTGTTGGCACACCATGCACTTAGAAACGAACTCTGCCACGTCCTTTTTCATGCCGTTCCAGAAGAAAGTCCTCTTTATGTCTTTGTACATTTTATCTCCGCCTGGGTGTATCGTCATCTTGGAGTGATGTGCCTCCTCGAGAACCTTTTTCACTAAATATTTTGCTTGTGGGACGCATAGTCTTCCGTCTCGCCTTAGTAAACCTTTATCGTCAATGGAGTATCTGTTGAGGTGACTTGAAGTCTCACCCCTAATTAGCCTATCAATCATTTCCACAAGCTGAGGGTCTTCGCGTTGTGCTGCCCCTACCGAATCCACCAAAGTTGGGCGCACTTCGAGAGATGCTAGCAAGCCTGGTACGAAATCGGAGGAAGGCCTAAAGTCGAAACTGGCTATAAACTCTGGGCTTTGTCTTTCAACAAACAACGGGCTTAGGGTCAATTTCTTTCGGCTCAACGCGTCTGCCACTACGTTGCCTTTGCCCGGAGTGTAGGAGATTTCGAAATCGTGCGAGGCAAGAAACTCCATCCATCTTTGTTGCCTCAAGTTAAGATCCTTCTGCGAGAAAAGATATTTCAACGATTTATGGTCAGTGTAAAGTTCGAACTTCTCACCTAGGAGATAGTGTCGCCAAGACTTGAGTGCAAAGACGATGGCGGCTAACTCAAGATCGTGGGTTGGGTAGTTCTTTTCGTGCACCTTCAATTGCCTCCCGCCATAAGCTACTACCCTTCCTTCTTGCATTAAGACGGCGCCTAGCCCTGTCCCACATGCATCCGAATAAACAGTGAACATCTTGCTCCCATCTGGCAGCGTCAAAACTGGGGCTGTTGTGAGAGCCCGTTTTGGTCGTTGGAAAGCAAACTCGCAATCCAAGTCCCAACTGAACACTAGATTCTTCTTAGTCAATTTCGTGAGCGGAGCTGAGATTTTCGCAAAATCCCTTATGAACTTTCGATAGAAACCCGCTAGTCCTAGAAAGCTTCGGACCTCAGTTGCATTCCTTGGTGTCTTCCAATCTTGTACCGCCACTACCTTAGCAGGGTCCACTGCTAACCCTTGTTCGGATACTATGTGCCCAAGGAACCTCACCTCTTCTCTCCAAAAGTGGCATTTGGAGAATTTGGCTTTTAGTTGATGGACTCGCAAAGTTTCCATGATTGCCCTTAAGTGCTGAGCATGTTCCTCTTCACTCTTTGAGAAGATAAGGATATCATCTACAAAGACCACTACGAATTTGTTGAGGAAATCTCTAAATACCCTACTCATTAGGTCCACGAAGTAAGCAGGTGCATTTGTCAAGCCGAAAGGCATGACAAGCCATTCAAAGAAGCCGTCTGGGGTTCTGAACGCCGTTTTATCGATGCTATCTTCAGCCACCCTTAGCTGATGAAAACCGGTTGCTAAATCGAGTTGGGAGAAAACAGACGCTCCTACAAGCTGGTCAAATAAATCGTCAATTCTAGGGAGAGGGTGCCTATTCTTTTTCGTTAGCTTGTTGAGCTCCCTATAGTCAACACATAGACGGAGTGAACCATCCGCCTTTGTAGCGAACACCACTGGAGCGCCCCATTTTGAAATGCTCCTCCTAATGAACCCCTTCTCTAGAAGCTCTTTAATCTGTTTACTGAGCTCTTTCCTTTCTCGTGGAGCCATATGTCTAACGGGCAACGCAACGGGCTTTGCATTATCTACAAGATATATGCGGAAGTCTATTTCCTGCTTCGGAGGCAAGCCCTTCACCTCTTCGAAGACCTCCGGATATTCCCGGACCACTCTAACTGATTGCAAATTTTCAACAGAGGCATCTAGCGATTCAAGATAACTAAGCATAACCGCATACGAGGGATTACAAGAAATTTCCAAAGTATTACCGAGCTGGGTTAGGAGCCTAACAACCCTTTTCTCACAATCAAGGATGGCCCCATTACTGGATAGCCAATCCATACCCAAAATCAAACCATACCCCGAAAAGCCCAAAACAAAGGCACTACATTGAAATTCTACACTTAGAATAGAAATTTTCAATCCCACACAGATCATAGACAAATGAGCTGGGCCCCCAATTGGGTTTAAAACAATTAAGGGGTCCTCTACCATACTAGTTTTTAGGTGCAGAGATTCTACTAAAGCAGACGAGATAAAGGAGTGTGATGCGCCAGAATCAAATAAAGTGCGAACGGGGTGATCATAAAGATAAACTACACTTTCTACAGAAGTATTTATACCTCGCTGTTGCAGAGGTGGCGCTTCTAGCACATGAACCTGTGCCCCTGGGGTGGATCCAGCCCTCTGCCCCTGTCCTCGTTTCTTTGGGCAGTCCTTAGCCCTATGGCCTGTCTCACCGCAAGAAAAGCACCCACCATTCTCCTTGGCCTTCTTTTTCCGGCAGTCCTTAACTAAGTGCCCCACTTTGCCACAGAAATTGCACTTCCTCTTCTCTTTGTTGCCTTTCCCGCCCTTCTTAAAGTCTGTCTTCTTGGGCTGCAAACCCTCTTTCTTCTTGCCCTTATCCTCTTCATTCAGCAATGCCATTTGCACCAATCTTTCATACGTGGCTCCCATGGGTATATGGGTCATGGCCAAACTGTGTAATGGCTCATTCAACCCTTTGACGAAACGGAGAGCCTTCTTGTGCGGGGTGTTGACTAGGTCAAGCCCAAACCTAGCCAGCTCATCGAACTGATTCACATATTCTCTGACTGTCTTGTCCCCTTGCTTAAGAAATAAGAAATTTTCCAACTGCAAACTTCTTTCCGCATCTGAGAGAAATTTAGTCTCAAACCTTGCCCTAAAGTCCTCCCATGTCTCCACTGGTCTTTCAGCATTAGTGACTTCCCACCAGTAGGAAGCCTCACCCTTCAATAGCCACACCGCCAGTTGTACTTTTTATCTATCCTCTACCTCAAAGATGATGAATAGGTCCTCAGTTTCTTTCAGCCAATTTCAAGCTGCTACGAAGGACTCAGTTCCATGGAAATCCCTTCCTCCCATAGCTTTAAAATCTTTACATATCTTAGCAAACGTGTTTCCCCGAGGAGGAGGAGGAGGAAAAGGTGCCGCTGCGGCTGGATGATTTCCTTCAGCTGGGGGAGGAGGAATGGTAGGACCTGGCTGAGTGGCTCTTGCTTCTAAGAACCGTCTAAACCAACCAGGTATTGGTACCCCTTCCGGCAAGTTAAGTTCTTGGGACATGCTGAAACAAAAAGGATAGATTTAAAACAAAGGATAAGAGATAGTACCTATGGCTTTGGGGAGTGGACTTTGCCTTTTAGAATAAAATAATATTTTTCTTTTAAAAATGCTTCTTTAAATTTCTTTTTTGAAAATAATTTTTCCAAAACTTTTTATCTTATCTGGTAAACCTATGCTCTGATACCAAGTGAAACACCCCACCTCCGTTAGGGTCACTCTCAAAGGGAATGCCCTAATTTTGGTGGAGGTTTATAAGTACAAGTCACAGATATACAAGACAGATATAAGAACACATATTTGTAAACAGCGGAAGAACAACAAATTTTATTTCATAAAGTCAAATACATGTTACAACAACATCCTTTCCAAAAACATAACATAACACTTTCATAATCTGTCTTGAGTACATTATTTAAAGAAGCATAAATAAAACATAGATAAACTGCAAAAGCCCCATAGCGGATTGTCCAAAGCCATAGTTCAAAACAGGAAAGTCCAAGCAATACATTTCTCTTCTTCAAGCTGGATGTTGAGGTTGGTCAAGCTGCTGTGTTCCCTCTCTGAGGAGCTGGGGGGGGGGGGAACGGAAGAAAGAAGACGAAAGAAAAGTAGAGTCAGACATAAAGCCTGAGTAAGTCTAGTACTATTTTGTCTATGAATAAAGAACTGGGTATGATAAGTAATAACAAGAAGTGGGCATGCACTATAAACTTGGTTAAGTTGTCTAGGGTCGAATATACCATCGTACCCCATGTTGATCTCTGAACCCATATACACTAGTTTCCAACTGGCACCCCATAATCAGGGTGATGTGATCCATTCTATGATGATCGGCTCCTACTCGCATAGTTACATGTGTCTTACGGCCCCCCATGTTGTAGTTACCTATGCTGGTCCCACCATGGGGTGTATCAAGTCCCATAGTGGCGGCCCGACACAACCTTAGAGTGCACAGGTATGCTACTGGTGTCCAGTGCCTTATTTTTCTGCACCGGAGTGTGTGCACGCCCGCACTCCGTTAGAACCTACACTGCTACACCACCGACGTCGCTTTGACCTCTTACAATCAGCCCGGTAATCGTGCCCCACCCTGCCTAGTTTCAGGGTATCCTGATACACCTTCTAGGGTTACTGCTGAAAAGGGTCCCCCGTTACTAGGTTTTTTATCTCTAGCCAACATGCTAAGTTGGTTAAGTGTTTCCTAACCTAACCCCCACCAGTCCGTTTTGTTTAGCATGTTCCATTTTGATTAAGTCTTTAGTTCACTTAATCCTATCAATCCTGACTCAGCCTTAATTGTCTTATTAAGGCCCTGACCTCTCACATTAGACAGGTATTGTTGTGGCTGCCTGTTGCCGGTTGGTTCCGGGCAGTCTTACGCCACAACTCAGTCTAACCTCGGGTCCTTGCTGGGCTCCATGTTTAACCTCCCACATTGGATAGGTATTGTTGTGACTACTGGACAGCCGGGCGGTTCCGGGCAGGTTTACATCACAACTCAATCCAACCTCGGGTTAAACACATCGTATGTTCTACATTTACATATTTTGTCATTCTTCTTTATTTCTTATATGTAAATATTTGCGGCCCATTATTAAATTAATGGTGTAAAGGTTACACCAATCATGGGACCAACCCATACTTGAATTTGGGCCCTTCTATTTTATATTTTCGTTCATTAATTAATTTTTAACCCAACGTTATTTTCCCCCGTTTTACACGTCCGTTTATATATATTGGGCTTAGCCCTTTAAAGCCCAATTTAGCCATGCGAAAAGGGGAGGCTTATGGCGTGATTACATACACAAAAGGGGAAAGGTGAGCGCATGAACTTGCAATATGACGTTGGGAATACAAAATAGAAACTGGTGTACTTGCATAGTAGTGACATATACTTTGGTCATAAAACATAGGTGACATGAATCAAAGCATGTGAACTTGTAATTGAGATATCATCATTGACACATGAACCTATATTTTTTATTTAGGCATAATGTCAAACATAAGCATGGTATAAATATTCCTAGCATAAGCATAGCATAATGTCAAACATAAGCATGGCATAAATACTTCTAGCATAAACATGGCATAATGTCAAAAATAAGCATGGCATAAGTATAGTTAAATTTGTTCACATAACCATGGCATAAATATTTCTAACATGAAATCATGATTCTTACTTTAGTCATGTAAACTTACAAAAAGGGACCTTTTGAACCTAACCTAGCCATGTACCACATATGTCATCATATAATTCTTGTAAACAAGATAGACCTAATCATGGTTTTCAACTATGCCAAATATCATTCATAGCCTAACCATATTCATAAATTTGCAAATAGGTTTTTTAGTACAAAAGCATGGCTTAATACATGATGCCAAATTCTCGTCATAATTTCATAGGGATAATAACCAAACTTGTTCCAATTACTTACAACATGATTTATGCCCAAAAATATACATCATGGTGGCATAGAAGCAAAACCCCAAACTTACATAAATTTAAATCAACTACATTCATGTAGCTTTAACATGGATTACATAATTTGCGAAATATTCCAAACGTCATACTTGCATAGAACTACCGCATGTAGTTCTTTATAATGAATAAATATCCAAACGCATATAATATTTCAAATTGATAAGAACGCACAAATATGAATAACTTTATTGCCACAATTCAAGCATACAAATCAACACAATTGTTTATTCATACCAAAGT
Source organism: Allium sativum (assembly GCA_030737875.1). NCBI lineage: Eukaryota > Viridiplantae > Streptophyta > Magnoliopsida > Asparagales > Amaryllidaceae > Allium > Allium sativum. Next base: position 829,423,702 of record CM060913.1, read on the forward strand.
AATACTCTACTTACAATGGTTTGATGAATTCTCTAGTTTAGGGATTGAAGACGCAAATTCCTTTGTTGAATTGATTTGATTTAGGTCTCTTTAAGCTTTAGAATTTTCCTCCTAATCCTCTCTCTAGTTGGCGGCTACTCTTAGTCGTTCCTCAGCAACATGGCGGCTATGTTCTTAATTTTGAATGAATAGATTAGGGTTTAGTCTAGGGTTGTTTATATAGAGGTTAGGAACTGATTAGGACCATTGATGTTGCTTGGATTGATCGTAGTCATTCATTCGATAGAGAGACCAATTAAAATTTGCCACCTAGCCCTAGTGACAAAGCAGACCACAGAAAATCGGCCAAACACAGACCTGGCCAGCCAGGTTGGCTGGGCTCGACCAGGTCGACACCCCTGTCGACAGGGCTGTCGACAGCCCTGTCGACATGGGTAGCCCAGGTCGACAGCCCAGTCGACCTGGGTGGCCTAGGCGGGTGTTTATCCGCCCTGGCCCATTGGGCCCGATTTTTAATTATTTTATTCTGTTTGAATTTTAAATTTAATTCAAATTTTCCGAAGGCCATATCTTCTTCATACGGACTCCGTTTTTCGAAAACTCGGACTCTATTTCGCGTATTTTTCCGAGACAAACGCAATGGCGTATCCCGTTTCCCTTGGTTCTTTGATTTGAAATTAATTATACTTTAATTTGCTAATTCACAGTTATAGAATTTTCGGGGTGTTACACTTCTATTTATAGTTTTTTTATTTATATATATATAAGCCTTTTTGTAATTTTATATCCCCAATCTCCGATCTCTCTTATAATTCTTCCTTTTTTATTCATTTCCTTTTACACCTGATTTCACCAATACAAATTGCCACAATTGTGTTCGATTTCTTGCCATCTATTTTCTCAAATTTCTTTCCCATTATTTTTCTTAGATTTCCTTATTAAAAAAAAATTCTTTCCAAACTCTCATATTTCATTCTCTTACAATAAATAAAAACAAAAAATAAAATAAAATAAAATTTCTTGCCCTTTTTTGTGCAATTTTTGTTCTTTTTGTTTCCCTTTTCTCTCATTTACTTCTTTCCGATTTTTCTTCTACACAATCTCTTCTCTCTCTTCTATTTTGACAACAATAAAAAAAATAATTGCATTTTTTTATTTATTTCTTTCCACTTTTATTTGCATCTTGCTTCCTCCTTTCAACATTTCCATATAAAAAATTTCAACTTTTCTAACAATTCCTTTCTTTTAATTCTTTTCTTTTTCTTTCAAATTTCTTTCCACACCTCTACTTTTACAACAATTCTAATTAAAAAAAACTTGCAAATTTAGTTTGATCTCTTTCCTTTTCTACTTTCTTTTCTATTCATTACCATTCTTTCTTCATTTATTTCCTTCCCTTTCTTTCATTAATTTCGTTCCAACTTTTTCCAATTCCTTTCCCCTCTTTTCCGTTATTTCTTTCCAAATTTCTCTACTATCTCTTTCTATTTTTCAGCAATTCTCTAAAAAAGAAAAATAATTGCTTTTATTACAATTCCTTTCCTTTATTTCTTTAATTTCTTTCCAAACTTCTCTACTTTCCAATATTCCTTGTATAAATACATTCCTTTTCCCAAAATAAAAATCAAATAAAAAAAATCCTTTTTCAATTCTTTCCAATTTTCTTTCTTCTGTCTACATATACCCATCCTCTTCAACCTCTTCATCACAAACAATAGTCACTACAACCACTTATCAAACCAATACCCCATCCTCTTCCTTTGTTTTTTTTCTCCTCATAGTTTATAGTTCTCCCTGTTCCCTTTAAAAAAAAACTTTTCTCTTCTTTGAATTTTGTAAGTTGATTCTAGCTTTCTTTTCCCAAATCCTTTTAAAAAAAAATTTGTTTTCTTTGTTTGTTATATATTTTCTTTTGTTTCTTAAAAAAAAAGGAAGAAAGAAATTTCATCTCTTTGATTAATTTTTTTTATTAGCCTTAGTTTTCTTTTGTTTTTGTTTTAGTGCCATTTTAGTTTTCCTTCCAAAAAAAAAAGTCAAAAAAGAGAAAGAGAGAACTCAAACAAAGGCCAAAGCAGAAAGAATTCAAGGCTCAAGCAAACAAATCAAGGAATCGAAGTCAATCAAAGAAATCAATTCAAAGGCCAACGAGAAGTGAAGAGTTCAGCCAAGTGATTTGCAAACAGATTTGATTGGAGCGGTTGCACACCAAGTGGGGTGTGAACGCGCTAGCGTTACTCAACTGCACTGGACGGACTGCCGATCGAGGTGAGATTTTTCTAAACTCTACAGGGACTGCTGCTGCAAATAAAAAAATATAGACGTTGCTTGTAAAAATCTTCTGCAGGGGCAGCGGCTTGCTTGTACAATCTTTTAATTTCTGCAATTCTTATTTCTGCATCTGTGTTCATTCTGTTAAGGGCAATACCCCAATTCACATAAGGTAAGGGATTTCATCACCCTTTCTTAGCCCACAAACTGCATTCATCATAGAATCTGACTTATAATAATGGTTAGACATTGGACCTAAGGGAGTCACGAGCTCATATAGGGCTTAATTGTATTGTGATAGTTGATTTATTTGGAACGAATTATTTCTTAGTGTCTAGACTACGGCAGAGAAATAACCGTTTATAAATATTATGGTGATTCGTAAATATTATATTGGTTGTTACTCTGAAGGTACTTAAACCTTCGGCTGCATTGCTAGGGTGATTCCTGGTGCACCGATAACTCCTGTCCGTTAACTGGCTGAGAAATCTTTTGGTCTAAGTAATCAAACGTGTCACTATATAATTTTGAGTTAGGAGCTACCAAGGACAGAAAATTTCATTGTAGCTAAGTTCTGTGTGTGATTGTTTTGTGTATAAAAAAAAAATCAAAATTCCTCAAAAACAAATGAAAATTTTAAAAACAAATATTTTTTCCTCTCTTTTAAATCTCGCTAGTCTGTAGGTCGTACTTTTCAAAAAAAAAAAACTCCCATTTTCAAAACTTTTTTCCTTCTCACCTCTCTCTGAACTTGTCCATTGTCTAAATTTCTTTGACGAACTCTCTTGTTCTTTCTAGTGCATGCAAACTTGGACCCGTGACCAAGAATCCCGTCATTTGGTTAGAATCAGACCACCTTCCCCTTCTTCAAAAACCAATTTTCTCGAACAACCCTTAGAAATGGCTAACGAGCCTGCACCTCGCACCCTAATGGACAGAATTCTTCCCGATAAAGTTTCTGTCCCTTCTTGCATTCAGTTACCCAATCCTGTGGGTAATCACTTTGAAATTCGATCGAGTCAGATAAACATCCTTCCCAAATTTGGTAATTTTTCTCATGACGAACCATATAGTTTCTTAACGAAATTTGAATATGCTTGTGCAACCTTTAAATTACAACAGTTATGTGAGGATGGTATTAAACTTTGTTTGATTCCGTTCGCACTAACTGACTCTGCAGAAAAATGGTTTCGCAGCTTGCCCCCAAATTCGATTAAAAAATGGGATGAATTTACAGCGGTTTTCCTCAAATAGTTCCACCCCCCAGAAAAAACAGCTAGAGTTAGAAATGAAATCACCAATTTCCACCAAAAAGGGGGTGAATCTTTTTGGCAATACTTCGAAAGATTTAAAGAACTGCTGTTGAGTTGTCCCCATCATGGTTATGAAACATGGTCGTTATGTCAAACTGTATATGATGGACTTGATAATAGTACTAGGCAAATGTTAGAATCCATGTGTCAGGGCAATTTTCTAAAACAGACTGACGTAGAAGCTTTGGAATTTCTGGACGAGTTAGCAGAAAAATCGAAACAATGGGAACGAACCAATGAAAAATCTCTCTATTCGCGATCCAGTGAATCCTCTTCTTCTTCTTCTTCTAATACTCTTGTTGATGCTATACTGAACGTTGTTAGAACACACACACTCAGTCTAATAACGCTTCCTAAGCCATGTGTCACATCTGTCTTGACTCCAATCACATGGCTGATGACTGTCCCCAGTCCCTTGAGCAAGTAAAGCTTTCAATAGACCTAACAACCACCCAAATCTTTCTTATGGTCCAAATAACCCCCTGATGAACAGAACTTTGAATCGAGCATTTCCAAACAATGCTGTGAACCCTCCTCCTAGGCAAAATCAGTACACTTCAAACCAGGCGCCTTTCCACAATCAAATGGTTGCACCCCAATATGAAAAACGCCTTTCTACGATTGAGGGGAATTTATCTGAGGTGAGCAACCTATTTGCGCAAATGACTAAGCAAACTGTTGAAAATCAACACAAGCTAGACAACTCCTTGCAATCATATATGCAAAACACGAATCAACAAATGAGTGAACTCCAAAAACAAATGTCTCAGCTTAACGCTAGATTAAGTGAACGGGAAAAGGGTAATTTTCCAAGTCAACCCATTCAAAACCCTAGAGGACAAAATTCAAACCCCAACCAAATTCACATCTTTCAAGATTCAAACGTTAGTCACTTGAATGCAGTCACGACTCTTAGATCTGGCAAAAAGATTGACAACCATGAGGGCAACCCAAATGATTTACCGGACGATCTTCCAAACCCCATCGAAAATTCGACCAACTCAGATCAAAACATTGAGCCAAATTATGATAAGGACCATCCTCAAACTCAAGTAGCCCAACCTACTGAGTTGTTTGCTCCATTTCCTCATAGACTCCAACTTAGGAAAAAGGACAGATCAACTAGAAAAGATCCTTAAAATATTTAAGCAAGTTAAAGTGAACATCCCTCTTTTAGATATTATACAACAAGTTGCACAATACGCGAAATTTCTAAAAACGTCATACACAAGTACCTAAGAAAGTGTTTCTAGCGGCAACTCTAAGCGAAGTCTTGTCCCAATCAATGCCAGTGAAATACAAAGATCCTGGCTGCCCCACAATATCATGTACTATTGGGGACAAAAAAATCGATAGATGCCTGCTAGACTTAGGTGCTAGTGTTAACTTGCTTCAATATTCCGTCTATCACCAATTAGGGCTAGGAGAACTGAAACCCACCAAGGTTACCCTTCAACTTGCTGACCGTTCAATTAAGAAACCTATGGGCGAAATCAAGGATGTGTTGATCAAAATAGGCGAATTCATCTTTCCAGATGATTTTATTGTCTTAGAAACTCAACAGGTTAGCAATCCTGCAAACCAAATCCCTTTGATTCTAGGACGACCCTTCTTAGCAACCTCTAATGCTCTCATCAACTGTAGAAATGGGTCTATGAAACTTTCTTTCGGTAACATGACCGTCGAACTAAACATCTTTAGAACTGAAAACTCTCCTAACTCGTATGTGGATCAATTTTCTGAAATCCATGCGGTCCATGACAATGACCCTGAGCTCGATCATCTGAATAATGAAATTGAATCAAATTACGAAACATTATTTCAAGATATTCCCGAAAATGTCTCTGATTCAATTCCTGTTGAGCCGCTCACAATTGAGCCTATTCCTCATCCAATTTCTTCGGTTGAGTCGTCCCCAAAATCTGAACTCAAAGTGCTGCCCAGTCATCTTAAGTACGCTTACTTAGGAGACAATGAAACTTTTCCTGTCATCATCGCTTCTGACCTTACTTTAGAGCAGGAATAATTGATCCTTCCCATCCTTAATAAAAATAAGGAAGCAATTGGTTGGTCCATGGCTGATATTAAGGGGATTAGTCATCCGATAGTCCAACATCGAATCCACCTTATAGATGATGCCAAACCCACTCGTGATCCCCAGCGTCGACTAAACCCCGTCATGACAATGGAATCATCTACCCAATTTCCAATAGTCAATGGGATAGTCCGATTCATGTCGTCCCTAAGAAATCAGGGATAACCGTGATCCAAAATGAAGCTAACGAGCTTTCCCAACCCGCACCCAGACCGGTTGGCGTGTTTGCATTGACTATAGGAAACTTAACGCTGCAACACGAAAGGATCATTTCCCTCTTCCATTTATCGATCAAATGTTAGAACGACTAGCCGGTCACGAGTACTATTGTTTCCTTGATGGGTATTCGGGCTATAATCAAATCTCTATCGCTGTTGAGGACCAAGAGAAAACCACTTTCACTTGTCCCGTCGGTACATTTGCGTACCGTCGTATGCCTTTTGGTCTCTGTAATGCACCGGCAACCTTTCAGAGGTGCATGCTTAGCACTTTTTCTGATATGATCGAGTGATTTTTGGAAGTTTTCCTGGATGATTTTTCTATCTTCGGGGATTCTTACACTGAGTGTTTACATCATCTCGATCTTGTTCTTAATCGCTGTAAAGATAATCACTTAACGTTAATTGGGAAAAGTGTCACTTCATGGTCAAACATGGCATTGTCCTAGGACATGTCATTTCTAATAAAGGAATTGAAGTAGACAAAGACAAAATTGAGGTTATTTCAAATCTTCCCATTCCCAAATCAGTTAAGGACATCCGATCCTTTTTAGGTCATGCTGGTTTTTATCGTCGCTTTATAAAAGATTTTAGCAAAATCATTCGACCTTTGACGAGTCTTCTTGGTAAGGATGTTCCTTTCGACTTCAATTCTGATTGCATTTCATCTTTTGAGCATCTTAAAAATGAACTTGTCTCTGCCCCAATCATCTGCTCTCCCAACTGGAAGCTGCCTTTTGAAATCATGTGCGATGCCTCGAATTTCGCTGTTGGCGCTGTCTTAGGACAACGTATCGATAAAATTCTTCATGTCATTTACTACGCGAGTAAGACTCTGAATGATGCTCAAATCAATTATACGACCACTGAAAAGGAACTCTTGGCAGTCGTTTTCACTTTAGAAAAATTCAGACCTTGTCTAGTTGGCTCACACATCACTGTTCATACCGATCATTCCGCACTTAGGTACATTTTCTCTAAAAAGGATGCTAAGGCTCATCTCATTCGTTGGATCCTTTTACTTCAAGAATTTGACCTTACCATTAAGGATAAAAAAGGATCTGACAACGTTATTGCGGACCACTTGTCTCATCTTCCAAATGCCCCGTCTTCTTCTCTTCCGATCAATGAGAATTTCCCTGATGAACATCAATTTTCTCTATCCACTGATCCTTGGTTCGTTGACATTGTCAACTACTTAGTCACCAAGCAGACCCCTTCTTTTTGGTCTAAGCAAGATAAACACAAATTCTTTTCCCAAGTGAAACATTTTTTATGGGACGACCCTTATCTTTTCAAATACTGTCCTGATCAAATCATTCGAAGGTGTGTTCCCGACACTGAAACTCACAGCGTCCTCTCTTTTTGTCATGACCAAGCCTGTGGTGGTCACTTCGGTCCCAAAAAGACAGCCGAAAAGGTTCTCCAATCGGGCTTCTACTGGCCCAACCTTTTCAAAGACGCATACGAATTTTGCAAAACTTGTGATCGATGTCAATTCTTAGGGAAAATTTCTAAGTGGAACATGATGCCCCTAAACCCCATTCTAGAGGTCGAAATTTTTGATGTTTGGGGTATAGACTTCATGGGACCCTTCCCTTATTCTTTTGGGAACCTGTACATCCTCTTAGCTGTCGATTATGTTTCTAAATGGGTCGAAGCTGTTCCATGCAAAACAAACGATAACAGGGTTATTGTGCGCTTCTTGAAAGAAAATATCTTCTCTAGGTTTGGCACTCCTCGCACAATAATCAGTGATAATGGAACACACTTCTGTAATCGTTCTTTTGAAGCTCTCATGAGAAAGTATTCAATAACCCACAAGTTATCCACTCCTTACCATCCTCAAACTTGTGGGCAAGTTGAAGTATCGAATAGGCAGATTAAACAAATCCTTGAGAAAACTGTGAATCGAAATCGCAAAGAATGGTCCCAAAAGTTAACCGATGCTCTTTGGGCTTACCGCACTGCTTTTATAACAAACTTAGGTATGTCCCCTTATCGGTTGATTTTTGGTAAGCCATGTCACTTACCCGTTGAACTAGAACATAAGGCGTTATGGGCAGTAAAAACTTTGAATCTTGATTTAGAGCAAGCAGGTGAACATCGGAAGCTTCAACTTAATGAACTTGATGAAATTCGAAATGATTCTTATGAAAATGAACGAATTTACAAGGACAATACAAAAGTTTTTCATGATAAATCCATTTTACACAAAACTTTCATGCCAGGTCAAAAAGTTCTGTTGTATGACTCAAGATTGCATTTATTTCCGGGTAAGTTAAAATCTAGATGGACAGGACCTTACACAGTGCGGACTGTTTTTCCGTATGGTGCAGTAGAAATTGAGAATCCAACTGACGGATCGTCCTATAAGGTCAATGGTCAACGCCTTAAACATTACTTGGAACCAATACCCAACCAAGAGGAAGAGCTCATGGTCCTCCATGAGCCACATTACATTCGGTAAGACGCACTAACCCTCTTTTGTACATATGTAAATATTCTCTTAATTGTTTTTCCCTTTCACTAAGATATGTCTGATTAAGACCGTGAGGACAGTCACACTCAAGTGTGTGGGGGATTTTACATTACATCAGCAATCAAATTTTATGAACTAGGTCATTCATTGAACAAGGATTAACTTAAACTCGTAAATAACACCTTGGTTCTTGTTTGATAAGTTGAATTTTTGGGTGATGAGAATGAACATTATTTATTCATTGAGTCGTAATGTGTCTTTTTAAGATGCTAGCTTGAGACTGTGTAGACGTTAGTCGTGTTCTGGAGTAAGCGTGTCAACCCTTGTTATACGTGTTAGAATGTGCAAGTATAAATAATCAAAAAAAAATCAAGAAATAAAAATGAGTTTGCACCTACATATGTTGGATTTTCTGAGTTCGTTTTCAGGCATAATATTTTTCTCACTCAAATTTTCACACTTGTAAGTTCTAAATTCCACTTGGCCCAATTAAGGAGAAATGACTCATTGTAGCGTTCTTCTTCGATACCCCACATTATTCAAACCCAAGTTTTAGTCGATTTACATCCATGTTTCGATAAATGTTTCTTATACTGGTAAACTCAAGAACCTTTTCACTGATTTATTTTCAAAGGTTAAATACGTCACTTTATATACCAATATTACACTACCCATTCCGTACTTGTTTTAAGGTAGGATAACCATATACCACATCTTATTTTATATGGGTTAACTATCTTACGAAACTTTGTTTATCATTCCTTTCAGCTTTTTGTATAACATCAATCCAGACTTGTGTGTTGAATTAAGGTTATAGAAGTAGAGTAACTAAGGCACAAAACTTTCCTTTCATGAAGTGTTGGTTTAGTAGAGGAGGAATCAAATGAAATAATGTACGGTATCATTCCATTCTATCTCCACTCATCATTCATCATGCAAAAAAAAAATGAAAAGAAAAGAAAAAAAAGAAGGAAAGAAAGGAAAAAAAATAGAAAAAAAATGAAATAAAGAGAGAGTCTCTCTGAATAAAATAGTTATTCATCATTCTTGACTATAAAAGCATTCAATTCCATTCCATCCACATCCATTCTATTGTACTTGGAAGTGAGGATTGTAGTAGACAAGATGAAAGGAAATAAAAATGTTCATATGTGCCTTAGTATTACTTTATCTTTTGTATCTTGAAATTCAACTAATACACTTGCCCTCTTATTTAGAATATTTTTAGAACTTACAAAAATTTTCCTTCATCTATGCATAACTCATATCCAATACATTACAGTTACATTGGTGCAAAATTATTCAAAAAAAAGGGAATAAAGAATAAAGAAATGATTGGGTGCACATTTTCGATGTGTAGAACTTTGGTTGACGCTCTTAACCTTCAAGATAATTACAGTGTTATCAAGGAATTACGATTCAGCTTGAAAATTTTTATTCATTTTTGCACTAATTATGGGATGGACAATTTGGGGCTAAACCGTTATTATTGAAGCTAGGTGAAATCCTTGGAATGTGAAAGACCTTAAATATATTATTTGATTAATCCACAAGGAGCTTTGGATTTTGTGGGTAGTATCCGCTGAAAACCCTCACGAGACAACACTCGTCCTACTAGGGACACCTGGGGGTTTAACGTCTTGTCGCATACGCTAAATGCAATTGTATTTCCTACGAAAGTGTGACATATCTTAGTTTAATTTATTCGAGGATGAATAAAAAGATAAGTGTGGGGGTATTTGATATACACGTAAATGTGTATATTTTATCCGCATATTTGTCTTATTTTATCTTTTAAATAATTGATATTGTGCATTTATAGTTGTGTTTACAGATTATTTTTGATGAATTGATTAACGCACTTAATTGTTGAAAAACTTGAAGAATTTGTGCGAGAAGAGTGTTGAATTTTAAAGCTGGATTAAAGCTTGAAGACCTGAAGAAAAGTTGCTATTCAATCGCCTTCTGCTGCATATTTCAAAGATAAGATTCAATGCTTTTCAATAACGATCATTTGGAGTTGTTATTCATTCTCAAGTCAATTGGAGTTAAAGCCCGCAACCTATTTTCCATGACATCTGCATGCATTCACATTGGTCTAGTTGCTAATTGGGCTAAGTTATTTGTCCCATATCATGTAATTTGCAAGGCTTCTCATTCATGCGCTGCACGCGTTCACACTGAGCTACTTGATTAATGTGTTATTTTGAAAAAGGGGTTTTTGTCCCACATTGTGGAATTTGCCAAGTAGCCTTGGCCAATACAACTATAAATATCTTGTATCTTATTCATGTAAAAACACACTTAGATTTATTCTGTAATCCTTTGCTTGGAATAAAACTCTTCTTTCTCTCTTCTATTTAGTTTTTATTTGCATTTTATTTATGTTCATGTCTGTTATTTTCTTTTTATTTTCTTTTCTTTTAGCTATGTCTAGCTAATCCTCTTTGATTAGGGGGTGATGACGCTAATAGATATGATTCAATATGAATCACATAGCCAAAAGATTAGAACTTCATGTATGTAGATCTAGATTTGAACTAAGGGTTAGATCTGAACCTTCATACCCTGTGTCGTTTAAGAGTTGTGCTCCTTCACAGGGTATATTCGAGTTCGATCTAACACTTATCAGATTTAGATTTAATATTTAGGGTTTTAGAAATAAAATAGCGAATCTGTCCTGATAGCCTATGGCTGTTTAATAGCTGAGCTCCTGCATAGGCTATACTTGTTGTTATTTACATATTTGTTTCTAGAAACCTAATTATAGTTGATTCATGTTTGTGACAGAAACATGAATTAGATCCGTATTTATTCGATTGGCTATTGATGAATATTAATCTAATCTATGTCATTATCCCCTAATTGCTTTCTCTTATTGTTAAAACTCTCTTTTTGTTTATTTTCTGTGTTTGCAACCAATCAAAATTCTGAATAACTTGATTGGATTTATTAATTAAAATATTTTTGGTCCCAGAGTTCGACACCCTCTACAATAAACATTGTTGTTTAGGAAAGCCGAACGGATTTTACAGTTGTTTACAATTGTTTAATTTGTTCGCAAACACAAACATACATAACAAGCCCATCCTAGCATGCGGTTTACTAATAAGGGAATAACTATCGCTATTAAAATCTTACCAGGAAAAGAGTTCTGGATGCGTCTTCCTTATATTCTCCTCTGTTTCTCAAGTACAATCATCCTCGTTATCGCCCCAACTGGACCTTGACTAGTTCCATCATCTTCCTTCAAAGTTGTTTCGTATCGTGTCGGATAATACAAATCGTCCTGCGTCTCCCAACTACCTCGTATTCTACCTCGACATCATCCAACTGATCTGGTGAAATAGTCATATCAGAATCATGCACGAAGTTTCTTAACTGGGAAACATTGAATACGTTGTGAACTCCTGCCATCTTGTCAGGAAATCCAACTTTATACACTAAATTCCCAACTTGTTCGAGAACTGGAAATGGACCAACAAATCTTTATGCCAATTTACTTCTTCTACCAAATTGAATCACGCTCTTTAATGAAGAAATCTTGATGAATACCAAGTTGCCAACGGAGAATTTCAAATCTCTTCGCCTTTTATCAACATAACTCTTATGCCTATCTTGGGAAACCTTCATTCATTGTTGAATAACTTTGATCTTATCCGAAGTTTCTTTTATTACATCTGGCCCAAGCACAAATTTCTCACCGGTTTCCATATAACATGATGGTGAGTTGCACGGTCTTCCGTACAAAGCTTCAAATGGAGCCATACCAATACTGGACTGATAACTATTATTATATGCGAACTCAACCAGAAGCAAATGGTCATCCCATGAACCCCCAAAATTCAATACACAAGCTTTCAAGAGAACCTCTAATACACGATTTACCCTCTCTGTTTGACCATCGGTTTGAGGATGGTATGAGGTACTGAGACGTAATTATGATCCTAAAGCTTCTTGTAAGCTCTTCCAAAACCCATTAGTAAATAATGGATCATGGTCACTCACAATACCTCTAGGTACTCCCGAAATCTCACTACCCACTTCATATACAGTTCTGCTAACTTAGTTGTTGATCTATTCGACTTGACTTGTATAAACCTTGCACTTTTGGTTAATCGATCAACAATCACCCAAATACCATCATGAACTTCTCTAGTCCTTGGTAAAATCTCAATGAAATCTATTGAGATTCGTTCCCATTTCCATTCGGGAATTTCCAATGGTTGTAACAACCTACTAGGCTTCTTTTGCTCGGCTTTAACTAACTGGCAATTCATGCATTTGGATATAAACTTCCCAACGTCTCTCTTCATTCCTTCCCAATAGTAAGTCTGCTTCATGTCTCGATACATTTTGTTACCACTAGGATGTATAGTCAGTTTGGAGTGATGACACTCTCTAACAACTTCATCTCTCAATCCATTAACGTTGAGTACAACTAGTCTCCTATTCTTTGGATGCCATCCTTCTCGATCGAGACCATACTTGTTCATTTCCTCATTGTCTAAACCCATCTCTACTTTGGAGATGATTTCCAATAGATCAGGATCGTCCCTCTGGCTGGAGCTGATCCGATCAATTAAAGTCGGTCTGATCGTCAAACTTGCTAACATCTTTGGATCCAATTCGCACTTAGGTCTGAAATCATACCCCGTGATATAATCTAGTTTCTTCCATTCCAGAAACATAGCCCCCAAACTGGCATGTCTCCTACTCAATGCATCAGCTACCGCATTGCCCTTCCCGAGTATGTATGCAATATCGAAATCATATGAAGCCAAGAACTCTAACCATCTCTGCTGACGAAGATTTAAATCCTTTTGAGAGAAAAGATACTTTAACGGCTTATGATCGGTAAACAACTCAAATCTTTCTCCCTAGAGGTATTGTCTCCAAATCTTTAACATGAACACGATCGCTGCCAATTCCAAACCATGGGTAGGATATCATTTGTCATGTGGTTTCAGTTGTCGACTAGCATAAGCTACAACCCTACCTCCTTGCATCAGTAAAACACCTAGTCTGGTACCACAGGCATCCGTGTATACCATCATCTCTTCGTTTCCCTTAGGAATAACTAAAACTAGTGCACACGTCAACATTTCATTTAGACTCTTAAATCCTTTCTCGCACCTTCCGTCCCAGACGAAAGCTTGATTCTTCTTGGTCAACTGAGTTAACGTTGCCGCTATCTTGGAGAAATCTTGGATAAACTTACGATATTATCCAGCTAATCCCAAGAAACTTCTCATGTCTGTTGCATTCTTGGGCATATACCAATCTTGCACTATAGCCACCTTCGTAGAATCGACGGCAATACCATTCTTTGAAACAACATGGACCAAGAATCTCATTTCCCTCCTCCAGAAGTGACAATTAGAAATTTTCGCTTTCAATTGGTGTTTCCTCGACACCTCCATTACTACTCTCAAATGTCCCTTGTGTTCTTCCTCTGTCCTTTGTGTTCTTCCTCCGTCCTTATGTAAGCAAGGATATCATCTATGAACACAAGAAAAAACTTATTTAACTGATCTCTGAAAACCCTATTCACAAGATACACAAAATATGCTGGTGCATTGGTCAACCCGAATGGCATGACCAACCACTCATAGAATCCAGACGGCATCCGAAATGTCGTTTTAGGTATACTCTCAGTTGCTACTCGGAGCTGATGAAATCCTGTCGCAAGATCCAACTGGGAGAACACACTTGCTCCACTTAACTGATCAAACATGTCATCTATCTGCGGAAGAGGATACTTATTCTTCCTCGTCACCTTATTCAACTCGCGGTAGCCCACACATAAGAGAAGGGAACCATCAGCCTTAGTAGCAAACACAATTGGTGCTCCCCATTTGGAAACACTTATTTGGATAAATCCCTTCTCCAAAAGATCGTCCACTTGCACCTCGAGCTCTCGCTGCTCCCTTGGCGCCATACGACGAAGTGGCATCACTATAGGTCTGGCATCTTTCACTAAATCAATCCGAAACTCGATCTCTCGGTGTGGTGGAAGTCCGGTCACTTCCCCGAAGATGTCCGGATACTCGCCAGCAATAGGCACATCTGACAACTCATCATGCGGGATGTCGAGGGAATTTATAAAACTAGCCATAACCCCATCACTAGGAAGGAAACCAAATAGTATCCTCCGCCCATCGTCCGCTCTAATGGTCACCGAAGACCCCTCACAGTCTACCACAACCTCATACCTCTGGAGCCAATCGACTCTCAAAATAATACCAAACCCAGTAAAGCCCAAAACAAAGCAATTACAAGCAAACATGCATCCATGACTTGATAAGACCAAATTACAACAAATCATGCAAAGGCTAGTCGAACCACTTATTGGGTTCATCACTACTAAAGGACTATCGACAGTCTCGGATTCCAATCCCAACCTATCTACCAGGTCACTAGATACGAAGGAATGGGAAGCCCCAGTATCAAACAATATTCGAACAGGAAAATCATAAATGGAAATCATACCTTGGATAATGACACCCTTTCCTTTCTCCGCCGCAGTTAGGGCATTCGATGAAGAAGGAACAATATTGATAGCATATGCTTTCATAATTTGCTTCTCTTTAGGGGGTTGTGGACATTTGTCCTTGTGATGTTCCATTTGGCCGTAGTTGAAGCACTTCTTGTCCGCTGGCTTTACTCAACATTCTTCGGCATTATGGCCCTTCTTGCCACATATATATCACTCTACATCTTGCTTATCCCTCTTTTTCTGGCCATCCTTGATTTGGTTCTGTTTTCTCTTATTTTGGGAATTATTCTTGCCTCCACCGGTTGCCTGCGGTTTTGACTCTTCTGCAGATGCAGTAGTAATCTCGGTCTTTGACTTAGGGTAAAATATTTATGATCTCAATGCTTTCCCCACAAAAGATTCAAAAGTCTCATCGATGTGGTTTATAAGTCTTTCCCCCAAGTATTCATCTAATCCGGTTATGAACTTTTCATTCTTCTTCTCGGCAGTATCGATAAGAGATAATCCATACTTTGATAAGATATCGAACTCAGTAGTATATTCCGAGACCGCCCTACCATTCTGCTTAAGCTCCAAAAATTTCCTAAACAATTCTGATTTCTGAGCAGCTGGAATAAACTTGTCACTGAAATGAGTCTCGGACTGATTCCAAGTAACTTGATCCTCAGGCGTAACTACTTTAATACCATTCCACCAATTCATAGCCCGTCCTTAAAGTTGACGCGATGCTAACTTTCTTTTCATTGCATCATCGATTCCCAAATCCTCAAAGATGCGCTCACAACTATCAAGCCAATCTTGAACATCTGTAGCCGATTTTGTTCCATGGAACGGCTTCCCATCAAGGCTAGTATAATCCTTGTTAAGCTTGGCGAAATTGGCTCTAAGCGCCTGCACCGCTGCACCACCACCGTTACCAGCATTAGGAACTGCTCCCTGAACATCTCTAAGCATCTCTCTCATGAAGGTAGTAAACGTTATTCTCATATCAGGGGCATTCCTATTATTGGCCCCCAAACCCGTACTCCTCATGTTTTGGCTCATCGTCAAATCTGTAAAGAGAAAACGATTAACCATCTCCTTAGTGGTGCCAGTGCAGTGCGTCTTCTTAGATATAGTATTAGTGTGTATATATAACCATTGAAAACCAAAATATCTCAAATACGCGCTCTCATATATGTTTACTATCTCTCCTTGATGTATTCCCCTAGGTTAACTACGCAACCTAGGCTCTGATACCAAATGTGACGGTCCGCCCCACACCAGCCGTCATTTCCTTACTAACTGCGTTGTACCAATACCCGATCAGCACGGGACGGTCGTCAAGAAAAAGGGATTTGAAGCTACGGATCACCAAAAAAGTCTGTAGTGCATCTCATAGCGCATGGAATAAAATATAATAGTAACATAACTTGATATAAAACAGGCGTGACAGTGCATAAGCTGAAAACTAAACTATATCCATCAGAGTAGCGGAAACCAAAATACGGCTTATGATCCAAACCATCATTGTTACAACTTCAACATATTTTCTCTAAAAAATAGAAATGGTACACTACTAATGCCCAAAGTAGTGAGCAGCAACAACACAAGAAGAATATATGTAAATAGTACGTGGAAGCCTCGCGCTCGTCTCCGGACAGCTACTCTTGCATAACACCTAATCTGCCTCTAGTCTACTCATTTAGAAGCACCCAGAGTAATAAGAAGAGACATAAAACTCTAGTTCAGACAAAAGGATGGTATGAGCGATAGCAACAAAACAGAACAATAACAGGTATAAATAATCTTACCTGAACCTGGACTTGCAACCAAAGAGTTAGCACAACAGGATGTACAGTACTCTAAGGTAACACTAACATACGGTGTAAAAGTGGGGGTGTGCGTGTTATGGTGATAGAAAACATCAAAGATAGAAATCATCCTCACATATCTCACTCAGTGCGTAAAGCATACGATATCCAAAGCTTTGATCACCTGAACCATTTGGGGCCATGATGGAGCCCAGCTCCATCCAAACCTTACTACGACCACTTTGCCCTTGGGGGTCCTGATGGAGTTCGACTCCGTACAACTTTGACCCCACCGCATTGGTCCATAGTCAATGCCCCTTCCATCAATAGTGAATCAAAGCTATAAATATCGATAACCCCTTTGCACATGACCCGCAGCAAAGTCCAACCCTTGAAGTTCACTTGTTTGTTCCCATCTGGATCCTTAGTAATAACTTCTCATTTGGATTTCCTGTACATCTCGGGTTTTTGTCGAATTGGAGTTGGTCTTCAGAGGAGTCATCGTGTAGTAGTAATAAAGGTTCAAACTGGTTCGGTTCGGCCATCCAGTTCGGTTCAGTATCTAGGTCACTCCTTTTGATTCGGTTCAGTCCTCCACGTTACCTCGGTTTAGTTCGAAACTCCATCCTCGGTTCGGTGATCAAATCCTTCGTTTGGCTCGGCTATTTCGGTTCGATTCGGTACCACTCCATCTCGTTCCGGTTTGATGCTCCATTCCAACTCCAACTCCATACAAGTGTTCTTCCTTATTGCCATGATTTCTCCTATGCCACGCTCCGGTCTGGTTCAGTCCATTCGATCCGATCTGATCTCCTTTCTTTGATCCGATCAGGAATCCTGGCACTTTTCCAGCTAGCTTGTTACGTCTAATCTCGCCATACGAAGGCATTTTCAACCATTCTAACTTTTCTAATCAATCATAAAACATCACAAGCAACAATAACAAATATAAGTTCAATCAAAAAAATTAAAACATCAAACATATAGGTCATTTAGATCAAACATACCCCAAAAGCATGATTATCCCCATAATTCCCTTAAGCATGTTTTAACTATAGGATTAGCAAACTTAATCCAAATTAACCCAAATTTCTAACAGAGACAAAAAAATAATATTTAAGAATTTCTACATATTTTTCCAGATTTTTCTGAGTCATAATTTCGCTAATTATCACTAATCACCCCTAATCAGCTGTAACTGGTGAATAAAAGTGCAAATCACTCACCTTAGCCACAAATAAACCTCAGATCTGAAAATATCTCTGATTTGGTATGGATCCCAATGTATTCCATGTCTCTCTCTCAATTTTTATGCTAATCCGCCTTAATTTGATGTAGATTAGGCTAATATGTGATTAGAAAGTGATTCAAGATGAACTTAGAAGGTGGAGGCCATTACTAGGGTCCAAGAGAGGTTAGTAGCGGCTGGAAAACTAAAATGAAATGTTTTTCCAAACCATTTCAGCCCTTCCATAACCCTAATCCTGAAATGGGTCATGGGACTAGCTGCTAATTACCCTGTTAAGCCCAATTATGTTATTTTTCACCTTCCAAATCTTATTTCAGCCATATCTCCCAAACGGTAAGCCCGTTCGATTAATGTGACCACTCTACGGAAAGGTAAACCATCATCTGAATTCAAAGGAAGTAGTTTTAGGTCAAAACTCCTTCCCAATCAAAAGGTATAGGCAAAACAAGATTCGTCAGGGGCAAAATGGTCATTTAAAAATCGGCAAATATCGTGAACATGGAAAATGACCCCAATAGTCGTTTCCCAAAGTTACATGACCATGTGACTTCATATGAGAATGAAATAAATATTCTGCGATCCTTCGATGTGTAGAATGCGGGTCATTACAATAGTTAGAGAGTCTAGATTATGTAAGACTCTGAATAGCACTCCAGGTTCAAATTCAAATTAATTTCAAATTCTGATTTTCAAATTATGTTTTCAAAATTTGTTTTCAAATTCTATTTTCAATCTCTTTTCTCTTTATTTTCTATTTTTATTTGATTTTAAACTTAAATTTTATAAGTTTATACTTTATAAACTTTATATATTTATATTTTATATACTTTATATTTATATAATTTTGAACCCTATAATTTTATAAATAGTTTATATAGTTTATACTTATGTTTCTATATGATTTTCTACTTTATAATATTTATTTATAACACTATATTTTAATACAAGAATTTCCAAAATTATGTTTATATCAAAACACTTGAAAAAGGTTAAAATTTCAATTTTGTACCTATATATGTCGACATACATACATACATACATACATACATATACATATACATATATATATATATATATATATATATATATATATATATATATATATATATAGACACACATACACACATGTCGACATATAACTGTTATTTTTTCAAATTTGGAAGGAAGTGTCTTTTCACTATTTGTGATGGTTCTGAAGCGTTGCAACCTTTCACACATTGTAAAACGGGTTTGATTTCAAATTTTTAGTCACTTCTTCTTCTCCCTTTCCACTCTCTTTCATTACACTATTATTTCTCATTATTTTTATGATTTCTGCACCTATACTCTGCCGAATTCAATTCTGTTTTCACTAATATTCTTCTCTCAACACTCTATACTCATTACTCTCTGAATTGTATGCTATTGAGGAGTTATAGGGATGTTTGTAATAGTTTGGGTTGTGCTAGAAATCGGTGGTATCCCTTGTAGCCGTGAAATAAAGGACGGGTAATCGGTGGTATCCCTTGTGACGGTGAAATCAAGGGAGGTATACTTGATTAAGTGTGTAGGTGGAATCAGTGGTATCCCTTATGGATGTGAAATCAAGGAGGGTTGTAAATGGATATTGATATAGTAGTAAAACTCTACGCAATCCAGCGTTGCGTGCGACTGGACGTAGGAGCAATTCCGAACCAGTATAAAATCCGGTGTGTTCTATCCTTTTTTGTTCTGTAATTTTGTTTATCTTTGTTTTTGTGTTTGATTATGTGTTTGTCATTGTTTCTGTGGTGTTTGATTCATATAAAAGTTCATATAAGTTTAGATTTTGTTTAAATTCTCAAAAACACTATTCAACCCCCTTTAGTGTTTGTTTTGCCTTAACGACCCGTTCTGCAATCCCTAACAAAAGCTTCGAGATGCATCATCTAAGGAGACACTTTTGTATTGAAGGGTTTCTCAGTTCCTTTGCTCTTATGTATAGAAAACGACGACACCAAACGTTTATTATGAGAAGTTCAAGAGGATTAGTGTGGCGATCATACCAGGGTGAGAACTCTGGCGAAGAAGATACTTCGATATGGCTGCCTCTGGCCTATAGTTAACTGAGATGCGGCTGATTATTCACGGTGGTGTGAAAAATGCCAGAGATTTGCGAAGATTTCCAGAACTCCACCAATTCAACTCACCCTGATGATTTTTCCTTGGTCGTTAACACTGTAGGGAACTGACATCATTGGTAGTCTTCCAATTTCGATGGCTGGAGCAAAGTATGCGATCGTTCGAATATTAAAAATCTTCAATTTACATTTTTAAAACATATTATAAGTTGAATTCTTTTTAACTTGTAATTTCAGTTTGAACCTTTATCATATTATTAGAACTAAGTTTTAATAAAAATCATAATTCAAAATTTCTAAAATAAATTTCAGTTTCAATCCTAAAATCTATATACAATCATTTGGATATATATCATTTCAACCCTTGGTGATTTTTCCTAAATCCTTTGGAACTTGTTGTGTAAGAATAAACAAAAATAACAATTCAGGTATCATACATCAATTCAGCACATATCAACTAACTACTTATATAGTTTCGTGTCATATATATTATTGTGTGCATGTCACGTGTGCACAAGTTACTTAACAATCATTTGTGATTTTTCTAAATAAATTTGTTCGATGACGAATATTATATTGGTTAGGAATCCATCGCGAAGTGTATAAAACTGCAAGCGCACGGCGTACACTAGTAGTACGTGGCAGGTACGGGTCGATCCACAGAGAAAGAAATAATTTTAATTATATTCAATTAAATTAAACTAAATTCAAGTGAAATTTTAACTAACTAAAAATCATAAAATTTTACAAATTAACTACTACAAATTTTAGTGAAACTATGAGATTAAATGACAACTTAAGAATAATTCCACTTTCTATATCACACGAATCAACATAAATGAAACCATGATCTCTTTAATTAGGTCATAAGTGTGATTAGTTGACGTGCTTATCCTAAGCATAGAGTATTTGTGCTATTAATTAGACCAACATAAGCCATCAAACTTTAACACAACCTCTAACCTACCTGTTTAACTCTCATCAAAATGAAAAAAGATGAAAATCAAATCTATTTTAAGTATGACCTAATAACCATTGTTTAGAAATATAGGTCATCAAATTTCAATTTAAACAATCACTTCTTATCATAATCATATTTCCAGTAAGCACAAAAAAGAGAACATGAATGATCATAATATGTTGAAGCTACATGATTAGAGAGCTTTATTACTCCTAAGTTAAAAGGGGCTTAGCTTCTAATACTTGTTATTATATTTAGCTTTTAACATAAACAAGAAACAAAGAAAAGAAGATAGCAAAGTAAAGGAAAATCTATTCTACTTGCATAAAATAAAAGAGTTTTACACTACAACAAGAAGTAAGAAGCATGTAAATAAAAGAGAACTAATTAACTTACAACGCTGCATAAAAGAAAGAAATTACATAAAACTGGCTAAGTAACCATGGAAAGAAAAGAGATCTTTGATCCTCAAACCACAAACAAAAAAAAACTAAAAGGGATACATTACATAAAGTGGTATTTATACATGCTCTAAAACCCTAATCACTTTTGTTGGGGACTACCAAAAATACCCTCTTCATGAAGCTTCCATTTGTCTTTATCCACTAATGAATCATTAAAAATGCATGAAGCTTGTTTTGTCTCCATTAGAAAATAAATTAGCCTTTAAATGTAGCTTAAGAGAAAGAGGGATAATGGGTGGGTTCCACCACTAAGTTGTGTGTGAATTAATTCCATCTTCATTCCTTTGTATCCATTTTGTGCATGGATATCTTCTTGTGCATACTTCATTTTTGCTCCTAATTTCCTATAAGACAACATGAAAATGAACAAGTGAATTTTATCAAAATATAAATACATGCAAAAATGTCCATTTTACCCCAATATAAAGATGTATACCTGATAATTTGAAAATTTTGGGTTGTTGGTTAAAACATGTAAAAATAGCCTGATTATGTTATTTATTTAACTAAAACAAGAATAAATGTATGAATATAAAAGTGCACGTTTATATGCACATCAATATCTAACACTTCACATGTCATTTTAAAAGTATTAATTTACTTAATCGAAATTCAAGTTGTGAGTAAGTAAACTCACCTTGGTTTGATTAATTTCCAAAGTGATACAATTTGAACTAAAACCGAATAAACACTTTGATTTCTGCATAGATCCCAATGAGCTCCTAAACATCCAACCCAACTTTGACAATTGCGAGTTCAACATGAAAGAAAATGTTCTATTTGGATCTAATATGAGTTAGATACAAGTTTAGCCATATTCGTTTGATTTAGATGTAGTTAAACTCTAATCACCTAGATTACTAATTTAATTACCTCACTAACGTCATCAAACTGCTTGAACCACCTTGCTGCCTCAAATTTCAACAACATTTCTACGAACTCCAACCTCTTCACATAGCAACAACAACTAACATGCTCTTCACTAGAACATCATGGTCCTGCTCAGGCCAACATCCACAACTACAAAAATAGGCTACAAAATCGGTTTTGGGCTGATGCCTAATTGTTTTACGACCGATGGCTTTGTGAGTGTAAAGATAGGCCATGGTCTTCCACATCGATTTTTGGCTGATGTCTAAGATGGCTTTATACAATATTTTTAGAGTAAGTGATGTTAACCACGTATGCTAGACAACAGTTTCTCTTATTTATAGCCATGTTAAATATTGAATATTGAATATTAACATCGGTTTTTTAAGACAGTAATGTAAATTTGTAGTAATAAACATCGGTTACATTACAAACAGAATTAACACATAGAATCACAACACAGAATAGATGCAACATCTCCCAACAGATTTTTTGTATACAGATTCAGAGTTAATACGATATTTTTACATAACGGAGTTTCTTAATTTTTTTATAAATAAAACATAATTTTATGGTCCGGAGCGCATTCGTCTTTGTGAATCCCTAGCTTCATCAACTTCAATATAAGCTGTAACGCTCGATTTGACCCGAGCGTTCCATGCAAACATAAAACACTTGAGTCATGATTCACTTTATTCAAGTAAGTCAACTTTAATAAAACACTAAAATATAATAGTTAACCCTAATTTTTATGTAGTTCAAAATTCCATACTATTTACGGTCAGCATACTTTGGGAAAGACTTAAAATAGTGACCAATCAACAGGGTTCAAGACCAAAAGGCTGGTACAAAGTGCACAAGCGATGCAAGCACCGTAAGCCGAGTATAGACGTGCTTATATAAATACATACCTATGTGCAGTAATACGTGCATTCACTTCAGTACTACCAAGTTTATGTCAATGAATTTTTTTAGTGCCCAATGTATGGTATTAAATTCTCGGGTCAAGAATCAAAGTGTCCCAGTGCAACATTTCAATATTTCAATTTCTAATATCTAACGAATTCCAGTTACTAAGGCAACAAGGGATGTGCTCACGGTAGTGTGTGTGTAAATAACATGGAAGAATAAGGAACATTTATGCATATGATAAATAAAAAATGGTATCATGAAAAAATGAGTTGTATGTCCACAAAGTAACAGTGGTCAATATGATTCTTGTTTTTAAGTCAGCCCAAGTACACAAAGTGTATTCATATAACATTCAAGAAGAACGTTGTGAAATCAGTGCACGAATCACAAATAAATGTGCAGTAGGGAGAAATGACCAATGACAATCATATAAATTGTTAAGGTCATCAATAACCAGTAGCCTAACCTGCCACCGTGGCATAACAATGGTACCTCAGAACTGATTTCACGGTTAGCCTCGCAACTCAACCAACCCACACATGGGGACATGTAGGATTAAGAGTGTTCTGATTGACACCAAACAGCCAAGCGAGAACCACTTATCACATTCTATAACCAGCTCTGATAACAATTGTTAAGGAACGCGGAATGCAGATCTTACGGCAAGATTAACACTAGAGGGGGGATGAATAATGTTTATAAGGAATTTCTGCAAATCTAAAACTTATATGATTTACTATATGAATCACATACACTAGCAGAGACACAGAATCAAACACAAATATAGAAATAAACAAAAATAAAATGCAGAAAAAGGAAAGAACACACCAGATTTTATACTGATTCGGATTACTCCTATATCTAGTTCCACGCAATGCTGGATTGCACAGAGTTTTATTACTATATTAATATCCATGTGCAATACCCTTGATTTCATGGCTACAAGGTTAAAACCGCACCAAACACCCTTGATTAAGTATATTCCCCTTGATTTCTTGGCTACAAGGTTAACACCACTCCTTTTCCTTGATTTCAGGGCTACAAGAACATATCCTTTTCCCAAACACTTCCCAAAAGATTACAACAGCCCTATAACTCTTCAGTAGCACTTGCATTCAGAAAGTAATGAGTAGAGAGTGAGAAAAGAAGAATTTTTATGTAATTAAAGTAGAAATCGACAAAGTTGAAATGTAAAAAATAATAAAACAAGAAATATTAATGGAAGGATGAAGAGGGGTGAAGATAGAGAAGAAGAATGGTAAAAATTTCGAATTTGACCCTTGTTTATAAGATTTGAAAGGTTGCAATGCTTCTGAAATGTTACACGTAATGAAAAGACACTTCCTTTGAAAATTAAAAAACTGATAGTTGTATGTCGACATTGTCTATGTATGTCGACATAGCCTAGTGTAAAATTTGATCATTTTCAAGTGTTTAAATATATATACTATTCTGGAAATTCTTGAATTAAAACTTAGTGATATAAAAGAGTATTCTAAAGTATAAAATCATATAAAAACATAAATATATATTATATAAACATATTTATAAAATTATAAGGTTTAAAACTATATAAATATAAAACTATAAAAGTATATAAATATATAAACTTATGTAAACTTTAAAACTTATATTTGAAATCATAAGTAAGATAGAAAAACTATTTGAAACTAGAATTTGAATTTTGAAAAACATAATTTGAAATTTGAAAAACAGGATTTGAGAAACAGAATTTGAATTTGAACCTGGAGTGCTATTCAGGGTCTTACATATAAACTAGACTCTATAACTATATTTGTCTTGAACTCTTGATATCTTGATTACCTATGAGTCCTCTGAATCTTAAATCTCTAAAACTGTACAGTCTTCAGTATTAATTCCTGTATATAAATCCTGCATATTGATGTATATATTCTAGACAAAAATGCTAGTATATATTTTATAACCAATGATAATTGAAATAAGGTTGTTGTCATCAAAACTCTATTCTCCAACAATCTCCTCCTTTTTGATGATGACAACCTTAGTTTATAAAAAATTCATACATGTTCATGCCTGTTGATATCTTTTTGATCTGGTCCTTCTAATACTCCTCCTATCGATATAAATCCTATATACTCTCCCTTAAACCTAATTCTAAATTTTATAATTTCTCCCCCTTTGTCATTATCAAAAAGGAATTCTAAAAATAGTTCCCCTAAATCCTATATATATCTGTACATATCCTATATTCATCTATGTAGTTATATATCAAATACTTAATGTATATGACTCCCCCTAAATTCGTTCCAATATAACAAACTAATGAAATGCTTATGAAAGAAAAAAGCAAGAATTAAATTAAATATTGTTTTTAATACAAACGATACGCAACAAAGAAAATTACACGAACGACCACACCTATATTACAACGATTAAATGAATAAACGGAAAGAAACCTAAGTTCTATTTGTTTTTTACGATAGAGGACTATGGATTGGACAATTGGGGTAATAGAGACAAAATTCCGCATTTTGTTCAATTATGTTTCCTTCTCGATTAGAAGAAATTTCCCCAATGCACATGACTTGATCACCCTCCTCTGTGCCTTCTTTTTGTGCCTCTTCTGGTTCCTCTTCTTCCATCATCTCTTCCTCCTCTTCTTCATCTTCTTCTTCTTCTTCCATCGTTGGATTATCATCTTTAATGATGATAGGATTTGCTTGATTATCCGTTATAAACTTGTGAAGATTCCGCATCATCTTTCCTTATTTAATTTGCTCTTGACTTATCCAAATTTGGAGTACTTGAACCTCAGCAAGCATTTGGAGAGCATACTCCATTTTCTCTTCCGATGTGATTACACAAGAGAGGGTAGAACGTTGACATGGACCTTCAAATGGTCTAGCAGATTATTCGGGATTAATTTGGTTATCATAATTAGTGGAGCCATGATCTATTTTGGTTTCGAGTTTTTACACAAGTGAAATAGGAGAGTGAAGAAGAAAATTCAAAGTGGAGAGTTTAAATGGTTATTATAACTAACTTTTGGTGGCAATTAATTTTTTTAAATCTAGTAGTTATATGTCGACATAGGGACATATGTATGTCGACCCATTTGTGTTTTTAATTTTATTTTTTTATTGTATTCTCACATATATTAATATATTTAATTATTCTGATTCACTTAATGAATAAATACCTAATTCTCTTCTAAGTTTAGTAAATGTTGCTTCATTTAATGGTTTTGTTAATAAATATGCTATTTGTTTATCTATTTCTATAAATTCGAGTGAAATTTTCTCTTTACTTGCGTTATCTCTTAGAAAATGATGTCATATATCAATATGTTTAGTTCCTGAGTGATGAGTTGGATTTTTAGATAAATTTATAGCACTCGTATTATTGCAGTTATTGGTGATTTATTTATATTTAATCCAAAATCATTTAAAGTTTGTTGCATATATATTACTTGTGAACTGGCCAAAGCAGCAGATATATATTCTGCTTCAGTTGTTGATAGAGATACAGTAGTTTGCTTTTTACTAAACCAAGAAACTAGTGAATGTCCTAAGAAGTGACATGTTCCACTAGTACTCTTACAATCAAATTTACATCCTGCATAATCAGCGTCACAATAAGAAATTATATCGAATGAATCATGCTTAGGGTAAAATAATCCAAAGTCTGATGTATGTTTTACATATCTTAGAATACGTTTTACGGCTTTTAATTGTGTTTCCTTAGGTTGTGATTGATATCTTGCACAAAGACATACACTATGCATTATATCCGGCCTACTAGCGGTTATATATAATAACGATCCTATCATACCTCTATATAATTTTTAATCAGCGTCTTTTGATGTATCATCTTTACTTAAGGCTATATTAGTAGCCATTAGCGTTAGTCTACCATTAATTGTTAAATTATATTTATTAATTAAATCTTTTGTGTATTTTTCTTGATTGATAAATATTCTATTCTTTAATTGATGAATTTGTACGCCTAAGAAGAATGTTAGTTCTCCCATATAACTCATCTCAAATTCTTGGGTCATAATATCTGAAAATTCTTTATTCATTTTATTATTTGTTGATCCTTAAATTATATCGTCAGCATATATTTGTACTAGTTGAATATCTATATTATTTCTTCTAATAAATAGAGTATAATCTAGTTTTGCTATTTCAAAGTTAGATCGTAATAAGTAATTTCTTAATCTATCATACTAAGCTTTAGGAGCCAATTTTAATCGATATAATGCTTTCTTTAGTTTATATACATGATCTGGTAGTTTTTTTTGTCTTCAAAAAGAGGTGGTTGCTCTACATATACGTCTTCCTTTACAAATCCGTTTAGAAAAGCACTTTTAACATTCATTTGATATAATTTGAAATTATTATGGTTTGCAAAGGCTAGTAATATCCTAATTGCTTCCAATCTTGCTACGGGGCTAAATGTTCCATCATAATTCATTCCTTCTTATTGAGTATAACCTTATGCTACTAATCGTGCCTTATTTCTTGCGACCTCACCGTATTAATTTATTTTATTTTATTTTTATAAACCCATTTAGTTCATATTATAGTTTTATCCTCTGGTCTGGGAAGAAATTCCTATACATCATTCTGAGTAAATTGATTCAATTCCTCTTGTATATCAAGGATCCATGAATCGTCAGATGATGCTTCTTTTGGATTCTTAGGTTCAATAGTTGAAATAAATGCTGAATTACTCATATTATTTAATAGATTTCGAGTTCTAAAAGCGGACTCAATATCTCCTAAGATATTTTCTACAAGGGGGTCTCTTAGTAATTAATTCTTTTATTGGTTGACTATCTTCATTATTTGTTTCTTTAATCTCATTTACACATTCATCTTTGCTGTGTCGTGTTATGTTTTTATTGTTTTCGTCAAAATGTATGTTTAAGGTTTCTTCTATAGTATTGTTTCATGAATTGAAAACTCTGTACACTTTACTTTTCTCTGAATATCCAATAAATATTCCTTTATTAGATTCGAGTTGAATTTATCTAAATTATCTTTACTATTAAGAATAAAACATTTACATCTAAATATTTTAAAATATGATATTTTTGGTTTCTTATTATACAAAAGTTCGTATGGTGTTTTATGAATTAAGGGTCTGATTGAAATTATATTTAGAATGTAACAAGCTATTGCGACTGCCTTAGCCCTAAAATTCTTTAGTAGATTACTATCAGATAACATAGTTCTCGTACACTCTTGTATTGATCTATTTTTACGTTCAACAACCCCATTTTGTTGAGGGGTTCTAGGGAAAGAAAAATTATGGGTTATTCCCTTTTTATTACAAAAATTTTCAAAATTTTCGTTTTTGAATTCTTCACTATGGTCAGTATGTATTATTTTAATTCTTAAGGATAATAAGCTTTGAATTCTTTTAGCAAAAGTTTTAAATTAATCAAAAGCATCACTTTTATTTTTAAGAAACAATGTCCACGCCAATCTAGAAAAATCGTTGACTATTACGTAAACATATCTATTGTGATTTATTGATTGGGTTTGGGATGGTCCAAATAAATCCATGTGAATTAACTATAATGGTTTTGAGGTTGTAATTTCCTCTTTTGATTTAAATGATCTTCTTTTTAATTTTCCAAACTGACAAGCATCGCATAAATAATTAACTTTAAATTTCATTTTAGGTAATCCCCTAATTGAATCTAACTTAGAAATCCTAGAAATGTTTTGAAATTTGTATGATCGAATCTCTTATGCCATATCCAAGGGTCACTTGTATTGGACATAAGGCATAGACTATCATTGGAGATTTTCATACTCAATATATAAATATTTTTCTTTTTATGCCCTTCGAATATTATTTCTAAATCCCTATCTTCAATAAAACATTAATCTTTTTCAAATTTTATCTTATAGCCTTTATCACAAAGTTGGCTTATACTTAATAGGTTGTGTTTTAGATTCCTAACTAATAAAACATCTGAAATACTAGGAGTTTCAGAATTATCGACATTGCCGATTTCAATGATATATCCTTTATAGTTATCTCCGAGGTTCACCGTCCCACCATCTTCATATACTAAATTATTCAACAAATCGGGATTTCTGTCATATGTCTTGAACAACCACTATCCAATATTCATTTATCCTTTTTGATTTCCACCATTTGCTCACCCGAATTTGAATTCTCAACAGCCATGTAGCACACCATTTCGAAATTTGAATTTTCAACAACCATTTCATCTATATATTCAGATTTTGAATTTTCAATAGTCGTATAACACATCATTTCCTGTATTGGACAGCACTCCAGTAGATCACTTGAATTTTTAACACAAATGTATGCAGACTCTTTCAACACTGATTCCATGTATAACACCCCGTAATTTTAAAACAAGACATAAGAGATAATTAAAGAATAACTAATTATTAAAAGAAGAATTAAATGAAAGGAGTTAAGCCATTGCGTCCATCTCAGAATTCTGTTTGGAATAGAGTCCAAGTTTGCATAAATCGGACTTCGTATGAAGAAGTTATAGCCTACGGAAGATTCAACAAAAATTCAGAATTTACATAGAAAAATACCCAGGCAGGTCGACTTGGGGGTCGACCTACCCAGGGAGGTCGACCTGGGGTCGACATGCCCCATATAGGTCGACCTATTTTGGCCCAGATCCGATTTTCTTTGGCTTGTGACGTGGTTTTGGCTGTTCTGATGGTCCGAATTGGTTCTAGGTTGATATCTAAGGCCCTAAGCACTTTTGTTCTCCCATAAATACATCCCAAAGCCAAAACCTAAATCTCTTACATTATTCTCTAGCCTCCATTGCTCTCTCGTTCTCTAAAAATAAATCAATGGCGTCACTACTCTGCTGAAACCTAAGCTAGAACTAGTACTTCTTCTTCTTCTTCCAATCTGAATAGGATTAAAAGAACAATTAGTCTACATCAAAGGCGAGCAATTCAGTTTCAGAATACAGATTCCAGACAACAAGACTAGCCTTTGTTTTGTAATTTCACGATTACTTCAGATTTAGACAACTAATTATAATATGGACATGGAATAAAATGAATCTGGACCTATGCTTGATTTTCTATTTGGATATATTCTTAGCCTTTGTGAATCTATGACTTTGGGTTGCTTCTTATCGATCCAATCGAACCTATACAAGTTGTTGAACCTAGTTTATTATTCAAGCCTTTCATGTCCATAATATTGTTCATAATCAGATCTATATGCCTACAATGATTCTAAATCAGTTTATTCAGTTATGCTGCAATTCTATTAGATCTGTAATTCTTGTGTTTTGCGACTATCATCTTGTGCTAGTTCTTGTGCCTATCATTGTCATATTATTACTATTTGTTCCTTTTTATTAGTGAATCTAGATTGACCTATAATCTAGGTTGAATCGCGATATACGTACGATTGGAATACGGGGAAGGTCTGGGTTATTGAGGCATAAACATGAGATTGACAATATTGGTATAACATAATGGGGAAAGTAACTGAACATAACATATTTGGTGAAATGGTTGGGAAAAACTTGTAATTGAAATTGGGGCATTGTTATCAATATAACTGCAAGTTTGGGTGTAACGACCCGCATTTTTACGGTATATAAATGATCTATTTAATTATTTAACTAATGGTTTGGTCATTTAAAAGGACCAGGATTAAATAATATTGAATATTTAATTAAAATAAATAATATAATAATATATTTAATTTTTTAAATAGTCAGAAATATTGGAATTCCCAAAATGTTGTGAATTGGATCATCTATGATATTTAATTTAGTTTAGAATTGAATTAGAATAACGAATATATTATTGAACGACAATTTTAACGTATAATTATAATATAATTAAAATCGAGCTCGAAATGGCGCGGTAGTTCGCTATTTGGCAATTTGAACTTCAACTGAATGTACAGGATCCGTTTTAAATCAGATTTCTGTGAAACAAGAAACGTTCGGAGCTGGTGAAGTATATTTTTCTAGTGGAAGAGAAAAATTGGGATTTCATTGTGTAGATTTTGAGTTATGTACAAATCAAATTTTAGAAAAGTCGCTATAGAATTCCTTTATAATTTATATCGATTTATTTATATTTTAAAATGGATTTTTAAATATAAATCGAATATCGATGTAACACTGGATTTGAAATATCGAGTTATAAATCCCAGTGTAGCAGTATGATATCCTATTGTGAATATATACGATAATATTTTTTTTAAATACTTAATTTAATTGCTTTTAAATATATTTATATATTTAAAAGGGTTAATTAGAGCTTTAAAAATAGCCAGTTTTGCAAACGACCTCAGAATTTGACGAAACTAATTTCGTTGGATCCGCAATGCCAAATTATTGTTAGATTCCAATTTCCGTGATTTTTGAAGTCAGTATGTGGCCGTACCGATTTTTAAAGTGAAAAACAATCAGTAATTTGATGGTTAAAAATAGCTGTGTGAGCAAACGAAGTCGGAATTCGACGAAACCAGTTTAGTTGGGTCCGCAATGTCGAACTGTAGCTGCATGTCTAGTTTCGTTATTTTTGGGTATCGTATGTGATCACAGGAATTTTAGAGGACAAATGTAAACAACGATTACTTAAATTAAAATAGAATAAACGAATATAAATAAAAATATTATTTCTATCCTATATAATACCTTTAACTTTTCTAAACCTAATTTCTTACATCCTTCGGTCAACAACAAATTCCGCCATCGTTTCTCCCTCAAAACAATTGTTCGAAACTTTGATAAAAAGAAATCAAATACAAAGAAAATCCTATAAATCACTATAGGTATATATTTCGATCCCTTGGAGTATGCTGTTCAACCTCGTACCATTTGTTTGTGGTGCGACGCAAGTATTGGGGCTTCGAATTAAAGAGCACAGTAGACTAGGGTTCAAGTATTCTCGGAAATGAGTAATGGTTAGGTTGTTTCGATCTTATATTTACATTAAGGGGTACAAACCGAGATTGTAAGCAAAATTTGGTGAATTTCTGGACCAAAAAGGGTCGCACGATGTCTGTCAGTCATGGGAATTGCTGTTCAATGGATTTCCAAGGGAGATGGCGCAGGCTGGTTCGAAGGTATGGGGAGGTGGAGGCCGGGAAGAGAAGTTCAATGCAACTGTCGGTTTGGAAAACGATGAAGAGATGGAGGAGTAAGAGGGGATTGAAGTCGCATTTATGGTGGAGCAAGAATGTTGAAGCCAGCGTGATTTCATTTTGGGGGAGATGAAGTAACGAGGCGGGTGGGCTGAAAGGTAGTGGGCCGGTTCTTTTTGGTGGTGAGGCCCACTTAATTTTATAATTTTAAGTTTAATTTAAAAATCTAAATCATATATTAATTTGCATTTATAATATCGTGACCATACGTAGTCAGATTTACGAACGGTCAGATTTGTTGGGACCGTAGGGACGAGGACTTCGAAATGGAACTAACTGGGAGTGGATTGGAGGTCGTTTGGATTTATGGTGAAATTAAACGCCTGAATAAAATCAATGACCGATATATCGTTATTTAACAATCACCGTCCAATGTGAGTAAATCTCACTAACTCTACTCAATTTATATTTTTATGAAATATTTTTAGAATTCATAAATAATGGTTGTTGCTGTTTGTTGGCTGTTTGGTTGAACTGCTAGTTAATTGGTTGAAAATATCGATTAACGATATATGTAAATCGTTAATCGAATATTGATTCTGTTTATCAGAATATTTCACATTCGTGTTATTTACGTTGATTAATATCTGTGGATGCAGGGAAACAGGTCGGAGGGACCCAACTGGGTTCCTCAACATTTATTTTACTGTTTTGTCATATATTGTGTTATATGATGTGATATGAAATCTGTTGATTTCGTATGGTCGAATGATACCGATCATTGTTATATTGTACATTAAATACCATAGGGAATACTGGAATGTTAAAAGGGAAATTTCAATGTTATATTGAAAAAGAAATATTTATAAAATCAAAAGATTTTATAAAAAGAAAATATTTATTTATAAAAATAAATAGATTAAAAAAAAGAATATTTATTAGTTAATCGAATAGATAAAATTAAAGGGAAATATTTGTAAAACATTTACAAATAGAATTGAAAAAGAAGCATTTGTTAAACTATTACAAATAGAATTGAAAGGGGATATTTATTTGAAAAATAGTTAGACTATCAAAGGAATTACTTATAAAATCAATGGATTTCATATAATAAGAAAATATTTTATAAAATAAATTGAATTATCGAAAAGGGATTTATTTTGTAAATAAATAGATTATAAAAGAAATACTTGAAAAGTGACTAGAATTGTATAAAAGGAGAATTTTACATTTGAAAGGTTTAGACCCGTGCTTCGCACACGGGTATAACGTGATATGGATTTAAAGCAAAGATTTTAAATAGAATCTATTCTGACCGATAGATTGAGTGGATAAATTTATAAATAATATTTTATAAATTAAATAAAATATTTATCTTTGGGTAAATAGAATATATAAGTCAGGACTTATATAGAAAAGTAAAAGTCGATTTCAACATCGATATTTGAAACTGGATATGGACGAAGAATTAGTCGATCGAGAGTTAATCAGTTAGAGTTAATCAGTTAGAATTAATCAGTTAGAGTAAATCGATTAAAGTTAGAATTAATCGAATTATAGTTAACTGAACATAGTTAATTGAACAAGAATTTATTGAATATTAGACATTCGATTTGAGTTGATCAAATATAGTTATTTGAGATAGAGTTAGTCAAACATAGTTATTTAGAATGAGTCGCCATTTCGTACGATTGCTAGCGTAATTCGCAGGGCTGCAGATAGCCTACGGCGGTCGGATGTTTCCTGAGAGACTCAGGCGTAACTATTGTGATCGCTGCGATCTAGAGTCAGGCGAATGGAGTTAAATCGAATATTAGCCATTCGAAATAAAGTTAAAAAACAGACATAGTTATTCGAATATAAGTTAATCGAATATTAATTATTCGATAGGAATTAAATAAGTATGCTAGATAAGTGGAGTTAAATTAGTAAGTTAAATTAGTTGAGTTAATCAAGTAAGTTAAATAAGTTGAGTTAATCGAGTTAAGTTAGTCAAGATGAGTTAATCAAACCGAGTTAATCCAAATGAGTTAATCCAAAGGAGTTATTCGAAATAGTTTATTCGAATAGAATTAAAGGAATTATTCGAAATAGTTTATTCGAATAGAATTAAGGGAGTTAATCGAATATAGTTTATTCAAAAAGAGATTAATCGAATGTAAATCATTCGAAGAGAATTAATTGAATGTAAATCATTCGAAGAGAATTAATCGAATGTAAATCATTCGAAGGGAGATTATCGAATATAGTTATTCAAAGAAAGAGTTATCAAATATAGTTTATTCGAAAGAGAGTTATCGAATAGTGATTATTCGAGAGTGAATTATACATTGGAATTCGATTATATCAAATTAAGGAAAGTGATATTTACTTTCCATTTCAATTCAAGTTTTACTTATTTGTTAATAAATTAGTTATTTGTTAAATTATCCAAATTAATAAAGAAAAGTTATATTTAAGTTAATATATATTCGAAAGCATGAAATTATAACACTTGTGTTATAATCAAATGATTTTTGAAATGGATTCGTAAATAGAATCCGAGAATTTGCGTAAGGAAGTTTGTTGAAGGGTTATGAGATGAACTTTGTCTATTTCGAGGTTAGAAATGTTGTTCAGTTAAGGTCTGAGAGGTAATAATACCCCAACTTGATTGACTTCGTTTTTAACCAAGGAGTAGTTAAGGTTCGATAGTGAAGATTGGTTAAATGAATTTAGTTAGTAAGTAAAATGGCTTGAATGGGCCTAGCGATGTTTTATTTAAACATCAGTTTAAATCCGATAAAGAAATTTGGGAATGTTTTCCCAATAAGAACCAGAAATGTTTTCTAAATTTAGAAAATAAGAATTTACAAATATATAGAAATGGGGAAATGGATAAATTAAAGATAATTTAATATAAAGAGATAAATGTTGATTGATGATTGATCGATAGAATTTTCTTCTGGAAACAATATCATTGTTTGCACACATGTTTTCTTTGATAGTTAAATCATCAACTATCGAAGTTTTTGACTATTTTCGTCGTCAATACGGAGAGACCGGGATCAGATTCATTATCTGAAAACCACTCTTTATGGACGTTAGCGTTGCGATCAAATATGATGAAAATAATTGAATATCGAGTTATGCAAGGGCTATCCTGTTTACAGAATAGTGCCTTCAGTTTGTTCAGTCCCAGGGCAAACGTGAATGGACGAATGTTTGACAGAGTATATCTAACGGATCGCGTAAGTTGATCTCTTCAAACGTACTTACGTTTGGTGGTGGAGGAATTCATTTCTCTTAGCTTTATACCCGTGGTATTTTTGGAGAAATCAATTTGTGATTTGACGGGTATGACGATGTGGCATTCAAAGTAAATGTTGGTCGGGTATATCAAAGATACGTTATGACCTCAAGCCTCATCCCTCGGGAAATGACAAAAATCGGGCAGGCAGCATGGCTAAGTGGATCGCTCCCATTAGGGTGTATTTCACCTATCTAAAGAAAATCCGTTCCATTCTTTTATCTATTATCGATGCTGTCCCTTTTCGGGAAACGATGGGTAGCTCCCAACCATTGGTGATATACATTCGATACACTCAACCGAAATGAGTGGTCGGTCATGTGTGGGCCAGGATGCATGACGTTCTTGTTGAATCCAGTGTATTCGCCTCTAGAGATACACTATTGGCAGGTAGTCCCATACGTTGTCAAAGTTGGAATCCAATCCCCAATAAGCGCTGCGGTTTTGTTTGTATACTATATATATGGAATGTGAGATGCAAGCATTCTGCTAGATTCTAATTACTTGTGATTAGAAATTATTAAAATATCATAGAAGTATTGATTTCAAAAAGTGTTTTGGGTTATCGTAAGGTTAAAACCGTCCGTGTTTATGTGTGGATTTGTCTTACGATTATCTTTTCTTTTGAAAAGGATTTTTAAAAGTTAAACCAAATGATTTGAGTTTACTCATACCAGTCCCATGACTGACCCAGAGTTTATTTTGTTTTTCCTTGAACTCTTGGGTGCCCAAATGTGTACGGGCAGTCAAGTAGTTTAGGTCTTTACAGATATACTTGGAGGAGCTTGAAGAAGGAGGCTTCAGAATTATATAGCTATTGTTATTTCCGCTGTGTGTAAGTGTTGTACTCTGATAATGTTATTATATTGTTTTATTGCAAAATTATGTTATATATTATATTTTATTCGTTCCGCTGTGAGATTCGTGTTTACTCTGATTGTGTTCTTCTTCTCCTCCTATTCTAATTTTCTATCTTATCTATTCTCACCCTCTAACTTCTTTCTATTAATGATCGGGTATTTCCAATGTCTGAATAGTCAACATGGTAGTTTTGTGTTGTTTTTCGAAGTCGAAAATCCCAGTTCGTTATAGTGATATCAGAGCTGAAGGTTAAGTGATTACCTTTGCTCTATGGCATGACTCAGTAGAGATGGGGTTAGTAATACCCTAGATTGAGTTTGAGTGTATACATATGAGT
Source organism: Allium sativum (assembly GCA_030737875.1). Lineage (NCBI taxonomy): Eukaryota > Viridiplantae > Streptophyta > Magnoliopsida > Asparagales > Amaryllidaceae > Allium > Allium sativum. Next base: position 829,460,526 of record CM060913.1, read on the forward strand.
GAACGTATTTGTAGATTTTATAAAAATTGTTTTATATTGTGGAGATTTATTGATTTAGTTGTTTACGAATTTTGGTCGATCGGTGTAATAACCCGCAAAATCTGGGCCAGTTTAAAATTTTTATTTTGGCAATTTTAGCGAATTTCGAATATTTAAAATGAATTATTTTAAATAAAATCGACAAGAAATTTATTTTGAATATAATTCGACGTATATTTTATACGCGTCGTCGTTAGAATATAAATAATTATATATAATTATAAATAGAATTGAAAATGGCGCGGTAGTTCGATAATTCGATTTCAAACTTCAATTGAATGTACCGGGTGCAAAACAATCCGGATTTTAGTGAAACCAAAAATAATGGGATCTATTTGATAATATCTTTCCAACGAATCCGACAAATCAAGATTTCATAGCGGGAATCAAAAGATATGTCCAGTTGAAAATTCTGAATAGTCGCTATGGAATTCAGGCCCTTAAAAATGGACATTTTGCAAATGACCTCGGATTTCGACGAAACCAGTTTTGTTGGATCCGCAGTGTCAAACTATTGCTAGGTTTCAAATTTCATAATTTTTCGAATCAATATGTGAGCGTGGCAAAGGAAAACGCGTTTGGCAGTTTCAGTTGATTTTAATCGACTGGAAAATGACCATTTTTGAAACGATCTCAGAATTCGATGAAATTAGTTTTGTTAGGACCGTATCGTGAATACAAAGCTAGAAAATATTTTTCTGGAATTTTTAGAATTAATATGTGACCCCAGTGAATTGAAATGTACGTTAAATTTCAATATATTGATTTAAATGTTAATTTAAAAGAAAACTGATCGTAATGATCGAATCGGGTTACGGGACATATCCCATTGTGTTCGGAATGGGGGTATTACCCTAGGGTCGATAGTCGTTGGGTCTCGATTGGAGTTCGAATAGAAAAAATTACTTTTTAGATTTAAAATTAAAATCATATATATATATATATATATAATAATTGGGTTAAAACCCTAGGACTCCACATTCTTGGTCAACTGCTGAAACAAGCAGCCGCTCCCAAATTGTTCGACGGTGGAAATTTTCCAATTTTATTTCTTCAATCATTTAAAATCGGTTGCACATTAAATCAAAGTTTTAAAACAAAAACCGTAAAGGTTCGTATGCTCTTCGAATGGGTACGACTTTGGAGAAGAATCGTGTAGCAGGTTGCGTGATTTTTGGGGTGGAAGCTATCGTGTTCGAGCGCCGCTAGGGGGCGCTGATGGCCATCGCGCTGCCAGAGATCGTCGGCGTTAAGAGGCGCCGTGAAGCCACACCTCGTGGGCCCACTTGATCCAGGTCCGCTTGTTCAAGAAGGGGGCGCAAGGGAACCCTAATGCTGAGCAAATGTCGGCTGTGTTCAGAAAGGAGGTTGCGAGGAAGAAGGTTAATTAACAGTGAAGAACGAGAAGGGTAATCTCCTGTTTATTTTTCTAAAAATAAAATTAGTGTATTGTTTTAAAAATAAAAGATATTGTTTTGAAAATAACAGATATTGATTTGGAAATAGAAAAATATAAATATACTTTGTTTAGAAAAAAATATGAACATACTTTTTGTTTAGAAAAATATAAATATACTTTGTTTAGAAAAAAATATGAACATACTTTTTGTTTAGAAAAATATAAATATACTTTGTTTAGAAAAAATATGAACATACTTTTTGTTTAGAAAAATATAAATATACTTTGTTTAGAAAAAATATAAACATACTTTGGTTAGAAAAATATAATTTTTGGTAGATAAAAATATTATTTTTAGTTAGATAAAAATATATATACATCATATTAAAAATGTGATATTTAATATGAACAGCGTGGAGACGACTGCGTTGGAAGTACGGGAAGATCCAGACTATTCTGAATTTCAGAAATAAAATGGCGGAGTGGAACCCCGAAGTGAGAATTTCTCACCTTTCAATTTCTTTTCTAGTTATATATACATATACTAGGATGCAGACGGTGTTTAGTAGCACCCGACACAATCGTCCACAGACCATGGACTTGTTTGTTTGGCTGTTTGGTTATTGATTGCGATACTGGTTTGAATGTGGTTTGTGGTGTGAAAAATCGAATCGATAAATTGGTTAGGATTAGACGTGCGCCGTTATAAGGCGAAGGAGTAAGGCTAGGTTAGACTCTTACTCCAAATTTTGTGGTTTGCATAACGAAAGTGATTTGATTGATATGGGTATGGCGGTGGCCATTATTAGACCGGGGACAAGGCTAGGCCTTATCCCGTTTCTAGCATAGCGCCGTTATGCCGCCGAAATTTTCTAAAATATGTTAGAAAAATAAAAATATCATTTTTATTGGAAATGAATAAAATAACATATTCATTTACAAATCAAAACGGTTTGTTTATGTACACTGATTTGACTGACATTGATTGGGACGATAAATTTCACACAACGCCCAACTGCACGAATAAAATATGCATTTGATTGTTTGAAACCCCACACGGATGTTGGGATGAAATTTGAAGTTCACTCATCCTGATTGATTAAATATGTCGATCGATTGATTGACAGGCTGTTATATGCGTTAGATATCTATATTTGATGCTTATACAGTGTAGTGCACTTTGGTTGATGGTTGATTATTTTTCAATGCTATTATATGTGTGTAATGCATGAAAATCCATATAATTAACATTATATGGTGATTGATTGGGCCTCATTCCAATTTAGAAAATAAAGAACAATATAAAATAAAGGTTCATGTGTTGACTGTACTCATTCGTTGAGATTAGTCATGTGTTGAACGAAATATTTTTATAATAAAAATTACATCTTTTTCAATATAATATAAAGGTTCATGTGTTGACTGTACTCATTCGTTGAGATTAGTCATGTGTTGAACGAAATATTTTTATAATAAAAATTACATCTTTTTCAATATAATATAAAGGTTCATGTGTTGACTGTACTCATCCGTTGAGATTAGTCATGTGTTGAACGAAATAATTTAACAAAAATAGTCACACATGGACGGTACTCATTCGTTGAGATTAGTCGTGTGTTGACAAAAAAGAAATATTTGAAATAGAATATATAAAGCCGTGTTGAATAGGGATGCGCCATTTTGACGCGAAATGAATTGAATATATAACGATTGCGAAATGAATTGAATATATAACGATTTCGAAATGAATTGAATATATAACGATTTCGAAATGAATTGAATATATAACGATTTCGAAATGAATTGAATATATAACGATCTCGAAATGAATTGAATATATAACGATCTCGAAATGAATTGAATATATAACGATCTCGAAATGAATTGAATATATAACGATTTCGAAATGAATTGAATATATAACGATTTCGAAATGAATTGAATATATAACGATTTCGAAATGAATTGAATATATAACGATTTCGAAATGAATTGAATATATAACGATTTCGAAATGAATTGAATATATAACGATTTCGAAATGAATTGAATATATAACGATTTCGAAATGAATTGAATATAAAACGATTTCGAAATGAATTGAATATAAAACGATTTCGAAATGAATTGAATATAAAACGATTTCGAAATGAATTGAATATATAACGATTTCGAAATGAATTGAATATATAACGATTTCGAAATGAATTGAATATATAACGATTTCGAAATGAATTGAATATAAAACGATTTCGAATTGAATGGAATAGAAAACCAATTTGATTTCAATTGAATATATAATGAATTTGATTCAAATAGAAAACGAAACGAATTTGATTTGAATAGAAAATGAATTTGAATCAAATATAAAACCAATTTGAATAGAATTGAATTGAAAACGAATTCAAATTGAATTGAAAGCGAATTGAAATGAATTCAAATTTAATTGAAATTTGAATTGAATAGAAATGAATTTTAAAACGAATTTATAAAGAAGAATTCAATTTTGATTTGAATTGAAATGGAAGTTGAATTTGCTTTTGAAACGAATTTAAAACTAATTATATAATTCGTTTTAAATAGTAATCGACGAAGTATATATTATATATATATTATATATATAATATAATGGCCTGAATAGAACGCGCCGCGCCGCGGTAGTTCGTAAATTTCGACCATTTATTTCAAACGGACATTACGGGAGATCCGACCGTCGGATTCTCCTAAAACCGGAACCGTTGGGTTCGTATCGAAAAGAGCTTTCTAACGAATATTAGAAATTCAAAATCTAACGGTTGGATTTGGAGATACGTCCAAATCAAATTCGAAAAAGGTCGCTGTAAGTGCAGTTCGATGGCCGTTGTTGGAAATCGACTGTACGGGCCTTGATAAAATTATTAAAAATAGTAATAATTTGTGTAAAATCATAAGAAATGATTTGAGAAAAATTGGGGTGAAAACCTCCATATTTGAAAAGATAAAAATGAGTTTTTATCGAAATGAACTAGTTTTGAACTAAATTTAAAACCCAATTATTTTTAAATAAATGAATTAGATTTAAAAAGGGGTTTTAAATAATCGAATTTCTAATATATTTGATTAAATTTGAAATGGGTTTATCGTGAACAGTGTTTTAAATAACACTAGTTCTTTAACCCGATAACAAATAGAATGTGATTTGGGTTTGTCGTGAACTGTGTTTTAAATAACACCTAGTTCTTTAACCCAGTAAAAGGAGTTCTAACGAATCTGCAACTAGATGGAAATGTGAATCTATAATCTAAATTATCAAATTTAGAAATGAGCGGGAATGGAGTATTACCAGTTTTGCTCCAAAGCGATAGTTGAATCTTTAATTGGATTTGAACGTGAAATGGTAATTAATTTTACCAATAACACCACGGTGTTAGATATGGAGTATTACCAGTTTTGCTTCATGGGATGAATAGGTTGGGATTGGGAAATAAAATAAATAATTACTTCGTTACGGTTCGCTAATCTCGACTAGTTGGAAAAACCATAATTTGGTTTTAAATGACATCCAAAGGAAGATTACAGGATAAATTTTAAAGAATTTATCTTGGATAAAATTAGTGGGAACCTTTCCCTAAGAATGTGGAATTTAGAAACTAGCTGTAGGTTGGCTAAGAAGAATGGTTTCCTGGGTATTGATCTGATGTTGGTTCCGGCCTTCGGGGTTAATGTTTGGGAAATTGTTCTCTTGCTAATCTGCGGTTAGTGACTAATGAATTGGAATGAGGCGTATGTTGAGTTTGTGTAGCATTTGTTTTTAATATAGGCGGGTTGTTCGGAAAGTCCGGGTTTATACCCATTCTGAATAACCGATTCGACGATAAGTCGAAGATGAAGACGGTGGTCGAAGACCAGAAGTCTTCACATCGTTTGGGCAATTACTGACGATCCTGATTGGGCTGTACACCTAAGAGGATGGAAATAGTTGGTGGTCGTCCAGACGTACTTAGAGATGGATGGATACGCGAGGAAAGTGCCTCCGGTTTCGTTCAGACCCAGAACGGACTTGTAAATGGATTGTGTGTCTGGCATTGGATTTTATTCTGTGTTGATTGATTTCTATTAAATATACATCTGTTTGGCGGCGGAGAATTTATTCTTTTGCTTAACGCCCTTCTCTGAGACGTATGAGCTCAGAGGTTGTATATCGATGGACATCAGTCGCATGGCATGAATTGCCTGTGTGGCACGCTGAGATGCAATGATCAAGGCTTCTGTTGAAAAGCAAAGTCTTGTGGTTGATGATCAAAGCATGGCCTTTATGGCGTAGCTTTGTGTATAGCGTGAATTCGCGAGCCTCACACCTCGGTATGAGTTAAAAACGGGATACGGACTGCAGGGAGAGCACGACGTTTCTTTCTAGCTTTGGTGGTGTCAGTGACTTACCAGCCCTGACATTTATATACTTTTCACCTATGTGGTTGTTGGAATGCGAGGCGCCTCGATTATAGGTCTGTAAGGACCGGGAAACGTGTGTTCAGGAATTGCCAATCCTCTAACGTAAGTGAGGACCGGCCCTGAAGCATCCAGGGGTTACCCAGTGTGCGTAATCCTGAGGCATTTGCTAGAGTGTCTCGAACGCGGAGAGGAGCTTGCCCCTTGCCTCGACTCATGACGGAATCCAATTTCCAATACGTGTAATTCGTCTTTAATTGTAGAACTAGTATGGCGACATAGTAGATGGTAGCTATGCCGCCTATGATTTATATTTATGATTGAAATGTTTTGACACTATACACTTATTATAGTATCAAATGATTTGTTTTAAACGTACCAAGCATGTTTGGCTGTTATAAGGTAAAACCCTATCCTCCGGCTTGCGTTGCATTGTGTGATGGGACCTGGGTCTTATAATAGCTTCATTTTTCGAAAAAGCATTGCGCTGTTTATTCTATGCACTGATATTCTTGGGAGGAAACCCGTTCCGTGTTATACGGCGTGGTCCCTTGAATCACTCTCTTTTAAAGTAAAGTTTTAAATAACTGTTTTAGTTCTCACACCAGTCACATGACTGACCTGGAGTTTATTGTTTTAACCTAAACTCTGGGTGCCCCTATTTTCCGCACGGGCAGCTAGTAGTTTTGGTTTTGCAGATTTATATTCACAGGATCCTGGTTTACAGCTGGAATGATATCCGGAAAGCTCTGTATCCGTATATCACCTTCGGTTGTGCTTCGTATTATTTTCCGCTGCTATGTATTTAAATGTAATTTAAATCTCTGATATTTCTGTGTAATGTTTATTCATTTATACTCTGTATATTCTTGTAATCTGATGCATTGTTGTAATATACAATGAAATGTTCTTCTGTTTGTGTTCTGATTTGTCATGTTCTCAACGTTCAGGGGTTTCGAACGGTCTAGATCGGTTTAACGACTGATTCAGATCGAGCGAAATTCAAGGCCGTCACATTTGGTATCAGAGCTTTGGTTTACAAAGCTCGAGAACAAGACACATTAGAACCATACGAAAGAATTCATCAGATATTGGATTAGTAATATCCAATTAGAATGACTCGTTAGAGATAGGATCAGTAGTATCCTAGAACGAGTGTGAAGAGTATATTTTTCAATTGAAAACCATTTTGTTTTGAAATTTAAACCATTTTAAAACGTATTTGACTATCTATTTATTTTGAATATGGACGATCGAGTATATAAAGGTTTTGCATATACTCGTCATGAACGTATATTCGAAGTTTTAATATATTAGATAGATATAGAATCATACTCTAGTGGCCCGAAGATGATTCTGATGATTGTCTAGTTGTCATTAGTATTCATATTCGAGTGACGAAGGTGTGATATCTATATATTTCCATTCGACTGGTGTGAGAACCAAAACTAATATAGCTAGAACACATTGTTGTGAATTGGCATCAAAAACAGGATTTTTTGTATATATATCAAAATTATGAATTTGAAACTCTAATCCACTAATTGATTGATGTTTGTGTTGTTTGTTTATTTGATTGATAATTTTGAACAATTATGCCTAATTGAACCAAATATTGAATTATATTGAAAATTGGTCGCATTTGCTTGCATATACATATACTTATATTGAACAGGTCATAGCAAAGAGGCTAGAGCCAGAGAATAAAATTTGTTTGCCCGACAAATAGGTACATGTTTACTACATAATTTCCTGTTTTGTTTGGGTGATGATGATTTTATGAGCCTATTGGCTAGCCGCTTGGCTTTTTCTTTTTCTTTTTGAGATTAGAAGGACCGGGGAAGCTATTTGAAATTCCCCGATGCTCCCATTGCAGGGGAGGTTATGGCGAAATTTTTCGAAAATTTAGGGTGTTAGCCAAATTTTTGAAATTTTGGAAATTCTCAGAAACTGGAAAGTTGGAGAATGGAAACCAGATCGAACGTAGGGTTGATTGATCAAACCACTTTCGACTTTGTTCCTTTTCGGGGACGAAAAGTTTTAAGTGGGGAAGATTGTAATAACCCGCAAAATCTGGGCCAGTTTAAAATTTTTATTTTGGCAATTTTAGCGAATTTCGAATATTTAAAATGAATTATTTTAAATAAAATCGACAAGAAATTTATTTTGAATATAATTCGACGTATATTTTATACGCGTCGTCGTTAGAATATAAATAATTATATATAATTATAAATAGAATTGAAAATGGCGCGGTAGTTCGATAATTCGATTTCAAACTTCAATTGAATGTACCGGGTGCAAAACAATCCGGATTTTAGTGAAACCAAAAATAATGGGATCTATTTGATAATATCTTTCCAACGAATCCGACAAATCAAGATTTCATAGCGGGAATCAAAAGATATGTCCAGTTGAAAATTCTGAATAGTCGCTATGGAATTCAGGCCCTTAAAAATGGACATTTTGCAAATGACCTCGGATTTCGACGAAACCAGTTTTGTTGGATCCGCAGTGTCAAACTATTGCTAGGTTTCAAATTTCATAATTTTTCGAATCAATATGTGAGCGTGGCAAAGGAAAACGCGTTTGGCAGTTTCAGTTGATTTTAATCGACTGGAAAATGACCATTTTTGAAACGATCTCAGAATTCGATGAAATTAGTTTTGTTAGGACCGTATCGTGAATACAAAGCTAGAAAATATTTTTCTGGAATTTTTAGAATTAATATGTGACCCCAGTGAATTGAAATGTACGTTTAAATTTCAATATATTGATTTAAATGTTAATTTAAAAGAAAACTGATCGTAATGATCGAATCGGGTTACGGGACATATCCCATTGTGTTCGGAATGGGGGTATTACCCTAGGGTCGATAGTCGTTGGGTCTCGATTGGAGTTCGAATAGAAAAAATTACTTTTTAGATTTAAAATTAAAATCATATATATATATATATAATAATTGGGTTAAAACCCTAGGACTCCACATTCTTGGTCAACTGCTGAAACAAGCAGCCGCTCCCAAATTGTTCGACGGTGGAAATTTTCCAATTTTATTTCTTCAATCATTTAAAATCGGTTGCACATTAAATCAAAGTTTTAAAACAAAAACCGTAAAGGTTCGTATGCTCTTCGAATGGGTACGACTTTGGAGAAGAATCGTGTAGCAGGTTGCGTGATTTTTGGGGTGGAAGCTATCGTGTTCGAGCGCCGCTAGGGGACGCTGATGGCCATCGCGCCGCCAGAGATCGTCGGCGTTAAGAGGCGCCGTGAAGCCACACCTCGTGGGCCCACTTGATCCAGGTCCGCTTGTTCAAGAAGGGGGCGCAAGGGAACCCTAATGCTGAGCAAATGTCGGCTGTGTTCAGAAAGGAGGTTGCGAGGAAGAAGGTTAATTAACAGTGAAGAACGAGAAGGGTAATCTCCTGTTTATTTTTCTAAAAATAAAATTAGTGTATTGTTTTAAAAATAAAAGATATTGTTTTGAAAATAACAGATATTGATTTGGAAATAGAAAAATATAAATATACTTTGTTTAGAAAAAAATATGAACATACTTTTTGTTTAGAAAAATATAAATATACTTTGTTTAGAAATAAATATGAACATACTTTTTGTTTAGAAAAATATAAATATACTTTGTTTAGAAAAAATATGAACATACTTTTTGTTTAGAAAAATATAAATATACTTTGTTTAGAAAAAATATAAACATACTTTGGTTAGAAAAATATAATTTTTGGTAGATAAAAATATTATTTTTAGTTAGATAAAAATATATATACATCATATTAAAAATGTGATATTTAATATGAACAGCGTGGAGACGACTGCGTTGGAAGTACGGGAAGATCCAGACTATTCTGAATTTCAGAAATAAAATGGCGGAGTGGAACCCCGAAGTGAGAATTTCTCACCTTTCAATTTTTTTTCTAGTTATATATACATATACTAGGATGCAGACGGTGTTTAGTAGCACCCGACACAATCGTCCACAGACCATGGACTTGTTTGTTTGGCTGTTTGGTTATTGATTGCGATACTGGTTTGAATGTGGTTTGTGGTGTGAAAAATCGAATCGATAAATTGGTTAGGATTAGACGTGCGCCGTTATAAGGCGAAGGAGTAAGGCTAGGTTAGACTCTTACTCCAAATTTTGTGGTTTGCATAACGAAAGTGATTTGATTGATATGGGTATGGCGGTGGCCATTATTAGACCGGGGACAAGGCTAGGCCTTATCCCGTTTCTAGCATAGCGCCGTTATGCCGCCGAAATTTTCTAAAATATGTTAGAAAAATAAAAATATCATTTTTATTGGAAATGAATAAAATAACATATTCATTTACAAATCAAAACGGTTTGTTTATGTACACTGATTTGACTGACATTGATTGGGACGATAAATTTCACACATCGCCCAACTGCACGAATAAAATATGCGTTTGATTGTTTGAAACCCCACACGGGTGTTGGGATGAAATTTGAAGTTCACTCATCCTGATTGATTAAATATGTCGATCGATTGATTGACAGGCTGTTATAAGCGTTAGATATCTATATTTGATGCTTATACAGTGTAGTGCACTTTGGTTGATGGTTGATTATTTTTCAATGCTATTATATGTGTGTAATGCATGAAAATCCATATGATTAACATTATATGGTGATTGATTGGGCCTCATTCCAATTTAGAAAATAAAGAACAATATAAAATAAAGGTTCATGTGTTGACTGTACTCATTCGTTGAGATTAGTCATGTGTTGAACGAAATATTTTTATAATAAAAATTACATCTTTTTCAATATAATATAAAGGTTCATGTGTTGACTGTACTCATTCGTTGAGATTAGTCATGTGTTGAACGAAATATTTTTATAATAAAAATTACATCTTTTTCAATATAATATAAAGGTTCATGTGTTGACTGTACTCATCCGTTGAGATTAGTCATGTGTTGAACGAAATAATTTAACAAAAATAGTCACACGTGGACGGTACTCATTCGTTGAGATTAGTCGTGTGTTGACAAAAAAGAAATATTTGAAATAGAATATATAAAGCCGTGTTGAATAGGGATGCGCCATTTTGACGCGAAATGAATTGAATATATAACGATTGCGAAATGAATTGAATATATAACGATTTCGAAATGAATTGAATATATAACTATTTCGAAATGAATTGAATATATAACGATTTCGAAATGAATTGAATATATAACGATTTCGAAATGAATTGAATATATAACGATCTCGAAATGAATTGAATATATATAACGATCTCGAAATGAATTGAATATATAACGATTTCGAAATGAATTGAATATATAACGATTTCGAAATGAATTGAATATATAACGATTTCGAAATGAATTGAATATATAACGATTTCGAAATGAATTGAATATATAACGATTTCGAAATTAATTGAATATATAACGATTTCGAAATGAATTGAATATATAACGATTTCGAAATGAATTGAATATAAAACGATTTCGAAATGAATTGAATATAAAACGATTTCGAAATGAATTGAATATAAAACGATTTCGAAATGAATTGAATATATAACGATTTCGAAATGAATTGAATATATAACGATTTCGAAATGAATTGAATATATAACGATTTCGAAATGAATTGAATATATAACGATTTCGAAATGAATTGAATATAAAACGATTTCGAATTGAACGGAATAGAAAACCAATTTGATTTCAATTGAGTATATAATGAATTTGATTCAAATAGAAAACGAAACGAATTTGATTTGAATAGAAAATGAATTTGAATCGAATATAAAACCAATTTGAGTAGAATTGAATTGAAAACGAATTCAAATTGAATTGAAAGCGAATTGAAATGAATTCAAATTTAATTGAAATTTGAATTGAATAGAAATGAATTTTAAAACGAATTTATAAAGAAGAATTCAATTTTGATTTGAATTGAAATGGAAGTTGAATTTGCTTTTGAAACGAATTTAAAACTAATTATATAATTCATTTTAAATAGTAATCGACGAAGTATATATTATATATATTATATATATAATATAATGGCCTGAATAGAACGCGCCGCGCCGCGGCAGTTCGTAAATTTCGACCATTTATTTCAAACGGACATTACGGGAGATCCGACCGTCGGATTCTCCTAAAACCGGAACCGTTGGGTTCGTATCGAAAAGAGCTTTCTAACGAATATTAGAAATTCAAAATCTAACGGTTGGATTTGGAGATACGTCCAAATCAAATTCGAAAATGGTCGCTGTAAGTGCAGTTCGATGGCCGTTGTTGGAAATCGACTGTACGGGCCTTGATAAAATTATTAAAAATAGTAATAATTTGTGTAAAATCATAAGAAATGATTTGAGAAAAATTGGGGTGAAAACCTCCATATTTGAAAAGATAAAAATGGGTTTTTATCGAAATGAACTAGTTTTGAACTAAATTTAAAACCCAATTATTTTTAAATAAATGAATTAGATTTAAAAAGGGGTTTTAAATATTCTAATTTCTAATATATTTGATTAAATTTGAAATGGGTTTATCGTGAACAGTGTTTTAAATAACACTAGTTCTTTAACCCGATAACAAATAGAATGTGATTTGGGTTTGTCGTGAACTGTGTTTTAAATAACACCTAGTTCTTTAACCCAGTAAAAGGAGTTCTAACGAATCTGCAACTAGATGGAAATGTGAATCTATAATCTAAATTATCAAATTTAGAAATGAGCGGGAATGGAGTATTACCAGTTTTGCTCCAAAGCGATAGTTGAATCTTTAATTGGATTTGAACGTGAAATGGTAATTAATTTTACCAATAACACCACGGTGTTAGATATGGAGTATTACCAGTTTTGCTTCATGGGATGAATAGGTTGGGATTGGAAAATAAAATAAATAATTACTTCGTTACGGTTCGCTAATCTCGACTAGTTGGAAAAACCATAATTTGGTTTTAAATGACATCCAAAGGAAGATTACAGGATAAATTTTAAAGAATTTATCTTGGATAAAATTAGTGGGAACCTTTCACTAAGAATGTGGAATTTAGAAACTAGCTGTAGGTTGGCTAAGAAGAATGGTTTCCTGGGTATTGATCTGATGTTGGTTCCGGCCTTCGGGGTTAATGTTTGGGAAATTGTTCTCTTGCTAATCTGCGGTTAGTGACTAATGAATTGGAATGAGGCGTATGTTGAGTTTGTGTAGCATTTGTTTTTAATATAGGCGGGTTGTTCGGAAAGTCCGGGTTTATACCCATTCTGAATAACCGATTCGACGATAAGTCTAAGATGAAGACGGTGGTCGAAGACCGGAAGTCTTCACATCGTTTGGGCAATTACTGACGATCCTGATTGGGCTGTACACCTAAGAGGATGGAAATAGTTGGTGGTCGTCCAGACGTACTTGGAGATGGATGGATACGCGAGGAAAGTGCCTCCGGTTTCGTTCAGACCCAGAACGGACTTGTAAATGGATTGTGTGTCTGGCATTGGATTTTATTCTGTGTTGATTGATTTCTATTAAATATACATCTGTTTGGCGGCGGAGAATTTATTCTTTTGCTTAACGCCCTTCTCTGAGACGTATGAGCTCAGAGGTTGTATATCGATGGACATCAGTCGCATGACATGAATTGCCTGTGTGGCACGCTGAGATGTAATGATCAAGGCTTCTGTTGAAAAGCAAAGTCTTGTGGTTGATGATCAAAGCATGGCCTTTGTGGCGTAGCTTTGTGTATAGCGTGAATTCGCGAGCCTCACACCTCGGTATGAGTTAAAAACGGGATACGGACTGCAGGGAGAGCACGACGTTTCTTTCTAGCTTTGGTGGTGTCAGTGACTTACCAGCCCTGACATTTATATACTTTTCACCTATGTGGTTGTTGGAATGCGAGGCGCCTCGATTATAGGTCTGTAAGGACCGGGAAACGTGTGTTCAGGAATTGCCAATCCTCTAACGTAAGTGAGGACCGGCCCTGAAGCATCCAGGGGTTACCCAGTGTGCGTAATCCTGAGGCATTTGCTAGAGTGTCTCGAACGCGGAGAGGAGCTTGCCCCTTGCCTCGACTCATGACGGAATCCAATTTCCAATACGTGTAATTCGTCTTTAATTGTAGAACTAGTATGGCGACATAGTAGATGGTAGCTATGCCGTCTATGATTTATATTTATGATTGAAATGTTTTGACACTATACACTTATTATAGTATCAAATGATTTGTTTTAAACGTACCGAGCATGTTTGGCTGTTATAAGGTGAAACCCTATCCTCCGGCTTGCGTTGCATTGTGTGATGGGACCTGGGTCTTATAATAGCTTCATTTTTCGAAAAAGCATTGCGCTGTTTATTCTATGCACTGATATTCTTGGGAGGAAACCCGTTCCGTGTTATACGGCGTGGTCCCTTGAATCACTCTCTTTTAAAGTAAAGTTTTAAATAACTGTTTTAGTTCTCACACCAGTCACATGACTGACCTGGAGTTTATTGTTTTAACCTAAACTCTGGGTGCCCCTATTTTCCGCACGGGCAGCTAGTAGTTTTGGTTTTGCAGATTTATATTCACGGGATCCTGGTTTACAGCTGGAATGATATCCGGAAAGCTCTGTATCCGTATATCACCTTCGGTTGTGCTTCGTATTATTTTCCGCTGCTATGTATTTAAATGTAATTTAAATCTCTGATATTTCTGTGTAATGTTTATTCATTTATACTCTGTATATTCTTGTAATCTGATGCATTGTTGTAATATACAATGAAATGTTCTTCTGTTTGTGTTCTGATTTGTCATGTTCTCAACGTTCAGGGGTTTCGAACGGTCTAGATCGGTTTAACGACTGATTCAGATCGAGCGAAATTCAAGGCCGTCACAATCGGTTTGATCCACTGTATCGATAGGAGTTTCTAAACACTCAAGTATGATAAACTGACACAGTATGTTTTGAAAGAGGGTAAATGAAATAATTTTACCCAAAATATATTTTGATATAAAAGAAAGGTATATCTTGGAATTATTATCATATATTGGATGTGTTGGTTGATTATAATTGAAATGGTTATATAAATAACCAATTTGAGTTCATATAATATAAAAGCATATCAATTAAATCTGAATTAAATCAGAATTGGAATTAAAAATTTGAAAACTGGGGAAAAAATGATTGTAAGTGGATTTGCGTTAAGAAATTTTTAAAATCCTGGGAGATTTTAAATTGTTTACGAGTATCGTGAATGATATTTTGAAAAGATTTCAAAATGGAAGTGTTTATATATGGTTTTGAAGTGATATAGTATTGAACTCACTTCGATAGCTAAGAAATAACTTTGATGATGATGGCCACATCGTCAGTGTCGTTTTCGAGTTGTAAGTGACGGATTACTACCATAGATTTTGTGTTGAATTGTTTTGAGAGAAACAAGTTGTTTGAAATCCAAAAAGGAATATTTGGTTTTAGAAAAGCAAAGCTGTTTAAAACTCCCAGAAAGAGACTATTTGAATTAAAACCAAATTTAAATAGAGATTTGTGAAACCAAGCTAGAACTAAATTGAAACCCATTAACTGGAAATTGAATTGGATACGATATATCAAATAGAATCAGATTTTAAATTGTGAGATAGAATATGAAATGGTATTGGATTGATGAGTTAGGAATTTGAAAATCGGGAATAGAACCTTGATTTGAAATGAAATATGGCTTTGGATAAGCGAATAATTGTGTTGAGATTTGACTGATTGAAATTAATTGGAAATCGATTGGTATAGAGGGATATATGATTAACAGGTATTGAGTAGAAGCAAGTGCAAGGATATAATGATATGCCCGACACAAAGGTACATATTTAAATTTCCATATGAGGTTTTATGTGCTGAGTCGGCAAGCTGCTTGGCTTTTTGATTTTCTTTTTGAAAGGAAAGGGCCTAGAGAGGCGAGTTAGGGTTTGAACTACTGACCGGTACAAAGGAGGAACTAGCGAAATTTTCCGGAAATTTAGAGTGTTAGAAAATTTTCAGGATTTTAGAAAATTTTCATTGATAAGAATTAATTAATATTTTAATTGAAATTAAATTGGTTCAGTTGAAAATAAAGTTGGTAAGTAAACAAATAAATTTGTACTAGTCAATAGGGTTTGTTCTCTACCTTAGCAATTTCGAGGACGAAATTATTTTAAGGGGGGAAGAATGTAACAACCCGTACGGTATATAAATGATCTATTTAATTATTTAAATAATGGTTTGGTCATTTAAAATGACCAGGATTAAATAATATTGAATATTTAATTAAAATAAATAATATAGTAATATATTTAATTTATGAAATAGTCAGAAATAGTGGAATTCACAAAATGGTGTGAATTGGATCATCTATGATGTTTAATTCAGTTTAGAATTGAATTAGAATAACGAATATATTATTGAATGACATTTTGAACGTATAATTATAATATAATTAAAATCGAGCTTGAAATGGCGCGGTAGTTCGCTACTTGGCGATTTGAACTTCAACTGAGTGTACAGGATCCGTTTTAAATCGGATTTCTGTGAAACAAGAAACGTTCGGAGCTAGTAAAGTATATTTTTCTAGTGGAAGAGAAAACTCGGGATTTCATTGTGTAGATTTTGATTTATGTCCAAATCAAATTTTAGAAAAGTAGCTATGGAATTCCTTTATAATTTACATCGATTTATTTATATTTTAAAATGGACTTTTAAATATAAATCGAATATCGTTGTAATACTGGATTTGAAATATCGAATTATAAATCCCACTGTAGCAGTATGATATCCTGTTGTGAATATATACAATAATATTTATTTTTAAATATTAAATTTAATTGTTTTAAATTCATTTATATATTTAAAAGGGTTAATTAGAGCTTTAAAAATAGCCAGTTTTGCAAACGACCTCAGAATTCGACGAAACTAATTTTGTTGGATCTGCAATGTCAAATTATTGCTAGATTCCAAGTTCCGTGATTTTTGAAGTCGGTGTGTGGCCGTACCGATTTTTAAAGTGAAAAACAGTCAGTATTTTGACGGTTAAAAATATGCTGTGTGAGCAAACGAAGTCAGAATTCGACGAAACCAGTTTAGTTGTGTCCGCAATGTCGAACTGTAGCTGCATGTCCAGTTTCGTGATTTTTGGGTATCGTATGTGATCACAGGAATTTTAGAGGACAAATGTAAACAATGATTGCTTCAATTAAAATAAAATAATCGAATATAAAAATATTATTTCTATCCTATATAATACCTTTAACTTTTCTAAACCTAATTTCTTACATCCTTCGGTCAACAACAAATTCCGTCGTCGTTTCTTCCTCAAAACAATTGTTCGAAACTTTGAAAAACATAAATCAATTACAAAGAAAATCATATAAATCACTATAGGTATATATTTCGATCCCTTGGAGTATTCTCTTCAACCTCGTACCCATTGTTTGTGGTGCGACGTAAGTATTGGGACTTCGAATTAAAGAGCACAGTAGACTAGGTTTCAAGTATTCTCGGAAATGAGTAATGGTTGGGTTGTTTTGATCTTATATTTGCATTAACGGGTTCAAACCGAGCTTGTAAGAAAACTTTGGTGAATTTCTGGACCAAAAAGGGTCGCGCGATGTCTGTCAGTCATGGGATTTGCTGTTCGACGGATTTCCAAGGGAGATGGCGCAGGCTGGTTCGAAGGTATGAGGAGGTGGAGATCGGGAAGAGAAGTTCGATGCAACTGTCGGTTTGGAAAACGATGAAGTGATGGAGGAGTAAGAGGAGATTGAAGTCGCGTTTATGGTGGAGCAAGAATGTTGAAGCCAGCGTGATTTCGTTTTGGGGGAGATGAAGTAACGAGGCAGGTGGGCTGAAAGGTAGTGGGCCGGTTCTTTTTGGTGGTGAGGCCTGCTTAATTTTATAATTTTAAGTTTAATTTAAAAATCTAAATCATGTATTAACTTGTATTTATAATATCATGACCATAAAAAGTCAGATTTACGAACGTTCAGATTTGTTGGGACCGTAGGGACAAGGACTTCGAAATGGAACTGACTGAGAGTGGATTGGAGCTCGTTTGGATTTATGGTGAAATTAAACGCCTGAATCAAATCAATGATTGATATATCGTTATTTAACGATCACCATCCAATGTGAGTAAATCTTACTAACTCTACTCAATTTATATTTTTATGAAATATTTTTAGAATTCATAAAGAATGTTTGTTGTTGTTTGTTGGCTGTTTGGTTGAACTGCTAGTTAATTGGTTGAAAATATCGATAACGATATATATAAATCGTTAATCAAATATCGATTCTGTTTAACAGAATATTTCACATTCGTGTTATTTATGTTGATTAATATCTGTGGATGCAGGGAAACAGGTCGGAGGGACCCAACTGGGTTCCTCAACATTTATTTTACTGTTTTTATCATATATTGTGTTATATGATGTGATATGAAATCTGTTGCTGATTTCGTATGGTTGAATGATACCGATCATTGTTATATGGTACATTAAATACCATAGGGAATACTGGAATGTTAAAAAGGAAATTTTCAATGTTATATTGAAAAAGAAATATTTATAAAATCAGAAGACTTTATAAAAAGAAAATATTTATTTATAAAAATAAATAGATTAAAAAAAGAATATTTATTTGTTAATCGAATAGATAAAATTGAAGGGAAATATTTGTAAAACATTTACAAATAGAATTGAAAAAGAAACATTTGTTAAATTATTACAAATAGAATTTAAAGGGGATATTTATTTGAAAAATAGTTAGACCATCAAAGGAATTACTTATAAAATTAATGGATTTCATATAATAAGAAAATATTTTATAAAATAAATTGAATTATCGAAAAGGGATTTATTTTGTAAATAAATAAATTATAAAAGAAATACTTGAAAAGTGACTAGAATTGTATAAAAGGAGAATTTCACATTTGAAAGGTTTAGACCCGTGCTTCGCACACGGGTATAACGTGATATGGATTTAAAGCAAAGATTTTAAATAGAATCTATTCTGACCGATAGATTGAGAAGATAAATTTATAAAAAATATTTTATAAATTAAATAAAATGTTTATCATTGGGTAAATAGAATAATAAGTCAGGACTTATATAGAGAAGTAAAAGTCGATTTCAACATCGATATTTGAAACTGGATATGGACGAAGAGTTTGTCGATTGAGAGTTAATCAGTTAGAATTAATCAGTTAGAGTAAATAGATTAAAGTTAGAATTAATCGAATTAGTGTTAACTGAACATAGTTAATCGAATTAGAATTTATTGAATATTAGACATTCGATTAGAGTTGATCGAATATAGTTATTTGAGATAGAGTTAGTCAAACATAGTTATTTAGAATGAGTCGCCATTTCGTACGACTGCTAGCGTAATTCACAGGGCTGCAGATAGCCTACGGCGGTCGGATGTTTCCTGAGGGACTCAGACGTAACCATTGTGATCGCTGCGATCTAGAGTTAGGCGAATGGAGTTAAATCGAATGTTAGCCATTCGAAATAAAGTTAAAAACAGACATAGTTATTCGAATATAAGTTTATCGAATATTAGTTATTCGATAGGAGTTAAATAAGTATGTTAGATAAGTTGAGTTAAATAAGTAAGTTAAATAAGTTGAATTAATCAAGTAAGTTAAATAAGTTGAGTTAATCAAGTAAGTTAAACAAGTTGAGTTAATCGAACTAAGTTAGTCAAGATGAGTTAATCAAACCGAGTTAATCCAAATGAGTTAATCCAAAGGAGCTATTCGAAATAGTTTATTCGAATAGAACTAAAGGAGTTATTCGAAATAGTTTATTCGAATAGAATTAAGGGAGTTAATCGAATATAGTTTATTCGAAAAGAGATTCATCGAATGTAAATCATTCGAAGAGAATTAATTGAATGTAAATCATTCGAAGAGAATTATTCGAATGTAAATCATTCGAAGGGAGATTATCAAATATAGTTATTCGAAGAAAGAGTTATCAAATATAGTTTATTCGAAAGAGAGTTATCGAAGAGTGATTATTCGAGAGTGAATTATACATTGGAATTCAATTATATCGAATTAAGGAAAGTGATATTTACTTTCCGCTTCAAATCATGTTTTACTTATTTGTTAATAAATTATTTGTTTGTTAAATTATCCAAATTAATAAAGAAAAGTTATATTTAAGTTAATATATATTCGAAAGCATGAAATTATAACACTAGCGTTATAATCAAATGATTTTTGAAGTGGATTCATAAATAGAATCCGAGAATTTGCGTAAGGAAGTTTGTTGAAGGGATATAAGATGAACTTTGTCTATTTCGAGATTAGAAATGTTGTTCAGTTAAGGTCTGAGAGGTAATAATACCTCAACTTGATTGACTTCGTTTTTAACCAAGGAGTTGTTAAGGTTCGATAGTGAAGATTGGTTAAATGAATTTAGTTAGTAAGTAAAATGGCTTGAATGGGCCAAGCGATATTTTATTTAAACATCAGTTTAAATCCGATAAAGAAGTTTGTGAAGGCTTTCCCAATAAGAAACAGATACGTTTTCTAAATTTAGAAAATTAGAATTTACAAATATATAGAAATGGGGAAATGGATAAATTAAAGATAATTTAATATAAAGAGATAAATGTTGGTTGATGATTGATCGATAGAATTTCCTTCTAGAAACAATATCTTTGTTTGCACACCTATTTTCTTTGATAGTTAAATCACCGACTATCGAAGTTTTTGACCATTTTCGTCGTCAATACGGAGAGACCGGGATCGGATTCATTATCTTAAAACCACTCTGTATGGACGTTAGCGTTGCGATCAAATATGATGAAAATCATTGAAGATGGAGTTATGCAAGGACTATCCTGTTTACAGACTAATGCCTTCGGTTTGTTCAGTCCCAGGGTAAACGTGAATGGACGAATGTCTGACAGAGTATATCTAACGGGTCGCGTAAGTTGATCTCTTCAAACGTACTTACGTTTGGTGGCAGAGGAATTCGTTTCTCTTAGCTTTATACCCGTGGTATTTTTGGAGAAATCAATTTGTGATTTGATGGTATGATGATGTGGCGTTCAAAGTAAATGGTGGTTAGGTATATCCAAGATACGTTATGACCTCAAGCCTCATCAACCGGGAAATGACAGAAATCAGGCAGGCAGCATGGCTAAGTGGGTTGCTCCCATTAGGTTGTATATCACCTGTCTAGAGAAAATCCATTTCATTCTTTTATCTATTATCGATGTTGTCCCTTTTCGGAAACGGTGGGTAGCTCCCAACCGTTGGTGATATACATTCGATATACTCAAGCGAAATGAGTGGTCGGTCATGTGTGGGCCGGGTTGCAAGACGTTCTTGTTGAATCCAATGTATTCGCCTCTAAAGATACACTACCTGTAGGTGGTCCCATACCTTGTCATAGTTGGAATTCAATCCCCAATAAGCGCCGCAGTTTTGTTTGTATACTATATGTGTGGAACGTGAGATGCAAGTGTTCTACTAGATTCTAATTACTTGTGATTAGACATTATTATAATATCAGAGAAGTATTGATTTCAAAAAGTGTTTTGGGTTATCGTAAGGTAAAAACCGTCCATGTTTATGTGTCGATTGGTCTTACGATTATCTTTTCTTTTGAAAAGAATTTTTAAAAGTTAAACCAAATGATTTGAGTTTACTCACACCAGTCCCAAGACTGACCCAGAGTTTATTTTGGTTTTCCCTAAACTCTTGGGTGCCCAAATGTGTACGGGCAGTCAAGTAGTTTAGGTCTTTACAGATATACTTGGAGGAGCTTGCAGCAGGAGATTCAGGATTATATAGCTGTTGTTGTTTCCGCTGTGTGTAAGTGTTGTACTCTGATAATGTTATTATACTGTTTTATTGCAAAGTTATGTTATATATTATATTTTATTCGTTCCTCTGTGAGATTCGTGTTTACTCTGATTGTGTTCTTCTTCTTCTTCTATTCTAATTTTCTATCTTATCTATTCTCACCCTCCAACTTCTTTCTATTAATGATCAAGTATTTTCGATGTCTGAATAGTCAACATGGTAGTTTTGTGTTGATTTTCGGAGTCGAAAATCCCAGTTCGTTGCATTGGGTTAGTTGGCTTGTAAACTAAGTTTTGGCCATACGCTGTAAACTAGAATATTAAAACTAGATTGGGCTCAACTGTTGATTTGGAATGCCAAATATATGACATAGTGATTTTGGGAATGATTATTATTGCAAGTTTGGGAAGACGAGGTATAGCCTATTTTGATTAATAACTTGAAATTTCGTGTAATTGACATATTTGGCTCATAACCATGTAAATGTTTTATGGCATGTAACGGTATAATTTATATACCAAAGATTATGAACCTGATTTAGAAGGAAAGTGGGCTATGATAATAATTGATTTATAATTTACATATAAATATGAAGGATAAACATGAAAATTACATGGCATAGATTGGTTCATGAAATGGTATATTTAGTATACCATTAATTGTGAGATAATTAAAAGGATAATTATGGCATAATTAAATTGGGAATAATTTACATGTGGAATTTGTCATAAATAAGAAATATATAAATTGTAGGAAAGATGAATATGCCTAACCCGAGGTTAGATTGAGTTGTGGTGTAAAACTGCCCAGAATCGCCCGGCTGTCCAGTAACCACAACAATACATATCTAATGTGGGAGGTTAGGGCATTGAGCCCAATAAGAACCCGAGGTTAGACTGAGTTGCGGTGTAAAACTGCCCGGAACCGACCGGCACATCCAGTGGCCGCAACAATATCTGTCTAATGTGAGTGGTTGGTGCTTTAATGAATGAATTAATGCTATTGGCACATGCTAAGTATGGGAGGGTTAGGGTAATTGATACTTAACCAATATGACATATGGGTGGGTTAAGTTAAACATGAATGGACAAAGGACACCTAACCAACAAGACATGACATAGGGTAGGGTTAAGTTAACTAAGGGAACACTTAACTGTTTTAACATGTTAACTAAACAGATGGTAGGGTTAAGTTAACTAAGGCAGCACTTAACCGTTATAACATGTTAATTAAGCAGATGATAGGGTTAAGTTAACTAAAGTAACAGTTAACCAAAATATATAATGACTTGTGGTACGGTTAAGTAACACAAGAGGATACACTTAACCAATATATAATGACATGTGGTGGGGTTAAGTAATACAAGAGGAAAACACTTAACCAATTATATAACACGATGTATGGGAAGGGTTAAGTTAACACGAGAGGGCAACACTTAACCAATATAACATGATTTGAGGTAGGGTCAAGTTAACACCATAAGGAAACACTTAACCAACATGACAAGACGAGTGGGTGGGTTAAGTTAACTTGAATTGATTAATGACACTTGACCAATATAACTTGATGAACGAATGGGGTTAAGTTGAATGGGAAATACTTAACCAATATAACCTGATGAATGAACAAGGTTAAGTTAATAAATCACACTTAACCAATCTAACATGATAAGTGAGAAAGGTTAAGTTAATAAGAACCACTTAACCAACATGGCATGACGAGTAAGAGGGTTAAGTACACGTCGGGTTGGTGGGTAATATTAGTAAATATATAGGCCCACAAAACTTAACCATTATATAAACATGCTTGAATCCGTGGGAAGGTTAACTATACGTCGGGTTGGTGGGTAATATTAGTAAATATAGGCCCACAAAACTTAACCATTATATAAACATGCTTGAATCGGTGGGAGGGTTAAGTACATATCGGGTTGGTGGGTAATATTAGTAAATATAGGCCCACAAACTTAACCAGTAGGAAACCCTAGTAACGTGTACCATTTCAGCAGTAAGCCACATAGATGTATCACGGTACCCTGAACTAGGTAGGGTGGACTGGGCTGATTATAAGCAGTTAAAACAACGGCATGGGGTACGTCAGTGTAGGTTCCGATGGTTTACGGGCGTGCACGTACTCCGGAGTGGGGAAAAGCAGGCACTAGGTACCAGTAGTTATACATTGTGCATCTTGATTCGTGTCGGGTCGCTATCATAAGGATTGATACACCTTATGGTGGGACCAGCGCAGGGTATCTACACGCAAGAGGGGGCCGATTGACACAGACACATGGAACATTTGTACGAGTAGGGAGCCGATCGATAGGGTAGTAAGGGCACATCTAACATCTTCATAGCAATTAGGCTGATTGAGGTGAAATCCTCATAATAGATGTACAACTGAAGGCTACCACAATTGCGAGGATTGGGATCACGTTGTAATATTATCCTTTATACAGATTACTAGTTGGGACACTCGTTAGGTGGTGCAAAGATATAGAAATCAGAATAATAGGGTAGAGCAGAGAATAGTTAACATGCGAAGTTATACTTAGTTTATCTTGCCTGTTGCTTATCCTGTGTATCCTATGTTCCTTATCATCATGCTTATGTCTTTATTCAGTTTAATTCATATCATGTTGTTCTTGCTTGTTCATATGCTGAAAGTAGCTGGACTTACCAGACTTATGTCTGACCTAGTTTTGTT
This sequence comes from Allium sativum, assembly GCA_030737875.1. Lineage (NCBI taxonomy): Eukaryota > Viridiplantae > Streptophyta > Magnoliopsida > Asparagales > Amaryllidaceae > Allium > Allium sativum. The sequence goes on from CM060913.1 coordinate 829,484,929, forward strand.
TCGCCTCTTTTCTTCCGTTCCCCCCCAGGTTCTCAGGGAGGAAACACTTCTGCTTAGCTTGGATTACTTGTTGCTTCAAGATCATCATGTATTGCTTTGGATTCAGTCTCATTTCAGCTATGGCTTGCTTTACTCTATTAGGGAATAAATTGTTGTTATTTTTATGCTTCTTTTATACTTGGAAGTTTTTGAATCAAGACAGAAGTACTATGTATTGTTTTTAAGACAAATGTTGTAAAAGCTTGATCGAGCCACATTGTTTATAAAATGACTTTATTTTCCACTGCTTTATTTGTCTGACTTGTAATTTATCTGCATCTTTTACCTAAAATGCTCCATCGAAATTAAGGCATTCCCTTTGTGAGTGACCTTAACAGAGGTGGGGTGTTTCACCATGTATGACACTAGTGTTAACAATCATCTCAAAATTTTCCATTTAATATTTTCAAAAATCAGATTATGAACTTTTTGAAAAAACCTTGCTCTAATACCAATGTCAGGATCATCAACTACAAGTGGCCTAACCTGCCATTGTAGAATAACAATGGTACCTCAGAACTGATTTCAAGGTTAGCCTGGAAACTCAACCAACCCACACATGGGGACATCTAGAAGTAAGAGGCTCATGTTCGCCACCAAACAACCGAGCGAGAATTGCCTGTCGCATTCCCTAACCAGCTCTGATACCAATTGTCAGGGAACATGGAATGTGGATCTTACGGCAAGACTAACACTGGAGGGGGTAAATAGTGTTTATAAGGAATTTATGAAAATCTAAAACTAATATGATCTACTATATGAATCACGCACACTAGAGATGATCACAAACATAGAATCAAATACAAACACAGAAATAAACAAAAATAAAATGCAGAACACACCGGATTTTATATTGGTTCGGATTACTCCTACGTCAAGTCCTATCGCAACGCTGGATTGCGCAAGTTTTATTATTATATCATTATCCAAGTACAACACCATTGATTTCACACCTACATGGTTAACACCGCTCCAAGCAGCCTTGATCAAGTATACTCCCCTTGATTTCTTTGCTACAAGGTTAACACCACTCTGTTTCCTTGATTTTAGGGCTACAAGGAACACACCTTTTCCCAAACACTTCCCAAAAGATCACAACAACCCTATAACTCTTCAGTAGCCGTTCAATTCAAAGAGTAATGAGTAGTGAGTGAAAAAAGAAGAAGTTTTATGTAACTAGAGTAGAAATCGACAAAGTAGAAGTGTAAAAAACAATAAAATAAGAAATATTAATGGTGGGATGAAGATGGAGAAAAAGAATGGTTAAAAAATTCGAATTCAAACCCTATTTATATGATTTGAAAGGTTGCAATGCTTTTGGAATGTTACAAATAAAGAAAAAACACTTTCTTTGAAAATTGAAAAAGTGACAGTTGTACGTTGACATGGTCTATTATGTATGTCGTCATAGCCTAGTGTAAAATTTGAAATTCGATCATTTTCAAGTGTTTATATATATAATATTCTGGAAAATCTTGAATTAAAACTTAATGATATAAAAGAGTATTTTAAAGTATAAAGTCATATGAAAACATAAATATATATTATATAAACATATTTATAAAAGTGCATATTAGGCACATGTCCCTATTAAGTTTCAAAATTAGGCTCACATCCGGTCCAAAACTTATTATAAATTACATCCCTGTTTTTCGAAAATAGGTCAAATAAATTAAAAAATCACATAAATTCATATTTAAATTAAACACATACACATAAAAAAATCAGTTGAAAAAACCACCAAAAAACATGTCAAAAACCAAAAATACATAAAAACAGCAAAACTGTAACGACACGGATTTTGCCCGAACCTAATCGATCGCTAAATCGACCAAGACTGTTCAAATCCCGCATACGTTAACTTTGGGAATACAATACATCAGAACAAATAACAGAAGACTTTTATATTCATTATAATAATGTTACATTGGAGTATAGAATATCAGAGTACATTGGATAAATAATAATACAACGAAAGATTAAATTTACAATAATTTAATACATTGCAGCGAAAAGAAATATAACTAATACAGCGGAATTCTATCAATGCTCTAGACAACTTTAAGCTTCAATCTAGAATCCTGCTCAGAAGATAAATATCTGCAAAGCAAATCACTCGACTGCCCATGTGGAAAAGATGTCACCCGAGTTTGCAAAGTGAAACTAACTACGGGTCAGTCATGGGAGTAGTATGAGAAATCTACTTAACCTATTTTATAATAAGGCTAATCACAGGACCACGCAGCTAATGCGGAACGGGTTTACTCCATTGGATTGCCGGTGTATGAAATAAAGTAAATCGTTAAACAATGCAATGCTTTTTAGAAAAATGAAACCATTATAAAACTCAAGTCCCATCACACAATGCAACGCAAACCGGAGGATAGAGTTTTACCTTATAATGGTCAAAAATGCTTCATACGATAAAACGGATTTGATATTATTATTAGTGTATATATGTTTCAAAAACATTTCAATCATAAAGTATCAATCATAGATGGCACAACTACCATATACTATGTCGCCATACTAGTTATACAATCAAAACCGTGTATTGGAAGTTGGATTTCCATCATGAGCCAAGGCATGAGATAGTCCTTACCGAATTCGAGAGAATCTAGCCCATGTCTCAGGACTCAGACTCAGGTGAGCCCTTAGGAGCGCCAGGGCCAATCCACAAATATGTTAGTGTATTAGTTATGCCTGAACAATACGTCTCCCCGTCCTATGGGGCGTAAATAGAGCCACTAGGAACTCAAATAACCGAGGCGCCTCGCAATCCATCATCCACATAAGTAAAAATGTTGGGCCTTGTAAAAACCCTGAGACCACTTCTAGCTAGAAAGAAACACATATCCTCCCTGGGGTCCTTCTCCAGTTTCTGGTTCATACCAGGGTGTGAGGCTCGCGAAGTATCGCTACACAAAGCTATGCTAAATAAAGCGGTGCTTTGATCATCAACCGCAAGGCTCTACTTTTCAACAAAAGCCATGATCATTTGCATCTTAGCATGCCACATTGTCAGTCCATACCATACTATTGATTTCTGCCAGTGTATAACCTCTAAGCTCGTACGTCTCAGAGAAGGGTGTTATGCAAGGGAGTAAATTCTCCGCCACCAACAGATATATATTTAGCATAGATCAACGAATACATCATAAATGATACAACATCAAACATACCATCCATTTACAAGTCCGTTATGGGTCTGAACGAAACCGGAGACACCTTATTCCTCGTCCCATATGTTCAATACAGAAGTGAGTTGCTCGCATATCCATCGATCTCCAAGTACGTCTGGACGATCACCACTTATTACCTTGTCTTGGATAGCCGCCCAATCAAGACATCAGTGACCATCCAAACGATGTGAAGACCTCCAGTCTTCAACCACCGTCTTCATCTTCGACTCTTAATCGTCGTAGTAATTATTCGGAATGGGTTAAACCCGGTCTTTCCGAATAACTCGCGTATTTTATAATCAATAATCAAATGCTATAAAACACATCATACTCCTCATTCCAATTCAGAATATATTTTTAAATGAATATTCACATTATTAGGGAAACATTCCCATTAATTTTATCAAATATAAATCCTTTCAAATTTATTCTTAAATCTTCTTTTTAAAGATTCATTGAAATTCCAATTTGGTTTTAATATCAAAAATCATAACTTTATGATTATTCAAATTTAAAAAATAAATCTTATCTTGTTCATAACGTGGTTAAAGAACCAATGTCATTTAAAACACAGCTCACGATAAACCCAAAATCATCTTCCATTGAATATGGAAATTTCACAGAAATCAAATCAATATATAACCGATATAAATTTCCATATCAAGCTAATAATATAAATGAAATAATGGCAAAGCCTTTTAAATTCCATATATATTAACGGTCCTCATTCATAGAAGCTCATCTCGATTATTATTAAACCGACTTCCATTCAATTCCAATTTAATATATTAAATTTGAAAACTTTCTTTGGAAAATTTCCATTTAAATCTTAAATAACGATTCATAAATTCCAAATTCTATTTTCACCGTTAACTGGGTTAAAGAACAAATGTCGTTTAAAACACAGTTCGAAATAAACCCAATTCGCATTTCATTTTATTCCAATTACTAAATATAATTGAAAATCTAGTAATAATAATTAAAAGATTTATCATTATCATACGGGGTTTAAGAACAGTGTTGTTTAAGACACCATTCACTACAAACCCAAAATCAAACTTCACCTCAATTCATACATTGGAAAATTTGGTTATAATAAAACCATTACAAATCCAATTTATTATTTCTAAAATAATTAGTTATCATTCTAGTTAATAACTAGTTCATTTTGATAAAAATATATTTTATCTTTACAAAATTGGAACTTTTCATCTAAATTCTTTTTAAACCATTTATTATGATTTTACATAATTTTTCCATATTTTTAATAATTTTATTGAGGCCTTTACAGTCGATTTCCATAAACGGTCATCGAACTGCACTTACAGCGACCATTTCTAAAATTTATTTGGACATAATTACAAATCCAACCGTTAGATTTCAAAACTCTTATATTCATTGGAAATCTCTTTTCGATGCGAACCCAACGGTTCCGGTTTTAGGAGAATCTGACGGTCGGATCTCCCGTTACATCAATTTGAAGTTAACGGTCGAAATTCGCGAACGATCGCTGCGTGGCGCATTCTATTCAGGCCATTATATAAATATATATAATATATCGTCGATTTCTATTTAAAACGGATTTTATAAATCGTTTATAAATTGGTTTTAAAATGATTTTAACCTCATTTTCAATTTTAAATTAAAATATCTTTATAATATTAAAATAATAATATTTTCAAAATATTAGATTTTAAATCACTTCTTTTTTATATTCATTCTAACATGAATAAAATCGATCGATAAACTCGTTCAGGTTAAAAAAGGGCGTTTGCTACTTAATTCGGCTTCACATTTTTCTTCTTCACAGAATATTATTTTAAAATATTTATTATTTTAATATATTTATTATTTTAATATATTTATTATTTTAAAGATATTCTGAATCGGAACGCAACTCAATCAATTACCATATAATTTCAATTATATGGATTTCATACATCGCATGTATATGACAAATAATCAATAAACAATCCATTCACATCTAAAGTGAAATTTATGATTTTTTGAGCATTAAAATAAATACATAAATAAATAGCGCTCTACACAGACTGTCAATCCATCGATTGACATACAGCTAAATATTGGGACTAGTGTATGTCCAATATCATCCCAACACCCGTATGGGGTTTTCAAACAACAACAATTTATATAAATAAATCATTGGTTAATAATTTTAACCAATTATAATTTGGTTCAAATTTTTTTATTTAACATGAATATAATCTAAATAAATGACATATTTATTTAACATGAACATGATCTAAATATGACACCATGTCTAAATATATGACATTTTTAATCTAAAGTTACATATCTATATAAAATGACATTTTTAATCTAATGTGACATTTCTATATAAGAATGATATTTTTAATCCAGTGTGACGTTCCTATATAAAAATGATGCTTTTTATCTAACTTAATATATTATAACAAAAATGATATTTTTGTATGGCAATCCTAATTCAATATAAAAATGATACTTTTACTCTAATGTAAACATATTTCTAGTGTATCCATATTTCTAATGTATTGACATTTTCAATATAACATGACATTTCTAATATAATGACATTTCAATGTTGCATAACATCCCTAACTAGAAATGATGTTTTTTATTTTAACATAACATGATTCAACAAAATGGATATTTTGTTTTGACACTAATATATTTGACAAAAATGATATTTTGGTTTGACACAAATATATTTGACAAAAATGATATTTTGGTTTGACACAGATATATTTAACAAAAATGTTATTTTGGTTCAACAAAAATGCCATTTCTATTTCGACAATTCTAATTCAATAAAAATGACCTTTACATTTTGTTGATTCTAATTGAAACAAAAATGACAATTATAACTTGACATTTCTAATTAAACACTAAATGATTTTTATATTTCAAACTTACGTGATTCTAATATAATGGCCTTTTTTATTTCAACTAACATAATTCTAATGTAATGACATTTTTATTTCAGTTATAACATCTTATAACAAAATGGTATTTTTATTCTAATGCAACACTTTATAACAAAATGTTATTTAATTTCTAATGTAATACTTCATACAACAAAAATCATATTTTTAAAATGCTAGCATTTTATACAACAAAATGGTATTTCTATTTTGTTAACATTTCATAAAAATGTTATTTCTATTATGCTAACATAAAAATGATATTTCTTTTTATCTCAAACTAACATGTTAAATTATCCCTTTTAATAACAAAATATGTTTAACATGTATTTCTTTTTATATCTAATTAACATATTTATTTCCTTTTATTTCAATCTAACATGCATTAATATGTTTTTATTCTAATTCTAACTAACATAAGAGAATGTCACATTGTAATGATAAAGCATGTGTTAACATGTTTTTTATATTTCTATCTAATGATCATTTTAATCATTTCTACATGCACTTTTAAATAAAATGACATTAATATTCTAACTTAACATTTATAAATAAGATGAAATTTATATTCTAATATGGCATTTATAAATAAAATGACATTTTATATTCTAATATGGCATTTATAAATAAAATGACATTTATCTTCTAATATGGCATTTATAAATAAAATGACATTTATATTCTAATATGGCACTTACAAATAAAATGACATTTTATTCTAATATGGAATTTATAAATAAAATGACATTTTATATTCTAATATGGCATTTATAAATAAAATTTATATTCTGATATGGCATTTATAAATAAAATGACATTTTATATTCTAATATGGCATTTACAAATAAAATGACATTTATATTCTAATATGGCATTTATAAATAAAATGACATTTATATTCTAATATGGGATTTATAAATAAATTGACATTTTCTTCTAATCAAACATTTTAACTAAAATGACCATTTTATACTAATGCAACATTTTTAACAAAGAAGAACATTTTATACTAATGCAACATTTTTAACTAAGATGTTACATAACAAACTTCTAATAAAAATGTTATTTTTATTTACATAACCAATTTCTAACAAAAATGTTAATTTTAGTCTAATATAACACTCTAACTAAAATGTTATTTTTAATTACACAAGAATATTCTAACTAGAAATGTTATTTTTGTTTACACAAAAATATTCTAACTAAAAATGTTATTTTTGTTTATACACACTTAAATAATTCGACAAATCATCATCAACAACACAGTCAATCAACCAGTCTAAATTTTACACAGCGCATATATATAATATAACAATCACAATCAGTATATATATAATTTTATTTTAAATTTAAAATGAGAAATCTCACATTGATTTGTCTGAATTTTCAAAATGCTCTAATTCAGATCTGGTTTGCTCCATATTGTAGTGCTCTAATTTACGGTTCCAGCGGTTTTGAAATCATCGAATTCTGATAAGATTTGAACGAGTTACAATGGTTTGAATTTCAATTATAATAATTAACTAATGTATCCTTAGTCAATTAATTAATAAAATTAATTACATAAAAATTGCGGGCCCCTTGGTTTGTCTTCCTCGTTTATACGCTGCTCCAGGTTATTCGAGAACGCATTCCTTCGATTTCCCAATCTCCACATCGCACGCCCAAAACACCTCTGACCATCGATCAACCAACGCCATGCCGAAGCTCTCGAGACACCCTCCCTTCGTCGCCACTATGGGGCAACTCGCACCCATGTTGCCACGGAAAACAAGCCCCAAAACTAGCGGCTTTGCCTCCATAATTCGATCTATCCAAGCAATAGAACACGATCTTAACCGTTGATTGTATTAATCTCTCGTAGTATTACGTTTTTGCTTCATGAATTGTTTGAAATCGATTGGGGGATTTGAAGAAATATTGGCAAGAAGAACGGAGTATGGTGGCCATAGAAAATAGAACTGGCAGCTGGTTCTTTTAATGGATTAGGGTTAGAGCAATTTTAGGTTTATTTATAATATTTTATTTATTTAATTCCCCAAAAAGCCCGTTAACCTATACTAGCTCGAATTCTAGCCCAACAAGTGTCTACCCCACCCAAATATCCATGTTCTGGAAACAATGGGCTAGGTCCTGTCAGCCCGTTTGATCGTCTCATCTCACTTTTCTTTAATTTAAAATATAAAACATTTAATTATTTAATTTCATTGCACATTTAAATTTACCGGGGCCACATACTAACTCTAAAAATTATCAAAAAATTATTTCTATTTATGTTTTGACGATACGGTCCTAACAAAATTAATTTCGTCGAATTCAGAGACCGTTTGAAAAATGGCCATTTTCTGTTCGATCCGATTAAATTGAAACCGACAAAACACATTTTATTTCGCTACGCTCACATATTAATTATAAAAATTATGGAAATTGAAACCTAGCAATAACTTGACATTCCGGTCCCAACAAAAGTGGTTTCGTTGAAAACGGAGGTCGTTTGAAAAATGACTATTTTTAATATTAATATACATATATATATTCTACAGCGACTATTCTGAAATTTAAACTGGGCAATAAATTTTGATTCCCGCTGTGAAATTTCAATTTTTCAGATTCGTAGGAAAGATATTTTTAAGTAGATTTAAATATATATTTTTTACTGAAATCCGGTTTATTTTGCATCTTATACATTAAGTCAAAGTTCAAATTCAAAATTTTAAACTACCGCGTTATTTCTAACTCCTTTTATAATTAAAATAAAATTTTCGTTCTTTCTTCGATTTAAATAAATTTTTAGTCGTTATTATTTAAAATAAATTATTTTAAATTCTTAAAATCCATTAAAATTTCGAAAATAAATTTTTTAAATTGGTTCAGAAATTGCGGGTAGTTACAATCTCCCCTATTTAAAATCTTTTCGTCCTCAGAAAGGAACAGAGCTGAAAGTTGTTTAATTAACCAATTTGATTTTTATTCTATTATTGGTTTTCAATAATTTTATTAGTTGATTAACTTTTCAAATATATATAAATTTTATATATTCAAAAATCATATTTTCTAGGATCAAATTATATATATAATTGCAAATACGCTAATTATAGACTTGTCACTCTCAACTCGTTCTAGGGCATTACTAACCCCAGCTCTAACGAGTTTTTCTCATTCTTGGATGCTACTAATCCTATCTCTAATGAGTATTCTTATTGGATATTACTGCTCCAATCTCTGATGAGTCTTTTGTTCAGTTCTAATGAGTTGTACCCCAAAGATTTGAGCTAACCAGAGCTCTAATACCAACTACAACGACACGAATTTTGCCTGAACCTAATTGATTGCTAAATCGACCAAGACCATTCAAATCCTGCATACGTTAACTTTGGGAATACAATACATCAGAACAAATAATAGAAGACTTTTATATACATTATAATAAATTTACATCAGAGTATAGAATATCAGAGTACATTAGATAAATAATAATATAACGGAAGATTAAATTTACAATAATTTAATACATTGCAGCGGAAACAAATATAATTAATACAGTGGAAGTCTATCAATGCTCTGGACACAACTTTAAGCTTCAATCCAGAATCCTGCTCAGAAGATAAATATCTGCAAAGAAAATCACTCGACTGCCCATGTGGAAAAGAAGGCACCCGAGTTTGCAAAGTGAAACAAACTATGGGCAGTCATGGGACTGGTATGAGAAATCTACTTAACCTATTTTACAATAAGGCTAATCACATGACCACACCTCTAATGCGGAATGGGTTTACTCCATTGGATTGCTGGTGTATGAAATAAAGTAAATCGTTAAACAACGCAATGCTTTTTAGAAAAATGAAACCATTATAAGACTCAAGTCCCATCACACAACGCAACACAAACCGAATGATAGAGTTTTACCTTATAATGGTCAAAAATGTTTGATACGATAAAATGGATTTGATATTATTATTAGTGTATATAAGTTTCAAAAACATTTCAATCATAATGTATCAATCATAGATGACATAGCTACCATATACTATGTCGCCATACTAGTTATACAATCAAAACCGTATAGTGTCGTATTGGAAGTTGGATTTCCATCATGAACCAAGTCAAGAGATAGTCCTTACCGAATTCAAGACAATCTAGCCTATGTCTCAGGACTCAGACTCAGGTGAGCCCTTAGGAGCACCAGGGACGGTCCACAGATATGTTGCATGAACAATACGTCTTCCCGCCCTATGGGGCGTAAATAAAGCCACTAGGGACTCAAATAACCGAGGCGCCTCACAATCTATCATCCACATAAGTAAAAATGTCGGGCCTTGTAAAAACCCTAACACCACTTCTAGCTAGAAAGAAACGCATGTCCTCTCTGGGGTCCTTCTCCCGTTTTGGTTCATACCGGGGTGTGAGGTTCGCGAAGTATCGCTGCACAAAGCTACGCTAAATAAAGCGGTGCTTTGATCATCAACCACAAGGCTCTGCTTTTCAACAAAAGCCTTGATCATTTGCATCTTAGCATGCCACATTGTCAATCCATACCATACTATTGATTTCTGCCAGTATATAACCTCTAAGCTCGTACATGTCAGAGAAGGTTGTTACGCAAGAGAATAAATTCTCTGCCACCAACAGATATATATTTAGCAGAGATCAACGAATACAGCATAAAGGAATACAACGCCAGACATACCATCCATTCACAAGTCCGTTCTGGGTCTGAATGAAACCGGAGACACCTTATTCCTCGTCCCATATGTCCAACACAGAAGTGAGATGCTCGCATATCCATCGATCTCCAAGTACGTCTGGACGATCACCACTTACTACCTTGTCTTGGGTGGCCGCCCAATCAAGACATCAGTAACCATCCAAACGATGTGAAGACCTCCGGTCTTAAACCACCGTCTTCATCTTCGACTCTTAATCGTCGTAGTAATTATTCGGAATGGGTTAAACCCGGTCTTTCTGAATAACTCGCGTATCTTATAATCAATAATCAAATGCTATAAAACACATCATACGCCTCATTCCAATTCAGAATATTTTTTAAATGAATATTCACATTATTAGGGAAAGATTCTCATTAATTTTATCAAATATAAATCCATTCAAGTTTATTCTTAAATCTTCTTTTTAAAGATTCATTAAAATTCCAATTTGGTTTTAATATCAAAAATCGTAACTTTATGATTATTCAAATTTAAGAAATAAATCTTATCTTGTTCTTAACGGGGTTAAAGAACCAATGTCATTTAAAACACAGTTCACGATAAACCCAAAATCATCTTCCATTAAATATGGAAATTTCACAGAAATCAAATCAATATATAACCGATATAAATTTCCGTATCAGACTAATAATATAAATGAAATAATGGCAAAGCCTTTTAAATTCCATATATATTAACGGTCCTCTTTCACAGAAGCTCATCTCGATTATTATTAAATCGACTTCCATTCAGTTCCAATTTAATATATTAAATTTGAAAACTTTCTTTGGAAAATTTCCATTTAAATCTTAAATAACGATTCATAAATTCCAAATTCTATTTTCACTGTTAACTGGGTTAATGAACAAATGTCGTTTAAAACACAGTTCACGATAAACCCAATTCGCATTTCATTTTATTCCAATTACTGAATATAATTGAAAACTCTAATAACCTTAATTAAAATATTTATCCTTATCATACGAGGTTTAAGAACAGTGTTATTTAAGACACCATTCACGACAAATCCAAAATCAAACTTTACTTCAATTCATACATTGGAAAATTTGGTTATAATAAAACCATTACAAATCCAATTTATTATTTCTAAAATAATTAGATTATTATTCTAGTTAATAACTAGTTCATTTTGATAAAAATTTATTTTTATTTTTACAAAATTGGATCGTTTCATCTAAATTCTTTTTATACCATTTATTATGATTTTACATAATTTTTCCATATTTTTAATAATTTTTTAAGGCCTTTACAGTCGATTTCTATAAACGGGCATCGAACTGCACTTACATCGACCTTTTCTGAAATTGATTTGGACATAATTACAAATCCAACTATTAGATTTCAAAACTCTTATATTCATTGGAAAGCTCTTTTCGATGCGAACCCAACGGTTCTGGTTTTAGGAGAATCCGACGATCGGATCTTCCGTTACATCAATTTGAAGTTAATGGTCGAAATTCGCGAACGGTCGCTGCGCGGCGCGTTATATTCAGGCCATTATATAAATATATATAATCTATCATCGATTTCTATTTAAAACGAATTTAATAAATCGTTTATAAATTGTTTTTAAAATGATTTTAACCTTATTTTCAATTTTAAATAAAAATTGAATATTCTATATCTTTATCATATTAAAATAATAATATTTTCAAAATATTAGATTTTAAATCACTTCTTTATGATATTCATTATAACATGAATAAAATCGATCGATAAACCCGTTCGGGTTAAAAAATGGCGTTTGCTACTTAATTCGGCTTCACATTTTTCTTATTCACTGAATATTATTTTAAAATATTTATTATTTTAATATATATTTATTATTTTAAAGATATTAGGAATCGGAATGCGACTCAGTCAATTACCATATAATTTCAATTATATGGATTTTATACATCGCATGTATATGAAAAATAATCAATAAAGAATCCATTCACATCCAGAGTGAAATTTATAATTGTGTGAGCATTAAAATAAATACATAAATAAATAACGCTCAACACAGACTGTCAATCCATCGATTGACATACAGCTAAATATTGGGACTAGTGTATGTCCAGTATCATCCCAACACCCGTGTGGGGTTTTCAAACAACAACAATTTATATAAATAAATCATTGGTTAATAATTTTAACCAATTATAATCTGGTTTGAATTTTTTTTATTTAACATGAATATAATCTAAATAAATGACATATTTATTTAACATGAACATGATCTAAATATGACATTTTTAATGTAACATAACCATAGTCTAAATATATGACATTTTTAATCTAAAGTTACATTTCTATATAAAATGACACTTTTAATCTAATGTGACATTTCTATATAAGAATGATATTTTTAATCTAGTGTGACGTTCCTATATAAAAATGATGTTTTTTTTATCTAACTTAATATCTTATAACAAAAATGATATTTTGTACGGCAATCCTAATTCAGCATAAAATTGATATTTTTATTCTAATGTAAACATATTTCTAATGTATACATATTTCAAAAGTATTGTCATTTTCAATATAACATGACATTTATAATATAATGACATTTCAATGTTGCATAACATCCCTAACCAGAAATGATGTTTTTATTTTAACATAACATGATTCAACAAAATGGATATTTTGTTTTGACACTAATATATTTGACAAAAAATTTATTTTGGTTTGATACAAATATATTTCACAAAAATGATATTTTGGTTTGACACAAATATATTTAACAAAAATGTTATTTTGGTTCAACAAAAATGCCATTTCTATTTCGACAATTCTAATTCAATAAAAACGACCTTTACATTTTGTTGATTCTAATTGAAACCCCACACTGGTATTGGGATGATATTTGACGTACACTAATCCCAATTGTTTAGTTGTATGTCAATCGATTGGTTGATAGACTGTAGTAAGCGTTAATTATTTATATTTAATGCTTATGCAGTTGTGTAATGCACTCTGGATAATGGTTGATTGGTTATCATTGTTGTATACATGTGTTGTATGAAATCCATATGAATAACATTATATGGTAATTGATTGTGTTTGATTCCAATTTAGGAATAACGAATATTTTAAAATAACGAATATTTTAAAATAATATTCAGTAAAGGATTAGAATGTGAATTTGATGTCCGATTTTGGTGGACACAAAAATATTGAAATGTGTGAAGCCGTATTGATTAGATATGCGTCATTTTAACGCGAATGATATTTATATCGATTTTATTTATTTTTATGCTGAATATCAAAAAGGAAATGATTTCATAATTTGATATTTTGAAAATATTATCATTTAAATATTGTAATGATAAGGAGTATTCAATTTTGATTTAAAATTGAAATAAAAGTGGGAATTGTTTTTAAAACGAATTTATAAAATACGTTTTGAACGAAATATATATTACATATATAATAATGGCTTGAATAGAACGCGTCGCGTCGCGCCCGTTTGCGAATTTCGATTATTGGCTTCGAATTGGCATTAGGGAGATCCGACCGTCGGATTCTCCTAAAACCAAAACCATTGGGTTTGTATCGAAAAGAGATTTCCAATGAATATAAGAGATTTGAAATCTAACAGTTGGATTTGGAGAGATGTCTAAATCAAATTTATAAAAGGTCGCTATGGATGCAGTTCGGTGGCCGTTATTGGAAACCGACTGTACGGCCTTGATAAAATTATTAAAAATATTAATAATTTGTGTAAAATCATAATAAACTATTTGGAAAGGATTTGGATGAAAAATTCCAATTTTGTAAGGATAAAAATACATTTTTATCCAAATGAACTAGTTATTAACTAGAAAGATAATCCAACGTTTTTAAATAAATAAATTGGATTTGAGAATGGTTTTAAATCTAACCAGAATTTTATGTATGAATCGGAATGGAGCTGAATAGAAGTCATCTTCGGGAGATTTCGATACTGGATTTCGTGACTATACGGATATTGTGGAGGAATTTGGAGGATAGATATATATCATTATTCCCCATACGGTATGTGTTGGTTTCAGAATTTGATATTGAATATAAGCCGATATAATTTCTGTTTAGAGCCTTATGTTTAATATTAAATTGGATCTTGGGTTTGTCGTGAATGGTGTCTTCAGTAACACTGTTCTTAAACCCCGTGTGAAAAGTGTAAATCTTTTATTTAAGATTATTAGAGTTTCAAATTATATTTAGTAATTGGAATAAAATGGAATGCGAATTGAGTTTATTGTGAACTGTGTTTTTAACAACCTTCGTTCTTTAAACCGATTAACAGTGAAGTGTGATTTGGAATATATATAAATCTTTTATTAATATTTAACGGAAATTTTCCAAATTAAAGTTTTCTAATTTAATATATTAAATTGGAATTGAATGGAATTCGGTTTAGTGATAATCGAAGTGTGCTTCTATAGAGGAAGACTGTTACTATATATGGAATTTAAAAGGCTTTGTCGTTATTCCATTTATATTATTTGTCAGATACGAAAATTGATATCGATTATATATTGATCTATTTTCCGTGAAGATTCCATAGTTAATGGAATGTGATTTTGGGTTTATCGTGAACTTTGTTTTAAACGACAATGGTTCTTTAACCCAGTTATAGATAGGATTACATGTCTAACATTGTATTTCGAACTGTATTGTTGATCTCTATTAAATATATATCAGTTTGGTGGCGGACAATTTATTCTCTTGCTTAACACCCTTCTCTGAGGTGTATGAGCCTAGTGATTATATAACGGCAGAAATCAATGGTACGATGTTGATTGTCAATGTGGCATGTTTGATTCCCCAAATTTATATAATCATTGAGTAATGATTTATCAGATTAATTAAAACAAAGTGGAGTTTTAATGAATCTTTAATCAGATTGAAATGGGAATGTGATAATTTAAATTATCAAATTTGGGAAATTATCGAGAATGGAGTACCACCAGTTTTACTCCAAGCGACAGTTAATTATTTAATTAGATTTGAACGAGAAATGGTAATTAATTTTTCCGATAACATCGTAGTGTTAGATATGGAGTATTACCAGTTTTGCTCCATGGGATGAGTAGGTTGGGATTGGGATTAATAAATAAATGATTACTTCAGTAAGGCTTGATAATCCCGACTAGTTGATAAACCGTAATTTAGTCTAGAATTGATATCCAAAGGAAGATTAAAGAATAAATTCTAACGAATTTATCTTTAATAAAATTAATGGGAACCTTTCCCTAATGATGCGATTATTTGAATAAAAGAATATTCTGAATTGGAATGAGGCGTATGATGTGTTTTTATCGCACTTGATTATCGAATATAAAATACGTGAGTTATTCAAAAAGAACGGGTTTAACCCATTCAGAATAACTAATATGATGACTAAAAGTCGACAATGAAGACGGTGGTTGAAGACCATAGTTCTTCACATCATTTGGATGATTACTGATGTCCTGATTGGGTTGTACACCCAAGACAAGGTAATAAGTGGTGATCGTCCAGATGTACTTAGAGATCGACTAGATATGCGAGGACCTCTCTCCTGTATTGGACATATGGGACGAGAAATAAGGTGCCTCCGGTTTCGTTCATACCCAGAACGGACTAGTAAATGGATGTGTGTATGACATTGGATTTTATTCTGTGTTGATTGATCTCTATTAAATATATATCTGTTTGGTGGAGGAGAATTTATTATCTTGCTTAACACCCTTCTCTAATGTAATAACCCGGAAAATCAGAACCAATTTAAAAATTTTATTTTAAATAATTTGGTTAGAAAATGTGCCAGAATTTAAAATTTTCATTTTTAAATAATATTATAGCCATTGAAAATAGTCAATTTTCAAACGACCTCCGTTTTCAATGAAACCACTTTTGTTGGAACCAGAATGTCAGATTATTGCTAGGTTTTAGTTTTCAGAATTTTTGAATTAATATGTGAGCATGGCAAAGGAAATTGTGTTTTGTTCATTTTAGTCAAATTTGATCAACTTGAAAATAGCCATTTTTCCAACGGCCTCGAAATTCGATGAAATTAATTTTGTTAGGACCGGGTCGTCATAACAAAGCCAAATGTATTTTTTCTGTAATTTTTAGAGTCCGTATGTGGCCCCGGTGAACTTAAATGTAAGATTGAATTATTTAAATGAATGATTTAAATATTAGATTAAATGATTCAGGCCACAGACAGTCGTTTGGGCTGATGGGACCTAGCCCATTGGATCCGAAACGGGAGCTATTGAGTAGGATCAACTCTGGTTGGACTGAAAACGGAGTTGTTTAAAACATATGGGTTTATTTGTAAAATTAACTTTAAAATATTATAAATATTCAAAACCCTAATATCATAATATCCGCCGCCCCTTTTGGAGATCCATGGCCGACGTTACCCCAAACTTCCCTCATTAATTTCCATCGATCCATACATCAAAACCCGCTCCTCTTTTAGGCAATATCGAAGCTCTCTTCACCACCTCTCCATCCATATGGCAATCACCCCCCTGACATCGTGCAACCTACGAGAAACGAGCACCCGAACACCCACCGTTCGAACCGCCGCCCATCCCTGTAGCCGCCATTGCGCCGCCTCACGTGGATCCCCCTCGATGCGCGTAGCCTTCCCTCCTCGACGCAGTATACCCCGATCATCCCGAAGCCTGTTGGTCTGAGAGCAAATAGTAACCCTAGTTCGGAAACTATTGGAAAAAGCTATGGCCTTGGTCTATTCAAAGAGGAAGAAGGGTATTCTTTTTTTAATTTAATTTAATTAATTAATTAATTTGAAAAATGTTTTCTACCTATATTAATCCATAACCAATTCATAGGACCTCAAAACTAAATGGTTTCAGAGACATTGCAATCGTGAAGCCAAATACTACGTTTTAGAACTGATTGGGATTGATTCTGAACCTTTTCAATTTTAGATCTGAATTTGAATTAAGGTGAGAATTCTGATTTATTTAACAATTAAAACTTAATTATTTTTACTGTTATTTAAATCCTTGTCTGTACGATTATAATTCAGATCCGCAATGTTTGTTATCTAGAATTTAGTGATTTGTTGTGATGGCATATTTATTTGTCATGATTTGCTTGGGATTTACGATGTAATTTCATTTTGGTTCAATTTCTGTTTTGCGATTAAATTTAGATCTGAAATCATATTATATTTCAGATCTATAGATGTTGGGTAAAATCCTTCTATTTAGATCCGTACATTAGTATTAATGTGATTTATTCATGAAAATATAATTTCTATTGAATAACATAAACTTGAAATTGAAATTTAGAATAAAGAATTTATCTTTATTTTGGATTATGAACACAGAATAAAATTTACATTTTTATTTTGTATGAATAGAATTTGCAAAATTGGTCATAGTAGAAAATGATATCATGTTACGAATAAAAATTACATTTTTATTTTGTATGAATAGAATTTTCAAAATTGTTCACAGTAGAAAATGATATTATGTTACAAATAAAAATTACATTTTTATTTTGTATGAATAGAATTTGCAAAATTGGTCATAGTAGAAAATGATATCATGTTACGAATAAAATTTACATTTTTATTTTTATGAATAGAATTTGTAAAATTGGTTATAGTAGAAAATGATATCATGTTACAAATAAGAATTACATTTTTATTTTGTACGAATAGAATTTGCAAAATTGATCATAGTAGAAAATGATATCATGTTACAAATAAAAATTATATTTTTATTTTGTATGAATAGAATTTGCAAAATTGCCATAGTAGAAAATGATATCATGTTACAAATAAGAATTACATTTTTATTTTGTATGAATAGAATTCGCAAAATTATCATAGTAGGAAATGGTAACATGTTACAAATAAGAGTTACTTTTTATGTAAAAAGAATTTGCAAAGATGATCATTATTGAAAGGTAATAGTTTAACATAAAAAATTACATTTGTATTTACATTTTAGATACAATAAAAAAAATGAATTTAAGATGACATCTTTATTTACATTTTTATTTGCATGAATTAGAAAAGTACATTTTTATTTGCATTTTTCATGTAAATAAAAACACGAATTAGAAAAGTGCATTTTTATTTGCATTTTACATGTAAATAAAAACATAGATTTAGAAAGTACATTTTTATTTGCATTTTACATGTAAATAAAAACATGTAGAAAAGTACATTTTTATTTGCTTTTTACATTAAAAACATAGATCTAGAAAGTACATTTTTATTTGCATTTTACATGTAAATAAAAACATGAATTAGAAAAGTACATTTTTATTAGAAAGTACATTTTTATTTGCATTTTACATGTAAATAAAAACATAAATTAGAAAAGTACATTTTTATTTGCATTTTACATTTAAATAAAAACATAGATTTAGAAAGTACATTTTTATTTGCATTTTACATGTAAATAAAAACATGAATTAGAAAAGTACGTTTTCATTTGCATTTTACATGTAAATAAAAACACGAATTAGAAAAGTACATTTTTATTTGCATTTTACATGTAAATAGAAACATAGATTTAGAAAGTACATTTTCATTTGTGTTTCACTTGTAAATAAACACATAGAAATAAAAGTTACATTTTTATTTACATTTTAGATGTAAATAAAAACATAGGAATAACAGTTACATTTATATTTACATTTTAGATGTAAATAAAAAGAATAGATTTAAAGTTACATTTTTATTTACACTTTAGATGTAAATAAAAGATTAGATAAAAAGGGACATTTTTTATTGATATTTAGTTATCATTTTTCTTTTAGTTAAAAAGAACATATGTAGTTATCATTTTCTTTTAGTTAAAAAGAACACATATAGTTATCATTTTCTTTTAGTTAAAAAGAACATATTTATTTATCATTTTTCTTTCAGATAAAAAGGACATACTTTATTGACATTTTCCTTTTGGATAAAAAGAGCATAGTTTGTGGACATTTTCTCTTTAGGTAATGAGAACATATTGTGGTTCAGAAAAAAAAGAGTAGAAATTAAAATTACATTTTTATCGTCATTTTAGATGCGATAAAAAGAATAGATTTTTAAGTTACATTTTAAAAATGATTGATGGAAAGTAGTTGAAATCGCCAAACCATTTATATTTATATTTATATAAATATAAATTATAAATTAAACGAATCGTGTGCAGTAGTTCATGTTTCGGCAATCGTAACTTTAAACGAGTATACTGAAAGATCCGACCGTCGGATTTTCCCAAAACTGAAACCGTTAGAACCACTTTGGGAAGATCTTTACAATGATATAAATTTTTTCAAAATCCAACAGTTAGATTTCAAGATATGTGTAAATCAAATTTTGGTAAAAACAGCGTTAGGGTCGCCCATTGACCTGAAGCGTCGTTTAGTTATATTGAGTTATTTAAAATATATAAAAATAGCGATAAATCGTTATAAATAAATATTAACGATATAAATGATAATTATTCGAGAAATTATTTGGAAAGACCGAGTTCAACTCATTTCAAATAATTATACGATGATTTAAATTGAAGATATAGAAGACGGTGATTAAAGACCGACAATTTTCACATCGAATGAACGGCTACTGATGCCTTTGATAGGAGTTGCTGCCTTGAAAGGGTTAAAGAGGTAGCTGTCCGGGCGTACTTGTTGATTGTTCGGGTATGCGAGCGCCTCTCCCTCGTATTGGACATATGGAGAGGAATAAGGTGACTCCGGTTTCGTTCACACCTAGAACGGACTTGTAAATGGATGTGTGTCTGACATTAGATTTCATTCCATGTAAATTAAATTGACTTCTATTAATATATATCCGTTTGGTGGCGGAGAATTTATTCTCTTGCTTAACACCCTCAGAGGGTACATATTGGTAGTTATTGATCGCATGGCGTGAATTGTCAATGAGGCGTGCCAAGATGCAAATGATCAAGGCTTTTGTTGAAAAGCAGGCCTTGTGGTTGATGATCAAAGCATGGCCTATTTAGGCGTAGCTTTGTGTATAGCGTGACTTTGCGAGCCTCACACCACGGTATGAGTCAAAAACGGGATCAGGACCGTAGGGAGTGCACACGTTTCTTTCTAGCTAGAAGTGGTGTCAATGACTTACCAGCCCTGGCATTTTTACTTATGTGGATGACGGATTTTAAGGTACCTCGGGTTTTATAGGTTGTTAGTGGCCATATTAGAGGTTCAAAAGAACCGGGAAGCATGTGTTCAGGTATAACTAATCCACTAATGTATGTGTGGATCGGTCCTACCACATCCAATGGTTCACTGCGGGGAATCCTAAGGCATTTGCTAGAGTGTCTCAAATCGTAGAGGACGATCCCTAGCCTCGATTCATGATGGAAACCAAATCTCCAATACGACATTACAGGTTTGATTGTAAACCTATATATGGTGACACAGTATATAGTACCTATGCGTCTAGGATTGATACAATTATTTTGAAATGTTTTCTAAAAACTGATTAGACACTAATAATAATATTAAAATATTATTTTATACGTATCAAGTCATGTTTGATCATTATAAGGTAAAACTCTATCCTCCGATTTGCGTTGCATTGTGTGATAGGACCTGAGTCTTATAATGATTTCATTTTTTCCAAAAAGCATTACGTTGTTTTGTATATAAGTTTGTTTAAATTATGCATTGGCAATCCAATGGAATAAAACCAGTTCTGCGTTAGCGGCATGGTCCTGTGATTTTCCATATTGTTAGTTAAGAAATATTTCTCATACCAGTCCCATGACTGACTCGTAATTTGTTTCACTTTGTAAACTCGGGTGCCCTCTTTTCCATATGTGCAGCCAAGTAACAGGTTTAGGCTTGGATACATTTATGGATTGGATCTTACTTTGGAAGAAGACGAAGATCCTTTCTTTTATCTCTATTTCTACTTTTGAGGCATTAGACATCTTTTATGTATGATGTAATTTGATGGAGTTTGAAACTTATTTCCTTTCTGTTGATACTTTTCTATTTGCTAAGTGTATCATGTATCTGTGTACTCTGATGTATTGGATATTATGATGCTGATGAAATTTTATTTCCGCTGAAATGGTTTATGTGCTATGGTATTATCTGAGATATGTTTTTGTTGTAAATATGTTATATGCCAAATGACTATCCTTGCTTTCGTTCTATGGAAGTTTAGGATCATCACATCTGAGACGTACGAGCTTAGAGGTTATATATTGATAGACATCAGTTGCATGGCGTGAATTTTTAGTGTGGCATGCTGAGATGCAAGTGATCAAGGCCTCTGTTGAAAAGCAGAGCCATGTGGTTGATGATCAAAGCACGGCTTTAAATAGCATAGCTTTGTGTATAGCATTAATTCGTGAGCCTCACACCTCGGTATGAGTCAAAAACAGGATAAGGGACCCAAGGAGTGCATGACGTTTCCTTCTAGCTATGTGTGGTGTCATGGTATGGATCCCAAGCATTTATTTATTTTTTACCTGTGTGAATGATGGATTGCGAGGCGTCTCGGATATTGGTCGCTACTGGCTAAGTGATAGGTCTGATAGGACCGGGAAACGTGTGTTCAGAAATAACTAATCCTCAAACGTAAGGGAGGACCGGCCTTGGAGGATCCAAGGGTTCACTGCGGGGGATCCTAGGTCATCTTGCTAGAGGTGATCTGAATCGATGAGAAGACCATCCCTGGCCTCAAATCACGATGAAAATCCAATTTCCAATACTTGACATTTTGGTTTTAGTTGTAAAACTAGTATATGGACATAGTATATGGTAGCTATGCCGTCTATGATTGATACATTTATATTTGAAGTTGTTTTATACATTATACACTTATAGTAATATCAAAATGATTTGTTTTAAATGTACCAAGCATGTTTGGCTATTATAAGGTAAAACTCTATCCTTCGGCTTGTGTTGCATTGTGTGATGGGACCTGAGTCTTATAATAGCATCATTTTTTCAAAAAGCATTGCGTTGCTTGTTTTATGCACTTGTATTCTTGGGAGAAAACCCGTTTCGTGTTATATGGCGTGGTCCCTTGATTTACCTTATTTCTAAAGTAAAGTTTTAAATAACTGTTTTAGTTCTCTTACCAGTCCCATGACTGACCTGGAGTTTATTGTTTTAACCTAAACTCTAGGTGCCCCTATTTTCCACACGGGCAACTAGTAGTTGGGTTTTGGCAGATATTTCTTTTCTAGGATCCTGGATTTATAGCTGGAGCTATATTCGGAAAGCTTTATATCTGTTTATTTCTTTCAGTTGTGTTATGTATTATTTTTCCGCTGCTAATGTAATTTAAATCTTAGATATTTTTCTGATGTATATTATTTATTCAGACTCTGATGTAGTTGTTGTAACAACAATGAAGTGTTATATTGTTTGTATTCTGATTTGTTGTGTTCTCAACTCAATCCGGGCTTTCCCCTACGGAAGAGTTTGGGTCGTTTCAGCTATTCGGAGTCTTACATATAAACTAGACTCTTTAACTATATTTGTCTCGAACTCTTGAATTTTTGATATCTTGATTACTCATGAGTCATGAATCTTCTCTGAATCTTGAACCTGTAAAACTCTAAAACCGTGCAGTCTTCAGTATTAATTCCTGTATATAAATCCTGCATATTCATGTATATATATTCTAGACAGAAATGTTAGTATATATTTTATAATCGATGATAATTGGAATAAGGTTGTTGTTATCAAAACTAAATTCTCCAACATGAATATGGGTTACTGGATTTTTCAAGTAGTTCAGCAGGCTCATGCAACAACAAAGGGAGTCTCAATAGTTCAGTAAAATCAGATTCAAGCACATACTAAGCTGAACAAGTGACAAGTATAGAAATGTAAACAAATCATGGCAGTATTAAAGCAATACTAATGATAATGACAGTCCTGCATAGGAAAATATTTCGGTATCATGAACACGCATAGCCTATTTAAATCAGAGAATCAATCAAGAGTTTGAACCTAAAGGCTTCATTTTTTTTACTAAACAAAAACACACATGGCATATTTAGGTTTCAACAAGATGAAACATATATTCTAATATGTTACAATCGATGTTCCACAAGGCAAAACATGTGAACTAATGAGTACATTTCAGGTTCACAACAAAGTATGACATGTTTCACAGCAAGGGAATATTGCTAAAGGAATTCCAAGGTAATAAAGGGTATCATTAGTTAATCCCAACATAGGTGGAACGGTTTAATTCAGAGTTTAATATATGTTCAAATATCAATTATTCAGCTAGTATAGTTGTTCATGAACTTGAAGTCGATGTAGTACACATATACACTTGAAGTTGCACATGTGTATTAAATGCTCATACTTATCAATGTATTCATAATAAATGAAAGGTGTAGCTAATGGGATTAAATAGGCAAGGCAGTGTGGGTATGTTTTGTATATACGTATGCTAACGATATGCGTATACACACATGTGCGTCAGCCACAACATGTATACAAAAATCAAGTTTCCAAACATCAATGGTCAAAACATGAGGGCAACATGCATGGAACAAGACGTGATCAAACCCAACAACATGGTCCAAGTCACAATTATTAGCATACAGCAAAATGGCATGCAACAAGTTCATGAACAACTATACAGCAGTCCAAGTGGGTGCAACATAGGCATGTGCAGCATGTTAATGGCCATGCAAAGCATGTTTCAAGCCAAAGCAAAACACAACCCGAGACACAAATAAGTCAAGATAACACAACATTAGTGGTTCATGAAAATTAAGACTAATGCAATAACAGGGAAAACAGGGCTCAAATTCTCAAGTGAAGGATGTTACACAACATTCACTAGTACAAGAGCAATAAGGATATGCAACATAATACAGTAAGTATTGATGGAAGGGAAATAAACAACAAATGGCCACATGATGATGCTTCAGTGTCAAGAAATTCAGAGCAACAACCAAAAGGCAGCAAACAACAAGCAAGAATTTTGACTATTATATCCTATTTTATACCGATGTCAATTACTTGAAACTAGATATATCAAGTGTTAATAACTCACATTTTTATAGGGTTAAATTTTTGATGAACGTAGATTGTTGGTGGCGATTCGAGTTGCTGGATCTTCGATTTGGTGGGGAATGGGGGTGGACAAACATGGCGCAGGCGATGGCTTAGGGTGACCGATGAAGTGGAGCTGGATTGAGAAGAATCCGATGCGGTGGCAATTTTTGATTTCGGGGAGGCCATTAATTTTTTCTTCGATTTCGGGAAGGAAGGTTCTCAACTGGTGAAAATAAGAATGAAGAAAGGGAAAGATTTAACGAAGAGGATAAAGGGTATGCGAGAAGTGAAATGTTTTTGGTTAACTAAGGGGGAAATATTTTCAATTTTTTTAAAATGTAGCGATAGACAATGGCTATTTTAATATGTGATGTCCGTGAAAACATTAACATCGATAAAAAAATAATGATGTTAAAAATTCCTTTAACATCGGTGGTTTTATAAACCAATGTTAAAGCACTGATGTTGTAGCCACCTTTTCTAGTAGTGATCACCAGAAAGACCCCAATTTCCATTACCTGCATCTTCACCCTTCACCTCCTTTCAACTTTACTTTCAGATCGTAATCACATAAATCAACTAGCCTCATCTATTGACTTCTTTTTAGTCAAAGCCATCACACATGAAATCTCTGGTTAACAATACGTTCAAGTATTGAGAACATCGTTAGAAGACATGAAGCGACTTGGTTAAAGTCGCATCGCAAACAAAAAATGGCCTGAAACTCCTACCAAACGAACTCTTTTGGGCTCGCAAAAGTCAAAAGAAAGTAAATCTTGTAGCCCTCTGAATTAGCTTCAGGTAGAGCTTTCGGTTGGCTCAATCGGACTTACAGTTTGGAAGTTATGCTCATTTCCGTGAACGGGTGTAAACTAACATCGAAGACTTTAGACCATGACACCGGCTCGCCTCCTGGGCTCGCCCCTCCTTGGCTCATGGAGCCTCCTTGGCTCGTGAAGCACTCTTCTTCTGCTCGTGAACCAGCTCCGGCTCGTGGTGCATATATGGGTCACGACCCCCGTTACCACGACCCGACCATGGGCTCACCGCACCCTGCTCATGATCCATCTCCGTCTCTCGCTCGTGGGCCACAACCCCTTCCCGCCTGGGTATAACGCTGTGTACAGATATTGACCTATTCTAAAGGCTAATTATGCTCCTACTTTCCCGGATCGAGTGCCACGTGCTTCATCACGAACTGGTCCTCCCAAAGGCTCTCCTACAGCTATATATACACCACTACATGGAATTTTGAAGGGACTTTGGGCTGAGACTTTCTCCTACATCTCCACAGCCTCTGCCATTAACGAGTGCAAGGATTTTGCACCTTTCTACATCTAAATTCTCCTCTTGTAATCATAATTAACACACAGATTGTGTGTCTGCAGGTAACCGGTTCTTTTATCTGTCTGTATAGCAATAAAATTATAAAGTGGACGTAGGCTACATCTACAGTCGAACCACTATAAAAACCTCGTGTGTTCCCTCTGTTATTTACTATTTTCTGCATTCTACGGTCTGTGATCTGCATTTGGATGTTAGTACAATTTTTTGGTCTAACATTTTGGCGTGCCAGGTAGGGAGTACATAGTATTACTTCAATTTCTAGCTCGGGAGGAATCAGATTGCTTGGCTATTGGATCAATGGCAATCAAAAGCAAGAAAACTGGAACTTCCTCTCATGTTGAGGATGTTGACGCTGAAAGAACAAGGAACGAGGCAAGCCAGGAGGCTTCCTCTTATGTGGATCCTTCTGCATACTTGACCAGTGAAGAGATGGATGGAGTTATCACTGAACTAAAAGCTCATATGGCAAAGCAAGAAGATCTCATCCGTAAACAATAGGAGATGATTGATGGATTCTTTGCTCGGATGGATTGAAGGCTGAGCTACATTCAAGTCATTAGAGACAGAGCCACCGAAGCAGCTCATGTAGGCTACCACGATCGGGATGGGTCGAGCCAAGTGACCCGCGACCCGTGGCCCTCTAGCACCAATGCTCGGGGGCAACCCCCTCCCTATTGGAAATGCACAACGGCCTACTTCAGCTCCAGTTCAGATGAACATCAGAATGCAAGCTTCCACTCAGCAGCAGGACACGGCTCGTGATGGAGAGCCAGGATCGGCTCGTGATAGGGAACCACGACTGGGTCGCTCCCTCGAACCACGAGCCGCAACCCCCGTAATCCATGAACCGGTCCTCACGACCCGCTCTCAGCAGCACACCAGCAGCATCCTCACTCTCTTGCTCACAACATTGGGGGCACCAACTCTGATTTAGGCAGTTTGCAATAACATTTTGAAGACAATCGACTAGCAGATTTGATTGAATGCCTCTCGAGAGGCTGCACCTATCAGAATGACGTGGATGGCGACAATCACAATCCGTTCACACAGGAAATCAGGAATTCTCCTAATCCCCCATATTTCAAACTTCCACAACTGGAGCCTTACAACAGTAGGACAGATCATACCGTGCACCTGATGCGCTACAAACGACATATGGAAGTTCAAATTGCATCGGAAAATGTCATGGCAAAATGGTTTCCCCTTTTTCGGACTGATATAGCCGCTGTGTGGATTTGGTAGCTAGAAACTGAATCGATCAACAGTTGGAATATGTTGGTCGCACGCTTTATTGAACAATTTTGGGTCCACATCGCTCGACCCAAGAGCGTAATGTCGCTCACCACAATCAAGCAGAGGCCTAGAGAAACTCTTCGCTCATTTTTGGAAAGATTCAACGAAGCAGCAGCATAGTTGACCGACCTAAACCATCCATGGTATTTATAGTAGTAGTATCTGGCGTTCTAGATAATTCAGAATTCAAAAAATCTTTGTACTGAGATCCGCCGCAAATCTAAGTGAATTCTACCTTGAAGCAAATAGATTTATGCGGGAAGAGGATGCAACTTCTGAGAAATGCATTCTCGACGTCAACATGCTCAAAGACGGAGAACCATCTGATTCTGGAAATGATAAAGGAAAAGCTGCTATCAAGAATAACCACGACACTCGGCCCCGGAGAGGGCCCAGATATATGAAAAATATACGGAACTCAATGCCTCACTCTCTGACATCTACATGGACATGAATGATGTCATCTCCTACCCAAAGCCTCCCAGGAGGGAGCCATCACAAAGAGAACGTGATTCTGGAGAACATTGCATATTACATGATATGGACGGTCACGACACAAATGACTGTAGGCACCTGCGTGATTTGATCGAGGAACGGGTTAGATGTGGAGAGCTAACCGAATATGTGAAAAAATCAATAGCGCCAGCACCTGCGCTACCACCACCTGCTCCCCGGAGAGGGAACGAACCGGGATCAAGCTCTCGTGGACTCATCATCAACTGATCTGGATGAGATCAGCCTAGATTTTCTGCATTTCTTAGGATTTAACATATGTTTTTTCTTTCTTTAGGTTTTCCGATTGCCTAAATCGGAGTACACACGTACGGGGTTAGGATTTAGTCCCAAAGTGTGTTTTGGACTCGATGACAACCAATCAGGATTTACTTTGGTTTTGTACTTTGAATTGAATAAGGAAGGACTTTCTGAGCATGGATTATGTTTAGAAAATTTAAGTATCTTGTCAGGTTGTGGCAGGATCCTCAATCTAAATTAAAGTATAGCTTATACTTATCTCGAAACCCTAGGTACGGATTGTGCCTGGGACAGACTGTCTTGTCAGTCTTTGGCAAGTATAGATCTATCTTGGTATGAGTATGGACTGTACTCCACTAGACTTCTAAGTATGGATTATACTCAGGAACAATGGATTGTCTCGTTAAGATCTAGCAAAGAAACCCAATAAAACTTGAGTTTAGCTTATGCTCAGTTTGAACTATGCCCGGAAGGTTTTATCCCTCGCCATGGTATTGGCAGGATGATGTGAACGTCCCTCGAGTATGGTTTATGCTCAATCGGACACCCAAACATGGTTTATGCTCAAAAATTTTAATCAGTTTTGCCAGGATTTGGCACATCTATTTGCCTTCTCTTCTTTGCAGGTATGGATTATACCTGCAGCTAGCGGGCCTGGTGTGGCCTTCATTTTCTTGAATTATACAGAGCACATCTTCCTTCAACTAGCAAGATATGTTCTGGAGGTAAAAATATTGACATGCTTTTTATTCAAAGCCGTCACACATGAAATCTCTGGTTAACAAAACGTTCAATTATTGAGAACATCGTCAGAAGACATGAAGCGATTTGGTTAAAGCCGCATCGCAAACAAAAAATGGCCCGAAACTCCTACCAGACGACCTCTTTTGGGCCCGAAATCATCAATTACAAAGCTTTACTTAGTAACTCTTATACCCTCTGAATTAGCTTCAGGTAGAGCTTTCGTTTGGCTTAATCGGACTTATGGTTTGGAAGTTATGCCCATTTCCGTGAACGGATGTAAACTAGCATCGAAGACTCAGACCATGACACTGTCTCGTCCCCTTGGGCTCGCTCCTCCTTGGCTCATGGAACCTCCTCGGCTCGTGAAGAACTCTTCTTCTACTCGTGAACCAGCTCCGGCTCGTGGAGCATTTATGGGTCACGACCTTCATTACCACGACCCGACCATGGGCTCACCACACCCTGCTCACGATCCACCTCCGGCTCGCGCTCGTAGACCATAACCCCGTCCCGCCTGGGCATAATACTGCGCAGAGATATTGACCTATTCTAAAGGCTACTTTTGCTCCTACTTTCCCTATTCAGGTGCCACGTGCCTCATCACGAACCGGTCTTCCAGAGGCTCTCCTACAGCTATAAATACACCACTACATGGAGTTTTGAAGGGACTTTTGGGCTGAGACTTTCTCCTACATCTCCATAGCCTCTACCATTACTGAGTGCAAGGATTTTGCACCTTTCTACATCTAAATTCTCCCCTTGTAATCTCAATTAACACACGAATTGTGTGTCTGCATGTAACTGATTCTTGTTATCTATCAGTTTAACAATAAGATTATAAAGTGGACGTAGGCTACATCTACAACCGAACCACTATAAAAACCTTGTGTGTTCCATCTATTATTTACTGTTTTCTGCATTCTATGATCTGTGATCTGCATTTGGGTGTTAGTACCATTTTTTGGTCTAACATTTTGGCGTTTCAGGTAGGGGGTACACGATACTACTTCAATTTCTAGCTCGGGAGGAATCAGATTGCTTGGCTATTGGATCAATGGCAATCAAAAGGAAGAAAAATGGAACTTACTCTCATGCTGAGGATGTTGACGCTGAAGGAGCAAGGAAAGCCAGGAGGCTTCCTCTCATGGGGATCCTTCTGCATACTTAACCAGAGAAGAGATGGACGGAGTTCTCACTGAACTAAAAACTCAGATGGCAAAGCAAGATGATCTCATCCATAAACAGCAGGAGATGATCGATGAATTCTTCATTCGGATGGCAGGAAGGCCGAGCAACATTTAAGTCATTAGAGATGGAATCACCGAAGCGGCTCGCGTAGGCCACCAAGATCGAGTTGGGTCGAGCCCAGCGACCCACGACACGCCAGCACCAATGCTCGGGGGCAACCCCCTCCCTATTGGAAATGGACAGCGACCTACTTCAGCTTCAGTTCAAATGAAATCAGAATGCAAGTTTCCACTCAGCAGCATGACACAGCTCGTGATGGAGAGCCATGATCAGCTCATGATGGAGAACCATAATTGGCTCGTGATGGGGACCCACGACCGAGTTGCCCCCCTCGAACCGCGAGACGTGACCCCCCATGATCCACGAACCGGTCCTCATGACCCGCTTTCAACAGCTCACCGGTAGCTTCCTCACTCTCTTGCTCACAACTCTGGGAGCACCTTCTCTGATTTAGGCAATTTGCAACAGCTTTTTGAAGGCAATCAACAAACAGATTTGATTGAATGCCTCTCAAGAGGCCGCACTTATCAGAATGACGTGCATGACGTCAATCACAATCCTTCACACATGAAATCAGGAATTCTCGTAATCCCTCAGATTTCAAACTTCCACAACTAGAGCCTTACAACGGCAGGACGGATCCTACCATGCAGCTGATGTGCTACATACGGCATGTGGAAGTCCAAATGACATCGGAAAACATCATGGAAAAATGGTTTCCCCTCTTTCTAACTGATATAGCTGCTATGTGGATTCGGCAGCTAGAAACTGAATCGATCAACAGCTGAAACATGTTGGTCGCACGCTTTATTGAACAATTTCCGGTCCACATCGCTCAACCCAAGAACGTAACGTCTCTCACCACCATCAAGAAGAGGCCCAGAGAAACTCTGCGCTCATTTCTGGAAAGATTCAACATTGCAGCAACATCAGTTGACTGACCTGAACCATCCATGGTATTAATGGCAGCAGTATCCAACGTTCTAGATAACTCGAAATTCAAAAAATCTTTGGAACGAGATCCGCCGCGAAATCTCGGCGAATTCTACCTTGAAGAAGATAGATTTCTACGGGAAGAGAATGCAACTTCTGAGAAACGCATTCTTGACGTCAACATGCTCAAAGACGGAGAACCATCTGATTATGGAAATGACAAAGGAAAAAATGCTATCAAGAATGACCGCAACACTCAGCCTTGGAGAGGGCACAGATATGAAAAATATACTGAACTCAATGCCTCACTCTCAGACATCTACATGGACACAAACGGTGCCATCTCCTACCCAAAGCCTCCCAGGAGGAAGTCATCACAAAGAGAACATGACTCTGGGAAACATTGCATACTCCATGATATGGATGGTCACAACACAAATGACTGTAGGCACTTGCGTGATTTGATTGAGGAACGGGTTAGACGTGGAGAGATACCCGAGTATGTGAAACAATCAACAGCGCTAGCACCCGCGCTGCCATCTGCTCCCCGAAGAGGGAACGAACCGGGATCAAACTCTCGTGGACTCATCATCAACTGATCTGGATGAGATCAGCCTAGATTTTCTACATTTATTAGGATTTAGGATATTTTTTTTGCTTTCTTTAGGTTTTCCGATTGGCTAAACCGAGGTAAACACGTACAGGGATAGGATTTTGCCCCAAAGTGTGCTTTGGACTCGATGACAAACCAATAGGGTTTGCTTTGGTTTTGTACTTTGAATTGAATTAGGAAGGACTTTCCGAGCATGGATTATGTTTGGAAAATTTAAATATCTTGTCAGGTTGTGGCAGGATCCTCAATCTCAATTAAAGTATGGCTTATACTTATCTCGAAACCCTAGGTACGGATTGTGCCTGGGACAGACTGTCTTTTCAGGCTTTGGCAAGTATAGTTCTATCTCGGTATGAGTATGGATTGTACTCCTCTAGACTTCTAAGTATGGACTATACTCAGGAACGACGGGTGGTCTCGTTAAGATCTTGCAAAGGAACCCAATAAAACTCGAGTATGGCTTATGCTCAGTTTGAACTTCCCCGTATGGCTTATGCCCAGAAGGTTAGATCCCTCGCCAGGTTTTGGCAGGATGATTCGAAAGTCCCTCGAGTATGGCTTATGCTCCATCGGACGCCTAAACATGGTTTATGCTCGAAAAGGTTAATCAATTTTGCCAGGATTTGACACATCTATTTGCCTTCTCTTCTTTGCAGGTATGGATTATACCTGCAGCTAGCGGGCCCAACATGTCCTTGGTTTTCTTGAATCATACAGAACACATCTTCCTTCAACCAGTGAGATATGTTCTGGAGGGCAAAATGTTGACATGCTTTTTAGTCAAAACCATCATGCATGAAATCTCTGGTTAGTAATACGTTCAATTATTCAGAACATCGTCAGAAGACATGAAGCAATTTGGTTGAAGTGGCATCGCAAACAAAAAATGACCCGAAACTCCTATCAGACAACTTCTTTTCGGCCCGAAAATGTCAATTATGGAGCTTTTCTTAGTAACTCTTGTTGCCCTCTGAATTACCTTCAGGTAGAGCTTTCGTCTGGCTCAATCGGACTTACGGTTTAGAAGTAATTCCCATTTCCTTGAACGGGTGTAAACTAGCATCGAAGACTCAGACCATGACACTGACTCACCCCCCTTGGACTCACCCCTCCTCGGCTCGTGGAGCCTCCTTGGATCATGAAGCACTCTTCTTCTGCTCGTGAACCAGCTCCGGCTCGTGGAGCATATATGGGTCACAGCCCCCATTACCACGACCCGACCATGGGCTCACCACACCCTGCTCACGATCCACCTCCAGCTCACGCTCAATGACCACGGCCCCGTCCCGCCTGGGTATAACGCTGCACAGAGATATTGACCTATTGTAAAGGCTACTTCTGCTCCTACTTTCCCGGATCGGGTGCCACATGTCTCACCACAAACTGGTCCTCCCAAAGGCTCTCCTACAGTTATAAATACACCACTACATGGAATTTTGAAGGGACTTTTGGGCTGAGACTTTCTCCTACATCTCCATGGCCTCTTCCATTACCGAGTGCAAGGATTTTTCACCTTTCTACATCTAAATTCTCCTCTTGTAATCTCAATTAACACACGGATTGTGTGTCTGCATGTAACGGATGCTTGCAATCTATCAGTATAACAGTAAGATTATGAAGTGGACGTAGGCTACATCTACAACCGAACCACTATAAAAACCTCGTGTGTTCCCTCTGTTATTGACTGTTTTCTACATTCTGTGATTTGTGATCTGCATTTATGTGTTAGTACCATTTTTGGTCTAACATCATCCAGTAGTCGCATTTACACTCCAAAAGCCCTCAAAAAGCAATAATTAACACACCTAAATTCATCAACAACACCCTTCTTGATAATTAAAGTCAGACCATCATGTTACATTCAAAACCACCAAAACCCCAAATATGCATTCAAACTTGAAAATCCAAAACCAGACCGCAACCCAATTTACAAACATCAACATAACCAGTTGCAACTTAACCTTAGCGTTGCCCTACCGGGAACAGCTGGAAAATCGAAACCGTATGCATCTAACCCAACAGCGATGGAGCAGTAGTGGTGATTGGGGATGAGAGGAGGAGGAAAAGGGGGAAATCTTGAACCGAGGAAGGGGTGAGTGGTAGCAGGCGTTACAAAGTAGGGGAATGCATGCATTGACCGTTCGATATAGGGTGGACTGAGAGTTCGATTGTATGAATTTTGACTGGAAGAAACGTGCTTTTTTGATAGTAACACATCTCGTGTGGGAGAGAAAGATAGAGCGACGACTTCAAGGTTAAGATTTAAAACTCAAAAGTGGAAAAAAGGAAGAACAGGAAAGAAAGTTTGCTGCAATTTTTCTTTTGACATTGATTTCGATTTTTTTATTGTTAGGGAAGTAGAAAAACGTGGAGGGAATAAGGGAGAACGGAGGAAATGTGGTTGTTAAATTCATAGAGAAGGCAATAAGTGTTAAGCAATT
Source organism: Allium sativum (assembly GCA_030737875.1). NCBI lineage: Eukaryota > Viridiplantae > Streptophyta > Magnoliopsida > Asparagales > Amaryllidaceae > Allium > Allium sativum. The sequence continues at coordinate 829,519,177 of CM060913.1, forward strand.
TAATTTGAACTTCACAAGTGTATTTGATTTAAATTTATTAATTAATTAAAGTTTTTTTTTCCACTTTTCCTATTCTTTTATAAGATCTAAAAATTCCAATACATACAAATACAACTAGTATATATTCAAGAATACATATGAGATACAAAACAAAATATAAATCAAACGTTGTAAGATTTACGCGCTTTTGTCCCAAAATCGTAGATTCGGTTCTAATTTCGCAAAACAAAAGTACCACTCTTCTTAGAATAAAATCTAGTATTTTTAGACCAAATTCGTCTAAATTTCGATAACGTTAAATTTTCAATGTTTAACTAAGTTGACGCGAATGGAACAAACTCGCGTATTTTACTACAAAATTTGTTCTTCCACCATATCTAGTTAAATGTATCTCGAATATTAAATTTTGTGATTTAATTCGAACTTTAACACTTATTACGCTAAATCGGTTGACGCTTCCGTAAATTGATCGTTACAAATCAATTTAAACGGGACAAGCTAACTTAGACATCTCATTATATAAATTATTTAGATCACTATTTAGTAATATAATAAATTTTTAAGAATTGCATTTTACTCATAATTGATTTCACGTTTTTTCAATAAAAGAAGTTCTAACTATATTTTATCGCTTTTAAATCCTTATTTTCACATCGAACTTACACAATTCAAGTTTACTTTTCAAACTCAAGTTCAAATATTCAAATTAGTTGTAATGTTAATATGAAATGTTTGATTTCAACTAATTTGTTATCTAAAACGTTGAAATTTTGTCGAGTCATTACATATTTTAAATTAGTTAATTAAATTAAAGGCAATTAATCACTTTTATTTGTTGTATGGTAATCTGATCCTTTCAACTTGAAAATGGTTCCTTCAACTTAACAAATAGTATTTTGCAAAAAATCATAATAATTACCTTGTTTTTGGGTGTTGCCAGTAGACATCTCATTGTCCCTAAATAACAAAAAAACAAAAATACTAAAAGGATGAATTGATTAAAAGGACAACGTTTAAATTTATAAAAGGAAAGAAGTTTTATTTATGGGAGATAAATTGTTAACAAAATTTTAAAATTAAATAAGGATGTAGAAAAAATCATTATTTACACATTTATTCTTTCCCTTGAATATAGTATGAGATTTATTTATTAAGTATTGCTTTACTTCAGACATAATAATTTTCCTCTAACTTAACTTTCCTATGTATTTATGTTTTAGAATGAAGTGCTGGTCAACTTTTCATATTTCTGATTATGTAGATAAATTTAATAATTTTTGAAAAATTCAACCTTTACTTACGATATATTTATAAAACAATATAACCTTCTAGATTAGGTTATATTGTAAATTAGGCTGAAGTGCATTTTATTTTGGGGTAGTAAGTTTTAAGGACAACACTTTTGAATAATTAGTTTTAAGGACAATTTACAGAAAAAAGGATAAATTCATTTATCTTTTTAAGTTATACAGGAAAATGGTAAATTCTTTTATCATTATTTATATATAAATTCTTTTAACTTTTCCCGTAAAATGTCCTTAAAACTAGTTTTTTAGAAGTGTTGTCATTAAAACTCATTACCCTGAACAAATAACCCCTTTAAGTGAAAATTCCCTACATTTATAAAACACGATAACCTTCTTGATTGTCTACATTTGGAATGATACCGACAAAAGTAGAAAAATAATAATTAATTGACTGTATGTTAAATTTTGAATTGATTTGCATGAAGAGACTAATACATAATTGATTATCTGCTTAAATTGAGTTATAAATTAATAATCAAAGAGCTTTGAATTATAACTAACCAAAACTAAAAGTAGTTTGTTACTTTTATTTATATTGTACACTAAAATTATATGGTATGATCATTTGTATTTAAAAATAGTTCACACATAACAATTATGAATAGTTATATTTCTAATTTATGGTTATTTCAAGAAATTGTCAAACTACCTAAAATCAGTGTAATTGATTATTTCATGAGATCTCCAAGATTTTAGCAATAATGCTAGATGTGTGTTACATATTATGTTTCACAGCTATTAAATCACACAATAGTCATGGATATGTTTTTCACATTTTGCTTCATGCTCTTTTAAATCACATAAGATAAAGTACTAGAATCTTGGATTAACTACGGAGAAAATATTTGAAATTACAAAAATAATTTGGATTGATTGAGACTACATAAAACATACAAACCAGAATGTCTTTAAAATACATATTTGAAACTAAACATTTAACAAATTTTAAGTTTGTCTACCAAATGTAGCACATGATTATTGCCATAACATATGTACCATTTCTTCCACCTTTGTTTCCATACGTGCTTACTTAAAGATAAGCAAAAGATCAATTTTACCTTTATTTCTTTATCATAGAGAAAAATTGAAGTATTAAAGGACGTAAATCCATGCAAAATAAATGAAGGAACCCAAATTAGTACTATTTCTAATAAAACAAATGAGGCATAACTCAATATAGAACATGTAAATAAAAAAAGGAAAATTCTATTTTAACCCAGCAATTTGCTGAGTAAGCCCTATTTTTGATGGAAAAATTCAATGATGAAAATATCCTTCGGTCGTTTTCAGTTTAAATTTATGTTCTTTAAAGATTTTTCGTCCATTTCGCAGTGGCCATTGCATGGACCTCTGAAGTCACCACGCAGTGACAGTGCATGGTGATTTCATAGCACCAAGCAATGTCATGCATTGAATGGTATTTTTGAATTATACTTTTAAAGCAGGGAGGGGCCAACTTAGTAAATTGATGGAATTTTTAGTTTTTCTAAAGGGGATTGTTAAAGGGAGTCCAAATTTGGTTAAGGGGAGGATAATTTTTAAGGGAACTCCAGCTTAATATTTTTTTGTTAAGCGGGGGTCTGATTTATTTTTTTATTTTATTTAAAAAGACCTAACTACCCCTTATTTATCACTTATGTTAAACACTAACTTACTAAATTCAGCGCAACTAACAAACGTGCAAATTACAAAACATCTCAATTACAAAAAGGCTAATTATATTCATACATTAATAACATCTTTACATACACCATAAAATAAAATAAACTACTATACACTAAAAATTATTTTTCATACACTTTTTTTTTTTTACAATACTAGCCTTATTTTTTTCTTCCTCTTCCCTCTCTAAAACTTTAAAGTTATTTACATAAAATTGGAAACCTATAGCACTAAATAAAGTTTAAATTTAGTGAAATGGATTTTAATTTTTTTGAGTGTACGTTATACAATTATTATGCTACAAAAAAATTCTTAATTTCAGCAAAAAAGACCCTGCTTTTAAGTTAAATAACTCTAAATTGTCACTTACTTGTAAAAGTTATCGTAATTCAAATTTTAGGTTTCATGTTTAAAAGTACATTATGTTCTTCAAATTGTTTTACATAGATTTAATCCTCAATTTGCCTTACAAAAATTCGATACAACATATTAGAACAAAATTTTCGTTTTTGCACTTAAAATCAATCATACCAATTCCAATATGAAATTATAATTAATTACCTAATCCGATGCCTTCTGATTACCCATGAATTTCTTGTGTCTCTATTAAATTAACCATATCCATTGTTTACTTTTATGTGCAACATTAAATTGTAACCAATAATTAAGGTTTAGGATTTATAGTTTATATTAATGTGGATTATAGGGGGTTAATATTGAAATTTTAATTTATATGTTTAAGGGGAAGCTAATTTATTTTGTCCTCCCCATAAAAATTATACAGTAGATAAAAATTGGTCCTTCCCTTAACCAAATGTGGAGTCCCTTTAATAAGTCCCTTTCTAAAAAAACCAAAGGGAAACTCAGCAATTTCATGAGTTCATATAGAATTGACCAACAAAAAATGGTTAAATTTTACCCATAGTAAATCATATTGAATAATATCACAACCTAAATCTACATATGTTATGGATTGTAATATGAAACCAAAAGTTTGTTAACAAAATGCTAAACTCAAATTTTATAATATCACAACCTTGGTTAAAAAATCATCAACAATAAGTATTAGATAAACTACAAAATTTCTATACTTAACAATATCAAGAAAAACGTTGAAGAGAAGACAATAGGTCAATCTTGATCATTAGTTTCAAGGCAATGGTGAAATTGCAATTATGGCCAAACAGTTATTGGTAAAGCAACAAGTTTGAATTATTCAAATAATAGAAAGAAGAAGGGTCATGATGTTTTCTCCTTAATTCAGAATGTACAATTGAGTTTATTTGCTCCCAGCTCTTAAAACTTAACAGAGATTTTTGGTTTTTCTCCTAAATGCGGAACGAATTATGGCTGAGCTTACTAAACTCATTTTTTGTAATATCACAACACTAAGAAAAAAATCAACAATATTAGTTATAATCAACAATGAACTAATGAATAAAGTGAGAATATAGTAAATATTAAACAAACTACACAATCTCTATGTCTAAAATTATCAAAGACAATATATGTTTACATTGACGAACCATCTATATTTGTTGGGGATTAATTGGCTCGAAACATGTGATATGGTTTGAATAATTTATTTCTGGAAATATAAGACAGCAAGTACTTCAAGTGAGAAAACCTCATTTTACCTCTAGTTAAACCTATACCTTAAAAATATACTACATGATGGAAAGTATATAAGAGCATATACTCGATTAGGATGGGGTATATCATGTATAAATCAAACATTTGTTGTTTGTTAGAAATTAAAAACTTGTTATATTAACCTTTGCATTTAAACAATATTTAAACAGTGGTTTAAGTCCTGCTCTTGATGCTTTAAAATCCCTAACTCTGACCCTAATTTGTTTTAGAATTCAAGTTCAATAGCGAAGCAGTTTGTTTTAGTCTTTAGTAAATTATAAAAATAGTTCGGATTCAATAAAATAGTGTGTTCGCGTATATTTGTGTATAACAGTAAAAAACTCCAAAAAAATCATAAATTTTGATCATCTTAGATATGGATTTCAAGTATACTAGTACATTCTTACTGGCAAGGCATGAATTTTGGACCAAGGTTTGTAATTTTTAGTTACCTATAATTTGGGTTTTAACTGAATATCGGGATTTGGGTTAAAATTCAAAATCAGTCGGCGCAATGGATATTTTTGGAAAGTGTTTTTACTGAAGATTCGGGAGAGGGAAACGAAGGCATGAGAAAACCTCATTGATAAATTGAAATCATACCTGAATATTATATGATTCAAACCTTTTAGCATTCTATCATTCCTGCAAGTTGTTACTGGATCAGGCACGCCATAGCTTCTTTTTATGCCCAAATTCAGGATCATGTCTTTGCAATCCACATCGATACCCAGTCTCCTTCCCGTGAACATACACTCAATTTTGAATAGATTTTAGAGCTTTCCCTTTTTATGCATAATTACAATCAATGCCCAATCATCCAGTAAACACATAGTCTTCTTGCGTAGTACTCATCGAAATGTACCAGAGAGTAATATTTTCAAAATAGACATCTCAAGTAATATCTTCAATGATTATATTCATCAAAGTCAACTAATCAGTTGTGTTGTAATCTCCTTGTTGCAGTACCCATCAAAATGTACAAGAGAGTAATATTTTCAAAATAGACTCTAATAAATATTTTTAATTAAGTCAAATAAGTTTTTTTTAAAAAAATCATTTGTCAAAACTAGAATCATATTCATCAAAGTAGATCCAAGCTACACACTCAAATCTCGGATATTTTATCCTATTTCGACCAATGTTGACTTATCCAACTATGGCGTACTCTCATTGTTACGGTACCAATCAAAATGTAACGGATAGTTATATTTTCAAAATAGACATCTCCTATAATATCTTTAAAAAAAAATTGATATGGTTATATTCATCAAATTGGATCCAAGCCACCCCCTCAATTTAGGCTTTTCTAGGGCAGTTGGCATCCCCGCAACAAGTAGGGATGTACCCTACTCGACTCTATACCAACATAGAGTAATAGTTGTACTACCCAAGATCTGTTGTCTTATACCTACCGCACATCTTCATCACTATCCGAGGTAACCATCATATTTCGGTCGACATCCTTTCACTAAGTCCGGATGTACTCTACTAGCTCGATACCACATAGACTAATAGTGCACTACCCAAGATCCATTGTCTTATACCGCACAACGAAAATATCCACCATTGATTAAATAATCAATAAAATCTTTCATAAGTTTTTAAAAAATATTCTCTCAAAACACTTCTATACTTTGTAATAATTACTACCACATGGATAACCAATTTCTTTTGGAAATCCACACTCTCAACTTCAAAAATCATCTCAAGTATAAACCCCTTTTTTGTCAAACACATAGTCAGTTTACAACAATGTTTTGAGATAGCAAACTTTCAAACTTTAAAATGTGTATGATGTAAGTATTCTAGATAAATTATCTAGCTTCCTAATAAGATATGTTTCGACCAAACCCAATCAAGGAATCAAGAGTGATGATGGAATTGTTAAGAGATCTTTTAGCAGCTTTAAGCTAATATCATCAATGCTAAACAATTCCAATATCACATTATGTAATAATATAAATATTTAAAGAGATTTTCTCACCTTGTTTCGCATGAATGTAAGATTCAATTTTCTCATCTTGATCCCCATCAAGTTTATTTTCCCAAGCTCATTAAATTCCTTCCTTTGTAAGTTGCAATACCTCATTCTTCTTAAGCCACTCTGTTGCATCCATTTCAAGCTGCAACATTCCTTCCTTTATAAGCCACTTCTTCCCTTCGCTACTTTATAACTAATCATATGCACTTACAAATTTGTTATACCTCTTTATTTGGTGCTTGAAAATGAATCAACACATTATTCTATAAACAGAATATAAACAAATAAATAGTATTCATATACCTGGTCAAAGGAATGGTGCCTTACCTTATCTAGTTTTATTGTTAAGGTAAATTTATTTTAAAATTTCTGAAAAATGATTTTCTAATCTTATATAAAATTTTATTTAGGCACCTAACCTAAGCTCCGTTGCTACTTTGTAACGCCACGGAATTTCGGAGTAGTCAAAATTGCCGAAAATCCTTCCATATTATAAACAAACAATGACAGCAACCATCATAATTTATAATTATGTACAACATCACTAAATTCTCTGGGTAAAATTTTAATAAATACCACTTATCTATTTAACTGTTGTGCTTAAGTACAAATTCAAACACGATTACCATAAATATATCATCGTGCAATTATAAGAAGATGGACATCGATATTCATTCCTGCAATCTCGATAAACATGTCAGTATGGCTTAATTGATAAACATGAAAACAAGCACTATTACAAGATGTAATAACAAGAAACAAAAATATTTTTATTAAAATAGCAGTTGCATCACTACCACTTGTGATTGCCTATGCACCTTTATCTAATTGGGTAAGCAATTAGATACAGGATCAAGCCGACGTATTTCTTCTTTACAAAACATTTAAAATCAATATTTACTTCCAAAATTACTTTTTATATCAAGTAAAAACAATCTACAAATACTCGTTTTGAAAGGTATCTAAATATTTCTTGTAAAGCTTCCTTTCAAAAGATCTTCTCTTTTAAATACCAAAAAACCCCTCGTGATAAAATAGATTATAACTTCAAACTAATCATAGAAAAAGGAATACTTGAACAAAAGACATTAATCAAAGGAATGCATTTCGATAATGCAATTATGGCTACCAAACCACAGGTAGTCTATGTTTGTCCAAGTCCTCCACTAATCCTTATGTTCTTGTTTTCAGAACTTAATGTTAGTCATACTAAGTCATCAATGCTCTCAATCATCAGTCGTATATGTTCTTTACTTACCGAAGCAAATATTGCAGTCAATGTAGTATGTTAAAGTCATATGCATCTTTGAATTAAAACACAGGTTTGTGAAATAATAATGGATTATATGATAGGTATACCCACAGTACTCCTTGCTATCTTTATGAAAAAGTCTTGTAGAACATCATATAGTACTTATCATCACTCCAAAGCAATCAATTTTTTTCCTTATATCATCGAAATTCGTAAATCTTCCTTTTTAATTTTGACACGTTTTGACTCTCTTTTAATTTGATTTAACATCCTTGATTTTGTAAGTATGTTTATGATACTATATGGAAGCTCAAGTCTAAATTTAAGAGGATTTGGAATAATTTACCATGATTTTTATACTCAAGACATCTATAACAACGTTTTTTTCATGCTATGAAAAGTTCTGCTTGTTTTAAAATACGTATCATAGTCAATTCAAATAAAAGACAACGCTTCCAAAAGTGCTAAGACAAGTTCTGGGTGGTTCATAACGATTTTAGACCAAGAACAGGTTAATACAGTGTTTCTGGGATGCTATGAAAAGTTCTGGGTAGCTTATTAAGCTTCATAACTAATTCAGAGAAAAGATAGTGTTTCGAAATGCTACAAAAAGTTTCAAAACTCATATTTTCATCATGTTTTTGGAAAAAATGTTTGACGTTGTTTCTTTATGATCAGTATAGCTTTTGACTCCAAATTTTTTATAAAGAGAAGCTTTCTTAGTCTACTTAATTATCATGAAAATAAAACCTCAAAACCATTTACCATTTTAATATATAAAATCAAACATCATGAGGCATTTTTAACATGTCACTTTCCGGGTGATTTTTACTGACTTTGTGTCCAGTTTTCAGGTAAACAAACGATCGAATTGGAAAAAGTGGTACAAGTGAAAGTTGTAGCCCTTTGAATTTTCTTTCCAAATTGATAAGAAAATCGAAATTTCATCAAGAATTGCAAAAGTTATTCCCAAAATACCAAATGCCATTTTCAACGTTTCAAGTCCAATCATTCATTCACAAAATTCTCAATTTTTCTTCAAAATATGAAATGAATACATGAACTTAAATATATTTTTTCTTACTTTGGAAATGAAACTTAAACTTGTATTCCTTATCTTGGCTTCTCCTACATTTTTCTTCTTTTCTTATCTTGGTTTTATGTTTTTGAATCCATGAAAAAGAATGAACCCTTCCACCCTTTATATAGTAATTTTCAAGGCTAGTTTGGTAATTTAGTTTTGGACACTTGTCCTCCTTATCTTCATGCATGCTTTAGGAGGAAGACATACATATCCTTAGGTGTCTTTAGATGTTTCTACACATGGAAACCTAATATGTTTATGTGTCTTTATCTTATTTAATTTGAAGGCATGTGTTCCATTCATTTGATGACAAGTCCCTATAATCTTAAGCCATTTTTCATATTCTAGAATATGTACACATATACCATTTGTATTTTGATTTATATGATATGTACTTGCACATATATGTGTTCTTATATTGTTACTATGTTCACATGATATTCTAACAACTTTTAACAAGTAAGACGTCGTTTATCGATAAAACTGTTTTCGGTCATATTATCGATATTTCTTCGAACTGCTTATCTTTGTAAACAAAAACTCGACAACATGTTTTCTCCTCATTAATTATTATTTATAAATGGATTTAATCAAGGTTATAAAACCATTAAATCCAAGTTTTAAATATTTAAATAATCTCGATATTTAAATAATTTCAGCCCAAAGTTTTAGGTTGTTACATTCCTCTCCACTTAAAAGGAATTTTGTCCTGAAATTCTACGCAATGCTTAATCAAAAAGAACCAAATATTCCACGAAGGAAACTCTATGTATATAGATAATTTTGTTGAATTTATAATTTCAATATAATTTCATAAATTGAAATCATATCTCAATATTATATGATTCGAACCTTTTAAAATTCTACCACTCCTGCAAGCTGTTACTGGATCAGCCACACCATAGCTTCTTTTTATGCCCAAATTAAGGATCATGTCTTTGCAATCCACATCGATACGCAGTCTCCTTCCCATGAACATACACTTAATTTTGAATAGATTTTAGAGCTTTCCCTTTTTATGCAAAATTACAGCCAATGCCCATTCATGCAGTAAATACATACTCTTCTTGCGCGGTACCCATCGAAATGTATCAGAGAGTAATATTTCCAAAATATGCATCTCAAATAATATCTTCAATGATTATATTCATCAAAGTCAACTCATCAATTATGTTGTACTTTCCTTGTTGCAATACACATCAAAATGTACCAGAGAGTAATATTTTCAAAATAGACTCTAATTAATATTTTTAATTAAGTCAAATAAGCTTTTTTTCAAAAAAATCTTTTAATGGAAACTAGAATCATATTCATCAAAGTAGATCCAAGCTACACACTCAATCTAGGATATTTTATCCTATTTCGACCAATGTCGACTCGTCCAGCTATGGTGTACTCTCATTGTTACGGTACCAATCAAAATGTACCGGAGAGTTATATTTTCAAAATAGATATCTCATATAATATTTTCAGTTTTTTTTATATGATAATATTCATCAAATCGGATCCAACCCACCCCCTCAATTTAAGATTTTCTAGTGTTTTCGGCATCCCCTCACTAAGTAGGGACGTACCCTACTCACCTCTATACCAACATAGAGTAATACTTGTCCTACCCAAGATCTATTATCTTATACTGCAGCACATCATCACTGTCCGAAGGTAACCATCATATTGCTGTCGACATCCTTTCACTAAGTCGGGATGTACTCTACTGGCTCGATACCACATAGTGTAATAGTGCACTACCCAAGATCCATTGTCTTATACCGCACATTGAAGATATCCACCATTGATAAAATAATCAATAAAATCTTTCATAAGTTTAAACAAAGTATTTGCTCAAAACACTTCTATACTTTGTAATCATTACTCCCACATGGATAGCTATTTTCTTTTGGAAAATTCACACTCTCAACTTCAAAAATCATCTCAAGTATAAACCCTTTTTTTGTCAAACACATAGTCAGTTTGCAATACTGTTTTGAGATAGAAAACATTCAAACTTTGAAATGTGTACGATGTAATTGTTCTAGATAATTAATTTAGCTTCCCAATAAGATACGTTTCGACCAAACCCAATCAAGGAATCAAAAGTGATGATCGAATTGCTCGGAGATCTTCTAGCAGCTTTAAGCTAACATCATCAATGCTAAACAATTCCAATATCACATTATGTAATAATATAAATATTTAAAGATATTTTCTCACCTTGTTTTGCATGAATGTAAGGTACAATTTGCTCATCTTGATCTCCATCAAGTTTACTTTCCCAAGCTCATTATATTCCTTCCTCCATAAGTTGCATTACCTCATTCCTCTTAAGCAACTCTGTTGCATCCATTTCAAGCTGCACATTCCTTCCTTTACAAGCCACTTCATCCCTTCGCTACTTTATAACTAATCATATGCACTTACAAATTCGTTAAACCTCTTTATGTGGTGCTTGAAAATGAATCAACACATTATTCTATAAACAGAATTTAAACAAATAAATAGTACTCATATACATGGTCAGAGGAATGGTGCCTTACCTTATCCAGTTTTATTTATTAAGGTAAATTTGTTTTAAAATTTCCAAAAAATAATTTTCTAATCTTATATGAAATTTTATTTAGGCCCCTAATCTAAGCTTTATACCACTTTGTAACGCCCCTGAATTTTGGACCAGTCAAAATTACCGAAAATCCTTCCATTAAAAAAACAAAAAATGACAGCAACCATTATATTTTATAATTATGTATAACATCACTAAATGCTATGGATAAAATTTTAATAAATATCACTTATCTAATTAACTGTTTGTGCTTAAGTACACATTCAAACACGATTACCGTAATTATATCATCATGCAATTCTGAGAAGATGGACATCGATATTCATTCCTGCAATCTCGATAAAGATTTCAGTATAGCTTAATTGATAAACATGAAAACATGCACTATTACAAGATGTAATAATAGAACCAAAAATATTTTTATTAAAATAGCAGCTGCATCACTACCACTTGTGACTGCCTACGTACCTTTATCTAATTGGGTAAGCAATTAGATACAGGACCAAGCCGACGTAGTTCTTCTTTACAAAACATTTAAAGTAAATTACTTTTTATATCAAGTAAAAACTCTCTACAAATATCATTTTGAAAGGTATCTAAATATTTCTTGTAAAGCTTCCTTTCAAAAGATCTTCTCTTTTAAATACCAAAACCCCCTCGCGATAAAATAGATCATAACTTCAAACTAATCATAGAAAAAGAAATACTTGAACATAAGACATTAATCAAAGGAATGCATTTCGATTATGCAATTATGGCTATCAAACCATAGGTAGTCTATGTCTGTCCTAGTCCCCCACGAATCCTTATGTTCTTGTTCCAAGAACTTTATGCCAGTCATACTAAGTCATCAATGCTCTTAATCATCAATCGTATATGTTCTTTACTTACCGAAGCAAAGATTGCAGTCAATGTAGTATGTTAAAGTCATATGCATCTTTGAATTAAAACACAGGCTTATGAAATAGTAATATATTATATGATAAGTATACTCACAGTACTCCTTGCTATCTTCATGCAAAGGTCTCGTAGAACATCATATAATACTTATCATCACTCCAAAGCAATCAATTGCTCATATCATCGAAATTCGTCAATCTTCCTTGTTCTTAATTTTAACACGTTTTGGCTCTCTTTTAATTTGATTTAACATCCTCGATTTTGTCAGTTCGTTTATGATACTATAAGGAAGCTCAAGTCCAAATTTAAGAGGATTTGGAATAATTAAATGATTTTTATGCTCAAATCATCTATAACAGCATTTTTGTCATGCTATGAAAAGTTCTACTCATTTTAAAATACTTCATAGTCAATTCAAAGAAAAGACAGCGCTTCCAGAAGTGCTTTGACAAGTTTTGGGTGGTTTATAATTATTTTTGACCAAAAACAGCTTACTACAATGTTTCTGGGATGCTATGAAAAGTTCAGGGTCGCTTATTAAGCTTTGTAACTAATTCAGAGAAAAGATAGCGTTTCGAAATGCTATAAAAAGTTTCAAAACTCAGTTTTTCAGCCTGTTTTTGGGCAAAATGTTTGACGCTGTTTCTTTATGATCAATATAACTTTTGATTCCAAATTTTTTTAAAGAGAGAAGCTTTCTTAGTCAAATTAATTATAATGAAAAGAAAACCTCAAAATCATTTACCAATTTAATATATAAAATCAAACATCATGAGGCATTTATAACATGTCCTTTTCGGGTTGATTTTTACCTGACTTTGCGTCCAGTTTTCAGGTAAACAAACGATCGAATTGGAAAAAGTGGTACAAGTGACAGTTTTGGCCCTTTGAATCAGCTTTCCAAATTGATAAGAAAATCGAAATTTCATCAAGAATTGCAAAAGTTATGCCCAAAATACCGAACTCCATTTTCAGGGTTTCAAGTCCAACCATTCATTCATAAATTTCTCAACTTTTCTTCAAAATATGAAATGAATACATGAACTTAAATAGTTTTTTTTCTCACCTTGGAATTGAAACTTGAACTTGCATTCCTTTTCTTGGATTCTCCTAAATATTTCTTCTTTTTCTTATCTTGGTTTTATGTTTTTGAATCAATAAAAAAGAATGAACCTTTCCACCCTTTATATAGTAATTTTCAAGGCTAGTTTGGTAATTTAGTTTTGGACACTTGTCCTCCTTATCTTCATGCATGCTTTAGGAGGAAGACACATATCTCCTTAGGTGTCTTTAGATGTTCCTAAACATGGACACCTAATATTTTTATGTGTCTTTATCTTATTTAATTCCAAGACATGTGTTCCATTCATTTGATGACATGTGTCCCAATCGTCTAAAGCCATTTTTCATATTCCAGAATATGTACACATATACCATTTGTATTTTGATTTATATGCTATGTATATGAACATATATGTGTTCTTATTTTTTTACAATGTGCGCATGATATTTTAACAACTTTTAACAAGTAAGACGTCTTTTATCGATAAAACTGTTTTCGGTCTCATTATCGATATTTCTTCGAACTACTTATCTTTTTAAACAAAAACTCAACAACATGTTTTCTTCTCATTAATTGTTATTTATAACTGGATTTAATCAAGGTTATTAAACCATTAAATCCAAGTTTTAAATATTTAAATAACTTCAATATTTAAATATTTATTGCTGGAAATTTTAGGTTCTTACATTCATCCCCCTTTAAAAGGAATTTCATCCCCGAAATTCTATGCAATACTTAATCAAAAGAAAACCAAATATTCCATGAAGGAAACTCTATCTATCCAAGGAATTTTCTTGAATTTATACTTTCAAAGTAATTTCATAAATTGAAATCATACCTGAATATTATATGATTCGACCTTTTGACATTCTGTCACTCCTGGAAGCTGTTACTGGATCAGGCACGCCAAAGCTTCTTTTTATGCCCAAATTCAGGATCATATCTTCATAATCCACATCGATACCCAGTCTCCTTCCCATGAACATACACTCAATTTTGAATAGATTTTAGAGCTTTCCCCTTTTATGCATAATTACAGCCAATGCCCAATCATCCAGTAAACACATACTCTTCTTGCGCAGTACCCATCGAAATGTACCAGAGTGTAATATTTTCAAAATAGACATCTCAAATAATATCTTCAATTACTGTATTCATCAAAGTCAACTCATCAATTATGTTGTACTCTCCTTGTTGTAGTACCCATCAAAATGTACCAAAGAGTAATATTTTCAAAATAGACTCTAATCAATATTTTTAATTAAGTCAAATAAGTTTTCTTTTTCAAAATTTTTTTTTTTGTGAAAACTAGAATCATATTCATCAAAATAGATCCAAGCTATACACTCAATCTAGGATATTTTATCCTATTTCGACCAATGTCGACTCATCCAGCTATGGTGTACTCTCGTTGTTACGGTACCAATCAAAATGTACCGGAGAGTTATACTTTCAAAATAGACATCTCATATAATATCTTCAATTTTTTTTGATATGATTATATTCATCAAATCGAATCCAAGCCACCCCCTCAATTTAGGCTTTTATAGTGCAGTCGGCATCCACTCAGTAAGTAGGGATGTACCCTACTCGGCTCTATTCCAACATAGAGTAATAGTTGCACTACCCAAAATCTATTGTCTTATACCACACATCATCATCACTATCCGAAGGTAACCATCATATTGCGGTCGGCATCCTTTCACTAAGTCGGGATGTACTTTGCTCGCTCGATACCACATAGAGTAATAGTGCACTACCCAAGATCCATTGTCCTATACTTCACATCGAAGGTATCCATCACTGATGAAATAATCAATAAAATATTTCATAAGTTTAAACAAATTATTCTCTCAAAACACTTCTATACTTTGTAATTATTACTCCCATATGGATAATCATTTTCTTTTGGAAAATCCGCACTCTCAACTTCTAAAATCATCTCAAGTATAAACCCCTTTTTTTTGTCAAACATATAGTCAGTTTGCAACAATGTTTTGAGATAGCAAACATTAAAACTTTAAAATGTGTACAATGTAATTATTCTAGATAACTAATCTAGCTTCCCAATAAGATATGTTTCGACCAAACCCAATCAAAGAATCAAAAGTGATGATCGAATTGCTAAAAGATCTTTTAGCAGCATTAAGATAACATCATCAATGATAAACGATTCCAATATCACATTATATAATAATATAAATATTTAAAGAGATTTTCTCACTTTTTTACATGAATGTAAGGTTCAATTTGCTCATCTTGATCTCCGTCAAGTTTATTTTCCCAAGCTCATTAAATTCCTTCTCGATAAGTTGCAATACCTCATTCCTCTTAAGCCACCCTGTTGCATCCATTTCAAGCTGCAACATTCCTTCCTTTACAAGCCACTTCATATATTTGCTACTTTATAACTAATCATATGCACTCACAAATTCGTTATACCTCTTTATGCGGTGCTTGAAAATGAATCAACACATTACTCTATAAATAGAATTTAAACAAATAAATAGTACTCATATACCTAGCCAGAGGAATGGTGCCTTACCTTATCCAGTTTTATTCATTAAGAAAAATTATTTTAAAATTTCCAACAAATGATTTTCTAATCTTATATGAAATTTTATTTAGGTACCTAACCTAAACTCTGATACCACTTTGTAACGCCCCTAAATTTCGAACTAGTCAAAATTGTCGAAAATCCTCCCATATTAAAAACAAATAATGATAGCAACCATCATATTTTATAATTATGTACAACGTCACTAAATGCTATGGATAAAATTTTAACAAATACCACTTATCTAATCAATTGTTTGTGCTTAAGTACAAATTCAAACACGATTACCACAAATATATCATCGTGTAATTCTAAGAAGATGGACATCGATATTCATTCCTGCAATTTCGATAAAGACGTCAGTATGGCTTAATTGATAAACATGAAAACATGCACTATTACACGATGTAATAACAAGAACCAAAAATATTTTTATTAAAATAGCAGCTGCATTACTACCACTTGTGACTGCCAACGTACCTTTATCTAATTGGGTAAGCAATTTGACACAGGATCAAGCCAACGTAGTTTTTCTTTACAAAACATTGAAAATCAATATTTACTTCCAAAATTACTTTTTATATCAAGTAAAACACTATACAAATACTCGTTTTGAAAGGTTCTAAATATTTCTTGTAAAGCTTCCTTTCAAAAGATCTTCTCTTTTAAATACCAAAAAGCCCCTCGCGATAAAATAGATTATAACTTCAAACTAATCATAGAAAAAGGAAGACTTGAACATAAGACATTAATCAAAGGAATGCATTTCGATAATGCAATTATGGCTATCAAGCCATAGGTAGTCTATGTCTGCCCCAGTCCCCCACTAATCCTTATGTTCTTGTTTTCAGAACTTTATGCCAGTAATACTAAGTCATCAATGCTCTCAATCATTAGTCGTATATATTCTTTACTTATCGAAGCAAAGATTGCAATCAACGTAGTATGTTAAATCCATATGCATCTTTGAATTAAAACACAGGCTTATGAAATAATAATACATTATATGATAAGTATACTCACAGTACTCCTTGCTATCTTCATGCAAAGGTCTCGTAGAACATCATATAATACTTATCATCACTCCAAAGCAATCAATTATTTTCCTCGTATCATCGAAATTCATCAATCTTCCTTGTTCTTAATTTTGACATGTTTGGACTCTCTTTTAATTTGAGTTAACACCCTCGATTTTGTCAGTTTGTTTATGATACTATAAGGAAGCTCAAGTCCAAATTTAAGAGGATTTGGAATAATTAAATGATTTTTATGCTCAAATCATCTATAACAGCATTTTTGTCATGCTATGAAAAGTTCTACTCATTTTAAAATACTTCACAGTCAATCTAGAGAAAGAGCACTTCCATTAGTGCTATAACAAGTTCTGGGTGGTTTATAATGATTTTAGACCAAAAAGAACTTACTACAGCGTTTCTGTGACGCTATGAAAAGTTCTGGGTAGCTTATTAAGCTTTGTAACTAATTCAGAGAAAAGATTGTGTTTCGGAATGCTATAAAAAGTTTCAAAACTCCGATTTTCAGCCTGTTTTTGGGTAAAATGTTTGACGCTGTTTCTTTATGATCAAAATAGATTTTGACTCCAAATTTTTCACAAAGAGAATCTTTTTTAGTCTAATTAATTATCATGAAAATAAAACCTCAAAATCATTTAACAATTTAATATACAAAATCAAACATCATGAGGCATTTTTGACATGTCCATTTTGGGCTAATTTTAATGTGACTTTGCTTCCAGTTTTCAGGTAAACAAACGATCGAATTGGAAAAAATGGTAGAAGTGAAAGTTGTATCACTTTGAATTAGCTTTCCAAGTTGATAAGAAAATCGAAATTTCATTATGAATTGCAAAAGTTATGCCCAAAATACCGAACGCCATTTTCAGGGTTTCAAGTCCAATCATTCATTCATAAATTTCTCAACTTTTCTTCAAAATATGAAATGAATACATGAACTTAAATAGTTTTTTCTCTCACATTGGAATAGAAACTTGAACTTGTATTCCTTTTCTTGGCTTCTACTAAATCTTTCTTCTTTTTCTTATCTTGGTTTTGTGTTTTTGAATCCATGAAAAAGAAGGAACCTTTCCACCTTTTATATAGTAATTTTCAAGGCTAGTTTGGTAATTTAGTTTTGGACACTTGTCCTCCTTATCTTCATGCATGCTTTAAGAGGAACACACATGTCTCCTTATGTGTCTTTAGATGTTTCTACATATGGACACCTAATATGTTTATGTGTCTTTATTTTATTTAATTCCAAGGCATGTTTTCCATTCATTTGATGACACGTGTCCCTATCATTTTAAGCTGTTTTTCATATTCTAGAATATGTACACATATACCATTTGTATTTTGATTATATGCTATATACATGCACATATATGTGTTCTTGTATTGTTACTACATGCACATGATATTCTAACAACTTTTAACAAGTAAGACGTCGTTTATCGATAAAAGTGTGACACCCCACGTCCGTTAATATCACTCATAGCGGAATTAAAAACTTTACTAATCATAAAGCATCGTGGTTAAAAAACATCACATGTATGAAATACACATAAACCATTACATCATAAAAACTATTGTCTTGTACTTTAAAACATCAGAGTACATAAAAGAAGCAAAATTCCCCAAATAAAATATAGCCATAGCAGCAAGGATAGGAGCTTGAGCCATACATCTTAGCACCTCCAGCAAAATGAAAGTAGAATTACAGTCAAGCCTGAGTATTCCCACCATGAGAACCTAGAGGGGGGAACGGAAGAAAGAAGAGGAAACAAAAAGGGTCAGACATAAAGTTAGGCTAGTCCGGTTACTTTTAGCATGTAAATAAGTAAATGTAGCATGACAAGCGTGTAAAGTGGATAAGAAAGATAACACCATAAAAGGTAGATATGACAAGGTAAACATGATAGAGTGTATACGCTTCTCTAAAGATTCTATGTTTCTCAACATCGATACTAGTATAACCAGAATGAGATGACCCCAGCAACTATCAGATGGTAGGCTTAGGCATACGTCCAGATGTACCCTAACTACTACCCTAATCGATCGGCTCACTCCGTAGATACCTTGTGCCGGCCTCACAGTAGGAGGTATCACATTCCTAAAGTGGCAACCCTTCGTTGATGTGCATAACCATATCTACTGGTGTCACTATCGTTTTAGCCCCCTCTACCCGGCCTATGTACGCACATGTCCTCGGTCGGTTTGCGCCGCCCATACCGTCCTTCCTGTTTGGATCTCTCACAATCAGTCCAGTAAGCATGTCCCGACTCCGACCTAGGGCAAAGTCCTCATTTGATACCGTTATATGTGTTACTAACTGAAATAGGTCCCACACAATATGATACAAGCTCTCCCCTTTGTCTTGTACCCTATCTAGGATTTCCATTGGTTATGCTTACCACTAGGTGCCTTTAATTACAGAACCCTATTATTTCCACAAGTTATGCTTACCTAAAAATGTGTCTTTAATTACAAAACTCCAACATGTTCACAGGCTATGCTTACCACTAGGTGTCTTTAATTACATAACCCTATTAGGTTAAGTTTATGGGCCAATATGTAAATATTACCCACCCCCTCAGATTTACTTAACCCATCCATTGTTCAACCAACTTGACTAAACCCCAATTTAAATCTATGTTCATACAATCCCTATGGATTCCACTAGGTTAAGTATTCAAGTTTTACTTCCATATTTTTCTTTATGGTATAGTATGCTAGACCTCCCACATTAAGCCTACCATTTGTGGATTCTCGACATGTCGGGCAGGTTCGGGAAGACTTATTCTACAAATCGGGCTTAACCTCGTGTCTTAGCGCATCTCATATTTGTGCATCTAGACTTCTCACATTAGATTCACCACTTTTGGTCGTTGGATATGCCGGGCGATTCCGGGCAGACTTCCACCACAAGTGTAATCTAACCTCATGTCTCGGTGCAGTTATAGTTCTAATTACTGTAATCCTAGGCATTTCATTATTAGCCAATTTTTCCTATGCCATTATAGGTTATAGGTTTCATGCCCCCTTTTCTCCATTATGAATTATATGCCCAATTTCATGTTCATAAACATTACTCAAGTTATGCCAAATTAATATTCACATATTTCATTCAAGTTATGCCTAAACTTCCAATTACCAGTTTATGCCAATTTCAATATTTTAACCCTCGTTCCCTATTTAACGCATTCGCTCATTTTAGCAACATGCCTAGGCTCGAAAGTAGCCTGGCTATATGCATAAAAGGGAAAGGGTGAAGGGAAGATGACAAAGATGATTATTCTAACAGAATTGACATAAACTTTTCATGTCATGATGTTATGATGAACACATAATAACAGATCGGTGAACTTGTGGTTGTAAATGAGTTCTAACATAGTCGGGATGTCATAATAGGCAAGATTAGATCTAAACTAGGATTTAGATGTCCAACACTTGACAGATTCAAATTAACCACAACATGATAGGTACACGATGATCTAAATATTAATTTGGATCTATAATCAAAAGTAGATCTAACATAATAAAGGCTAAGATCCAAGTCATAGTATACCAAAGTATCACAGATTCACAAGTTATTACGGATCTGAAGTGATTCAAGGATTAACATGCATAGATCCAAATTAACAGTCATATCATGTTTACTTCATATATTTTTAAATCTAAAAGCAACTTGAAAACTCACAGCATTTGGATCTAGAAAGGTAGAAGAAGAACAGATATACACTTGAATCTCTAACTTTGATTTGCAGATAAAGAAAGGGATTTGATTCAGTCCAGGCACCGACAGCATTTAAGCCTCCATTCATTTCCAGTGAATAAAACAAGAGAAATGAAGTCGTATATATAGTTGCCAGCCCTCAGAATTCGACTGCCACCTCAGCCCTAGGGGGTCGACCCCACTTAAGGGGTCGACTCCCTTGGGGCGGGAGATTTATCGCCTATGGAATTTTTAATTTTGAACTGAAAATTTGGTTTTCTGATTATATATATATTTAATTATTCTATGTGTATACAAACTTCGAACTTTCATAACTTCTTCATAAGGTGTCCATTTTACGCAAAGCAAATGTCTATCTTGACCAGAATTTCAAGACGGATGCAATGGCGTAGTCTATTTCCCTTAATTTTGAATATTAAATTAATTTTTATTTAATTTATCCTCTTTAGTATTATTAAAATTATGGGGTGTTACATTCTCCCCTACTCAAAGGATTTCGTCCCGAAATCTCCAAGTTAAGAAGAATGTATATCCTACCATCCATCACCCATCTACTCATCCACCAATCACAGGCACTCATAGTCCTTAAAGTCTTCTAATGCTTATATGAACATATGCAAAGGTGTGTGTAAATGTCCCAATACTAATGTGAAGATCAGGCGGTCTACTGGTTCATCGACTTCCTAAATGCAATGTATATTAGTGCCATGAATCTAACACATATGCAATAATCCTATTATAACACGAAAGTTCTACATGGGTGCACAAACATCTGTCCAAATGCAACATCCATATGATGACACACTCAATTTCATCTATAAAAATAAAATAAAATGCACACACATCCATATGTTATATGAGAGTGATTTAGTCGATCTAGTGTCGAATGTATGTGTATATGCATCAATGAGAAACCACTAGCAAACACTTGCATCCACTTGCATCCATCAAACATAATATGTCTCAAACACATGTTTACATCAATGGAATTCCTACCTAAAGGTTGAAGATTCGATCGATAGTAGAACACACTTTAAATGATAGTAGCAAGTATGAATAAAAACTTCGGAAAAGAAGTTAAGTGCATACCCTCAAAAAGAAAAGGGTACAAAGCATGAATCTTGTCTTTGGTCTCCCAAGTCGCATCCTCTGGGTTATCTCCCCACTGAACTTTCATCAATTTGACTTCCCTATTGCGCAGCTTCTTAACTTATGATCCAAGAACACGGGAAGGAACTCATCTGACTATTGCCTCCCGTTCCACTTCCTCCAACATACTCGGCTCAACTACTTATGCAGTATCATGCAAGCACTTACGCAGATGAGAAACGTGGAAAACACCATGAACACCTGATAGAATTTCTGGCAGATTTACTCTATAGGCCGTTTGGCCAAACCTTTTTGTTATGGGAAATGGCCCTACGAATCTTGGTGCCAATTTCCCTACAGATCCAAAGCGTACCACATTTCTTGATGGTGATACCTTAATGAAAACCAAGTCTCCCACTTCAAATTCGATGTCAGTCCTTCTCTTGTCTACATAGGATTTCTGCCTATCTTGAGTGGTTTTCATTCGTCGTCTAATGAGATCAAATTTCTTGGATGTTTCTTTAACCATATCTGGTCCAAGCAATAGCCTCTCTGTAGATTTCCACCAACAAGTCGGTGATCTACAGGGTCGTCCGTACAATGCTTCGAAGGGTGCCATGCCATTGCTTTCTTGGAAACTGTTGCTATAGGCGAACTCTACTAAAGGAAGATGCTCTTCCCAAGTCCCTTAGAAGTCTAGGGTACATAGCCTCAAAAGATCTTCAAGAATTCTGTTCACCCTCTCCGTCTGTCCATCGGTCTGAGGATGATAAGCAGTGCTCAAACATAAATGTGTACCTAAGGCTTAATGCAAACTCCTCCAAAATTCACTAGTAAAAATGGGGTCACGATCACTTACGATGCAGGAAAGTACTCCATGAAGACGAACCATCTCACGAACATAAAGTGTTGCTAGTCATGTTGTCGTCCTCTTACTCTTAATTGTAATGAAATGAGCGCTTTTATAAGTTTATCTACCATAACCCAAATACTGGTGTTGCCTTCTTTGATCTAGGCAAACCATCTATGAAGTCCATTGAGACGCTCTCCCACTTCCATTGTGGAACCTGCAAAGGATGAAGTAAACCACCAGGCTTCTTTTGTTCAGCTTTGACTTGCTAACAAACTAAACATTAAGAAACAAACTCTGCCACATCTTTCTTTATCCAGCCCAAAAGAAAACCCTCTTCATGTCCATGTACATCTTATCACCACCCGATGAATGGTCATCTTAGAATGTTGGGCTTCCTCTAGGACTGCCTTTAATAAACTTCTAGTTTGAGGAACACAAAACCTTTTATCTTGTCGCAACCACCCTTTATCGTCAATGGAATATCTATTGAGGTGACTAGAAGTCTCCCCTTTACTGAGCCTATCGAAGATGTCTGAAGTCTGTGGATCATTTTGATGCAAAGCTCCTATCTGATCCGTAAGAGTAGGTCATATCTTAAGCGATGCAAATAAACCAAGCAATAACTCGGTGGAGGGTCTAAAATCAAAAGTCAATATGAACTCCAAGCTTTTCCTTTCCACAAACAAAGGACTTAAGGCCATCCTCTACCTACTTAGTGCATCTGCCACCACATTACCCTTCCTAGGGTTATAAGCCATCTCAAAATCATAAGAAGCTAGGAACTCCATCCACCTTTGTTGCCTTAAATTAAGATACTTCTGCGAGAAAAAATACTTGAGAGATTTATGATCGGTGTACAACTCAAACCTCTCTCCAAGCAAATAATGACGCCACATCTTAAGAACGAATACTATGGAGGCTAGCTTTAAATCATTGGTAGGGTATTTCTTCTCATGGACTCTTAGTTGTCTACCTCCATAACACACTGTCTTCCCATCTTGCATCAGAACCGCACTAAGCCCTGTACCACGTTCATCAGTGTAAACGATAAACACTTTATTCCCATCGGGCAAGATCAAGACTGGGGCTATTGTTAGATCCCTCTTCAGTCGTTGGAACATCACAATCTATATCCCATGAAAACGCCAAATTCTTCTTCATCAGCCTGGTGAGTGGGGCTGATATCTTCGCGAAGTCCTCGATGAACTTCCTATAATAGCCTACCAATCCAAGAAAGCTTCTCACCTTTGTTGCATTTTTCGGAACTTGCCAGTCTTGAACTGCAACCACCTTTGCGGGATCCATTGCTATCCCTTCTTTAGAAACTACATGCCCTAGGAACCTCACCTCTTTCCTCCAAAAATGGCATTTAGAGAACTTTTCTTTAAGCTGATGCGCACGAAGAGTTTTCAAAACTTCTCTCAAATGTTGGGCATACTCTTCCTCACTCTTAGAGAAGATCAAGATATCATCAACAAAGACCACGACAAATTTATATAGAAACTCCCGAAACACCCTACTCATCATATCGACAAAATAGGCGGGTGCATTCGTCAACCCAAAAGGCATAACTGGCCATTCAAAGAAACCATCTGGAGTCCTAAAAGCGATCTTATCTATACTGTCCTCAGCCACCCTCAACTAATGAAACCCCGTGGCCAAGTCTAATTGAGAAAATACCAAGGCACCAATAAGTTGGTCAAATAAGTCATCTATCCTCGGAAGTGGTTGCCTATTCTTCTTTGTGAGTTTGTTAACTCTCTATAGTCCACACACAAGCGAAGCGAACCATCCGCCTTAGTCGCGAATACTACTAGAGCACCCCATTCAGATATGCTTCGCCTGATAAAACCTTTCTAAAGTAGCTCCCCTACTTTCTTGCTAAGCTCCCTCCTTTCCCTTAGAGCCATATGGAGCACTGGTAATGCAACTGGCTTTGCATTTTCCACCAGATATATACGAAAATCGATTTCGCGCCTCGGGGGTAAGCCCCGTGCCTCATCAAAAACATCAGAATAATCTCGGACTACTGGAACAAATTGCATATCATCTATAGATGCATCAAGAGACTCTAGGAAACTAAGTATAACATATGCCTTTGGGTCACAAGAAATCCCGAGGGTCCTCTCATAGCAACTCAAAAGTCTAACGACCCTCCTCTCACAATGTAGAATGGCACCATACATGGTTAGCCAATCCATCCCTTGAATCAACTCGTAGCCCATAAAACTAAGCACATATGCGTCGAACTCAAACTCGACACCTAAGATAGATATTCTCAAACCCCGAAAAATCATAGACAGATGAGCCGAACCACCAATGGGTTTGAGATAACAACGTGATCCACTACCATACTAGTATTTAAGTGCATAGATTCAACCACAGAACTAGATATAAATGAATGTGAAGTGCTAGAATCAAAAAGAGTTCTAATAGGGTAATTGTAAAGGGAAATCAAACCTTCCACGTAAATTTTCCTACCTCTATCCGGAGCACTGGTCACAAGAGCATGCACCTGCCCTCCAGAGCTCCTGCCCTTTAACCTTGTCCCTGTGGTCCCTGTTTCTTCAGGCACTACCTAGCAAAGTGTCCGACCTCTCCATAATTGAAGTAAGTATTCTTCCTTCTTTTGCTGTCCTTGACCAAGTGACCCTCTCGTCTACAACTGTGACACTTCCTCTTATCCTTAGCCTTGTCATTCTTTCCACTTTTCTTTTGTTGTTGTTGTTGCTGCTGACCTTTCTTGGGCTATACCTTCTTGTTTTGCGTTGTTTCCTCAGCTTTTACTTCCTTCTTTTCTCCCTTGTCTTCCTCATGCATTAGGGCCATATCAACAAGCCTTTCAAAAGTAGCTCCTATTGGAATATGGGACATAGCTAACCCACGAAGGGGTTCATTCAGCCCTTTAGCAAACCGCTAAGCTTTCTTATGCGGAGTATCTACCAATCCAAATCTTTCTAGTTGGTTAAATTTGTTCACATATTCTTTGATAGTCATGTTTCCTTGTTTTAATGCCAAGAACCTCTACATTTACATGTTTTTCTTAGCTTAGGAAAGAAATTTCATTTCAAACCTCATTCTAAAATCATCCCATGTCTCCATCGGATGTCCGGCTTAGGTACTTCCCACCAAAACGAACCTTCATCTTTCAGTAGACAGGTAGCTAACTGAATCTTCCTTCGATCTTGCACTTCAAAGATTACAAACAAGTCTTCAGTCTCCTTGAGTCAATTCCTTGCCTCTATGAATATTTTGGTTCCACGGACTGGCTTCCCTCCCATGGCATAAAAATCTTTATAGATCTTAGCGAAATTATCTGCTCGAGGTGGAGGAGGAGGAATGTCGGGTATAGCTAGGGGAGGAACGTCAGCTCGACCACCAGCAGGCGCCGTGGCCTCTAGATACCTACAGAACCATCCTGGTATCGTAACACCCTCTGGAATGTTAGGTTCCCCAGACATGCTGAAATGAAAAGGAAAGAGATTTAGACAAAGAATCGAAGGATATTACATATGATTTTGGGGAATATGTTTTTCAAAACAGTCTTTTCATTTTGAAATGCTTTCTTTTAAAACTTCTTTTGAAAATAATTTTCAAAAACTTTTATCTAATCTGGTAACCTTCGGCTTTGATACCAAGTGTGACACCACACGTCTGTTAATGTCACTCACAAAGGGAATGTATTAAGTTTCGTGAAGTGTTAGAGGTAAACAAAAACAAAATATTACAAGACAGGTATAAAATTATAGCGAAATTAAAAAGTTTATTAATCTTAAAGCATCGTGGCTCAAAAACATCACATATCTAAAATACACAAAAACCATTACATCATAAAAGCTACTGTATTGTACTTTAAAACATCTGAGTACATAAAGGAAGCAAAATTCCCTAAATAAAATATAGCCATAGCAGCAAGGATAGGAGCTTGAGCCATACATCTAAGCAGCTCCAGCACAATGAAAGCAGAATCACGGTCAAGCCTGAGTATTCCCACCCTGAGAACCGACGGAAAAGGGGGAAGGAAGAAAGAAGAGGAAACAAAAAGGGTCAGACATAAAGTCTGGCGAGTCCAGTTACTTTTAGCAAGTAAATAAGTAAAAGTAGCATGACAGGCATATAAAGTGGATAAGAAAGATAACACCATAAAAGGTAGGTATGCCAAGGTAAATATGATAGAGTGTATATGCTTCTTTAAAGATTTTATGATTCTTTGCACTGATACTAGTATAACCAGAATGAAATGATCCCAGCAACTATTAGATGGTAGGCTTAGGCATACGTCCAGATGTGCCCTAACTACTACCCTAATCGATTGTCTCCCTACTCCGTAGATACCTTATATCAGCCCCACGGTAGGAGGTATCACTTTCCTAAAGTGGCAACCCTTCGTTGTTGTGCCCAACCATATCTATTGGTGTCACGGTCGTCTTAGCCCCCTCTGCTCGGCACATGCACGCACATGTACCCTGTCGGTTTGTGTCGCCCACACCGTCCTTCCCATTTGGATCTCTTGCAATTAGTCCAGTAAGCGTGTCCCGACTCCGACCTAGGGTGGAGTCCTCGTTTGATACCGTTATATGGGTTACTGACTGAAACGGGTCACACACAATATGACACAAGCTCTCCCCTTTGTCTTGCATCCTCTCTAGGATTTCCACCGGTTATGCTTACCATTAGGTGTCTTTAGTTACATAACCCTATTATTTCCACAAGTTATGCTTACCTAATAAGGTGTCTTTAATTACATAACTCCAGCATTTTTACAAGTTATGCTTACGACTAGGTGTCTTTAATTACATAACCATATTATGTTAAGTTTGTGGGCCTATATGTAAATATTAACCACCCCCTCAGATTTACTTAACTCATCTACTGTTCAACCAACTTTATTAAACCCCAATTTAAATCTTTGTTCATACAATCCAGATGGATTCCACTAGGTTAAGTATTCAAGGTTTACTTCCATATTTTCCTTTATGGTTACAGTATGCTAGACCTCCCACATTAAGCCTACAATTTGTGGATGTTGGACATGCCTGGCGGGTTCGGGCAGGCTTATTCCACAAATCGGGCTTAACCTCGTATCTTAGCACGTCTCGTATTTGTGAACCTACACCTCTCACATTTGATTCACCACTTGTGGTCGCCGGATATGCCAGGCAGTTCCGGGCAGACTTCCACCATAAGTGTAATCTAACCTCTTGTTTAGGCGCAGTTACAGTTCTAATTACTGTAGTCCTAGGCATTTCATTATTAGCCAATTTCACCTATGTCGTTATAGGTTATAGGTTTCATGCCCCTTTTTCCCCATTATGAATTATATGCCCAATTTCATGTTCATAAACATTACTCAAGTTATGCCAAATTAATATTCACATATTTCATTCAAGTCATGCCTAAACTTTCAATTACCAATTTATGCCAATTTCAATATTTTAACCTTTGCTCCATGTTTGACGCATTCGCTCGTTTTAGCAACATGCCTAGGCTCAAAACTAGTCTGGCTATATAAAATAAAAGGGAAAGGGTGAAGGGAAGATGATAGAGATGATTATTATAATAGAATTGACATAAACTTTTCATGGCATAATGTTAAGATGAACACATAAAAACAGATCAGTTAACTTGTGATAGTAAATGGGTTCTAACATAGTAGGGATGTCATAATAGGCATGATTAGATCTAAATTAGGATTTAGTTGTCCAACACTTGACAGATCCAAATTAACCACAACATGATATAGGTACACGATGATCTAAATATTAAATTGGATTTATAATCAAAAGTAGATATGACATAATAAAGGTTAAGATCCAAGTCATAGTATACCAAAATATCTCAGATTCACAAGTTATTACAAATCTGAAGTGATTCAAGGATTAACATGCATAGATCCAAATTAATAGTCCTATCATGTTTACTTTTTATTTATTTAAATTGAAAAGTAACTTGAAAACTCACAGCGTTTGGATCTAGAAAAGTAGAAGAAGAACAGATCTACACTTGAATCTCTAACTTTGATTTCCAGAAGAAGAAAGGAAATTGATTCAGTCCAGGCACCGACAACATTTAGGCTTCCATTGATTTCCAGCAAAGAAAATAAGAGAAATGAAGCTGTATAATTAGCTACTAGCCCCCAGAATTCGACTGCCACCTCAGCCCTAGGGGGGTCGACCCATGGTTCGACACCCCCCCCCCCCATTGAGGGGTCAACCCCGGGGTCGACACCCCCTCTATGGGGTCGACTCCCCTAGGGCGGGAGATTTGCCGCCTACGGAGTTTCTAATTTTGAACTGAAAATTTGATTTTCTGATTAATTATATATATATATATATATAATTATCTTGCGCGTATACAAACTTCAAACCTTCATAACTTCTTTGTACGGTGTCTGATTTACGCAAACCAAATGTCTACCTTGACCAGAATTTCGAGACAGATGCAATGGCGCAGTCCGTTTCCCTTAATTCTGAATATTAAATTAATTATTATTTAATTTATCCTCATTAGTATTATTAAAATTACGGGGTGTTACAAAAACTGTTCTCGGTCACATTATCGATAATTCTTCGAACCACTTATCTTTGCAAACAAAAACCCAACAACTTGTTTTCTCCTCATTAATTCTTATTTATAAATCGATTTAATAAAGGTTATAAAACCATTAAATCCAAGTTTTAAATATTTAAATAACCTCAATATTTAAATATTTAATGCCCGAAGTTTTAGGTTGTTACACTTCTTGAATAATTTAAATAAATAAAAGGACGGGATTTATTGAATTCTTAAGACCGGATAATTGATTCAAATACAATCGTTGAATTATAGTTGATGATATACCGTGAATATAGGAAGGTGGTTGTCTTCAGAAATGGCGTATGGTTATGGATTCAAATATTTTGATATAAACATTGAAAAGCTATTTGAATATAATCGACTTATGGCGATAAATCTTTTAAGATCAAGAAATCGATGTTCTTCTAATCCTTTCTGAATACTTCGCGATTTCAGGCAAGTTGCGTTACGTTTCTCAATGGCGCTCTCGGTATACGAGTACGCCATTATTGATAATTTTGATGTATGACTATTTGACCAAATACTGGTCAACACAGATCATAATAATTTAATATTAAAATAAGCGTTGACGTGATTTATGGAATTTAGATCGTCTATTTCGACCAATGTTGGGAATAAAAATAATATTTTGTTTAAGCGTATAAATTTGAATTATCAACTAGAATTTTTAAATATGTTGTGGTAGTTAATTATGGATTTATTCAAATAGTTTTGCTGTGATGTGTTCGTTCTAACCTGAATAGTTTAAAATAAACATTGACATGTTTAAATCATCCAGTATTGGATCAGTTTTTAAATCTAAATGTTGAATCTTATATGTGAAATATTTCTGTAGACACGTCTTGACAATTAGTTTGGATATAGAAAACCATATGAAATAGATTTATTTGATTGCTATTAAGTATCATCGAGCCTAAAAGATATTAACGTTATCATTTCAAAGTGTCCGGAATCAAAATTCCACTTCGATCTGATTTATACGATTACTAATCGACGTGTTTTGAAGACGAAGTTTTTGCAAGGATTGTTTTGTCGATCCTATGTAGAAATTGCCTAAGATGGATTTGCAGGATAGTGTCTTCGGTTTGTGTAGTCCCAGAACAACTTGTATGGACGAATGTCTGACAGAGTATGCATAATAGATCACGTAAGTTGATCTCTCCAAATATATTTACGTTGGTGGCAGAGGAATTCGTTTCTCTTAGCTTTATACCCGTAATTATTTTTGGGGAAGTTAATTTGTGATTTGATAGGTATGACAATGTCGCATTCAAAGTAAATAAAGATGTACTATTCAAAAAGGTAACTTTCGACCTCAAGCCTCACAACCGGGAAATGAAAGAAATCGGGCAGACAACATGCTAAGTGGGTCGCTCCCAATTAGGGTGTATTACCACCATCAAGAGAATATTCATTTTGTTGCTTCTTTCACTTTTGCATCTCCCGGGAAACGGTGCTTGGCCAACCATTGGTGATAATACATTCGGCACACTCAAGAGAAATGAATAATTGGTCCTGTGTGGCCAGCTTGCAAGATGTTCTTGTTGAACCAAGTGTATTTCTCTCTAGAGATACACTATCGGAAGGCGGTTCCATACCTTGTCATAATTGGAAATCCATTATCCCTAAGCACCCGTGATTTTGTTTGTATACTATGTATGTGGAGCTTGAGATGCAAGCGTTCCACTAGATTCTAAATAATTTGTGGAACCTTAAACATTATTATAATATTAGAATAGTTATGATTTCAAATTGTTTGGGTCATCGTAAGGTAAAAACCATCCATATTTATGTGTGGATCGGTCTTACGATTATCTTTTCTTTCAAAAGTATTTTCCAAGTTAAGCAAGTTATTTTAAAATCGTTAACTCACACCAGTCTCATGACTGACCCAGAGTTTATTTTTCTACATTTTCCCTAAACTCTTGGGTGCCCAAATTTGTGCGGGCAGTCAAGTAGTTCAGGATTTTTCAGATACACTTGAAGGAACTTGGAGCAGGAGGCTTCTGCGTTAGATATATAGAGTTTTATTTCCACTGTGATGTATACGTGTTGTACTCTGATGTTATATGCAAGTACAAATACAGTTTCTATTTTAAGTTATTTTATTCATTATATTTTATTCGTTCCACTATGAGATTCGTGTTACTCTGATTCTGTTGTTTTATGTTCTTCTTGTTCTTCTATTCTAATTTTTTCCCTTTCTATTTCTCATCCTCTAATTTCTTTCTTAAACATCTGAGTTTTAGTGTAATTTGGTTTGGACTTGTGTTGTTTTAGTCGACTCAAAGGGTACTAAAATTTGGGTCGTTACATTTGGTATCAGAGCATAAGGTTGAGTGATAACCTTAGCTCTGTGGCGTAACTCGATAAAGATGGGGTTAGCAATACCTTAGATTGAGTGTGAGTGTATATATATGAGCGTTTATTTGTTAATTGATATAAAATTTTGTATTATATTGTACTGATTGATTTGTTGAGTGGAATAAAAATTTAAAATCGACACGTTTAGCTGACGGGGCCGATAAGGATTTCTAAAACTTGAACAAAGTAATTCGACACAGTATTGTTTTAAAGGCTGGGCAAATAAACAATTTTGCCCAAAATTATATTTTTATATAAAAGAATAATTTTTTGAAATTATTATAAATGGTTGTGTTTATTTCTATAATAATCTGGCATAAAATTATAAAATTGAAATAGTTATATATAACCAAATTGAATTTGTGTAAGAATAAATATACAAATGAGATGAGCTAGAATTTGAATCTAAAAACATGAAAAGTTGGTGAATTAACTAGTTAATAAAAAATAGGGGTAAGACTTGACATAGATAAGTAAATTGAATTAGTGACTGGAACCTGGATTAGAGCTTAAAGAGAGAATTTGAAACAGATGAAAATATTTGAATAAGTTGATTCAGACTAATGAAATAAATAAGTTGGAATTATTTTTTCCAATATAATCTGAGGTATTTTCTTGAAATAGGAAATTGAGTAATATGGGTTGATAAGGTATAAAGATATGGAGTTAAGAAATTGGAACCTAACTAGAGATTGATTGAGTTAAATGATTTTGTGAATGTTGATCTGATGTTGATTTTGTTCTTCGGGGTTAATACTTGGAGGATTTTTTTTCTTGCCAATTTATGGTCAGGAACTGATGAATGTTGCATTGTTTTCCAACTAATAGCAGATTTTTCTTATTATGAAAATGAATGTGAATTGATGGATGCATATGGATGATAGTATATGAGGATAAAGTTGGATGTCGGATTAAGGATACAAGTTGGTAATTAAATTGGATTTGATGAGTCTAATTGGAAAAGCCTGTTGACTTTATGATTTCACTGATGATTAGAGAGAGCCTAGTGGTGCGAGTTTTGGAGTTATAGGATGAAGCCATACGAGAGAGACACTATCGAATTTTTCGAAAATTTAAGAATTTATTTCTAAAAGAAGTTTGATAACTAAAAATCTATTTACTAATTTATGTTGAAGCCAAATAAGTTAATAAATTGATGAAGAATCAATACGAATTTCATTAACGATTTGTTGAGAAAAAGGTAAGGAAATAGAGGAGTTTTGAGAAGTAATTCACATATTCATAAGAAGAAAGTGTTTATGGTTCATTATTGATTTTTCGATTATCAGGCCCGTGAGATTTAGATTTTAGAACTAGGTCTGATAGTGATTAGATACCCAGTCTATATAGTTGACTGAGATGAGAAGTGACTTCGAAATGAGGTGATGAAACTACCTGAGGTTAAATGGAATAAGATCTCAAGAAACAGGGTGGGAGAGACTAAAGATTGGATATGAGAAATATGTCTGGAGATTTTGATTAATTAGTTAATTACTGATATGTTAATTTAATGTTTTGATTACTATGAATTGTTTGATAGTTAACTTATGTGTTTGGGTGTCGTGTTGATATGATTGTTAACATATGACCAGTATAGGTGTTTTGATATAAGTCAATAATTTTGAATATTATTGGAATCTTCTCGTTACACTTTAAATTTCGAGGACGAAATTCTTTTAAGGGGGTTAGATTATAATGTCTCGGTTTTTGACTGATTTTGTTGAACTATAATATATGTAATGTAAATTAATTAAATAATACTGAATTTAGATATTATAAATAGATTTGAAATAATCATTTATTTTAAAATCTTATGTATATATTTTTAACTTGTTATATTCCTTGGCGATTATATATATATAAGTGAATGACGTTTTAACATTTTCATTTATCTTGAAAGCTTGTTTTAAATTTGTTTAACTATTATACATAAAAACAATCAAGTATTGTTGTTACTTTGGTTCATGTTTTTAAACATGCTTTCAACTCTTGTAAATAAAACACCCTACCTCCGTTAAGGTCACTCACTAAGGGAATGCATTAACTTTGGTGAAGCATTTTGGGTAAAAGGCATAGATAGTTTACAAGATAGATATATAAACAGTGGAAAACTGAAATCATTTCATAAATAACGTGGTTCAGTCAAAACATTACAAGCATTGTCTCAAAACCCAACTTCTTAATTATTACAATAAAACATCTGTCTTGATTTAAAACTCCAAGTACATAAAGAAGCATAAAACAGTAGTAAAGTAGCATAAATCCCCAATAAAAGTGTAGCCATAGCCATAGCCTAAGGAAAGAGAATCCAAACAATACATCTACCCTCTTCAAGCTGGAAAGTTCTGCACTAAGCTGAAGTATTTCCTCCCTGCGGACCCGGGGGGGGGGGGGGGGGGACGGAAGAAAAGAAGGCGGAATAAAACGGGTCAGACATAAGCCTGGTAAGTCCAGTGATTATTCAGCATGTAAATAGGTAAAAGGATCATGACATGAATAAAATGAATTTAGGACAATACCACAACAATAAGATAACATAAGATAAGGCAAGATAAACTGAATATACTATCGCACTCATTTCCATTTTTCTGCACCTACTAACAAATGTTTCAACTACCATCATGTGTTCATAACAAAGTGATCCCTTTTTCTGATCGGCTTCTACTCGCATGCATTTATTTCTTGTGTCATTCGGCCCCGCTTGATTGTAGATACATGTGCTGGTCCCGCCATCGGATGTATCAATCCCTATGGAGGCAACCCAACACAAATTCAAGATGCACAGTGTATACTACTGATGCCCAGTGCCTTCTTTTTCCACTCCGGAGTACGTGCAATCCCATACCCCATCGGAACCTACACTGTCGCACCACCCGCCGCTATTTTGACCGCTTATAATCAGCCCAGTAATCGTGCCCCACCCTGCCTAGTTAAGGGTACCGTAATACATCTATGTGGGTTACTGCTGAAATGGGTCCCCGTTACTAGGGTTTCCGAAACAACATGTTATAACGGTTAGGTGTTCTCAAATTTACCTAACCCCACCCATCTGTTTAACATGTTATATTGGTTAAGTGTTGCCTTAATTAACTTAACCCTACCATTCTTAGCCTGTTTGTTCCTTAGCTTTAATTCATTCATTAAAGCACCAACCTCTCACATTTGATCTATATTGTTGCGATCGCTGGATGTGCAGGGCAGTTCCAGGCAGTCTTACATCGCAACTCAATCTAACCTCGGGTTTCCGGGCTTAATGAGCTAACCTCTCACATTAGATCTATATTGTTGCGGTCGCTGGATGTGACGGGCGGTTCCGGGAAATCTTACACCGCAACTCAATCTAACCTCGGGTTAGGCATGTTCATCTTTAGCCATTTTACATATTTGTCATATGTGTCCAAGTTTTGTGTCAATATTTCCCAAGTGTAGTCAGTACAAGTTTTATTCCACATTCACATGCTATGCCAAAATTTACTCAATTAAATTATACCCAATTTTCCCACATTATAATTGCATGTACAACATGATTTAATCTAAGTTCCGAACGAACTTAGTATTCACAAAAGAAAAGGAAAAAAATAGAGAAGGAGCATAAGAATTGACATAAGGAAAAATAGGCATGTAAAGGTATACCCAATACAAGAATCATGTTACAACAGGCATGTTGTACATTAATAATAAGTTTGGGCAAGCTAAGCAATTTACACCATTGGTATAAAGATTAGATAGGATTGGACTTAAGAGAATCACTAATTTTGATGTACAACTTGATAAGTCCCATTATATCAATCACAATAGTCTCATAGGCATAGGATGTACAACATGATAAGTTCCATCATATCAATCACAATAGTCTCATAGGCTTGATAGGTTCCATTATGTCAATCGCAACAGTCTCATAGGCATGATAGGTTTCATTATGTCAGTCACAACCATCCCATAGGCATGATAGGTGTCATTACATCAATCTCAATAGTCTCATAGGCATAGGCAATTCAGATTTGACAAAAGGACAAGCATGAATTAGAATTAGGCATAGTTCTAAATCTGATTATTACAGTCATGATTTCTATTAGGTGTTTAAATTGGAATAATAACTGAACTTACAGAAAAGAACGGATCTTGTATTTTGGGATATGATTTCTGAGTTTGTTAAGCTTATCCTTTGATGTAGACGTTTGATTCTCTACTTTGGATTTGGTTTGGAGCTTTCTAACTTGATTTCTAATTTGGAGAAGATGGAGACTAGGCTAGCTTAGACATGGACAGCTTGACGGCTTCATAGAATAGGGTTATGAGGCCTAGGGTTGGGGTTTGGGGTGATTATATAGAAGTCTAGGAAATTCTAGCCTTTAGATTAGTCTAGGAGTAATCAGAGCCATCCGAACCAAAGTGATGTGTCATCCAGCCAATCACAGCACGACACAGAAGCCCTAATACCTCAGAAATTTGTCATCAATCCAATCATAGAAGGCCACATCATCTTAGGGCTATAAAAATTCACCACAGGAATTGGATCTCAAAGGGGTCGACTCGCTACAGGGGAGCCGACACCTATGTCGACACCCTTATAGGGGGGCCGACACCTATGTAGACTCCCCTTGGGAGGGGGTCGGCACCCCTGAGCAGGAAATTTCCTGCCCAGCTGTTCTGACCGAATTTCGAATTTCAAACTGTTTTCTGACTTTTAATTTAATTTCTGTTTATACTCTGAACTCCATAACTTCTTCATACGGAGTCCGATCCACGCAAACTCGGACTCTATCTCAAGCAGAATTCCGAGACGAATGCAATGGCCTAACCCATTTTACTTAATTCCCACTTTTAAAATTAATTATTCTTTAATTCGTTAATGTTCACAGAAAATACGGGGTGTTACATTCTCCCCTCCTTAAAGGATTTCGTCCCTGAAATTTCTAAGTTAAGAAGAATGTATCCTAACATCCAACATCCATCTACTCAACCATCAATCACGGGCATCCATTGTCCTTAAAAGATTCCTAATGTTTTCATGATCATATGCATAGTGTGTGTATATGTCCTTATCTAATGCAAAATCGGGTGGTCTACTAATTCAGTTGACCTCCTTGATGCGAATCATGTTGGTGCTATGAGTCTGTCATGCTTGCAATTATTCCTAATCGTATTTTGTAACTTCTACATGAGTTCATAATCATTCATACAAATGCAATGTCCACGTGATAATACATCAAGTTTCAATCTATATATAAATACATATATGCATATGCAATACGAAAGTGACTGAGCCGATCTAGTACCTAGTGTGTGTGCATCCACAAGCAACCACTTGCAACCATCAATCATAACATGTTTTCAAATACATGTTTACATTCATTGGTTTCTACCTAAGGATCAAGAATAGGACCGAGGAGATATACTTAAAAGATAGATGCAAGCGTGCATAAACTTATGGAAAAAGAGATCAAGAATGTACCCTCAAAAAGATAAGGGTAAGCTGCGCGTATCTTGTCCTCAGTCTCCCAAGTTGCGTCTTCCTCAGCATCACTCCATTGTACTTTAACTAGCTTGACCTCACGATTGCGTAGCTTTTTAACTTATGTACCCAAGATACGAGTTGGAACTCTTCTCACCGTTGCTTCTCATTCCACTTCTATTTCCTCTAGTATGCTTGGCTCCACAACTTCCGCAGACTCATGTAAGCACTTTCGTAGATGAGAGACATGAAAGACATTATGTACTCCAGCCAATCTTTCGGGCAAATCTACTTTATAAGCCATCTTCCCAATACTCTCAATGATAGGAAATGGCCTACAAATCTTGGTGCCAATTTTCCTACGGACCCAAAGTGAACGACATTCTTCAAAGGAGATACTTTAAGAAAAACTCTGTCTCCAACCTAAAACTCAAGGTCGGTCCTTCTTTTATCAGCGTAGGACTTCTGTCTATCTTATGCAGTCTTCATTCGTCTTCGTATCAAGTCCACCTTCTCTGAAGTTTCTATGATCATGTCAGGCCCAAGTACGAGTTTGTCTGTAGACTCCCACCAACAAATTGGTGATCGACATGGTCTCCCATACAAGGCCTCAAAGGGTGCCATGCCTATGGTGGCTTGGTAGTTATTGTTGTAGGCGAACTCCACCAAAGGAAGGTCATCCTCCCATGTTCCCCCAAAATCAAGAATGCACAATCTCAAGGGATCTTCTAAAACTTTGTTCACCCTTTCCGTCAGACCATCGGTTTGAGGGTGATAAGAAGTGCTTAAGCATAGTTATATGCCTACAACCTCTTGCAAACTCTTCCAAAACTCGCTTGTAAAGATAGGGTCTCGATCACTTACCATGCTAGAGGGTATTCCATGCAATCGAACTACATCTTTAAGATAAATGGATGCTAATGATGAGGCAGTCCTCCTACTCTTAACAGCTATAAAGTGAGCGCTTTTAGTGAGCCTATCCACTATTACATAAATACTGGTATTCCCCTTCTTGACCTAGGCAACCCATCAATAAAGTCCATCGAAATGTTATCCCATTTCCACTGTGGGACCTCTAGAGGATGAAGCAGACCACCAGGCTTCTTCTGCTCTGCCTTGACTTGCTTGCATATCAAGCATTTAGAGACAAACTCAGCTACATGCTTCTTCATGCCATTCCAAAAGAAAACCCTTTTTATGTCTTTATACATCTTGTCCCCACCTGGGTATATGGTCAACTTAAAATGGTGTGCTTCTTCGAGAATGGTTTTCACCAAATCCCTTGCTTGTGGGATGCATAGTCTTCCATCCCGTCTCAACCAACCCTTATCATCAATGGAGTATCTATTGAGGTGACTAGAAATCTCACCTCTAATTAGCTTATCCATCACATCAACTAGCTGAGGGTCTTCACGTTGTGTGGTTCCTATTGAGTCCAAAAGAGTAGACCGCACCTCTAGCGAAGCTAACAAACCTAGTACAAATTCAAAGGTGGGTCTAAAGTCAAAGTTTGCCATGTACTCCAAGCTTTGCCTTTCTACAAAGAGAGGACTTAAGGTCAGCTTTTTCCTATTTAAGGCGTCTGCTACCACATTGCCCTTGCCAAGGGTATAAGCAAACTCAAAATCGTATGAGGCAAGCAATTCCATCCACCTTCGTTGTCTCAAGTTAAGATCTTTCTGTGAGAAAAGATACTTTAACGATTTATGGTCAGTAAACAATTCAAACCTTTCTCCTAGTAGGTAATGACGCCATGACTTAAGAGCGAAAACAATGACAGCTAACTCTAAATCATGAGTTGGGTAGTTTTTCTCATGTACCTTCAACTGCCTTCCCCCGTAACAAACTACCTTGCCTTCTTGCATAAAGACAGCACCTAGTCCGGTACCGCATGCGTCTGTGTACACCGTAAACATCCTACTTCCATCAGGCAATGTCAGAACCGGGGTTGTTGTTAGAGCCCTTTTCAATCGTTGGAAAGCAACATCATAATCCAAATCCCTGGCAAAAGTTAGGTTCTTCTTCGTTAACCAAGTAAGTGGGGCTGAGATCTTCGTAAAGTCCTTAATGAACTTTCTGTAAAAGCCCGCTAGCCCGAGAAAACTTCGTAATTCGGTTGCATTCCGTCGAATCTTCCAATCTTACACCGCAACCACTTTTGCAGGATCCACAACTATTCCCTCTTTGGACACCACATGTCCAAGGATCCTTCCTTCTTCTCTCCAAAAATGGCATTTGGAGAATTTTGCTTTCAGTTGATGTGCACGAAGAGTATCCATTACTTCCCTTAAATGCAAAGCAGGTTCTTCCTCACTTTTTGAGAAAATCAAAATGTCGTCCATGAAGACCACTACAAATTTATTAAGACTTCTCTGAACACCCTACTCATCAAGTCTACGAAGTAGGCGGGTGCGTTTGTCAAGCCTAAAGGCATGACAAGCCATTCGAAGAAACCATCCGGGGTCCTGAATGCGGTCTTATCTATGCTGTCTTCAGCCACTCTTAGCTGATGAAATCCGATGGCCAGATCTAGTTGGGAGAAAACCGAGGCACCTACGAGATGGTTGAACAAGTCGTCTATTCTAGGAAGTGGGTGCCTATTCTTCTTGGTCAGCTTGTTTATCTCCCTATAGTCCACGCACGGGCGAAATGAACCATACGCTTTGGTTGCAAACACCACTAAAGCACCCCATTCAGAAATACTCTGCCTTATGAACCCCTTTTCAAGCAACTCTTTAACTTGCTTGCTGAGTTCTTTCCTTTCCCTTGGAGCCATGTGTCTAACGGGTAAGGCAACAGGTTTTGCATTATCAACAAGGTATATGCGGAATTCTATCTCTCGCTTCGGAGGTAAACCCTTCACCTCTTCAAAGACATCCGAGTATTCACGGACTACACTAACAGATTGAAAGTTTTCAACAGACGCATCAAGAGATTCTAGGTAGCTAAGAATAATAGAATTCATGGGATTACAAGAGATTTCGAGAGTGTTACCGAGGCGAGTCATAAGTCTAACCACTCTCTTTTCACAATCGAGGATGGCACCATTACTGGATAACCAATCCATGCCTAGAATCAACCCATAGCCCGTGAAACCCAAAACATATGCATTACATCTAAAC
Source organism: Allium sativum (assembly GCA_030737875.1). Classification (NCBI taxonomy): domain Eukaryota; kingdom Viridiplantae; phylum Streptophyta; class Magnoliopsida; order Asparagales; family Amaryllidaceae; genus Allium; species Allium sativum. Next base: position 829,559,386 of record CM060913.1, read on the forward strand.
CCAATGCTTAGTATAGAAATTTCCAAATCCAAACAAATCATTGATAAATAGGCCGAACCCCCGATTGGATTTGAAACAACCATGGGATCCTCTACTATATTGGTATCTAGGTGCAGAGATTCAACTAAATCAGTAGATATAAAAGAGTGTGATGCGCCAGAATAAAAAAGAGTAAGAACTGGATGATTAAAAAGATAAAATAAACTCTCAATAGAAAGATTTCTACCTCTTTCTTGCGGAGGTGCAATGAGAGCATGATCTGCTCTCCAGAAGTAGATCCAGTCCTCTGCCCTTGCCCTTGCCTTTTTGGGCAATCCTTAGCCATATGTCATGTCTCGCCGTAATGAAAGCAACCACCCATCTTCCTCTTGTTCTCCCTGCAGTCTTTATTTAGATGTCCAGGTATGCCACAAAATTTACACATCCTCTTATCATGGGGTTTGTTATTCTTCCCGCCTTTCTTGGAATCCGTCTTCTTATTCTGTGATCCCTCCACTTTCTTGTCTAGAGGTTCTTCCACCTTTGCCTCTTTCTTGCCATCCTTATCTTCCTCCTATAACATTGCCATGTCCACCAGTCTCTCAAAAGTCGCACCCATAGGTATATGGGACATAGCTAGGCTGTGTTGTGGCTCATTAAACCCTTTAACGAATTGAAGAGCCTTTTTATGTGGAGTGTTTACTAACTCCAGTCCGAATCTAGCCAGCTGGTTGAATTGGTTGACGTATTCTTTAACCGATAGGCTTCCCTGTTTGAGTGTTATTCTCCATCTGTAGGCTTCGTTCAGCTTGCGAGAGGAACTTCATTTCAAATCTCATTCTGAAATCCTCCCAAGTTTCAACTGGTCTCTCAGCAGTAGTAACTTGCCACCAGTAAGAGGCTTCGTCCTTAAGTAACCATACAGCCAATTGTATCTTCTGCCTATCATCCACTTCGAAGATAACAAACAAATATTCTGTTTCCTTGAACCAGTTTCTTTCTTCCACAAATGACTCAGTCCCATTAAAGTTATTTCCACCCATAGCTCGAAAGTCTCGACATATCTTCGAGAAAGCATTCACACGCGGAGAAGGAGGAGGAACGGCTGTAACTGGGGGAGGAGGAACGTTTGTTGGGCCTACGTCATTAGCTCTAGCCTCCAGATACCTTCTGAACCAGCCAGGCATCGGTACGCCCTCAGGAAGATTAAGATCCCCTGACATGTTGGAACGAAAAGTAAAGGTTCAAAGCAAAGGATAGAAAGATAGTGCATATGGCTTTGGGGATTATGCCTTTAAAATAAAACAACACTTTTTCTTGAAAATGCTTCTTTAAATTTCTTTTTGAAAAAATAGTTTTCAAAAACTTTTATCTGATCTGGTAAACCATCACTCTGATACCAAGTGAAACACCCCACCTCCGTTAAGGCCACTCACTAAGGTAATGCATTAACTTTGGTGAAGCATTTTGGGGAAAAGGCATAGATAATTTACAAGACAGATATATAAACAGCGGAAAACTGAAATCATTTCATAAATAACGTGGTTCAGTCAAAACATTGCAAGCATTGTCTCAAAACCCAACTTCTTAATTATTACAATAAAACATCTTTCTTGATTTAAAACTCCAAGTACATAAAGAAGCATAAAACAGTAGTAAAGCAGCATAAATCCCCAATAAAAGTGTAGCCATAGCCATAGCCTAAGGAAGGAGAATCTAAGCAATACGTCTACTCTCTTCAAGCTGGAAAAGGTCTACACTAAGCTGAAGTATTTCCTCCCTGAGGACCTGGGGGGAACGGAAGAAAAGAAGATGAAAGAAAATGGGTCAGACATAAGACTGGTAAGTCCAGTAATTATTCGGCATGTAAACAGGTAAAAGGATCATGACATGAATGAACTGAATTTAGGACAATACCATAGCAATAAGATAACATAAGATAAGGCAAGATAAACCTAATATACTATCGCACTCATTTCCATTTTTCTGCACCTACTAACGAATGTTACAACTACCATCATGTGTTCATAATAAAGTGATCCCTTTTTCCGATCGGCTTCTACTCACATGCATTTATTTCTTGTGTCATTCAGCCCCGCTTGATTGTAGATACCTATGGTGGTTCCGCCATGGGGTGTATCAATCCCTATGGAGGCAATCCGACACGAATTCTAGATGCATAGTGCATACTACTGATGCCCAGTGCCTGCTTTTTCCACTACAGAGTACGTGCATGCCCATACTCTGTCGGAACCTACACTGCCGCACCACCCGCCGCTATTTTGACCGCTTATAATCAACCCAGTAATCGTGCCATACCCTGCCTAGTTAAGGGTACCGTGATTCATCTATGTGGGTTACTGCTGAAATAGGTCACCATTACTAGGGTTTCCTATCCCCACCCATATGTTTAACATGTTATATTGGTTAAGTGTTGCCTTAATTAACTTAACCCTACCTTCTTAGCCTATCTGTTCCTTAGCTTTAATTCATTCATTAAAGTACCAACCTCTCACATTAGTTCTATATTGTTGCGGTCGTTGGATGTGTCGAGCGGTTCCGGGCAGTCTTACATCGCAACTCAATCTAACCTCGGGCTTTTGGGCTTAATGCGCTAACCTCTCACATTCGATCTATATTGTTGCGGTCGCTGGATGTGCCGGGTGGTTCCGGCAATCTTTAGCCATTTTACATATTTGTCATATGTGTCCAAGTTTTATGTCAATATTTCCCAAGTGTAGTCAGTACAAGTTTTATGCCACATTCACATGCTATGACAAAATTTACTCAATTAAATTATACCCAATTTTCCTGCGTTATAATCGCACGTACGACGAGATTCAATCTAAGTTTCGAATGAACTTAGTATTCACAAAAGAAAAGGAAAAAAATATAGAAGGGGCATAAGAATTGACATATGGAAAAATAGGCATGTAAAGGTATACCCAATTCAAGAATCATGTTTCAACAGGCATGTTGTACATTAATAATAAGTGTGGGCAAGCTAAGAAATTTACACTATAGGTATAAAGATTAGATAGGATTGGACTTAAGAGAATCACTAATTTTGATGTACAGAATGATAAGTCCCATTATATCAATCATAATAGTCTCATAGGCATAGGATGTACAACATGATAAGTTCCATCATATCAATCACAACAGTCTCATAGGCATGATAGGTTCCATTATGTCAGTCGCAACAGTCTCATAGGCATGATAAGTTTCATTATGTCAGTCACAACAATCCCATAGGCATAATAAGTGTCATTATATCAATCACAATAGTCTCATAGGCATAGGCAATTCAGATTTGACAAAAGAACAAGCATGAATTAGAATTAGGCATAGTTCTAAATCCGATTATTACAGTCATGATTTTAATTAGATGTTTAAATCGGAATAATAACTGAACTTATAGAAAAAGAATGGATCTTGTCTTTTGGGATATGATTTCTAAATTTGTTAAGCTTATCCTTTGATGTAGACATTTGATTCTCTAGTTTGGATTTGGTTTGGAGCTTTCTAACTTGATTTTTAATTTGGAGAAGATGGAGACTTGGCTAGCTTAGACATAGACAGCATATCGGCTTCATAAAATAGGGTTATGAGGCCTAGGGTTGGGTTTGGGGTGATTATATAGAAGTCTAGGATTAATTCTAACCTTTAGATTAGTCTAGGAGTAATCAGAGCCATCTAAACCAAAGAGATGTGTCATCCAGCCAACCACATCACGACACATAAGCCCTAATACCTTAGAAATTTGTCATCAGGCCAATAGGAGAAGGCCACATCAGCTCAGGGATATAAAAATTCGTCACAGGAATTGGATCTCAAAGGGGTCGACTCCCTACAGGGGGGTCGACACCTATGTCGACACCCCTATAGGGGGGTCGACACCTATGTCGACTCCCCTTGGGGGGTCGACACCCCTGAGCGGGAAATTTCCCGCCCAGCTGTTCTGACCGAATTTCGAATTTCAAACTGTTTTCTGACTTTTAATTTGATTTTTTTTTATGCTTGAAATCTTCTGAACTCCATAACTCTTCGTACGGAGTCCGATCCACGCAAACTCGGACTCTATCTCAAGCAAATTTTCGAGACGAACGCAATGGCATAACCCATTTTACTTAATTCCCACTTTTAAAATTAAGTATTCTTTAATTCGTTAATGTTCACAGAAAATACGGGGTGTTACAGTAAAAATATAAAATACTTAAGAAAATATTTTATTATTTCGCAAAAATGTTTATAAGAAGATATAGCATTAAATGGACAAGAATAAGATAAAATCAAAATAGAGAAATGAGAATATTTTACACATTGATTTGCTATTAAGTATCAATGTATAGTATAGCTATAAATAGACTAGAATTTCCTTAAAGCCTAAGTTATGATTTTTTTTTATACATATTAAGTACATGAGTTGTGAAAAAACACATTCAGATCTATATGGTAGATATGTCTTTCATCTGAAGAAATTTAAAAATGAAATAACTACTCATCCTCTCTTTTCAAATCAAGAAAAAGTGTAGTTAGCCTACTATATAATAGCTTGAATAGCTTGAGAGCAAGTATGCCAATTTACCATGTGCACATTGCTGCCCATGACAGACCTGGGAAGAATTAAGCTTGTACAACGCATTTTCAATCAAAAGAACATGTTGCAGCCACATTAAAAAATATCTTAGTTTTACTTAGGAGCCAAGGATGTTTTTAAAACCCATTTATACATAAGTAAGTAGACATTTGTGTAATGCTATAACATGGGCATGCATCACTGGCCTGAGGATGGATTTGATGTGAATAAGCTTACCAACAGCATCGTTTCTTTTAATCAAAATAATGATGCAACTAAACACTTCAGACTGCCCTATTTCTATACCCTAGTCTTACCTGTTTCTATACCCTACCAAAGCCTAATTTGTACACTAATTAAGGTTTATTCCCACCTATAAATACACCTACACTTCTTCACAAATTCATTCACAAACCCCCATTGGAAACCCTTGAAACCTGAGATAGAAATGGAGGCAAACCAGAAACTAAAACCGGAAACTAAGGAAAGGCAAGAAGCAAATTTATGTTAGTAAACTCTTTTCTTATTTTTGAGTCATTACTGATTGTGTATGGTGTAGTATATACATGCATATATGTTGTTGGATATGTGCGTAGATAATTCTCCCTGCATGTTAAAACTGGAAAAAAAAAGATGAAAACAGTAAGAAATTTATATGAGTAAATCTCATTTATTTTTTTCAAATCTTGCTTAATAATCCCCTGAATGTTAGATTTTTATGATACCATATATATGTATATATATCTACCTGTGAATAAAATGTGTATCACCTATAATGTAACCCTGAGAACAAAATCTAGAACTTAATATATAAAATAGGAAAATGGAATGTGCAACAATAGGGTGGTTATGAGCAAACACCTCTTTACCTTCTACTTCCATGAATTGATATATGTAATCCAAGACAACATATAGGTAAATATACATATAAGTTTATATTGACGAACCATCAATATTTGTTGGAGATTAATTGGCTCGAAACAGGTGATATGGTTTGAATAATTTATTCCTGAAAATACAAGATGGTAAGTACTTTAAGTGATAAAACCTCATTTTACCTCTAGTTAAACCTATACCTTAAAAATATACTGCATGATGAAGAGTATATAAGAGCATATACTTGATTAGGATGGGGTACATCATGTATAAATCAAACATTTGTTGTTTGTTAGAAACTAAAACACTATTATATTAACCTTTGCATTTAAACAGGGGTTTAAGTCCTTTTATTGATTCTTTAAAATCCCTAATTCTGATCCTACTTTGTTTTAGAATTCAAATTCAACAGCAAAGCAGTTTGTTTTAGTCTTTAGTAAATTATAAAAATAGTTCGGATTCAATAAAATAGTATGCTCACGTATATTTGTGTATAATAGTAAAAAGATCCAAAAAATCAAAAATTTCAATCATCTTAGATATGAATTTCAAGTATACCAGTATATTCTTACTGACAAGGCATGAATTTTGGACCAAGTTTTGTAATTTTTAGTTACCTATAATTTGGGTTTGAACTGAATATCGGGATTTGGGTTAAAAATCAAAATTAGTCGACCCTATGGATATTTTTGGAAACTGTTTTTACTGAAGCTTGGGGGAGGTAAATGAAGGCGTGGTCGGATTTGTAGGAGCTCCGGTGGTCTGAGGAGGGAAGGCGAGGTAAGTTTATGTTTTAAGGGAGTGGTAGCTGTTTGTTTTTTATTTCGATCTTGTGGACTATGGGATGGATCAAGAGTGCAGATATTGGGTATGGGAGAGCGCACGTGTATGGGGTTCACTTGGGTGGTAATTAAAGTTTATCAAGTGGTCAGGGATGATCGAAGAAGATGGGATTCCAGTCACTGCCTGGAACTGTGTTTGAAAGCAAGGGGTTTGAGAGGTTGATTTTGAGATGAAGGGTTTTGGAAGTTGAGGGACAGGTCAACGATGATGTAGAGTGGCCGCGTAACATGGTGGTGAAGATGCGGCGTCTCGCTGGTGGTTAGCTCAGCTGTGCACGTGTACGGTGCAAATGTGTGCACTAATGTGGTAAATAAGAGAAAATGTGAAAGGAAATCACTTTAACAGTCCATGCAAAAGGGAAAATAAAGGAGAAAGTCGTGGACCTTGGATGTGTAGTTATGGGCCTATTTGAGATGATGGGCTAGTATAAATAGTAAGGGTAAGAAACAAGGAAATATAAGAAAAGGGAATTTAACAAAAGAGAACAAAGGGAGAAATTAAAGAAAAGTAGGAAAAATAGAAGTAAACAATGTGGTTATAATGAAACAAATACTTGGTTTAAATCTTTGAATTATATAACTTAGATTATTTGTTTGTTAAAATTTAAAATATATATGTATATGAGGTAATAGATTTACTTCAAAATAATGAAATGAAATTGTAAGAAGAGTCACCAAAATAAAATAAAATTTAAAACTTCATCGCTATATAAACAAGCTGAATTTTAAATAAATTATTCTTCTTGAATAGTTTAAATAAATAAAAAGGATGGGATTTATTAAATTCTTAAGATCAGATAATTGATTCAAATCCGATCGTTGAATTATAGTCGATGATATACCAGAATATAGGAAGGCGGTTGACCTCAGAAATGTTGTATGGTTATGGATTCAAATGTTTCGATATAAACATTGAAAAGCTGTTTAAATATAATCGATTTGTGTCGATAACTCTTTTAAGATCAAGAAATCGACGTTCTTCTAATCCTTTCCAAATACTTTGCAATTTCAATCAAATCGCGTTACGTTTTCCGATGGCATTCTCGGAATACGCGTACACCATTATTGATAATTTTGACGTATGACTATTTGACCAAATACTGGTCAACACAGATAGTAATAATTTAATATTAAAATAAACGTTAACATGATCTATGGAATTTAGATCGTCTATATCGACCACTATTGGAAATTAAAATATGATTTCGTTTAAGTGCATAAATTTGTTAATTAGAATTGTTAAATATGTAACAATTAATTATGGATTTATTCAAATAGTTTTGTTGTGATGTGTTCATTCTAACTTGAATAGTTTAAAGTAAATATTGACACATTTAAATCATCTAGTATTGGATCAGTTTTCAAATCTGAATGTTGAATCTTACATGTGAAATATTTTTTTGTAGGTAAGCCTTGACAATCAATTAGGATATAGAAAGCCATATGAAATAGATTTATTTGATTTCTATTAAGTACCACTGATGTGCACGTAAATGTGCACATTTATATTCAAACATGTGTTCTTATTTTAATTAAATAAATAACATAATTGGTTATTTTTACATGTTTTAAAACAAAATCCTAAAATTCAAATGGTCATGCATTCATCCTCATTTAAGGTGTAAAATGGTCACTTGTTCATGTTTTAATTTGTGATTGCATTTACTTGTTCTTTGTATTTGTCTCTTATAGGAATTTTGGAGCACAAATAATGCATATGCATGAAGATTTGGAGCACAAATGCATGCATACAAAGGAATGAGGAGGAAATAATTCTCGTACATGATCATGGAGGACCCACCTCTCAAATTACCCTCTTTCTCTTAAGCTTCTTATTAAAGACTAATTGAATAAGAGGAAAGGTCTCATGCATCCTACATGACTCATTAGTGGCTAAGAGAGGATTAAAAGATGAAGGGGCATTTTGGGGAGTTCCCAACAAATGTGATTAGGGTTTTGGGTTAGAAACATGTATATATATACCCCTTTTATGTGATGTAAATATTCTTTTCTCTTTGGATCCCCTTCTTTAGTTTAGTTGAGAGGAGCACAAGCTCTCTTGTATTTCCATGGCTACTTAACCATTTTCTTTATGTAACTTCTTTGTTTTAATGCAATTTAATTTTTATGCTATTTACTTTCATGTTCATTGCTGAGATTTACATTCATGTTCATAGCTTAGATTTACTTTCATGTTCATTTACTTGATGTTCTTAGTTTAGTTCTCTTCTTGTTCTACTTAGTTTTTTTTTCATTTTGCTTTATTTTCTAATGTTGAAACTTACATGTGTTGATAAGATAACACATATGAGTGGCTAATCCCTTGATTTAGGGGTAATGATGCTCTCTAACTTTATGTAAGTTCAACCTTCTCTAATTTGTGCTTCATGTTAGTGAATGTTGATGTAAGTTTATACAAATGGTTTTGATAGTCTATGTTTGTTGACAACAAAATAGGCTATGCTTAGTCAATGTAAACACAAATTACATCAATATTTGCTAAGTGGTTATTGATTTTCAAATGAAAGTAAAAACAAAATTTGATGGTCTATAGTTTTAGTTAATATATAATTCGTAGGTCATACTTAGAATAGTTTTGCTTTAGTTCCATTTTCATAAGAATCATAAGTGGTTTAAATATTGCATTTATATCACTTAATGGAGATCATAAATTGTATTTTTGATAACTTACATAAATGTGAGAGTTGATTTGCCTCTAAATTGTTTTCATTTCATATTTAGCTCTCAACTTAGTTTATAGTTTTCATTATCTTTTACTAGTTAAAACTTTACTTGAATTTGGTTTAATTTGATTGAGTAAAATCTAGAATTAATTCTTTTCCTGTGGATCGACTCGTATGCGCCACGTACTAATAATTGTACGTCATGCGCTTGCGGTATTATCACGATATTTCGTGTCAACGGTTTTCTAATTCAATAGAAATTTCGTTTGCGAACAAGATTTTGGCGCCGTTGCCGGGAAAAGAATTTAATTTTGATTTTATTCAACAAATTATTTTCTTGTATGTTCTCTTAGAAAAAAAATGAAAAAAGGGGTTCATTTCATTGTGTAGTTTGTTAGCTTGTTTTGTTTATTCGCATTTGTTGTTTGTTTGTTCTTTGTTTTCTTAGTGTTATTGTTTTAAAAAAAGTGTGCATTTTGTGCATTTGTTGTTAGTTTTGATCGCTTTTGTGTTTTATTTCCATTTGCTTAGATCAGTAGTTTCATTTTTTTTTAGTTTTTGTTCACTTCTCTTTTTTTTAAAAAAAATGAAAAAAGAAGAAGAAAAGAAACATTTTGCAGTTCTTTTGTGCTTCATATTGAAAAACAGTTCACTGTTTCCTCTCTTGCATTTGTTTTAGCTTTGTTTTTAGATCAATGCAATTTTTAGTTCCTCCCTTACATTCTTGTTCTTTGTTCACTCTTTCCTCTCTCACAGTGTTCATTGATTTCTGTTACAAAAACTCTCAATTTCTTTCCTCTCTAACGGTCTTGCATTTATTCATTTGTTCACCGTGTGTGCTTTGTTTTTTATTTTTGCAACCACTTTGGTTTTGTTTCAGCTTTGATTCATTACACATTATCATCTACTGCATGCACTCTACTTTTCATGTCATCTCCATAACCTACTTCACAAAACATTTCTTCTTGCATTTCAGTTAAAAGAGAGAGAGAGAGAGAGTTTTGTTGCACTGTTTCTGTTCATTTCAATTCAACAAACACACACTCTGGTTTACATTCTTTGTTTCTCAATTCGACTGTTTCACTCTTCATTGTTTTCAGACTTCTACTACACTATACCATCAGTTTCAAACCAGTTTCAAAACTCCACCATATACAAAACAGTTGCTCAGTCCTCCACAAACAATTGCCACCTTTCACTTCATCATCCTTCTCCATCCTACCACATACTACCTCCCCAACCAGTTAACATTGCATACACCCAACCTCATGTTCACAGCCTTTACTTCAACACTGCTCTGCACCACAACAAAGGCCCCAAAAAAAATTTGCCACTTTTAAACTGCTCTCTTCACAACCAATTCCACCATGTCTTCCCCTAACAATCACACATCTTCCACGCATAACTGCTCCTCCTTCCACTTGCATACCCGTTCACACCCTTTAACACCTTGCAATAGCCAAATAAGCCCCGAACTCCTTGCCGTCACGTCTCCTCAACTAACCCAGTGTCATCCCGCTTCTTTACTTCCTACAGACCGCCTCGGAACACCACTGACTAGTGACTACCTCCATGCCCTTCATACCAATCCATCACCACTAATATACACAACTAAAAACCAAACACCTAATCAATCTTCAACCCTTTCAATCCGCAGCTGGATTCAGTCACCTGACCACCGAATCGACATCCCCTCCTTAAACTCAACAGTACCACAACCCTCAAATTGAACCCTAGCTATCTCCCTTACCCTTAATTTTCAACCCGAAGCCAGCATATTCACCAGGAGCAACGCTCCACACCCAAACAGCGATCGATTGCAAATTCACCAGGAACAAAGATTTCGCGATTTTTATTTTTTATTTTTTGTGTGTTGTTATTCCACTGCTGGCCACCTTTAAAAATTATTTTATAGATTGTATTATTTTTGACCTACTTCCTACCATCACTTTATTTCTTTTCACTCAGTCAATAATAGCCGAACTGTCTCTTCTCTTATCAAACAACGTAAATTCTCGGATATTGAATCCTAAACCATAAGAAAAAAATAATCTTTTTGGGTTGAGTAAAGGATGGAAGGTAAACACGAAAAAGATGTTAGTTTTGTATATTATGACAAAAAAGATGTTAGTTTTGTATATCATGCTGCATAATCTATTCTGTTTTTATATTATTTTTTTAGGGTTTTGTATTAATTTTTGTAGGAGCTTTCTTTCACCCTTCTCTCTACTTCAAGTTTGGAAGACATTAATTTCGATGACGTTGTAATAGAGAATGACATTGTAAGTTATTGAATTTTAGGGTTTTCTTCATATAACAACAATTTATAAGTCAAAATTTACAAAAAAATTCATTTTAATTATTTTTATTTGATTTTTGTAGGAAGATAATGTGATTGACGACAAACTTGATAACTATGTGGATGATAGCAATAGGCCGCAAGATGATCAGTCAAATGCCGTTGAAGACACAAAAGTTGATTTGACAGATCATTTTACAACTGATGAAGTATGTGGTTTATACTTAATTTACAATCACTATTATTCATGTAAACTCGGAACTATGTTAATTTTTTTGTTAAACGATGTGATTTCGGGTATTTGATTCGTAGAACACACTGCTTCGTTGGCGTAAAACAATAGGGAAAAAGTTGAATACTGTTGTAGTGGTGTTAATCAGCTGATTGGACGCTTGAAATTGCGTTAGATAATTTAGGAAAATCTTCAAGCTTATAGAGCGATGGAGAAAATTTCAAGAAGAAGAAGTTTTTTTTTGGAATGATGAAGACTTAAAAGCAGAGGTGGTAGCCTATTAGAAGTTGAATAATTTAGGTGGTGTAAAGGAGTAGAAAGGCATAAAAAAGAGGTGGCCTTTAGTATAGGTGGCCAGAAGTCTAAATGGGGGTGTGAATAGCAATACACTATTTTTTTGGGTTTGAAACCATCCTTGATTTTGATTTAATCAGATTGAAAGAACAAAAAAAAGGAAAGTCGGTCATTTATCTTTTCTAAGGGTTGTGTATTTCAAAACAAGTTTGTGGGCTTTCATTTGGTTAGTGGACCGGATAGATTTGGTTAGCGGGCTTCGTTTTGTTCTTAATAAAACTAGATTCGTTTACCTGGCTTGGTTTTGCTTTTATTAAGTTTTATTTTAAGTTTACTTTTCATATTTTTTCCTTTCATCCTTTAAAAACCAAAAAAAGAAAAAAAAAATGTTTTCTCTAAGTGAATATATTTTCTTCGAATCTCTTTTCAGGTTGAAAAAGCAGAAAATCAGATAAGGAATTGCTTTGCATCGCTTGCTTGCTTAAACTGCTTTGTCGCGCTTAAAAATAAAAAAATTGCCGCTAAAAAAATTGCTAATAAAATCTGCATGCCAAGGTATCATGTTATAACCCCTTTATTTTCATTGAATTGTTGTTTGCTTGCATTTGCATTAAAAAATCCAAAAAAACAAAAACAAAAACATAAGTACTTCATTTGTAGTTGAATCATTAGTCACGTTTAATTTCTGTTTTGTATTCATTTAGGTTCGCTTTTATTTTTTTAAGGACATTATTATATAATGACAAATTGGTTTCTTTCTAACAATTTATTTCTCAATGTTTATACTACGACAGAGTAATAACCGTTTACGGTGATTCGTAAATAATATATCGGTTGTTCCTCTGAAGGTACTTAAACCTTCGATTGCATTGCTAGGGTGATTCTTGGTGCACCGATAACTTCTGTCCGTTAACTGACAGAGAAATCTTTTGTTGAAATTAATCTAACCGTCATTATATAATTTTAGAAAATTGTAAATAAGTAATTTGCATTCATATAGTTGCATTAGGTTCATGCAAATATAAAAAACACAAAAAAAAATCCAAAACCCAAAAAGAAAAAAATATTTTCCGTTTGTAAATAACTTCTTTTTATTTAAGTATTTTGTAAAAAAAAACCATTCCAAAATCCAAAGAATCAAAAATCCAAAAAAAAAAATTTTTTGTGAATATTTTTTTTCTTTTCTCTTTTTAAAAAACCATTTCTTTTGAAAATTTCTCAATTTCCTCATTTTCACGGATTTTACGATAGTTGTGAAAATCAATATAATCCATACAATTTTACACCAAATTCATATGGATACTTTAATTACAACTAATGTACAAACAATTTGGATTTTGCACCATCGACTTTTCAAAATTTACAAAATAATCTTGATTTTACACTACCAAATTTTCAAAATGATGATCCGCCCTCAAGTCTTGAAATAAGTATTCAATCTTTAATTGAAGCACGTCAAAATTATGATCAACCCTCAAGACTTGAAATAATGCAGTCTCTAGTGGAAGAAAGTTGACGATTAAATGAATCAATTTCGAACTCATTTCCAAATTCAAATTCATATAATTTTGATTATAATCCTAATCAATTCAATTTCGAACCACGAAATGAATTTCAAATTCAAAATGGAAATATGGATAACTTTTCAAATGATTTTGGCAATGGGAATAATTTCAATTATGGTGCAAATGAAAATTTTTATTCTCAACAATTTCAAATTGAAAATTCTCATGTAAATAATTATAAATTTGATTTTGATGAGCAAATGAACGAAATTTACGATAATCACAAGGATTTGTTATTTGAAACCTACTTGAAACAACGTGAACAACAAAATCAAGTTTCAACGTGTGATGATTCGAACGATAATCCATCTTTTACCAAAATCGACGATTTTCAAGCAACGACTTTCGATATTGAAAATAACAATCTCAACGAAGTTGTTAGTAATATGGTAAAATTGCTTTGGATTTCATTTCTTTTGAGAGGGTGGAATAAAATTTAAAATTCGATCTTTCTTTTTCTGAAAATTTGAAAACAGCAACTTTGGACTTTGAAAATAATAGTGCATTAAAGTTGTTGATAATTCACTAAGGGAAGACAATTTGATGAAAATAATTTTTTTGGACTTTTCGATAATGAGTACCACTCAACCCTAAAAATATTTATCGTTTCTTAGAGTCCGAAAACAAAATTCGGCTTCGATCTGATTTATACGATTACTAATCGAAGATTTTTGAAGACGGGGTTTTCGCAAGGATTGTTCTGTCGATCCTAGGTAGAAATTGCCTAAGATGGTTTTGCAGGATAGTGTCTTCGGCTTGTCCAGTCCCAGGACAACTTGTATGGGCGAATGTCTGACAGAGTATACCTAATAGGTCGAGTAAATTGATCTCTCCAAATGTATTTATGTTGGTGGCAGAGGAATTCGTTTCTCTTAGCTTTATACCCATAATTATTTTTGGAAAAGTCAATTCGTGATTTGGTAGGTATGACGATGTGGCATTCAAAGTAAATAAAGATGAGCTGTTCTAAAAGGTAATTTCTGACCTCAAGCCTCACAACCAAGAAATGACAGAAATTTGGCAGGTAGCACGACTAAGTGAGTCGCTCCTAATTATGGTGTATTACCCCCATCTAGAGAATATTCATTTTGTTACTTCTTTCACTTATGTATCTCCCGGGAAACAGTGGTTGGCCAATCGTTGGTGATAATACATTCGACACACTCAAGAGAAATGAGTTGCCTGTCATGTGTGGCCGGGTTGCAAGGTGTTCTTGTTGAACCCAGTGAATTCCTCTCTAGAGATACCCTATCATAAGGTGGTTTCATACCTTGTCATAATTGGAAATCCATTATCCCTAAGCACCTGCGATTTTGTTTGTACACTATGTATGTGGAGCATGAGATGCAAGCGTTCCACTAGATTATAATTAATTTGTGGAAACCCTATTATTATAATATCAGATAGTTATGATTTCAAATTATTTGGGTCATCGTAAGGGAAAAACCATCCATGTTTATGTGTGGATTGGTCTTACGATTATCTTTTCTTTCAAAAGAATTTTCCAAGTTAAGGTAGCTATTTTTAAATCGTTTACTCACACCAACCTCATGACTGACCCAGAGTTTATTTTTCTTTATTTCCCTAAACTCTTGGGTGCCCAAATTTGTAGGGGCAGTTAAGTAGTTCAGAATTTTTCAAATACACTAGAAGGAGCTTGGAGCAGGGGGCTTCTACATTAAATATATAGAGTTTTATTTCCGCTGTGATGTATATGTGTTATACTCTGATGTTATATGTAAGTACAAATACAATTTGTATTTTAAGTTATGTACTTTAATATATTTTATTCATTTCGATGTGAGATTCGAGTAACTATGATTCTGTTGTGTTATGTTCTTCTATTATAATTTTCTCCCTTTCTATTTCTCATCCTCTAATTTCTTTCTTGAACATCTGAGCTTTAGTGCAATTTGGTTTGGACTTGTGTTGTTTTGGTTGACTCAAAGGGTACTAAAATTTGGGTCGTTACATTTATTAAAAGTTGATGAGTGGGACAAATTTGAATTTTTCAACTTCTGGAAATTGGACAAAGGTTTTTGGTATCTTTCACTAAATTTATAAAGTTTAATTTAGTTTTTTTTTTATATCTAGAAACTTGGCAAAGAATTTTGTTTTATTCCTAAACATAGAATTATTAAGTGTATATTTGGTCTAAAACTGTAAATGGAAAAATGAAGGTTGGGAAGCAAAAAGACATGTAGTTATGGTTTTTATTTGGAAAGTGTCGAAATTTCGAGGGGGAAATTGAAAATATTTGCATGAATTAAGGAGATATTTTATTTGAGTTGAAATGAGAGAATAACAATGGTTAGGAAGTATGATTTTTCAGACATTGATTTGTGTTTGTTATGTGATTCTGGTACGCAGTGCGTAATTTTGCATTATATGCAAGTTCGAATGATAACCATGTAACAAATCAACCATTCTAACTAAAACTAAATAATACATAAACTCTAGAAAATCATTCTAATACATAACCATTACATATCCATTGCATAATCATACTAAAACTAAATAATACATAAACACTAGAAAACCATTATAATACATAACCATTGCCTATCTATCCATTGCATAACCATTCTACTAAATAATCATTACGTGGCCATTAAATAAGAATGCATAAATCATGTGGTTTCATCAAAATACACTTTGGAGTTTATCTAGTGCATTAGCCTGCTATTTTCGGTTCTCATTCACCTCGCTTCGGCTTACATCTCTAAAGAATATTCAAATCCCCTATGATGCATCAAATAATCTATTCATTAGACATAATTATAGTTTATCTAGTGCATTAATCTGCTATTTTCCATTTCTATTCGCCTCACTTTGGCTTGCATCTCTAAAGCATATTCAAATCCCCTTGGATGCATCGGTTGATCTATTCATTGGACATAACTATAACAATCAATATGGTGCAACAGGATCTTATGCTTTTTGAGCTATGGACATCCGTAAAAATGGCACCTTGCATTTTTTATTTCAACATACAATGACCTCGCAAATAACTACACAATGACAAGTTGGACATGACAGTGGTCTTACTTCACCTTCAAGTTAATTCATTTCTCAAGTCGTTGATTCACTTCATCTAAGAAAACTCGACTCGATAAACCAGTTACAATGACAACATCAATATATAGAGGAACTGTTTCATATTGTATTTGACGAGCAAATTCACAAAGACTGTAACACCCTGTTTTTTCTATGTTTATTAAAGTAAAGAATTAAAAAATACATAATTGTAAAAGTGAGAATTAAGGGAAACGAGTTACGCCATTGCGTTCGTTTCGGAATTCTACTTGAGATAGAGTCCGAGTTTCATGAATCGGGCTCCGCATGAAGAAATTATGGAGTTCAGAAGAATTCATGTTTAAACAGAAAATTAAATAGTTAAATAAACAAAAACAGTTCGAATTTCAAAATCATGTGAATCAGCTGGGCAGGAAAATTCCCGCCCATAGGGGTTGACTTCCCCCGGGGGGGTCGACATAGGTGTCGACCCCCCAAGAGGAGTGTCGACTGGGGTGTTAACCCCCCCCCCCCCCCCCCCGTAGGGGTCGGCCCCCTCGCCCAGATCCAAATAGTGACAATTTCTGACTTGTTGCTGAGTCACTAGGGCATAGGTGGCGATTTCTGGATAGCTCTATCTAGTCTGGATGGTTCTGATTGCTCCTAGGTTGATCTAACGACTCACATAAATTTAAACTTCTATATAAACAACCCCAACCCTCAATCCTGAACCACACAACTTCATTTCCAAGGAGCCGTCATGCTGTCCATGGTCAACCTAGCATAGCCACCATTCTTCTCCAACTAGAAAGCAAGTTAGAAGCTACGAATCAAATCTAAATTAGAGAATCGATAGTCTACGTCAAGTGATAGCTTTTCAGTTTCAGAAAACAAATCCCAGAAAACAAGATTTTTCTTTTGTTTGTAAGTTCAGTTATTCTTTAGATGTGAACAACTAAAAGTCATGATTTGTAATAAAGCAAAACTAGAACTGTGCCTAGTTGTAAGATAATGGTGATGCTAATTCATGTGTATTCTTGTGACAATTCTATTATATATGCCTATGAGACTATTGTGGTTTATTGGACTTATCATGTTGTATGTTAAACCAATCGTGTATTATATAAATTTAGTGACTCTTTCAGGTTATGTTACATGCAAGTTTTTAGACTAAGTCATATATGCCTATATGTTTAGATCTACATTCTCATATGTTTAGATCTATGTTAATTTGATCCAACTCAAATGCAAGTTCACAATTACATGCCTAATTGGATTTGTGTAATTCTATGTAAGTCCCCGTTCATATGCTTAAGATTCATGTTAATTGGATCCAAAATGCAAGTTCATTGTTTTATGCTAAATTTATATGACACATGTTTAGTTAGATCCTTATTATTTTATGTTGTGGGAATGGTACATGCTCCTTTCTTTTCCCTTTTGTTTATAAGTTAGGCTAAGTTGCGAGCCAAACGTTCTATGTGAATTATGCGAACGTATAACGAGGGTAACGTTGGGAAAAACCTTAAATTTCACATTATTGGCATAGTTTGGCTCATAATCATATAAATAATTAGTGGCATAAAGTGGTATACTTTATATACCTAAAAATTATGAACATGATTTAGAGGGTAAATGGGGCATGACTTGAATGGCAATAATTGTGGATAGTTTACATATAAATATGAAGGGTAAATATGTAAATTAAGTAAAAGACGAATATGCCTAACCCGAAAATTGAGTTACAATGTAAGACTGTCCGGAACCTCCCGGCACATCCAGCAACCGTAACAATATAGATCTAATGTGAGAGGTTAGCGCATTAAGCCCAAAAGAACCCGAGGTTAGATTGAGTTGCGGTGTAAGACTGCCCGGAACCGACCGACACATCCAGCGACCGCAACAATACATATCTAATGTGAGTGGTTGGTGCTTTAATGAATGAATTAAAGATAAGACAGGAATGGTAGGGGTTAAGTCAATTAAGGCAACACTTAACCAATACAACATGTTAACTAAACTGGTGAGTGGGGTTAGGTTAATTTGAGAACACTTAACCATTTTAACATGTTGATTAGGAAACCCTATTAACGGGTACCCATTCCAGCAGTAACCCACATAGATGTATCATGGTACCCTGAACTGGGCAGGGTGGGGCACAATTACTGGGCTGATTATAAGCGATCAAAACAACGGCGGGTGGTGCGGCGGTGTAGGTTCCAATGGAGTGCGGGCGTGCACGTACTCCGGAGTGGAAAAAGCAGGAACTAGGCATCAGTAGTTATACACTGTGCATCTTGAATTGTGTCGGGTTGCCATCATCGGATTTGATACACACCATGGTGGGACTAACACAGGATCTTCAATCAAGCGGGGCCGAATGACACAAGTAGAAAATGTGTACGAGTAAGAGCCGATCAATAAAGGGGATCATTTATCTTGAACACATGGTGCTAGTTGAAACACTTGTAAGTGGGTGCAGAAAAATAGCAATGAGTGCGATAGCATATTCAGTTTTATTATCTTATTTCTAGGGTGTTGTCCTAGGTTCAGTCTATTCATGTCATGATCCTTTTTCCTGTTTGCATGCTAAATAATCACTGGACTTACCAGACTCATGTCTGAGCCATTTTTCTTTCGTCTTCTTTTCTTCCGTTCCCTCCCCCCCCCCCCCCCCCAAGGTCCGCAGGGAGGGAATACTTTAGCTTAGTTCGGACCATTTTCAGCCTGAAGAGAGTAGATGTATTGCTTGGATTCTCTTTCCTTGGGCTATGGCTTTGGATACTCTCTTATTGGGGATTTATGCTGCCTTATTGTTATTTTATGACTCTTTATGTTTTAATCAAGATAGATATTTTGTTGTAATGATTTGGAAGTTGGTTTGAGACAGTTGTTGTAATGTTTTGACTGAACCACGTACTTATGAAATAAATTTAGTTTTTCCGTTGTTCATATGTGTGTCTGTAAATTATTTGTATCTTTTACCTATAATGCTCCACCGAAGTTAAGGCATTCCCTATGTGAGTGATCTTAACGAAGGTGGGGTGTTTCACTTGGTATCAGAGCTGATGGTTGCCAGATCGGATAAAAATTTTGGAAACTAATTTTCAAAAAGAAGTTTAAAGAAGTATTTTCAAGAAAAAGTGTTGCTTTTATTTTAAAAGTCATAATCTCCAAAGTCATATGAACTATCTTTCTATCAATTGTTTTGAATCTTTTCTTTTTCGTTTCAGCATGTCTGGGGATCTTAACCTTCCAGAGGGCATACCGGTACCTGGCTGGTTCAGAAGGTACCTGGAGGCTAGGGCTAATGACGCAGGCCCAACAGACGTTCCTCCTCCCCCAGTTGCAACTGTTCCTCCTCCTCCTCGTGCAAATGCTTTCTCAAAGATATGTAGAGATTTTCGAGCCATGGGTGGAAAGAACTATAATGGGACTGAGTCATTTCTAGAAGCAAGAATCTGGCTCAAAGAAATCGAGGATTTGTTTGTTATCTTCGAAGTGGACGATAGGCAGAAGATACAGTTGGCCGTATGGTTGCTTAGGACGAAGCCTCTTATTGGTGGAAAGTTACTAATGCTGAGAGACTAGTTGAAACTTCAGAGGATTTCAGAATGAGGTTTGAAATGAAATTCCTCTCACAAGCTGAACGAAGCCTACAGATGGAGAAGTTATTAGCTCTCAAATAGGGAAGTATGTCGGTCAAGGAATATGTCAACCAATTCAACCAGCTGGCTAGATTTGGACTGGAGTTAGTGAACACTCCACATAAGAAGGCTCTCCGTTTTGTTAAAGGGTAGAATGAGCCACTGCACAGCCTAGCTTGACTGGTGGACATGGCACTGTTACAAGAGGAAGACAAGGATGGCAAGAAAGAGGCAAACGTGGAAGTACCTGAAGATAAGAAAGTGGAGGGATCGCAGAATAAAAAGACAGATTCAAAGAAGGGCAGAAAGAACAACAAACCCCATGAAAAAAGGAAGTGTTATCTTTATGGCATTCCTGGACATCTGATTAAGGACTGCAGAAAGAAAAAGAGGAAGATGGGTGGTTGTTTTCAGTATGGCGAGACATGGCACATGGCTAAGGACTGCCCAAGAAAGCAAGGACAAGGGCAGAGGACTGGATCTACTTCTGGAGGGCAGGTTCACGCTCTCATAGCACCTCCGCAAGAACGAGGCAGAAATATTTCTGTTGAGAGTTTAGTTTATCTTTTTGATCATCCTGTTCGTACATTCTTTGATCCAGGCATGGATTGGTTATCCAGTAATGGTGCCATCCTCGATTGTGAAAAGAGAATGGTTAGACTTATGACTCGCCTCGGTAACACTCTCGAAATATCTTGTAATCCCATGAATTCTGTTATGCTTAGCTACCTAGAATCTCTTAATGCGTCTGTTGAAAACTTGCCGTCTGTTAGAGTAGTCTATGAATACTCAGATGTATTTGAAGAGGTGAAGGGCTTACCTCCGAAGCGGGACATAGACTTCCGCATATACCTTGTTGATAATGCAAAACCCGTAGCTCTACCCGTTAGACACATGGCTCCAAGGGAGAGGAAAGAGATCAGCAAGGAAGTTAAAGAGCTACTCGAAAAGGGGTTTATAAGGCGGAGTATTTCTGAATGGGGTGCTCCAGCAGTATTCGCAAACAAAGCGGACGGTTCACTTCGCCTATGCGTTGAATATAGAGAGCTAAACAAGCTGACCAAGAAGAATAGGCACCCACTTCCAAGAATAGACGACTTGTTTGATCAGCTTGTAGGTGCATCGGTTTTCTCCCAACTAGATCTGGCTAC
This sequence comes from Allium sativum, assembly GCA_030737875.1. NCBI lineage: Eukaryota > Viridiplantae > Streptophyta > Magnoliopsida > Asparagales > Amaryllidaceae > Allium > Allium sativum. The sequence goes on from CM060913.1 coordinate 829,580,549, forward strand.
AGGGTTTCATCAGTTAAGAGTGGCTGAAGACAGCATTGATAAGACCGCGTTCAGAACCCCAGATGGTTTCTTCGAATGGCCTGTCATGCCTTTCAGCTTGACAAACGCACCCGCTTATTTCGTTGACTTGATGAGCAGGGTGTTCAGGGAATTCCTTAATAAGTTTGTGGTGGTCTTCGTAGATGACATTTTGATTTTCTCCAAGAATGAAGAAGAGCATGCTCTGCATTTAAGGGGAGTCATGGATACTCTTCGTGCACATCAGCTAAAAGCCAAATTCTCCAAATGTCATTTCTGGAAAGAAGAAGTAAGGTTTCTTGGACATGTGGTGTCCAAAGAAGGGATAGCTGTGGACCTCGCAAAAGTAGTTGCGGTGCAAGATCGGAAGGTTCCACGGAATGCAACCGAAGTCCGAAGCTTTCTCGGGCTAGCGTACTTTTACCGAAAGTTCATTAAAGACTTTGCGAAAATCTCAACCCACTTACAAGGTTGACAAAGAAGAACCTAACTTTCGCTTGGGATTTGGATTGCGATGTTGCTTTCCAACATTTGAAAAGGGCTCTAACAACAGCCCCAGTTCTGACATTGCCTGACGGGAGAAAAATGTTTACAGTATACACGGATGCATGTGGTACAGGAATAGGCGTTGTCTTGATGCAAGAAGGCAAGGTAGTTTGTTATGGGGGAAGGCAATTGAAGGTACATGAGAAGAACTACCCAACTCATGATTTGGAGCTAGCTGCCATTGTTTTCGCTCTTAAGTCATGGCGTCATTATCTACTAGGAGAAAGGTTTGAATTATTTACTGACCATAAATCGTTAAAGTACCTTTTCTCACAGAAAGATCTTAACTTAAGACAATAAAAGTGGATAGAATTTCTGGCCTCATACGATTTTGAGATTTCCTATACCCTTGGCAAGGGCAATGTAGTAGCAGACGCCTTGAGTAGAAAGAAGCTGACCTTAAGTCCTCTCTTTGAAGAAAGGCAAAGCTTGGAGTACATAGTAAACTTTGACTTTAGACCGTCCTCTGAATTTGTACCTGGTTTGTTAGCATCGCTAAAGGTGCGGCCTACTCTTCTGGACTCAATAGGAGCCGCGCTGTAACAACCCGTATTTTCAATAACCTGTTATAACATAAACGGAGGCAGAATTAAACTGTAAAATCTGAATCAAGGGAAACGGGCTATGCCATTGCGTTCGTCTCGGAAAAATACGCGAAATAGAGTCCGAGTTTTCGAAAATCGGAGTCCGTATGACCAAGATATGGCCTCGCGAAGTTTCACGAAAAATTCCCAAATTAAAGTATACTTAATTAAGTGAAATGGGTTGCGCAGAGAAATATATATATATTGATATATATATATATATATAATTGAAAATTAAATAAATAAATATGCAAAAATGTTCAAAACAGCGAATTTGGAGAGGGGAATAACCGAACCGGCCGATTTTTGAGGTCGACCCGAGCTCGCTGGGTCGACTAGGGGTTAATCCAGGGTGTTTGGCTGTCAACCCGTGGGCCGATTCGCTCAAATGCAGATTTTGCATTTGGATGGTTCTCATGGTTCATCTTTAATCTAAAGGCCCTAAATGGTTCCTACACTTGACTTCTTCCCCAAGACATGCTTTGATGGCTTGGATTGAATCTAGGTTTAATCCTATGGCCTAAAACACTTGCCTAATCTATAAATAAGACCCTAACCTATCCTAAATCCTCATTATTCATTCATGCAACTAAACTATGGCAAAATTTTACCTCTCATGGCCTCCACTCTCTTCATAAAATTTCTAAATGGTTTCTATGAGAGATTTTCCATGCATACAAGTGTTTTTAAGCTTGTATGAGTGTCATTAGCTTGCATTCAAGTCAAGTTTCTATCTTTGCATCATAAAGCAAGGGTTTTGATCATTTTGGCTCAAGGGTTTTTATGTTAGAGCTTGCATTTTGGGTCTATTTGATTGCATAAGGGCTTTGTCATATCTTTTGTGCCTTCATAGCAATGTAAGCCCTTTCCCTACTCTTAGATATTAACTATGAAGTTAAATGTTCATGTTGCAAGTTTGGGTTTGATCATTGAGTATGATACATGCTATCATGTCATGCAAGTTTATGAAGTCATTATCTTGATCTTGTGAGCTAAAAGCTACAACCTTTATGTTGAAATGTTGCATTAGGCAACATGAGAACCCTCATAACCTTTATGTCAATTTGCATATGAAGTCATAACCCTTATATGATGATATATGCGAGTTACTAGTCATCATTCCATATCTTTTGTCACCATGATTCGCTTATGTGCCAAGTTTGGGTTTATGCATGTTTTGAGGCTTAAGAATGTAACATGCAAGTTAATGAACACATTTGTGCCTCATTTGCAACCATGATTAACTTGTGGCTTAATATCCATTTTTGTCATGCCTTTGCCAAGTCTCTTCTTTTAATCCATTACGTTGTCGTGAACGTATATGCGAGTTTAAAAGCGTTGGGTTATGTTATGGGTAATTTCTAATGACATGAAAATACAACTTGAAAACATGACTTGAAATATAACATGGAAGTTGACATGTAAGTATACATAAAAACATAAGCTTGGGAATTTACCTATTAAGTTAGGTCTACCCTTTGGGAATTTACCTATTAAGTTAGGTCTACCCAAATGCTTGAAAACTTGTAACATGTTTTGGGAAACATGATGGACATGACACTTAGATAATATAAGTGTGGCCAACTCGAGGTTGGGTTGAGTTTGCAACGTAAAACTACCCGGAACCGACCGGCCTAACTAGTAGTTGCAAACAATAGGACCCAATGTGAGAAGTTGGTCATGTTGTGCTTGAACCCGAGGTTAGACCAAGTTGTGGTGTAAAGCTACCCGGAACCGACCGGCTTAACTAGTAACCACACCAAAGTCTAATGTGAGAGGTGGAGGTGCATTAAGTAATTAATGCCACATGATAGGGTTAAGTTAATTTGATTAATGACTCTTAACCAAATATGACATGGACAAATGGGTTAAGTAATTTGATTAGGCTAATGATACTTAACAAAACATGACAAGGTTGGGTAGGTTAAGTAACTTGATTTGCCTAATGACACTTAACCATTTTTATATGACTAGTGGACGGGGTTAAGTTAACCAACACTTAACCAATCCAACGCGATAACTTGGTAAGGTTAAGTAAGTTTTCTTAATGACGCTTAACCGAAAAATACGGTTAACGAATGGGGTTAAGATTAGACTCAACTAGTCTAAACATGGAAATCGGATGGGGTTAAGTTAGCCTAGACTTAATTAATCCCACTTGGTAGTTTAATGGGGTTAAGTTAAACACTTAACTAATCTAAACATGATGAATTGATGTGGTTAAGTGACTTATACTTATCCAATCTAACTCGTTAATTTATTGTGGTTAAGTTAACCAATACTTAACCAATATAACGTGAAAACATGATAAGGCTAAGTCACGAATCGCTTGAATACACTTGACCGATTTGACTAAGTAAATTGATAGGGTCAAGTTAATATATACTTAACCAATCTAGAATGATAATTGGACGAGGTTAAGTCGTGAATTGCTTAATATACTTAACCAACTTGAGCATGGTTTGTAGGGTTAAGCCTTGAACTTGGATACTTAGCCAATTTTGACAGGATTTGTAGACGGGTTAAGTCATGAACTTAAGTGACACTTAATCCATTATGTAAACCCTAGTTCTGAGGATTAGGTGGATAACCGTAGTTAACAAGGATAACGGGAACAATGCTAAGTGGTAAACCTTAGTTGAAGAATAACTAAGTAATGATTCTTAGTCAAGGAAATTTAGACCAGTTCATAGATAGATGAGTAACCTGATACGGTAGGTCATCGTTTAAGTATACGAGTAGGAGCAAGTATCTGATTTAGATAAAGGCTCCAACGAACTGGGTAACGAAGCAGCGGCTTCGGGGAACGTGAGGATATTCTTGGTATCCCTCTATGAGCTGCCAGGTGATTATACTAGGCTCATGAGAGGTTAAGGTCTGCGTTAGAAGAACCAAGAGTATGCCTTGGTTGCTATACGAGCGACCTAAAGACGGGGATGGATAGGGGATAGTCGACGATACACGGTCGTACCCTAGATAGCATTTCGTCAGGCTACCTACCATCTTTGGTCAAGCGTGTACGTACGGAAAGGCAGAGAACACCCAAATGACCATAATTGTTATCTAATTATGGTTGCGGTAAGGCTTGGATGTGGGTTGGCCAGTGTTGTGTTCTCATACAGGATTTATCATGTCTTGTCTTTCACTAGTTGAGGGAGTGGTCTCGTGGGACCATAGCCACGTATAAGAAAAACAGACCTTAGCATCTGCATCGGCAGATAAATCGAAAGCTCCCGACCGAGTCCTGTATTTCTTGATTTGCCCTGTGACAGGACTCGGATGGCACGATGTGATACATGTGCATACAGTCATGGAAAAATGATTCACGATGAATGCGTGGGAAAAAGGGCGTGGTTGGCGGTTAGCGTAATCCCTAGTGGCCCTAGGTGGTTGAACCCAAACCGAGATACGAAAACGTGCAATAGGTAAGCATAATCCCTAGCAGCCCTAGGTAGCATAAGTCCTAGTTGTACAAACAATGATTCATGTTGGAAGACCCTAGCTAGGTTTAGGGTAACAGTCCAAACCGATCTTAAGGATCATGGAACTATGTTAAAGTAATATAGAATCTCATGGGAAAGCCCGTATGGTCTACGGCAAGGGACTGAACATTTACATGGAATAAAACATACAAGTTGAGTAACCTATATATGCGATATATTAGGTTGACATGGACCATTACACGACTTTTGAGTGAGGGTCATTCTTGGTTAACACATGACACGGTGGGGATACTAGTACGGTAGGTGCAGAGCTAAAATATAGGATAGATATCACGGGGCGTTATACGTGACAGATATCTTGGGGATATTATACTTGATAGAAACCTGACGATGTGATACCTTGTTTTATCTTGACATCGTAATTTATCATGACACCTTAGTTTATCTGAGTTCAGTAGTTCATCCTGTTATTTTGATTTAGCTTATCTATCTTGTTATCATGCTTATGTTCATCTCAGTTTCTCATGTTAGTTAACTTTACTAGTTTTTATGCTAATAGTAGATAGGGCTTACTCAGTCTTTTTGACTGACCCGTTTTGTTTCGCCTCTTTTCTTCCGTTCCCCCCCCCCCCGGGTTATAGGGAGGAAATACTGTTGTTTAGTTCGGACTTCTTCTGCTTGAAGGTCATCATGGATGGCTTGGACTTTTCTTGGCTAATGGCTACTTTACTGTTTTTACTTGGGGAATAATTTATGAAAATGTCTTTATGCTTCTTTACTATTGCAAGACAGATTTTGATGTACTCTGATGTAAAAGGCTTTAGACCTTATTTATTCATGTTATGAAAGTTTGATTTTACTTCCGCTATTTTATATGTTCTGTCTTGTGATATTTCTGTGCATGTTTACCAATAATGCCCCTCTAAAGCTAGTGCATTCCTTTGCGAGTGACCCTAGCGGAGGCGGGGTGTTACACGCGCAACGTGAAGACCCTCAGTTATTTGATATGATGGATAAGCTAATTTGGAGTGAGACTTCTAGGCACCTCAATAGATACTCCATCGATGATAAGGGTTGGTTGAGACGGGATGGAAGGCTATGCGTCCCACAAGCAAGGGATTTGGTGAAGACGGTTCTCGAAGAAGCACACCATTTTAAGCTGACCATACACCCAGGTGGATATAAGATGTATAAAGACATAAAAAGGGTTTTATTTTGGAATGGCATGAAGAGATAGGGATGAGCATGGTGCGGTTTGGTGCGGTTTTGACTTAAAACCACACCCGGCACCGCTAGCGTGCAGTTTTCAAAAATAGGAACCAGAACCGGACCAAAAACCGTTGGTGTGGTTCTGTTTTAAAAGTGCGGTTTCGGTTTTAAAACCAATTAACAAAAAAAACATCGTTCCCTTAGATGATGATGCACATGAAATGTTTAAAGCTGAGGCAGAGACTTTTTTATTTGTCCAATGTGTGATATTGATCTTCACATGCATATGAAAACTCTTTTACTATAATGACCAATCGGTCCAATCCTAATACCATCTTACTATAAATGACATCAAGGCTAAGGATGTAATCCAAATCATAATTCTGATGGACCAAAGCAGTATGTAGAACTTGTTCTAGATACTTCTCAACAGTAGCATACTGCCTCTTTTTAACCTCTATAGCTAATACAGTAAGAGCTTTGTTTGGTGGCAGGTCTTGATAGCTTCTTAAGGTGTTCAATATTAGTTTTGTTTTCTTTTGTAGATCCTTTCTATGACCAGACATTTCTATCAACACGTCATGATTAATCTTGGCAGCTTGAGTCAATATAGCCATGTAGCTAGAGTGGTGCAGCATGTATTGTGAAACGCCCCACCTCCATAAAGGTCACTCACAAAGGGAATGCCTTAACTTTTGTGGAGGTTTGTAAGTAAAAGTCACAGATAAAACACAAGACAGATATAAACACATATATATAAGCAGCAGAAAGCAAACAGACTTTTTTTTATTTCATAAATACGTGTTCATACAAAACATTTCCATAACTGCCACATAATAACTTCCAAAACATTACATCATCATTTTTGTCTTGGTTATTAAATAAAGAAGCATAAAACACAATTAAAACTGCATAAATCCCCATAGAATGTGTCCAACAGCCATAGCCAAGGAAAGAGAGTCCAAACCATACATCTACTATCTTGAAGCTTGCAAAGAGTCTGACTAAGCTGGGTTGTTTCCTCCCTGTGGACCTGAGGGGAGGAAACGGAAGAAAAGAAGACGAAAGAAAATAGAGTCGGACATAAAGCCTAGTAAATCTAGTGACTCTTCAGTATGAGAATAAGAAAAAGGGCATGATAGGTATAAACTGGAAATAGGAAAGTATCATAAACTAAGATAAAGCAGTTTGAATCGAATATACTATCGCACCCCACACTAAATCTCTGCACCTACTTGCATTGTCTCAACTGGCACCCCATGATCGGGGTGAAGTGATCCCCTTTCTAAAGATCGGCTCCTTACTCACAAAATCATATGTGTCATACGGCCCCCAAAGATTGTATATACCTATGCTGGTCCCACCATGGGGAGTATCAAGTCCCATGGCGGCGACCCGACACAATACTAGCATGCATAGGTTATAATACTGGTGCCCCCAGTGCCCTGTTTGTCTGCTCCAAAGTGCGGTCGACTCCGTTAGAACCCACACTGTTGCACCCACCGCCGTCGCTTTTGACCACTTACAATCAACCCAGTAATCGTGCCCCACCCTGCCTAGTTTTAGGGTACCATGATACCTAATTGGGTTACTGCTGAAATGGGTCCCCATTACTGGGGTTTTCTAGTCAAACATGTTAAGTGGTTAAGTGTATGTATTTTCCTAACCCCACCCGTCAGTTTAATTAACATGTTGAATTGGTTAATTGTTTTAGTTAACTTAACCCTACCATCCTGACTTGTCTGTCCTTAGATTTTTAAGGCACCGACCACTCACATTAGACATGTATTGTTACGGTTACTGGATGTATCGGTCGGTTCCGCGCAGGTTTACACCGTAACTCAGTCTAACCTCGGGTCCTTAATGGGCTCAATACTTAACAACCCACATTGGATAGGTATTGTTGTGACTACTGGACAGCCGGGCGGATTCGGACAGGTTTACATCACAACTCAATCCAACCTCGTGTTAAGCATACTCGTATTTTCTAAATTTACATATTTGTCTCTATTACTTATTATATGTAAATTTGTTAACAATTAAATGTTATGGCCCACTTTCCAAGTTCATCATTTTTGGTATAAGAATTTTACACCATTTAAATGCCACCAATTACTAGCATGTGCCAAACATGCCAATACATATATTTTTCACCAATTTATGTCAAGTTTCCTATAATTACCAATTTATCCCAATGTTACCCCGTTTAATTATTAGGATAACGATCTTAGCCTAATTTTCCGTCCGCATGATTTTTAACATATAATATTAGGCTAAAAACTTAGCCTAATTTAGCGTACACAAAATTGGCATAAAGCAATTCATTAACATAAACATGACATAGGTGTAAACTTGGCATTATCGGCATAGTCAATATGAACATCATAGGTGTGAACTTGCAAAGTAATCAACATGACCATCATAGGTGTGAACTTGCAATGTAGACTAAATCAACATACATATATGTGAATTTGCATCATAGACTAAATCATAGGTTTCAACTTGTCATGTGAACTTGCATTGAAAAGGGGAATCTAACTAAACAGGTGTCACATGAATTAGCATATGATTTAGACAACATAAGCCTAAACATGTTTAGATCTAGGCATAACATCGAACATCACTAGCATATGACAAGAATATGACATGTCCATAAAGTATGTATAATTTTATCACATGTGTGTGAACTAGATCAAATCATGTTTACTACCATAACATGAAACTTGTATTGAAATGGATCTTGGCATGGATCCAATTATAAACTTGCAACTTTTGTATAAACATATGAGCATGTATATAAACTTAATCATTTAGGTATAGAGGTTTTAGCATAAAGTATATACATGAGATCTTAGCTTAGTCATAACACATACAACCTATATAATCACATAAACATATAGGTATAGATTACAACATGAATTATACAACTTGCGTGTGACGTTGTTTTCATTCTAAATGTACAATAGGATCAATATCAACTCAACTATCCCACAAACATCCCAATACCATTCACAACACAATCACTTCAATACATAGATATGAATTAACATCATCGCTATACAATAGCACAATTCCATTTCCATTTTACATCGAATCAGGTCTTAATTTTATTCGCATCGGAAAAATCACTATACTTACAACAAACGATGGTCTTGTTTTCTGATTTCTAAGTTTTGAATTTGCAATGCTTTCCTTTGGGTAGACAAACGTTGTTTGATTCTTGTTTTACTTTAGTTTTGCTCGTCTCTAAGCTTTCTCTAACTGGCGGCTACTCTTAGTTTGCTCCCAGCAGCTTGACGGCTCTAGTTCTAGATTATTTGTGTGAATTTAGGTTGAGTGTTGAGTTGTATTTATAGAATTTCAGATTGATTTGAGCCGTCAGATGATCATAAAGTGAATCCAGACCATACACACCAAGAGAAGCCAATCAGAAAGTGATAAATCAGCCCTAGTGTCACAGCCAAGCTCAGAAATTCGACCAGAAACCGACCAAGCCAGCCAGGGCCAAACCAGGTCGACTGGGCAGGTCGACCCCAGGTTGACCCTATAGTCGACCTGGTTACCAGGTCGACCCCCAGGTCGACCTGGTGCCTGGGCGGGAATTTTCCCACCTAGCCCAGTTTGGGTCTGTTTTTTCGAATTTCGAACTGAATTTGAATATTAAATTGAATTCTGAAACTTCCGGAGGTCATAACTCCTTCATACGGAGTCCGATTCACGCAAACTCGGTCTCTATCTTAGGCACAATTCCGAGACGAGCGCAATGGCGTAACCCGTTTCCCTTAATTCTTTCATTTAGAATTAATTATACTTTAATTTGTTAATTTACTATTAACAGAAAATTTGGGGTGTTACATTCTCCCCTCCTTAAAGGAATTCGTCCCCGAAATCTTCAAGTCTGAAAGAACGTATATCCTAACATCCAATCGTCCATCTACTCAACCAACAAACACAGGCGTCCATGGTCCTTAAAAGACTTCTAACGCTTTATGATCATATGCATAGTGTGTGTATGTGTCCTTATCTAATGCAAAAATTAGGCGGCCTACTAATTCAGTTGACCTCCTTAATGTGAATCATGTAAGTCTCATGAATCCATTATGTTTGCAAATTTTTCCCTACTCATAATTCTACATGAGTGCGCAACGATCCATACAAATGCAGCATCCATATGACAACATATCAAGTTTCAACCACATACAAATATGAATACATATATGCATATGCAATATGAAGTGACTGAGACGATTTAAAACCTAGGTTGTGTGTGTATATGCATCCACGAGCAACCACTTGCAACCAATTGCATCCATCAACCATAACATGTTTCAATTACATGTTTACATCCAAAGTCGTTTCTACCTAAGGATAAAGGATAACATCGAGGAGATATACCTAAAAAGATAAATACAACCAAAACTTAAGGAAAAAGAGAGATCAAAGATGTGCCCTCAAAAAGAAAAGGGTAAGCCGCGTGTATTATGTCCTCAATTTCCCAAGTCGCATCTTCCTCGGCGTCGCTCCACTGAACTTTGACAAGCTTGACTTCGCGGTTGCGTAGCTTCTTGATTTCAGTTCCTACGAGTCGAGTTGGAACTTTCCTCATAGTTGCTTCGCGTTCCACTTTGGCTTCTTCTAGAATGCTTGGCTCCACCACTTCCGCAGATTCAGGTAGACATTTCTGGAAATGAGAAACGTGAAAGACATTGTGAATTCCAGTCAACCTTTCGGGCAGCTCTACTCTATAAGCCATCTTCCCAATCTTCTCGATGATAGGGAATGGCCATACAAATCTTGGTGCTATCTTTCCTGGGGATCCAAAGCGAATGACGTTCCTTAAAGGAGATACCTTAAGGAAAACCCTGTCCCCAACCTCAAACTCAAGGTCGGTCCTTCTTTTGTCTGCGTAGGATTTCTGTCTATCTTGGGTTGTCTTCATTCTCCTTCATATCAGGTCCACTTTTTCTGAAGTCTCTCTTAATCATGTCTGGCCCAAATATAAGCTTGTCTGTAGACTCCCACCAACAAGTTGGTGATCGGCACAGTCTTCCATATAGAGCTTCGAAGGGCGCCATGCCGATGGTGGCATGGTAGTTGTTGTTGTAGGAGAATTCCACTAAAGGAAGATGATCCTCCCATGTCCCTCCGAAGTCAAGAACGCACAGTCTTCTAAGATCTTCTAGTACTCTGTTCACCCTTTCCGTTTGACCATCAGTTTGGGGGTGATAGGCCGTGCTCAAGCATAACTGTGTGCCTACAGCTTCTTGCAGACTCTGCCAAAACTCGCTCGTAAAGATGGGATCTCGGTCACTCACTATGCTGGAGGGTATTCCATGGAGTCAAACTATTTCCTTGAGATAAAGAGAAGCTAGAGACGAGGCAGTCCTTCTACTCTTGATAGGTATAAAGTGGGCGCTTTTTGTGAGCCTGTCCACTATTACCCAAATGCTAGTATTGCTCTTTCTTGACCTAGGCAACCCGTCAATGAAGTTCATTGAAATGCTATCCCACTTCCATTGCGGGACTTCTAGAGGATGAAGTAGTCCTCCAGGCTTCTTTTGTTCCGCCTTGACCTGTTGGCATGTCACGCACTTAGAAACGAAATCTGCCACGTCCTTCTTCATGCCGCTCCAATAGAAAACTCTCTTTACGTCCTTGTACATCTTGTCCCCACCTGGGTGTATTGTCATCTTGGAATGATGTGCTTCCTCGAGAACCATCTTTACAAAATCCCTTGCTTGTGGGACGCATAGTCTTCCATCCCATCTCAGCCAACCCTTATCATTGATGGAGTACCTATTGAGGTGACTAGAAGTTTCACCCCTAATTAGTTTATCAATCACATCAACAAGTTGTGGGTCTTCGCGTTGTGCGGCCCTTATTGAGTCTAAAAGAGTGGGCCGTACTTCTAGGGATGCCAATAAACCAGGTATAAAATCAGAGGAGGGCCTAAAGTCAAAACTGGATATATACTCCAAGCTTTGCCTTTCTACAAAGAGAGGGCTTAGGGTCAACTTCTTTCTGCTCAACGCGTCTGCTACTACGTTGCCTTTGCCAGGGGTATAGGAAATCTCAAAATCATACGAGGCAAGGAACTCCATCCATCTTTGCTGCCTCAAGTTAAGATCTTTCTGTGAGAAAAGATACTTCAGCGATTTATGGTTAGTATATAATTCGAACTTCTCACCTAGGAGATAATGACGCCAAGACTTAAGTGCAAAGACGATGGCGGCCAACTCAAGATCGTGGGTTGGGTAGTTCCTTTCATGAACTTTCAATTGTCTTCCACCATAAGCTACTACCTTCCCTTCTTGCATCAGAACGGCGCCTAGCCCCGTACCACAAGCATCCATATATACCATGAACATATTGCTTTCATCGGGCAAAGTTAGAACTGGGGTCGTTGCAAGAGCCCTTTTCAAGCGTTGGAAAGCAATATCACAGTCCAAATCCCAAGCAAATGCTAGATTCTTCTTTGTTAGCCTTGTGAGTGGAGCTGAGATTTTTGCGAAATCTCTAATAAATTCGGTAAAAACTGGCTAGCCTAAGAAATCTTCGGACCTCGGTTGCATTTCTTGGTGTCTTCCAATCCTGCACTGCCACCACTTTCGCGGGTCCACAGCTATCCCCTCTTTGGACACCATATGTCTAAGAAACCTCACCTCTTCTCTCCAAAAGTGGCACTTGGAGAATTTGGCTTTTAGCTGATGAATTCGAAGGGTTTCAATGATCTCCTTCAGAGGCTGAGCATGTTCTTCCTCATTCTTTGATAAGATCAAAATATCGTCTGTGAAGACAACCGCAGACTTGATGAGGAATTCTCTGAACACCCTGCTCATTAGGTCCACGAAATAAGCGGGTGCGTTTGTCAAGCCGAAAGGCATGACAAGCCACTCGAAGAAACCGTTTGGGGTTCTGAACGTTGTTTTATCAATGCTATCTTCAGCTACCCTTAGCTGATGGAACCCAGTAGCCAGATCAAGTTGGGAGAAGACCGACGCACCTACAAGCTGATCAAACAAATCGTCTATTCGGGGAAGCGGGTGTCTATTCTTTTTAGTCAGCTTGTTCAGCTCCCTATAGTCTACACAAAGACGTAGTGAACCATCTGCTTTGGTGACGAACACCACTGGAGCACCTCATTCCGAGATACTCCGTCTTATAAACCCCTTTTCGAGAAGCTCCTTAACATGCTTACTGAGCTCCTTTCTCTCCTTTGGAGCCATGTGTCGAACAGGTAAAGCTACGGGCTTTGCATTATCAACAAGATATATGCGGAAGTCTATTTCCCGCTTCGGAGGTAAGCCATTTACCTCTTCAAAGACATCCGGATATTCACGGACTACTCTAACCGACTGCAAATTCTCAACAGAAGCATCAAGCGACTCTAGATAACTAAGCATAACAGCATTCAATGGATTACAAGAAATTTCTAGAGTGTTACCGAGCCGAGTCAAGAGTCTAACCACTCTTTTCTCACAATCAAGAATGGCACCATTACTGGATAACCAGTCCATGCCTAAGATCAATCCATATCTTGAGAAGCCCAAAACAAAGGCACTACATCTAAACTCAACACTTAGAATAGAGATTTTCAAATCCAAGCAAACCATCGACATTGATTTGAAACAACCAAGGGATCTTCTACCATACTAGTGTCTAGGTGCAGAGATTCTACTAAAGCAGATGAAATAAAGGAATGTGATGCACCAGAATCAAAGATAGTGCGAACCGGGTGATCATAGAGATAAACTAAGCTTTCTACATAAATATTTCTACCTTATTCCTGTGGAGGTGCCACCAGCGCGTGAACCTATCCCCCTGAGGTGGATCCAGTCCCCTGTCCCTGCCCCCGCTTCTTTGAGCAGTCCTTAGCCAAGTGTCCAGTCTCTCCACAATGGAAACAACCACCATTCATCTTTGCCTTCTTCTTCCTGCATTCTTTCGCTATATGTCCAACAATGTCACAGAAATTACACCTTCTCTTTTCATGGGATTTGTTGTTCTTCCCGCCTTTCTTGAAGTCTGTCTTCTTAGCCTCTAAACCCTCTTTCTTTTCTTGAGGCACTTCCACCTTTGCCTCTTTCTTGTCTTTATCTTCCTCGTGTAGCAGCGCCATGTCCACCAAGCTTTCATAAGTCGCTCCCATGGGTATATGGGTCATTGCAAGGCTGTGTAGAGGCTCATTCAGACCTTTGACGAAGCGAAGGGCCTTCTTGTGTTGGGTGTTTACTAAATCCAGCCCAAATCTGGCCAGCTGATTAAACTGATTGACATACTCCTTGATTGTCATACTTCCTTGTTTAAGAGTTAGGAACTTCTCCATTTGCAGGCTTCTTTCAGCTTGGGAGAGGAATTTCATCTCAAACCTCATCCTGAAATCTTCCCAAGTCTCCACTGGCCTCTCAGCATGGGTAACTTCCCACCAATAAGAAGCTTCGTCTTTAAGCAACCATACTACTAGCTGTATCTTTTGCCTGTCGTCAACTTCGAAGATGACGAACAAATCTTCAGTCTCCTTCAGCCAGTTCCTTGCTACCACAAATGATTCGGTTCCATAAAAGTCATTTTCACCCATAGCCTTGAAGTCTCTACACGTCTTAGCGAAAGTATTTCCATGAGGAGGAGGAGGAACCGCGGCCACTGTGGGAGGAGGAATGTCTGCTGGGCCTGCACCATTGGCCCTAGCCTCTAGGTACCTTCAGAACCAGCCAGGGATCGGTACTCCTTCTGGAAGGTTAAGATCTCCAGACATGCTGGAACAAAAAGGAAAGTATTCAAGACAAAAGGATAGAGAGATAATGCATATGGCTTTGGGGAATTATGCCTTTTAAAAAAAACGCTTTTTTTTTTTAAAAAATGCTTCTTTAAACTTCTTTATGAAAATAGTTTCAAAAACTTTTATCTAGTCTGGTAAATCTGTGCTCTGATACCAAGTGAAACACCCCACCTCCATAAAGGTCACTCACAAAGGGAATGCCTTAACTTTGGTGGAGGTTTGTAAGTAAAAGTCATAGATAAAACACAAGACAGATATAAACACATATATATAAGCAGTGGAAAGCAAACAGATATTTTTTTATTTCATAAATACGTGTTCATACAAAACATTTCCATAACTGCCACATAATAATTTCCAAAACATTACATCATCATTTCTGTCTTGGTTATTAAATAAAGAAGCATAAAACATAATTAAAACTGCATAAATCCCCATAGAATGTGTCCAACAGCCATAGCCAAGGAAAGAGAGTCCAAACCATACATCTATTATCTTGAAGCTTGCAAAGAGTCTGATTAGCTGGGTTGTTTCCTCCCTGTGGACCTGAGGGGGGGAACGGAAGAAAAGAAGACGAAAGAAAATAGGGTCAGACATAAAGCCTAGTAAGTCTAGTTACTCTTCAGTGTGAGAATAAGAAAAAGGGCATGATAGGTATAAACTGGAAATATGAAAGTATCATAAACTAAGATAAAGCAGTTTGAATCGAATATACTATCGCACCCCACACTAAATCTCTACACCTACTTGCATTGTCTCAACTGGCACCCCATGATCGGGGTGAAGTGATCCCCTTTCTAAAGATCGGCTCCTTACTCGCAAAATCATATGTGGCATACGACCCCCAAAGATTGTAGATACCTATGCTGGTCCCACCATGGGGTGTATCAATTCCCATGGTAGCGACCCGACACAATACTAGCATGCATAGGTTATACTACTGGTGCCCCCAGTGCCCTGTTTGTCTGCTCCGAAGTGTGTGCACGCCCGCACTCCGTTAGAACCCACACTGTTGCACCCACCGCCATCGCTTTTAACCGCTTACAATCAGCCCAGTAATCGTGCCCCACCCTGCCTAGTTTTAGGGTACCATGATACCTAATTGGGTTACTGCTGAAATGGGTCCCTGTTACTAGGGTTTTCTGGTCAAACATGTTAAGTGGTTAAGTGTCTGTATTTTCCTAACCCCACCCGTCAGTTTAATTAACATGTTGAATTGGTTAAGGGTTTTAGTTAACTTAACCCTACCATCCTGACTTGTCTGTCCTTAGCTTTTTAAAGCACCGACCACTCACAATAGACAGGTATTGTTATGGTTACTGGATGTGTCGATCGGTTCCGGGCAGGTTTACACCGTAACTCAGTCTAACCTTGGGTATTTATTGGGCTCAATGCTTAACCACCCACATTGGATAGGTATTGTTGTGACTACTGGACAGCCGGGCGGGTCCGGGCAGGTTTACATCACAACTCAATCCAACCTCGTGTTAAGCATACTCGTATTTTCTAAATTTACATATTTGTCTCTATTACTTATTATATGTAAATTTGTTAACAATTAAATGTTATGGCCCACTTTCCAAGTTCATCATTTTTGGTATAAGAATTTTACACCATTTAAATGCCACCAATTACTGGCATGTGCCAAACATGCCAATACATATATTTTCACCAATTTATGTCAAATTTCCTATAATTACCAATTTATCACAACGTTACCCCGTCTAATTATAAGGCTAACAATCTTAGCTTAATTTTTCATCCGCATGATTTTTAACATATAATATTAGGCTTAAAACTTAGCCTAATTTAGCGTACACAAAATTGGCATAAAGTAATTCATTAACATAAACATGACATAGGTGTAAACTTGGCATTATCGGCATAGTCAATATGAACATCATAGGTGTGAACTTGCAAAGTAATAAACATGAACATCATAGGTGTGAACTTGCAATGTAGACTAAATCAACATACATATATGTGAATTTGCATCATAGACTAAATCATGGGTTTCAACTTGTCATGTGAACTTGCATTGAAAAGGGGAATCTAACTAAACAGGTGTCACATGAATTAGCATATGATTTAGACAACATAAGCCTAAACATGTTTAGATCTAGGTATAACATCGAACATCACTAGCATATGACAAGAATATGATATGTCCATAAAGTATGTATAATTTTATCACATGTGTGTGAACTAGATCAAATCATGTTTACTATCATAACATGAAACTTGTATTGAAATGGATCTTGGCATGGATCCAATTATAAACTTGCAACTTTTGTATAAACATATGAGCATGTATATGAACTTAATCATTTAGGCATAGAGGTTTTAGCATAAAGTATATACATAAGATCTTAGCTTAGTCATAACACATACAACCTATAAAATCACATAAACATACAGGTGTAGATTACAACATGAACTATACAACTTGCATGTGATGTTGTTTTCATTCTAAATGTACAATAGGATCAATATCAACTCAACTATACCACAAACATCCCAATACCATTCACAACACAATCACTTCAATACATAGATATGAATTAACATCGTTGCTATACAGTAGCACAATTCCATTTCCATTTTACATCGAATTAGGTCTTAATTTTATTCGCATCGGAAAAATCACTATATTTACAACAAACGATGGTCTTGTTTTCTGATTTCTGAGTTCTGAATTTGCAATGCTTTCCTTTGGGCAGGCAAACGTTGTTTGATTCTTATTTTACTTTAGTTTTGCTCGTCTCTAAGCTTTTTCTAACTGACGGCTACTCTTAATTTCCTCCCAGCAGCATGACGGCTCTAGTTCTATATTATTTATGTGAATTTAGGTTGAGTGTTGAGTTGTATTTATAGAATTTCAGATTGATTTATGCCGTCAAATGATCATAGAGTGAATCCAGACCATACACACCAAGAGAAGCCAATCAGAAAGTGACAAATAAACCCTAGTGACACAGCCAAGCTCAGAAATTAGACCAGAAACTGACCAGGCCAGCCAGGGCCAAACCAGGTCGACTGGGCAGGTCGACCCCCAGGTCGACCCTATGGTCGACCTGGTTACCTAGGTCGACCCCCAGGTCGACCCCTAGGTCGACCTCCTGGGCAGGAATTTTCCCGCCCAGCTCAGTTTGGGTCTGTTTTTCGAATTTCGAACTGAATTTGAACTGTTTGAATATTAAATTGAATTCTGAAACTTCCGGAGGTCATAACTCCTTCATACGGAGTCCGATTCATGCAAACTCGGAATCTATCTTAGGAAGAATTCCGAGACGAGCGCAATGGCATAACCCGTTTCCCTTAATTCTTTCATTTAGAATTAATTATACTTTAATTTGTTAATTTACTGTTAACAGAAAATTCGGGGTGTTACATATTGCTGCTCTTTTGCTTCCATGATTGCCAAGTAGTGAACGTGCGGATTTGCCTGAAGCTAAATTTGAGAAGGTAGCGTTAAAATTTACGTATAAGTAACATTCGGTGCGGTTTCGGTTTTGCAGTTTTAAATAAGATGAAAGCCGAACCCGGACAATACTAATGGTGCGGTTTCATCGGTTTTGCAGTTTTACTTCGGTGCGGTTTTTTAAGATGCGGTTTTTATCGATTTTATGCGGTTTCGGTTCGGTTTCGGTTCGTAATCGGTTTTCCTGCTCATCCCTATGAAGAGGGATGTAGCTGAGTTTGTCTCTAAATGCTTGATATGCCAGCAAGTCAAAGCGGAGCAAAAGGAGCCTAGTGGTTTGCTTCATCCTCTAGAGGTCCCACAATAGAAATAGGATAACATTCAGATGAACTTTGTTGATGGGTTGCCTAGGTCAAGAAGGGGAAATACCAGTATTTGGGTAATAGTGGACATGCTCACTTAAAGCGCTCACTTTATACCTGTTAAGAGTAGAAGGACTGGCTCATCCTTAGCATCCATTTATCTTAAAGAGATTGTTTAACTCCATGGGATACCCTCCAGCATAGTGAGTGATCTTGATCCTATCTTTACGAGCGAGTTTTGGAGGAGTTTGCAAGAGGTTGTAGGCACACAACTATGCTTAAGCACGGCCTATCACCCCCAAACCGATGGTCAGACGGAAAGGGTGAACAGAGTATTAGAAGACCTCTTGAGATTGTGCATTCTTGACTTTGGAGGAACATGCAAGGATCATCTTCCTTTGGTGGAATTCGCGTACAACAATAACTACCAAACCACCATAGGCATGGCACCCTTCGAGGCTTTATATGGAAGACCATGTCGATCACCAACTTCTTGGTGGGAGTCTGCGGACAAGCTCCTACTTGGGCCAGACATGATCAGAGAAACTTCAGAAAAGGTGGACTTGATACGAAGATGAATGAAAACTGCCCAAGATAGACAGAATTCCTACGCAGACAAAAGAAGGTCCAACCTTGAGTTTGAGGTTGGAGATAGGGTGTTCCTTAATGTATCTCCTTTGAGGAATGTCATTCGCTTTGGGTCCGTAAGAAAGTTGGCACCAAGATTTGTCGGACCATTTCCTATCGTTGAAAGGATTGGGACGATGGCATATAAAGTAGAGCTACCCGAAAGACTGGCTGGAGTTCATAATGTTTTTTATGTTTCTAAACTACGAAAGTGCTTACATGAGTCTGCGGAAGTTGTGGAGCCAAGCATACTAGAGGAAGTAGAAGTGGAACGAGAAGCAACTGTGAGAAGAGATCCAACTCGTATCTTGGGTACGAAAGTCAAAAAGCTATGCAACCATGAAGTCAAGCTTGTTAAAGTTCAGTGGAGTGACGCTGAGGAAGACACGACTTGGGAAACTGAGGGCAAAATACGCGCAGCCTACCCTTTTCTTTTTGAGGGTACATCCTTGATCCCTTGAGTTTATACATGCTTGTATCCATTTTTTTTTTAGTATATCTCCTTGGTCTTATTCTTTATCCTTAGGTAGAAACCAATGGATGTAAACATGTATTTGAAACATGTTATGATTGATGGTTGCAAATGGTTGCTGGTGGTTTCTCGTGGATGCATATACACACACACACACTAGGTACTAGATCGGCTCAGTCACTTTCATATTGCATATGCATATATGTGTATATATATGGATTGAAACTTGATGTGTTATCATATGGATGTTTCATTTGTATGAATGATTGAGCACTCATGTAGAAGTTATAAAGTACAATTAGGAATAATTGCATGCATGATGGACTCATAGCACTGACATAATTTGCATTAAGGTGGTCAACTAAATCAGTAGACCGCCTGATTTTGCATTAGATAAGGGCATGTACACACACTATGCATACAATCATGAAAGCATTAGAAATATTTTTAAGGACAATGGATGCAGGTGTTTGATGGTTGAGTAGATGGACGATTGGATGGTAGGATATACATTTTTCCTGACTTGAAGATTTCAGGGACGAAATCCTTTAAGGAGGGGAGAATGTAACACCCTGTATTTTCTATGTTTATTAAAGTAATGAATTAAAAAATACTTAATTGTAAAAGTGAGAATTAAGGGAAACGGGTTACGCCATTGCGTTCGTTTCGGAATTCTGCTTGAGATAGAGTCCGAGTTTGCGTGAATCGGAGTCCGTATGAAGAAGTTACGGAGTTCAGAAGATTTCATGTTTAAACCGAAAATTAAGTAATTAAATAAACAAAAACAGTTCGAATTTCAAAATCACGTGAATCAGCTGGGCGGGAAAATTTCCGCCCATAGGGGTCGACTTCCCTCAGGGGGGTCGACATAGATGTCGACACCCCAAGAAGGGTGTCGACCCCCCTTGCCCAGATCCAAACTGTGATGATTTCTGACTTGTTGCTGAGTCACTAGGGCATAGGTGGCGATTTCTGGATAGCTCTATCTAGTCTGGATGGTTCTGATTGCTCCTTGGTTGATCTAACGGCTCATATAAATCTAAACTTCTATATAAACAACCCCAACCCTCAACCCTAAACCACACAATTTCATTTCCAAGGAGCCGTCATGCTGTCCATGGTCAACCTAGCATAGCCACCATTCTTCTCCAACTAGAAAGCAAGTTAGAAGCTACGAGTCAAATCTAAATTAGAGAATCGATAGTCTACGTCAAGGGATAGCTTTTCAGTTTCAGAAAACAGATCCCAGAAAACAAGATTTTTCTTTTGTTTGTAAGTTCAGTTATTCTTTAGATGTGAACAATTAAAAGTCATGATTTGTAATAAAGTGAAACTAGAACTGTGCCTAGTTGTAAGATAATGGTGATGCTGATTCATGTGTATTCTTGTGACGATTCTATCATATATGCCTATGAGACTATTGTGGTTTATTGGACTTATCATGTTGTATGTTTAACCAATCGTGTATTATATAAATTTGGTGACTCTTTCATGTTATGTTACATGCAAGTTTTTAGGCTAAGTCATATATGCCTATATGTTGTAACAACCCAGAAAATCCGAACCAATTTAAAAAAAAATTATTTTTGCAGTTTTATTGAATTTTGAATATTTAAAATGATTTATTTTAAACAATAACGATGAGAAATTTATTTCAAATAGAATTAGAACGTAAATATTTATTTGAATCGTCGTTAGAATATGAATATTTATTTTTAATTATAAAAGGAATTGAAAATGGCGTGGTAGTTTGAAAATTCGATTTCAAATGGATATACAAGATTCAAAATAATTCGGATTTTAGTGAAACCAAAAATATTTGAATCTATTTGAGAATATTTTTCCAACGAATCCGAAAAATTGAAATTTCATAGTGGGAATAAAAAGTTATGTCCAATTGAAAGTTCAGAATAGTCGCTATGGAAATTTGGCCCTCAAAAATGGAAATTTTGCAAACGACACCTGTTTTCGACAAAACCACTTTCGTTGGATCCGGGATGTCAAATTATTGCTAGGTTTCAAAATTCATAATTTTTGAGATCAATATATGAGCGTGGCAAAGAAAAACGTGTTTTAACAGTTTCAGTCAATTTCGATCGACCAGAAAATGGTCATTTTTCAAACAGTCTCAAAATTTGACGAAATTAGTTTTGTTAGGATCGTATCGACAATACGAAGGTAGAAATAATTTTTCTGTAATTTTAGGAGTCAGTATTCGGCCCAGGTAAATTAAAATGTACGTTTAAATTAAATATATACTGATTTATATTCTAATTTAAAAGAAAACTGATCGTAACGGCCAAATTGGCTTACGAAACATATTCCATTGTGTCCTATATGGGGGTATTTGGTTAGAGGCGACACTCGTTGTGTTCGATTTGGAGTTCAGAGTACGAAACATGTGATAATTGAATTAAAGAATAAAATGTTATTAAAATAAATATATAAACACCCCTCCCAAGCCAAACCCTAGGTCAAAGTTTTTTTCAAGTCAAACCCGCGCCCCTCCCCCTCACCCCTCCCCCCCCAAATTGAAACCGACGGCATCCATTTCACGAGCTTCCTCCCCCAAATCTCTCTATCCAGTGATTTTTTATACCAACTTCTCAACGACAGAAAGATTAAGCTCGTCGAGCTCCACAACCTCGATAGCTAAGATCAAATCTCGCGGCATGATAGGCTCGATTTTCGAGCTGAACGGAGGCGCTTTTGCGAGCGGTTTTAGGGGACTACGGGGGTGCGAGTAGGGCGCTTGACCCGGCGTTGGTATGGGTGGTTGGCGGCAATGTCGGGGGAAGTTCTGATGTCGCTCGGGCGTGGAAACAAGGCGATGGTGGTGACGGTTCAAGGAACGGTGAAGTGTGAATGGAGCAGCAGCCTTGGAAATGCACGACTATGGTGGGTTCAGCATTTTGCTCAATGAGAAGACAAAAGAATGTAGTTTATATATATATATATATATATATATTATTTACTATAGAATTGTTTTAGAAATGTAAATAAAATTGTTTAAAATAAATTAGCATCCTTGTTTAAAATAAATTTGCATTCTTGTTTAAAATAAATTAGCATTCTGGTTTAAAAATATACATGGTTTGAAAATATAAAAATATACATGGTTTGAAATATAAAATATACTTTTCTTTTGGAAAAAATAAAATTTGCTTTGTTTTTCAAAATATAGCAATATAAAAATATGATTTTTATATATGCATAACGTAAATAAAAATGAGATTTTTATACATATGAAGTAGCGATAAGAATTCAATTTTAATATATATGAAGTAGAAATAAAAATAGTGATTTTTATATATATCATAACGAGATATAAAAATAAGATTTTTATATAGATGAAGTAGCGATATAAAAATGTGATTTTTAAAAATAAACATCATATTAAAAATATGATTTTTACTATGACAGTGGGAAGAGAGATCAACTGGAATCAAACACAAATCCAAACCATTCAGAAATAAAGAATGGAGGAGTGGAACCCGAAGGTGAGAACTCCTCACTGTAATTTCTTATACAGTTATTTATTTCATAACTGCATATATGAACTGTTCCCCATCGTCCACAGACCATGGACGACTTGTTTGTTTGATTGTGTTGTGCAAATTGATTGTGATTGTGTATATGAAGTAAATAAAACATTCATATGTTGAATAAATTGTTTGAACGATAAAATTCACATTTTTATTGTATATATGAAGTGAATAAAACATTCGTATGTTGAATAAATTGTTTGAACGATAAAATTCACATTTTATCGTATATACGAAGTAAATAAAACATTCATATGTTGAATAAATTGTTTGAACGATAAAATTCACATTTTATCGTATTTATGAAGTAAACAAAACATTCATATGTTGAATAAATTGTTTGAACGATGAAATTCATATTTTATCGTATATATGAAGTAAATGAAACATTCATTTGTTGAATAAATTGTTTGAACGATAAAATTCACATTTTATCGTATATACGAAGTAAATGAAACATTCATATGTTGAATAAATTGTTTGAACGATAAAAATCACATTTTATCGTATATATGAAGTAAATGAAACATTCATATGTTGAATAAATTGTTTGAACGATTCACATTTTTATCGTATATATGAAGTAAATAAAACATTCATATGTTGAATAAATTGTTTGAATGATAAAATTCACATTTTATCGTATATATGAAGTAAATAAAACATTCATATGTTGAATGAATTGTTTGAACAATAAAAATAACATTTTTATTGTACGTATGAAGGATATGAAATATTCATGTTTGAAATAAATTCTGTGAACGATAAAAATAACATTTTTATCATGTATGTGAAGTAATAAAAATAGTCATACCTTGAAATAAATACTGATTCGCTAAAATTATCATTTTTAGCGTATATATGGAATATATAAAATTGTCATGCGATGGAAATATTATTAGTTCGCTAATAATATTATGTTTGGCTTATATATGCGTTGTGTGAAATCATATATCCGTTGAATGAATATAAAAAAGCGTCATATGAAAATATATATATCGGGCGCTGCATGAAAATATACATATACGAAATATTGAACAAGTCATAGCAAGGAGGCTAGAGAAGAGGAATAAAATTGTATGCCCAACAAATAGGTACATATTTACTGTTTTGTTTGGGGTATGATGATTTTATGAGCCGCTTGACTGTTTATTTTTCTTTTTGGATTAGATAGGCCTGTATGGCGATTTCGGGATTTTCCCGGTGCTCCCGTGCAGGGGAGGTTATGGCAAAAAAATTCGAAAATTTAGGGTGTTAGCCAATTTTTTGAAAAATTAGAAAGTTCTTAGAAACTGGAAAGTTGAAGAACTTGAGCCAGAATAGAAATTAAAATCATTGTCAAACGATTTATAAAATACGTTTCAATTGGAAATCGATGAAATATATATTATATATATAATATAATAGCCTGAATAGAACGTGTCGCGCTGTGGTAGTTCGCGAATTTCGACCATCAACTTCGAACGGACATTACGATAGATCCGATCGTCGGATTCTCCTAAAATTGGAACTGTTGGGTTCGTATCGAAAAGAGCTTTCTAAGAATATGAGAAATTAGAAATCTAACGGTTGGATTTGGAATTATGTCCAAATCAAATTTGGAAAGGTCGTTGTAAGTGCAGTTTGATGACCGTTTATGGAAATCAACTGTACGGGCGTTGATAAAATTATTAAAAATATTAATAATTTGTGTAAAATCTAAAGAAATGATTTGAAAAGAATTAGGATGAAAAATTCCATATCTAAAAAGATAAAAATATATTTTTATCGAAATGAACTAGTTATTAACTCGAATTATAATCCGATTATTTTTAAATAAATAAATTGGATTGAGAAATGGTTTTAAAAAACCAGAATTTTCCAACGAATAAACTGGAATGGTTTGGAATTATTTCGATATTGGATTCCGTGATTATACGGATATTGTGATGGGATTTTGGAAGATATCGATATCGTTATTCCCGATATGATATCTGTTGGTTTCAGGATTTGATGTTGAATATAAGTCGATACTATCTCTATTCAAAACCTTATATTTAATGTCAAATTGGATTGATTGATTGTTTGGTTTATGCTCGACCAGTTTATGAGCAAGATATGCTTTTACATTTAGCATTGGGTTGGGTAGAAATACTGGTAGGCTAACATCTTGTGAAACACTTCACGATTTGACTATGAGATGTGTAGCGATGTTGTTATATTCATTTCAAATTTAATGAATGATTGTGAAATGATATTTTTCTTAAGTGAAAAAATGTATTCCCGATTTTGGACAGGGAATGTTTTATAAAAATGTTTTATAAAACAGAAAGGATTTCGAGGGCTAAAACCCGATGATTTCGAAATGATTTGGAAATGTATTATGGTTTTACATTGTAGTTCATCGCGTATCCGATTAGTTGCTATTGATGATGTATCTATTTGGTGGCGGAGAATTTATTCTCTTGCTTAACACCCTTCTTTGAGACGTACGAGCTCAAAGGTTATGTGATTAATAATGACTAATCATATGTGTGAATTGCTGATGTGAAGTACTATATTTTGAAAGTACTTGTGATTATTATGTTGTGAAATGATTTTCCCTACTTTGGGATATGAAATGATTCGGTATGTGGTTACAGATTCGAGTAACTCGGCCGACTAAAAGTATGGGTGAGATGAGCGGTGTATGCTTCCATGCGTGGGAGGTGCATCGTCGGTGTAGCCTGCTCCATAGTGGGAGGTGCACATATATATATATCAAGTTGCTTAGGTGCGTGCCCTTTGCCTTGTCTAGGGGGGGCACGATATTTGGTTGCATACTTGTTTGTATGCATTGTTATGTTTTGGAATTCACATTTCCAAACGATTTGATTTGAAACCCCGAAGTGAAATCTACGTTGTTATAGAAAGTTAGATATGTATTTCAAATGATTTGAAATGGAAATCGGGAAATAAAGTCCAAAGGAATAATTTCTATAAAATGAATTGGATTTGGCAAATCTAAATGTGGTGATTAATCTAAACGGGTAGATTGGGATATTGCATGTTAACTGATGCATAGTAGATCCATATATCTATATTGATTGTTGTTTATACACTGGCATTCATGGGGGTAAACCCGTTCCGCATTAGCGGCGTGGTCCTATGATTTGCCTTATCATAAGTTTATAACTGTTTAGAGTTTCCAACACCAGTCCGATGATTGACCTGTGGTTTTCTTTTCCCTTGCAAAATAGGGTGCCCCTATTTTCCACACGGGCAGTCGAGTAGTTTTATTTGCAGATATGTTTAGCAGGATTCTGGATCGAAGTAAAAAGCCGTGTCCAGAGTATTGATAGTCTTCCACTGTGTTATTTTATTTGTTTCTGTTGCATTGTATTACATTTATTGTAAATAAATCTTCTGCTGTATTATTATTTTTCGATATACTCTGATATTCTGTACTCTGATGTAACATTATTATGATGTTTATAAAAGTATTCTGTTATTTGTTCTGATGTGTTGTATGTCTAGAGTTAGCGTATACGGGATTCGAACGGTCTTGGTCGATTTAGCGATCGCGGACGAAATCCATATCGTTACATATGTTTAGATCTGCATTCTCATATGTTTAGATCTATGTTAATTTGATCCAACTCAAATGCAAGTTCACATTTACATGCCTAATTGGATTTGAGTAATTCTATCTAAGTCCCTGTTCACATGCTTAAGATTCATGTTAATTGGATCCAAAATGCAAGTTCATTGTTTTATGCCAAATTTATATGACACATGTTTAGTTAGATCCTTATTATTTTATGTTGTGGGAATGGTACATGCTCCTTTCTTTTCCCTTTTGTTTATAAGTTAGGCTAAGTTGCGAGCCTAACGTTCTATGTGAGTTATGCGAACGTATAACGGGGGTAACGTCGGGAAAAATCTTAAATTTCACATTATTGGCATAGTTTGGCTCATAATCATATAAATGATTAGTGACATAAAATGGTATAATTTATATACCATAAAATTATGAGCATGATTAGAGGGTAAATGGGGCATGACTTGAATGGCAATAATTGTGGATAGTTTACATATAAATATTAAGGGTAAATATGTAAATTAAGTAAAATATGAATATACCTAACCCGAGGTTAGATTGAGTTACGGTGTAAAACTGGCCGGAACCGCCCGGCACATCCAGCAACTGTAACAATATAGATCTAATGTGAGAGGTTAGCGATTAAGCCCAAAAGAACCGGAGGTTTGATTGAGTTGTGGTGTAAGACTATCCGGAACCAACCGGCACATACAGCGACTGCTACAATACATATTTAGTGTGAGTGGTTGGTGCTTTAATGAATGAATTAAAGCTAAGACAGGAATGGTCGGGTTAAGTCAATTAAGGCAACACTTAACCAATACAACATGTTAACTAAACTGATGGGTGGGATTAGGTTAATTTGAGAATACTTAACCATTTTAACATGTTGATTAGGAAACCCTAGTAACGGGGACCCATTTCAGCAGTAACCCACATAAATGTATCATGGTACCCTGAACTAGGCAGGGTGAGGCACGATTACTGGGCTGATTATAAGTAATCAAAACAACGGCGGGTAGTGCGACAGTGTAGGTTCCGATGGAGTGCGGGCAAGCACGTACTACGGAGTGGAAAAAGCAAGCACTGGGCATCAGTAGTTATACACTATGCATCTTGAAAGTGTCGGGTTGCCACCATAGGATTTGATACACCCCATGGTGGGACCAATACAGGTATCTACAATCAAGCGGGGCCGAATGACACAAGTAGAAAACGTATATGAGTAGGAGCCGATGATAAAGGGGATTATTTATCTTGAACACATGGTGCTAGTTGAAAAACTTGTAAGTGGGTGCAGAGAAATAGTAATGAGTGCGATAGCATATTCAGTTTTATTATCTTATTTCTAGGGTGATGTCCTAGGTTCAGTTTATTCATGTCATGATCTTTTTTCCTACTTACATGCTAAATAACCACTGGACTTACTAGACTCATGTCTGACTCATTTTTCTTTCGTCTTTTTTTCTTCCGTCCCCCCCCCCCCCTCAAAGTCCGCAGGGAGGGAATACTTCAGCTTAGTTCGGACCATTTTCAGCTTGAAGAGAGTAGATGTATTGCTTGGATTCTCTTTCCTTTGGTTATGGCTTTGGATACTCTCTTATTGGGGATTTATGTTGCCTTATTGTTATTTTATGCTTCTTTATGTTTTAATCAAGACAGAGATTTTGTTGTAATGATTTGAAAGTTGGTTTGAGACAGTTGTTGTAATGTTTTGACTGAACCACGTACTTATGAAATAAATTTAGTTTTTCCGCTGTTCATATGTCTGTCTTGTAAATTATCTGTATCTTTTACCTATAATGCTCCACCGAAGTTAAGGCATTCCCTTTGTGAGTGGCCTTAACGAAGGTGGGGTGTTTCAAAGACCACCATTTGTTCTCAAAATTTCATTAGTACATCATCTTTGATGCCCCAATTATCCATTCAGTTCGGGAGCCAAATATGAATTGTATATAACTAAAAATGAATACTAAATCGATACCAAAATATTCAAAATAACATTAGATTCAAGACTAGTAAGTTAACTTGTAAATGTTGTTATGTACACAAATATAAAGATTTGGACTGAGTTGACAAACGAATTGGAATGTAGTAACTTAGGGAGCATGGCTTCAGAATTAAGGAAATTAGCAATGAGGAAAGAAGGGGAAAGTAGGAATGAGGAATAATTTTTTTGCTGCTCCTGCTACAAGATTTATTGTTAAGTTGTGCAAAACTGCAACTGTAATGGCGCAACTCTTAGTGTGCTTTAAGTTTTTTTTTTTTTTTTTTTCAATTATACAACACAAGGTTATCTGTGCCTTTTATATTCCATTCCTATGTACAACTCTCAATTGCACTTTTTTAATAGGCGCAACTACGAGTTGCTCATATTCTCTTTCACAATAAGTGCAACTCATAATTACACCCATATGAAAGAAGTTGTTAGCGTGTTGAATTTGTTGCTGAATGCGTACAAACTCGTCTTGTTTGGTAGTAAGTTTGAAAATTGCTCTAAATGATAAATAATTTTGGAAATTACATAACAGGATAATTATGTGCAACATAAGTTGCGCATAAGTATAACTGTAAATGTGCAACTCTTAATCGGGTTTTATTTTATTTTCTTCATATTATTTGTGTACAACATGAGTTACGCCTTTCGTTTTTCACCCCTATGCGTTCCTCTTAACAACATTTTTTGTTTATTAACCAGAATCGTAGCAACTTTGAATTTAGCTTATTTATTCACAGCAGGCATAATACATATTTGCGCTTATATGAAGACAATTAGGTAGCATTAGTTTCTTATTATGGGTAGTTCCAGTTTGCGTCTGACGCGTCAGGCGTGAGATCCACTTAACTGCCCAGTCAAACAAAAAGTTTCGCGTCAGATGCGTCCGACTATATATACAACCCAATTTCATTTCTTAAATCACCAAACAATATACAAACAATCCAAAAATTCAAGATTTTTTTCAAGCTTTGTCGTCGATTGTTTAAGGTTAATTTTTTCATATTCGTGCTTTTTATATTCTTATCTGCTAGGTTTATTTTTTCCAATTTATTCTAAATTTTTTTTCTTTTTTCAAAATATCTAACCAATCTGTTGGTTCATCCATCCGCACCATCATCGACGGGAACGACAATCATACAAAGGTATTCATCGATGTTTGTTACAGAAACATCGATATGTGTGCTCACCGTGTTGTGCAGTAGTACCAGAAAATCACTGATATATTCAACAAGTGAGTGGTGGGATACAACTTCATCGAGGTATCCCAAGTACATACATTCCCCATCTGCTCGTTTTAGGCAGTTGGATATGCTTTTCGGTGGCTGCATGCGAATTGGCAGATATCAGTTCGTTATTCCACAACATCTCCCGTTCAGCTGCAGTTTCATGCACAGATTTATCGCGACTACCTTCGAGGTGATACTGAGGGAATCACCGGTCGTAGAGCGCCTAGACAATGGTCACTTAGTGGTCCGTCTAGAGCTGTTGTAAGTTCTTCGCATGATCTGATTCTCGAAAGGTGCATGGCAGCGAAGCAGGAGGGTGATGACTACGAGCAGTGGAGATCACGATTTGTTTGGCTGATTATGATAACAAATGTTACAATCCTTTGCAGACCTTGCTGGGCTGACCACCTTAGGAAAATTGTTATTTTTCTTGTTAACAAGTTGAGAAAGAACATATAGTTTGTTTTGTATTTTCTGCATTTTTGAATTGATATTGTTATTTCTTCATTTGTATTATGAACTACGAATTTTTATATCATATGCCGTATTATGTATTTTGCATTTAAAAATAATTAACATAAATAAAATTATATCATTAACAAACAATAAAATAATAACTTTGTTCATTTCGCATTATCTTCTTCGTGTAAAAAGAATGCATCCCTTTTCGCAAATTTTCACCTTACTTGGTCCCTTCTAGGGCTGTTACGGTAATGATAATTACCATACCATTACCAGTCAATCGATAACTATTTTTGATTGAAATCAGTATATTAGTCAAAATGGTATGATAAAGGTAAATTTACCATTTTTAACGATAAATTATCGGTAACATTCCTTCAATAACAACGTTAATGGTAATTTTACCAGTTAATTCAAAACATAAGTATATTCATCCGACATGCATTATTACATGCATGTAGAACCAAATCAGGTGAAATAATTTCAGGTCAATTATTTTCTTTCTCATTTATGTTTTTTTTATAAACTAACACAACATATAGTATAATAAAGATGTACTGTTTACAAACAATATGTCAAGATATAAACTTTGATAGACAAACAGTAATTTACCATTACCAGTGTAACGGTTACCAGATTACGGTATATCGGTCGATCGATAATGGTGACGGTAAGCAATTCCAACTTACAAGTAAAAATGGTACGATAATGACATTTGCTAAACAGTAACAGTAATAGCCGTGGACTCCCTTCAGTATTCCTCTCTGTTTGCCCAGTTTGCTCATTTTGATTCTAAAAAGAACGCATCTTTGTAATTCGGCTGAGTTGCTTGCTGGGTGTGGAAGTTACTGGAAAAAGAAGCGTGGTCCTCGACAAATAGACAGTAATACGAAAAATAATAACCAAATTTTGCATCTCCTTTATTGACCATTGCTGCACCCTTAGTTCACCATTTTCTGGTCATCCACGGGCAATGACCTGTCCTACACCGCTGATCATGACTCTCATCTCATCTTTGTCGCCGGTGGTGAACTCCTCCAATATTAGAAGCGAGTTCTCCAGAGTTTGTACTCCAAATGAAATTGTTATATATTCAACTCAAGGATGCGAGTACTAATGGGATGTAGCTCAGATGGTAGAGCCCTCTTTTAGCATGCGAGAGGTACGGGGATCGATACCCTGCATCTCCATCTTTTTCCCTCTTCACCGATCCCAACCGGTGTCCATTTTTCCCCAAACAAAACCCTAGCCACTCGAAATAATTCCAGGTCAATTATTTTCTTTCTCAAACATTTGCCCTTCTTCTGCCTTCCCGATCTCCTGCTTCAATGGATTTAGAATTAATCTACAACGTTAGAACAACTGGGTTTTCTTTAGATCTCCACGTTTATCATGTCTACTGTATGTGCGTTGTCTCCTTGCAATGATATTTGTTGATATTTTATATCATCCTGTCGGGCTGAATGTAATCAAATGTCCCCTTGCAATGATATTTGTTGATATTTTATATGCTTGTTGACGGAGATATCCTGTTTACATCATGTAATAAATGCTCACATTGTACTATGTATTCTTATTTTCATACTTCGTCCTGTTTACAGTTTACCAACTATTTTAAAATTAATATGCTGGTCATTAAGAATTACAGTTAGAAGAAAATAACGTATATTCCACATAGATTAAAGAGTAGCTTAAGCACTTATGTTAGTAGACTGTTTCATGCAGGAGTTGCTGATTTCATTATATTCACGATTTTGTTGAAATTATGGAATGATGTTCCTCCTTCTCTTATACTTTTACTTGCAGATTCTTTCAACTTCAGAGCTCTTCCATTAATGTCCTCATCTCCCAATAATTCTTCCACTTTTTCTTTAACATTTTCCTTAGACACCATCCCATCTTTCCCAGGATTCATCCTCAATCCTATTTTCCAGACATCACAAACATAGCTCTCGTTCAGAAACTGATCGCAAAAATAAGGCCAACAAAGAATTGGCATGCCATTTCTGACTCCTTCAATAGTGGAATTCCAACCACAATGAGAAACGAAGCAAGCAACTGCAGGGTGAGCCAGTACCTTCTGTTGCGGACACCATTCCACAATCATTCCTCTACCTTCAACACGGTCACTGTACCCAGATGGGTACACATCCACCGACCTGTTTGTCATATCAGGTCTCACAACCCACAGAAAAGCTCTATTTGTCAGTTCCAACCCAAGTGCTAGCTCTTGGAACTGTTCTCTATCCATTAGTGTTAAACTCCCGAAAGCTACGTATATAACAGACTTCACAGGTTGCTTGTCTAGCCACCTTACACAAGCTTCGTTCTCGGGCCAAAAGGTACCTAGTGACTTTTCAGGATGTTGTTCCGTTAGTAACGGGCCGATGGGTATCAGGTTAGGCATGTATGAAAACGCACTTGGTTCAAGCTCGTAGAATGAGTTACAGAGTATGAACTCTGCTTGCCTCACTTTCTCACAGTTATTGGTACCGTAATGGAACACGATTTTACGCGCATTTGCGTTGCCTACGTGTAACCAAGCAAACTGAGTTGTGTCCATTTTAGGCATGCCTGGGCTCACCTCAATCATCTCTTCCCTCATGGGTGTTCCTGTATCATAAACACAAAAAACTGTTGCTGTTACATATCATTCCAAATAGGAAGTGCAGAGAGTAATTATTTCTGAATAACACACGTGTTGTGGAATTTATGTATATTTTCTTTGGCGTACTATCTTCTTGGCGATTTTTAAAACAGAAAAAAAAAAAAAGAAACACATATAGCTACCTTCCTTATTAAGAATTCCCTTCTTAATAAACTTGGGGATGTCGAACATAGCAGCAAGAAGAGCTGCTGATGTAGGCCGTAGCGCACCAGCTCTTACTTTCAACTTCTTAGCCACGTCAATTGCCCATGCCATACTCTTATCCACGATCATCCATGTGATCCTCCCAAATTCAGATTCATCACTGCTCTTTATGATTTCTTCTATATAAGCAGGCATTACATTCATCGATTCTTCACATAATCTCCCAAGGTCATTTTGGTCTTCGTGAGGTTTCAAACCATTTGGTACTGATACTAGCTTTATCTTCTTGTGAATTTCTCCGTTACTTTGTTTTGGTAAAGAATTAAGAAGACGGGTGTGATTGAATTCAGAGTTGATGAAAGTTATAGTAAAGCCGCAGTTGACTAAAGAGTGGGAAAGCTCCATGAGTGGAATTACATGACCTTGTGCTGGATATGGTAGCACAAGTACGTGTTGTTGAGCCATTATGTGTGTTTGGAAGAGATGGAGAAATGGGAGGTACCTTCTTGCTTGCTTGCATATTTATATGCCTAATCTGAGATTTTTTTTATTTTTTACTTTTTTCCATTTTTTTTATTAGAACATCTCCAGCTATTATTTGGCTGGGAATTATATTCTATTTCTATAAGGTTACATTTTGTGACCTCACCTTTCTCTAAGGATAGTGGGTTTAAGTGGATGTTAAATAGATGTTTGAAGCTAAGCGTAGGTCGAACAAACGCCTAACTATTACAAAATAATATAGCAGTATTTTGCAATAGAATTTACTTTCACCTGTTCATATATCTTCCGGTAAAGTTGTCACTCTTGGGTTTGTACTTGAATTATCTCAGCATACGTAATAAGGGTAATGCAACTTCTTCCTGATATTTTCCATCTGCTCTTACTTTCCTTTTCTTTCTTTAAATTAAATTTATGCGATGTATCATTCTACCATTACTGTTAGCTTATGGTTGCTTATGATGGTCAATATGTATTTATTTAGCATACGTAAATTGTTGTAAGTGATTGAACGATTGACGATTAAAAGAGCTATGGTTGATTTAACATACATACATATGCAAGGACGGAGGCACGTTTGAGCTGGTGAGGTCACATGACCTCACCAGAAAAAAAAAGAAAAATTTTGAACAAATAAGGTGCAGCAGGCCGGAAAGAAAAAAAGGACAGAAAATTCAAAGATAGGAAAAAAAAAAAAAAATGAACGAAAGCAACGTCTTCCAATTTCAGTTCTCAGTTGATGAGGCTTATTGCTGCAACTTAATGCTGGTGGCGCTGTGCACTAGTGTCTTTTTCGTAGCT
This sequence comes from Allium sativum, assembly GCA_030737875.1. Taxonomy (NCBI): domain Eukaryota; kingdom Viridiplantae; phylum Streptophyta; class Magnoliopsida; order Asparagales; family Amaryllidaceae; genus Allium; species Allium sativum. The sequence continues at coordinate 829,614,915 of CM060913.1, forward strand.
TTGTGGAGTTTTTGATTGCTATCTGGTTTAATGGGTAAACCCTAATTCTGATTTTGATTTTGCTTCTTGTTTTGATTAAAAATTGAGGTTGAAACTTAGATAAAACTGAACAAAAAAGGACGTCGCTGCTGTGATACCCTCAATTCAGGTGCATTCCCCTTTGCTGCTATATTTTACTTTGCCAAAAAAAAAAAAAAAAAAAAAAAAAAAAAAAATGTTAATATGTATTTGAACTGTGATGATGAGGTATGCAATCTTCTGTTCTAAAGTTATATCGCATTACTCTGGATATTCACAAGTGAACCTTCTCAGTTCTTATATATACATGTGAATGTGCTATGTAGGTGAGAAGGAAATATACAAAAGTGAATTTTGCTGTCAAATACGAATCGCAAATTGATCTATTGCTTCACCCTGTTATAAGCATACACGTTTTGTATGTAGATAACCTCTTCTGGTTTATCAAAGTTGGGTATGCAAACTAAAAATAAGAATCCAAAAGGGACTCTTAACACCAAACCAAATGAAATTCATCGACAGCAACATTCTTCTGTCTTATCTTCTTAGAGCTATGATTGGTACATGCATGTAATCGTAGCTTGTCTCTTAAGAACAAAATGAAATTCATGATTGCGAGTTTGTTTGGAAGTTTGTGTTGTGTGACTGTAAACAATTTGGTGGCTACTGGATGTAAAAAGTCTAACGAATTGTTTTCTTTTTTTGGAAATTAGGACCATGTCTTTTTTTTCGAAATTAGGTCATGCAATGGTTATCTTATATATGCTAATGCCTGTGACCTAAAAATGTTTTTATACCATGTAATTGGAGACAATTATATCATTTATTCGATGTATATTGATTAGGTCAATTTAGTATGACAATTCACAAATATGTTTGTTTCGATTCTTTTTTGTATAGGGTCTTCCATTAGCTATGAATTACACGGTCATTGCTCTTTTCTTTTTCTCCTTCAATATCGTGCGCATTTCCAAACCAATTTTTTATAGAAAAAGATGTGTGTATCTTTTAAAAATTACAATTTCTCACTATTGTATGCATCTTTCAATACGTCTTCCTCAATATTCAAATTCACTGATGAATGTTCTACATAACTTGAATTAATTCTCTCATCATGATGGCTAATTGTTATGTTGGTATGCACTGGATTGACGATAATCAATAGTAGTAAACAATGTAAATGCAACGGAAATAATAATGTAGATTACACAATCAATTTGTATTGGTTTAAACCTTTCATTCTACGTATAGTTTCAGAGCTTTCCATCAGAATTTCACAATCAATACCATCACTTTCAGCCGGAAGAACAATTTTAAAAACACTACTTAAGACTTGCAAACCAACCAATTGATTTCAAGGCTACATGCTTATCTACGCACTTCGCCTAAATTTAAAAAAAAAAAAAAAAAAAAAAAAAGATTTTATATTGTGTCTTCAATACACTTATTAGTTGCTCTAAAGCACTATGTAATAACCAATCCATGTTATTACTATGTAGAACTGGTGCAGAATCTGATTCCGTTGAAGTTTACCAGAATCTGGTGGTTGGGTCATCGGGAAACCTCTCCGACATGATTACTGATGAAATGGATGGAGAACAAATAACAATTGTTAACGAAGAAAGGCCAAGGAACCATGCTCTGGAATATCAGTGTGCACGTGCACACGGTGATACATGCTGATATTCAAATAAAAGCTAAAACCCTTATTCTTTGATTTGTTTTAGTGATGACCTCACATGTGTATGACAGTTGTAATGCCTGGTGTATATAAAGGCATGCTGATTGTAATCTTGATATGCAATTTCTGAAATAAACCAAACATCTTCAAACTGTTCGGTCTTATTCCTGTGTCTCCTTCTTCAGTTACTCTTTACCCCTTTCTCTCTGGTTATTCCCCAAATCCACTTTAACCGTCTGAATCCCTAACGCTAGTTCATCTGCAACTTCTTAACCCCAAATTGCTACCTGTATCACCTCTCTATTCTCCCTCTTGTTCTTCTAATTTCGTCCAAACCACCATACACTGGCAAATTCACCCAACATCACTCTTTCCAGAATGGCCATCGATGCTACATCAGAAATGAGCCATAACAAAATGGTATCAGAGCACAACTTTAGGAAAAATTCACCACCGACCCCCAAAGATAATCATGCTTTCTTTTCCTTCTTGAAAGATCAAGAAGATGCGTGGGCCAAACAACATGAGGTTAATGACAAGGTATCACAATCCCTGACCGATTCAAGTGCTAAAGTTGATCAGCAAGGTGGCAAAATCGAGGGTATTTATACAATGTTGCAATCCCTGACTAATGAAAGGCAACACAACAAGGGCCAAACTTCCAGCAACCGCAATCAGTGAACAGGGAATACTTGCTACAAACCCTAGTAGTAGACCTCCATACCCCATACAACCTCCAGTACTACAAAATTCCAGAAATAATGCAATATTACCAGCTATCAACACCAGTTCTAACAATCCACTACCCTTAATTCTGAACCAAACTGCACTGCCATCATCAAACCAGACTTTGAATAGCCAAGAAACTTCTTCTTGGAACAAGAATTCCCCATTTCCAAATCTTAAACTCGATTTTCCAATATATAAAGGAGATGAAATGGTATTGGAATGGGTTAATCAGGCTGAACAATTTTTCAGATTTCATCAAACAGAACAGAGCTTATGGGTAGAGGTTGCTTCCATATATTTAAGAAAAGATGCCCTTAAATGGTACAATTGGTACATCAAGAACATCCAAGATCATCATGAGTGGGCTATCTTTATAGAAGAAATTCTCGTTAGATTTGATGATGAAGATCTGGAATAGCCTTATGAAGCCTTGGCAAAATTAAAACAAATAACCACAGTATCATCTTACCTCTCTAAATTTGAAGGGCCTCAAGCTACAGTTGAAACACTTCCACCACAGTTCCTTCTTGATCGTTTCATAGGTGGGTTTAAGGAAGAGCTTAGATATGATGTCATGACTTCTCAGCCTCAAACCTTTAAACAAGCAGTCTCCTTAGCAAAAATGTTTGAAAGAGTCTGGAAATCCAACAAAGGTAAAACTGTAAAATCCTATCCCACTATCAAAGGAAACCCTACTTTTCACAGTTCCAAGAATGCACACCCCACTTCAAAAAAAATAACACAGAAAAAGGAGGTAGAGGCAAGGGCTTAACTCCACAGCAAATTGTTGAAATGAGAAGACAAGGTATACGCTATGGATGTAGAAAACCTTAGGACAGAAATCACAAGTGTCAAAACCCATAAGTACATGTTTTAGAGGGTATGATGTCATTCATTGAAATAGAGGAAAATGGAGACTCTCTAGAAGAAAAGAAAGAAGATCAATGCAAGGAGATAATTGAAGAAACCCATGCTATCACATTACAAGCAATGTGTGGAATTCCAACACTGTTCACTATCAAAATTTAAGGTACTATTAGAGGTAAACCGGTACAAATACTTATTGATTCTGGATCGGCGCATAGTTTTATTGATGAGCAACTAGCACATAAACTCAAATTAAAGATTGACGAATCCAAGACATATGAGGTTATGGTGGAAAATGGTGAAAAGCTACAAGGCTTAGGAGTATGTAAAGATGTGATACTCCACTGCCAAGGTTGTAAAATGCCCGTAGATTTATTATTATTACCATTAGAAGGGTATCAAGTTGTTTTAGGGGCTCAATGGATGAAAAAGCTTGGAGAAATTACTTTAAATTTAGACAAGCTCCTAGTTAAATTCACCTATGGGAACAAGAGGTACATATGGCAAGGCACCCAACAACAAGAAATTAAATTAGTTGATAAGAAAACTATTGACAAAGAGAAAATCAAGGGACAGATATCCATGATGCTATATGCAATTAATGAATTAAAAATAGAGTCAAACGGTGAGAAACTGCAGCCGCTGCTTTACCTCCACAAAGACTGCAAGACCACAAGATTCCCTTAAAGACAGGAGCAAATCCAGTATGTCTGAAGCCCTACAAACATGCAAAATACATCAAGGATGAGCTAGAGAAAATAATAAAAGAATTGTTAGCAGAGGGAATCATCAGGCATAGCCACAGTTCCTATTCTTCTCCTGTTGTAATGGTTAGAAAAAAAGATGGTACATGGAGACTCCGCGTTGATTACCGAGGTTTGAACTCTTTAACCATCAAAGATAAATTTCCTATTCCTTTAGTTGATGATATATTTGATGAATTATATGGTTCACAATACTTCACTAAATTAGATCTTAAGTCTGGATATCATCAAATAAGGGTGCATGAAGAAGATATACATAAGGCTGCTTTTAAAACACATGATGGTCATTATGAATTTATTGTTATGCCGTTCGGATTGGTTAATGCTCCCTCAACTTTCCAGTTATTAACGAATGATGTATTTAATCCATACTTAAGAAAATTTATATTAGTATTTTTTGATGATATACTAATCTATAGCCAGACTATGTCTGAGCATGTGCAACATCTTAGATTGGCATTTCAGGTTTTAAAGGCTAATCAATTGGTTATTAAACTTTCAAAGTGTAGCTTTGCAAAACAGTCTCTTGAATACTTGGGGCACATCATATCAATGGAAGGTATTTCAGTTGACCCCAATAAGGTTAAGGCAGTCATGGATTGGTCACTTCCAAAGGATCTAAAGGCTCTTAGAGGATTCTTAGGCTTGACTGGTTATTATAGAAAATTCATAAGAGGCTATAGGTTAATTGCTAAGCCCCTTACTAACATTCTAAAGAAAGATTTGTTTGCATGGGATGATGAGGCCAAACAAGCTTTTGTCACACTGAAACAATGCTTATCCAACCCACCAATACTAGCTATGCCAGATTTTTCCAAAACATTTATTCTCGAGTGTGATGCAAGGGGACATGGGATTGGGGCTGTATTAACACAAGAAGAAAAACCTGTTGCATATCTCAGTAAGGCACTGCATGGAAGGAATTTAGCTATGACCACGTATGAGAAAGAACTGATGGCCATTATCATTGCTACAAAAAAATGGTCACAATATCTAATTGGTAGACAGTTTGTCATTAAAACTGATCACCAAAGTTTAAAGTATCTACTTTCACAAAAGCTTCACACTAGGGTTCAAAATAAGTGGTTGGCAAAATTACATTGTCTAGATTACAGAGTAGAATATAAAAGTGGCAAAGAAAATACTGTTGCTGAGGCCTTGTCTCGTAAAGAACACACTGACCATCAAGGACTACAGACACAAGCCATCTCTACACTACAACCTACATGGCTACTAGAGTTAAAAAAGACACTATTATCTTCGACATGGTACCAGCAAAGGATTAAAAATTGCAAACAAGGACAGGTAAATAAAAGCAAGTACAAAATGATGGATGAGGTATTATTTCATTAAGGAAAGCTACTGATTGATCATCACCTAATGACTCTACTACAAACTTTAATCGAGGAGCATCATTCTACACCTTTAGGAGGTCACTGCAGCATTAAAGGTACCCTCAGCAAAACCAAACATACTTTTTATTGGAAAAATATGAAAAAAAGTGTGGAAATGTTTGTCAAAGCTTGTGATATTTGTCAAAGAACCAAGGGAGAAAATGTGCCACTGCTAGGTCTATTAAATCCCCTCCCCATTCCTGATAAGATTTAGGAAGATATCTCGATGGATTTTATCACTTGTCTACCAAAAAGCCACAAACACACAGTGATTTATGTTGTTGTTGACAGATTGAGCAAGTACGCTCATTTCTTTCCTATGAGTCATCCCTATACAGCAAAGGATGTTGCAAAAGTTTTCTTTAATGTTATTTTTAAGCTGCATGAGCTGCCAAAATCAATAGTGAGTGATTGTGATGCTATGTTTACAAGCAGTTTCTGGGAAGAATTATCACTACAAGAAAAACTGCATATAGCGACGGCCGAATCCGCTTCTAATCCGTCGCTAAATTGGCATTAGCGACGGATTTCCTACATAACACGGTGGTCAGTAAAAACCATGATGGTAATTGTGTCAGATTTAGCGACAGAATTTAACATGAGTTTTCCAACAGTTTTCCGTCATTTTACTATTTATTTAATAAAATATATTTTTATTTTTATTTATTTACCAACTATTTACCAACGGATAAGTATTTTCAAAAAAAATATTATTTATACAAAAATGTCGGTAAAACCTTGCTAATTAGCAAGGGATTAGCAACAAAATATTTTTTCGATCAATCTTCTTCTGTGGATAGTCCGTCACTATTCCCTTTCTATTCTACCAATAAACATTCTCCCATATATGATTTTTAATACCAGCTTCTGCCAGTTGTAAAAATCGTCTTTGCAACTGCTTTGTGTGTATCATGCTAAATTCTACAACTATTTTTAGCTATGATTCAAAAAGTGCAAAAAAATAGAATTCTAAACACATTTTGCAAAAAAGATTAACATAAACAATGTAACAAGATTAACAATACAGTATTAAAAAAAATCAAGTATTATACTACAAGAAAAGTATATCACAAATGATTGCACTATATAAATTACTTATTTCAGTTACAAAAAACAAATCTATACAACATTCCTTACGATGTTGCTCAAGTTCACTTCCATTCTTGTTCAACTTCCGATGTTGCTACTGATGCTTTCATTGATGCGAAATGCTTGTTTAACTTCTAATTCTGTAATTTCCAAGTGCTGCCTTCTGATCTTTGCCGATGTTGCCTCGATGCTCTTGGCAACCAATACATGATCAGAAATTAAAACAAGAATGCTAAGAGACTGTAAACTGAAAATAGAAAAAGAAACAAATAAAAGACTTCCACAAATGAACTCTCTTAAAAATAAGCCTAAGCACCAGAAAGTTGGTGGGATCATCAAAAAACCGAAACTAGATCCCATTCAAAGACCTACCAAATAGATTATTGATTGATGGAGGTGGTGAGTTTGATGGCAATGGCCAAATTTGGTGGGATTGCCAACATAGCAAAATAATGTCCCTCTGCCCCTAATACTCTATCACTAGATAACATCAAAAATCTTAGTGTTCAAAATTTTAAATTTGTGAATAGTCCTGAAATGCACAGTGTTTTTGCATGTAGTAAAGTATCCATAAGTAAACTAAACATTAGTGCTCCTGGGAATAGTCCCAACACAGATGGTATTCATGTTCAATCCTAGGAGAATATTCAGATTTTTGATTCTAGTATTGGAACAGGGGATGACTGCATTTCGCAAGAATGCAAAGTTTGATAAGTTTGTAAACGTTGTTCCAAAATTATTGTGCTAGAAAATTTACACAGCAGATCGATGAACATTGATATGTCAATGTCGATGTTGCTAATAAATGAATACATTGGAGATACACTGTAATATCCCGGAAATCTAGGCCAATTTAAAAAATTTATTTTGGCAATTTTAGCGAATTTTGAATATTTAAAATGAATTATTTTAAATAATAACGACGAGAAATTTATTTTGAATAGAATTAGAACGTATATATTTATTTGAATCGTCGTTAGAATATAAATATTTTATTTTAAATATAAAAGGAATTGAAAATGGCGTGGTAGTTCGATAATTCGATTTCAAAATTCAAATGAATGTACCGGGTGCAAAATAAACCGGATTTTAGTGAAACAAAAAAATATTTGAATCTATTTGAGAATATCTTTCCAACGAATCCGAAAAATCAAAATTTCATAGCGAGAATCAAAAGATATGCCCAGTTGAAAATTCAGAATAGTCGTTATGGAATTCGGGCCCTTAAGAATGGAAATTTTGCAAACGACCTCGGTTTTCGACGAAACCACTTTTGTTGGATCCATGATGTCAAGTTATTGCTAGGTTTCAAAATTCGTAATTTTTCATGTCAATATGTTAGCGTGGCAAAGGAAAACGCGTTTGACCAGTTTCAGTTAATATCGATCGACCTGAAAATGACCATTTTCAAACGGTCTCAGAATTCGACGAAACTAGTTTTGTTAGGACTGTATCGTCAATACGAAGTTAGAAAATATTTTTCAGGAATTTTTAGAGTCCGTATGTTGTCCCAGTAAATTGAAATGCGCATTCAATTTTAGTATATAGAGATATATGTGGATTTTGACGAAAACTGATCGAAACGATCGAATTGGCCTGCGATACATATCCCATTGTGTTCAGAATGGGGGTGATACGCTAGGGGCGACAGTCGTTGGGTCCCGATTCGAGTTCGAATAAGAAGTTAACATTTTTTTTAGAATAAAATAATAAAATAAATAAATATAAAATTACATATACCCCCCCTTTCTTTTCTCTCATAACTCCCGAGCCCCCTTTCTGGAAAATCGATTCGAGAAGATGGCGGTATCTTCAACGCCGTCGCCCCCTTCCGCTCCACCCCCACCGCGCCGGAGGACCTGCGCGCCACCACCTCTCCTCACCCCCGCCTCCTTCTCCCCCGTTCTGTCTCCTCTTCTCCTACAGCACATCACGCGAGCCCCCCTTCTAACCCCAAAACCACCGGAGCGCCTCCTCCCTCCGTCCGACACTGCGCCACCGCGAAGACCCCACATCGACCTCTCCTCTACCTCCAGCGCAGAACATCAGCCCACTCTCCCAACAATAAACTGTAAGTTTTTATACGTTATTTTTTTAATTCGTTTTTTCTTATTAATTATTATGTAACTGATTTTTTAGATCTAGAAGAAAAAAATCGTTTTTTTTTTGGCATAGGAAAAAGATGGGATTTTTATATAGTTAATCAAATAGAAAAGGTCGGATTTTTAAATATGATATTAACGAAGAAAGGTTGGATTTTTAATGAAGTAAAGATTTGATTTTTAGCGAAGTAAAAATATAATCTTTATTAGAAGAAGAACGATATAAGAATATAATTTTTATTATGAAGTTAGCGTGATAAAAATATAATCTTTATATAGTGCAGACAATAAAAATATGATTTTTATATCATAGGAAGAATAAAAATATAATTTTTATTTATGTAGAGTAATAAAAATAGAATTTTCATCTATATAGTAGCGGTGTAAAAATAGAATTTTTATCTATATATTAGCGGTGTAAAAATAGAATTTTTATCTATATAGTAGCGGGGTAAAAAGAGAATTTTCATCTATATAGTAGCGGTGTAAAAATAGAATTTTTATTCATATAGAGTGATTATAAAAATGTGATTTTTATATACATAGCAACAATATAAAAGTGTGATTTTTATATATGTAGTGGCTACGAACGACGAAAGTGGCAAAAGGCGAGCACGACGAAGATTTCTACATATGAAGAGCCGTGGTGTTTGGGTTAGCTAGTCGGTGAGAACTCCTCACCTTTAATTTATTTCTAGTTGAAATATATACTAGGATGCAGACGGTGTTTAGTAGCACCCGACACCCGTCGTCCACAGACCATGGATGACTTGTTTTTTTGGTTGCTGTGTTGTGAAATTTGATTGGGTGATGTGAAATAAAATAAAATATTTTATAGTGGAAAATAATTTATAGTTAAAAATATAATTTTTAACGTGTATATAAAATGAATATTTATAAACAAATCGACGATTTGTTTATATACACTGATTTGACTGATATTGATTGGGATGATAAATTTTACACATCGCCCAACTGCACAAATAAAAATCTGTGTTTGTTGATTTGAAACCCCACACGGGTATTGGGAGGATATTTGACGTACACTAATCCCGATTGTTTTGTTGTATGTCAATCGATGGGTTGGCAGACTGTGTAAGCGTTAATTATTTATATTTAATGCTTATGCAGTTGTGTGGTGCACTCTGGATGATGGTTGATTATTTATCGTTGCTATTATATACACGTGTTGTAGAAAATCCATATAATTAACATTATATGGTAATTGATTGGACCTCATTCCAATATTGAAAATAAATTCATGTGTTGAATTGAAAATAAATTCATGTGTTGAATAAAATAAATTCATGTATTGAATTGAAAATAAATTCATGTGTTGAATAGAATAAATATTCATTTGTTGAATAGAATAACAAAGTTATTGAAATATATAAAGCCGTGTTTGTTAAATATGCGCCATTTTGACGCGAATGATATTTATATCGATTTTATTCATTTTTCAATGAATATTGTAAGGGAATTGAAATTCGAATTAAATTGAAGTGAATTGAAATTCGAATTAAATTGAAACTCGAATTAAATTGAAGTGAATTGAAATTCGAATTAAATTGAAATGAATTGAAATTCGAATTAAATCGAAATGAATCAAAATTCGAGTTAAATTGAAATTGAATTGAAATCGATTTGAAATGAAGTTAAAACGAATATATATTGAAAAATTCAATCTTGATTTGAATTTGAAAAGAAAGTTGAAAACGAATTTAAAACGATTTATAAAATATGTTTTAAAAGGAAATCGACGAAATATATATAATATATATATTATATATATAATGACCTGAATAGAACACGCCGCGCCGCGGCAGTTCGCGAATTTCGACCATTGACTTCGAATGGATATTGCGGGAGATCCGACCGTCGGATTCTCCTAAAACCAGAACTGTTGGGTTCGTATTGAAAAGAGCTTTCTAACGAATACTAGAAATTAGAAATCTAACGGTTGTATTTCAAATTATGTCCAAATCAAATTTGGAAAAGGTCGTTGTAAGTGCAGTTCGATGGCCGTTGATGGAAATTGACTGTACGGGCCTTGATAAAATTATTAAAAATAGTAATAATTTGTGTAAAATCATAAGAAATGATTTGTGAAGAATTGGGATGAAAAACACTATATTTGAAAAGATAAAAATAGATTTTTATCGAAATGAACTAATTTTGAATTAGAATAATAATTTTTTTTTTAAAAATAAATAAATTGGATTTGAAATGGTTTTAAAAGAAACCAGAATTTCCAATAATTGAATTGGAATGGATTTGAATCGAAATTGTCTTTGGAATATTTCGATGTTGGATTTCATGATTATACAGATATTGTTATGGAAATTTGAAAGATATATTAATATCGTTATTTCCCATACGATATTTGTTGGTCGTAGGATTTGATATCGAATATAAGCCGATATATTTTCTATTCAGAGCCTTGTATTTAATATCAAATGTTATTTGGGTTTGTCGTGAATGGTGTCTTCATTAATACTGTTCTTAAACCCAGTTGAGAAAAAGATTAAATCTTTTTATTTAGATTTAATGAAGTATACCAATTAAATGATATTTAATTTGAATTGATTTTTGGGTTTATCGTGAACGGTGTTTTAAATAACACTTGTTCTTTAACTCGATAAATAATGGAATGTGATTTTGGGTTGTCGTGAACGGTATCTTCAATAATACTGTTCTTAGACCCAACAGAGTTAAGAAAATCAGAAACTAACTGGAGATTACTTAAGTTGAATGGTTTCTTGGGTATTGATCTGATGTTGGTTTCGGCCTTCGGGGTTAATACTTAGGGAATTGCTCACTTGCTATTTTACGGTTAAAGGCTGATAGAATGGAATGTGATTTTGGGTTTTTCGCGAATCGTGTTTTAAATGACATTGGTTCTTTAACCCAGTTAAAGACAGGAAGATTAAAACCAAGTGGATTTTTAATGAATCTTTAATTAGATTGAAATGATCGAGAATGGAGTTTCACTAGTTTTGCTCCAGGTGATAGTTAAATCTTTAATTAGATTTAAAACGTGAAATGGTAATTGAAATTACCGATAACACCGTGGTGTTAGATATGAAGTATGACCAGTTTTACTTCATGGGATGAATAGGTTGGAATTGGGAAATTAAAACAAATGATTACTTCGGTAAGGATCTTTAATCCCGAACAGTTGAATCGATATTCAAAAGAAGATTAAAGAATAAATTTGAGGAATTTATCTTTAACAAAATTAATGAGAACCTATCCCTAAGAATGTGAAGTTTAGCAACTAACTGAAGATTAGTTAAGATGAATAGTTTCCTGGGTATTGATCTGATGTTGGTTTCGTCCTTCGGGGTTAATATTTGGGGAATTGCTCCCTTACTAATTTACGGTTAGTGAATGATGAATTGGAATGAGGCGTATGTTGTGTTTGTGTAACACTTGTTTATTATATACGCGAGTTATTCGGAAAGACCGGGTTTATGCCATTCTGAATAACTGATACGACGATAAGTCGAAGATGAAGACGGTGGTTGAAGACCGGAGGTCTTCACGTCGTTTGGGTGATTACTGGTGATCTTGATTGGGTCGTACACCCAAGAGGAGGGAATCAGTTAGTGGTCGTCCAGACGTACTTGGAGATCGATGGATATGCGGGGTACTAAGTGCCTCCGGTTTCGTTCAGACCCAGAACGAACTTGTAAATGGACTATGTGTCTGACATTGGATTTTATTTTGTGTGATTGATTTCTGTTATATATATATATATCTATTTGGCGGCAGAGAATTTATTCTCTTGCTTAACGCCCTTCTCTGAGACGTACGAGCTTGGGGGTTATATATTGATGGATATCAAACGCATGGAGTGAATTGCCTGTGTGGCATGCCTAAGTGGCAAATGATCAAGGCTTCTGTTGAAAAGCAGAGTCTTGTGGTTGATGATCAAAGCACGGCCTGTGTGGCATAGCTTTGTGTAGCGTTGATTCGCGAGCTTTGCACCCCGGTTGTGAACCAGAAACAGGAGAAGGACCTCAGGGAGGACATGCGTTTCTTTCTAGCTAGAAGTGGCGTCAGTGGTTTTACACCCCCTAACGAGTTTGACTTATGTGGTTTTTGCTGTTGCGAGGCGCCTCAGATATATCGGTGACTATGTGAAGCCAATGGAGTCATTCGTTGGCTCATTTACGCCCCAAAGGGTGGGGAAACGCAGTGTTTAGGCATTTTAATCCACATCGATGGATCGGCCCTGTCGCTCCAAAGGCTTGACTGAGTACTTGCCTGAGACTTGGGCTAGACAGTCTCGAAATCGGTAGAGGACTATCTTTTGCCTCGGTTCACAGAAGGAAACCCAATTTCCAAATATGTGACAGTGCGGTTTTGATTGTAGAGCCTAGTATGGCGACATGATATATGGTACCCATGCCGTCTATGATTAATATTTATGATTGAAATTGTTTTAACACTATATACTTATAGTAATAATAAAACATGAAATTTAGCGTATCAAGCATTCTTTGGCTATTATAAGGTAAAAACCCTATCCTCCGGCTTGTGTTGCATTGTGTGATGGGAACTGGGTCTTATAATAGCTTCATTGTTCTTTATTTTAGCATTGCGCTGTTGTTTTATGCACTGGTGTTCTTGGGAGGAAACCCGTTCCGTGCTATACGGCGTGGTCCCTTGATTTACCTAACTTTAAAATAAAGATTAACAACTGTTTTAGTTCTCACACCAGTCACATGACTGACCTGGAGTTTATTGTTTTAACCTAAACCTTGGGTGCCCTTATTTTGACACGGGCAGCTAGTAGTTTTGGTTTTGCAGATTTATATTCACAGGATCCTGATTTACAGCTGGAATGATACTCGGAAAGCTTTGTATCCGTGTATTACTTCTGGTGGTGTTTTGTATTATTTTCCGCTGCGATGTATTTAAATGTAATTTAAATCTCTGATATTTCTGTGTAATATTTATTCATACTCTGTATATTCTTGTATTCTGATGGGATTGTTGTAATTAACAATGAAATGTTTTTCTGTTTGCGTTCTGATCTGTCTTGTCCTCAAAGTATCTAGGCTTTCCTTACCGGGGAAGTTCGCGACGTTACATTTGGTATCAGAGCTTTGATTTACAAAGCTCAGAGAACAAGACACATTAGAACCATACGAAAGAATTCATCAGAGATTGGATTAGTAATATCCAATGTGAATGACTCGTTAGAGATGAGATCAGTAGTATCCTAGAACGGGTGTGAAGAGTATATTTTTTTAAAATGAAAACAAGTTTTGTTTTGAAAATTTAATTCAATTATTCGTATTTGAATATTTATTTATATTGATTTGGACTATGCAGTATATAAAAATTTTGCATATACGTCTGATCCACGGGTATTCAAAGTTTTAATATACTGGATAGATATAGAATCACACTCTAGTTGCCCGGAGATGATGCTGATAATGACCATGGCATCATCAGTGTTGTGTTCAAGTTTCGAACGTGGGATTTCTATATATTTCCTATTGACTGGTGTGAGAACCAAAATTAGATAGGGCTTATTGTTGTGATCTTGCGTCAAAAATCTGATTTTTAGACTATATATCAAAGTTATGAATTTGAAAAGCTAATTCACTAATTGATTGATGGTTGTGTTGTATGATTATTCCTTTAAACCATTATGTGAATGAACGGTAAATTTAGGCCAAATTGAACCGAATATTGATTGAAAATTGTTTGAAAATGCATGCATATACATGTGCTTACATTGAACATTTCATAACAAGAAGGCTAGAGCAGAAGAATAAAATTGTTTGCCCGACAAATAGGTACATGTTTATTGTATTTATTGGGTTTTGGATGATTTTGTGAGCCGATTGGCTAGCCGCTTGGCTTTTTCTTTTGGATTGAAGAAGGCCATTGGAGGCTATATGAAATATCCCGAAGTCCCCGGTGCAGGGGAGGTTATGGCGAAAATTTTCGAAAATTTAGGGTGTTAGCCAAATTTTTGAAAAATTTGAAAAGTTCTTAGAAACTGAAAAGTTGAAGAACTTAAGCCGTAATGGAAATAGTGAAAGTTGAGTTGATTAGTTAAACAATTTCCGGCTTCGTTTCTTTTCGGGGACGAAAAGTTTTAAGTGGGGGAGATTGTAATAACCCGGAAATCTGAGCCAATTTAAAATTTTTATTTTGGCAATTTTAGCGAGTTTTGAATATTTAAAATGAATTATTTTAAATAATAACGACGAGAAATTTGTTTTGAATAGAATTAGTACGTATATATTTATTTGAATCGTCGTTAGAATATAAATATTTTATTTTAAATATAAAAGGAATTGAAAATGGCGCGGTAGTTCGATAATTCGATTTCAAAATTCAAATGAATGTACCGGGTGCAAAATAAACCGAATTTTAGTGAAACCAAAAATATTTGAATCTATTTGAGAATATCTTTCCAACGAATCCGAAAAATCAAAATTTCATAGCGGGAATCAAAAGATATGCCTAGTTGAAAATTCAGAATAGTCGCTATGGAATTCGGGCCCTTAAGAATGGAAATTTTGCAAACGACCTCGGTTTTCGACGAAACAACTTTTGTTGGATACGTGATGTCAGGTTATTACTAGGTTTCAAAATTCATAATTTTTCAAATCAATATGTGAGCGTGGCAAAGGAAAACGCGTTTGACTAGTTTCAGTTAATTTCGATCGACTTGAAAATGGCCATTTTTCAAACGGTCTCAGAATTCGACGAAACTAGTTTTTTTAGGACCGTATCGTCAATACGAAGTTAGAAATTATTTTTCAGGAATTTTTAGAGTCCGTATGTGGCCCCAGTAAATTGAAATGCGCATTCAAATTCAATATATAGAGATTTATGTGGATTTTGACGAAAACTGATCGAAACGGTCGAATTGGCCTGCGATACATATCCCATTGTGTTCAGAATGGGGGCGATACGTTAGGGGCGACAGTCGTTGGGTCCCGATTCGAGTTCAAATAAGAAGTTAATATTTTTTGAGAATAAAATAATAAAATAAATAAATATAAAATTACATATACCCCCCTTTCTTTTCTCTCATAACTCCCGACCCCCCTTTCTGGAAAATCGATTCGAGAAGATGGCGGCCTCTTCATCGCCGTCGCCCCCTTCCACTCCACCCCCACCGCGCCGGAGAACCTGCGCGCCACAACCTCTCCTCACCCCCGCCTCCTTCTCCCCCGTTTTGTCTCCTCTTCTCCTACAGCGCATCGCTCGAGCCCCCCCTTCTAACCCCAAAACCACCGGAGCGCCTCCCCCCTCCGTCCGACACTGCGCCACCGCGAAGACCCCACACCGACCTCTCCTCCACCTCCAACGCAGAACATCAGCCCACTCTGCCAATAATAAACTATAAATTTTTATACGTTATTTTTTTTTTAATTCGTTTTTTTATTAATTATTATGTAACTAATTTTATAGATCTAGAAGAAAAAAATCGTTTTTTTTTGCATAGGAAAAAGATGGGATTTTTATATAGTTAATCAAATAGAAAAGTTCGGATTTTTAAATATGATATTAGCGAAGAAAGGTTGGATTTTTAATGAAGTAAAGATTTGATTTTTAGCGAAGTAAAAATATAATCTTTATTAGAAGAAGAACGATATAAGAATATAATTTTTATTATGAAGTTAGCGTGACAAAAATATAATCTTTATATAGTGCAGACAATAAAAATATGATTTTTATATAATAGGAAGAATAAAAATATGATTTTTATTTATGTAGAGTAATAAAAATAGAATTTTTATCTATATAGTAGTGGTGTAAAAATAGAATTTTTATCTATATAGTAGCGGTGTAAAAATAGAATTTTTATCTATATAGTAGCGGGGTAAAAAGAGAATTTTTATCTATATAGTAGCGGTGTAAAAATAGAATTTTTATTCATATAGAGTGATTATAAAAATGTGATTTTTATATACATAGCAACAATATAAAAGTGTGATTTTTATATATGTAGTGGCTACGGACGACGAAAGTGGAAAATGCGAGCACGACGAAGATTTCTGCATATGAAGAGCCGTGGTGTTTGGGTTAGCTAGTCGGTGAGAACTCCTCACCTTTAATATATTTCTAGTTGAAATATATACTAGGATGCAGACGGTGTTTAATAGCACCCGACACCCGTCGTCCACAGACCATGGATGACTTGTTTGTTTGGTTGCTGTGTTGTGAAATTTGATTGTGTGATGTGAAATAAAATAAAATATTTTATAGTGGAAAATATTTTATAGTTAAAAATATAATTTTTAACGTGTATATAAAAGGAATATTTATAAACAAATCGACGTTTTGTTTATATACATTGATTTGATTGATATTGATTGGGACGATAAATTTTACACATCGCCCAACTGCACAAATAAAAATATGTGTTTGTTGATTTGAAACCCCACACGGGTATTGGGATGAAATTTGACGTACACTAATCCCGATTGTTTAGTTGTATGTCAATCGATGGGTTGGCAGACTGTGTGAGCATTAATTATTTATATTTAATGCTTATGCAGTTGTGTGGTGCACTCTGGATGACGGTTGATTATTTATCGTTGCTATTATATACACATGTTGTAGAAAATCCATATAATTAACATTATATGGTAATTGATTGGGCCTCATTCCAATATAGAAAATAAATTCATGTGTTGAATTGAAAATAAATTCATGTGTAGAATAAAATAAATTCATTTGTTGAATTGAAAATAAATTCATGTGTTGAATAGAATAAATATTCATTTGTTGAATAGAATAACGAGGTTATTGAAATATATAAAGCCGTGTTGGTTAGATATGCACCATTTTGACGCGAATGATATTTATATCGATTTTATTCATTTTTCAATGAATATTGAAAGTGAATTGAAATTCGAATTAAATTGAAGTGAATTGAAATTCGAATTAAATTGAAGTGAATTGAAATTTGAATTAAATTGAAGTGAATTGAAATTCGAATTAAATTGAAATGAATCGAAATTCGAATTAAATTGAAATCGATTTGAAATGAAGTTAAAACGAATTTATATTGGAAAATTCAATCTTGATTTGAAATTGAAAAGGAAGTTGAAATCGTTTTGAAAACGAATTTAAAGCGATTTATAAAATACGTTTTAAAAGGAAATCGATGAAATATATAATATATATATATATAATGGCCTGAATAGAACACGCCGCGGCAGTTCGCGAATTTCGAGCATTGACTTCGAATGGATATTGCGAGAGATCCGACCGTCGGATTCTCCTAAAACTGGAACCGTTGGGTTCGTATCGAAAAGAGCTTTCAAATGAATATTAGAAATTAGAAATCTAACGGTTGGATTTGGGATTATGTCCAAATCAAATTTGGAAAAGGTCGGTGTAAGTGCAGTTCGATGGCCGTTGATGGAAATCGACTGTACGGGCCTTGGTAAAATTTTATAAAATAGTAATAATTTGTGTTAAATCATAAGAAATCATTTGTGAAGAATTGGGATGAAAAACTCCATGTTTTAAAAGATGAAAATAGATTTTTATCGAAATGAACTAATTTGAGTTAGAATAATAATTTATTTATTTTTAAATAAATAAATTGGATTTGAAATGGTTTTAAAAGAAACCAGAATTTCCAATAATTGAATTGGAATGGATTTGAATCGAAATTGTCTTTGGAATATTTCGATGTTGGATTTCGTGATTATACAGATATTGTTATGGAAATTTGAAAGATATATTAATATCGTTATTTCCAATACGATATTTGTTGGTCGTAGAATTTGATATTGAATATAAGCCGATATATTTTCTATTCAGAGCCTTGTATTTAATATCAAATGTGATTCGGGTTTGTCGTGAATGGTGTCTTCATTAACACTGTTCTTAAACCCAGTTGAGAAAAAGATTAAATCTTTTTATTTAGATTTAATGAAGTATACCAATTAAATGATATTTAATTTGAATTGATTTTTGGGTTTACCGTGAACGGTGTTTTAAATAACACTTGTTCTTTAACCCGATAATTAATGGAATGTGATTTTGGGTTGTCATGAACGATATCTTCAATAATACTGTTCTTAGACCCAACAGAGTTAAGAAAATCAGAAACTAACTAGAGATTAGTTAAGTTGAATGGTTTCTTGGGTATTGATCTGATGTTGGTTTCGGCATTCGGGGTTAATACTTAGGGAATTGCTCACTTGCTATTTTACGGTTAAAGGCTAATAGAATGGAATGTGATTTTGGGTTATCGCGAATCGTGTTTTAAATGACATTGGTTCTTTAACCCAGTTAAAGACAGGAAGATTAAAACCAAGTGGATTTTTAATGAATCTTTAATTAGATTGAAATGATCTAGAATGGAGTATCACTAGTTGTTAGACCCAAAAGTGGTTCTACACCCAAATTGATTAAAAGCAAAATGAAATGAGATAAAAATAAAAATGAACACACAGGATTTATAGTGGTTCGGCGAAGAAATGCCTACGTCCACTTATCTTTTACTATATTCAATGATTCAGTTGCAAATACAATGTAAGATTCACTCAATTCCACTCACAACTCACTTATATTCACTCAATTGACTAAAACAAAAATGAAAGATGATTTGGATTCTCCGGGAGTATTGGAGTTCGGACTATGGAGGTGGTTGAATTCTCGAAATGCCCAAAAAAAGATCCTTTTCTTTGTCTCCAGACGGGGTATTTATAGGTGTGAATTTGCTCAAAACCCGATCCGGATCGGAGCCACGCGTCGTCCATCCCATTAGCCTCGGGTTCGGATGGATTACTATGCTGACAACGCATCAAAATAGTGAACGTTATGGGCAGGAACTGGTCATAGCCGATCCGGATATCCAGGCGCTTATGCAGGGGGACAGTATGGAAAATGGGTTCGGGTCGGAGGTATATGTATCAGGGGTTGGGATCGGGATATCCGATCCGACCCGAATTGACTTGGTGACAACTCTCTCTTCTCTTTATTCTGCTTTTCCTCCGAACCATCTCTGTAGCAGCTGGGTGGCCTTCCGATCCATCTTGAAGAAGACTGCCCTCCGATCCGAACATGCGCTCTCTGTTTTCAACAGCAATAGCTCGCTGCTCCGAACAGGAGACTTTATCCGATCCGAACCGATATGTTGCTTTAACCCGACCCGAATGATTGCATCTATTCGATCGAAGCTGTAGCGTCTCCTCCGACCTGAGTAGTGATGCTCTCTCCGATCCGAACCGAAGTCTTCTAATTTGAAATGCTCTCCAATGCTTGATATCTTGACTTTGGGTTGCCTAGTTCACAAAGTAGGCTAACACTTTGCCCCCTCAAAGGATGCTTCTATTGGAAACGGAGCATGCTTTGATTGCCATTGCACAACGCCTTCATCCTTCCTTTTGAATACGCATGCCAAGCTGTCGCACTTCATCCTGTTCGGTTCGGATTCCGACCCGGACGGATTTCTGCTTTGGGTTCCGACCCGAACGGATCTCTTTCTTCCTTTACTCTGCAAGGGATTAGTGGGCCAAGCTGCGTCATTGGGCTTTTCGAGCCGGTCCGATCGGGAATACGAATAGTCAGCTTGCTTTTTATATAAATTCACTTCATTTCCCTTCTTTTCTTTCATTCACTGTTCTTGCTCGTCCGAACCGACTCCACATCGAAGCCTTAGCTTTTCCCAGAAACTTTAAAATTCTCGCTTCAATCTTTGAATCAAATACATAGGTAGTCTTGTAATCTTGAATCTCGCTGCCATAATCGCTTTTAATTTACATCCGCGGTTAGTTTGGACGATTCTAGCAAAGTAATTGACTGGTTCCATCGCCACAGCTTCCTTCATCCCCCGCCTTCGTCGTTAATGGCATCGACGCCATTTCGAGGCGTTGGAGGAGGGTATTGAAACTCGTTATTGAATACTTGAGTGTTTAATCTGTCGATTTTAATTAAGGCTTGGGAATTTGAGTTGGGTTCGCTACTTAAGAGGAGAAAGAGGAAGGAAATCGAAGGAGATCGGTTCGGGTAGGGGAACGGTAGGAGAAAAAAGGGAAAGAGAGAAATTCATAGATCCGGACCGGGTCGGGGCAATAGGACAAGGAAATGGGACTTAACTCGTTTGACCGGGTCGGGTCGGTGATAGGAATAAAATGGAGGTTAAGGCTTATTTGCCCGGGTCGGACTGGGTTATGAAACAAAAGAGAGAATAGTAATATGGTTATCTAGGTTAATCCGACCCGCCCCGAACGTCAACCTCCGAACCGATCCGGATATTTCTCTCTGAGTGTGAGCCTTTGCTCATCTGATCCGAACCTGGTGTCTGCATCCGAACCGAAAACTACTCAATCCAAAACACAAACTCTCGTCCAACTATTTAAAAGATATTACTTCCAACTTCATGAACAGTTAGGATAGTGCCTTGCGGACATAAGTGAACATTAAGAACTACTCTGACTGTCACTTTCTCTTCAAAGTTTCGTGTTACATTGTTGCACTTTTACCTTGCATTTCTCACATTTGCTGCACGCATTTTAGTTCACACACACGCACAGGGGGGTACGGGCTAATTTACTCTAATTTGTGCTATTGCTTCTTCAATAGTTCTATGACAATGAGACCCAGACGCTCTTCCAGACTAGCTGAGAGGAAAGAAGTCCCGGAAACCTCTAACAAAATCACTCTCGAGGATATATCTTCTTCTTCGGATCCAGAATGGGACAGTGAGGGTCCAGACTACGGGGTTGGAAATCGAGAAAGCAACGAGGCGTCTTCAGAGAACGAGGTTTCTCTGGGTTTTGAGGAGGAAGGAGGGATCAGTGACGATCGAGCCCCTGACGAATTTGAATCAGCCATTATATTGGAATCACCTCCAGACTCCGTTGAATCGACAATCGACAACGATCGACTTGTCCGAATTTGCTTAAAGTATGGAATAATGAAAAGGCACACTCTAGTGCCTTCACGCTCTGACCGTCCCCACAACCCTCCAGAAGGATATATGACGGTCACTCGATTGATGTGCATGGTCGGCGCCATTCCTCCATTCTCTCCCTTCATCGTTGACTTTTTAAGACAAATGCGGATTGCCCCCATGCAATTGCACCCCAATTCATATGCCTATCTGCACAACTTGTACATAGCATATCGTGAAATCTTAGGCATAGAGCTCACGTTCGATGACGTTCACTTCTTCTATAATTTCAAGCATCGGACTCGAGAGACTCCATCCTTCTGCTACTTTGAATCAGTTCCAAAAAGGAAGATAATCTCTGCACCATTTAGCAGTAAAGCTGGAGATTCCAGACTAGAATGGTTCTACGTGAAGCGACAGCCTGGATGCGCCAGGAGGTGGACAAAATCAAGTAAAGCACTGATTTTCTAAATCCGGGCTCTATACACTTGAATCATCACCTTGACTTGTTTTCCTTTTTGTTTGCAGTCGACAACCCCAAGCAGATATCAGATCAGGTGTTCTTTGACCGGATGCACCGACTTCTTAATGGCGATCAGAAGTTCTTGACTATCGACAAAGCCCTTAAAGACGAATACCTTCACTTTCATGGGCTGTTATCTGGTTTTCGTAGCATTGGTCATGGGACGGTTCCATACGCATACATTCCTCCAGTGGAGGTAGTCCCAGAGACGGGAGAAGGCTCAGGAGTTCCTACAACGCCTCTTCAAACTTCACCTCCTCCATCTTCTACACAAGATGATGAATTGGCTAATCTGGCCGAGAAGCATCGTGAAGGATATATTGCCCCCGAGGAAACTACTTCTCTAGAAAAGTCAAAATCCTCTCAAGAGTCGCCGCTTCATGCTTCCGAGGGGGATGTCCCTAGCACTGATGAGAAAATATTTCAGGGTTTGGGGGATCTCCCCTTACCTGAAACTATATACACTTCAGAGGATTTCAGGAAGGATCCTCTAGTCTTCACCTCTTCTGAAGAGACCACTCCCGCTAAGGCCAAAGAGCCTGTCCGTACTAGTCTAGCTTCAGACTCGGGTTGGTTGGGGGGAAACACACCACTTAGGATACACTTTACTCAATAGCATTAGCATTCATTGCACCTCTTTCTCCGTGAATCCATTAATTCTAAATTTCGTTTGTCTTATCGTGCAGGTACGATGTCTCGATCCTACTACGATATCAGGAAGCTTCGTCGCAGCATGTCCAATCCTCCTCAGGATGTCGAGTATGATCGCCGGGATGATCGTGGTAGGGAGGAGAGAAGACCTTATGATCCGTATCGTTCTCGACCCTCACGTTCCCGCTCACCAGTTCGACCGGAACAAGAGAAATATAAGGGCTATCAAAGCCGCAGGGAAGAGGACAGACCATCATCTAAAGACTCCACTTCTTCCCATGAAAAGCGCAGCAGAGAGAGAACTCCTCCAAAAGAAACTGGGTCTCGAAGCAAGCACAAGGTCCCTGCTACTAAACGACCTAGGACAGACAAAGAGACTACCGAATCCTCTTCACACAGGGACACCGAATTATCGATCCCCGCTCCTCCCCCACTAGATGCGGAAACTGCAGTAAAGCGGGCATATTTGGTGGAGCAATTTCCCGAGCACTACTTCGAAACTTTGACTTTTTTACCTGCTCTTGAACCTGTTTCTTCTAAGTGGGCAGATGAGGCCAAAGCAAAGATTGATGCGGTGCAAAAACAATATACTGAGATGTTCAAATATTCACGCAATCTTTCTAGAATCATCCGCACTCTAATCACAAATACTGATTCAATGCAAAAGACCGCGGAGGAGGATGCTAAGGCCTTAAAAGCTCTAGGAAAAGATTTGGAAGACACTCAAGCTCAACTAGCGGTCGCTCAAAGGGACGCTTCTAATTTCAAACAACAATTCGAGGACATGCAAAAGCGTTATCACGACTTGCTTGAATCTCACACTCAGGAGCGTTCTGAATTAAAAAAGCAAGCTGACGAGGCCAAATCAGAAGCTGCTAAGACACGCCTTGCTTTATGCTGAGCTTGAACGGAAAAACGCCAAGTTAGCAAAGAGGAGTGCTGAATTAGAAAAGAAGAATGCCGACTTGGCTTCAAAGCTGTTGGAGGCAGAGAACAGGGCTGCCCTGGCCGAGGGCAATGTGGAGTGTGCTATTAAATCTGCGGAGGAAGCCCGCAAGCAACTATCAGAGGCGGAGGCTGATATTCAGGGTTTCGGCGAACTAATGATTGAATTCTTCGCACATATTATTCGTCGTCGAAACATTTCTTGGATCGAGGACTATCCATCCACTCTAGTTCAAGTATGGAATCAGATCGTCGAGTGGGAAAAAGAGGAACTTAAGGTCGATTCTCTCGATGAAGATAAACTAATGGAGAAATACTTGAGGGATGATGAACCGGAGCGCCTAGCTGAAGGGCGCCGCCTTATTGCTAAGGCCATGGAGGAAGAGAGACGGAAGTCTAAACAAAAAACTATTCTCGAAGCTGGTTCCTCCTCTTCTGCCCCTGCAACTTCTGAAGTAGAGGGGTATGATCCTGAAAATCCGGGAATTCCCCAAACAACTCTGCTATCTCCTATTCCTGAAACAACACCAGAGGTAGTAGCCACCCCCGCAGAAAAGTCTTCGGAAGGTATCCCTACCTTTTCTCCTCAATTTGCCAAGGCTATTTCTACTTTTCGCCACGTGATCGAACAATCGATGAAAGACCCATTGTTTTCGCCTGAGTTGATAACTGTTGCTTCTCATTCTGTAGGTGTTGAATCATCCGTAAAGACAGATGTGACTCAGGGAGCCACCGCTGGGACAAAGCCCGCAGATAAGGCCAAAAAAGGGGAAGACAAGGTTGCTTCTATAGACTTGGAAGAAGGAAGTGAGCCGACTAAGGTCGCCACTCCTCATGATGAAGAAATGATAGCAGCTTTAAAGGACGATGGCGGAGACGGGGGGCATGAAGAGGAACCAGAGGTTGCAATAGTCGGGGAGTCAAAAAAGGCTGATGATGTTACCTTGGCTGCGATGAAAGCCGATTAAGACAAACGCTTGCAATTAAAAGCTGAAGAGCTAGACCCCGAAGTCCTCAAACCCCTCGCAGTCGTGGATGCGGGATCAAGGTTAGTTGTTAAGCTCTCAACTAGATCTATTACAGAGGAACTCGCTAAAAAATATTCTCTTGATTCCAGCGCCCCGCCCTTCGGGAAGAAGTCTACTGGCTCCAGCACCGCATCTTCAGGAAAAAAGAAGACAAAACGAATCTTGACGGAGGCTGAGAAAGAAGCAAAGGACGCGGAGAAAGCTGCCAAGAAATCCAAGGCTCATTCAAAATCTAAATAGTGGATTGCCTTGTATCGTTTTAGCATTTAGTGAACCAATAATTGCTGCTACAAGAGTAGCTCCTGCACTTTCTTTTTTGGCTATTTTCCTGTACAAATTCATTCATTTGTAAATAAAAATAACTCATTTTTTGCAATGTTTATTTGTCAGTAGTTCTGCACTTATGTAAAAATGCATGTCTATAGTTATGAAACGAAGTCGTGGAGGGGGGAAATATGCGTGTACATAAGTGTCCCCAGTCAATTTCCACAAATTATTTAATGCTTAACTAAGCAATCCGAATGCTCCCGATTTTCTGACGGGATAGCACTTCCTGTGCCGTCAGTACCTATCGTTTTTTCTGGCATTTCTTTTATACTCTCCCTCTTTCTCTTGAGAGTTAGAGTTCGAGTTCAGTCATCTGTTTATTCCCCGGTCTTTCAACGGGGAAAGATTTCTTTCTCAGCGCTCAGTCAGAGACGCCTTTATACTCTCTTTCTCTCTGGAAAGATAGAGTAGGAGGAGAATTTCTTTTTCAGCGCTCAGTCGGAGACGCTTTTATACTCTCTCTCTCTCTCTCTCTGGAGAGTTAGAGTTAGGAGGAGAATCTCTTTTTCAGCGCTCAGTCGGAGACGCTTTTATACTCTCTCTCTCTCTGGAGAGTTAGAGTTAGGAGGAGAATCTCTTTTTCAGCGCTCAGTTGGAGATGCTTTTATACTCTCTCTCTCTCTCTCTGGAGAGTTAGAGTTAAGAATGTCGTTTTCTCATTCTTTTATGTCTTATCGCACAAATAGTCGTTGTGCTTCTTTTTATGTCTAAACTGTTTTCAACCTTTTTAGGTTGCGAGTTATCCTGTATCTTATAATCACAACAGAATAACTGATAAATGTACATATGTAATGCATAAAAGTAAATATCACACGGTATTTTTATAGTGGTTCGGCTAAGTCGTAGCCTACATCCACTTTATAGTTCTTCATTCATATCGTCAGATTTTCCCAAGGCAAGTCGTGCCTTATTACAGAGTTCATAAGAAAAATAACACAAAGTACAGCATTTTTAATCCAAATATCGCATTAAGTGCTGGGCATTCCATGCTCTGGGGACTTCTTCGCCATCCACGGTCGTTAACTTGAAGGTTCCTTTTTCAAGTTTCCGTTGAATGACAAAGGGTCCTTCCCATTTTGGACCAAGGTGAGGAAGGGATGGAAAGACTCTCTTTAGCACCAAATCTCCTGGTTCAAAAGTCCTGAGGCGAACTTTTTTGTCGTAATAGCGTGTCATCTGACGCCGATGTCTTGCTGCACGCAAATCTGCTTCGTCCCTTTTCTCTTCGACTTCATCAAGAGACTCAAGTAAAAGTTCCCGATTTGTCATCGGGTCATAATATGTCACTCGGTGGGAAGGAACTTCTAGTTCAACTGGAATTACAGCTTCTGAGCCAAAGGAGAGAGAGAAAGGGGTATGACCGGTGGCCGTTTTAAATGTTGTTCGATATGCCCACAAAGCTAGGGGCAATTCATCAACCCATTTTGCCTTTGCACGCTCTAATCGTTTCTTGAGGATGGATTTTATTACTTTGTTTATTGCCTCTACTTGCCCATTCGATTGCGGATAGGCAACTGCAGTATATCGTTTGTCTATCTTATACTTTTGGCAGAAATTTCTGAATTCAGTACTATCAAATTGGGTCCCGTTGTCAGTTATAATCGTCCTTGGGATCCCGAACCGGCATATGATATTTCTGACCACAAAACTTATCACCTTTCTTGCCGTGATCTTGGTTAAGGGCTCGACTTCCACCCACTTCGTGAAATAGTCCACGGCCACTATTGCATACTTAGCTCCTCCTTTAGCAATTGGTAGAACTCCAATGATATCAATTCCCCACGTGGCAAATGGCCAAGGACTCACCATTGATTTAAGTTGGGTCGACGGTGCCCTGGGGATTTTGGCGAATCTCTGGCACTTATCGCAGCGTCGTGAATAATCAGCTGCATCTTTATTGATCGTAGGCCAGAAGTATCCGTACCGCAATATCTTCTTTGCTAAAGTTTGACCTCCTGTATGATCTCCACACTCACCTTCGTGTACTTCTCTTAGTACACGCTTGATGTCGTCGTGTGCTATACATCGTAACAGGGGCATAGAAAATCCTTGCCTATAGAGAGTATCATCTTGTATGACATATCTGGTAGCTTTGCGCACTACAGCTCTTTTCTCACTCTTCTTCGATGGGAGTGTCCCATTCTTAAGGAAATTCTTAATTGGAGTCATCCACGACTCCTTTTCTGGTTCCGCTTCAAAAGCTAATTCAATTTCCATTGACTCAAAGCTTGGCGACTCCAACGTTTCAATTGGAATTATTTCAGTCTCTTCTGGATTGTCGGAACAAGCCAGCTTTGCCAGTCTACCCGCTTTCTGGTTTTCAACTCTGGGAATGTGTGTTATGTTGTACCGCTCTAAGCTATTCAATAGCTCTTTCACTTTCTTGAGGTAGGCGATAAGTCGAGGTCCTCGAGCCACAAATTCCTCTCGCACTTGGCAAACAACAATTTTAGAGTCACAGAATATGTCTAACATTTTTACTCCGAGGTCTTTAGCAAGCTTCAGCCCAGCAATCAGGGCTTCATATTCAGAGTCATTGTTAGTCGCCGAAAATTCTAATCGCAAGGCGTAATATAACGACCGTCCTTCGGGAGTAACTAAGACGATTCCAGCTCCGGACCTTCGGTCGTTCTTGGTTCCATCTGTATATAGTTTCCACGGATTTATTTTTAGCTCATCCTCGGACTTAACCACTCTGTCATTGATTACTTCCTCCTCTGGAATGGTGAATTCCGCAATAAAGTCTGCTAGAGCTTGCCCCCTGATTGACTTTCGTGGTTGAAAATTCAAATCAAACTGACTTAGTTCTATGTTCCATTTGATCAACCTTCCCGATGCTTCGGGTCTCTGCAACACCTGCCTTAAGGGCTGGTCGGTGTATATGGTTATTGGATGGGCTTGGAAATAGTGACAAAGTTTTCGGGATGCGATCAGGAGACTGTAAGCAAGCTTCTCAATTTTTGGGTAGTTGCGCTCTGCCGCTGCTAATTTTTTGCTTACATAATACACTAGCCTTTGTATTTTGTCTTCTTCTCAAACCAGGGCTGTGCTGACAGTGTGAGCCGAGACTGCCAAGTAAACAAACAATTCTTCGTGATCTACGGGCTTTGATAAAATCGGCGGTTTCTCTAGCAGTTCCAACAGATTTCGAAAGGCCTCAACACAATCCGGAGTCCACTCGAAGTTCTTCTTTCCTCTTTTAATCAAATCAAAAAACGGAACACATTTATCTGTGGCTTTGGAGATGAATCTACTCAGCGCCGCTACTTTCCCTGCAAGACTTTGGACGTCTTTAATTCTCCTCGGCTCTTCGATATTTCTAATCGCTGCTATCTGGCTAGGGTTGATTTCAATTCCTCGGGAACTCACAATGAAGCCAAGGAACTTTCCCGATGCCACTCCAAATGAGCATTTCAGAGGATTCAATTTCATCCGGTACTTTCGCAGGATACCAAACATTTCCGCCAAGTCTTGCGTATGGCTGGAGGACTGCTTTGATTTGACAAGCATATCATCCACATAAACTTCCATAGTTTTTCCTATTTGATTATAAAACATTCTGTTCACCAAGCGCTGATAAGTAGCTCCAGCGTTTTTCAATCCGAATGCCATTACAACATAACAATATAACCCCAAATTCGTAATGAAGCTCGTATGTTCTTGGTCTGGTACGTGCATAGGAATTTGGTTGTATCCAGAATATGCGTCCATGAAAGAGAGAAGTTCATGACCTGCTGTCGAGTCTACAAGCTGGTCAATCCTGGGAAGTGGGAAACTATCTTTCGGGCAAGCTTTGTTTAAATCTGAAAAGTCAATGCAAGTCCGCCACTTTCCGTTTGGCTTCTTTACTAAGACGGGATTCGATATCCAGTCGGGATAAGTCGAATCTCGAATAAATCCATTCTGCTTCAACTTCTCTACTTCCTCTTTGAGAGCAGCCGACCTCTCTGGGCCCAGCATGCGTCTCTTTTGCTTCACAGGCGGATGTTTCGGATTTACATTCAATTTGTGACTTATAATGGATGGCGATATCCCACACATGTCAGCATGGGTCCAGGCGAACACGTCTAAGTTTGCCTTCAAGAAGTCCGTTAGTTCTTTAGCTCGACGTGGATCCAATTGAGAACCAATCTTCAAAACTTTTGTCGGATCAGCTTTATCAATGGGAATTTCCACTGTCGCTTCATTAGGAGTTGCATTCCTAGCCTCTGGTTCCTCGTCTTTTCTGGGATCCAGGTCTTCAGGCGTTCCTTTGGGCAACTCCCTTGGGGTCAATCTCTCTAATTGCTATGCCGAGTCCCCCTTTGAGGGAGACGAGGCATCCTTACTCTCAACGTTAAGTCCTTTCATCAACATCTTTAGTTCGGCTACATAGCAGGCCCATCCGGAAACTTGATCCCCTCTCATTACTCCAGTTCCGGCTTCGGTTGGGAACTTAAGTAACAAGCACCAAGGGGCGATACAAACTCTGAATTCAGCGAGGGCAGGCCTCCCCAAAAATGCATTATAAGGCGAATCTACGTCCAATACTACGAACTGAAGCATCCGCACTCTTCTACGTTCTCCTTGCCCCAGGGTCACGGGCAACTCTATGTATCCCATGGGAGCTGTCGACGCCCCGTTGAAGCCTCTGATCCATCCTTCACATGGCTTCAGATCTTCAGATTCAAGCTTCATCTGATCAAATGACTTCTTGAACAAAATATTAACGGAACTTCCGTTGTCTACTAATACCTTATGGACCAAGGCCGGCCCAATGGTGGTAGTAATAACCAACGGATCATTGGTGGGTGATTGTATCCCAGTATTGTCTCGGCTGCGAAATACCACGTCGTCAAACATGGTCTTCTGTTGTTTTATGGGGGTGATATCTTCCAAATCATCACCTTCATTCACGTCTAGATGCTTGGCAGCATTCACATATTGATCCATTGATCTGAAACTTCGGATTGCTGGGTGAGGTCCGCCTACTATGGAGTTGAAAACAATTCCTTTACCTTTCTGCTGCGCTGTAGGTTTGGGAGCAGGTAGAATCTGTTTTGGAGCCTGCTCTCCTTGCCCCCTGTCCCTCGGGGCAACCTTGTATTCATCCAACTTCCCTTCACGCAGCAGCTTCTCAATCACATCCCTCAAATGCCGACATTCATTGGTTGAATGCCCATGAGTTCCATGAAACAAACAAAATTTCCCTGTCGCCATTTCTTTCTCGGTCGAATCACGAGGTGGCGGTCTTTTGTACTGTAACACATTGTACGTATCCAGGTAAATATTTTCCAGGGTGTCGTTCAATGGTGTATAATTCTCGTAGTTCTGGAATCGGGGTCTTTTGTTAGGATCACTTCCCCTATTTCTGTTTCTTCTGTTACCGTTCGGATTACGGTTATTGTTGTTGTTACCCCCGCTTCCAGCATTGTTGTTTCCACCCTTGTTTCCTACATTTACTTCAACCTTGCCAGAACTTTCCCCAGACTGCTTCACGGCGATATTACTTTGCACATTCTCCTTTGAAACCGTCTCAGACTTTCTCTTTCGGTTTGCCCTGGCCTCCTCTCGCCTTAGATAAATATCGGCTTTTTCGTAGAATATCTCCCTTGTGGAGGGTGTTTTCCCAGAAAGGTAGTCTCCAAACTCAGATTCAGGATCGACTCCTTCCTTCAATGCCATCAGAATAGTGGGCTCATGCGGGTCACTGACCTCAGTCACAGCTTGGTTAAAACGATCAAGATATGCCCTCAAAGACTCTCCTGGTGCCTGTTTGATTCTCGATAATTCAATAACACTTTTGGACTTTCGGGCATGGAGTCGGAACTGGTTCATGAAAAGCTCGCTTAGTTCCTTGTAATTCGAAATCGAACGAGGAGGAAGTCGGGTAAACCAGAACAGCGCCACATCTTCTAAGTAGATTGGGAATGCTTTGCACTTCACTTCATCAGGGGCAGCAGCAGCATTCATGAGCCACGAGTATCGCATCAAATGCTGTCCCGGATCAGTCCTTCCGTTGTATTTGTCCATCTGTGGCAAGTTAAAGCGTCGGGAAAATTGGAAGTCGAGGATATCATCGGTGAAGGGAGTATGGCTTCGTTCGATGCCATAATCCTCATTTGTATAGTTCCGACTCTCGGACATGATCTGGCGAACCATTGCCTGTACATCAGCATTAGTTAGGGGCCGCTCAGGTTCCCTGGCCCTAGTATCCGAGCTCCTTCTGGGCTCTTGTTCAGGAGATGCCCTTCTTCTTCGAGCTGCCTCTGCTCGATTCCGTTCCCTGCGCTCCCGGTCGATCTCGGGAGGAGGGGACTGGAGTCTTTGCCCTTGAGTGGGGTCATTGTTTCCTAGCGCTCGTGCAATATCCTCACGAGATCCCAAAGATCCAAATGTCAGCTGCTCCACGTTCTGAGGTCGTTCGAGCGGCCTTCGTTCACGGGGCCGCTCTTCCTCGGAAGATGAAGATTGATCCACTGGTGTGTGACGAACCGGTGATGGAGTTCTCTGTCGACGGAGTTCACTAATCTCCCGACTCATGAGCCTCATATTTTCCTGCATCATGAGATTAGTTCGCTCGTGAACCTTCATAGCCTCCCTTGTGCTCTCAAGCATGTCAAGTAAGCACGAGAAATCTCCTTGAGTGATGGGCGTAGATGGATTGACCTGATCACCAACCCTGGTGGCTGGAATTGGAGCATTCGTAGGGACTC
Organism: Allium sativum; assembly: GCA_030737875.1. Classification (NCBI taxonomy): domain Eukaryota; kingdom Viridiplantae; phylum Streptophyta; class Magnoliopsida; order Asparagales; family Amaryllidaceae; genus Allium; species Allium sativum. The sequence continues at coordinate 829,646,620 of CM060913.1, forward strand.
GAGTAGAGGTTCCAGCTTCACCAAGCATCGGATCGGATCGGAGGTAGGAGGTCGGGTCGGTTCGGAGCTGGGGGGCCTGGTCGGATCGGTACGTAGCAAGCTGCTCGGGTCGGTTCAGATTGGGGGAATGCACTACTTCAGAATCTCATACCCGGATCGGATCGGAGCTCTCCCCCTGCAGGCGGCTCGGATTTCCTGCATTGGTTCTTCCTGCTGCTGAACTCTGCCCCCGAGACCTTGTTACAACCGCATTTTGCTGATCTTCGCCAGCTCCATTTCCTCGAACAGACTGAACTTCTTTGCCTTTTCCTTTGGCCATGACTCTTTGACAATCACTTCAACAAATATAAAAAAGCGGAGAAACTTAAGGATTAACTTCTTTGAACTCAACGGTCCAAAAAGTAGAAAGAAATCCCGGAAAATAAAGAATTTAGATGAGGATTCTTAGTGAAAGCACCAAAATGTTAGACCCAAAAGTGGTTCTAACACCCAAATTGATTAAAAGCAAAATGAAATGAGATAAAAAAAAAAATGAACACACAGGATTTATAGTGGTTCGGCGAAGAAATGCCTACGTCCACTTATCTTTTACTATATTCAATGATTCAGTTGCAAATACAATGTAAGATTCACTCAATTCCACTCACAACTCACTTATATTCACTCAATTGACTAAAACAAAAATGAAAGATGATTTGGATTCTCCGGGAGTATTGGAGTTCGGACTATGGAGGTGGTTGAATTCTCGAAATGCCCAAAAAAAGATCCTTTTCTTTGTCTCCAGACGGGGTATTTATAGGTGTGAATTTGCTCAAAACCCGATCCGGATCGGAGCCACACGTCGTCCATCCCATTAGCCTCGGGTTCGGATGGATTATTGTGCTGACAACGCATCAAAATAGTGAACGTTATGGGCAGGAACTGGTCATAGCCGATCCGGATATCCAGGCGCTTATGCAGGGGGACAATATGGAAAATGGGTTCGGGTCAGAGGTATATGTATCAGGGGTTCGGATCGGGATATCCGATCCGACCCGAATTGACTTGGTGACAACTCTCTCTTCTCTTTATTCTGCTTTTCCTCCGAACCATCTCTGTAGCAGCTGGGTGGCCTTCCGATCCATCTTGAAGAAGACTGCCCTCCGATCCGAACATGCGCTCTCTGTTTTCAACAGCAATAGCTCGCTGCTCCGAACAGGAGACTTTATCCGATCCGAACCGATATGTTGCTTTAACCCGACCCGAATGATTGCATCTGTTCGATCGAAGCTGTAGCGTCTCCTCCGACCTGAGTAGTGATGGTCTCTCCGATCCGAACCGAAGTCTTCTAATTTGAAATGCTCTCCAATGCTTGATATCTTGACTTTGTGTTGCCTAGTTCACAAAGTAGGCTAACACTAGTTTTGCTCCAGGTGATAGTTAAATCTTTAATTAGATTTAAAATGTGAAATGGTAATTGAAATTACCGATAACACCGTGGTGTTAGATATGAAGTATGACCAGTTTTACTTCATGGGATGAATAGGTTGGGATTGGGAAATTAAAACAAATGATTACTTCGGTAAGGATCGTTAATCCCGAACAGTTGAATCGATATTCAAAAGAAGATTAAAGAATAAATTTGAGGAATTTATCTTTGATAAAATTAATTGGAACTTATCCCTAAGAATGTGAAGTTTGGCAACTAACTGAAGATTAGTTAAGATGAATAGTTTCCTGGGTATTGATCTGATGTTGGTTTCGGCCTTCGGGGTTAATATTTGGGGAATTGTTCCCTTACTAATTTACGGTTAGTGACTGATGAATTGGAATGAGGCATATGTTGTGTTTGTGTGATACTTGTTTATTATATACGCGAGTTATTCGGAAAGACCGGGTTTATCCCATTCCGAATAACTGAAACGACGATAGGTCGAAGATGAAGACGGTGGTTGAAGACCGGAGGTCTTCACGTCGTTTGGGTGATTACTGATGATCTTGATTGGGCCGTACACCCAAGAGGAGGGAATCAGTTAGTGGTCGTCCAGACGTACTTGGAGATCGATGGATATGCGGGGTACTAGGTGCCTCCGGTTTCGTTCAGACCCAGAACGAACTTGTAAATGGACTGTGTGTCTGACATTGGATTTTATTTTGTGTGATTGATTTCTATTATATATATATATCTGTTTGGCGGCGGAGAATTTATTCTCTTGCTTAACGCCCTTCTCTGAGACGTACGAGCTCGGGGGTTATATATTGATGGATATCAAACACATGGAGTGAATTGCCTGTGTGGCATGCCTAAGTGGCAAATGATCAAGGCTTCTGTTGAAAAGAAGAGTCTTGTGGTTGATGATCAAAGCACGGCCTGTGTGGCATAACTTTGTGTAGCGTTGATTCGCGAGCCTCGCACCCCGGTTGTGAACCAGAAATGGGAGAAGGACCTTAGGGAGGAAATGCGTTTCTTTCTAGCTAGAAGTGGCGTAAGTGGTTTTACACGCCCTGACGAGTTTGACTTATGTGGTTGTTGCTGTTGCGAGGCGCCTAAGATATATCGGTGACTATGTGAAGCCGATGGAGTCATTCGTTGGCTCATTTACTCCCCAAAGGGTGGGGAAACGCAGTGTTTAGGCATTTTAATCCACATCAGTGGACTGACCCTGTCGCTCCAAAGGCTTGACTGAGTACTTGCCTGAGACTCGGGCTAGACAGTCTCGAAATCGGTAGAGGACTATCTTTTGCCTCGGTTCACAGAAGGAAACCCAATTTCCAAATATGTGACAGTGCGGTTTTGATTGTAGAGCCTAGTATGGCAACATGATATATGGTACCCATGCCATCTATGATTGATATTTATGATTGAAATTGTTTTAACACTATATACGTATAACATGAAATTTATCGTATCAAGCATTCTTTGGCTATTATAAGGTAAAAACCCTATCCTCCGGCTTGCGTTGCATTGTGTGATGGGAACTGGGTCTTATAATAGCTTCATTGTTCTTTATTTTAGCATTGCGCAATTGTTTTATGCACTGGTGTTCTTGGGAGGAAACCCGTTCCGTGCTATACGGCGTGGTCCCTTGATTTACCTAACTTTAAAATAAAGATTAACAACTGTTTTACTTCTCACACCAGTCACATGACAGACCTGGAGTTTATTGTTTTAACCTAAACTTTGGGTGCCCTTATTTTGACACGGGCAGCTAGTAGTTTTGGTTTTGCAGATTTATATTCACAGGATCCTGATTTATAGCTGGAACGATACTCGGAAAGCTCTGTATCCATGTATTACTTCTAGTGGTGTTTTGTATTATTTTCCGCTGCGATGTATTTAAATGTAATTTAAATCTCTGATATTTCTGTGTAATATTTATTCATACCATGTATATTCTTGTATTCTGATGGGATTGTTGTAATTAATAATGAAATGTACTTCTGTTTGCGTTCTGATCTGTCTGTTCCTCAAAGTATCCGGGCTTTCCTTACCGGGGAAGTTCAGGTCGTTACATACACATCGAGTTACTTGTATTAAAAAAAACTTGCTTTAAAATGAAATAAGAGTGCAAAAAAATAATATAAAAATAAGATAAACAAGCACAAAACAAACCAGAACTAAAGGCACTCACATGTCGAAACCCAGTAAACAATGACATCATGCCCTCTCTTCCTTCTCCAAAATAGAACTGCACAATTCTAAACTAAATGTAACACCCCACATTTTTAATATAATTAAAAATGTACAAATATGTATATATGCATAGATAGGTAAATAATGGTGATTTATAATGAAAAATTAATTCATATATTGAAGAGTAAGGAAATTAATGCGATAACAATGTGTGTAATCGAATAGATAAGAATATAAAAATACTTAATTTAAATATCAGGAATTAAGTAAAACGGACATCACCATTGCGTCCGTCTCGGAATTCTGGTCAAGATAGACACCTGGTTTGCGTAAAACGGACATCATATGAAGAAGTTATTAAGCCTAGAAGTTTGTATACGCACAAGAGAAATATATATATATATATATGTATATATATACAAACAAATTAAGATATAAAATAAAGAATAAAATAAGGATTGCATGTAATAAATACATGCACTGAAAAAAAATGTAATGCATGCATTAAAAGAAAGAAATGATTAGTTGCATGCAATGTAAATATGTCGCATGCACTGATTTGCAAACATAATGCATTAACATTAAAAGAAAAAGATTCATGCAATGGTTTAATTTAAGTATTGTAACTAACATGAAAAAGTGAAGTAAGGAGAGAACAATAATTATCATTGTTCTAAGACTTATTAACAAAAGATTTTATAGCTCAGTTGGTTAAGACATTGGATTTGTAACATGGAGATTGGGGGTTTGAACCCCGGCAGCTGCATAAGTTTTATCTTTGTTTTAGAGAGGACCAACCGAACATGCAAATATATGTACGTATACAAATTCAAAATTTGAAAAGATAAGAACGTACATATAAGGAAATAAAGAAAATATATGTATATATATATGAGAATATATCTATATAATAAAATCTCTTAGGTAGACAAACCAGTAGATAAAGAGTGGATGAGATTAAATACAAACAAGAATAAAGAGTGGTTAGGATTTCGCTAGTTGTGCATAAACTGCTCTCCGTTTAGATTAGACAGCACACTGCGTCATTAGCTTAAACATCGTGCTCCACTCATTTTCTTCTCCAGATTTTGTTTCCGCCGTTTACAATACATCTCCAACCGATCTCTTTTTGTTTTTTTGGCAAGGCAACTGTTCTCCCTTTTGAATTTGATTTCAGATCCGATCCACTCCCACGTTTATTTCCCACTCTCCAATCGCTCTTCCACATTTTTTCTGGGCTCCTTCTACCACGTTATACTGCAGACGAAATCGGGAAAAACTAAAATTAATGTTCATCAATTCAACACCCTACACCATCGGATCTCCAAATCGCATCGCCAGATGTAGAGATTGAGTCTTCTTGTTGCTTCACAAAGCCCTAGGCAATTTCTCCTGTAATCTTCATTTTTTGGCTTCCATATTTCCATACAAGTTCCTATTTCATGCGCTGTTGCATCGCCAAATCGCATGGATCTGACTTGGGGATCGACTTTTTCTGTTGTCATACTTAAAAGCCTAAGGTAATTTCTTATTTTAAATCCAATATTATTTTTTTGGATTTTAATTTATCGTAAATCTTCCCTATTTGTCCTCCAATCCCTCTTGAAATTTCATTGTGAAAAGTCGACGGATCGACGGTTCTAAAGATGGACCTTGACTGGGGAAAAAAAATCTTCTGTCATTCTATAATTAATTTTCTCCCTCTTAACAGATCCACCACATGTAAATTATGAAGTTAATAATGGTACAGAATGGCGTCACGAATGTACCTGCATCAACGGTGGAAGAAGACTAATAGGATGAAGGTAAACTTTTCTCTAACTGATTCGATAATAAGGTTGCGTCTATTAACACCCCACTAATTACTCTTTACCCCCGTACAAAATATTAAATTGATAATTCCAAGTTTGCCCTTAAATTATTAATTATGCATTTCATTAAATGTAATTAATAATTCTAATTGATGTTTACCATGACATTGATCGAAATCAATCAAAATTTTAAGGGCGATTTGATTTAATCAACCCTATCCTCGAATGCAACTCAACAAAATCATTGTTTAATTTCATCCAAAATGAGAAAATAGATTGAAAACTATTATAATACCGCTGCTTTGATCTTCTTTTCGTATATTTGTTTCCCTACTGTTTGCATCTTTTTCATTACAGAAAGTAGAATGTAATTTTGCTAGAGAAATGAAAAACTGTAAAAAGGAAGTAAAAAGAAAGAAAATAAACGTAGGTAATGGAAGAAACAAGGGTAGCTAAGGAATAAATGGGGTGGTAAACGAAAAAACTGGGGTGAAGATTATTTTTTAAAATTACCGGTGTGGGGGGAGCAAATTACGGGGTGAGAATATATGGATCTCTTTTACTTTACTGCTGACTATATTAACGGTGGAGGAAGACTAATAGGGTGAAGGTAAACAGATGTTAGTTATAACATAAACAGATGTAAGGTTATTCCTTTTCTTTTTTCCCCAAACACAAACTGATCTATCATATGTTAGTTATGATGATTTTGGATGCTTTTAATTTTGGTGTTGTGTCTGCATTAATGTTGATAAAAGTTATCTCAGTTGATAATGATCCTGTCAAAATCTACTAAATGGTTTACATAATGAACCTATCCTGTACAAACTACAAATTCTGCTAGGAGTTTTAAACCATGTGTCTCACGACTAGAGTTTTAGGTAATTTTAAGCAACTTCATGTCCTTTTGAAATATTGAAGTATTCCCTTCAATCTGTTAACCGTGATAATCAATCTTCTTTTCCTCCATGTTTGTTCTCTATGTGAAATGGCATCACTTCCATATGCATACATAAGCTTGCTTATATGATCAAGTCATGATTATTTAAGAGAGGGAGAGGGTGGGACTTGGTAATATTTTTAAGTGGTCAAGCTATAAATATGGACTTGGTGAAGAAGGGAGTGAAATCTTTTAATGATTTTCACTGAGCAATAAATGATAACAGTTGACAAAACACATTGCCTTTTATTTATGTTAGTACACGTACGTATACAGAAATTGTATGTATAGTCATAGTTTTTGTACATGATAGGTTGAATATATGTTTGCTTACCTTTAACATTCATCTTTACTGTGTTTGTTCTCATCCATATTTTTACATAACATTATAACTAAAATGTAACATCCATTTTTATGATATATTTGTTCCACTTTACTTGCTGTACCCTCCCAGGAGTTCTTTCAAAATGTGTGGAGACATTTTTTGTTTATGAATGTATTATAGTGGCAATGTTCCCATATTGAATTTGCCTTATGATGGCGTCAATGCTTTTGTTCATTAATTTATTATATATCACTTAACGGATGAAGAACTTTGTTCCTTCAAAAAGCATATGCAGTTCAATCCAAAATTTCATGTTATTCTTTAAAATATAATATCACGTTTCAGAAAATAATTGATAATGAGAACTTGAAATTATATGTGCTGTAAATGTATTTGACTGATTATGTTCAACCTTACATATTGTAGTCTGTCTGTAATGGATTTTAAAGTTTGTCGAAGCATAACTGTTGTGTTTACCAATTTTATGATATTCCTTTGATATAATCTTTTCAAAATTCAAATATATTCTGAAATTTTTAGCTCCCAACCCATATAGTACAAAATTTCAATGTTTAAACTGGGTTTCATTAAACAAATCTTCATACTAATCATCTTTTATATAGAATGAGATATAATGCACCTGCATGATTTTAGCTTTTCATTCAAGCTAATTATTGCATGTATGGGATGCTAAAAGGAATGTGAAATTGTTATCAAAATTTAGTTCTGATATTAGGTTATTTCAAGAATATGCTCTTTGCAATTCTGATATAAATAGAACATGCATTTTTTCTGGTGCTAGGCAGGTAGCTATTTAATTTTTAACAAAATTAATTGACCACAGAAAACTTTCCTTATTCTCTCAGTTTAATTTTTTAGTCTTTAAATGCATCCTATAGATCATACTAGATTTTGCTAAATGAGTTGTTTAAACTGTAATCTGATTTGATCAGTTAAGTGGCTAACAGTTTGGTGTTTTCTTTTTAACCATTAAAATTAGTTATCTTTTAGCTAGAAAAATGAATTTTGTCATCCTTAACATGCACTTTCCTTTCTTTACGTAGTTATCTTTTAGCTAGGAAAATGAATTTTGTCATTCTTAACATTCACTTTCCTTTCTTTACGTTAATATTATCCACAAACCTTGATTGTAACCTTTAATGATGCAAAATCTATTTTAATTGATTGCAATCAAGGGATAAAAGAAAGATAGTTTATATATTTGATAATTTAAGTTCTGTTTGTATTCAACTCAATACATGTCATGCATTTACGGTTATGGCATTTCCATAATTTCATGTTAAAGGTCAACAAAATTAATCTTCAAGAGAGCATGCAGGGATATAAAATTTCATTAAACCATGAGGATAGGTGAAATTTCCATCAAAATTTAATATTCGGATTGACTAGCATATTCAAGTCTTTACATACACAAACAAGGGAATCCTAATTTATTAGCATATTTAATGTCTTTACTTAAAAGGGGTTTCGAATTGATTAGCATCTCTAACATCTTTACTTAGAAGGGGATGCGTTATTCTCTGACGCTCCTCGAATATTTGTCAAAATTAAATATTCATATTAACTAGCATTTTTAACATCTTTACTTAATTTGGGAGTACGTTTTCTCTACCACTCTGAATTTTTATTAAAACTCAATATTTGTATTAATTAGCACATATTTAACGTCTTTACGCAAAAATAGAGTAAATGTTAGTTAGATATTGAAGTACTACCTTTGTATTTAGGAAATAATTAAGTACTTATGTTATCTTTGGTTGAAACATGTGATAACTTTCATTTCAGCATATCTTCCTCATACCTTTCTTTTATTGGTTAAGAAAAAAAACTGAATTTCATTTAAATTCATCTCAACATTTGCTAATTAGTATAAAATCATTTGCTAAAATTTATATTATTGAAAATAGGTATGAACTGATTTTCAATTGGATATAACAGAAGAGTTTGCTATAATTGTAATTTAACCGTGAAACTCAAAAATGCGTGGATATTTCGGAGTTTTCATGCTGTGAAATTATGGCATATAATTTGAATTAAAATTCAAAAATAATTATAAGAATTTGAGCTAAGAAAACATATAAAGGTTCAAAAATTTGGACTTCACTGATATCCTACCGTTTATGATTTTCATTGTAAGCTCATATCATTTATTTGTACACTTATGTTAATTGTACTTTAGTTAGCTTGAAAATTATTGTTTTGATGGTGCAAATTATACGATGATTGCGTATAACTTTATTTTCTATTATATGAGAGTGTTTTCCTTTCTAATTTATATTATGCAGAGTTTTGAAATAAGTTGTCACACGATGTGTTTCCTCTTTTACAATGTTAATGTTGGTTATCAATTTGATTACTGTTTTCCCAGCCTGTATTTAACCTCTTTACATTCTCTCTAAGTTGTCTTCTATTATAATCTGCATATTAAGTTAACTTTATATATCTCGAAAGCAATTAGAAGTCAAACTAATAATACACAATTTACACTGTGGTAAGCAAGTGATTTTAGTATTAAGTGGTAGCCAAAGCTCAGATGGATGCAACCACAATTTTAGTTTTCACTGTAAGGAGATTTTATAATCATGATCATGCAGCCATTATATGTAGTAAACCAAGTTGAATTTTTTTTTCCATGAACTTACTGTTAACTTAGCAACCTCGGCTTAGTTTATGCATCAAACTGTCGTCAACTAAAGTTCATCGTTTCGCTATGCTGATCGATACAGATTATGGAAATTTGGCTTCAGCACAATTGTCTTTAATTACCAATTCATTTCAACCCCGTTCGGGTACTCCATGTTTGTTATCAGTTACAGTTATATAATATAGAATTTAATCCCATAGAACACCGAATAATTCCGCTACAACCACAGTAAAGTCCAAATTATGCAAGTATAATTGATTTATTATGTGTTTACTTGATTGAGTTATATTGTTTTTAGGCCAACTGTTATTTACAGCTAAATGTTGAGAAAATGATTAATTTCCCATCATTTTCCACTCTTGGTTACAAATGCATGATGTTAGGCTTTACATTAGTTTCTGTATTGCATTCTGTATCAATTTAAAGGTCTATTTATAAAAATATACAAAAATAAATGTGTATGAGTAGTTTCTACAAGCTAACCATCATTATATTGAATAAATTTAAGTTAAGTTTAATCGACCAATTTAATGTGTGTAATATCGTAACGAAATTCTTTTCTTTCCTGTGATTTCTTTATTGTTTGCTCAATATATATCAATACAAAACTTTGGATACAACTTCCTACATATTATCATGAAGCTACATATATTATTCCCAACAAAAAAATGACAGACTATGTTGTGCAAAGCTCTGGTGGTGTATAAAAATGCTTACACCAATATCTACTGTGCACAAACAAGTACATAAGATTACTGATGACTAACATGTTATATAAATCGTATATGATCCTTGAGTGCATTAACGATCGTCTTATTGTAGTGAGTTAATGATAATCTACCTCATTTGAATACGCACAATAGAGATGCTTTAACAAAATCTGTGTTTACTCAATTAGTTCTCCCATTAGTATTACTAGATTACACAATAAAAGAACTTTTACGGTACATGCTTATTGGTTGATCCACATTATCAAAGATAATATATTGCTGATATAATTATTAAACCATAATAGTCTTTTCCGTTTTTGTTTATTAACGGTGAGTGATGCAGTTATTATACTAATGTAGATTGCATTATACTCAGCTTTTGTGGGTTTTATTCCTTAAGCAGTTGCAAAATAAATAAATAGTTAATTAAGGTTAATAAATTCTCAATAGGATTGGATGAAAATATATCATCAGAATAGTTTACTGTTTATGCTACACATTCTTCTGCATCTTGCAAATTGACTTAACATTTACTGATAAAATCATACAACTAAGAGTTCCAACTGATAAACTTATTTTCAATTATGATGACATGATTGCAAAGAAAACTTTGTGCCATTGATAATAACATATCATAACTAAAATTCTATATATCTATGATTATTATACTAAATTGGTTATTTCGCTGGAAGCGGTATTCAACATTCTAATAAATATTAAATTGATAGTTATATAGAAAATTATTACTTTCGGCTTGCGATCTACTAAGTTCAAGAAGTCTGCCCCACTCATAACTTAAAGAAAATTGATATTCATGCAAACAAATATTGGAAAATTACCTTGGTAAATGGTTTCCACTTCAATGTTGTTTGCAACTACAAAATTTTTTCCCGTCGTTATCATACTGGTGGCAGATTTTGGTAGTGCCTTTAATGATGACCAAATTGCGGATATTCCTTAACCAAACTATGTGATTAACCAAAGTCTGTAGTCACATATGCAGCGCAAGCTTAATTATTGTATTCAGACCAGACCATATCATTCTTCATTTAGTTGGTTGCATTAGCAAGGCTAGACATGCACATTGATGTTGCTGACATGCTGACAGAAGCAGCTGAACCAAAGAAAAGAGGCAAAATTGTGACAAGGTTTCGAAGAATTTTTTATGTTATACGGATGATTTTTCTTCAGTTTATCTTCTCTTTGTCAAATGTATTACAGGGAAAGTGTCCATTTATTGATGTTGCGTTGTTTCGTCTGTAATGTATTATACTAAATCATATGCCCTGTTGTTTGATATAAAATGTATATATCAATCCTATGCATCTGTGGACAGTTTATTACTCGGTTCACTAATCGGATGTTTTTCCTCTTGAAGTTTGTGAGAACCTAAGAAAAATGATAATTATATCTTTGTCCTAAGCTCAGGCTTTCAATTTTATCAAAAAGGCTTTCATGGAGATTATGATCCATCTTCTGTTTATAATTTTATCCATATTTCTTTTTTAAATTATGTTACTGTGACATTTTGCTTGTTTTTATTTCAGATTTTTTTAAACATTAACAAACACGTTTAAAGAAAGATTAAATCCAATGTATGTTTCACTTTTGGTTTTCTTTCAAAGATCCATTTTTTTTATTTCATTGTCTTGCTTAATGGAGTGTGTAACTTCCACAAAGTTTTACTTTAGATGCAATCAAATTGTTGTATAGTACAATTTCACGATTTTTCTTTTTACATGTTTTTTTTCTTTGGAATTCACCTTCCCATCCAGTTAACCTCAGTTCATGGAATCTGTTATAGCACTGATATTAAGAATTTCATCTGTATACTATTTTCCGACGTTAATTAAATTGCACCTTGAATTTATGCTTTAGCTTATGTTGTCCGTATACTATGGAACTGTATTTAAGATAAGCCTTTTCATAAATTGATTTGTTCATTCTTGCTATATTAAGTCAAGTATATAGGCATGACATTAAAATTATTCTGGAAAATTCAATTTTTGTTGTTGTTGTTGCAGTAGTGGGAGGACATTACATGGATGTATGGTATAACACTAATGGCTATACATCAGACGATTTTATGCAACTACGTCACATGTAATATATGGTCATTCAAGTGCTTCTGGTATTTCAAAAAGAAAAATCAATGTATGCATGTTGTGCTGCTGTTGCTTGAGGTTTTTTATTTTCATTCACTACTGTTTTGACTCCTTTTATATGTTGAAATTTCTTCTTATAAGATTTTACTGTACATGCATTATTTACTACTTGCATTACATATTTCACTATTATACAATATATTCTCACCGCTTATTCATAAATGCAAACTACAACACTCGAAAGTCCATGCTCCCGTGCATCGCACGGGTTTACACTCGTGTGTATATATATATATATATATATATATATATATATACAAAAGATAAAATTCAAGATAAGGCTACAGTCAATGAAATACGACAAGAATCAAATAATGGTGCAACATCATTTGAATTTTGAAAATAAAATGAAAATTGTGCGTATATATATACGCGTAAAATGGTCGGTAGAGTAATTGTATATATATAAGAATATTTCATGTGAATAAAACAGTTAAATAAATTCCAAAAATTCAAAAATCAAATTTCTACGCCAAAACAATTCCAACATTCGAAATTCGAATTTCTGCGCCAAAACAGCTTGCGGGACCCAATGCTGACTCAGCGCTGCGTGTACGATAAGATTTGGCTAGATTCATCTGCGAACCTGGACTATTTTCTTAACTGGGTTCAATGCTGACTCAGCGCTGCGTGTACGATAAGGTCTTGAGCACCTATATAAACACCCCTAAGGCTACAGTTTTCTCTACACATCTTCATTATGCCTATACTCTTCCCTAATTCATATCAAAATAAATTAAAGACGGGGTTATGCTGCTCAAGTTCTTCGTTAGAATTCAATTAGAGAATCAAAGGCTAATTCAACGACTTCAACAACTATTTTCTAAGAATCAAATCTAAATTAGAGGATCGATAATCTATGTCAAGGGATAGCTTTTCAGTTTCAGAAATCAAATCCCAGAATTCAAGATCCGTTCTTAAATCAGTGAGTGGGATTACAATACACTTCATGCATAATAGTATTATTATCGTTCGTCATTCCTCAGTTAAAATTCATGTTGTAATTTAAAATAATCTTTGAATGCTTAACCTATTCCTCTTCCCTATTCTTCCTTCTTATTTTTGAAACTTTGGCTACCTTCGAGCCAAGGTCAACAGCGCGTAAATTATAGTTATTTGGGAAGAGCTTGAGATTTAATCGATGAATTAGGCAATTTGGGTAAAAAAGATTATTACACGAATGGTTGTGTAAGCAAAGTAGAAATGGGTTAAGTAGCACTTGATATATGAATAAGCTTAACCAACATATGAGGAATGATAGCAACCTGTTAGGAACACATGTATGGGAAACTGGAATAATAGGTATAGCCTATTAATGTGATTATAAGCATGAACATAAATTGGGGTTTTTGGGTAAAGCTTGAATTTGAGACTTGAAAATTGGATATGCCATTAAGATCCTAGAAACATAATTGAAAATGGAATATGTTGTACAAACCATGTTTTTATGTAATTATGGAACTCGACACATAACATGAAATTGACAATAGTGGCATAACTTGAACATGAACATGCTTGTGAATTGGTAATTGACATTTGATATCTAGAATGAACATGAACATGCTTGTAAATTTATAATTGGCCTATGACACCTAGAATAGACATGAATTGTTAATTGGCTAAACATAAAACATGGCTAACTCGAGGTTAGAATGAGTTTGCGGTGTAATCCTGCCCGGAAACGCCCGGCACATCCAGTGACCGCAAACAATTGGTTCTAATGTGAGAAGTTAGTCATAACGTGCTTGAAACCCGAGGTTAGATTGAGTTGTGGTGTAATCCTGCCCGGAACCAACCGGCACATCCAGTGACCGCAACAATAGGACTAATGTGAGAGGTTGGGCATTAATAATTAATTAATGCTAATGACACATGCTAGTATGGTAAGGTTAAGTCAACATGAAACACTAGATTACACTTAACCAATTTGACATGATATATGGGTGGGTTAAGTCAACGTGAACCGCTAGATAACACTTAACCAATTTGACATGATATATGGGCGGGTTAAGTCAACATGAACTGATAGAGAACATTTAACCAATTTAGCATGGTACGTGGGTTGAATTAAATACGTGATTGGGGGTTAAATCAACTTGGACACATGGGCAAACTTAACCAATATAAAAAGCAAGGAAAAGTGGGGAATGATAAGATTAAATAATAGATAAACTTGTCCTAGGGATAAGAAATGAATATGACTTAAGATCTAATACAAGACTCGAAGGGTGGGACGACTTATACCATGAAATAAGTTAATCAAAGCTGGAAATGCGGGAAAACACCCATACGCTATCATTTGATAAAGAGAACTTAAGTCATGCTTGAATTCATTGGTAAACCTTAGTTAAAAGGAACTAAGTAACCAACCTTTGTTAAAGAGAACTAAGTAACAGAAACTAAGTATCAAACCTTGGTTAAGAGAACTAAGTAATAAACCTTAGTTAAGAGGACTAAGTTGTAAACCTTAGTTAAGAAAACGAACGATTAAAAGAACTAAGTAGTAAACCTTAGTTAAGAGGACTAAGTAGTAAACCTTAGTTAAGAAAGCTAATGATTCACGAAACTAAGCAGTGAACCTTAGTTAAGAAAGCTAATGATTCAAGAAACTAAGTAGTAAACCTTAGTTCAGAGAACTAAGTAGTAAACCTTAGTCAAGAAAGCCAAGTAGAACACGAGGAGAAGCGAACGCCCATCTGATCATAAAGAAGGCTCCAAGGAACTGGGTTACGAAGCACGCGGCTTCGAGGGGACATGAGGGTACTCTTGGTATCCCTCTGTGAGGTTGCAGATGATCCTCCTGGGCTTACAGTGGTTAAGGTCTGCGTTAGAAGAGCCAAGGGTATGCCTTGGTTGCAATATAAGCAACCTAAATACTAGGATGGGTCAGCGTGAGGCGGCGATATCTTGTTTAGCCCTGTGATAGCACGTCGTCGTCTACCTACCATCTTGAGTCAATCGTGATACGCAAGCGGAAAGGCGGAGAACTCCAAAAGACTATATACTTTGCTATCTAGTTATGGGTGAGGGTGGCCAATAGGTTTGTGGGGGCATAGAGGGCCTGCGTACAGTTCTCATTCTTGATTTTCTTGGGTGCCTTTCATTAGTTGAGGGAGGGGTCAAGTGGGACCATAGCCACATATAGATAAAACAGACCTTTGCATCTGCATCGGTAGATAACTTAAAGCTCCTGACCGAGTTCCGTGTTTCTTGATTAGCCCTGCCATGGGACTCGGGTCGCACATATAGAGGACATGTGTAACTAGGTATCTAGCACGTTTAACGACACGATTGGGACGTAAAGTCTAGGAACATATATCGCTCTGGGTAGTGTGTCCTAGACTAGTAGGCATTGTTCGATAGGTAACATAAACCCTAGTGGCCCTAGGTAGCATAAACCCTGGTCGGATCTAGAAAGCGTTCAATAGGTCGCATAAACCCCAGTGGCCCTGGGTAGCGTAAACCCTGGTTGAATCTAGGAAGCACTGGATAGAAAACCTTAGATTAGATCTAGGTAATAAACGGAAACTAGCAAGATCAAGAATGGTAGTCCAAACGATTTCGAGAATGGTGGCACTACACTAAAGTAGTATAGATTTACATGATGAAGCCCGTACGACATACGGCAAGGGATTGTATATTTACATGGAAAGGATTATACGAATTGGGGGTATCAACATATACGTTGTATTAGGTTAATCTACTAGTGGGACATGAGTATAGCCTAGAGAGCTAATATCGCGAATAACCTAATAAGCAAGAAAATATAACTGAACGGTATATATAGGATTATACAAAAGTTTATTCTAAGTCCACTCACACAGAACTTATGTTCTGACCCCCTCCTCATTACATACTTTCAGGTTAGGTTCATGACAGAGATGGTATAAGCTTTGGATACTGGTTAGGCAGTATGTTTTATAAGGTAAAGCTATATTTAAAGTGTATTATACTTTGAGTTCCTTCCGCTGTAAGATGCTTACGAATTCTGACATGTTTTCTTTATCTCTGTCTTTTTCTGCAGGATACCAGAGCGCCCAACTTGGGTTTCGATAGATTGGGTTTTCGAAAAAAAATCGGTCTGTCGGAATCCGGGTTGTTACATCTGGTATCAGAGCTTCGATTTAGTTATCTTAGGGAGATAATGAGTGAACGTACTTGTATTTTCTAAAATATAAATATATTATATATATAAACCTAAATCCATAAAGTAGCCCACTAGGAATGGAAAGAGTTGGGATAGCTATTTTGTACACTAAAGGAATGAACCTAGAAATTTTAAGACCCTTAGGTGGTTTGGTTGGAAAGTGTACAATATGATTTGGTATTGGAGAAAGAATGTATCCCATAAGAATTAAAACTGAAATGTTGTTATTTCAGAGTAGTGGGTTTAGAAGTGAAACCTTATAAGTTAGAAAAAGGTTAAAATGTGAAAAATGGATTAGGAATATATATAGTTGAGAGAATTGGTTTGGAAAGTGCCTAGGAAAGCCTAGTTGAGTTGAAAGACCCACTTTGAGTCTAACCCAATAATAAACTTTTAAGAACTTGAATTTGTAAAAGAGTTTGTGGTGTTTTTCAAGTTTTAATCTTAAAAGTATTTTTGATGTTTAAGAAAAATACGTAAAGGACATATTCAGTGCATGTTGGGTTTTTAAAGTAAAGTGGTGTATACTTTGGTAAAACAATGATTTCTTTTTTTAAAAGAACTCTCTCATTAAAAAGTACATAATATGGAGCATATATAGCTTGCTAGTTTTCATATTATAATATATGAAAGGATTGAAAAGAAAGTGTTGCGTTTTGTAAAAGAAAATTCTATTCTGTTAACAATAAATTTTGATTATTGATTTACAAAGAAATTTTATTGGGTGGACAAAATAAGTTGTAGGAATAGAATAGATGTCTGCACCTTATAGCGAGTAGTTAAATTAACATTGTAATTAGAAACAATGTAAGTTCGATAGTTGTCCTTGTCTACTCCAGTTTTGTAATTTGAAAAAAAAAATGTTTTGCATTTTATTCTGTAACATGTTTTTATGGTTTGGCGAAAACAAGTTTTGGAGAAGAAAACAAAGTTTTAACACTTTTAATTTTTGAAAGAAAAATGTAATGAAAAGAAAGGAGGCCAAACCATGTTTTAAAAAGAATGGAGTAGGTAAGGATTAGTGCCTAGAAAAGGACGAGAGAAAGTTAAAGCTATGAATTAAACAATTGGAACCAACTAGCGATTGTTAGATTTGAGTGATTCTCTGAGTGTCAATCTGATGTTGATTTCGGTCTTCGGGGTTGATATTTAGGGAGTTACTCTCTTGCCAATTTACAGTCAGGGATTAGCTAATATTAAACTAATGGAAAATTCCCGTAGAATGCATAAGCATTGAGAAACCAAGGTTTGTTGCTTGAGAAAGAGAGAAAAAGTATAGGCTAGTAATGCACAACAAGGACTAGTAGTGACTACTAACTAGTAAAGGGCAAGTAACTGGGTAGATCCTGTTGTGTGGACTCGCAATTGTCTGAGATGACAAAGTCCTAAGATTCTTGGCCCATAGTAGTAGCTGTGTAGAATGTTGTTTGAGTTGAAAACAGAAAAAGCTTATTTGAAATTAAACTTAAGTAATTGGATTAAATCAAATAAGCTATGAAAGAGAAAAGCCTAAGCTAACAAGAGACAATAAATTTAGTAAGGCAACAAATGTGACGGGAAAAAAAAATGGAAATCTTAAATATGAAACTATTCCAAGATAAGATGAAAGAGAAAGGAAAGTTTTCTTATGTGGTTGTGCTTGGATAGAAAAGTAGGAAGTTTTTATAGAATAGTTATATAAAAATCCGAGTGCAATTATAAAAGGTACAGCGGAAAATGTAAATTCTTCCGTTTTATATCTTTTTGTAACATAAGAAATCGAATTTAGAAAATTAGATTTCTCTAAATTTCGAATTTAATGATGGTTGGTAGGGTTTTGGATGCGACAATTGGGTGAACCATGCTCTTATTCTATAAGAGTATGGGAAAACTTGGATGAAAAATATTTTGATTTTTCAAGAATATTGCATTCATATAGCTGCATGTGAGCATCATGTTTGAAAGGTTTTTTAAAATTTGCATATATATAGGTGGATCCAAATTAGGCATACATATTTTACTATGATGTATCTCACTTTGCACATATGCACAATGTTTGCAACAATTGGACGCACACTGGATGAATGGATATTGCGAGGGATTATCTATTTTACTCTTATCGAATTTCGGGGACAAAATTCTTTAAGGGTGGGAGAATGTAACACCCCACATTTTTAATATAATTAAAAATGTACAAATATGTATATATGCATAGATAAGTAAATAATGGTGATGTATAAAGAAAAATTAATTCATACATTGAAGAGTAAGGAAATTAATGCGATAACAATGTGTGTAATCGAAGAGATGAGAAAATAAAAATACTTAATTCAAATATCAGGAATTAATTAAAACGGACATCACCATTGCGTTCATCTCGGAATTCTGGTCAAGATAGACACCTGGTTTGCGTAAAACGGACATCATATGAAGAAGTTATTAAACCTAGAATTTTGTATACGCACAAGACAAATCTATATATATGTGTGTATATATATATATATGTGTATATATACAAAAAAATTAAAATATAAAATAAAGAATAAAATAAGGATTACATGTATTAAATACATGCACTGAAATAAAAATGTAATGCATGCATTAAAAGAAAGAAAGGATTGGTTGCATGCAATGTAAATATGTTGCATGTACTGATTTGCAAACATAATGCATTAACATTAAAAGAAAAAGATTCATGCAATGATTTAATTTAAGTATTGTAACTAACATGAAAAAGAGAAGTAAGGAGAGAACAATAATTATCATTGTTCTAAGACTTATTAACAAAAGACTTCATAGCTCAGTTGGTTAAGACGTTGGATTTGTAACATGAAGGTCGGGGGTTCGAACCCCGACGGTAGCATAATTTTTATCTTTGTTTTAGAGAGGGCCAACCGAACATGCAAATATATGTACGTATACAAATTCAAAATTTGAAAGGATAAGAACGTACATATAAGAAAATAAAGAAAATATATGTATATATATGAGAATATATATATATATGCATAAATATATGTATACAAAAGATAAAATTCAAGATAAGGCTACAGTCAATGAAATATAGCAAGAATCAAATAACGGTCCAACATCGTTTGAATTTTGAAAATAAAACGAAAATTGTGCGTATATATATATATATACTCGTAAAATGGTAGGTAGAGTAATTGTATACATATAAGAATATTTCATGTGAATAAAACAGTTAAATAAATTCCAGAAATTCAAAAGTTCAAAAATTAAATTTCTACGCCAAAACAATTCAAACATTCGAAATTCGATTTTCTGCGCCAAAACAGCTTGTGGGACACAATGTTGACTCAGCGCTGCATGTACGATAAGATTTGGCTAGATTCATCTGCGAACCTAGACTATTTTCTTAGCTGGGTTCAATGCTGACTCAGCGCTGCGTGTACGATAAGGTCTTGAGCACCTATATAAACACCCCTAAGGCTACAGTTTTCTCTACACATCTTCATTATGCCTATACTCTTCCCAAATTCATATCAAAATAAATCAAAGACGGGGTTGTGCTGCTCAAGTTCTTCGTTAGAATTCAAGTTGAGAATCAAAGGCTAATTCAACGACTTCAAAACCTATTTTCTAAGAATCAAATCTAAATTAGGAGATCAATAATCTACGTCAAGGGATAGCTTTTCAGTTTCAGAAATCAGATCCCAGAATTCAAGATCCGTTCTTAAATCAGTGAGTGGGATTACAATACACTTCATGCATAATAGTATTATTATCGGTCGTCATTCAGTTAAAATTCATGTTGCAATTTAAAATAATCTTTGTATTCTTAATCTATTCCTCATCCCTATTCTTCCTTCTTATTTTTGAAACTTTGGCTACCTTCGAGCCAAGGTCAACAGCGCGTAAATTATAGTTATTTGGGAAGAGCTTGAGATTTAATCGATGAATTAGGCAATTTGGGTAAAAAGATTATTAAACGAATGGTTGTGTAAGCAAAGTAGAAATGGGTTAAGTAGCACTTGATATATGAATAAGCTTAACCAACATATGAGGAATGATAACAACCTGTTAGCAACACATGTATGAGAAACTGGAATAATAGGTATAGCCTATTAACGGGATTATAAGCATGAACATAAATTGGGGTTTTTGGGTAAAGCTTGAATTTGAGACTTGAAAATTGGATATGTCGTTAACATCCTAGAAACATAATTAAAAATGGAATACGTTGGACAAACCATGTTTTTATTAAGTTATGGAACTCAACACATAACATGAAATTGACAATAGTGGCATAACTTGAACATGAACAAGCTTGTGAATTGGTAATGGACATTTGATATCCAGAATGAACAGGAACATGCTTGTAAATTTATAATTGGCTTATGACACCAAGAATAGACATGAATTGTTAATTGGCTAAACATGAAACATGACTAACTCGAGGTTAGAATGAGTTTGCGGTGTAATCCTGCTCGGAACCGCCCGACACATCTAGTGATCGCAAATAATAGGTTCTAATGTGAGAAGTTAGTCATAACGTGCTTGAAACCCGAGGTTAGATTGAGTTGTGGTGTAATCCTGCCCGGAACCAACCGGCACATCCAGTGACCGCAACAATAGGTCTAATGTGAGATGTTGGGCATTAATAATTAATTAATGCTAATGACACATGCTAGTATGGTACGGTTAAGTCAACATGAAACACTAGACAACACTTAACCAATTTGACATGATATATGGGTGGGTTAAGTCAACATGAACCGCTAGATAACACTTAACCAATTTGACATGATATATGGGCGAATTAAGTCAACATGAACTGATAGAGAACACTTAACCAATTTAGCATGGTACGTGGTTTGAATTAAATACGTGATTGGGGGTTAATTTAACTTGGACACATGGGCAAACTTAACCAATGTAAAAAGCAAGGAAAAGTGGGGAATGATAAGATTAAATAATAGATAAACTTGTCCTAGGGATAAGAAATGAATATGACTTAAGATCTAATACAAGACTCGAAGGGTGGGACGACTTATACCATGAAATAAGTTAATCTAAGCTGAAAATGTGGGAAAACACCCGTATGCAATCATTTGATAAAGAGAACTTAAGTCATGCTTGAATTTATTGGTAAACCTTAGTTAAAAGGAACTAAGTAACAAATCTTAGTTAAAGAGAACTAAGTAACAGAAACTAAGTATCAAACCTTGATTAAGAGAACTAAGTAATAAACCTTAGTTAAGAGGACTAAGTTGTAAACCTTTGTTAAGAAAACGAACGATTAAGAGAACTAAGCAGTAAACCTTAGTTAAGAGGACTAAGTAGTAAACCTTAGTTAAGAAAGCTAACGATTCAGGAAACTAAGTAGTGAACCTTAGTTAAGAAAGCTAACGATTCAGGAAACTATAATTAGTAAAACTTACT
This sequence comes from Allium sativum, assembly GCA_030737875.1. Taxonomy (NCBI): domain Eukaryota; kingdom Viridiplantae; phylum Streptophyta; class Magnoliopsida; order Asparagales; family Amaryllidaceae; genus Allium; species Allium sativum. The sequence goes on from CM060913.1 coordinate 829,668,381, forward strand.
TAAGAGAACTAAGTAGTAAACCTTAGTCAAGAAAGCCAAGTAGAACACGAGGAGGAGTGAACGTCCATTTGAGCACGAAGAAGGCTCCAACGAACTGGGTTACGAAGCACGCGGCTTCGAGGAGACATGAGGGTACTCTTGGTATCCCTCTGTGAGGTTGTAGATGATCCTCCTGGGCTCACAGAGGTTAAGGTTTGCATTAGAAGAGTCAAGGGTATGCCTTGGTTGTAATATAAGCAACCTAAAGACTAGGATGGGTCAGCATGAGGCGGCGATATCTTGTTTAGCCCTGTGATAGCACGTCGTCGTCTACCTACCATCTTGAGTCAATCACGATACGCAAACGGAAAGGCGGAGAACTCCAAAAGACCATATACTTTGCTATCTAGTTATGGGTGAGGGTGGCCAATAGGTTTGTGGGGGCATAGAGGGCCTGCGTATAGTTCTCATTCTTGATTTTCTTGGGTGCCTTTCATTAGTTGAGGGAGGGGTCAAGTGGGACCATAGCCACATACAGATAAAACAAACCTTAGCATCTGCATCGGCAGATAACTTAAAGCTCCCGACCGAGTTCCGTGTTTCTTGATTAGCCCTGCCACGGGACTCGGGCCGCACATATAGAGGACATGTGCAACTAGATATCTAGCACGTTTAACGACACGATTGGGACATAAAGTCTAGGAACATATATCGCTCTGGGTAGTGTGTCCTAGACTAGGGGGCATTGTTCGACAGGTAACATAAACTCTAATGGCCCTAGGTAGCATAAACCCTGGTCGGATCTAGAAAGCGTTCAATAGATAGCATAAACCCCAGTGGTCCTAGGTAGCGTAAACCCTGGTTGAATCTAGGAAGCGCTGGATAGAAAACCCTAGATTAGATCTAGATAATAAACGGAATCTAGCAAGATCAAGAGTGGTAGTCCAAACGATTTCGATAATGGTGGCACTACACTACTAGATTTACATGATGAAGCCCGTACGACATATGGTAAGGGACTATATATATACATGGAAAGGATTATACGAGTTGGGGGTATCTACATATACGTTGTATTAGGTTAATCTAATAGTGGGACATGAGTATAGCCTAGAGAGCTAATATCGCGAATAACCTAATAAGCAAGAAAATATAACTGAACGGTATATGTAGGATTATACAGAAGTTTATTCTAAGTCCACTCACACAGAACTTATGTTCTGTCCCCCTCCTCATTACATACTTTCAGGTTAGGTTCATGACAGAGATGGTATAATCTTTGGATACTGGTTAGGTAATATGTTTTATAAGGTAAAGCTATATTTAAAGTATATTATACTTTGACTTCCTTCCGCTGTAAGATGCTTTCGAATTCTGACATGTTTTCTTTATCTCTGTCTTTTTCTGCAGGATACCAGAGCACCTAACTCGGGTTTCGATAGATTGGGTTTTTGAAAAAAATTCGGTCTGTTGGAATCCGGGTTGTTACACAAAAATGGATAGATTTTCCTCTGTGTTTGTTAACATCCAACAAACCCAAATCCCCATAATATATATGCTTTCCAAATTGAAATCAACAAATTTAGTTTAATCCAATTCAATATTTCCAATCAGTTTATCTATCCTATCAGACAATTAACATCCACAGGCAATACATTCTCAAACCACCAATTCCACCGAATTGTTAAATGATATTTAGGCTATTGATACATATAAACTACAAATGTATTTAAATACAGTAGTGAGTGAAAATTTCTTACCTTAATGACGTTGGGATATCTGAAACAGCACATCGCTTGCTCAAATTGGGTTTTAAATTTCACGCTCCCTCTTCCTTCTCCGAAATAATATTGGGTAAAATCGTTGTATGAAATCGAATTGGGTTTCGAAGGTGTTTTGGTATTTGGGTCTTCGATTTTAAATCTAGGGCTTGTTGTTGGCCGATTGTGGATGCAGGTTATTGGGTGAAACTGCTATTTGGTGACCAAAAGATCAGCGTGGATTGTGATGGTGTCGGTCCGACGTTATTGTCATGGCAGAACCCGATTTTTGATCTAGAACAAGTAGTGAAGCTCTCGATTTGCCCATTATTCGATTGTTTCCAATTTTACGGTAACAAATAAAAGAAAAAGAAGTTGGAAAAAAAATTATCCCTTGCAAATCACATGGAAATCCATCGCAAATTAGCGATGGAAATTTCCGCTTCTAAATATCTGACGCTAAATCAGTGTTTTCTTGTAGTGTATTTAAATTACAAGGATGCAAGTTAAAGCTTAGCTCATCTTACCATCCACAATGCGATGGGCAAACAGAGGTCACTAACAAAATATTAGAGGGATATTTGAGATGTTTTGTGTGTCATCGCCCACATGAATGGAGTGATTGGCTTTCATTAGCTGAGTTTTGGTACAACACCACTTGGAAGTCTTCAATACAGATGACACCTTGCAAAGCAATCTATGGTATTGACCCACCCAGTCTCTTGAGCTATGTGCCTACTACCGCTAAGGTAGAACAAGTAGAGGAACTACTATTCAGTAGAGATATAACTATGGAATTCCTAAAAGACAGTCTTAAATTAGCTCAAGACAGAATGAAGAAGTATGCAGATTTGAAAAGATCAGAGAGACAATTTCAAGTTGATGACTGGGTATTCTTGAGACTGCAACCTTATAGACAAATAACTGCAAGAAATTTTAAGACACATAAACTATCTTCCAAATATTATGGCCCCTACAAAGTAATTGAGAAAATAGGGACGGTAGCTTATAAATTGCAGTTGCCAGAAAATGTGAAAAATCACCCTGTGTTTCATGTGTCACAGCTGAAGAAAATGGTGGGCTCTCAAATAATAATACAAAATGATATGCCTGGCTATGAAAAGGAAGAAGTACTCCAACCAGAAAAAAATTTGGATCGTTGAATGATACAGGGGAATGGCCAAACTGTAGTACATATTTTAATCAAGTGGAAAGGTAAACCTGATGAAGAGGCTACTTGGGAAGATTATTGGCCAATAGTGAGACGTTTTCCTACATTATATCTCGAGACGAGATCCATTTTTGAAGAGGAAGGGAGGTGCAATAACCAATCCATGTTATCACTATGTAGAACTGGTGCAGAATCTGATTCCGTTGAAGTTCACCAGAATCTGGTGGTTGGGTCATCGGGAAACCTCTCTGACATGATTACTGATGAAATGGATGGAGAAAAAATAGCAAGTGTTGACGAAGAAAGGCCAAGGAACCATGCTCTAGAATATCAGTGTGCACGTGCACACGGTGATACATGGTGATATTCAAATAAAAGCTAAAACCCTTATTCTTTAATCTATTTTAGTGATAACGTCACATGTGTATGACAATTATAATGCCTGATATATATAAATGCATGTTGATTATAATCTGGATATGCAATTTCTGAAATAAATCAAACATCTTCAAACTGTTTGATCTTATTCATGTGTCTCCTTCTTCAGTTACTCTTTACCCCTTTCTCTCTGATTATTCCCCAAATCCACTTTAATCGTCTGAATCCCTAACGCTAGTTCATCTACAACCTCTTAACCCCAAATTGATACCTGTATCACCCCTCTATTCTCCCCCTTGTTCTTCTAATTTCGTCCAAACCACCATACACACTGGCAAATTCACCCAACGTCACTCCTTCCAGAATGGCCATCGATGCTACATCAGAAATGAGCCATAACACACTACTTGTTACCGCGATTGCAGCTCAACCATACCGCAATAAGTCAAATGGTAACTGTATCATTTAACGGTTAACCATTACCAATGGTTGAAGGTTGCGGTTGGCAAAATAAACTAACCGTCAAAAACCAATATGGTAGCGGTTGGCTTTAATGACAATGGTTGTTGCACATAATATGGAAATTACGGGTATGGACTATTTATATATAAATAAAAATAGCGTAAAATCATTATAAAATATTATAAATGATTCGTAGTGGATCTAAACCAATTTTACTTGGTTTTAAATGATAAAAGTGGTTAAGTAAGATTTGACAGTTTTGTGTAAAGCTTATATAAATGGTTTTGAGAAAGAATTTAGAACCTAATGAATACAATAGCACGTATGCTGAGGTAATAGAGACCAGCTCCCTTTTGTTGCTTCATTGTTTCCCCTTTAATTGTAAAGTATGCAGCACATTTAATTCTAATGATTCCTGGTGGAGTGTTTAATGCATGACTTCTCTATTCATGTTTCACTTTCAAATCTTGGTTTTCTTTTCCCTTCATTAAGCAGTCGTTTTTCCATCGGACATATAATTTGAATTGTTTACGGATTCGACTGCTTCCATCGTCATATAGCTACTCAACCCGAAATCACACAATAAACATATTAATGGCATTGTCATATAACAATTATCATCAAAATGCTGAAACAGTGTATTCAACAATTACAGCTTGTTGCTAAAGCATAGTTTTCAAAACCGGACCGCGAGTCAAACCGTGAGGACTCAGGATCCAAGGTTTTGAAGGTATGATCGGTCGAACCGTCGAGAGTTGCACATGCTTGTTAACAATGAAAATGTGAATTATCAAGTTTTATGTGTACTCAAATAAATGAATAATAAAGTTTGAAAATAATCTATTTATAAACTAAAATTAATAAATTGCATGATATAATAAAATAACATGGACATAAACAAACACACATGTCTTTTAGAACGAAATGGTAAAGTTTATGGTTTAAATGTTGGAACAGTTATGATTTTTTGAAATATTTTAGTTGTTATTTTCAAAACAATACAAAAGATGAAATTATCAAAAAGAATTACACAATGAGAAGTAGGGAAAAACAATAAACCGTGGTTTAACCCTGTAAAATTGAAGGTTGGACCGCTGGTTTGAAGGTCCGACCAGAGTTCATACATGAATGAGGTTTGATTGAGTTCCGCGCCGTGATGATGCAAGGTTCAGGGTTATTCGAGGTCGGACCGCGGCAGGGTTGGGTTTTAAAAACACTGTGCTAAAGGCATAAAAAAAAAAGCCTTAAGAATACCATAATATAGCACTAAAAGTATTAAAATTTATGTGCATTTTTTTTTAACAGCAATAGATCCAATTGCACAGAGATTGAAGTAAATGTAATAAATGCAGAAAAAAAAAAACCCCAACAAAATGCCATCTATTATTGATAATAGAAAGTGGAATATATGAAACGATGATGTGGCACACCATTTTTTCGTTCATATCCGACGTGGCATTTTGTTACGTCTCTTCTCGCTTATCCCTTTTCTAAAAACCAGAGCCAACGGAAAATTTAATTTCTCCCAATAACATTAGCATAACGACCGACGGTTTTGCCTCTTCTTCCCCCAAATATTCCCTCAAATCAAATTGAGTTCGAATTAACTGGTTTCGAATAGTATTCGCACCTGTGATTCTGTAGTCGTTTGTCTTTTCTCAATGTTCTCTCGATCGGGATTGACTTTTCCGAACGTTCCCTCCACCATAATTTAGACGCCCTGCATCTATCTGTCAGTTGAAAAATCTCTTCCAATTCTATGTGTACTGCATGCATCAACTTCCAACCCTTCGTCTTCCGTCGTTCCATCCACCATAAGGTTGTAGGCATCTATCTGTCAGTTGCCTACAACCTTACATTACATTGAGATGGCCCTACTTTTTATTATGTGCGCACTAATCGATCATCCTCAAAGTTCGGAAAGCCATGAAAATAGTACAAGGACGGAAGATCGTCTCGAAAGTCCTCTCGTGCTTGAGTACGAAAGCCTTTGGCACTGGGTATCCACCTTTGTGAATACATAATTTTATTCGCAGACTCACTAGATTCAAGAATATGGCAACTAAAATTGGGATCCCTTTCAAAATATATAAGTTTTAGTGTGCTGAAACAGTTCTCACCCTTATACATGGAAAATGGAGCAGGAAATCAAAGCTGAAAACATTGCAAACGATCACTATAGCAAAATGATGACTGTTTCTACCGCATATAAATGCTCACGTCGTACAAATTGTTATTGCTTATATGAACTGCAGGTTACCTGAGGTGGGAAGGTTTCTAAATATGCATTAAATATCTACTTCAACTATTTGTTATTTTTCAATGTTACATGACAACGCCTATGTTTTTAACTGTCCACATATTTAATGTACTGTCAAATAATGTCAGTCTGTGCATATACTGATATACATACCATCTTGCTGCTCCTTTTCTCATCTTACTTTTGTCCTTTATAATCAAATTTATCAATCCTATCTTTCATGTTACAGGGAACGATACAACTTGGAAATTTACAGCAAAAAATATTGTAAAATAGGTCGTCAATATGCTACCACATTCCCTTGCTCAAAATGCAGGCGCAGCCTAATTTACATATTCTCTTTTATATATGATATCTTTTCCAAAATTCCCAGTCTTTTTTCGAGTTCTGTATCTTTTGTTCCCTTTCTCATGTGTATACGCTTCATTATTTAATCTGAAATGTAGTGTATTCCTATTGTGCGTGGTTGATACTGTGCTTAGCATACTACATTACTTAGCTGCAAATTGTCAGTAATTTATAACTTTGACATACAATATTCACTTCCAAATCATTTTCAATGTCTCGACGTAGAGCTACTTCTTATTGTATGTCCTGCCCTCAGTTCATAAGTAGAGCAAATATCTAATGTGGTTTTTTTTGGTTCCCTAGCCATTGTAGCAATGACAAATTTGGAAAATACCCTCTGTACAGCCACCAATGCCAACTAGAGTTTGTAAAATGTGTTGGTACTGCTTGCACGATGTATTTTACGAATATTATTTTGTAAAATTTTAAACACTTCTACTTATTACATATTTTTACACTACAATAATTTGTAAGGTTTGAAGCATAAAAAGTTGGATTACGGCTGAAGCATAAAATATATCGATGTGATACATTATGCTTATTAGATGATGTGCCATGAACCTCACAACTCAACAGAGTGATTACAGGGAGAAAGATGTCCATGTTTTGTAAAAAATACACTAGCTTGAAGCAAAAGCTAAACAGATGTTCGTTCTATTATGCAAATTTTGAGTTAAGCCAAACTATTGCAATACATATTACCAGTCTACACATTAATATTTAATAGTGCTATTCACGGGCTACTGTTTGGAGTTGTTTTCGTAATTATAATTTAATTATAGAAATATTTTTTCCCTGCATCCACCGAGTCTTTGCTAATTATTTACTTATTAATAGTTGTATTTAGTAATGTGATTTCATCTTTGATTTTACAGTTGTAGCGACATGTATGGGGTAAAAGAAAACTTCTTCTATGGTAGAGACAAGTAAAAAAGGCTTGGGCAGCATGTGAAAACTGCTGTGCCAATTTTCAAGAATTGTTGGATACAAAATTTAAATCGTTTATTTGCAATTATTACATATTGGAGGAAGATCAACATGTTTTTCAGGTAAGATTTGATATTGCATCGTACCATACAGTTCTTTATATGCTGAATTTTATCTGGTAGATTACGTTTACCATACATTTTTCTACGTACCTCGGTAAAACCGATTTCATGGCAAGTAGATGTAGCACAAAAAAATAACCTTTTTTTCCTGTTATAATCATTTGTTGTCCAACCCCTGTTATATTGAAGATTAGCTGCGAAATATATGTTACCTTGATTTGTTGTGAGCTGTAATCAATAGGAATATACTGGCATACTTCAGTTGCATAATAATGGCACTATTGATTGTGGCAAAGAATGTATCATAAAGCCCTGGTAGAGAGAATGATCCATTCTCTATTTATCCTATTATTATCTTCCTCATTCAACATTCCTACACTGATAGTAAACATAATTGATAGATTTACAAATAAGAGAAAATAAAATAATATCAATGCATGATAGATGATCCATATAAACCAAGTTTATTAGTTTCCATTTTCAAATTCGTTTGGAAATTGATTAATTTTCCATACTTCCGTGCATGGTCACCAACCATACAACATTGAAGCTTACAGTAGTTGTCACTTCGCCTCTGTACCTCATGATGGTACAATGGAATCACACTGGTAGATATGCCAATACATGTTTTACTTAGTGGATGGATCGTTCCAATTTTATGCCTGTTTGTTCGAATTCATGTTACACATAGGGTATTCATTGGAAAGTTTAACAACCCATATTTTTAGTTGTCCAAAATTATTTAATTTAATATTATTTTATGGGAAAATTTGCTTAAAATAAATAATATGGTTTGATCTAGGTAGTTAATAATAATTTGCAACTACTGTAATGACAATAGATTTAGTTTTAATTAAATGTGAATTGTGGTATATTTATTTTGGAACGGTGATTTAATTTACATAAAAGTAAATAAAAGAGAGATGAACATTACTGAGAATGAATTTAATTAATTTCAGTGACTACAATTTGTATTTAGGGCTGTCAATGGATACCCGAAAAATCCGAAATCCGTCCGCATCCGTATCCGAAAAGCGGATAAATATCCAATATTCGAAAATACGGATGCGGATATAGCCACATCCGTATCCGAAAATTCTCCGCCTGCTTTTTTTAATGATTATAGCTTAAATTATGTGTATTTTAATATAATTAAATATACTAATTTATTATGTCGTAAAGTTGAAAGTTTACTAAATGCATGCTAATTGACCAAAATTATAAATTATCATCATATTTATTTATTTTTAGCACTTTAGTAATCAACTGGGTTGAAAAAAAAACGTAATATTAAACTAAAAAAAAAAATCATTAATTTATCGATCGTTAGCGGAGTAGATAATTATCCGATATCCGTCCCGATCCGCGGATGCGGATATCCGAAAATGATTTCGGATGCGGATGCGAATATGACAATATCCGCATCCGAAAGTATCCGTTGACAGCCCTATTTGTATTTGGTTATTAATAATAATTTAAGGTGTGGAAACTGCTAAATTTAATTAACAGTGAAATTTACCAATTATTTAGACAGTAAGTGACGTTTTGATATTAATAGATATCAAAATGAATTTGAAATATTAATAGATACCAATAATGGAATGAGAAAAATAATAACTGCATAGAAAAATTATATATGTGTGTGTGTGTGTGTGTGTGTGTGTGTGTATATATATATATATATTACTGAATTTGAAATTTACATTTGGGGTTTTTACCTTCAAGGACAAAAGAAACAAAAAATTGTTCCATAAGGACAAGAGGGCAAAATTTTATCCTTAAGGACAAAATTTAGTGTAAAGGGAGGAATTTAGAGGCCTACTATAATTCATTCCTATATACTAAAACTTGTCCTTATGGACAAAATTTTGCCCCCTTGTCATTATAGGACAATTTATTTTTTTCTTCATTTTGTCCTTCTGGGTATTTTCCTGTTTTGGGTTTTGTTATTAACAAATGTTGTAAATTTTTACAATAACCTATAATTAAATGAGAAATAAAATAATCAATGCACAAGATATATATATATATATATATATATATATATATATATATTATTTCTTAGTGGGAAGAGAGAGAATGAGTGGGGGAATGAGTGGTGGAGATTAAGGGGGATAGTTCACGTGCAATATAAGAGGTGTTGCAGAACCCTCCTCTCTCTCTCTCTCTCTCTCTCTATATATATATATATATATATATATATATATATATATATATATATACACATATATATATATATACACATATATGGATTAATGTGTATTTTACATTGTGTTGTAATATATATATTTGGAAATTATGTTTGTATAAATTGTGAGGTAAATGATAACATTAATTAAGAATGGTAATTAAAGAAATAATTTGAATGTTTAACTAATTTTAAAAATAACGATTATAATATATTAATTGATTGGTGTGGGAAACCAGTTGCTATTTAATTCATTGATGATAAATTGGAAAAGAATTTTAAATAATGCGCATAATTACTGCAGTTAAGGTGAATAAACTTATAACTGTTGAAAATTGACATAATAGATTTTAAACAAGCATTAAGTATGACCAAAATGTAACGACGTAAGTAAATATCGAATTAAATGTGACTTAATCGAATTTAAGTTATGGCAAATAAATTGATTGCAATTAAGTATTATGTTACTGTACATTGAACAATAAATGGAATTTGCTAACATAATAGGATATAAACAAAAAAATTGTCGACTATATTTATAAATTCAAGATTGGTTGAATAAAAAAATAGAAATTAAACTAAATCAATTTATTGGAATTAAATATATACCGAATTATTAAGACTTAAACTAAGTTGATTATTTTTAAAAAAAATGTTCAATTGAAATTTGTGAATATTTGAATTTGGGATTACATTAGGTGTAACTGATATACATAACTAATATAAGTTATATTTCAGATTAGGACTTTGTTACGGGAATTCTATTAAAGATGGATTAGAAAGGAATGAATGTTTTACCATTTAATTAACCATTAAAACTCCTTGCCTATAAAAAATCATAATTCTAGCCTAAACTCTCCAACCCTAATCCCTTCATTCTCTTATAATATAATGACCGTCCTTCTTTTAACGATTACAACAAGGAATGAAACTTTAAAAAATTCCTATCTCAAAATTTTGTGAACGAAAAATCCAAAAACTAGAAACATGCGTAAGTATCTATAAATAAACATAGATTACAAATTAACTTGACTAAATTTAATACATTATTAGAGTACTTTTTGTTTTTAAAAATATATGTTAAAAAATTCAATAAAAAATTAATTTCATAATCTTTATATGTATAAATCTTATTTTCCAGTTCACTTCTTTTATCAAATATATAGCGGGAATAACATAATATAGCGTAAATAACGGGATATACTAGGAATAGTGGAATATAGCGGGGCTTAAAACGAATAGGCAATATTAGATGCTATTTGGGAATATCGTAGCAGTAGTAGTCTGCTATGGGGTATAGCAAGATTATATCCTGGCAATAGCGGGGCTATAACTGCATTGAGGTATAATAATAGAATATAACATATACACGTGCTACATACTCGAATGATTTACATAAACCATATACATATACATCATGCTCCAAATGAATAAATATACATACCACACGAGTACACAAGGGCGGACCTACCATAGGCCCAGTGGGGGCTGTCGCCCCCACTCATATTTTAAAAAAAAACTAATTTATACTTTTATTTAATTTATTTTTTTGGGGTTTTCTTTGTCAGTTTGTGTGTTGTTTGCTAATTGTTTGAGCTCAGCTTCATTTCAGATTTGCACTGTTTGAGGTTGTTTCTCCCTTTTGGTTTGTATGGAGTTTCAGGTTCTTCATTCTCATTCTGCCCTTCTTGCTTTCAAGGATTCTTGCTGATATTTTCTCTGGTGCATGCTTTTGATTCTTTTTCTATGAGCATTATTTTGCTGATGTGTTTGAGGGGTTTATGGATCCATTGTAGCTTTGTTTTATGAAGCTATACTGCCTTTTTTTTTGGTCTGGGCGTTTTGGAAGTCGTGGTTTTATGCAGGCTGGGCTTAGTTCGATTTTTAGTTTGTTGTGCTTGTTTTTTGTTTTTATAGTGTTTGGTATGTGTTGGTTTGTTGTACCGTATTTGTTTATGCATGTGTATCTTGTGGCCAACTCAATCCTTTTGTACTCTTCTCTTTGTGTAATAATGTACTTGTTTCAAAAAAAAAACCTCAACCATGTATTTTATAGTCACAAAGAAACTTTTTAAGGGGCAAGATTAATCGAAAGTAAGATCTATCGTCGAAATTTTCAAAATTAGAATACGATCGTTTTATCATGCTTTCTATATGTGCAAACATGTATGCGTGAAAATCAAAGTATGATCTTTCGCCCCCACTGCATCAATTTTCAACATACGTCCCTGCGAGTACATGACTACACGACTAAGGTTATAGCTTCAAGGGAGATAGTCCAAGATGAGACGGCTAAACCCAAATCAACAACAAGTTCTAATCTGAGACAACTAGGCTGATCTGTATATAATATACAGACCAGTCTGACTAAGCATATCGGTTATAATAGGACAAGTGAAATATGAAGTCATATAGATAAAAATTTCTTTTATAGAAAAGGAATAAGTTAAACCTAAATCAACAATTAGTCAATGGAACAAATACAGCTAAATAACATATATGCTCTGATGAACAACACAAACAACCACAAGTTAGTGTTTACTTCCAACAAAAGGTGCTATGTATCAAAGCAAAGAACGAAGATAAAACATCAAAACAATAACACAAAAACTCCATCAAATGACAATATATAGACTCATTTATTATTTTATTGGACTAAAGGTGATCACTACATTTAAATAAGCATCAGAATAGCTCGAAGGCGGTAAATGAGTTTCAACATCAACAACCCAACATAAATTGGATCCAAAGTATCAAATAGTTACAAATCAACGCAAAGTGGATCCAAAATTACAAAGGCATCAAAGCCAAAGAAATATCAAAATGGATCTAATACAAGGAATGCAATAGAGTCAACAAAAACATCTGTATGGATCAAAAAAAAAACATATTCATTAAAGCAACAATTCAGATCCGAAACAACATTGTGTTGCATGTGCGTCGACAGCTAAGATCCCTGCGAGCTTTGCTAAGTACAATATACGTATTTAAGCACCAAACACTGCGATCCCCCCACCGCATATGACTTAACCACAATGATTAAAGGCATACAAACTCCCCTTAAGTCCCCTCCCCCCTCCCCCCCCCCCCTCCCCAAAAAAAGCAAGTACTAGCACAACAACATCATCAACAACTAATGTGTCACAAAATTTCCTTTGTAATACAAAAATTGAAAACAATACATCTCATACTGCACGTTTTACTAACAGTTTCCTACATCACATCAACGAGTCCATAATTAACTGGTATAATTAACCTATGTGTCTCATTCCATGTAATTTATTATATCGTTTAAATCACGTTCTCACTTCTCGAAGGTATGAAAATGACTAGTTTAATATATGGAAATAACTTGGTTTTGAGAAAACGAGTTTATAAAACGATTTCGAAAAATTCTGAATTATTTCTTTAAAATCTTTTATAATTGGGAGCATATTATATAGTATAGCCTTCAGATGATTTTTATTTTCAAAACTAAAACACCAAAACTAGTTTGTCTTAAAGCAATATGAATATATATATAGTTACTTATAAAAACCGTTTTGTAAAACGTGCATGTGTCGCAATTCACCAAAATTCAACATAGAAACATAGTTCAAAAACCCACACAAATATATGAATCCGTAGCATGGATTCGATTATAATATAGGTTGTCATTCTTGTGATTGAAGCCATGGAAATACATCACCAAACCAACTTAGAAATCAAACAAACAAATAAGAATCGAAAGTTGTAAAAATACAAACGATAATCCAACAAGCAACTGGAGTTGCTTATGCAACTCCTAGGCCACAGGTTGACCTAGGGGTCGACTTGGCCTTAAGAGCGGTCAACCCTAGGACCGACTTATCCTCAAATGATGGTCGACCTAGGTATCGACCCAACCGACGGGATTTCTACAGGTTACAAACATGTTTCGTGTCCAACTTCTGATGATGCAATTCTTGAAGTAATGAAAGCTGAACTGCAACATGTAATTGATTCTGAAACAAGTACAAGTTTCCGGCAATAACCCAAAACAAGTTTGACATAAATTCGATATAATATGATAGCACAATAGGCTTGCAAAGACAGGCACATACAAGATAAACTTCTAGGAACAATTTTCTGAAGAAAATCATTTATAGAGAATAAAAAAACTCAGTTCCAGACAACACTAACTCAAATAAATTCAAAAAACAAACATGCAAAAGGATTTAAGATAAAAAGAGTGAGTGTAACAGCTCACCGTGCGTGGATTTGAATGAACATAACATTCTATAGCTTGCGTCAGTGAGAATTTCCAATATGCAAAGCCTTAGAACTTACTGTAACTTTCCTCTTTTAATTTCTGGAGCTTTATTGAAAAGATGGCTAGCATGATTTAGTTTCTTGATAATCTAGCTCTCTCTTCTCCTTTATATTTATAATTTATAGAGGGATTTAGTGTTTTTTTTTTTACTCCAAGGGGGAAGGAAGGCATGGTCTTCTCAGTACAACTTGAGGAAGAAGAGAGAAAGAATCAACTAGAAAAGAGATAAGATACGTATATTTTTGTTTGCCTACTTTCAGAAATCTCTATGGGATTTGGATTTAGCATCAGTTAACCCATTTCAATAAAGTGTTACAAAGTGTTGCAAAATTTTCCTAATTAGCCCATGCAAACAATTTATAGAAGTTTAACTAGGTGTGGGAGCGGTTCGGTCTGGTGCAGTTTGGAGTCCAAACCACTTCCACACCGCATTAAACGGTTGATCAAAAATACAAACCCTTATACTAACCATTCAAACGATCTGGTTTCGGTTCGGTTTTATTGTAATACGGTCCGGTTTTGGTTCGATCCTGTTTGAACCCATATTGAAATATGAAATCAGAGATTTACTTCCATCAACATCAACTTATCATTGTGTGACGTTATTACTTAAAGGTTAAAACACACAGTGTTATCCTAAATTGAAAGATTGGTTTTTAACTGTATGAATACTTCAATTTTATGTTTAATGAAAAGTAAAATTGCTTTAGTACATTAACCAAAAATCAATGTTAATTAATGCATAAACATTAAGTAAGATAGCTCATTTAAAATTACAATTAGCATTATCCAAAAAAATGATATGGAAACTAATATACTGAAACTATAAAATTTCCTTTGTGATAACGAGTATTATTAGTATAACAACAACATAAGGTCAAAATAAAATATACATCGTTAAAATAAAAAATTAGATAGGAATTAGTTTTATTTTTATTATAAGATTATTAGTGTAGTACTAGGTTCGGTTTAATACGGTTGGATCAACAGTCTAAATCGCAACCGAACGTATCATTATGGGTCGGTTCAGTTTGAGGTATTTGCTTTAGAGAGAGGATTTAGTATGGTTTTCTACACCGTTGTTGCGGTTCGGTCTGAGTGGTTTCCGTATTGCGGTGTGGTTTATGCCCACCCCTAAGTTTAACACAATTTTACAAACTCATGTTATATTTTAACATTATTTAAGCATATTAAAAGGTTACACAACTTGTTATTTTTTTTAAACAAGACTTAACACATATTTTAACATATTAACACCAAAAGTTCACGATTTCAATTCAAATTGTACGTTTTGTTATTTTATGAACAAAACACGTTCATTGTGGAGATTGTATAATCCTCAATATGACACGAATGATTTGAAAAATCATATTGAAAAATATTTAACACATAAATATTGATTTCAAATCAATATTTTTTCTCTATTTTAACAATAAAATAAAGTTTCACTATTATTGTTGTTATTGCCAAAAATTCACTTTAACAACAACCTAAACATTTATTTCATCTTGACACATTTCAGCATTATATTATTACTCTATAAATTTACTTACTCATTTCCAAGCAAGGTTTTATACACAAATTTTCTTCCATTTTATAATTTCTACAACTTATATTTTCTATACACAAATTTACAAAGTATTTATCTTGTTAAAAAGACTTAATAATTCATATTGAAAATATATTCTTCGCTTAAATATTGATTACTAATTAATATTTTACATTTTCAATATTTATTAGCACCACCAAAATATTATTTATTAACACTTTCCCAAAATTATAATATTTGAGAAAATAATTTATTAAAAACTTATTATAAGATTTTCCAGTTTATTTAATTTCATTTTTAAATTTATTTAGCAAAAATGGGTTGGGATAAATTTTCTTGTTACACTAAGTGAATTCAATATATTCCAATACACGTAATATCTTATAAATCACAAAGTCTTTATTTTTATACTAAATTATTATACAAGTTAGACTCTTGAACCCGTATTTTATTCTTCTCGGTTTACAATTTACAAAACAGGTTATATGTTTAACCTGGATACTTAAAAACCTGGGTTGTTACATGTACATTATATTTCATGCAAGGTACGACATACCCCTATATAGATCTTGAAATTTACATTGTAACAGGCGCATTAGCCCATTCTCTATGTATTGTATGTTGTCCAAATATGTTCATATACTTGTAAATATATAAAAATAATATATATGAGTTGTACAAATATGTTTATTATATAAGAGTATTATATATATTTGTATTTGTATTAATCATATGATAAATAACAATTAAATAAATTAATTAATTAATATATATATGTATACACACATATAGAATTATATATTTATGGAATAAATTATTTTACTTATATATGTATATAGAAAACTGAACTGATTATATAAATGTTTGTGTACATATATGTAATAATTAAATGTAAGTTTATATTATAGAAAACGTATATATATAATATTAATTAAAAAAATCTCTATTTGAAAATCACTTCAAATATGAATTTGTTATGATTTTAATATATATATATATTATGAATTAATTAACTGATTTGTCATTAATTAAATAATATAAAATAACCATACAACAAAAAGATCGAAATTTAAATTTCTTCAACAAAATAAGACGATGTTTTAAAATCTGTTAAAAAACATTTTTTTATGAATAAAATTAATATTTTTAATTAATTAAATACTAAATAAACAAATTTTAATTTAATTTCTAAAATTATAGTCAAATGGAAAAAATTAGATATTTATTTTATTTTTTTGGCAAAGCCGACCATTTTTTATAGTGATCCGTAACATTTTTTAATATAACAAATAATATATACATTTGATACAGGAGACAAACAGACTATCTATCTACTACAAACTGTTTTTAAGAGTGGTCCACTACAACTATCCTAGCATATAGTACATGAACTAACTCATTTTGCTAGACTACAATTAAAGCTCCACTCAAGGAGCACAAATTATATAGATTACTTGAGATAGACCCAATAAACACAATACATTAACAATCGTAACACCATGACTTATACAACGACATATGCAACACAGTGCACAGGCATTCCATTAGCAATGTTTCATCTTATTACTTACCCCACCAGTAATCCAAAAATGACATGAAACAAACTAACCTGTATCGGACATTGCTTTGGAAGAGAGCACACCCCAGCACAAGATAACATAAGACTTGACTAGACAAAGCCATTTGAAACATTCCACGGGGAATTGGCCAAATGTAACAACCTGAGCTTTTGAGGATTGTAAGCAATAATCATAAATAGCTTATAAAATGAATATTAAAATGATAATTAAGTTAAATACATCATTTAAGTTGGTTATTTGACTTGATTGGCTAAGTTGATAATTAAATATATGTTCTGGGGTTTAAGTATATTTGATAATTCATAATGATTAAATTGAGGTTTGGAGATAATTTAACTTGGGATTGTGGTTAAATGGTGAAAATATGGTTTTGGTGTATTTCGAGCAAAATGTTGGTAATTGATAAAATTATAATGTTTGTGTTGGTAGTGAATCAAATTAGGTGGAAGCCAAAGTTTTTTTCTAGTGTTATATGTTTGAAATAAATTTTGACTTTATTTATTGACATAGAAGGAAATTATGAGAAATTTATGTAACGGTAAAATATAAAAATGCAAACTTGATTGCAACATATTATTAAATACAGAAAATATGAATGTTGTGTCTATTGGGTGATTTGTATATTAAATAGAACATTTGGTAACACTTAATTCATGTGTTATGTAAATTTGCACAAGTTTAAAATATAAAAATGTTCATATATGGTGTAGAAGGTAGAATACGTTGAAAAACGTTAATAAGTATTGAAAATAAGAACTTTCTATGTTCTTTGGTGATTTGTATATAAAATAGAATAATTGAAAACATTAATTCATGTGTTATATATATATATATATTTGTGTGTGTGTATATATATATATTTACACAAGTTTAAATTAAATGTTAAGGTTTTGCGCAAATTGTAAAAATGGTTGTACATTGTTTGAATGATTGTATATAACCATGTAAATGCTTCAAAAGTTGGATTTGTAAATTTTTCGAGTGTATAAGATTATAAAAGTTGTAAACATTGTGAGGAAATAACATGAATGGGTGTAAATAAGTGTTAATTAAGTAAACATAGGCTAAAATACATGTTAATTAGCCTAATAGTGTTACTTTGGGCTTAATCCCTTAGCTTGAGCCCTAATAATATAACTACTAAGAGAAAACTTTATAGAAATTACATAATACGTACATTTCTGTGGTCAGTACTTCTCCGTTACTAAATAAAAGACAGAAGGAGCTAAAGGAAAATTTCACTGCAAATTAAAACCTAAGCCTCTAATCCACCCAAAGTTGCTAATTTGAGTTATTAATCATCTCCTACAGCAGGTAGTCTATACAAAAGCATAAATCTATTCCATCAATTCTTCTGTTTTGTTGAATAACCTATATGTTGAAATCTATGCGTTCTTGTAAAAGGTTTGGTTTTACAGAGGAAAAGGCTTCATCTTCTTAACATTTAAGCCTCATGTTGCTCCAGTTCGCTGCTATTCTTGTTGTAATCCAAAATCAAGGAGAGTTTTACTCACACCTTTCTAGTTACAGTGAACACATTTTTGTTTGCATCAAATCTAAGCTTTGATCCTGTAGCAAAATTATATGAAATGTGTTTATGTTGTGCAAAGTAGCAAAGTTTCTACTTTAGGCTGTTATATCTTTGTCATTCCTTGATGAAATTGAGTCAAGCTTGTTGAATTTCATTATTGTGTTTTTGATGTTTGAGTCCACAAAATTTTTGGTCATTCCGACCAAGTCAGTTCAGTGAAATTGGTCATCAATGTAGCAATCGAGGCAGGTATGCTACTATAGAATTCCCATACGGTGGGTTGACCCATGCCTATGATGTGTTGACCTATGGGTTAGCACAATTTAAGTATGGGTCGACTAACCTAGTGCATTTTTTCGCAGGTTGAATTCCTACTTTGTTGTGTTGATTCTGAACCTTCCTGCATGTTTAAACTTGAATTCTAGTTGAATTTATGAAGCATTATCATCATGGTTGCTACAACTTTAACTTGGCAAACCAAGTTCATACCATAGCCAACCGGAATCCCGGATTTATGGAGTTTTTGATGATTCAATTGTTAAGTTTTATGATGGACTTTGATGATGTTGAATATATGTGCACGGTTTTAAACTGTTATATATATATATATATATATATGTGTGTGTGTGTGTGTGTGTGTGTGTGTGTGTGTGTGTGTGTATGTGTGTGTAACGTCTTCTCTATAGGTTTAGGACAAAATGGTTTTCCTCTTTTGGTTTCAATACGAATTGTCTCAAAGAAATACTGTAACTGTATTTTGAAGATTATAAGAGTTTTTGAATAAATAAATCAAAAGGTTTCATAATCGTTTTCGTAAAATAAAATATATTACATACATACATTTTTACTAATAATCGGAATAGGTTTGGTGTCACACTTTTTTGGTGTACACCTGAACTGACGAAAATGCCCTTTACTGTCAGAATCCACATGAATCCCAGGTCATACATTTTTGGTTATTAATTAATATATACAGAATATATATATATATATATATATATAATAGTTGGAATAGGTTTGGTGTCACACTTTTTTGGTGTACACGCAAACTGACGAAAATGCCCCTTACAATAAAAATGCCCTTTAAAATATTTGGAAAAAAATCATACTGACTTTGTAATATATTGCATCAGCAATAATTACTCTATCTTATCCAAGAATACCATAACCAGCATACTATAATTTGTTTCATTTAATTATACTCTATCTTATCCAAGAATACCATAGCCCCTTAAAATATTTGGAAAAAAATCATACTGACTTCGTAATATATTGCATCAATGACATAATAGTTGATTTAACATAATTATTGCATCGGCAATAATTACTCTATCTTATCCAAGAATACCATAACCAGCATACTATAATTTGTTTCATTTAATTATACTCTATCTTATCCAAAAATACCATAGCCCCTTAAAATATTTGGAAAAAAATCATACTGACTTCGTAATATATTGCATCAGAGACATAATAGGTCGATTTAACATAATTATTGCATCGGCAATAATTACTCTATCTTATTCAATAATACCATAACCAGCATACTAGAATTTGTTTCAATTAATTACTCTATCTTATCCAAAAATACCATAGCCCCTTAAAATATTTGAAAAAAAATCATACTGACTTCGTAATATATTGCATCAGCGACATAATAGGTCCATTTAACATAATATTGCATCGGTAATAATTACTCTATCTTATCCAAGAATACCATAACCAGCATACTAGAATTTGTTTCATTTAATTACTCTATCTTATCCAAAAATACCGTAGCCCCTTAAAATATTTTGAAAAAAATCATAATGACTTCGTAATATATTGCATCAGCGACATAATAGGTCAATTTAACATAATATTGCATCGACAATAATTACTCTATCTTATTCAAGAATACCATAACCAGCATATTAGAATTTGTTTCATTTAATTTAATTACTCTATCTTATCCAAAAATACCATAACTAGCATACTAGAATTTATTTCCTTTATGCACTATTACCAAACTTTAAATCCTTTACGCACTAATATCCTAAATTTCCTCTATACCATACACTAATATCCTAAATTTCCTCCATGCATATGTAATTGGGATAAAAAATGCAATTTGTTCACATACACACTAATTTGTTTCCTCCTTTGTTGCCGGGTCATCGTATTTCCAAATATTTTCGATAAAACCCTCTGAAATAATTCTCAATTATAAATACAGAGTCCCCTCTTCTTTTTCTCAATTGCACAAACCAATTTCTCCATTCTTCCTTTTCAGTCTTCGAGCTACTACACAAAAACTTCTCAATTAAGGTAAACTTCACTTTATATTTTAGTTTTTCGCTTTATGCTCTACTTTCTTCCTCCCTATCTTGCTAAACTTTTCATAGTGCTAGATTTTACGTTATATAAGTCAATTAGTATGTCCAATTTTTAAATCCAGATAGCACAACATTACAAATGTTTGGCTTTGATTCAAGAGTACGTTATCATTACAAATGTTAAATTTTAGAAGGGTATTTATGCTCTAAAATTAGATTCAAGAGTAATGCATAAATACCCTTCTAAAATTTTAACATATGTTTGAAATGTTTGGCTTTGTTGTACATTAAATTTTAGAGTACGTATATTAAATTAGTATGTAAACATGCATTACTTCTAATAATCGGAACAGGTTTGAAATGTTAAATTACAGGTCATAGCTCTCAAATAATCAGAACATGTTTGAAATGTTAAATTACTAATTTAACATTTCAAACCTCTAATAAACATATATTGAAATTTATCATATGTTTGAAATGTATAAAGCATAAATTTAAGAGTACATTTTCATTACAAATGTTAAATTTTAGAAGGGTATTTATGCATTACTTCTAAAATTAATTAAATGTATGTTATCATTAACAGGTCATAGCTCTCAAATTAATAAATCAAGTTCTTCTCCACTTCGACCTTTCCATTAGTGTGATAATTTATGCATTACTTCTAAAATTTAACATATATTTATTTGCAGGAGATCGAGTTTTCTTACCAAGAATACCTATGAAGCCTTCCGAAGATATTCGTTTGCCATTTACATTATTACGCAAACAATTTCCTATAAGACTGAGTTTCGCCCTCACAATTAACAAAGCACAAGGGCAGACAATTCCAAATATAGGAATCTACTTGCCTCAACATGTTTTTGGACACGGTAAACTTTATGTTGCATTATCAAGAGGAGTTTCAATGAAAAACACAAAAGTTTTGATAAAAGATGGCAACGTCAATGGAAAATCGGGAACTTATACTAAAAATGTTGTTTATAGAGATGTACTAATATCTGCTAAAAGACAAAATAATTGAATGATATTTTGTGATCATTACATTTGAATTTATTTATATTGCTTATTATTTTATCTTGAAGTGATAGTTTATTGATCATGCACAACATTAGTACAGGTTGTTTTTCCTTGCATATGTAAAATACATAACATACAAGAAATAAAAATCCACGCGCAAAGCGCGTGCCACGTGCACGCGCGAAGTGCGTTCCGTGACGCTCGTATATATATATATATATATATATATATATATATATATAATTGGTATACTTTATTGCGATACCAATCATATACTTCATTTATATGCCTCATCAAAATCTTATACCCCCCAACCTAAGTGGGTGCGATATAAGGGAAAAGAGAACATATAAAATTCATATATTAACTATACAATATAACCGGCCAAACAAAACATCTCTCTGCCTTACACCTCACTCAGAACAACAAACACAAAATTATCACTCACTACATTATCCAGTATCACACAAATCAATTCCCCATTGTTTCAGCCAATCCACATTCTGCCGAGACATAACGGATCTACTACCATTATCCTTCACTAACATATACACCTCTCTTACAATGATATGTAGCTTCATCTCCTTTGTCACACTTTTTCCATTAAAAATCCTACAATTTCTTTCAAAGCAAAAGATGGTACACTGCTACAGTATAAGCACTACATGCAATATCCTGTAATTGATCTCTGCTCTTGAACTTAATCAAAATCTTCACTTCTTCCCTCCTCAGTCTACTACCATCATTCACAGATATCCCCAATTTATATGAAATATTAGACCAAATGACCTTTGAATACTCACATTGAAAGAACAAATGTTCCACGGTCTCCTCTTCTCTATTACATAATGCACAGCAGTTTGTATCAATCAACCCAAACCTCATCATTTTATCTTTCATATATAATCTGTTGTTAGCTGCCAAATAAGAGATGAATGACATCCACTTAGCGTTGCTTTTGTGTCGTATAACTTTGTACCATGGCACACCCTCATGCTTCTCTTTAACAAACTCCTATCCATTATGAAACGTTAACATACCCCCTTCACACCATTCATAGAAATCCACTTGCTTATTCCTGTTCAATGAAACTTCATTAACCTGATGAGATGCTTCTCTTGTTGCGGCATGCAAATTTGAATCACTTCTCCCATTCACAACAATTGCAAAAACCAACTCCTCATGCCTGCCAGCTGCTTGAAACCTTAAAATTCCAATAAGATCTACCAAGCACTTACAGTTCACCCATGGTTCAAACCAAAGTAAAGTTGATGAACCATGAACAATTACTTTATTAAACAGTTGTTTACCTTTATTCTCAATCTCAAAGTAACTTTCCAAGTACTTGATGCGTTATTGTTAATCAACTTTACTTTAGTTTGAACAATATATATATATATATATATATATATATATATATTTATAAACTCATACATTTCTGCATCGAGCGTACTGGGAATCAAACAATATCGTAAACCCTGTGGTATGGGATATGATGGTATACATAATCGGTTCAAGATTCATTTAATCGAAGCTGTTGACTTGTTATTTCTGATATTTCCCATTGTTGATCTAAGTAGCTGGTAGTAAACCAAGTAGTGAGAATGTATGGTATGGGACACACAGTCGCCACTGCTTCGGTTACTGACTGAGAGTCTGTAACACATGTTGTTGTTAGTTTTTGAGCCAGTACTCGCTTTAAAGGGAAGATAGACTCGGGGGGAGTCTCATATACGTATTCATTTGACCGGGAGGGGGTTCAAGTTACACTCGGCCACAGAGGTCATAATGATGGGACACTATAATTGAATACGTATATAGTACTTGGCTAAGCTCGGAGAGAGAGCTTTATTATGTTGTTGAAGCACATGCATAATTCCATATTGTTGGAACCACTTTGTTTTTTTGGTGTTTTTGATCATTGTGATCATATATTGTTGATTTGTTGGTATTGGATTTCATATCCATACATTCTGATGATTTTGGAGTTGTGTTGTTGGTGATCACACTGATGTTATTTAAACTCTTTTGAGTTTACCTATGATGCTTTGGATGAATTTGGTGCTTTGAATTACAATGATATTTGATGATGATATATGTATTTAGCTTATATCTAGTACATAACCTAGATGGAAGTTATACATTGTTGACATTTTGATCTTATACAATAATTCACTCTTAAGAGTTACCTTACTACTCTTCTAGATGAAGAGTTGCATTTTATATCTTATGCTATCATCATATGTATCATTACTCACTGTTAACTAGATCGACCCATGTGTGTTAACGTTCGGGTTAGACTGAGCTTTTCAGGTACCCTTTGTAGCTGCTACTTGTGCATTCGCTCCTGCTATGGACCTTCTACCTCTTTTTGGACTTTGTAATGGATGCTGTTTTGTTTAAATAATTTGTTGGGCCTTGTACTCTGATATGTATATATTATTTTTACTCGTTGTATATGTATCCATTGTGGTTGTATACCACAGTTTTGATGTTGTATGTATTGTATGACACTTGTGGTTGTATATCTTTCTGCATTGTATGTTCTGTGATCTGCGACGTATATTTAGATTGCTTTTGTTCTGGACTATGTAGAGTCTCCATGGTGTTGTATTGAGTAAAGATTAAGGGTGTTAATCCACATTAGAAAAAAAATGAAGCATCTATCGACAATCTTAATGTTTATTTAATACAAGATTTATGGTTGGTCGCTCTTAACCAGCATTATTCTCTGCATTAGTAAATGAGATTACTATTTTTGGAAAAGCCGACTATTATTAAAGTGGTCGCAAACACTTATTATTATAACAAATAATAATTACAATGGTTCCAGGAGATTGACCATTTAACAATCTACCACAAATACGGTTTTAAGGTGGACCATCCACCATTGATGTTTTTATGGTGGAACTACCACTGCTACTAATCTAGCTTACAGAACAGGAGCTAATCAGTGCAATTAGACTACAATTTCATACCCACGTAGGGATTACAAGTTACATGAACATAGCCTAGATACTATAGAAAGAGTAAAGCAGATAGACTGCATTCACAACAACCTAAACATAACATAAGTCAAATTACATACATCAACTTCCAACTTCTCCACACAGCAGCTAGTTGTGCGAATGAGAAACTCCATATCAGTGTAATCCTTCCACACGACCAAGGGACAAATTCCATCACTACACAGACATCTGCGATCCACCATAAGGATGCAATAGCCAACAGGAGTCCATCACAACCTCCAACCTCTTAAGGAAAAATACCGACACTCCTTGACACAGCCACCTGTCAACCAAGACCATACTCCGACCTTCACAACAAACACCATCAAGACGACACACAAGGCAACACTGTCACTCAATCTCCATATTGCACCAACATAAAACCTACCACAAACCCCAATGAACCAAGCGAACTTAAGTAGCTCACCAAGCTAGAGTCGATGTTCTACCTCCCTAAGCATACAAGGTAAGTAAGGAGTTACGTACTCGACTTACCAGACTCGGTGGCAAGAAGCAGTCACGAAGCAGATGTTGATCTCGACCGGAGAACGTTCCATGGCACTCCGCGGTAATGGTTTTGCCTACCACACCTCTGCAAGTCGAACCAGACCTACGAAGCCACCAACCCCTCATTCGCCACCAACAAAAACCTTCCCCAACATACACCCAGACCAAACTAACCAAGTCGGGCATCTCACAACAAAAATACACCAAGAAACCTATGAGATCAGAATCGCAAAGAGACCTCGAGATGCGCATCATAGAAAGGGTAATGGGTAGACGACAATACTTGTTAATGCTCTTTACTAATGTGGGTTTCGGGGTTTGGGCATCACAGCTTGATATCAGAGCCGAGTTCAAAACAAAAGTGATAAATATAGAACAAAACTTGAGCAAATACAGTATGTGCCATATGATATAAGTGTTGACATAAATCCCTGGTTTCCTTTCCTTGAATTGGGTTCGTGCCTAAGTTGTATCCTCTTATCTTTGTCCTTGCCTTGAGGGGTAGTTACAAAAGGGAGTACGTCTAGGACCGTAAATTTTTGAAGATTCCATAGTATTCCTTATTATTGAATGCATAATATATCTTAACCTGGTGTTTAGTCCAATCTTATCTTATCTTTCAGCTGATAGCTGGTTGTGATAAAAGACGTGCTTTGGGTTTTGGGTCGGCCAATGTCTTAGACCCCAAAGAGAGAGTCGGGTTGTCAAGTGGCCCGCAACCCGAGGAGATGGTAGAGTCGACCAGTGGTTCACGGCCTGAGGGAGTTTTTTTAATCTACCGACTATATTCTGGATCTCATCAGGAGCACTCAGCCTCCTGCTTCACTTCGCTCTTTTCCATCTTATAAGTCGGCATTCACCCATTTATGCAGTGATTTTTCCCATCTTGGAAGGAACCATATTTGGGTTCTGAGTCTACCCTTGAGGTCAGGCATAAATCCGTAGATGTGAGCGTATATTTACTTGCATGAAGATTTCTGATCATCATCACGTCCTTGTCTCATCTAGCATTTTGTAAGAGCATGCACTAGATTAGTGCAAATTGCTTGTTATAGAGGTTGATGAGGCTTCCTTCGAGCAGAAGCAATTCAGAGAGCGTTTCGAGGTTAATTTTGTCCCAAAATCCAACAAAGCCATTCTAGCTTGTCTCTTCCTTGATCTAAAACAAGGAAAATCGACCGTTTTTTAGTATATCTCTTCGCTCGAGGCCCTATCTAAGTATGGTAACATATCAGCAATCCATATAAGAAGAATATTAAGTTTGTATATGGTTTAAAGAAGTATTTGAAGAAGTATCTCATGTTGTAGTTGAAGTTATCTTTCAATGAGTTGATTGAGGCAGCTCTTCACCTTGAGGCAGTCGAGAATGAGAGGAATAGTAGTGATGATACACAGGTTCATAAGAACCCTACATTACAACAAAATATGACATTAATAATGCTATTTAATAATGTTTTATTCTGAAGTGTTTTTAATTATCCTTGATTATTTGATTCCCAGCACATATCACATGTAACGCTTTTTGCGGCCTCCCTCCAAGTCCACAAATTGTTCTCTCTCGGATGGCTTGATGCTTCGTACCAGGAATAGAACCAACGTTTAATCAGCATCTTCTAGATTCTTTACAGGGTTAGAATCGGTAGCTGAAGAACCCATTATTGTATGGTGAAAGAAGATTCGGGATTTGATTGAAGAATTTACTAAGATAGGGATACTAATGAATCCTAGAGAGCATTGAAGCGCAGATGCCTTGTGGAAAATGATTTGAGGCTTCGATCGCCCCGATTTTGCCCTTGACTTTTGGAGAAGCGGTGGCATAGCTTTGATTTTATTTTTTGTGAGGCAAAATCATTTTGGGGGAAGGTGAAATGTTTTTGGAGGGAGACTTGGATCTTCGGCGAAATCGGTTCTAATCTGTAACATATTATGCTGGAATTCTTCCATTTCTCCAAACTGATCCTTCAAACATTTCATATCTAGGAGGCAGTCGATTCAATTCGACTTACAAAGGGTAAGAACCCTAGAATTGAATTTGAATTATAAGATTTGGGGATTATTTTGCTTATTAGTCCACATAGATTTATTTCCTGGGCTTGTTTCATTTCAATGGCGATTTTGTTTCTGATGTCCAATTATAAGCCGATTACTATAGGTTGTTGTCTAAATATACTGAATGGAAGATGCTATGTTATATGTTTACGTTGGATCCCAAATTTCCTAAAATGACTTTTTAGGATAATTTATAGTTAACAGCGGAATTAAGATCACTATCTCATGCTAATCCTACAACTGCATATCAAAAACGCATGTAGCGATTTTGTGACTATGAGAAGCAGGACTTGGATTAATTTTTAGAGATGGTTCATTACAAAAAAAAGATCATTAAAGACACCCTTATTTTGCTTCTAGACAAAGAATTATGTCTCTAATTAATTCTTGTAACCTATGTAAGATAGATAGGTATTGTCTCCAAAAACAGGTTTCTAAATAAACAAAGACAACAACCATTCGTCTCTAAAATGTTAGTGACCTCGCTAATGGTCTCAAGTAATTAAGTGTCTAAACTATAAACATGTTAGAGACAATTTTGTGGGTCGCTCATACAACTATAGAGACGAAATTCAATGTTCCAAATCAATTATTAGTATAGTTGTTGTTATACACCAATTGGAGACAAAAAATGAATCATAATTTAATTTCAATTCACTTACAGATCAACGAATAAACAAAATATAATGTCATAAATAGTATGATGTTAGATAAATTTTCAGTAAAAGTATAGGAAACAACTACCTACTGCCAGAAAAATAAGGTACATAACATTTGAGTACAAATGTCATAATTATAAAACTACATATCTGGGTACATAATATTTGACTACAAATGTCAACCGTAAAACTACATATCTAGTTTATACCCCACAAACTAGCCCTAAATAAAAGTACAAAAAAAAACCTAAGTAGAAGTTCAAAAAAAATGCAA
Source organism: Allium sativum (assembly GCA_030737875.1). Lineage (NCBI taxonomy): Eukaryota > Viridiplantae > Streptophyta > Magnoliopsida > Asparagales > Amaryllidaceae > Allium > Allium sativum. Next base: position 829,696,759 of record CM060913.1, read on the forward strand.
GTTCTCTAATAGAGCATGCTTGAAAAGCCATTCATGCATCATCTTCCTTTTGCGATAAATCATTTCCTTAAAGGTTTAATGCTTGATTGTTTCCAAATTGATTACGACTGAGTTGATCTTGTGTCATGTCTCAATAGTTGTATAAAAATCCTACTTCTTTGAAATGGCATAGATCTTGTTGACAAAGAACCGAGGGTTGAAGTTATCAATAGTCATTGAGAAGATTGGCTAGATCGCTGGGAAGAAAAATAAAATTTACTTTTAAATATACATATAAATGAGATAAAGTGTTAGGCAACAACAACATTTATTTTGTTAACTCATAAGTAAGATAAACTAAAATTTTGTTAAAGTGAAGTTAAATTAACAACCTAACAAAAATCAAATGATCATCAACCTGACATCAAAATACTAACTGAACAAGTTCTTCGACTTTAGAAGTTTCTTCACTAGCCTTAGGATATCTCTTGTCAATTCTTTCAATGATCTGTAATTGAACAATTAAAGAAAGTGAATGAATGTTAGTTACTATATAAACCACTTTCATTTTATCTGTAACAATAGCAGATGATTCTCTCAATTTTTGGTGTAGGAGTAATTCTCCAACTGATGAGGCAAGCAAATTTATGGCTTAGTTGAAGTTAGTTAGCACTTTGAGCGTATACACACATACATATACATACACACGCACACACATATTTATGTATGTTTGTATAAGCATATTTGTGTGTATGGAGAAGGATCCACAGTCTCGATTCCAGCCACTTGTTCCTATTTAAATAATAATGTCTCATCTCTCTTATCACGCAATACTATAATTTAAATGTAAATTATATGTATATGTATATATATGTATGTATATATTATGTGTGTATAGTATGTATATGTGCATAGGTATGTGTATGTGTACTAGTGGATGTTTCCAAAACTAAAAAACAATGAAAATTTTAATTTACTATTGTAAATGAAAACTGTTTTCAGCAATAGATTTCATTCTGTACATAGTAATTTCTTTGACTTGGATTTGCAATAAAAGTCTACAAGTCAGCAATGACCTATTTCCGTTTCTTTATACAAAAATTTCATGTATTTATGTCAAATTGTTGTCAAGTCTGCTACATAAAATCTATTCAATGTATAATTTTTTTTTACTGTCATAGTAACAATTCAGGAGATCACTATTGCATCCAAAACCAACCTTTTGGCATTCCTATTTAAACCATTGTAATTTCAGAGTATTAGATGGGTAACAAGTTTTCAAGTGGATGTCAACTTTTGAGTGAACAGTAACAAAATTTTAAATGAGGGCACGAATCGCTATTCTTTTGTATTTAAAATGAACTAAAAATTATTTATCGCTTTTTCATTGTTGCAAAAATAAACTTTAAACATTTTTTTAGAACATGCAATATTTTGTTTATAATTAAAAATTACAGGATTTTTCATATTTCAAGCATCTTATTTCATAATATAATGGCATTAGTTTCAAAGTAGACGCATAACTCATTTTCAAGTAGATGTCAACTTTTGGATGAACAATAACAAAATTTAATTGAGAGTGATATTTAAGTAAACACTATTCTTTTGTATATCAAATGAACAAAAAATTATTATCGCTTTCCATTATTGCAAAACAAACTTTAAACATATTTTTTAAAGCATGCAATACTTGTTTATGACTAAAAGTGGAAAGAGTTGTCAAATGTAACATAGCTTCGATTTTATCTTTGCAGTTTACCTTTAAATTTATAACAATTTTTGTAGATCAAGTTAAATAATCTAAAAAATAATTCTATTCTATATTTATGAGTATATTTTACTGGAGCATTATGTTATCAAAATTTCTACAAATATAAGAAGGAAAAAATGTAAACTTCTGAACATCAGACTAAAAAAATAACATTATTAACATTTCTGATAAATAAACTGAAATATTTAAAAAAACAAGCAGTGACGAAAACATCAATAGTACTGTATTTCAATTTCACTACAAGAAAAGGGGTTATCTACAATTGCAAATCACAACGTTTTCTTCTCCATGTTGTAAAAATCAAACATTAGTACGTTGTTTTTAGGTTAAAACGCTAAGATAAATTAAAGCGGGAATTATTTTTCACTTCCCTTCACTCCTACTAAATTCGGCCGCGTATCAAAAAAAATTCCCCAAAATTTTAAAATCTCAAATACAAATTTTCCATCGCAATTTCATCGTCTGCCTAGTCTCCGTCTCTTTTTCGAATCTCTGTTCAATTCGCACTGTTGCTCTGGTCTCTCGGTTGCCATAATGGAAGCCAATCGGTTCCAGTGGAGGAATTTCCATTCTAGTGGAGGTCTCATCCATAGATTCCGTTCAGGTTTCGTCGTCCTCAAGTTAATGTAAGCGTCGCCTTGATTATTTTATCTTTTTCATTGATTAGCCAATCTTCAGTTTTTTGTAATATATGCTATGCCTACTAAAATTGTTGACTGTGCTATTTGCAGTTTATACATTGTTGTGTCTCATTTAGTATCACTGTTTTATTTAAGTAGTTATGTTGATTTGCTGGTACACAACAATCGACTATTACTTTAAATTTTAGAAAGTTGCTTGCTTACGTATTAGATGATGATGGATAAAAATTGGGTGCAAATTACACAGGTAACTACATAACTCTCAACATAAATGTAATTTGCAAATCAAATCATATATTTTGACAAAAGCTAAAAGATTTTTTCTTCAAAGAACTAGTAGTGAGTATCAGCAAGGAGCTCGGAAGTTTGCGCATACCGCTATGAAAAATTCTGGAAATATAGAAAAAAATTCTATTTCCTTGCTTAGATTGTCGAAATCTTAGTCATCAATATGAGAAGGTGGTAGTTGAACATCTGATTATAAGAGGAATGGATCGTGTATATAAGACAAGTAGATGGTATTGTCACGGTGAGCACATAAATATAAGCACAGATGTTAAGTTCGATAACATATATGATTTAGGCTAATTGACAATAACAAATTATTTAGGCTAACTCATATTTTGCTGTAGCTATAACTGTACTTCTATGTTTTAAAGTCTCCTAAACTGCCGTTATTTGTTGTGAAAAGCAATGTTGTTTTCCTGTAAATGACATATTGAGGTGTAGCATATCCAGGATGGCCTTAGCGCACAAGTATTTGGAATGTATAGTTCTGCTATATATTTTATTTTTTTCCTCATGTTTTAGTAATAGGAAATGAAGCCAATAACGCGGCAACAGAAAAGAAGCAAAGGAGTCAAAAATATATTGCACGAGCCTAATAAACGGAAGAAGCATATTGAAGCCAACAACGTTCAAAGCGAGGGCAGTCCACAAGTAGTAGTAGAAGATAATCCACAAGTAGTAGTAGATAATCGAGCACAAGCAGTAGAAAATAATCCACAAATAGTAGAAGATAATCGAGCATAAGCATTAGAAAGTAATGCACAATGAGTAGAAAATAATCCTAGTGCATTTGAGAACCGTACAATGCAAAACGAACAACACGTGGAAGCTGATGGACCAACTGAAAATGAAAACGCCAGTCGGCCAAAGAAAAGAAAGAGTAGAGGTCTTACGAAAATGAAGAGACTTCCTTCAAACTTCACAAATCGTGTTGAAGTTGAATTTAATGAGAATGCTGAACCAATAGGTCAAGGATCAGTCCACTTATTGTCTTTTCTAGGACCACTTGTACGAGAGCATGTACCAGTCACACTTAGTAATTGGAGACACCTTAACGCTGGTCTGAAAGCCATTTTATGGGATTGCATTCAGGTATATTTTGTAATTTTTATCTAGTTGTGTCTATTTAACTCATTGTTTTATGCCAAATAAAAAATCCAGATGTCTGGATAAAATATCAGACGTCTGTATTCTTCTGCAGATATAATTCTCTATCCCGGGAAATCTATCAGACATCTGCCTAAACTAACCAGACGGCTGAATATTTATTCAGGCATATTACTTTAGACCAAAACAAAATCCAGATGTCTGGATAAAATCTCAGATGTATGAATTCTTCTACAGATATTTTTTTTAGATAGAGAACACTATCAGACGTCTGGATAAAATATCCAGATGTCTGAAAACATTTTCAGGCTTTTTACTTTAGGCCGGAGAAAAATCCAGATGTCTGGATAAATTTTCAGATGTCTGGTTGATATTCAAATTTCTTTCTTTTTCTACTCTCAGACATCTGGAAAAATATCCAGACGTCTGAAACGCCTGTTTCACCTGTGCATGTCTTCCTTGTTGTCGAGCTATAGCCATATATAATTAAAGTTCCATATCCACAATAACATACCCGAATTACATAACAATAGCATATCCGAATTACATAACAATAACATACCCAAATATCATAACGAACATAGCAACAACATGTCTGAATTGCATATTGAACATAACATATCCAAGCTGAAGGATTTAACTTAATTTCTGGTTAAGAATTTACTCGGTGATTCACTAGGTGGATGCATTCTAGCGCACGGACCCAACCGGCATTTCATGCTTATTAACTTTATTCAAGTGACAAATGCTGCTTCACTTAACGTAATGAAAGTTGCAACTCCTTACAGTTCAACAATTTATTTTGAAGTAACCTTTACTATATTTGAAGAAAACTGTGTAGTGGAAGTAATATACATTTGTGTTGTCGTACATGGGAAATGTTTTCATGGGGCTATATGTTTTTCCATTGCAGCAAAAGAAAAGGAGATATCCCCAGGAAAACACTTCCCTACAACAACACAAATGCTATACACTACATAGTTTGCTTCAAAGATAGTAAAAGTTGCTTCAAAATAAATTGTTGAACTACAAGTAGTTGCAAATTTCATTATGTTAAGTGAAGCAAAATTTGTCCCTTGAATAAAGCTATTAAAGATTGAAAGCCCGATTAGGTCCGTCCGCTAAAATGCATCCACCTATTGGATCACCGAGTAAATTCTTCAACTTGGTCACGCTTCGTCTGCTTCATAGTATGTAAACAGTTAAGCCACATGCATTAGTACATCACTCAATCAACAAATACACAACTAAATATGGATAACTTGAACTTTAATCACAAGTTTAATTTTAAACATACACATATAAGCTTTATAAAACAAAGTTAGGCAAACTTACTAGTAGGAGGCGGTTGACAATAAGAAGACGCCATTGAAGTTAATTTCAGAAGAAAATTTTGATTTTTGGCCATTGAAGTTAATTTTAGGAGGCCACTGAAGTTTATACCCAAATGAGGCCTAAACCAGCAATTTATATCCGTTATAAGTTCTCAGAAGAGGGCTAAATGCAAATTTTCCTTTTTTTAATTACATGCTAGATTTGTGTTGAATGAGGAATGGCAAAAGGTCCCCATATTTCGGCAAGTGGGGTGTATTTTCAGGTGTTCAAAATGCACGTAAGTTAATAAATTGGTCAAAGAAAAGTCCAAGGAGGAAAGACTTCAAATGAAACCGAATAATATCAAAACTACGACGGAGTGGAATGATTTTATCAACTTGAAAACTAGTCCAAACTTTAAGGTAAATTATGTATAAATGGTCATCTTCGTATATGTTAATTAACTAGTCAGTATATTTTAATTTTTATTTCAGCAACAAAGTGAAATATTCAAAGCCATCAGACGCAGGCAGATGCCACATACATGCAGCCGTAAAGGAATGGCACGTTTAGCTGCTGATTTGGTTAGAAATAATTTTGATGTTGTGATCTTGTCATGCCATTTATAGAGTTATGATAAATTATTTTATTCCAATTTTTATTACCATAGAAAAACGAGAGTCCATATCCCTCTTCTTTCGGTCGATCTAATGTTTGGATTAAATCTCACACTCGAAAAAATGGTGAGCCGACGAGCTCGGTTGTTGAAGAAACTATTGTATGTGATTTAATTTTAAATTGACATATTACAAATGATTTTAGAATGTGATAATGTTGAAAGTTACAATGTATGTGGTCCTTTACAGGAGAAGATTAAAATGTTTAACGCTAAATCACAAGCTACCTCGACAACTTCTGTGAGAGAAGATGCTCTTTTAGCAGTGCTAGGAAACGATAGACTAGGACGATTAAGAGAAATGGGAAGAGGTATGACCCACACCAAGTTTGTTATGTCACAAGATAATCAGAAACAAACAATGCAACTACAAAACAGAGTTGCGGATTTGGAGAAGATGGTTCAAATGCTAGTATCACAAAACCAGGTATTTCTAAAACAAATGATAATAAGTTATAACTTGTACGTAGCAATTAGTTATTTGCATTCTGTGAGTTTAGAATCATAGTAAATCATTGAATAAACTCTTTGTTGAGTAATGACTACATAAATAATTCATAATAAAATTCAAGTTGTCATATAAACCCAAAGATAAAATAAAGATTGAGTACATGCAGCAGTTTCATACTTCACTTTTCGCAAAACCAAAAGATGAATCCAGAGATAGAATAAATTCAAGATGGACACTGTTGCATGTACAGGCTTGACACTGTTGCATTTACACATGGTTTCTATATTGTGGTATGCTCAAAAGGTGAATCAATGAATCATGGCTATATGCCAAAACATAAAAAGTTGGACCCTGTTCATAAAAGATGACTCAATATGTGTATATACACGTATCTCATCATCTAGAACTTATCAAAATGAGCTTCATGTACATGTTGTTCCTTATCAGAAATGATCTGTCTCTTTCATCCCTATCTAAAACTTATTAGTAGAGTTACTTCTTGTCTTCACCATACTTCAAAATATTATGATAGACCACACTCATAGTAACTCAAAGACACAGTCCTACTGTCTTTAAGTTACTTCTTTCCTCTTACACAAGCCTTATTACCATGTCAGTCATGAAGCAGTGATGTCATGCTTGCATCTATTGGGAGCAAGCCATGCCACCTTGGTTAATTGAAGCCATGCTGCCTTGGTTAACGTTAGTACTGTCATGAGGTTATTTTTAGATCCATGTAGAGGGGTATTCAGTACCTTAAAGATACTGAATACCTCATCTACGTAGTTTTAAAAATAAACTTTGTGGTAGCACTACTTAACATTTTAAGGGGCTACACTGCTATCATATATCGCTGTGTCCAATTTTTTTTTTTTTATATTTGATCAAGTTGTCCAATATATCGTTGTATTCTAAATGTAATCAATTTGTCCAACATATCGTTGCGTTCTACATGTATATCAATTTATCCAATATATCACTATGTTCGTTATGATATTCAATGCTTCTGCAGACATTATTTTAGGCCGAGAATATATCCAAACGTCTGGATAAAATATCCAGACGTCTGAATGATTCTTCATGCATAATATTTTAGGCCGAGATGTAATCTAGACGTCCGATTGCTGCTCCATTCACAATTTTTTAGGCCGAAAGAAATTTCAGACGTCTGGATAAAAATTCCAGACGTATGAATACTTCTTCAGGAATAATATTTTAGATAAAGATGAAATCTAGACGTCTGGGTAAAATATTAGACGTCTGATTATCATTCAGATGGTTTTCTGGTTCTGATATGAGATGTCTGACAATATGTCCAGACGTCTGACACAGCAAAATCATCTGTGCATGTCACAAAATCATTACACTCCGATATCCGTCCATATCCGAAAATTAAGAGGATACGGATATCCAATATCCGAAAATTAAGCGGATTATCTGCTATCCAAAAATAATTCTGGATATGGATACGGATATGGCACTATCATCAAGTTATCACAAGCTAACATACGTCAAAGTCACAATCAAAACACAACAAACTAACATCATCTAGTTATCACAAGCATAGCACTCATTAAAGTCACAATCAAAACTCAACCATGTCACAAAATAAAGTTTAATACATAGATAATTTTTCATAAATTGTAAATTAAGCATCGGCATCTTTAGGTTCGACTCTCGCTTTTGTTGATTCACTATCCCCCTCTTTATCTACCCCTATGTCCACCTTGTCATCAGATTTCTTTGAATCTTCTTTTTCCTCTGGTTCGATGCTCACTTCTTTTGGGTCGCCTTCCCCTCTTTTTCTTCCTCTCTCTCCTCCTTGTCATTATATATCTTTGGATCTTCTTTTTCTTTAGCTTCAATGATCGCTTCTTTTGGGCCGCCTTCCCCCTCTTTTTCTTCCTCTATCTCCTCCTTGTCATTGGATTTCTTAGGTTCGATGCTTGCTTCTTTTGGGTCGCCTTCCCCCTCTTTTTCTTCCACTTTCTCCTCCTTGTCACTAGATTTATTTGAATCTTCTTTTTCTTCAGAATTATGTGCTGAAAAGGTTAGAGATGGCAGAGTTCGTGGTCGAGTACATCGTAAAATTTTAGTGAGAGACTGTGTTGTTGCACTCATTGTATTCTCAATAGTTGCGAGATGATCCGCTAGTGTAAGTTCCATATTCGCAATACGATTCCCCAAGGCAACTTGATTTTGATACAATATTAGTTGATTATGAATGACGACTTGACGAAATGATTCATTAGGAAGAATTTATGCCTTGGCAGAAGTCATACCTTCAAAAGTTCGATATTGAAAAGCTTGTTGGGAGGAAGATTCCGGCATATCCTGAATATGCTCTTGAGGATCCTCTTGCGGTGAAACTTGTTTACTTTAACGTTTATCTCTCCATTCGTCCAGAGTGCAAAATGTTGGTGGTTCTTCCGAGAGACGCATCAAGGAGAAGAATTTTTTACCTTCTTTCTTAACCGGAATTTCCTCAAACGTTGACAAATAAGTCGGAACTTTTTTTGCCTTTAATAATCTCATAATAAACGGAACATAGATAATTGTTTGTCGAGACCTACTCCAAAATTCCTTTAGTTCATCAAAGATAAATTGAGCCCAATTAACTTGAATACCACGAAATATTGCATATAAGGCCCTATGCTCTAGATCAAGTATTTTTTTCATGGCTTCCAAGCCGAGGAAACACTGTATTTATAAGAACTCGGGTAAGAAATCTCGCTTTTGGTCTTGAATATTTAGTAGAAAACCGAGGCATATTATCTTCCCAAATTTGATGAGTAATGTTATTCCGTGGCTTAAAACGCATATTGGGAATATCATTGATATTTGTCCTGGTGTTAGAACATTGCAATATATCTCCTATGTCCTTAGCTGTGAATCTAACAGTAACCCCGCTAACACTTGACCAAATCCAATCTTTTTCTACTTGAGGATTCCAAAAACCTGTGCTATCTAAGTTCGCATAGAATAGAAGTATGGATAGCTGGTCAATGTGAAAGTGATTAGAAGGGAATGAGACTAGTGTTACAAGACCAACATCCTGGCATAAGCTATGTAAATCATACATCGGAATATCAAAGAGACTGTAAAATGGACCAGTATATAGGATTTTATTCTGCATCAATCCATATCTTTCTATTGCCAAGGGTGCCTTGTTCATCCATCTGTCGATTTGTGATTGCGAAACTGGTTGGGGTGTTTCTTCAGTAGTTTGTGGAGGATTTGATGATTCTTCATCTGCCCTCTTTCGTTTTGATGAACTTTTTTTAGGACCCATGATTTGGACTGGATTTGGGATTTTAGGGTTACAAAAGTTTCAATTTGATCGGTGAAATGGAAGAGTGAGGAATAGAAGGTTGCAGTTATTTTTATATAGAAATAACTGACATTTTGTAAATCAGATCTCTGGTTTGAAAAACAGATGTTTGATTTAGGGTTTTTTTCAACCCGAAGAAGTTTTCAAATGTCTGGGAATAGTTTCAGACGTCTGTGTTGGATGATTTTTAAACTCGTATTTATTTTTAGACGTCTGCTAATTTTTTCAGACATTTGATTTTAGTTTTCCTGTTTTTTATTTTAACCCTATCAATTTTCAGACTTCTCATTTATTGATTCAGACGTCTGGTTCTTAATTTTTTGTGAGACGTCCCTTTAATTTGCATAATTGTTTACATAATTGCATCACGATCACCACCAATTTATAATTACTTGCATAATTGTTTATCATGTTAAAGGAAGCAGCAGGGATGAGAGTTCATCTCAAGTGGTACAAATGATTTATATTATTGTTGCCATAACAATGGAATTTATTTTGATTTAATATATAATATAAATGATTTTGACTAAATGTAGAGTAAGTATGATCCGAATGTCAGATGTAATTTGTTGGATTGGACTGGGATGGACGAAATAGTAGTTGAAGGAAGCGTTCTTTCAAATGACCCTAAAGAGCTTTTATACAATATTCCACTTGGACCAAGTGCCATGAAAATTTTGATAGAAATCCCGAAAAAATTGGATGCTTATTTATGGAGGTCTACTCCTAGGATGATCTCACATATTGGAGAAGCTAAGGATGAGATAGTAGCTTGGCCATCTGACAGAGTTGTACTCCACACTACGATAGTCTCTGAAAATGATGAAAATGCGGTATACTTAATTCTTTATGCACTCATTAGCTCTATGATTTAATATAAGATCCTGATAATATTTTTTTACTAGAGTAAAACTTCATCAACAAATAAGAAATGCAAGTTGTATGATTGGGTTGGAAGCAAAGAATTAGTTGCCGAATGGTGGTTGTACTCTACTAATCCAAATCAGCTCATAGATAATATTCCACTTGGACAGTCTGTTGTGCTTGTTTTGATTGATGCGAAAAAAAAATATCAGATGCATTCTTATGGAGAGCACCATTTGGTATGACATATGTTGTAGAAGCTATTGGGTGCAAAGTAGCTTGGCCGCAAAAAAATGTCGTTCTTGAGGATATTAATGCTATGGAATCTGCTGATACGCCAAATATAATATCACATTCAGCGGTAATGTATAGTTTATGTATTTAATTTATAAAAACATGCATATACCTTGATATTGTTTTATTATTATAATCACTTCTGTTTTGTAGAAAACATATTTAAGCTGTTTCAAATATTGCATGACAGACCACTAGTTTCAAGTCAAACATTAAATGCAAGTTGATTAGTGTTCATGGAGAGAAAGAAGTTGTTGCTGAAGGACACGTGTCTTCGACTGACCCAAATGCACCATGCGATGGTCTATTTTATTCATTTGGGAGAAGGTGCCGTTAAAGTTTGGGTTGATATTGTTAAAGTTCCAAATGCACCTTTATGGAGACCTACATCTGAGTTTGAGTTTATTGAAGATGCAATTGGTTCTACTATAGCTTGGCCTTCTGCAAATGTCGCCGCATAATCGTCTTCAAGTAAGAATGACTTATACTTCTCTTCACTTATCGTCAGTATGAATGATGGAAATACTCCATATTATGATTATTTTGGTAGAATTTTACTTCAAGTATGATTTCCCTTTTCACCTCTTAAAACTGAATTAATATTTAAATTTCATTTAGGTAGATAAAATCGGAAAAAATAGAAGATACGATGACCTAGATGTGCTCAAACATTTTGATCTTATACAATTTTTCTTTCTTGCAATTTGGTCGTACTAAGCTATACGCATATTTGTTGACACAAGAAGTGTTGCGAAGTTTAGGATGCTGGTTGGAAAAAAATATGTTGCCTGTGCATGGAACTGAACCATGCCAATGCTGTCAAGTAGTTTAAGCACTACGACCAGTCAAACAAGCCAATATTAGAAATGTTATATTTATACCGAATCCAACAACAAGATGACTTGATCACACTTGACCTCGTTTTCTTTTCACATTGCCATGTTTAGTCGTACCTTTTAGTTAAGTTGTTAGCAGTTTTTCAATGTCATTCATATACAACAAAAGTAGTTATGCATTTTCTTATTGCCAAATCAGGTGTTGTTGCTTGATGCATGACGGAAATTCAACTTTGGAGCACACAAGCTTGGACTTTGAACGGTTTATATTTTTCTTTTTTGTCAGTAAGCATCTTTTGTAAAAACCAGTTAGATGGGAACATCGATTACTAAATGTTATGTCCAACTATTGTATATTTGGCATATGGAATTATTATAACTTATGCGATATGGTTTTATAATTATAATTCTTTTGTTTGAATTTCATGATGATTTTGAACTGCATTGTGTAAAAATGATAAATGATGATAGATGTACCTCAATAACTCTACATAAACGCTGTGATATATTTTGAAAAAATGTTGTGGCATGCGGGAAAGAACTACATTTGCAGATGATAAAAACGCTGTGATATATATGGTAAAACGCTCTGATATGTAGAGAGTAACTACTTTTGTAACCAGAAATAAACGCTGTAACATATGTTGGAAAACGTTGTGCTATATGGACGGTCATAACATTTCTGGACTTTATAAAGCATTGTTATATATGTTGAAAACACTATAATATATGGACGATGACAATGGTTATAGCCGTTTTAAAACGCTTTTATATATTCATAAAAACGCTATGGTATGAAGACGATAACAACGTTTCTAACACATATAAAACGCTGTTATATATGTGATGAAGGAGGAATAATTTGTGTTAGCTATGCAAACACAACAACACAAAACGTTGTATAGACATAATGACAACGCCAATTAAAACGCTATACAAACATAACAACAATACCAACTAAAATGCTATAGTATGTCCTTTTTCTATAGCGTTTACAAAGTATTGTGATATTCCCATGACCTATAACAATGTGTCGGTAGACAGCGTTCTTCAAAACACTGTAAAATTATATAACAACGTTTTTTCAACGGTATCAATGAACATATTTGTTGTAGTGTTTGAAATTATTTATATAAACTAATATAATTATTTACTAATTTTTCAGAAAACATTATGAGTATTCAAATAAACAATTTATAAAGATACAAACCAATTCATTTAACATTATTTTACATGTCCTCCGTGTTTCGAAAAAAACCAAGGGCTGAGTAAGAGAGGTGTAAAACGACCAATTTAGGAAACAATTTTAGCATGAGAAGTTGAAAACTATATTTTCTTGTTTACAATTATGATGGTGGATATAGTTCAATTTATTTGAAGTTATAACTTAAAACTCCCGTAAATTTGTTGTCGAACACTAACACAACTTGCCAAATTTTATTCCAACAATTTTAAATCTATGATCATATATCTTCGACAAGCATGAAATTGAATATATTCTACTATAACAAGTTAGCCATAAATAATACGCTATAGAATGATCATATATCTTCGACAAGCATGTGCATTTGTTGCGGATTCCTATCTTGGTCACTATAGAATGATTGTTATTGCTTCTATGCTTTATATCTTGGGTATGGGCATGCTGACCATATCATCCGTCTTGCCAAGTACCGTTCCATCTCAATTTCATGCACACTTTACCTTGTAGCATTTGCTCAAGGTGGGTATAAGCCCTATGTTCAAGTATTTGGTGCAGACCAATTTGATGGAAATGATCACATAGAGTGCACTGCTAGGTGTTCCTTTTTCAATTGGTGGTAATTTGGCATGAACTCAGGCATGATTGTTTCTCTTGTTGTTTTGCCTTATATTCAAGATAACATTAGCTCGGGTCTTGATTTTGGGATTCTATGTGTCCTTATAGTGAGTGCTTTAATTGTTTTCTTGATTGGAACTAAGACATATCGTTACTTCCGCCTGGAATATCAAAGTCCATTTGCTAAAATTGGTAGATCAGTTACAATTCTTTTTAACGGTGGTGGTGAGTGTTCTGGATCTTCAAATCAAAGCAACCATAGATTTGAAGGAGTAGGAACTCGAACCAAGCAATAAACAAGCAGAGGAAACTAAAGGTGTGCTAAGGCTATTCCCAATATGGTCGGCTTGCTTAATATATGGCATTGTCTTTGTTCAATCTATATCATTTTTCACAAAACATGCAAGCACAATGGACCGTAGAATTGGTTCAACCTTCAAAATTCCAGCAGCATCACTTCAAAGCGTAATCAACATTGTTATCATAACATTCATCCTCATATACGTTCGCATCATTGTTCCTTTATTTAGAAATATAACCAAGAACCCATCAGGTTTAACTCCACTTCAAAGAATTGGAATTGGACTATTCATTTTAAAAATATCGATGATCATTTCAGCTTTAGTAGAAATCAAAAGGCTTATACTGCCAGAGAATTTGGGCTTGTCGATGAACCTGAAACTATGATTCCAATGTCATTATGTTGGTTAACTCCTCAATCCATTTTTTTCAGAATCTCTGATGTATTTGTTGTGGTTGGACTACATGAGCTATTCTATGATCAGGTACCTGATTCTTTAAGAATCATAGGACTCGCTTTATATCTTAACATCACTGGAATGCGGGGTTTCATTAGTAGCTTGCTTGTGTATATGCTATTACAAAAAGAGAAGGAGATAGTTGGTTTTCTAATAACTTGAACCATGCACATCTTGATTATTTTTACTGGCTTTTAGCCGGGTTGAGTGCTTTAGGGACTGCCACTAATGTCTTCTTTGCTAATAGCTATGTTTATAAAAAGAAAAGTGTAGATGTACTGTATTTTGATTGAATTATTACTGTATATTTGAATGGTGGTAAGAATTGAGATGTATGCTTCTGTATATAGTGACATTATGCTTGAATGCAATTACAACAAAGTGTATTAAAAATGTAAAAAAATGATTTTGAGCTGATTTTGAAGGTTGGTGAGGTGAATTAGGATCATGCTTGTTGGGAAAGGCCAGAAGACTTGGGTACACCAAGCGCCGTACTTAAAATTGATAGTAGCAACCCAGATCTGATGCTGCAGCTGAGACCGTTGCAGCTTTAGCTTCTGCTTCTCTTGTTTTCATAAATTCGGACCATTCATGTTCTAGAATCTTGCTCAATAGAGCTATCAGTGTATGTAACTTTACAAACACTTCTTATAGGAATAGAAAATGAACAAATTTTGAAAAATTGTTCTAGGGTAAGTGTTTGATGTTGCCGATAAGCATAGAGGTGCTTAAAGCAATGAACTTAAGTCATTTGTGTGTCCATTTTATTATTCTTATTCTGGTTACCAGGTTAATTTCCTTTCACCTTTTTCCCTCCATAAAGCAACAAAAAACCCAACATACCTTGACTACATTCAAACCAATGGTCAAACTCTTAGAGCTGACGAACATGGCAATACTTTTGGTTGATAACAAGCATGTTGGAGCTAGAATTTTGCTATCTAAGGTGAATATTATGATGAACTAATTTGTCTTACATTAGTAACTAATTTAAGCAAAAACTTTGACAAAAGCCTCTAATTTTATGTAAGTTCATTTATAGTGCACAAATAACTTTTTTTGTGAGGTAATTTTGTCAAAGGGACCAATTAACCTTATATTGATTTAGCCATATGATATGATTAGTAAACATGAGACTGACCAAATGTTTGAATTTAATGTTACTTGTTGTTACCAGGTTAATAATACCGATCCAGTTACTGAACGGAGTTATGACTATCACCTTCTTGGTGGCCGAGGGAGATTCTGCATTTGTGATAACAAAGGTACGTTGTTCGCATTTTCTGTTCTTATTAATTTTACTGTGCCATATTGTAACGACCCAGGGAATTCGCGATCCTGGTTATCGACATAAACACAATGTCGACTACTCAAGCATCAGAAAACACCGGATAGTCCATGAAAGAAATTAGAGGGTGAGGATAGATAAGATAGAAACTTAGAATAGAAGAAGAAGAAGAACATACAACATCAGAGTAACACGAACCTCACAGTGGAATGAACAATATATAATAGATACATAACTTTGAAATAAAACTAGTATATGTATAAAGTTACATTATTAGAGTACAACACTTATAACACAATGGAAATAACAATAGCTATATAATCCTAAAGACTCCTACTCCAAGCTCTCCAAGTATATCTATAAAATCCTGACTACTTGACTGCCCGTACAAAATTGGGCACCCAAGAGTTTAGGGAAATCAGAACAAAATAAATTTTGGGTCAGTCACGGGACTGGTGTGAGTAAACAATTTAAAACAGTTTGAGAAAATAAATGATATCTCATAAGACCACGCCGTATAAAACGGAATGGGTTTTTCCCTTATGAGAATCCAAAACACTTGATTCAACATTCAAAAATCCTTTTGAAAGAAACGATAATCTTTATAACAAAATCCTTTTGATATTATAATAGTGTCTATCAACCACAATATAATAATCATCTAGCAGAACGGTTTCATCTCACGTTCCACATACATAATATATAATCAAAAACCGTAGGCGCTTATTGGGTAATGAATTCCAACTGGCAAGGTATGGGACCACCTTCCGACAGTGTACCTCTAGAGAGAAATACACCGGGTTCAACAAGAACATCTTGCAACCCAGGCTAAACATGACCGGTCTCTCATTTCGCTTGAGTGTACCGATGTATTATCACCAACGGTTGGGATCAGCAACCGTTTCCCGAAAGGGACAACATCGAAATAGATTATAGAAATAAATGGAATTTCTCTAGATTAGATGACAATAAACCCAAATTGGCAGCTAACCACTTAGCCATGCGACCTACCCGATTTTATACCATTTTCTGGTTGTGAGGCTAGAAGCCACGCTTATCTCTAACAGATCACACATTTGTTCACATTGAATGTAGCATCGTCATACCCGCCAAATCACAAATTTATTACCCCAAAATTACAACCGGTATACAACTAAGAGAAACGAATTCCTCCGCCACCAAATGTAAATACGTTTGAAGAAATCAACTTACGCGATCTATTATATATACTCTGTCAAACATTCTTTCATACAGGTTGTTCTGGGACTGGACAAACCGAAGACACTATTCTATAAACAGTACAACCCTTGCATAACTCCGTCTTCAATTATCTTCATCATATTTGATCGCAACGCTAATGCCTATATAGAGTGGGTTTCAGATAATGAATCTGATCCCGGTCTCTCTGTATTGACGATGGAAAAATGGTCAAGAAATTTGATAGTGGGTGATTTAACTATCAAAGAAAAACATGTGTTCTAACAACAATATTATTTCCAGATGGAAATTCTATCGATCAGTCATCAATCCACATTTTCTCCTTTTAAATTAATTCATCATTAATTTATTCAGTTACCCATTTCCATATTTCCATAAATTCTTATTTTCTAAATTTAGAAAATATATGTTATTAATCATTGGAAAACATTTCCATATTTACTCTCATTTCTATTTTATTTTATATTAGAAAATATTTCTGATTCTTATTTGGAAAACATTTCCAAAACTCCTTCATTGGATTTAAATAGATGTTTAAATAAAACATCGCTATGCCAACTCAAACCATTACACTCATTAACTAAATTCACTTAACCAATTTTCACTATCGAACCTTAACCATTCCTTAGTTAAAAATGGAGTCAATCAAGTTGGGGTATAACCACCTCTCAGACCTTAACTGAACAACATTTCTAACCTCGAAATAGACAAAGTTCACCTTTTAAATCTTTAACAAACTTCCTTACGTAACTCTCGGATTCTATTTACGAATCCACTTCTTTTACAGAATCATTTGATTATAACAATAGTGTTACAAACCCGTGCTTCCGAAATATAATAACTTAAATATAACTTTTATTCCATAATTTAACTAAATAACTAAATAGACAATTTATAACTAAATAAACAAATCTTGATTAAAAATCAGAAAGTAAATAGTACTTTCTCGAAATTGATATAATCGAATTCAACGTATAACTTTCGTTCGAATAAACTATATTCGATTACTCTTTCGAATAAACTATATTTGATTAACTCCTTTCGAATAAACTATATTCGATAACTCCTTTCGAATAAACTATATTCGATTAACTCCTTTTCGAATAAACAATATTCGATTAACTCCTTTTCAAATAAACTATATTCAATTAACTTCTTTTTTGATTAACTCTAATCGATTAACTCTAATCGATTAACTCTAACTGATTAACTCTATTCGATTAACTCTAATCGATTAACTCTAATTGATTAATTCTATTTGATTAACTCTTATATATAATCCATTAAGTTTGATTTCGTATTTTAAAATAATATCCCATTTCCAAATTCTGTTTATACTTCTATTTATAGAATTATTCATATAAAATCTCCTTTTTCTTTATAACACTTAAAATCCCATTTATAATTCCCTTTTTAAATCTATTTATTTCATAAATAAATATTTCCTTTTATAACTCTATTTATTTCATAAATAAATATTTCCTTTTATAACTCTATTTATTTCATAAATAAATATATCCTTTTATAATCTATTTATTTCATAAATAAATATTTTCTTTTATAACTCTATTTATTTTCTAAATAAATATTTCCTTTTATAACTCTATTGATTTTCTAAATAAATATTTCCTTTTATAACTCTATTGATTTTATAATTATTTTCTTTTATAAAATCCTTTTCCTTTTATATATAAAATCCATTGATTTTATATAAATAATTTATTTTCAAAAAACATTTTGAAAATCCCCTTTTCTACATCCCAGTATTCCTTACGGTAATTAAAATACCAAATAACAATGATCGATATCATTCAAACACACATAATCAACAATAGATTATATATCACATCATATATTACAATATATGAAAAGAACAGTATTATACATTTGAGGAATCCATTTGGATCCCTCCAACCTGTTCCCCTGCATCACAGATGTTAAACAATATAATTAACATCGATTTCATTTCAATATGAAATATTCTGCTAAACAGAATCAATATTTAATTAACGATATATATATATATCGTTATCTATAATTTCAACCAATACATCAGCAATTTAACCAAACAACCATCACACAGAAATCAACCAACATTTATCAGTTCTAAAAATGCGTTATAAAAATATAACTGATCAGAGTTAGTGAGATTTACTCACATTGGACGGTTATTGTTAAATAACGATAACCGTCATTGATTCAGACAGACAATTTATCTCGCTATAAATTGTAACGAGCTCTACTTCACTCCCTGTCAGTTCCACTGTGTAGCCACCGTCCCTTCAATCCCAACGGATCTTGTTTTGTCCAATTCCGATAATATATGAGCAAGATATTTTATAAGTTAGTATAATATTTTAAATAACATTAACTAAATTTCCTTTTGAATTTTCTTAGATTGGGCCTCACCCTCCTTTCTCAGCCCAGCTGCAATCCAACCCGCTGAACTCTTTCTTCCTCCACACATAAACCACGTGACTCCAGTATTTCCCAAAACAATGGCCGATCTTTATGAGACCAAACCCTCCTTCGTTCCTCATTTAAAAATTAAAACCAATACTACCATTCTACAC
This sequence comes from Allium sativum, assembly GCA_030737875.1. Taxonomy (NCBI): domain Eukaryota; kingdom Viridiplantae; phylum Streptophyta; class Magnoliopsida; order Asparagales; family Amaryllidaceae; genus Allium; species Allium sativum. Next base: position 829,715,967 of record CM060913.1, read on the forward strand.
CTTGTCCAAAATCGCATCACCCTATACAAATTTCATCAGACTCGCACTCAACATTGTCGTTGCGGTTCCCAGGTTTCCACGCTCAGGTATAGAGATCACACACATCTTTTTAAGCCTAAAATCCACAAAAATCAGCCAACAGACACTCATAGATCTCGTTAACCCAAAAACAACAACCGATTCTCGAATAGAAGCCTATATTTCTCGCGGTGTTGAACCCTGGAAACCGCGGTAAAAATCTCGAGCAACAGAATGATGTCAAACCAAGAAAAATGCATATAGATTTGAAAACGATCACTCAAGGAATCCATAGATATGTATATTAGGATTTTACTATTTTTCTTTTCATTTTGTTTTGAATTTTGAAGATTGAAACTTTAGCAGTAAGAAAAACGAGAACAGCAGAAATTTTGGTTGATCTGAGAATGTAAATTAGGGTTACAAGGTTAAGGGTATTATATAGGATAGAAATAATATTTTTAAGTTCAATTATTATATTCGTTTTTAATCGAACGCTGTCTATATTTATTATTAAAAATTCCTATGATCACACATGATATCCAACATCATGAAAATGGGCATGCAGCTACAGTTCAACATTACGGACCCAACGAAACTTGTTTCGTCGAATTCCGAATCCGTTTGCTCACATAGCGTATTTTTAAAGTCGAATTATCGACTGTTTTTCACATTAAAATTCCGTACGGCCACATACTGACTGCAAAAGTGACAAAAATTGAAATCTAGCAATAATTTAATACTGCGGATCCAACAAAATTAGTATCGTCGAAAACGGAGGTCGTTTGCAAAACAGGCTATTTTTAAAGCTCTAAATAAACCCATTTAAATATTAATATAATTAAAAATAATTAAATTAAATATAAATAAATTTATATTATCATATATATTCACAATAGAATATCATGCAGCTCCAATTGGATTTATAACTCGATATTCAAATCCCGGTTGAATCGATATTCAATTTATATTGAAAAATCCATTTATAATATATATAAATCGTTATAAATTATAAAGGAATTCCATAGCGACTTTTCAAAAATTTTATTTGGACACAACTAACAATCTACACAACGAAATCTCGATTTTTCTCCTCCATTAGAAAAATATACTTCACCAGCTCCGAACGTTTCTTGTTTCACAGGAATCCGACTTAAAATGGATTCTGTATATTCGTTTAAAGTTCGTATCGCCAAATTACGAACTACCGTGCCATTTCGAGCTCGATTATAATTATAATATAAATTATACATCCAACCGTTGTTTAAATTATATATATTCGTCATTATAAATCAAATTCTAAACTGAATTATATATTTTAAATTGTCCAATTCACACAATATTGTGAATTCTGTTATTTCCGATTAGTTCGAAAATATATTATTCTATTATTTATATTAATTAAATATAAATATTATTTAATTTAAGTTATCGATATCGCCAAATCGATATTTAATAATTAAATAAATTAATTATTAACCCGCTAAAATACGGGACGTTACATTCTTCCCCCCTTAAAATAATTTCATCCTCGAAATTGCTAAGGTAGAAAACAAACCCTATCAACTGGGTTACAAATATTCTGTTTATGGCTTAACTCCGGTTTCACTGAACCGATTAATTTTAATTAAAATATTCATTCATTCCTATTAACGAAAATTTCCAATAACTCTGAAAATTTTCTAACACCCGAATTTTTTGAATATTTTTGCCAGCACCTTCTTTGTACGACTCAATCGGTACAACTACAACTCGCCTCTTTAGCCCTTTTCCAACCCAAAAGAAAATCAAACAGCCAAGCGGCTTGCCAAATCGGCTCATAAATCACCAAACTCATATATAAATAAATTCCAATCACTTTTATCTCCAACACAACCATTCGCTTATATCCAAGCCAAATATCATTTCAAACTCGAGTTTCATTCTCGATTCCAAACTCTTAACTCGATTATCAAATTACTCTTCAAATTCAAATTTCACAAATCCAATTTGTCTCGATATCATTCTAATTCAATCTCAGTTACCACTTAACTGACTTTATTTTCGTTCTAATTGTCTTTCCCAAACTTCAATTCTGTTTTTTTGAATCAAACAATCTTTCCCTTGGAATTTTAAATCACATAGCTTTTCAAAAATCAAATATCTCTTTTCGGAATTCAAAACAACTTTCTTTTCTCAAAACAAATTCAAAACAATATCTTTGTTAGTAATCTATCACTTAGAAACTCGAAAATGAATACCGATAATGTCATGATCATCATCAGAATCTATTTTCCAGCTATCGAAGTGAGTTCAATAATATATCACTTTCAAAACCATTTCGAAACACTTTCATTTTGAAATCCATTTCAAAATATCCTTTTCAATGCTTGTAACAAATTTAAAATCTCCCAAGATTTTAAAATTCACATATATTTAAACCTGATTCATTTACAGACATTTTTATAACCTTCTAGGGTTTTAATTCCAATTCTGATTTAAATTCTGATTTAATTCATCTGATTTCACGTATTCCACTTATATGAATTTTGATTGGCTATTTACATAACCATTTCACATTTTATAATCTTATTCGATTATAGTCACAACGAACACATCCAGTATATCATAAAAATTCCAATTATTTCATATCAAAATATATTTGGGTAAAATTATTTCATTTACCCTCCTTTCAAAACATACCATGTCGGTTCATTGCATTCAAGTGTTTATTAACTCCTACCGGTACAGTGGATCAAACTGATCGACCATAACTCATAAAAAACTCAATCAATAAATCTCCATAATATAAAACAATTTTATATTGAATAACAAATACGTTCACTCGTATATATATATATATATACACTCAAACTTAATCTAGGATATTCCTAACCCTATCTCTACCGAGTTACGCCACAGAGCCAAGGTAATCAATTAACCTTATGCTCTAATGCCACTGTAACGACCCGGGGAATTCTCGATCCTGGTTATCGACATAAACACAATGTCGACTACTCAAGCATCGGAAAACACCAGATAGTCCATGAAAGAAATCAGAGGGTGAGGATAGATAAGATAGAAACTTAGAATAGAAGAAGAAGAACATAACATCAGAGTAACACAAACCTCACAGCGGAACAAAAAATATATAATAGATACATAACTTTGAAATAAAACTAGTATATGTATAAAGTTACATTATTAGAGTACAACACTTACAACACAGCGGAAATAACAATAACTATATAATCTTAAAGCCTCCTGCTCCAAGCTCTCCAAGTATATCTGTAAAATCCTGACTACTTGACTGCCCGTACAAAATTGGGCACCCAAGAGTTTAGGGAAATCAAAACAAAATAAACTCTGGGTCAGTCATGGGACTGGTATGAGTAAACAACTTAAAACAGTTTGAGAAAATAAACGATATCTCATAGGACCACGCCGTATAACATGGAACAGGTTTTTCCCTTATGAGAATCCAAAACACTTGATTTAACATTCAAAAATCCTTTTGAAAGAAATGATAATCTTTATAACAAAATCCTTTTGATATTATAATAGTGTCTATCCCACACAATATAATAATCATCTAGCAGAACGGTTTCATCTCATGTTCCACATACATAATATATAATCAAAAACCGCAGGTGCTTATTGGGTAATGAATTCAAACTGGCAAGGTATGGGACCACCTTCCGACAGTGTAACTTTAGAGAGAAATACATCGGGTTTAACAAGAACATCTTGCAACCCAGGCTAAACATGACCGGTCACTCATTTTGCCTGAGTGCACCGAATGTATTATCACCAACGGTTGGGATCAGCAACCGTTTCCCGAAAGGGACAACATCGAAATAGATTATAGAAGTAAATGGAATTTCTCTAGATCAGGTGACAATACACCCTAATTGGCAGCCAACCACTTAGCCATGCAAGCTACCTGATTTTATACCATTTCTTGGTTGTGAGGCTAGAAGCCACGATTATCTCTGACAGATCACACATTTGTTCACTTTGAATGTCGTATCGTCATACCCACCAAATCACAAATTGATTTCCCTAAAAATACAACGAGTATATAGCTAAGAGAAACGAATTCCTCCGCCAGAGATCAACTTACGCGATCTATTAGATATACTATGTCAGACATACTTCCATACAGGTTGTCCTGGGACTGGACAAACCGAAGGCACTATTCTATAAACAAGACAGCCCTTGCATAACTCCGTCTTCAATTATCTTCATCATATTTTGTGACAACCCGGAAAATCAGAACCAACTTAAAATTTTTATTTTGGAAATTTTAATGAATTTTGAATATTTAAAAGGATTTATTTTAAATAATAACGATGAAAAATTGATTTTGAATAGAATTATAATGTATATATTTATTTAAATCGAAGTTAGAATATAAATATTTATTTTAATTATAAAAGGAATTGGAAATGGCGCGGTAGTTCGAAAATTCGATTTCAAATTTCAAATGAATGTACAGGATTCAAAATAAACCAGATTTTAGTGAAACCAAAAACATTAGAATCTATTTGAAAATATCTTTCCAACGAATCCAAAAAATTGAAATTTCATAGCGGGAATAAAAAGTTATGCCCAGTTGAAAATTCAGAATAGTCGCTATGAAATATAGCCCTTAAAAATAGCGATTTTGCAAACGACCTCCGTTTTCGATGAGACCACTTTTGTTGGATCCGGAATGTCAAATTATTGCTTGATTCCAATTTTCATAAATTTTGGAATCAATATGTGAGCGTGGCGAATTTAAACGTGTTTGGTAATTTCAGTTTGAATTTAATCGACTTAAAAATGACTGTTTTTCAAACGGTCTCCAAATTCAATGAAATTAGTTTTGTTAGGACCGTATCGTCAAAACTTAGCCAGATTTATTTTTCTGGAATTTTTGGTGTCCTTATGTGGCCCCAGTAAATTTAAATTTACGTTAAAATTCAATATATTAATTTATATTTTAATTTTAATGGAAACTGATCAAGACAGTCGAATTGGTGAACGGGGAATATCCTATTGTGTCCAGAATAGGGGTATTTAGCAAGAAGCAACAGTCGTTGGGTTCGATTTGGAGTTTGAACGAAAAACTAACTTTTTGAAATTAAAAATTAAATTAATTATATATTGGTCAAACCCCCCTTTTCTTTCTCATTCTCTATCTCTTCCTTCACGTAAGGAAAAAACCCGACGTCCTCAGCCCCTCTCCCCTTCCACGCTGTTGTTTCCTCCCACTAGCGTCGCCGCACCACCCTCCACCGCCTCCTCTTCCTCCTTTCCTCTCTCTCCTTTCTCTCTTCAAATTGAAAACCCTAGCCCCCAAATCCCACCACCACCACCGTGGGCCCCTCCAGCACCACCACCACTGGCTGCACCTCCCCCTCACCCAATCAGGTCCTACCGCCACCCCTCAGGCCACCAGCTCCGGCCGTGGGCCCCTCCTCCTCAAAAATTACATTTTTCACAAATTCCCGTTTTTGCATAAAACCCCTGTCACTATTTCGCCAATAACTCTCAAACGGTGCACTTCTGGCCAAAACTCCACAATACCAAAATCGAAGAACACAATTTTCTCTTCGATTTAAGTATACAGAAGTCATATTTTGGACTGCGGAGTTGTTCAGAAAACGCGCCAAAGTCTGCTGTCCAAATACTGTATTTTCGCGATTTCCAGCGAAATGGCACTTTTTCGGAAGGAAGACCACTAGGCAAAAGTTGCCCGGAATGGCGCGTTTAAGCTAGAACTAAAATGGTGTGAAGATTGGAGTTCGTTTGCAAACTCTGGAACCAGAACAGCAAATCCGGGCGATAGAAAATCTGTGAGTTTTCTCCGCTTTAAAGCTTCTATGATTTTTATTTTAAGCAAAGTTATGATTTTTATTTTAAACAAAGTTATGGTTTTTATTTTAAACAATGTTGTGATTTTTATTTTAAATAAAGATATGATTTTTATCGAAGTAAAAAATAGGATTTTTATATATAAAGTAGCGATGTAAAGATATGATTTTTAGTATGAAGTGGTATTTTAAAAATGTGATTTTTATTTTAGAAGTAGCAGTTTAAAAATATGATTTTTATCTATTTGAATGAAGCGATAAAAATATGATTTTTATTATATGAATAACGATATAAAAATAAATGATTTTTTATATATGTAGTGCCATTATTAAAATGTGATTTTTTAAATAAACTTCATATTAAAAATGCGATTTTTACTATGAACAGCCGGAAAAGATCGCATTGGAATTTTAGGCAAATCCGAACCGTTCAAAAATAGAGAATGGAGGAGTGGAACAAGGTGAGAACTCCTCACTATAATTTTCTTTATACAGTTATTTATTTTATAATTGCATATATGAACTATTCCCCGTCGTCCACAGACCATGGACGACTTGTTTGTTTGGTTGTGTGGTTGATTAGATTACTTGTTTGAATTTGGTTGTTTGGGTGAAATGAATTGATTAGAATTGATATGTATATGGCGCGAGCCAATATCAGGAGAGGGGTAATGCTAGATATTACCCGATTTCAATATCGCGCCATTATAATGCCAAAATTTTCTGAAATAAAATATGTTTGTTAAAAATAACATTTTTTATTGAATGTATGAACTGTTAAAATTAGCAAAGTGTTGAAATAAATATTTTAACATTAAAAATATAATTTTTAACGTATAAATGAACGGCATGAAATTCTCTTGAAAAGAATTGAATATTCATTTACAAATCGCATGATTTGTTTATGTACACACACATTTATCTGACATTGATTAGAACGATAAAATTTTACATATCGCCCAACTGCGCAAATAAAATCTGTGCTTGATTGATTGAAACCCTGCACGGGTGTTGGGATGATATTTGACATACACTAATCCCAATTGCTTAGTAGTATGTCGATCGATTGGTTGACAGACTGTTGTAAGCGTTAATTATTTATTTTAATGCTTATGCAGTTGTGTGGTGCACTTTGGATGATGGTTGACTGTGTTTGATTATTGTCGTGTACATGTGTGTATGAATCCATATAAATTACATTATATGGTGATTGACGTGTCTAATTCCAATTCAGAAAGAATGAATATTTTAAAATAATGATTATTTTAAAATAACGAATATTTTAAAATAATATTCAGTAAAAGATCAAAATATGATTTTGATGTCCGATTTGGGATGGACACGAATATATATAAATATATAAAGCCATGTTGATTAGATTAACGCCATTTTGACGTGAACGATATTTATATCGATTTTATTCATTTTTATAATGAATATCGAAAAGGAATTGATTTCAAAATCTAATGTTTTGAAAATATTATCGTTTATATATTAATGATATGGAATATGCAATTTTGATTTGAAATTGAATTTGAAGTTGAAACCGTTTTGAAAACGAATTTAAAATGATTTATAAAATATGTTTTGAAAGGAAATCAACGATATATATATATATATATATATATATATAATGGCCTGAATAGAACGCGCCGCGCTGCGGTAGTTCGCGAATTTCGACCATTGACTTCGAATGGACATTACGGGAGATCCGACCATCGGATTCTCTTAAAACCGGAACCGTTGGGTTCGTATCAAAAAGAGCTTTCTAAGAATATTAGAGATTTGAAATCTAACGGTTGGATTTGGAATTATGTGCAAATCAAATTTGGAAAAAGTCGATGTAAGTGCAGTTCGATGGCCGTTTATGGAAATCGACTGTACGGGCCTTGATAAAATTATTAAAAATATCAATAATTAGTGTAAAATCATAACAAATGATTTGGAAAGAATTAGGATGAAAAATTACATATTTGAAAAGATAAAAATTGATTTTTATCGAAATGAACTAGTTATTAACTAGAGTTATAATTCAATAATTTTAAATAAATAAATTGGATTTGAAATGGTTTTAAAAATAACCAGGATTTCCAATATATAAATTGGAATGGATTGGAATCAAAATTGTCTTTGGAATATTTCAATGTTGGATTTCGTGATTATACAGATATTGTTATGGAAATTTGAAAGATATATGTATATCGTTATTTCCAACACGATATTTGTTGGTTGTAGTATTTGATATTGAATATAAGCCGATATATTTTCTTTTCAGAGCCTTGTATTTAATATCAACTGGGATTTTGGGATTTTTGTGAATGGTGTCTTTGGTAACACTGTTCTTGAACCCCATATGAAGAGAATAAATCTTTTAATTAAGATTGTTAGAGTTTCCAATTATATTTAATAATTGGAATAAAATGGAATATGAATTGGGTTTACCGTGAACTGTGTTTTTAACGACATTCGTTCTTTATCCCAATTTACAGTGAAATGTGATTTGGAATTTATAAATCTTTTGTTAAGATTTAAAGGAAATTTTCCAAAGTGAAGTTTTCCAATTTAATAAAATAAATTGGAATGGAATTCGATTTGGTAATAATCGAAGTGGACTTCTGTGGAGGAAGACCGTTACTATATATGGAATTTAAGAGGCTTTGCCGTTATTCCATTTATAGTATCGGTTGGATATGGAAGTTCATATCGATTATATATATTGAGCTATTTTCTGTGAAGATTCCACTGTTAATGGAATGTGATTTTGCGTTTATCATGAGCTGTGTTTTAAATGACATTAGTTCTTTAACCCAATTAAAGATAAGATTTATTTCTTAACTTTGAATAATCATTAAGTAATGATTTTTGGAAATTAAAACTGAATTAGAGTTTTAATGAATCTTTATATAGATTGAAAGGTGAATCTGATAACTAAAATTATCAAATCCAAGAAATGATCGAGAATGGAGTATCACCAGTTTTGCTCCAAGCGTTAGTTAAATCTTTAATTAGATTTGAACGTGAAGTGGTAATTAATTTTATCGATAACACCGTGGTGTTAGATATGAAGTATTAATAGTTTTACTTCATCGGATGAATAGGTTGGGATTGGGAAATTTAAATAAATGATTACTTCGGTAAGGTTCGCTAATCTCGACTAGTTTGGAAAACCTTAAAATGGTTTGAATTGATATCTAAAGGAAGATTAAAGAATAAATTTAAAGAATTTATCTTTGATAAAATTAATGGGAACCTTTCCCAAAGTAAAAGAATATTTGAATACAGGAATATTCTGGATTGGAATGAGGTGTATGTTGTGTTTTTATAGCACTTGTTTATTATATACGCGAGTTATTCAGAAAGACCGGGTTTATCCCATTCTGAATAACTGATTCGACGATATGTCGAGGATGAAGACGGTGGTTGAAAACCGGAGGTCTTCACATCGTTTGGATGATTACTGATGTCTTGATTGGGCTGTACACCCAAGACAAGGTAATAAGTGGTGATCGTCCAGACATACTTGGAGATCGACCGGATATGCGAGGACCTCTCTCCTGTATTGGACATACAGGACGAGGAATAAGGTGCCTCCGGTTTCGTTCAGACCCAGAACGAACTTGTAAATGGATGTGTGTCTGACATCGGATTTCATTCTGTGTGATTGATAGGCATCGGTTGCATAGCATGAATTGCCAGTGTGGCATGCTGAGATGCAAATGATCAAGGCTTCTGTTGAAAAGCAGAGTCTTGTGGTTGATGATCAAAGCACGGCTTTAATATAGCATAGCTTTGTGTAGTGTTAATTCACGAGCCTCACACCCCGGTGTGAACCAGAAATGGGAGAGGACATCAGGGAGGACATGCGTTTCCTTCTAGCTAGGAGTGGTGTCAGCATTTTGCAAGCCCTGACGTTTTACTTACGTGGATGATGGATAGGGAGGCGCCTCAGTTATTTTGGTCTCTGCGGAGCCGATGGATGGTCTTTATACAGACCAGATTTACGCCCCATAGGGTGGGGAAATGCAGTGTTCAGGCATTTTAATCCACTCCGTGTGGACCGACCCTGACGATCCAAGGGCCCACCTGTGTCTGGGTCCTGAGACATGGGCTAGATTGTCTCGAAGCGGTAAGGACGATCCCTTGCCTTGGTTCACAGATGGAAATCCAACTTCCAATACGTGACAATTGCGGTTTTGATTGTAGAGCCTAGTATTGGTGACATGATACATGGTACCCATACCGTCTATGATTGATACATTTATATTTGAAGTTGTTTCATACACTATGCACTTATAATAGTATCAAATGATTTGTTTTAACGTACCAAGAATGTTTGGCTAATATAAGTGAAAACCTTATCCTCCGGCTTGCGTTGCATTGTGTGATGAGACCTGGGTCTTATAATAGCTTCATTTTTCCAAAAAGCATTGCGCTGTTTTTTTTATGCACTGGTATTCTCGGGAGGAAACCCGTTCTGTGTTATACGGTGTGGTCCCTTGATTTACCCCATTTTAAAGTAAAGATTTAATAATTGTTTCAGTTCTCACACTAGTCACATGACTGACCTGGAGTTTGTTGTTTTAACTTAAACTCTTGGTGCCCCTAATTTCCACACGGGCAGCTAGTAGTTTTGGTTTTGCAGATTTATCTTCACAGGATCCTAGTATAAAGCTGGAATGATATTCGGAAAGATCTGTATCCATATATTCCTTTCAGTTGTGTTTGTATTAGTTTTCCGCTACTATGTATTTAAATGTAATTTTAAATCTATGATATTTATCGAATGTATATTATTTATTCATACTTTGTTAGATTGTTGTATTCTGATGAAATTGTTGTAATAAGACATGAAATGTTTTTCTGTTTGTGTTCTGATTTGCCGTGTTCTCAACTCAATCCGGGCTTTCCTTCACGGGGAGTTTCGGGTCGTTTCGTATTTGATCGCAACGCTAACGCCCATATAGAGTGGGTTTCAGATAATGAATCTGATCCTGGTCTCTCCGTATTGACGACGGAAAAATGGTCAAGTACTTTGATAGTAGGTGATTTAACTACCAAAGAAAAACATGTGTGCAAACAAGGATATTATTTCCAGATGGAAATTCTATCGATCAATCATCAATCCACATTTTTTCCTTTTAAATTAATTCCTCATTAATTTATTCAGTTACCCATTTCCATATTTCCATAAATTCTTATTTTCTAAATTTAGAAAATATACGTTATTAATCATTGGAAAACATTTCCATAATTACTCTCATTTCTATTTTATTTTATATTAGAAAATATTTCTGATTCTTATTTGGAAAACATTTCCAAAAATCCTTCATTGGATTTAAATAGATGTTTAAATAAAACATCGCTATGCCAACTCAAACCATTACACTCATTAACTAAATTCACTTAACCAATTTTCACTATCGAACCTTAACCATTCCTTAGTTAAAAATGGAGTCGATCAAGTTGGGGTATAACTACCTCTCATACCTTAACTGAACAACATTTCTAACCTCGAAATAGACAAAGTTCACCTTTTAAATCTTTAACAAACTTCCTTACGTAACTCTCGGATTCTATTTACGAATCCACTTCTTTTACAGAATCATTTGATTATAACAATAGTGATATAAACCCATGCTTCCGAAATATAATAACTTAAATATTACTTTTATTCCTTAATTTAACTAAATAACTAAATAGAAAATTTATAACTAAATAAACAAATCTTGATTAAAAATCAGAAAGTAAATAGTACTTTCTCGAAATCGATATAATCGAACTCAACGTATAACTTTCTTTTGAATAAACTATATTCGATTACTCTTTCAAATAAACTATATTTGATTAACTCCTTTCGAATAAATTATATTCGATAACTCCTTTCGAATAAACTATATTCGATTAACTCCTTTTCGAATAAACTATATTCGGTTAACTCCTTTTCGAATAAACTATATTCGATTAACTTCTTTTTTGACTAACTCTATTCGATTTACTCTAATCGATTAACTCTAATTGATTAACTCTATTTGATTAACTCTAATCGATTAACTCTAATTGATTAACTCTTATATATAATCCATTAAGTTTGATTTCGTATTTTAAAATAATATCCCATTTCCAAATTCTATTTATACTTCTATTTATAGAATTATTCATACGAAATCTCCTTTTTATTTATAACACTTAAAATCCTATTTATAATTCCCTTTTTAACTCTATTTATTTCATAAATAAATATTTCCTTTTTTAACTCTATTTATTTCATAAATAAATATTTCCTTTCATAACTCTATTTATTTCATAAATAAATATTTCCTTTTATAATCTATTTATTTCATAAATAAATATTTTCTTTCATAACACTAATTATTTTCTAAATAAATATTTCCTTTTATAACTCTATTAATTTTCTAAATAAATATTTCCTTTTATAACTCTATTGATTTTATAATTATTTTCTTTTATAAAATCCTTCCTTTTATATATAAAATCCATTGATTTTATATAAATAATTTATTTTCAAAATACACTTTGAAAATCCCCTTTTCTACATCCCAGTATTTCTTACGGTATTTAAAATACCAAATAACAATGATCGATATCATTCAAACACACATAATCAACAATAGATTATATATCACATCATATATTACAATATATGAAAAGAACAGTATTATAAATTTTGAGGAATCCAGTTGGATCCCTCCAATCTGTTCCCCTGCATCACAGATGTTAAACAATATAATTAACATCTATTTCATTTCAATATTAAATATTCTGCTAAACAGAATCAATATTCAATTAACGCTATATATATAAAAATCGTTATCTATAATTTCAACCAATACATCAGCAATTTAACCAAACAATCATCACACAGAAATCAACCAACATTTATCAGTTCTAAAAATGCGTTATAAAAATATAACTGATCAGAGTTAGTGAGATTTACTCACATTGGACGGTTATCGTTAAATAACGATAATTGTCGTTGATTCAGACAGACTATTTATTTTGCTATAAATTGTCATGAGCTCTAATTCACTCCCAGTCAGTTCCACTGTGTAGCCACCGTCCCTACGATCCCAATGGATCTTGTTTTGTCCAATTCAGGTAATATATGAGCAAGATATTCATTTTATAATATTTTAAATAACATTAACTAAATTTCCATTTGAATTTTCTTAGATTGGGCCTCACCCTCCTTTCTCGGCCTTGCTGCAATCCAACCCGCTGAACTCTTTCTTCCTCCACACATAAACCACGCGACTCTGGTATTTCCCAAAAAAATGGCTGATCTTCATGAGACCAAACCCTCCTTCATTCCTCATTTAAAAATTAAAACCAATACTACCATTCTACACCTTGTCCAAAACCGCATCACCCTATACAATTTTCATCAGACTCGCACTCAACTTTGTCGTTGCGGTTCCCAGGTTTCCACGCTCAGGTATAGAGATCACACACATCTTTTTAAGCCTAAAATCCACAAAACTTAGCAAACAGACACTCATCGACCTCGTTAACCCAAAAACAACAACCGATTCTCGAATAGAAGCCTATATTTCTCGCGGTGTTGAACCCTATAAACCACGGTAAAAATCTCGAGCAACAGAATGACGTCGAACCAAGAAAAATGCATATAGACTTGAAGACAATCACTCAAGGAATCCATAGATATGTATATCATGATTTTACTATTTTTCTTTTGATTTTATTTTGAATTTTGAAGATCGAAACTTTAGCTGTAAGGAAAACGAGAACGGCGGAAATTTTGGTTGATCGGAGAATGTAAATTAGGGTTACAAGGTTAAGGGTATTATATAGGATAGAAATAATATTTTTAAATTCAATTATTATATTTGTTATTAATCGAACGCTGTCTATATTTATTATTAAAAATTCCTATGATCACACATGATATCCAAAAATCACGAAAATGGGCATGCAGCTACAGTTCGACATTACGAACCCAACGAAACTTGTTTCGTCGAATTCCGAATCTGTTTTCTCACACAACGTATTTTTAAAGTCGAATTATCGACTTTTTTCACATTAAAATTCCGTACGGCCATATACTGACTGCAAAAATGACGAAAATTGAAATCTAGTAATAATTTAATACTGCGGATCTAACAAAAATAGTTTCGTTGAAAACGGAGGTGTTTGCAAAACTGGCTATTTTTAAAGCTCTAAATAAAGCCATTTAAATATTAATATATTTAAAAATAATTAAATTTGATATAAATAAATTTATATTATCGTATATATTCACAATAGAATATCATACAGCTCCAATTGGATTTATAACTCGATATTCAAATCCCGGTTGAATCGATATTCAATTTATACTGAAAAATCCATTTATAATATATATAAATAGTTATAAATTATAAAGGAATTCCATAACAACTTTTCAAAAATTTAATTTGAACACAACTCACAATCTACACGATGAAATCTCGATTTTTCTCTTCCATTAGAAAATATACTTCACCAGCTCCGAACGTTTCTTGTTTCACAAAAATCCGACTTAAAACGGATTCTGTATATTCATTTAAAGTTCGTATCGCCAAATTACGAACTGCCGCGCCATTTCGAGCTCGATTATAATCATAATATAAATTATACGTCAGGCTATTGTTTAAATTATATATTCGTCATTATAAATCAAATTCTAAACTGAATTATATATTTTAAATTGTCCAATTCACACAATATTGTGAATTCTGTTATTTTCGATTATTTTAGAAATATATTATTCTATTATTTATATTAATTAAATACAAATATTATTTAATTCAAGTTATCGATATCGCCAAATCGATATTTAATAATTAAATAAATTAATTATTAACCCGTTAAAATACGGGACATTATTAACCCGTTAAAATACGGGACGTTACACATATGACTGGGCTTGGTAATTTTTATTTGCCTTTTATATTTTACAAAATTTACTATATGGTGACTATATTTTATTATTAATTGTTGCAGTTGTACCCTAATTCATATTATTACTGGTTAAGTGAAAAAGATGATGGGTGTGTTCATATAAAAGGACCTAACACGTTCAGCACGATGTCTAGCAGTTTAATGCTTTTGCCATTTCATTTTTTGTAGCTTTAAAAGTGAATACATACCCAAAATTCTACAGCCTTGGGGCTGTCACTTTTTGTCATTGCCGTATACATTGTTATTTTTATGCATGGAAATAGTTCAAATGTGTTAAACAATTTTCTTATATACAATAATACTTAGAAGACTTTGAAAATCTTTGCTAAAAAGTTAGCTCTAATAACTTAGAGTGTGTGCAGTATTATATTAAGTTTTATATCATAACTTGTTGGTCCTTAGATTTAGCAATGAAATTCTGTTTAGAACATTAGAATTCAATTATAACCCGCTTGAGCATTAGAATATTTGGCTGTTTAATTTAAAATAAATTAAAATTCTATTGTCTTTCCATTTCTTCTCATGAAACCTTTTATTTCAGCAGATAGGCTTGTTCGGAAGCAAGACACTTTGTTTGCAAGTAGATCAGATCTTTTTGGAATCAGGTGATTACATTGCATCTAATGACTATTTGATGAAAAAAGAAAGACTTTAAGTAGTTGTAGTTCTTAGTGATGCATTTAGTACTTGTAGATTTTAAACATGAACCATATTTTGTCTTTTATGTACTCAAATTAACATCAACATGGAATTGAAAATATATGTATTGAATTTGGTAACCGATAAATTGAAATTATTTTTTGTTAGTTGATGCTTTATTTTGTTATCATGAATATGCGTTATATTTGTTGATTTTTTTTTGTTCATATATTTTTGTTGTAGTGTAATATATTGAAAAGCGTTATAAAGGGTAATGTAATACATGAGCTATACAATGTTATAGCGTGATAAACCCGCTATTGAATTGATATTTTATAGCATCTATACAGTGTTATAGAAATTCGTTATTTTTATGAAGAATGGCATGTTTTATAGTGGCAATAGCGAGCTACTACCCTTATGTATTATAGCGGCCGCTATAAAATCATACCCTTTTGTAGCGGTAGTTTCTGTGTTATAATTATTTAACTGTTTTTTATAATATGTCGATATGCAGCATTTTTTGGATCGCTATAGTATTATTTAATAGCGGCTATATGCCGCTATAAAAGACTATCTCTGTTGTAGTGCTAGTAAGAAGAAGTTTCATTCCATAAGTCCAAATCTTTTTGAATAAGAAAAATATGCATGTTAGTTCGAGTTCTTAGCCTTCTACAGCACCTCCAAACAAGATGGAATGCTACAATTGCAGTTCTAGTGACCACCTTGTTAGTAATTGTCCAAAGCCTAGGATTTGCTGATATTGCAAGATGGAAGGGAACTGGTTCTGTTGTTTCCCTTCATCTCCTAAGTCTAGAAAACATGGCAAGCTTAATGTTATGGAGGAAGGTGGGGGTATTTCATCTAAGCCTAGAGGTACTCCTTCTATCCTTGAAGATTCTATATTGTTTTATGATTATATGATTCGAGTTTTGTTCGATATGGGCGCACCACACTCATTCATATTGAAGGAACTCGTGATGTTCTTTCTTTGGATGTATCTTGTTTGATGACTTCTTTGAGGATAGCAAATTCTATTGTAGGATCTGCCATCCTTAGCCTTATATATGAGGATGAGGAGATATTTCTTTGTGGTTTTTTTTCTGTGTGAATTTGCACATCATTTATTCTCATGAGGATGGCACGATTCTTGGTATAGACTGGCTCCTGCGATACGAGGCCAGAATTCTTTTTGTTGAGATGGTTTTACATCTTCAGCATCCTGATTTGCTAGCATGGCTTTCTCTTATTCTTCGAGATGTCGACCTGTAACGACAAGGAATTTCGCTCGATCGGAATCGATCGCTAAACCGATCAAGACCGTTCGAAACCCCTTATTGTTTTGAGAACACGACAAATCATAACACAAACAGAAGAACATTTCATTGTTAATTACAACAATTCCATCAGAATACAAGAATATACAGTGTATGAATAATTATAATACAACAGAAAAATATCAGAGATTACAATAAATTACATAGCAGCGGAAAAACAATACAAAACACAACTGAAAGTAAAACACGGATACAGAATTTTCCGAGTATCGTTCCAGCTGTAAACCAAGATCCTGTGAATATAAATCTACAAAACCAAAACTACTAGCTGCCCGTGTCAAAATAAGGGCACCCAGAGTTTAGGTTAAAACAATAAACTCCAGGTCAGTCATGGGACTGGTGTGAGAACTAAAACAGTTATTAATCTTTATTTTAAAGTTAGGTAAATTTGGGGACCACGCCGTATAACATGGAACGGGTTTCCTCCCAAGAATACCAGTGCATAAAACAACAATGCAATGCTAAATAAAGAACAATGAAGCTATTATAAGACGCACGTCCCATCACACAATGCAACACAAGCTGAAGGATAGGGTTTTACCTTATAATAGCCAAAGAGTGCTTGATACGCTAAATTTCATGTTTTATTATTACTATAAGTGTATAGTGTCAAAACAATTTCGATCATAGACGGCATAAGTGCCCCATACCACTATGTCGCCATACTAGGCTCTACAATCAAAACCGCAAAGTCACATATTGGAAGTTGGATTTCCATCTGTGAACCGAGGCAAGGGATTGTCCTCGTCGAATTCTAGACGCTCTAGCCCGTGTCTCATGCAAGCACGCAGGCAAGCCTTGGATCGTCAAGGCCGGTCCACCGATGTGGATTAAAATGCCTGAACACTGTGTTTCCCCACCCTATGGCGTGTTAATGAGTCCAATGACTCCATCGGCTCCACATAGTCACCGATATATCCGAGGCGCCTCGCAACCCAACAACCACATAAGTCAAACTCGTCAAGGCGTGTCAAACCACTGATGCCACTTCTAGCTAGAAGGAAACGCATGCCCTTCCTGAGGTACTCTCCCATTTTTGGTTCACAACCGGGGTGTGAGGCTCGCGAATCAACGCTACACAAAGCTATACCACACAGGCCATGCTTTGATCATCAACCACAAGACTTTGCTTTTCAACAAAAGCCTTGATCATTTTCCACTTAGGCATGCCACACGGGCAATTCACTCCATGCGACTGATATCCATCAATATATAACCTCTGAGCTCGTACGTCTCAGAGAAGGGCGTTAAGTAAGAGAATAAATTCTCCACCGCCAAACAGATATATATTTAATAGAAATCAATCACACTGAATGAAATCCAATGTCAGACACACAGTCCATTTACAAGTTCGTTCTGGGTCTGAACGAAACCGGAGGCACCTTGTACCCCGCATATCCATCGATCTCCAAGTACGTCTGGACGATCACCAACCGATTCCCTCCTCTTGGGTGTACGACCCAATCAAGATCATCAGTAATTATCCAAACGACGTGAAGAACTCCGGTCTTCAACCACCTTCTTCAACTTCGACTAATCGTCGTATCAGTTATTCAGAATGGGATAAACCCGGTCTTTCCGAATAACTCGCGTATTTTATAAACAAGTGTTACACAAACACAACATACGCCTCATTCCAATTCAGAATATTCTTTTATTCAAATATTCACATTATTAGGGAAAGGTTACCATTAATTTTATCAAAGATAAATTCTTTAAAATTTATTCTTTAATCTTCTTTTGAGTATCTATTCAAACCAAATTATGGTTTATCCAAACTAGTCGGGATTAACGGACCTTACTGAAGTAATCAATTGTTAAATTTCCCAACCCCAAACTATTCATCCCATGAAGTAAAACTGGTAATACTTCATATCTAACACCACGGTGTTATCGGTAAATTCAATTACCATTTCACATTCAAATCTAATTAAAGATTTAACTATCGCCTGGAGTAAAACTGGTGATACTCCATTCTCGATCATTTCAATCTAATTAAAGATTCATTAAAACTCCACTTGGTTTTAATCTTCCCAATAATCACTATCAATGATTATTTAACTTGGGAAATCATATCCTGTCTTTAACTGGGTTAAAGAAGCAATGTCATTTAAAACACGGTTCATGATAAACCCAAAATCACATTCTATTTTCCAATGGAATCTTCATGGAAAACAAATCGATATATATATAATCGATATAAACTTCCATATCCGACTAATAATATAAATTGAATAACGGCAAAGCCTTTTAAATTCCTGATATATTAGTTGTCTTCCTCCACAGAAATTCACTTCGATTATTACCAAATCGAATTCCATTCCAATTTATTTTATTAAATTGGAAAACTTTACTTTGGAAAATCTCCTTTAAATCTTAACAAAAGATTTATAAATTCCAAATCATATTTCACTGTAAATCGGGTTAAAGAACGAATGTCGTTAAAACACAGTTCACGATAAACCAAAAAATCAATTCAAATTCAATTCCAATTAAATATCATTTAATTGGTATACTTCATTAAATCTAAATAAAAAGATTTAATCTTTTTCTCAACTGGGTTTAAGAACAGTGTTAATGAAGACACCATTCACGACAAACCCAAATCCCATTTGATATTAAATACAAGGCTCTGAACAGAAAATATATCGGCTTATATTCAATATCAAATTCTACGACCAACAAATATCGCGTTGGAAATAACGATATAAATATATTTTTCAAATTTCCATAACAATACCTGTATAATCACGAAATCCAACATCGAAATATTCCAAAGACAATTTCGATTCAAATCCATTTCCACTTTATATATTGGAAATTCTGGTTATTTTCAAAACCATTTCAAATCCACTTTATTTATTTTAAAAATAAATGGGATTATAATTCTAGTTCAAAACTAGTTCATTTCGATAAAAATCTATTTTTATCTTTTCAAATATGGAATTTTTAATCCCAATTCTTCACAAATCATTTCTTATGATTTTACACAAATTGTTACTATTTTTAATAATTTTATCAAGGCCCGTACAGTCGATTTCCATCAACGGCCATCGAACTGCACTTACAACGACCTTTTCCAAATTTGATTTGGACATAATTCCAAATCCAACCGTTAGATTTCAAATTTCTAATATTCGTTAGAAATCTCTTTTCGATACGAACTCAACGGTTCCGTTTTTAGGAGAATCCGACGGTCGGATCTCCCGTAATATCCGTTCGAAGTCAATGGTCGAAATTCGCGAACTGACGCAGCGCGACGCATTCTATTCAGACCATTATATTATATATATAATATATACTTCGTCGATTTCCTTTTAAAACGTATTTTATAAATCGTTTTAAATTCGTTTTCAAAACGATTTCAACTTCATATTCACTTTCTAATCAAAATTGAATATTCCATATCATCAATATATAAATGATAATATTTTCAAAACATTATATTTTGAAATCAATTACTTTTCGATATTCATTATAAAAATGAATAAAATCGATATAAATATCGTTCACGTCAAAATGGCGTCAATCTAATCAACACGGCTTTATATATTTCAATAACTTCGTTATCCTATTCAACAAATGAATATTTTCTTCAACACATGAATATATATATTTTACTCAACACATGAATATTTATATTTTATTCTATTCAACTATGAATTTTTATTCAACACATGAATTTTTATTCTATTCAACACATGAGTTTTTATTCTACTCAACGCATGATTTTTATTCAATTCAACGCATGAATTTTCTTTTCTAATATTCCTTATTTTCCAAATTGGAATGAGGCCCAATCAATTACCATATAATGTTAATTATATGGATTCCATACAACACATGTATATAATAGCAACGATAAATAATCAACCATCATCCAAAGTGCAACACACAACTACATAAGCATTAAATATAAATAATTAACGCTTACATAGTCTGTCAACCCATCGATTGACATACAACTAAACAATCGAGATTAGTGTACGTCAAATATCATCCCAATACCTGTGTGGGGTTTCAATCAATCAAACACATATTTTTATTTGTGCAGTTGGGCGATGTGTAAAATTTATCGCCCCAATCAATATCAGTCAAATCAGTGTATATAGACAAATCGTCCGATTTGTTTATAAATATTTATTTTATATACACGTTAAAAATTATATATTTAACTATAAAATATTTATTCAATCCACTACACACAATCATTTTTCACAACACATCAATCAAACAAACAAGCCATCCATGGTCTGTGGACGACGGGTGTCGGGTGCTGCTAAGTACCATCTGCATCCTAGTATATATTTCAACTAGAAAATAAATTTAAAGTAAGAAGTTCTCACCTTGAAGCTAAACCAAACGCCATGACTCTTCATATGTAGAAAATCTTCGTCGCGGTTTCAACGATATCTGTTTCACGAAATTTATATTAAAAATCGTATTTTTAACAACGCTACATATATAAAAATCGTATTTTTATTCTCCTCATTATATAAAAATTATATTTTTATTATCTCTATAATATAAAAATCATATTTTTAATCAACTAAAAATCGTATTTTTATATAGCTATTATATATGTAAAAATCACATCTTTATATGGTTTAAAAATCAAATCTTTATTGCTAATCATATGATAAAAAGCGCATTTTTGCATTGCTAGTTTCTATTAAAAAACGAATCTTTACCTCGCTAATTTCTATATAAAAATCGAATCTTTACTTATATAAAAATATAATCTTTATATACTAAAAATCCTACCTTTTCATATGCTAAAATCCTACCTTTTCGATTTAAAAATTCTAATCTTTTCATTATGCTATATGTATAAAACTGATTTCATGTTTAAAAATCAAACTTTTTCATGTTTAGAAATCAAACTTTTTATCTTTAACAATCAAACCTTCTATTATGAAAAATCCATATTTTCTAAACTGAAAATCATATAAAAAAAATCGGAAATCATATTTTAAAAACTTACATCTAGGGTTTCGTTTGACGGAGGAGGGAGCGGAGGGGGTCGGAGCGTCGGAGGGCGCTCCCAAGCGGCGGTGGTCTCTCTGACCGGCGGCTGACTGTATGGCGGGGTGGGTACGGGCTTTTGGGCTGTTGGGGGGGGGGGCTACGGGTCTTCTTAGAAGAGGGGAGGAGAGAGAAGAAGGTCGGAGGAAGGTGGAGGGTGCATCGCAGCCTGGTGGCAGCGGAGGGTGGGGCCAGGAGGAGCTTCGATCGAATGGGGGGCGTCGGTTTCGTGCTCTGCGGTTTTTTTTTATCTCGTGTTGTGTTTGAACGATAAGGGGAAGGGGGTTGACCGGGTAAGGGAGAAAAAAAAGGCCCAATTATATAATTTATTTATTATTATTAAATTCCCAAAAAGCAACTTTTTATTTCGACCTCCTAGCGAGCCCCAACGACTATCGCCTATAACTAAATACCCCCATTCCAACGCAATGGGATATGTTTCGTAAGCCAATTCGACCATTACGATCAGTTTCTGTTAAATTTAAAATATAAATTAATATAATAGTCAAACTTGACTTTAACGTACATTTCAATTTACCGGGGCCACATACGAACTCTAAAAATTCCCGAAAAATATTTTCTAGCTTCATGTTGACGACACGGTCCTAACAAAACTAATTTCGTCAAATTTGAAGACCGTTTGAAAAAATGGCCATTTTCCATTCGATTAAATTCAACTTAAACTGGTCAAACGCGTTTAAATTCGCCACGCTCACATATTGACTTCAAAAATTATGAATTTTGAAACCTAGCAATAATTTGACATCTCGGATCCAACAAAAGTGGTTTCATCGAAAACAGAGGTCGTTTGCAAAATTTCCATTTTTAAGTGCCAGAATTCCATAGCGACTATTCTGAATTTTCAACTGGACATAACTTTTTATCCCCGCTATGAAATTTTGACTTTTCGGATTCGTTGGAAAGATATTCTCAAATAGATTCAAATATTTTTGGTTTTGCTAAAATCAAATTCATTTTGAATCCTGTACATTCATTTGAAATTTGAAATTGAATTTTCGAACTACCGCGCCATTTTCAATTCCTTTTATAATTATAAATAAATAATTATATTCTAACGACGATCTATATAAATATATGCTTTCTAATTCTATTCAAAATAAATTTTTCGTCGTTATTATTTAAAATAATTCATTTTAAATAATCAAAATTCACTAAAATTGCCAAAATAAAAATTTTAAATTTGCTCGGATTTCCGGGTTATTACAATCTCCCCTACTTAAAACTTTTCGTCCCCGAAAAGGAACGAAGCCGAAAGTTGTTTTACCAATCAACTCAACTTTCATTATTTTCTTTACGGCTTAAGTTCTTCATCTTGTCAGTTTCTAAGAACTTTTCAAAATTTTCAAATATTTGGCTAACACCCTAAATTTTCGAAAAATTTCGCCATAACCTCCCCTGCACCGGGAGCTTCGGGATATTTCAAATAGCCTCCCATGGCTCTCACCAATCCAAAAGAAAAAGGCAAGCGGCTAGCCAATCGGCTCATAAAATCATCCATATCCAAAGAAATACAATATACATGTACCTATTTGTCGGGCAAACAATTTTATTCCTCTTCTCTAGGCTCCTTGCTGTGACATGTTCAATGTAAGTACATGTATATGCATGCAAATGCGACAAATTTTCAATACAATTCACTATTTGGTTCAATTTGGCTAAAGGTTCAACATTTAATTAATCAAACAACACAATCAGCAATCAATTAGTTGATTATCATTTCAAATTCATAATTCTGATACATATACAGAAAATCATGTTTTCGATGCCAATTCACAACAATAAGCCCTATCTAGCTTTGGTTCTCACACCAGTCAATTGGAATCATATAGAAATCCCACTTTCGAAACTCGAACATAAATACTGATGATGTTGCGACATCACCAGAATTATTCCCGAGCGACTAGAGTGTGATTCTATATCTATCCAGTATATTAAAACTTCGAATACCCGTGGATCAGACGTATATGCAAAATCTTTATATATTGGATTTTCCAAATTCAATACAAATAAATATTCAAATCCGAATAATAAAGTTTAAATTTTCAAAACAAAATTTGTTTTCAATTTTATTTTTCAAAACAGCACTCTTTACACTCGTTCTAGGATACTACTGATCCCATCTCTAACGAGTCATTCTCATTGGATATTACTAATCCAATTTCTGATGAATTCTTTCGTTTGGTTCTAATGTGCCTTGTTCTCTGAGCTCTGTAAACCAAAGCTCTGATACCAAATGTAACGACAAGGAATTTCGCTCGATCTGAATCGATCGCTAAACCGATCAAGACCGTTCGAAACCCCTTATTGTTTTGAGAACACGAAAAATCAGAACACAAACAGAAGAACATTTCATTGTTAATTACAACAATTCCATCAGAATACAAGAATATACAGAGTATGAATAATTATAATACAATAGAAAAATATCAGAGATTACAATAAATTACATAGCAGCGGAAAAACAATACAAAACACAACTGAAAGTAATAAACGGATACAGAACTTTCTGAGTATCGTTCCAGCTGTAAACCAGGATCCTGTGAATATAAATCTGCAAAACCAAAACTACTAGCTGCCCGTGTCAAAATAAGGGCACCGAGAGTTTAGGTTAAAACAATAAACTCCAGGTCATTCATGGGACTGGTGTGAGAACTAAAACGGTTATTAATCTTTATTTTAAAGTTAGGTAAATTCAGGGACCACGCCGTATAACACGGAACGGGTTTCCTCCTAAGAATACCAGTGCATAAAACAACAACGCAATGCTAAATAAAGAACAAAGAAGCTATTATAATACCCAGGTCCCATCACACAATGCAACACAACCCGGAGGATAGGGTTTTACCTTATAATAGCCAAAGAATGCTTGACACGCTAAATTTCATGTTTTATTATTACTATAAGTGTATAGTGTCAAAACAATTTTGATCATAAGTATCAATCATATACGGCATAAATGCCCCATACCACTATGTCGCCATACTAGGCTCTACAATCAAAACCGCAAAGTCACGTATTGGAAGTTGGATTTCCATCTGTGAACCAAGGCAAGGGATCGTCCTCACTAAATTCGAGATGCTCTAGCCCGTGTCTCATGCAAGCGCGCAAGCAAGCCTTGGATCGTCAGGGCCGGTCCACCGATGTGGATTAAAATGCCTGAACACTGCGTTTCCCCACCCTATGGGGTGTCAACGAGTCTAATGACTCTGTCGGCTCCAAATAGTCACTGATATATCCGAGGAGCCTCGCAACCCAACAACCACATAAGTCAAACTCGTCAGGGCGTGTCAAACCTCTGACGCCACTTCTAGCTAGAAGGAAATGCATGCCCTCCCTGAGGTCCTCTCCTGTTTCTAGTTCACAACCGGGGTGTGAGGCTCGCGAATCAACGCTACACAAAGCTATGCCACACAGGCCGTGCTTTGATCATCAACCACAAGACTTTGCTTTTCAACAAAAGCCTTGATCATTTGCCACTTAGGCATGCCACACAGGCAATTCACTCCATGCGACTGATATCCATCAATATATAACCTCTAAGCTCGTACGTCTCAGAGAAGGGCGTTAAGCAAGAGAATAAATTCTCCGCCGCCAAACAGATATATATTTAATAGAAATCAATCACACAGAATGAAATCCAATGTCAGACACACAATCCATTTACAAGTTCGTTCGGGGTCTGAACGAAACCGGAGGCACCTTGTACCCCGCATATCCATCGATCTCTAAGTACGTCTGGACGTTCACCAACTGATTCCCTCCTCTTGGGTGTACGGCCCAATCAAGATCATCAGTAATTATCCAAACGACGTGAAGACCTCCGGTCTTCAACCACCGTCTTCATCTTTGACTAATCGTCGTATCAGTTATTCAGAATGGGATAAACCCGGTCTTTCCGAATAACTCGTGTATTTTATAAACAAGTGTTACACAAACACAACATACGCCTCATTACAATTCAGAATATTCTTTTATTCAAATATTCACATTATTAGGGAAAGGTTCCCATTAATTTTATCAAAGATAATGTAACACCCCACACCCGTTAAGGTCACTCACTAAGGGAATGCCTTAACTTCGGTGGAGCATTTTAAGTGAATATAGAACAGAAAAATTACAACAAGACAGATATAAATAATACTTGAAAAATCTAAAACATCATTTCATTGCAGCAGAAGGTAAACATGTTTAGTTACAACACCATAAAAAATAAGTCAAGTACCAAATATCCATCCTGATAAAACATAAGTACATAATCCCACTACATAAACTAATAGCCATAATAGAAAAGATAAGCTGGGCTTTACATCACGGTCCAAGTTCCAAAAGATAGATAAAGAAATCTGATCAAAGCCCACTAGTGCTAGGCCCAACCTGAGGACCTGAGGGGGAAAAAGATAAAAACAACGGGGTCAGACATAAGTCTGAGTGAGCCCTATAACTTTAACTACACAATCATTAAAGTAATTAGGGTATGATATAAACTTGGTACGGTGATGACTGGGGATAAATGACTACACTAAGTAGCCAACTAGACATAAGATGAACTAAGATAACGGTAAAGACGCATCTACCCACCCAAGGGTAATTACTAACTGCACCACACCAGTCATTCCTACTTAAAGGTTGATCCCACCCAAGGACTTAGAAAATTTACCCAGTAGTTTCCTGTACCCCTAGCTGACTACATAGGTGCCGTCTGCCCCTATCTCCACTAGGTGTACACACTACTCCCCAAGCGATCGGCTCCCTACCGTAGATACCCGTGCTGGCCCCACAGTGGGGTGTATCACTCCCCAAAGTGGCAACCCGATACAACCAATGGTGCACGGCTTATACCTACACGATGCAACAACGTCTTACCTACCAGCCCGGGTCCACACACGCATATGAAACCCGTTGGACTTGCGTTGCCACCGCTAACCCGTTTTGGCCTCTTATAGTCAAGCCCAGTACGCGTGTCCCGTCCTCGACATGGGTCGAGCCCAATAAAATACATATGGGTTACTGGTTGAAATGGGCCCCCACAAGCTACCCACCTAAGCTTGTCCCTTTATCTAGTGCATCCCACTTAACCCTTTAATCATGTTTAATTACATGTTTCCACTTGGTTAAGTATTCTAATCGTATTTTCTATTGCCACCCAAGGCAACCCACTAGATTTCCTCATGCCACCCAAGGCACTTACTTGATTTCCACATGCCACCCAAGGCACCCACTTAACCCCTCATGCCCCACTACATGCTTATCTGGTTAAGTGTTTCTTAATTGATTAAGAACGTAACCGTTGTAAAGACCTCTCACATTAGACTATCTTTTATGGCAGCTGGATTTGCCGGTCGGGTCCGGGCAGTCTTACGCCATAACCGAGTCTAACCTCGTGTCTTTACACTTGTCACGTATTAAGTTTGTGCCTAAGACCTCTCACATTGGGCCAATCATTTGTAGCCGCTGGATTTGCCGGTCGGTTCCGGGCAGTCTTATGCTACAAAAGGGTCCAACCTCGTGTCTTAGTCGATTAATTACACCTAATTAATCACCCCCATAATTTGTATTAATTATCCCTAATTAATTAAAAATTTAACGATGTACATAATTGACTCAATTATGTCCATCCACTTTATGGTATGCATAATCATACCAACTTCACACCATTTCATTAACATGTATATTAACCCCATCGTTCCCCACGTAATTCGCTAACATGACATATTCAAAAGGGAAGATTCATCACACATACAATGGGTTCAACTTGCATAACATTAGCATCAACATGGGTTTTAAAGGTGTCAACATGCATATAGCATCAAACCCAACTAGCATAAATAATCAACCCAAACTTGCATGAATCACATATGTCATAAGGAGGGTAACTTGCATAAGCTACTTATGCCATACAAAGGGGTAAACTTTCATATGTATGTATGACATACAAAGGGGTTAACTTGCATATGTATGCATATCATACTAAGGTGTAAACTTGCACATGTTACTTGCATATAATCAAACACCAAACTTGCATAACATGTCATATATGAACTTGCATATAATCATACACCAAACTTGCATAACATATCATGTATGAACTTGCATATAATCATACACCAAACTTGCATAATCATGGTGTCATAATGGATCAATGTTTATCATAGTGATTTGCATAACTAGCATCATGAACACATAGCCTAAAACTTGCATAACTTGCATAACATCATGATCACATAGCATATGACTTGCATAACATCATGATCACATAGCATATGACTTGCATAACTTGCATAACATCATGAACACATAGCATATGACTTGCATAACTTGCATAACACATAGCATATGACTTGCATAACTTGCATAACATCATGAACACATAGCATATGACTTGCATAACTTGCATAACACATAGCATATAACTTGCATAACTTGCATAACATCATGAACACATAGCATATGATAACATAACTTGCATTGATCCACATTCATAGCCATAACCTCATTATATCCTATCATAATCATTTTAACAATTGGTCATT
The DNA here is from genome assembly GCA_030737875.1 of Allium sativum. Classification (NCBI taxonomy): domain Eukaryota; kingdom Viridiplantae; phylum Streptophyta; class Magnoliopsida; order Asparagales; family Amaryllidaceae; genus Allium; species Allium sativum. The sequence goes on from CM060913.1 coordinate 829,744,332, forward strand.
AAGGCTATAGAAACTCACAACTTGTTGATTAGCACTCCTATAAAGAAGATTAAGTTGCTAGAGTTGATTAGAGGTTGATTTGAGAGGCTATCTTCTTCTACAATTTGATGGAGGCTCCTTCAAGTTGCATTTTGACGGCATAACGACATTGTATCTATTTTTAGTATGAATTAGGGTAGTCTTAGGGTGTATTTATAGATTAGTTAGGTGTTTTAGGCCATTAGATTAACCCTAAATCAGATTAGAGCCGTCAGATCTCGTCACAAGCCCTAAAACATAGCCCAAACCCCATCAGGTTGCACCCAGGTCACACAGACCGACAGGGGGGGTCGACCCCTGGGTCGACCCCTAGGGAGGGGGTCGACACCCATGTCGACCCTAGGGTCGACACCCTCTGCCTGGCGGGAATTTTCCCGCCTCTTCTAAAATGTGAAATTTTTGTATTTAAATCTGTTTTGAATTTTCTGAAAACTTCTTCGGGCCTTAACTGGGTCATAAGGACTCCGATTTTAGAAAACTCGGACTCTATTTGGCGTATTTTTTCGAGACGAACGCAATGGCATAGCCTGTTTCCCCTGATTCAGATTTTAAAATTTAATTCCGCCCTGATTTATATTATAACAAGTTATTCAACATACGGGGTGTTACAGATAAATTCTTTAAAATTTATTCTTTAATCTTCTTTTGAATATCAATTCAAACCAAATTATGGTTTATCCAAACTAGTCGGGATTAACGAACCTTACCGAGGTAATCAATTGTTAAATTTCCCAACTCCAACCTATTCATCCAATGAAGTAAAACTAGTAATACTTCATATCTAACACCACGGTGTTATCGGTAAATTCAATTACCATTTCACGTTCAAATCTAATTAAAGATTTAACTATCGCCTGGAGTAAAACTGGTGATACTCCATTCTCGATCATTTCAGTCTAATTAAAGATTCATTAAAACTCCACTTGGTTTTAATCTTTCCAATAATCACTATCAATGATTATTTAACTTGGGAAATCGTATCCTGTCTTTAACTGGGTTAAAGAACCAATGTCATTTAAAACACGGTTCACGATAAACCCAAAATCACATTCTATTTTCCAATGGAATCTTCATGGAAAACAAATCGATATATATATATAATCGATATAAACTTCCATATCTGACTAATAATATAAATGGAATAACGACAAAGCCTTTTAAATTCCTGATATATTAGTTGTCTTCCTCCACAGAAATTCACTTCGATTATTACCAAATTGAATTCCATTCCATTCCAATTTATTTAATTAAATTGGAAAACTTTACTTTGGAAAATCTCCTTTAAATCTTAACAAAAGACTTATAAATTCCAAATCACATATCACTGTAAATCGGGTTAAAAAACGAATGTCGTTAAAACACAGTTCACGATAAACCCGAAAATCAATTCAAATTCAATTCCAATTAAATATCATTTAATTGGTATACTTCATTAAATCTAAATAAAAAGATTTAATCTTTTTCTCAACTGGGTTTGAGAACAGTGTTAATGAAGACACCATTCACGACAAACCCAAATCCCATTTGATATTAAATACAAGGCTCTGAATAGAAAATATATCGACTTATATTCAATATCAAATTCTACGACCAACAAATATCGTATTAGAAATAACGATATAAATATATCTTTCAAATTACCATAACAATATCTGTATAATCACGAAATCCAACATCGAAATATTCCAAAGACAATTTCGATTCAAATCCATTTCCACTTGATATATTGGAAATTCTGGTTATTTTCAAAACCATTTCAAATCCACTTTATTTATTTTAAAAATAAATGGGATTATAATTCTAGTTCAAAACTAGTTCATTTCGATAAAAATCTATTTTTATCTTTTCAAATATGGAATTTTTCATCCCAATTCTTCACAAATCATTTCTTATGATTTTACACAAATTATTACTATTTTTAATAATTTTATCAAGGCCCATACAGTCGATTTCCATCAACGGCCATTGAACTGCACTTACAGCGACCTTTTCCAAATTTGTTTAGACATAATTCCAAATCCAACCGTTAGATTTCAAATTTCTAATATTCGTTAGAAAGCTCTTTTCGATACGAACCCAACGGTTCCGTTTTTAGGAGAATCCGACGGTCGGATCTCCCGTAATATCCGTTCGAAGTCAATGGTTGAAATTCGCGAACTGCCGCAGCGCGGCGCGTTCTATTCAGAGCATTATATATATATATATATATATAATATATATAATATAAACTTTGTCGATTTCCTTTTAAAACGTGTTTTATAAATCGTTTTAAATTCGTTTTCAAAACTATTTCAACTTCATATTCGATTTCTAATCAAAATTGAATATTCTATATCATCAATATATAAATGATAATATTTTCAAAACATTATACTTTGAAATCAATTACTTTTCGATATTCATTATAAAAATGAATAAAATCGATATAAATATCGTTCACGTCAAAATGGCGTCAATCTAATCAACACGGCTTTATATATTTCAATAACTTCGTTATCCTATTCAACAAATGAATATTTTCTTCAACACATGAATATTTATATTTTATTCTATTCAACACATGAATTTTTATTTAACACATGAATTTTTATTCTATTCAACACATGAGTTTTTATTCTATTCAACACATGAATTTTTATTCTATTCAACACATGAATTTTCTTTTCTAATATTCCTTATTTTCCAAATTGGAATGAGGCCCAATCAATTACCATATAATGTTAATTATATGGATTCCATACAACACATGTATATAATAGCAACGATAAATAATCAACCATCATCCAAAGTGCACCACACAACTGCATAAGCATTAAATATAAATAATTAATGCTTACACAGTCTGTCAACCCATTGATTGACATACAACTAAACAATCGGGATTAGTGTACATCAAATATCATCCCAATATCCGTGTGGGGTTTCAATCAATCAAACACATATTTTTATTTGTGCAGTTGGGCGATGTGTAAAATTTATCGTCCCAATCAATATCAGTCAAATCAGTGTATATAAACAAATCGTCCGATTTGTTTATAAATGTTTATTTTATATACACGTTAAAAATTATATTTTTAAATATAAAATATTTATTCAATCCACTACACACAAACAATTTTCACAACACATCAATCAAACAAACAAGCCATCCATGGTCTGTGGACGACGGGTGTCGGGTGCTGCTAAGCACCGTCTGCATCCTAGTATATATTTCAACTAGAAAATAAATTAAAAGTAAGAAGTTATCACCTTGAAGCTAAACCAAACGCCACGACTCTTCATATGTAGAAAATCTTCGTCGCGGTTTCAACGAGATCTGTTTCACGAAATTTATATTAAAAATCATATTTTTAACAACGCTACATATATAAAAATCGTATTTTTATTCTCCTCATTATATAAAAATTATATTTTTATTATCTCTATAATATAAAAATCATATTTTTAATCAACTAAAAATCATATTTTTACATAGCTATTATGTATATAAAAATCACATCTTTATATGGTTTAAAAATCAAATCTTTATTGCTAATCATATGATAAAAATCGCATTTTTGCATTGCTAGTTTCTATAAAAAAAACGAATCTTTACCTCGCTAATTTCTTTATAAAAATCGAATCTTTACTTATATAAAAATATAATCTTTATATACTAAAAATCCTAACTTTTCATATGCTAAAATCCTACCTTTTCGCATTTAAAAATTCTAATCATTTCATTACGCTATATGTATAAAACTGATTTCATGTTTAAAAATCAAAATTTTTCATGTTTAAAAATCAAACTTTTTATCTTTAACAATCAAACCTTCTATAATGAAAAATCCATATTTTCTAAACTGAAAATCATAATCGGAAATCATATTTTAAAAACTTACATCCAGGGTTTCGTTTGACGGAGGAGGGAGCGGAGGGGGTCAGAGCGTCGGAGGGCGCTCCCAAGCGGCGGTGGTCTCTCTGACCGGCGGCTGACTGTATGGCGGGGTGGGTATGGGCTTTTGGGCTGTTGTGGGGCTACGGGTCTTCTTAGAAGAGGGGAGGAGAGAGAAGAAGGTCGGAGGAAGGTGGAGGGCGCATCGCGGCCTGGTGGCGGCGGATGGTGGGGCCGGGGGAGCGTCGATCGAATTGGGGGCTTCGGTTTCGTGCTATGCGGTTTCTTTTTTTATCTCGTGTTGTGTTTGAACGATAAGGGGAAGGGGGTTGACCGGGTAAGGGAGAAAAAAAAGGCCCAATTATATAATTTATTTATTATTATTAAATTCCCAAAAAGCAACTTTTTATTTCGACCTCCTAGCGAGACCCAACGACTGTCGCCTATAACTAAATACCCCCATTTCGAACACAATGGGATATGTTTCGTAAGCCAATTCGACCGTTACGATCAGTTTCTGTTAAATTACAAATATAAATTAATATAATAGTCAAATTTGACTTTAACGTACATTTCAATTTACCAGGGCCACATATGGACTCTAAAAATTCCCGAAAAATATTTTCTAGCTTTGTATTGATGATACGGTCCTAACAAAACTAATTTCATCAAATTTGAAGACCGTTTGAAAAATGGCCATTTTCCAGTCGATTAAATTCAACTGAAACTGGTCAAACGCGTTTAAATTCGCCACGCTCACATATTGACTTCTAAAATTATGAATTTTGAAACCTAGCAATAATTTGACATCCCGGATCCAACAAAAGTGGTTTCGTCAAAAACAGAGGTCGTTTGCAAAATTTCCATTTTTAAGGGCTAGAATTCCTTAACGACTATTCTGAATTTTCAACTGGACATCACTTTTTATCCCCGCTATGAAATTTTGACTTTTCAGATTCGTTGGAAAGATATTCTCAAATAGATTCAAATATTTTTGGTTTCGCTAAAATCCGATTCATTTTGAATCCTGTACATTCATTTGAAATTTGAAATCGAATTTTCGAACTACCGTGCCATTTTCAATTCCTTTTATAATTATAAATAAATAATTATATTCTAACGACGATCTATATAAATATATGCGTTCTAATTCTATTCAAAATAAATTTTTCGTCGTTATTATATAAAATAATTCATTTTAAATAATCAAAATTCACTAAAATTGCCAAAATAAAAATTTTAAATTGGCTCGGATTTCCGGGTTATTACACGACCGCAACACCGAAGTTTTTTATTCTCTCTCTAGTCGCAAGATCATGATGATGGGGATGTGTCTTGTATTCCAGCTGTTTGTGATTTTACGGATATCTTTGAGCTAGTTTGATTGGTTGCCTCCCAAACGGACTATTGAGTTTCATATTGATTTCGTTCTTGGTGCACATACTGCTAGTCGACCTCCTGCACGGATTTCGACTAAGGAGAATGAGGAACTCAAGAAGTAACTTTTCAAGCTTGAGTCCAAGCAGTTCATTCAGTCCAGTTCTTCACCGTGGGGTGCCGCGGTGGTGTTCATGAGGAAGTCTGATGAAACTCTTAGGCTTTGCAACGATTACCACAAGCTTAATGAGTTAATTAACCATCAAGAATCGTTATCCATTGCCTAGGATCGACAATATGTTCGATCAGTTGTGTGGAGCAAAGGTCTTTTCTCAGTTAGACCTTTCTATAAATTTTCATCAGCTTCGAGTTATGGAAGATAGTATTCCTTTTACAGGTTTCCGCACGCGCTATGGTTCTTATGAGTTGCTTATCATGCCATTCGTTTTGACAAATGCTCCTGCATTCTTCGTTGATCTTATGAATTGTGTATTCCAAGAGTATCGTGATAAGTTTGTTGTGGTATTTATTGGTGATATCCTTGTATATTCCAAATTCGAAGTCGAGCATGCTGACTACTTGCGGATTGTCTTGAGTACTCTTCATCATCATCATCTTAAAGCTAAATTATCAAAGTGCCACGTTTTTGAGAAGCAAGTTTATTTCCTTGGCCATGTTGTTTCATTTGATGGAATTTCTATTGATCCTTCCAAAATCGAGGTCATTCAGAATTGGAAAGGCTCGAGAATGTTCATGAGATTCATAGTTTCCTGGGTTTTTCCAGTTATTATCAGCGTTTCATCTAAGATTTCTCTTGCATTATGCTTCCCTTGGCTAGTCTCATGAAGAAAGGAATTTGCTTTGTTTGGTCCCATAAGTGTGAGGCTTTCTTTCGGAGATTGATGGATCTTCTCGCACATGCTCCCGTTCTTATGGTTCCCGAGGGGAACCAAGATCTTATTGTTCACACCAATACCAGACATAGTGGTCTCGATGTTGTTCTGATGCAGAGAGATCGGGTAGTTTCCTATGCTTCTAGGCAATTGCATCCGAACGAGGTTCGATACGCTAGCAATGATTTGGAGCTTGCAACCATTATCTTCACTTTGAAGACACACCGTCAATATCTTTTGGAAGAGCGTTTCACTCTCTGTGCCGATCATAAATCTTTGAAGCTTTTTTTTTACCTAGAAGGATCTTAATATGAGGCAACAACATTGGCTATTTCCAGGTTCATCATACCCCAGGAAAGGAAAATAGTGTAGCTGGTGCACTTAGTCATAAGCATCTGACTGTAGTTTCTATAATATTAGTCGAATAGGATCTTCTTGAGACTTTATTTTGTTGTGATATTCATGATCGAGTTTATTTTCCCGATTCACCTGTCTTATTACTTAGTTTGAAAGCTCGACCTTCTCTTCTTGATCAGATTACTAATTCTCAACGACGTGATCACAAGGTGATGCATCTTATTTAGCTTTGAGGTCCGAGTCCCATAATGAGGAATTGCAGGATTTCAACATTGATTCTCATGGTTGTCTTCATATGAAGAGCCGTATTGTGATACCTTCTTATTCATCGTTTAGGCGTGACATTCTAGATAATTGTCATCATTCTAAGTATGTTACTCACTCTGGTAGTAGTAACATGTATGGAGATATGTATTGCCTTTATTATTGGAAAGGCATGAAGCGTGATATCGTAAGTTATGTAAGTAATTGCATGACTTATCAGCTTATTAAGGTCGAGCATCAGCAATCCTCTGGTCATCTTCGGGCTTTAGGAATTTCCTTGTGGAACTGGGATCGGATCTCGATGGATATTGTTGACGGCCTAACTCGTTCGAAGTCGGATCATTTTAGTATTTGGGTCATTGTTGATCGCCTTACGCAATCTGCTCATTTCATTACAATTTAGTCTAATACGAGTGCTCCTCTTCTAGCCAATTTGTATATTAAAGAGATCGTTCGACTTCATGGTGTTCCATCTTCGATTCTTTTTGACCGTGATCATTATTTATGAGCCATTTTGGAGCATCCTTCAACAAGCTTTGGAAACAAATCTTAACTTTAGCACAACCTATCATCATTGGTCTGACGGGCAGACTAAACGAGTTAACCATATTCTTGAAGATCTTCTCCGAGCTTGTATTTTAGATTCCGGTGGTTTATTGGTGGATTACCTTCCTTTTGTAGAGTTCTTTTATAGTAACAGCTTCCAGTCAAGTATTGGCATGATGCCTTTTGAATCTCTTTATTTAAGGCCTTGCCTTTCACCTACGTGTTAGTTAGAATCTGGAGAGAAGTTTATTCTTGATCCAGATTCCATTCGTGATTCTTTTAAAAAGGTTTTTTTATTTTGAAGTGAATGAAGGAGGCACAGAGTCATCAGAAATCCTACATGGACAACCGTAGGAAGCCTCTTGAGATCTCTATCGGCAATTTAGTATTTATCCGTACTTCTCCATTGAAGGGAGTTATGCGTTTCAGTTCGACAAGGGAGTTATGCATTTTAGCATTTTTAACTTCTTATTCCCAAGCAAACTCTTTAAAATCATTCTACTTAGTCTCATCATTTCCAACAAGAGCACCATAAACTGACTCATTGAAACTGAGACACCCCATTGATTTGAGTAAGCAAACAGGGTCATACTATATGCCTAGTATGAGCATATATCATTTTATACAAATTTATGATAGAGGTTATACTTAACATAGGTCATGCTTATCTATATACTTGAACATGTTATACAGGTGATACAAGTTAATGGTGTATAGTCTATAAAGAATTATTTTTAGGTACGGTTTGGCTTAGGTCCAGTTTAGGTTTCTAAATACAAAAAAACTCCCTGTGTTAAATTAGGTCTTGTTTTTCTAAAATCATCAAAAAATTAGTAAAAAACACCATAAAAATTTACCAAGCTTCTAAATTTTATCAACATATAATCATCATCATATTCATGCAAGAAAACTGGAAAAAAATGATTCAAAAATAATAATTCAGAAATATGCACGCTTCAACAAATTTCTGAAAAATTGCTGACATCGCAGCAATTATATCAATTAAATTATAGATTTCATGCACTATTTTCTGATTTGCGTGAAAAAATTTAAATCAAAGCCTATACTTATTCAAACATTCATGTATTGCAGAGAAATCAGCAGAAAAATGATAAAAATGCATATAAATGAAAAATATTACATCTCTAGTAAATTGCTGCAGATGATGCAACTATATGTAATATTTGTAGACATTTCTGCAAATTTTTCATGTAATTACATCATTTTACACTGCATTGTAAAATAGTTGTTGATATATTTGCAATTTTTAATAATAATTGTAGATATTGCTGCAATTATTCGTCCGCCTTTCAACATATGCATGTATTGTGAAACATCCCACTTCTAGGTCTGGTTCAACCCGGTAATTAAACCGACTTAAACCGTTCTCAAAGGTGGATTTTTGGGGTACTTACACATTAGCACATAACAAAAGAACTTTTTCATTAATATCATCACAATATTACATCAGAGTACAAGAATATATCACAGAATACAACAGATATCAGAGTATAGTGCTCTAAAATTGATCCAGAGTATAGCTCCAGCCATAATCCAGGATCCTGCTCTAAAAATGAATCCAAGGCTAAATCTGCAAAACCAGAACTACCAAGCTGCCCATATGGAGAATATGGGCTCCGAGAGTTTAGGTGAAAAAAACACTCCTAGTCATTCACGGGACTGGCGTGAGAACTAAAAACAGTTACTTTCATATTAAAGTAAGGTAAAACATAGGACCACATCGTATAACATAGAACGGGTTTGCCCCATATGAATACCAGTGCATAAAAAACTCGCAATGCTATTTAGAAATGAAGCTAACATAAGGTCTCGCGCCACACACACAATGCAAACGCACACCTGGGCGAGGTTTCCCTTATAATAACCAAAATATGCTTGATAGGTAAAAACCTTCTTATATTAATATTAGTGCATAGTGTGAAAATCACTTTCGAAAGTAAATGCATAAATTTTAGTAGATGTAGGTACTACGTCTACATAGATAGATTATAACTAAATAAATGTAAAGGTTCGTATTGGAAATTGGGTTCCATCAATAACCAAAGCAAATGATCTTCTTAAATATTCAGAACACTTAGTTCCAAGATCAACTCATGGTCCTTAATCATTTAGAACACTTAGTTCTAGGATCAACACATGACCCTTCTATCTTGCTCCATGTGAACCGCAAATACACAATGGTTACACCTGGATCTCCCAGGTAACATTTGTACCTTTAAGCCTTCCTCAGCTTTGCGGATTTTTCCCTCGACCTAGATCGCAGCAAACATAATGGTTACGTCTAGTTCTCCTAGGAAATACTTGTCACCGGAGGGCTTCACAACCTTGGGAATCACGCTAGCAATCGAGCTCAAACGACTTTAGAATGTTGTTTATTATCATGTTTTGGCCATTCACGGTTGTGAGGCTTGTCGAAGTCTCGTTACACAAAGCTACACTTCAATAAGCCATGCTTTAATCAACATAGCTCATCACTTGACGTGCCACATTGTCACTTCATAATGTATATTCGATAATCATTAATCGTATAACTTTTGAGCTCGTACGTCTTAAAGAAGGGTGTTAAGTTGAGATAAACCTACCAACCACCAACTGAAATATACTTAATAACGATCAATCACACACTAGAAAATACATTGTCAGACACACATCCATACAAGTCTGTATTGGGTCTGAACGAAACCGAAGGCACCTTATTCCTAGTTCAAAAAATGGAGAGAGGCCCTTGCAAATCCGGAATTTCTTCAAATACATCCGGACAACTGCCACTTAACTGATATTAAATCCATATTCAAATGGAAGCTACCCATTTGAGACATTCAGCAAGTAGTCCTTTTGATGTGAAGGTTCCCGGTCTTTACCATCGTCTTCAATAGCATTTGATCTGCTCCAACACGTCGTTCTATTATTCAGAATGGTTTACGGATCCAAACACCGTTCCTGGTTTTTCTGAACAATAAGCGCAAATTTAAAATGTGTGGAGAACATACATGGATATCACAAGTTTCATTCTACTTTGGCCTCAATTAAACCTTAACACAAAGGTTATTACTTAAATCAAAATCTCATTCTTGTAACAACTCGCATTCTAGGCATCGGAGGATCATAGAATATTTCTTTCTTTCTTATACGAAGTTGTATGGTCATGTAACTTTGGGAAACGACTATTGGGGTCATTTCCCATGTTCATGATTTTTGCCGATTTTTAAATGACCGTTTTGCCCCAAGCTGATCTTGTTTCGGCCATAACTTTTGATTGGAAAGGAGTTTTGACCTGAAACTACTTCCATTGGCTTCGGATGATGGTTTACCTTTCCGTAGAGTGGTCACATGTGGAAAACGGACTTACCGTTTGGGAGATATGGCTGAAATAAGTTTTGGAAGGTGAAAAACTGCTTAACCGGGCCAAATAGGATGATTAGTGAATGGGCCCATAACCCATTTCGGGATTAGGGTTATGAGGAGGCTGAAAAGAGTTAGGGTTTCATTCCATTTCAGTTTTCTAGCCTCCACTTACCTCTTAGAAACCCTAAAAATGGCCTCCAACGTCCAAATCACCTCCAAATCACTTTCTAATCAAGGATTAAGCTTAGCAACATCAAATCAAGGGAGATCTTCACCAAATCATGATTAGAGCTGCTGTTTAGGATTGTTATTCGCGCCCAAATAGAGATTTATTTCAGATCTAAGGTTTATTTGTGGCTAAGGTGAGTGATTTGCATAGTTCCTCACTAATTATGGTTAATTAAGGGTAATTAGTGTTAATTAGCGAATTTAAACATGATAAAAATCTGGAAAAATACTTATAAATTCTTAAATGATGTTTTAGATCTCTGATATGAACTTGGGTTAATTTGGTTAAATTTTGCTAATCCTATTGTTAATTATGCTTGAACATGTTTAAGGGAAAATGTGGGGTTTTGGCTATGTTTGATCCATTTTAACCTATCATATTTATGTTTTGGTGTTTGAGGTGACTTCTACTTGTTGCTATGACTGTATGGTATGCTTTGTTATTGATTAGAATAGCTAGAATGGTCGAAAATGCCGTCGAATGGCGTAAAACGCTCGTTGGAAAAGTTGCAGGAAAACAATGCAGGTTTTCGGATCGGATCGGAGGAATGTGCTCGGACCGGATAGAGGACCGGGCAAGAGATCACCGGACCGAGGCTTGGCACAAGGGAAAGAAGGAAGGCCACAGTGGTTGAACTGGGATCGGATCGAAGTAAGGAAAGGGGGGGGGGATCGGATCGAGCTAAAGGAGGGGAATCAGATCGATTAAAAGGAAGAGAAGGGGATCGGAACGGAAGGGAAAAGAGGAAATGGATCGGACCATAACCAGGGTACACCGAACCGAAGCATTCTACCCAACCCGAACCACCAGAGGACACCCGAACCGAACCGATGGACTACGAAGGGACTTGGAGGCCACGATCCGACCCGGAGCACTTGGAAGAGACTGATCCGAACCGATAGAGAAGAAGGGCTGAGATCTGAACCGATCCGGTGATGACCAATAACCCGAGATGCAAAGGTAGTCCAAATGGAAGTTAGAGCTCAGGATCCAGTTGGGAACCAATGAGTTCACTTCATGGTTGGGCTTTGCTGCGGGACGTGTGCTAAGGAGTTGTCGACGTTCATAACTTCGATTCACCACTGAAAGGGAATGATGGGCTACATATCAGTGCAGTAGAGTCATCACGAGTCGAGGGGCAAAGTGATCGTAGTAAGACTATGAGCCAGTGCAGTGGAGCCATTGTGACTCCATGGGGCAGAGTGGACATAATAAAGGATTAGTAAGGCTATGTGCCAGTGCAGTGGGGTGTGTACGACTCCATGGGGAAAAGTGGACATAGCGAAGGATTAGTGGCTATGGATCAGTGCAGTGAAGCCATTGTGACTTCATGGGGCAAAGTGATCATAGCAAAGTATTGGGTGATCGAAGTGATGGATATCGTATACTTTACGCACTGAGTGAGAGATGTGAGGATGGTTGCTATGTCTGATTATTTGCCATCATTATGACATGCACACCCCCACCCCCGTATTCTTTACACCGTATGTAGTGGCACCTTGGAGTATTGTACAGTATGTAGTGCTAACTCTTTGGTTGCAGGTCCAGGTTCAGGTATAGTTTAGTATACCTGTTATTGTTCTGTTTAGCTGCTTATCGCTCATACCAGACTTTTTGTCTGACCCAGAGTTTTATGTCTCTTCTTATTACTCTGGGTGCTCTCACAAGCAGACTAGAGACAGGTTAGATGGTGATGCGCGAGTAGCGGATTCGGAGGCGAGCAGGAGGCTTCCACGTATGATATATATATATATATTCTCCCTGTGTCGTTGCTGGTCACTACTTTGGGCATTAGTAGTGTACCTTTCTTGTTTAGCTTTTTGAGACAGTTTTTAAAAGTTGTAATAATGTTGGCTTTGGATCATAAGATGTACTTTGGATTTTCCGCTGCTATGGTAGTTTGTTTCAGCTTATACACTGTCTCACCTGTTTTATGTCAAGTATGTTGTTATCATATTTTGTTCCATGCGCTGTGAGACATTCTACAGGTTCCTTGTTAGTCCATTCTCTTCTTTCCTTTTCTTCTGACGACCGTCCCGTGCTAACTGGACATGTGTACAGCGCACTTTTGGAGTAAATGTCGGTTGGTGCGGGGCGGGCCATCACAATTCTCATCCACTAAATGGAGCACAGAGTAAGACACCATTCCCACTCTGCGAGTCCAGGGAAATTTCTACCTACGATATAATGTGACTAGCTCCTTACCCCAAATCCATATCTATATTTATTTTGGTAAGTTCTAATTACCATCATTAATCCCTTTTTCATTTCGTACATTCAAATCTTTCTTAATTTTTTTATTAAAAACTTTACTTAGTTTTAAATATTCAAAATCATTATTTAATGATTACTTAAATTTGGAAACCAAGTCCTCAAAAATCATTCCTTTCTTTAAGTGGGTCAAGAACAATGTTATTAAAAACATTAGTCACAACAAACCCAAAATCATACTTCCATTTGCATCTTTACAGAAATCATATCAGCTCACAATCGATATAAATTTCCGTATTGGACTAATACTATAAGCAGAATAACGACAAATCCTTTTAAATTCCTTAAATATTAAAGGTCTTCATCCACAGAGACCCATCTCGATTATCACTAAATTTTATTTCCATTCAATTCCAATTTAATTCATTAACTGAAAAACTTAACTTTGAAAAAACCTCCTTAATCTTAATTAAAAGATTGGTCATTACTCTTTAATCCAAATCATATCTTAATCATAGTTGGGTTAACGAACAATGTTATTCAAGATATCATTCACAACAAACCCAAAATCGGATTGATATCAAAAATAAGGTTTTAGATGGAAATCATATCGACTTATATTCAACATCAAATTCTGAAATCAACAAATAACGTATATGGAATAACGTTAAAATATATTCCAAATTCCTCAAAACAATATCTGTACAAGTATGAAATCCAATGTCGAAATATCCGAGGATTATTTTCATTCAAACCTAATGGACTTAAGTTTGAAAAACTTCTAATTTAATTTTAAACTAAAATTCAAAATATTTATTTCCTATGTTAAGAAAATCAGGTCAAAAGTCCAAAAATTCAAATCGTAGTTCAAAACTTCACAGTTCTTTCTCAAAGCACTTTAAAATCATTAATTATGATTTATCATAATTTTTCCCTATTTTTAATAATTTTTATAAGGCCATTCTGATCGATTCCCAATTATGGTCAACAGGTTGCTTCTATAGCGACCTTTTCAAAAATAGATTTGAACTTATTCTAAAATCTAACCGTTGGATTTTAAAACTTTCTTTCCCATTTGAAAACTCTTTTCATTTTAAAACCCAATGTTTTTCATTTTGGGAAAATCTGACGGATGGATCTCCCAGTATGTCAATTTAAAGTCAATGGTCAAAATTCGTGAACTACCATTGCGCGACTAGTCTATTCAGACCAAACTTCGATTTATAATTAAAATTAAACCGAATTAATTCCAAAATAGTTTATAAATTATATAAAACGTATATAATTATTTATGGAAACTACATTTCAATTATTTCTCTTTAAAATCAATTATTCCACTATTAAATCATTTTAATATTATTTAAATCATTAAAATAATATTATTTTTCAAAATTTGTTATTTGAAACCCAAATTTTCCTGAAGTGCATTATAAAAATAAATAAGATAATTTAGAAAATAAAATCTCATTAAAACATTTTCTGGGTAACCAAACCAAACTTCACTTTCTAAACTTACTATTCATTTCAATTCGTATTTGAAAACATGCCTTTATTTCTTCAAAACGAGTTCAACTCAAATTCTTACTTTTACGAAAAACTATTCGTAATACTCAAACTATCTTTCCAAATCATTTCGGGTTTAAAATTCATACTTTTATTTTTCACTTAATATTTTATAAATAAAATATTCAATTAAATTCCAAATTGGAATAAAATTCAACCAATCACCATATAATTCAGTTTATATGGATTTCACACATCATTGGCTTCCAATAACAATCATTGACGACTGTTAACATCCAACCACCTAGTGGCATCATCAACATAAGTGTTAAGATCATTAACACTTAATACCCAATCAAACTATTGTTAATTAAAGTACTAAACCTCATTAACACTCTATTGCCATAATTAATAAAAACAAATCCACATTAACTCACATCGCATTAGGATATCAAATAAATGTCAACCAAATTCATGTCAATCATTCCATACACCAATCAAACTACCTTTAGCATATGATCCAGTTTTCCTATCAGTTGAAATCATGGTGTATTTCAAGTATGAGCCCAAATTGCTTAACAACTTTTTTTTCAAAATCATATCTTTATCCAACTAACCATTTTAACTTTGACGTTATCATGTTATTAACTCACTAACTTAAACGTTTGACCATTTTAATTCACAACTACTTATCCTTAACACAGGAAACATAAAACAACCAACTTTATTGACATTAATTCAATAATTTGATTAACAATATAAATTAGCTATTTACACTTTCATAAATGCAAAACAATTACTAGATCTAGAAACTTGGCAAAGGATTCTAATTTTCCTCCTAAATGCAAAAGAATTACTAAGTATATTTTTTGATCCAATGATGCTTGGAGTAACACTACAAATGAAAAAGTAAGGTTGGAAAGTAAAAAGACATGTTGTTATGGTTTTTAATCGAGGGGGAAATCGAAATCATTTGCATGAGTGTAGAAGAAGATTTTATTTGGTTTGAGTTAAAATGAGAGAACATAATAGTAATGATCAAATATTCAATTTTATATATAATAAAATATATTTCGGTGTTGTACTACATAAACTTTTATTTTGTATGCAACTTCAGTATTACAAATTATGATTTTCGAACATTGATGTTCGCTTGTTATGTGATTTTGGTATGCAGTATGCAATTTCCATTATATGCAAGTTCGAATGATAGCCAAATAACAAATCAACCATTACAAAACCATTCTAATTGAAACTAAATAATACATAAACTATGGAAAAGCATTCTAACAAATGACCATCACCTATCCATCCATTGCATAACCATTCTACTGAATAACTATTACGTGACCATTAAATAAGAATGCATAAATAATATGTGTTTCCATTAAAACACACTTTTAACTGTAAATAGTTTATCTAATGGATTAGCCTGGTATTTTTCATTTTTATTCGGCTCACTTAGACTTGCATCTCTAGAGCATATTCAAACCTTCTAGGACACATCAGATGATCTATCCATTGGAAATAATTATAGCAATCAATATGGTTCGACTATAACTTATGCTTTTTGAGCTATGCACATCCATAAAAATGACACCTTGCGTTTATTTATTTATTTTAACATACGACGACATCACAGATAACTACACAATGATAAGTTGGACATGATAGTGGTCTTACTTTACCTTCGTGGGTAATTTATTTCCCAGGTCATCGATTTATTTCATCAAAGCAAACCTGACTCTCTAAACCGGTTTCAACAACAACAATAATATTCAAAGGAACTGTTTTGTATTGTATTTCACAAGCAAACTCACAAAGGCCGCCAATCGTTCATAAAATTTCAATAGTACATCATTGTGCCAATTATCCATGTCAGTTCAGGAGGGAACAATGAAATGTATAGAATAAAATCGAATGCTAAAATTAAAATATTCAAAATAACATTAGATTTAAGACTAGGATACAATCACTTAACTTGCAATATTGTTATAACTTTGTTCTAATTTAAGAATGGTGCACAAATATGAAAATTTTGGATGGAGTTGAGAAAAAAATTGGAATATGCTGATTTGGGGGAATCGAGGAAATAGTGATGAGGGAAAAGGGGAAAATATGACCGAGGAATACAATTTGATTGCTCTAGCTATAAGTTTTATGTGCAATAATAAGTTATGTAAAAGAGTAAAAATAAATGTGCAACTCTTAGTTCGCTTTAGGATTTTTTCTCCATTTATACAACATAATGATTATTTGTGCCTTTTATATTTTACGCCTATGCACAACTATCAGTTGCACATTTTTTAAAGGTGCAACTACGAGTTGTACACATTCTTTTCACAACAAGCGTAGCTCATAATTGCATTTGTATGAAAATAATTATTAATTGAGTTGGTTGTGATATGTTTGCAAAAACCTCTAAATGTGAAATTATTTTGGAAATTACATAGCAAGACCATTATGTGCAACAATAAGTTGCGCATAAGTGTAGCCATAAAGGCATAACACTTAGCCGTGTTTTTTTCCCTTTCAAATTATATGTTGCAACAATGAGTTGCGCCTATTGTTTTTTTACACCTATGCGTCACTCTTAGCAGCGTTTTTCTATTTATTAACCAGAATTGTAGTGACTATGAATTTGGCTTATTCTTTTTCACAGTAGGTGTAATTCATATTTGCGCTCACGATTGGGCTGAGGGAGCATAATAGTTTTTCTAAAAGTTACAGGAAAATAGCGTGAAAGACAAAAATATTAGGCTTTTTATCCATAAGGATAGTCCGTCTAATTTTTCTTCCAGGACACTATATAAGTTGATGACATCATCTCGCGTGCGCAAGAATCTCGTTCGAAAAGATCATCGTCAGTTCAAAACATCATGCCCTAATTTTGCCTTCTCCATCGTGCACAAATTTAATCCTGTGTGGATTTCATCTTTGTTTTCTCCATCGTGTACAGATCAACATTGTGTGTCTTTACCTTCTCCATTGTGTGCACTTTCATCTTCTTGGATTAACTAAATTTGTGTGGATTTTGATTGAGCGGATTTTCATCGTGTGGCATCGAATTTAGGTGGAACATTATTTCTCAGATTCGATTTTCCTTTTGCGCAATTATTTTTTGCTTTCTTTGTTCTGATTTTTCTTTTCATGTTCAACTACTTCATTTTTTTTAAATTTATGTGTTCGATTCTCTTCAGGTTTTCTAAGATTGATTCGAACTGGTTGATTAATGAATTCGATGTGCTGCAGTAGGTTATATGTTTTTTTTACTGTATTGTAGTATCTGATTTACTGGAGTTATACCGCATTTTATTCAGTCCAGGAATGTGATATCAGTTTTGTAGACTTCTGGTATCAGTTTTATGTTATTAAAAGTTAGAAAAAATATGTGGTATCAATTTTATATGTTTTGTGGTATTAGTTTTAATTACTATAGTAAATTATTCTGGGTATCCGTTTTGCATTTTTTAAGATATAAGAATTATATTTGCGTGTATGAGTTACGTAATGTTGGTTTTTTTGTATTCATCATTTTTTGATTGCATTTTTTGATATGATCTTTTTTGCAGTGGTGATAATAGTCTTTTGTTTTTGTTCAACAACACTACCTTCAGTACTCGGTTGGCCATAGATTCTTCATTACATGATTTGAAGAATGAATTATGTCATAATTGGTCTCAACTTACTTCTCTTTCAATTGAGAATAGTTATTTCCTTGAGAACAAAATAATATATGTTGATACTGATTTAGATCATCAAAGTGTAGTCTACTTTCAACTACATAAAAAGTGCGCTTTCTTTTCTTTCACTATTAAGCGGAAGGATTGTTAGCTGCAAAATATTGATGACCGTTCTCTTTCAACAACATCTGATGTTTCATCTACTGCATCTTTGTTTCTATTATTGTTGTACATGGAAAAAGTTACTTAAAAGACACGATGAAGAGAGGATCTAATCTTTCCATTTCTGATTTTAATGGGTTCTGTTTTGGGGGTGCTATTGAGTTTAGAGAATTATTGATGGCATATCAAATTCAAACTGGATATAAATTGATTTTTTTAAAGCATTGTTCTTCTAGAATAACAGTTGTTTCCTCTTCTTCCTCTTCTACTGGATGTCAGTTTAAAGTTTATGCTACTTGTAATTCCGAACAGCTTAGTTAGTGAGCATTCTTGTGGTGGTGGACTTAGAAATTTGAGCAATCCCCATATTTCTAGCTCATTTATTAAATCGTTGACTATAGATGAATTTGTGATCATCCAAGCAAGAAGCCTAAGGAGATCATAGTTGATTTTCGAAGCAAATATAATATTGAATTGAATTATCTATTTGCTTATTCTATAAAACAACTTGCTTTGACTGAATTGTATGATAATGATGCTATGTCTTACGATGACTTGAGATGGTATTTGGAGGCACTACAAAATCTTAATCCGGGTAGTTATGTTGCCTTAGATGTTAGTGACAATACTAACCAGTTTGAGAGAGTGTTTATTGCCCTTTCTACTTGTACACGTGGGTTTGAGTATTGCCGAGCCATGATTTTTTTAGACGCTACTCATGTAAAGGGACGACCGGGTGTATTGATGGGAGCTACCGCAAAGAATGGTAATTAAGGTGTGTGTGTGTGTATATATATATATATTGCATAGCAAGCGGGGTTGAATGGCCCCAGCCATCTTTATTAACACTTTAACAGGAGTACATAAAAGAAAGAACAATTACAAGCAAAGAAAACCTCATCATACAGAACATATAATAGATCAGACCAATACATGTTTAGGGGAAGTAATCCCATTAAGGTATATTTTTTGTTTGTTTTTTGTATTCGAGTTATTTTTATTCTTACATATTGGTGTTAGGTGACTTGTGGTATCAGCTTATGTTATGTCTTATTATCTATTGTTTTTATATATCAGTTTTAGGAGCTTGGTAGTATCAGTGTTTTTAAGTTCTAGTCATTATTTATTTTTCCAGTTTCTTGGTATCAATTTTCATAGCCTGGTAGTATCGGTTTTTATGATTTCTTGTTAAAAATTAATTTTCTCATTTTCTTGTATCAATTTTATGTGCCTGTCAGTATCAATTTTTCTGATTTTTGGTTTTCATTGCTTATTTCCAGTTTTCTGATATCAATTCTAGGTACCTGCTGGTATTACTTATTGTTTACATGTATTGGTGTATTATTTTGATTGTCTATTTAACTGTTATGTAATTTGCAGGCTTTTTCCCTTTAGCTATGGGTGTAGTCTCCATTAAAAAAAATGTATAATTGGAGATAGTTTTTATGTCACTTGAAGAAAATGCTTGAAGAAACACGTGATTTGGTTTTTATATCAGATCATCATCAAGGGTTAGTTTTGGGTATTCTTGAAGTTTTCCCTAATACATTTCTTAGTTTTTGTTATCTTCGTATGAAACAAAACTTGCTTTCAGCTGTTAAGTCGAAGAATACAAATATTTCAGTTGTTGAGTTGTTTAAGTTGTGTTCTAGAGCTTCACATTCTAAATTTTTGGACGTCGGAGGTATGCAGCCATGAACTTTTTTAAGGATAAACCGTTTGATAAGTGGGTTGATTTGTTTTTTAAGGGTAAACGATATGGAGTGTATAGTTCAAATGTAACTGAAAGTTTTAATAGTTGGATTATAGAGGAAAGAGCATTGCCATTACTTCATGCTTAGATGGAATTAGGATTAAAATTATGGAACAATGGCCAAAAGGAGAGAGGAGTGTCATTTGTGGACTACCATTCTTTGTCCATCTATGGAGCATCGGTTAAAAGGGTTGATTGATGAAAGGTTTGGTTGGGTGTTTACAAACCTTCGGAATTTATATTTCAAGTCAAGTCTCCATCTTCTCATCATGTTGATCTTCAAAATCGGAGTTGAACTTGCAATCAATGGAAAGTGATTGGATTTCTTTGTGCTCATGCTATCAAGTGCATTACTAGATCTAAACTTCGGGTATACGATTTTGTTGAACATTATTTCACCGTAGACGCTTATCGATCTTCTTATACTAATCCAGGGAACCCAATTTTGAACTATGATAAGCCCATTGTTGATCCTTGCATTGAAGATGTCGTTAAGCCTCCTAAAGACAAATGTGGTGCTGGTAGACCTTCTACCAAACGAAAAGGCGGATTTGCGTTTTTCCGGAATAAATAAAATCAGTTTGGTGTGAGTAAGCAGTATGGCCCAACAAGCACAAATGTCAAGCTTCAAAGAATTGATATTTTCTTACATTTGTATTACAGAATTTACATTTTTTTCCTTCACTTTATGCATTCAAATTTAGAAATGTAATAAATTTTAGATTAGCTGTGAGTATTAATTGAATTTTTGGTTTACTATCATGTTTTAGTTGATGCTTTTTATATATATGTGCATGTAATGTGTGTGTTTTATGTTGGTTTATTTATATATATCGGTTATTGATTGTATTGGTATCATCTATATCTTAAATGTTGCAATATACAGTTTCTGGTATCAGTTTTGGAAGCATACTGGTATCAGTTTTGGAGGTATGATTATGTTAAAACAAACGTGATATCAGTTTTCCAAGCTAACTAGTATCAGTTTTGATAGTGAGATTATGTTTATGTGAATATGGTATCATTTTTGCAAATTAACTAGTATTAGTTATGAAAGCATTCTGGTATCATTTTTTTGAATTAGACTCTATTTACACGATTGAGGCGTCCTTTTGGTACAAAAATAGGTACCAGTTTTCTTTCTGAAATTATGTACACATTTATATGGTATCAGTTTTACTAGCTTTCTGCTATCAGTTTTATTATCGACATCATGTTTATATAAAAAAGACCATAACCGAGCCCATAACTAAACCAATAACTGAGTATGTAACCCAAGCCATAACTGAGACCATAACCGATAATATAACTGAGTACATTACCAAGCATAAACAAGCACATAGGCGAGCTTATATGTAACAACCCAAAATTTCTGAACCAATTTAAATTTTTTATTTTAGCTATTTTAATGGATTTTGAATATTTAAAATGATTTATTTTAAATAATAATGATTTAAAATTTATTTAAATCGAAGTTAAACATATGAATTTATATTAATTATAAAATGAATTGGAAATGGCGCGACAGTTTGAAAATTCGATTTTAAATTTCGAATGAATGTACAGAATTCAAAATAAATCGGATTTTAGTAAAACAAGAAACGTTGGAATCTATTTAATTATATCTTTCTAACGAATGTAAGAAAATGAGATTTCATTTTATAAATGGTAATTTATGTCCAGTTTAAAATTTAGAATAACCACTATGGAATTTATATATATATATATATTAAATTATATATAGCCCTTAAAAATAGCTATTTTGCAAATGACCTCCGTTTTCGACGAAACTACTTTTGTTGGATCTGGAATGTCAAATTATTGTTATGTTTAAAATTTCATGATTTTTGGAATTAATGTGCGAGCATGATAAATTTAAACGTGTTTTGTAATTTCAGTTTAAATTTAATCGACCAATTAAAAAACCCATTTTTCAAATGGACTCTAAATTCGACGAAATTAGTTTTATTAGGACCGTATCGTAAAACATAGCTAGATATAATTTTTTCGTAATTTTTGGAGTTAGTATGTGGCCCCGGTAAATTAAAATGTACATTTAAATTCAATATATATTGATTTATATTTTAATTTTGATAAAAACTTATCAGAGCAATAGAATTCGCTTGCGAAGCATATCCCATTGTGTCCGGAATGGGGGAATTTAGTTATGAACGTCATTCGTTGAAGTTCATTTGCAGTTCGGAGCGTTAAACAAGTTATTCACGAATTAAATATTATTTAAAATTATTTATATAAGGCCAAAATTGGGACACCCTAGCTTCCCATTTCAGATCCGCTATCATACATGATTAAACGATTCAAATTGCTCGAAATTTGATTCCTTAATCCCTTTTGATTTACACCGAATTAGATTAAAATTTCAAGATAAAAATTAAAGAGGAAATAGAGATCGTCAATTCCATGTGAGTTTCATCAATTATTATGAAGTAATGTATTCGAAATTCTCATCTAAACTCACGTCGTTCGAAGCAAAATTCCGGCCGCGAGGGAGGGGGGACCGAGGCGATGCCACTCCAGGCGTGGGGAGGAGGAAGGTAGGCAATCGAAGGGGGAGGTCCTGATCTTGGTCCTATGCGTGGTGGTGAACGCAGGGTGGAACCCTAATTTTTGACGATGGGTTTCGTTTTATCGACTAAGGCCTGGAAGAAGATGAGCGGCCTAATTTTTGTGTTAAGGTAAATTAAAACCATAATCAAATTATTAATAATATAATTAATTTATTTAAAAACTTATATAGTTAATTACTGTTGCAAACAGTGTCAGAATTCGACAAATTCAGATTCGTTGGAACCGTAAAATCTAACACTACGCAATGGAACTGACCAGAAAGGAAACGGAGACAGTTGGAATTCTTGACAAAATTAAATGCATGTTTAATTTTGTTAAAAAACAATCCTCAGATAAAGAATGGCTGAGTAGAACTCAAAGTGAGAATTCTCTCACTAAAATTTTGTACAGTTATTTAATTTATTTTATAACTGTAAATATATAGAAATTGCCAGTAATGATTTTTATATGTTATTTATTTTTGGAGTTCAACACATGAGTTCGCACAAATCACATGAACTGGAAGCGATGTATGGATATTAGCGACACTCTCATTTCATACTCTGCAGATGGACATTTGTGGCGCCGTAAATGGCATTCGGTTGTTGAGTGTTTATTTTTATGGATGGTTTGTTGATTTGTGTTGTGATTGTGATGTGTAACATATTAAAAATAATATTAACATTAATGTGGAAGTTGAAATAAAATAATATATATCCAGTTATAATTTAAACAGTAAAATTGGTTAGTTAGAAAATAATTCAAACGAATTAGAATTGGTTCAATTTATTAACCAATAATTTATTTAAATAGACTATTGTTGTTTGAAAACCCCACACGGGTATTGGGAAGATATTTGACAGACACTAATCCAAATATTTAGTTGTATGTCAATCGATGGGTTGACTGGCTGTGATGAGCGTTATTTATTTATTTTAATGCTTATACAGTTATAAATTGCACTCTGGATTATGTTTGAATGGTTTATCATTATGGTTGAATACATGTGACGTATGAAATCCATATAACTGAAATTATATGGTAATTGATTGAGTCGCATTCCGATTAAGAAATAACGGACATGTTAAAATAACGAATATGTTAAAATAACGAATATTTTAAAATAATATTCAGTTAAGAATCAAAATATGATATTGATGTCCGATTTGGGATGGACACAAAAATATTGAATTATGGAAGTCGTGCTAAGTATGTACGCCATTTTTAACTCGAACGGATTTATTTACCGATTTCATTTATTTTATAATTAATATCGAAAAGAATTGATTTCAAAATTTGATATTTTGAAAATATTATCATTTTAATAGTATGATGATATGGAATATTCATTTTGATTAGATTAAAAATTGAAAATGAAGTTGGAATCGTTTTTAAAATGAATTTATAAAATACATTTTAAATGGAAATCGATGAAATATTTTATATATATTTAAATGGATTTGAATAGAAATAATCTTCGAAATATTTCGATATTGGATTCCGTGATTATACGGATATGGTTGAGGAATTTGGAAGATACAGATATCGTTATTCCCAATACGATATCCGTTGGTTTCTAAATTTGATATTGAATATAATCTGATATAATTTCTATTTAGAGCCTTGTATTTAATTTCAAATTGGATTTTTGGTTTGTCGTGAATGGTCCCTTAAATAACACTGTTCTTAAACCCAGTTGAGAAAGGAATAAATCTTTTGATTAAGATCAATGAAGTTTTCCAATTATATTTATCAATTGGAATTAAATGGAAGATGATTTTGGGTTCATTGTGAACAATGATTTTAAACAACGTTAGTTCTTTAACCCAATAACAGTGAAGATATGAGTCGAAATTTATATATCTTTTTATTCAGATTTAATGGAAATTTTCCAAAGTAAAGTTTTCCAATTTAATATATTAAATTGGAATTGAATGGAATTCGAATTGGTAATAATCGAGATGTGCCTCAGTAAAGGAAGACCATTATTATATATGGAATTTAAAAGGCTTTGTCGTTATTCCATTTATATTATTAGTCTGATACGGAAATTTATATTGATTATATGTTGATCTGTTTTCCGTGAGGATTCTATAGTTAATGGAAGGTGATTTTGGGGTTTATTGTGAACCGTGTTTTAAATGACATTAGTTCTTTAACCCAGTTAAAGACAGGATAAATTGTCCTAAACTTGAATAATCATTAAGGAATGATTTTTGGGATTAAAAACCAAGTTGGAGTTTTAATAAATCTTTAATTAGATTGAAATGGGAATGGGATAATTAAATTTATCGAATTCATGAAATGATCAAGAATAGAGTACCACCAGTTTTACTCCAGGCGATAGTTAAATCTTTAATTAGATTTGAATGTGAAATGGTAATTAATTTTATTGATAACACAATGGGTGTTAGATATGGAGTACTACCAGTTTTGCTCAATGGGATGAATATGTTGGGATTGGAAAAATAAATAAATGATTACTTCGGTAAGGCTTGGTAATCTGACAAGTTTTATATACCTTAATTCGGTTTAGAATTGTTATGAAGGATAAAATAAAATCTTTTGAAATTGATATCCAAAGGAGGATTAAAGAATAAATTTAAAAGAATTTATCTTTGATAAAATTAATGGGAACCTTTCCCTAAAGATGTGAATATTTGAATAAAAGAATATTCTGAATTAGAGTGAGGCGTATGATGCGTTTTTATAGCACTTGATTATTGATTATAAAATACGTGAGTTATTTGGAAAGACCGAGTTTATCCCATTCTGAATAACTGATACGTCGACTAAAAGTCGACAATAAAGACGGTGGTTGAAGACCGGAGTTCTTCACATCATTTGGATGATTACTGATGTCTTGATTGGGTTGTACACCCAAGACAATGTAATAAGTGGTGATCGTCCGGATGTACTTGGAGATCGACCGGATATGCGAGGGCCTCTCTCCTGTATTGGACATATGGAAGGAGGAATAAGGTGCCTCCGTTTTCGTTCAGACCTAGAATGGACTTATAAGTGGATGTGTGTCTGACATTAGATTTCATTCTGTGTTGATTGATTTCTATTAAATACATATCTGTTTGGTGGCAGAGAATTTATTCACTTGCTTAACACCCTTCTCAGAGACGTATGAGCTTAGAGGTTATATATTGATAGACATTAGTCGTATAGAGTGGATTGTCAATGTGGCATGCTAAGATGCAAATGATCAAGGCTTTTGTTAAAAAGAAGAGTCTTGTGGATGATGATCAAAGCATGGCTTTAATTAGCATAGTTTTGTGTATAACGTTAATTCGCGAGCCTCACAACCGGTATGAGTCAAAAACAGGATAGTGACTGCAGGGAGTGCACGACGTTTCTTTCTAGGTAGGAGTGGTGTCATGGTATGAAGCCCAAACATTTTTACTTATGTGGATGATGGATTGCGAGGCGCCTCGTATATTGGTCGCTACTGGCCAAGTGATAGGTCCGATAGGACCGGGAAACGTGTGTTCAGGAATAACTAATCAACTAAAGTAAGTGTGGACCGGCCTTGAAGATCCAAGGGCTCGCCAGCATCCGAGCCCTGAAGCATTTGCTAGAGTGTCTCGAATCGGTGAGGATCCATCCCTTGCCTCGACTCATAGATGAAATCCAGTTTCTATTATGACACTTTTCGGTTTTAGTTGTAAACCTATGTATGGCGGCATAATATATGGTACCTATGTCGTCTATGATCGATACATTTATGTTCGAAGTTGTTTTGGCACTATGCACTTATAGTAATATCAAAGGATTTGTTTTAAACGTACCAAGCATTTTTGGCTATAATAAGGGAAAACTGTATCCTTTGGCTTGCGTTGCATTGTGTGATGGAGCCTAAGTCTTATAATAGCTTCATTTTCCAAAAAGCATTGCGTTGTTTTATTTTAAAATGAGATTCATGTGGAGTAAACTCATTTTGTGTTATACGACGTTGTAACGTCCCAGATTTTTCGGTATTATTTAAATTTGGATATTTAAATGTGTTTTAAAATATTTTATTTGAAATATAATTGGAATTTATATTTAATTTATCTATTAAACGAACATTGAACATATAAATTTATTTTTACTTAAAAGAAACTTGAAATGGTGCGATATTTCGTAATATTGAGTTTTGAACTTCAATTGAATATACGGGATTCGTTTTAAGTCGAAATTCTGTGTAACAAGAAACATTAGAATCTATTTGGTAATAATTTTATAATGAAAGAGAAAAATCGAGATTTCAGCTTAGATATTGTAAGTAATGTCCAAATCAAAATTTAAAAAAGTCGCTATGGAAATCGTTAATAAATTGTATCGCTATTAATAAATTTAAAGGGGGTTTCTATATATTCTGCATATCGTTAAAACTCGAAAATATGAACGTTGAGTTATAATTTCATTTGGTTTTGTATTTGAAGTGATATATTATTCCATTTGGGGAAATATACACTCGAATAATTTTATTTATTGTTATTTAATGATTTTGGGAATTTATTTAATATTTTAACGATGTTATATAAGCCTTGAAAATATTTATTTTTCAAACGATCTCCGTTTTCGACGAAACGAATTTTATTGGAATGTGTATCGCAAATTATTGTTAGATTTCCAGTTTAGAGCCTATCAGAGTTGTTTTGTCGATAGACGAAATTTAAAGGTGAACCAATGAATATAATTGTTATTAAAATAAGGCAGTTACCCAAACGAAATCCGAATTCAACAGAATTAATTTCATTCGATCCGGAATGTCAAAATATAACAGTGTATTTATTTTCGTATTTTTTTGGGTTCGTGTGCGACCATATAAAAATTAAAACGTCGGTACGGATAAAATTTTGATGTTTAATTTAATTCAGTTTCTCCATTGTCTATTTCCTTCCTCGTGCTGAATCACGTACCTGGCATCCCAAATCTAATTTCTTCTTGCGTCACAACCTTTCTCTATTTCTATTCTTATACCCAAAAATTTCTGGTGTCCTAAACTTTCATTTCCACTGTAGATTCCTTGCATCCCACGCTTCTTTTCCTTGCGCCTTAAATTTTCTCTTTCCTTGCACATCAATTTATCTGAAACCATGGCAGTCACGTTTTTGATATTCAACCCCACGTCTATACAGCTACCTAAAAATCTATACTCTTTAGTTCCTTGGCTCCCACGTATCTCTCTCTCTCTATATATATATATATATATATATATATATATATATATATATATATATATATATATATATATATATAATGGCTCATTTCTTTGATTTCCAGTAACCGAAACCGAAGGCCACTATTAAAATAAAATGAGAAAAAACAATACATGCGGCTGTTAAACAATCATACCGCAAGCTACTCCAAATAAAATCAATTCACACCTAGAGTTTTAAATCAATATATGCGATCGCATGCAACCCCTCTGGCTCTTTCGCCTTTACCCGTTGGAAGAGAAGAACCGGTTTCTTTTATCGCGGTTTTCCATGGTAAAGAGAGATCCGAAGTTGACTAGGAAAATGAAGCATGAAGTTTCGTAGTGGAGCAGCTCGCTGTTTTGAAGTTGTGTGGAGATCGGTCTGAATGGGAGTAGGGAGGGGCAGTTCAACGGTAGCAGCATGAAGGAGGCACCGAGTGTGCATGGGGTAAAGGATAGTAACGGACTAACAGTAATAAAGAAAATATGAAAGAACTGACGGCTATGGACGGCAGCTGGGAGGATCAAGCAAGTTGGAGGAGGGGTTCTCTGACACAATGGGATGGAAATGTTTTCATAGAAACCCAGTGTAGTAGGATGAACAGATGATGGTGGGGGTCTATTCGAAGAAATGGGACTGACGAAGATGGGTAAACACGCATGAGTGCAACAGTGAGATAATGAAGGGTAGTATGATATGACGTGGTGTTACTCGTGTATGTGGATAGGTGGATTTATACATGGGAGGAGTTTGGCTTGCGGATTTGCTATACATGGGGGAAGAGTATGGAACAATAGTGAATGAGAAATTGGGCAAGTTTGCTTGCACTATTGTACACCATGGTGAATAGCGTGTGGTGGCTTTTGTTGTTCGCATGAATCAGAAAATGGACGTAAAGGAATAAAAAAGCTGATGGAATGAAGCAAAAAAGGGGAGAGAGGAGGGATATTACGTGAAGAAACATGAACCAGTGGAGGACGACAATGGGTTGAAAAATGGTATCATGAGTGGTTAAGTTGTGGGTTGAAGGATTTCTATTAGGCTTCGGGCTACGGGCCTTTTGTTATAGAAAAAAATGGTGAGAAAGGGATGGCGTTAGACAAGCAGTGGGATGGGAGAGTTTTACTTAGCACTATACGTAGTGGAGAAAACGATGTGAATAGGAGAAGCAGAGCGCACGATGTACGGATGATTGCAGAGTCATGTTAGACAGGGATATTTGGTAAGACTTTTTTTTTCTTAATTTAAAAATAAAGTTTAATTCAAAATAATAAGTATACATATTATATGGCCTAATCATTTAATAACATAGCCAATTATATGTATATATACCGTAATTAGTTTATATAATAAATTAGTTAAAATTTATTTGTTTAAATTTAAATCAATATTTATAAATTTGTAATGTGCTCCTTCGTTATCAGAATCAGACCAAACTAGGAACATTGGGACTGTGTCGACAGGCGTAACACTATGAAGCTGGATTGACGGAGACGGACCGTTTTGACGACGAATGGAATCAAGGTGAGTTTAACTCACTCAGTTATCCCGCTTATATTTATTATAAGTCAGGTTTGTTGTTTGTGTGCTGTGTTTGCTATTGGTTGATTGATTTGTTGATCATTTGGATATATGCTGATATTTTTTTATACCGATTTAAATTAAACGGTAGTTTAATTTAATCAAAACAAATCGTTAATTTTAACGATTATTTCCAAACGAGGTAACTTACCTTATTGGTTACATTTATGACAATATAAACGTGTATTATTTGATTGGATGCTTGCATTGTTATTATTAGTCGACCAGCTGAATTGATTATTCATGCTATCATCAAATTTATTGTTTATTATCATTATATGAACGGTTTGTCAAACATAATTGGATTATTGGATTGATTATTGATTTGTTGAATCTAAATTCAACATTGTTCGTTATTGACCAATGGGTAATATTGGTTGGGGAACTAATAGTGGATGGCCCAAACATGAACCGTTTTTCTAAGAATTGATTTTCCGTTAGGAGAAATGATAAAAATGAAGTTATAAATTTAAATTATAGCTAAGGATGGTTTTCTAATATATTATTTTAAAAGTAATTTTATTTAAAAGGGAAATAAATGTTATTATTCATTACTTAAGGTTCAAAATAAATTATTGAATGGTTTTATAATGGAAATTCTTATGTTATTAACAAATGGGATTATATTGAAGGTGATTATTATTTTCTTAATAATAATCAAAGTAAATGAGATTTATTTAAATTAATTATATTTTTAATTAATTTAAATGGAAAGACAAATTGGATTTTGATTAATGTATTAATAACGTTTGAGTTTATCGAGTCAACCAAGTTAACCAAAATTGAATATTAAATGAGTTTATTAACTTAGTGGAATTAGATAAAGATGAAGTAAACATTTTATAAATGTTGATAGTTGATTATTATTTATCTAATAATAATCAAAGTGGTAAATCTTGGGATATAAAATGTATTATGGAGATTTATTAAAATATAAGTCCTATTTATAATTAAATAAAGTTAAAAGGCAAATTATATTAAATACAAGTTAAGTTAAAAATCAAGTTTTAATTGAATTCTTATTTTAATTCTATTTGATTAGATTATAAAATCCAAGTTGAATAGAGGTGTTATGAAACCCAAGTTTTATTAAGATATTGTTGGAACCAGTTATTAATGGTTTTTGAGCAAAATAAAAACCCAAGATGTGTAATTAAAGAATTAGAACCTAATTAGAGATTGGTTGAGTTAGTGATTTTCTGAATATTAATCTGATGTTGGTTTCGGCCTTCGGGGTTGATATTTAGAGGATCGTTTTCTTACTGATTTACGGTTAGAAACTAATGAGGTATGAAATGGAAATGAAGACGGAAACCCAAGTTTGAATTAAAATGGTGAGGCAAGTTAAGTTATTCAGATGTGATCTAAGTTCGCTACATTAAATAAAAGATGAGTTTTTATCGAGGTGTAGCCAAATGGGGTTAAAATAAACTTATCAGAAGTTTATAAGGATTTCTATTAATGATGGAATTAAGATTTGTATGTTAATGTTTTATAGAGTTTATAAATTTAATAGAGAAGGTTTTTAATAGTATTTTACTAAGATTAAGTACATGTGTTAAGATTTGAAATAATATTTCCAAGAGAAGGTATAATATCAAAATGATGTTTTAAATTGGATAATAAATGGAATATGTGGGATAATTAGTGAAATGGGATTTCGTTGATAAACTTATATTTATTCAGAAGATAAAAATGTTGTTACTCAAGGTCTGAGAGGTAAATAAAATATCCTAACTTGAACGACCTCACGATCATCCAAGAATGATATTAGTTTTGAAACGAGAGTGGCCGGGAGAAATAAAGTTAGAATTTCGATGAATGGTATTACGAAATAAAGTTTGAAATGTTTAAGTTAAATAAGATGATTTCGAGTATAATAATATTTTGAAATAAGACATAAAAAGCTTTGTTCCAAATATTAGTAAATTTATTAAAGGGCCAAGTGATGCTGAATACTAAACTAGTGAACTCGTTTTATTTTCATAGTTGAATGATTGTTTATTTTGATAGTTAAATAACCGACTATCAAAATCTGACCTATACGATTGTTGGTATGGAAAGACCGGGATCGAATTTATATTCAAAAACCATTCCAACCAATAAATACGTGAATGTTGAAGATATCAGATGACGATCGAACTGGAGCTTTGAAGACCACTGATCTTCATAAAGTGGAAGAATTACTTATAATCTCTGACTTGCAATCAGAGATAGACTGTGATTTTGTCTTGGTTGGAATCGACGGATTGCAAGGACTGCTCGCTACTGATCTATAGGGTGATTCCTAGGATGCAACAGGAGGGTGCCCTCGGTTTGTCCAGTCACAGGATGACTTGTATGGACGGATGTCTGACAGAGTATTTCCTAAGGGATTAAGTACGTTGATTTCTCCAAACGTACTATAGTTGGTGGCGGAGAAGGGCACTTCTCTTAGCTTAACTCCTAGAGTATTTTTGTGGATGTTAATTAGTGATATCTGGCGGATCTAACGATGTGGTATTCAAAGTGAAGGGTGGTGGCCAGATTTTCAAAAAGGAAATTATAACCTCAAGCCTCACAACCGGGAAATGACAAAAACCGGGAAGGCAAGATGGCTATGCGGGTCGCACCCATTAGGGTGTATTGTCACCATCTAAAGAATATTCATTTTGTTACTTCTTTTCATTTCTGTATCCCTCGGGAACAGTTATGTTGGTACTAACCGTAGGTGGCAATATATTCGATACACTCAAGGGAAATGAGTGGCCAGTCATGTGTGGGCCGGGTTGCAAGACGTTCTTGTTGAACCCAGTGTATTCCACTCTAGAGATACACTATCGGCAGGTGGTTCCATACCTTTTCATAATCAGAATCCAATCTCCAATAAGTGCCCGCGGTTTTGATTGTATACTATATATATGGAGCGTGAGATGCAAGCGTTCTGCTAGATTGTAATTTATTTGTATGTAAACACTATTATAATACCAGAAAAGTATTGATTTTCAAAACTGTTTTGGGTTATCGTAAGGTAAAAACTGTCTGTATTTAGTGTGGATTTGGTCTTACGATTATCCTTTTCTTTTGAAAATATTTTGAACTTTAAAATCAAGTTGGATGATTCCCCTTAAACTGTGCAAGTTTTCCTCACTCTGGTTCACCAGACTGACTCGGTATTTGTAATGCTCGGGTTAGACCGGGTTGTACAGGTTCAGGTTATTGGATAACACGAAGTTTAAAAGACGTGCTGGAGAAGTTCAGACATATGATTTTTTTCTATTGTATTCCGTTGTGTGCTGTATTTGATGACAGGTTGTTATAACTATCTAGATTTGTCTGTTATACTCTGATGTATGTAAGTATATACTTCAAGCTTTCAATAAAGTTATCTATATATTATATTTTGTTCCGCTGCGATGTGAGACTCTGTGTTGTGTTGGTTCTTCCTCTTCTTTTTCTTCTATTCTAATATTTCTTTCTTTCTTATCTCACCCTCTAACTTCTTTCCTTAACGTTTTGGACTTTCAATACTCGAGTTTGGACACGGGATGTATTTGTGTCGAAAATTCGAGCATCGAATTTTTTGGTATGTTACAGGCGAGGTCCCATGATTTCCTAACTTTTAAAGTATAGATTTAATAACTGTTTTTGTTCTCACACCAGTCCCATGACTGACTCAGAGTTTATTGTATTAACTAAACTCTGGGTGCCCGTATTTTCCACACAGGCAGTTAGTAGTTTTGGTTTTGCAGATTTCTATTTAACAGGATCCTGGTTTACAACTGGAGCTATATTCGAAAAGCTTTGTATCTGTGTATTTCATTCAGTTGTGTTAGTTGATGTATTTCCGCTGTGTATTGTATTTATACATTTTAATTCCGTTGTTTTGTATTTCAATCTCTGATATCGTCTTTTCAATGTGTAATATTTATTCATACTCTGGATATTCTTGTACTCTGATGTAAATTATTGTAATAGCAATGAAATGTTCTACTGTTTATGTTCTGATGCGTCGTGTTCTCAAAGAAATCCAGTGTTTCCCGTCTCTTCGAAGATCGGGGGATTTCGGATCGTTACAGTTTAGTATTAGAGCTTTGGTTTACAAAGCTAGAGAACAAGACACATTAGAACCAAACGAAATAATTCATCAGAGATAGGATTAGTAATATCCTATATGAATGACTCGTTAGAGATAGGTTTAGTAATACCCTAGAATGAGTTTGAAAAGTATTATTTATAAAAGCAAATTTAGTTTTAATTTGAATATTTTATTTTATATTGAATTTGGACTATCAGGTATATAAAGATTTTGAATATACGCGTAATTAATGTATATCCGAAGCCTCAAATATACTGGGTAGATATAGAATACACTCTAGTCGTCCAAAGATGATTCTGATGATCGATATACCATCATCACCATTTATGTTCGAGTTTCAAAAGTGGGATGTCTATATGATTCCAATTGACAGGTGTGAGAACCAGAAACATAGTTAGAATTTATTTTTTGTGATTTGGCCTTAAAAATATGATTTTTGACTGTATTAAAGTTATATGTTTGAAAAGTTAATCAACTAATGGATTGTTGGTTGTGATGTGTGATTATTGGTTTGATTAATAAAAATATTGGAACAATAAAACCCATATGTGAGAATGAATGATAAATAAAACCAAACCAAATATAATATAGAGCTGAATTAAAAATTTAGTTTGAATGGGATTAATATGTAGATAGAGATGCACACACACACACACACACACACACACACACACACACACACATATATATATATATATATATATTGAGCAAGTTAATGGATTCGTTGTTGAGTAGAGAAATATTTTGCATGCCCGACAAAAAGGTGCACCTTAATGAGTTGGTTGCGCATTTTTATTATTATGTAAATTCCTGTGAACGAAATTGGATGCGCTGTGATGGTTGTTCTATGTGAGATTATAAACTACGCCACAGGATAGCAACAAATAAATTATGAACTACATCGCATGGCATACTACGTGAAGACAGCATATCATATCATATTCCATATGAGCATTAGGCGCTTAATTGACGAGGTTGGGATTTCCATACGGGCGAGTGCTTGTATGGCGAGGACTGTATTACAAGTTGAACAGAAGACTGATTATGGACATAATTAAGGAATACATGTAACGGTGCTCGGGGCGGGATTTAATAAAAACCCCACACGGGTTTGGAGATGACAAAATTTCACGTCTCTCTTGTTTTAGATATGGCACATGGATTATTTTATTACCAACACTGGGGCAAGGTCTGAGATTTCGACTTTTACACGTTCTCCCTTGTACACAAATAGATCACAAAAATTTTGTATGCTTTTTATTGATTTATTGGGTGCCTAATACGGCCCAATAAATTTTTCAAACCCTCCCCGTACAAAGGAGATTATGGCGAAATTTTTCAAAAAATTAGGGTGTTAGCCAAATTTTTGACAAATTAGAAAATTCTTAGAAACTGGAAAGTTAAAGAATGAAAGTTAAGTTGATTAGTTAAACAACTTTCAGCTCTGTTCCTTTTCGAGGATGAAACAATTTTAAGTGGGGGAGATTGTAACAACCCGGAATTTTTGAACAAATTTAATTTTTTTTATTTTAGCTATTTTAATGGATTTTGAATATTTAAAATGATTTATTTTAAATAAAAACAATTTAAAATTTATTTAAATCGAAGTTAGAACGTATAAATTTATATTAATTATAAAACGAAATGGAAATGACGTGGTAGTTTGAAAAATCGATTTTAAATTCCGAATGAATGTACAGATTTTAAAATAAATCAGATTTCAGTAAAACAAGAAACATTGGAATCTATTTAATTATATCTTTCTAACGGATGTAAGAAACTGAGATTTCACTTTATAAATGGTAAGTTATGTCCAATTTAAAATTTAGAATAGTCGCTATGGAATTTATATATATATTTTAAATTATATATAGCCCTTAAGAATAGCTACTTTGCAAATGATCTCCGTTTTCGACGAAACCACGTTTGTTCGATTCGAGATGTCAAATTATTGTTAGGTTTAAAATTTCATGATTTTTGGAATTAATATGCAAGCATGGTAAATTTAAACGTGTTTTGTAATTTCAGATTAAATTTAGTCGACCCGTTAAAAAGGCCATTTTTCAAATGGTCTCCAAATTCAACGAAATTAGTTTTGTTCGGACCGTATCGTTACAACATAGCTAAATATAAATTTTCCGTAATTTTTGGAGTTAGTATGTGGCCCCGGTAAATTAAAATGTAGATTTAAATTCAATATATATTGATTTATATTTTAATTTTGATAAAAACAGATAAAAATAATAGAATTGGAGTACAAAGTATATCCCATTGTGTCCGGAATTAGGGTATTTAGTTAGGAACGTCAGTCGTTGGAGTTCATTTGGAGTTCAGAGCGTTAAACAAGTTATTCATGAATTAAATATTATTTAAAATTATTTATATAAGGCCAAAATTGGGAAACCCTAGCTTCCCATTTTAGATCCGCCGTCATACGTGATTAAACAATTCAAATTGATCGAAATTTGATTCCTTAATCCCTTTTGATTTACACTGAATTAGATTATAATTTCAAAATAAAAATTAAAGAGGAAAGAGAGATCGTCGATTTAGTTTCATCAATTATTGTGAAGTAATCTATTCGAAATTCTCGTCCAAACTCACGTCATTCGAAGCAAAATTCTGGCCATGGGGGGGGGGAGGGGAGCCAAGTGCGACGCCACTCCAGGCTTGGGGGGGAAGAAGGTAGGCGATCGAAGGGGGAGGTCCTGATCTTCGTCCGATGCGTGGTGGTGAACGCAGGGTGGAACCCTAATTTTCGACGATGGGTTTCGTTTTCTCGGCTAAGGCCTAGAAGAAGATGAGCGGCCTAATTTTTGTGTTAAGGTAAATTAAAACCTTAATTAAATTATTAATAATATAATTAATTTATGTAAAAACTTATAGCGTTAATAACTGTTGCAAACGGAGTCAGAATTCAGCAAATTTAGATGCGTTGGGACCGTAAAATCGAACACTACGCAATGGAACTGACCAGAACAGAAATGGAGACAGTTGGAATTCTTGACAAAATTAAACGCGTGTTTAATTTTTTTAAAAAATAATCCTTGGATAAAGAATGGCGGAGTGGAACCCAAAGTGAGAATTCTCTCACTAAAATTTTGTACAGTTATTTATTTTATAACTGTAAATATATAGAAATTGCAAGTAATGATTTTTATATGTTATCTATTTTTGGAGTTCAACACACGTATTCGCACAAATCACATGAATTGGAAGCGATGAATGGATATTAGAGACACTCGCATTTCATACTCCGCAGATGGACATTTTTGGTGCCATAAATGGCATTTAGTTGTTGAGTATTTATTTTTATGGATGGTTTGCTGATTTGTGTTGTGATTGTGATGTGTAACATATTAAAAATAATGTTATCATTAATGTGGTAGTTGAAATAAAATAATATATATCCAGTTATAATTTAAACAGTAAAATTGGTTAGTTAGAAAATAATTCAAACCGAATTAGAATTGGTTCAATTTATTAACCAATGATTTACTTAAAAAGACTGTTGTTGTTTGAAAACCCCACACGGGTACTAATCCCAATATTTAGTTGGGTGTCAATCGATGGGTTAATAGGCTGTGATGAGCGTTATTTATTTATTTTAGTGCTTATACAATTGTAAATTGCACTCTGGATGATGTTTGAATGGTTAATGATTATATATCATTATGGCTGAATACATGCGATGTATGAAATTCATATAATTGAAATTATATGGTAATTGATTGAGTCGCATTCCGATTCAGAAATAACGGATATGTTATAATAACAAATATGTTAAAATAACGAATATTTTAAAACAATATTCAGTAAAGAATCAAAATACGATTTTGATGTCCGATTTGGGATGGACACGAAAATATTGAAATATGGAAGCTGAGCTAAGTATATACGCCATTTTTAACTCGAACAGATTTGTTTATCGATTTTATTTATTTCATAAGGAATATCGAAAAGAATTGATTTTAAAATCTGATATTTTGAAAATATTGTCATTTTAATATTATGATGATATGGAATATTCAATTTTGATTAGATTAAAAATTGAAAATTAATTTGAAATTGTTTTTAAAATGAATATATAAAATACATTTTAAATGGAAATCGATGAAATATATTATATATATTTAAATGGCCTGAATAGAACGCGCCGCGCAACGACATTTCGCGAATTTCGACCATTAACTTCAAATTAATGTAACGGGAGATCCGATCGTCGGATCCTCCTAAAACTGGAACTGTTAGGTTCGTATCGAAAAGAGCTTTCGAATGATAATAAGAAATTTAAATTTGAACGGTTGGATTTCAAATTATGTCCAAATCAGTTTTGGAAAAGGTCGTTGTAAATGCAGTTCGATGACCGTATATGGAAATCGACTGAAATGGCGATATTAAAATCATTTAAAATATGAATAAATTATGTAAAATCATAATAAATGATTTGGAAAGATTTTGGATGGAAAATTCTAGTTTTGAAAAGATAAAAATATATTTTTATCGAAATGAACTAGTTATTAGCTAGAATAATAATCCAATGTTTTTAAACAAATAAATTGGATTTGTAAATGGTTTTTGAAAAAACCAAAATTTTCCAACGTATGAATTGGAATGGATTTGAATAGAAATAATCTTCAGAATATTTCGATATTGGATTCCGTGATTATAAGGATATGGTTCAGGAATTTGGAATATACAGATATCGTTATTCCCAATACGATATCCATTGGTTTCTGAATTTGATATTAAATATAAGCCGATATAATTTCTATTTAGAGCCTTGTATTTAACATCAAATTGTTTGGGTTTGTCATGAATGGTGCCTTAAATAACACTATTCTTAAACCCAGTGAGAAAGGAATAAATTCTTTGATTAGGATCAATGAAGTTTTCCAAATATATTTATCAATTGGAATTAAATGGAAGATGATTTTGGGTTCGTTGTGAACAATGTTTTAAACAACATTAGTTCTTTAACCCAATAACAGTGAGGATATGAGTTGGAATTTATATATCTTTTTACTAAGATTTAATGGAAATTTTCCAAAGTAAAGTTTTCCAATTTAATATATTAAATTGGAATTCGATTTGGTAATAATCGAGATGAGCCTCTGTAAAGGAAAACCATCACTATATATGGAATTCAAAAGGATTTATCGTTATTCCATTTATATTATTAGTCTGATACGGAAATATATATCGATTATATGTTGGTTTGTTTTCCGTGAGGATTCCATAGTTAATGGAAGGTGATTTTGGGGTTTATCGGGAATTGTGTTTTAAATGACATTAGTACTTTAACCCAGTTAAAGACAGGATAAATTGTCCTAAAGTTGAATAATCATTAAGGAATAATTTTTGGGATTAAAAGCCAAATTGGAGTTTTAATAAATCTTTAATTAGATTGAAATGGAAATGGGATAATTAAATTTATCGAATTTATGAAATGATCAAGAATGGAGTACCACCAGTTTTACTCCAAGCGATAGTTAAACCTTTAATTAGATTTGAATGTAAAATGGTAATTAATTTTACCGATAACACAGTGAGTGTTAGATATGGAGTACTACCAGTTTTTCTCCAAGGGACGAATAGGTTGGGATTGAAAAAATAAAATAAATGATTACTTCGGTAAGGCTGCATAATCCCAACCAGTTTTATAAACCTTAATTTGATTTAGAATTGTTATAAAGGATAAAATAAAATCTTTTGAAATTGATATCCAAAGGAGGATTAAAGAATAAATTTAAAAGAATTTATCTTTGATAAAATTAATGGGAACCATTCCCTAAAGATGTGAATATTTGAATAAAAGAATATTCTGAATTAGAGTGAGGCGTATGATGCGTTTTTATAGCACTTGATTATTGATTATAAAATACGCGAGTTATTTGGAAAGACCGAGTTTATCCCATTCTGAATAACTGATACGTCGACTAAAAGTCAACAATAAAGACGGTGGTTGAAGACCAGAGTTCTTCACATCATTTGGATGATTATTGATGTCTTGATTGGGTTGTACACCCAAGACAAGGTTATAAGTGGTGATCGTCCAGACGTACTTGGAGATCGATCGGATATGCGAGGGGCTCTCTCCTGTATTGGACATATGGGACGAGGAATAAGGTGCCTCCGGTTTCGTTCAGACCCAGAACAGACTTGTAAATGGCTGTGTGTTTGACATTGGATTTCATTCTGTGTTGATTGATTTCTGTTAAATATATATCTATTTGGTGGCGGAGAATTTATTCTTTTGCTTAACACCCTTCTCTGAGACGTATGAGCTTAGAGGTTATATATTGATAGACATCATTCGCATAGCGTGGACTGTCAATGTGGCATGCTAAGATGCAAATAATCAAGGCTTTTGCTGAAAAGTAGAGTCTTGTGGATGATGATCAAAGTACGACTTTAATTAGAAAAGCTTTGTGTATAACGTTAATTCGCGAGCCTCACGCCCGGTATGAGTCAAAAACGGGATAGTGACTGCAGGGAGTGCACGACGTTTCTTTCTAGCTAGGAGTGGTGTCATGGTATGGAGCCCAGACATTTTTACTTATGTGGATGATGGATTGCGAGACGCCTCAGATATTGGTCGCTACTGGCCAAGTGATAGGTCCGATAGGACCGGTAAACGTGTGTCCAGGAATAACTAATCCACTAAAGTAAGTGTGGACCGGCCTTGAAAATCCAAGGGCTCGCTAGCGTCCGAGCCCTGAGGCA
This sequence comes from Allium sativum, assembly GCA_030737875.1. NCBI lineage: Eukaryota > Viridiplantae > Streptophyta > Magnoliopsida > Asparagales > Amaryllidaceae > Allium > Allium sativum. The sequence continues at coordinate 829,784,737 of CM060913.1, forward strand.
TTTGGTAGAGTGTCTCAAATCAGTAAGGAGCAATACCTTGCCTCGACTCATAGATGGAATCCAATTTCCAATACGACACTTTTCGGTTTTAGTTGTAAACCTATATATAGCGGCATAATATATGGTACCTATGTCATCTATGATTGATACATTTATGTTTGAAGTTGTTTTGGCACTATACACTTATAGTAATATCAAAGGATTTGTTTTAAACGTACCAAGCATGTTTGGCTATTATAAGGGAAAACTCTATCCTCCGGTTTGCGTTGCATTGTGTGATGGGACCTGAGTCTTATAATAGCTTCATTTTCCAAAAAGCATTGCGTTGTTTTATTTTAAACATAGATTCATGTGGAGCAAACCTGTTCCGTGTTATACGGCGTGGTCCCGTGATTTCCTAACTTTTAAAGTAAAGATTAATAACTGTTTTTGTTCTCATTCCAGTCCCATGACTGACTCGGAGTTTATTGTTTTAACCTAAACTATGGGTGCCCATATTTTCCACACATGTAGCTGGTAGTTTTGGTTTTGCAGATTTCTATTTAACAGGATCCAGGTTTATAGCTGGAGCTATATTCGGAAAGCTTTGTGTCCGTGCATTTCATTCAGTTTTGTTGGTTGATGTATTTCCGCTGCGCATTGTATTTATACATTTTAATTTCGTTGTTTTGTATTTCATTCTCTGATATCGTACTTCCAATGTGTAATATTTATTCATACTCTGGAATATTATTGTACTCTGATGTAAATTGTTGTAATAGAAATGAAATGTTCTACTGTTTGTGTTTTGATGTGTCATGTTCTCAAAGCAATCCGGTGTTTCCCGTCTCTTCGAAGACCGGGGAATTTCAGATCGTTACATTATAGCTGGGCACATAACTGAGATTATAACCGAGTCCATAACAAAGCCTATAACTAGGCATATAACCGAGCACATACTTGAGCTCATAACCGGCTATTTTACCAAGCAACATGAAACGTACACATTACATTACATACCCGATTAGGCCTTGCGTTCGGATGTCTTTTACGTGTCATAGGTCCCGATTAGGCCTCCGAATGTCTTTTACGTGTCATAGGTACCCGCTCGATTAATTAATCCCTAATGGGTGCAGAATCATAACTGAAGTACCCAATTAGGCCTTGCGTCCAGATGTATTTTATGTGTCATAGGTACCCGATTAGGCCTTGAGTTTGAATATCTTTTACATGTCATAGGTACCCGATTAGGCCTTGAATCCGAATGTCTTTTATGTGTCAAAGGTACCATACACAGTTATCAATTTTTACATTTAGATTATGTTTTTATAAATAGGGTATCAGTTTGAAAAAATAATGCTATCGGTTTCTTTTTGATGTTATGTTTACATGAGTACAGTACCAGTTTTACACACATTCTAGTATCAATTTTACATGCATGCTTTTATCAGTTTTGTAATAACAGTGTAAAGATAGTCTTGTTAGCACAATGGTATCAGTTTTACAAGCATTCTAGTATCAATTTTTTAATAACAATGTAAAGATATTGGTCTTGGTTGCACATTGGTATCGGTTTTTTTTACTTAGATTATATTTCTATGTATAGTGTATCAGGTTTAGGATGACTAGCTTAATTTTTGGGATGCCGATGCTTGGAAATAATATAGAGCCAACCAAAATGATGACTAGCAAAACAATTCCATCGGGTTGTGAAAATTATGCTTCACGGAATTTTGGATCATGAACGTGTATGACTAGAACTTTGGTTGAAAATAGAATAAAGAAAGAAGCAAACAAAAAGAAGAAGCAAAATGAGGAAGACTTGCCTACTCCTCTTATCATGGATATTGTACTTACTCTTTTCTTCCCCAATAATCAACAGAAATTGAGATGGGGACTTCTGAAGTACTTATGTGATTTGGAGAAAATAAAGACAGTTTCCTGGCCGTTGACCATAGAAAAGAATTTCCACAAATTTGTTAAAAATTTCTTTCATAATCCAAGAAATATGTCTGCATGTGAAATGCTTCCGCTGGTAATTTATTTGTTTTGATTTAATTTTTTTTGAACTTGTTACACTTTTTATTTAAAAAAAATTGACATAGTATTGTATGTGCAAAAAGATGAAGATAATAAAGCCAAGATGCAATGTTAGCGAGACTTACCCAAGATTTGCTAGGTAGGATTTACGAGGATGAAGAAATATGTTACCAAAAAATTTCTGGATCACATCTTAGAAGGAGAGGTATGTGTTTTATTTTTTGCAGTTAAAGATTCAGTTTTAGGTTCCTGGTAGTATCATTTTTTACAATTTCTTGTTAAAATTAATTTTCAACTCTTTATATAGTATCAGTTTTAGGAGCCTGGTAGTATCAGTTTTTTACAGTTATAGTTAGATTTATTTTTACAGTTTCTTGGTATCAGTTTTTCAAGCCTGGTAGTATCAGTTTTTTTGAGTTCTAGTTAAAAGTTACTTTTCCAATATCTTGGTATCGGTTATAGGAGGATGGTAATATCAGTTTTTTACAGTTATAGTTAAAATTTATTTTTGCAGTTTCTTGGTATTAGTTTTTCAAGCCTGGTAGTATTAGTTTTATTAAGTTCTAGTCAAAATTATTTTTCCAGTATCTTCGTATCATTTTTATGAGAATGGTAGTATTAGTTTTAATTATTTTTTATTGAAATTTAATTTTCCACTTTCTAGGTATCAATTTTATTATCCTGCTAGTATCAAAACTTACACAATCTTAATATCAAAACTGATATTCTATTATTATTATACAACAATTTTGATTGAAAAATAAAATCATACATCATATAAATATAACAGTTTTCACAACAAAAAATGTAGAACATTTGCAACTGTAACGAGCAGGGATTTTCAACCTCAAAAAAATCGACACAAAAACACCATGTCGAACATTCAAGCACCAAAAACACAAGAACGTTTATAGAAAGAAATTAGAGGGTGAGATAAGAAAGAAAGAAAGAAATATTAGAATATAAGAAGAAGAAGAACCAACACAACCCAGAGTCTCACATCGCAGCAGAATAAAATATAATATATAAATAAATCTTCATTGAGAGCTTTTAAAAATACTTACAATATCAGAGTACATCAATACTTCTGGACAGTTATAATAATCTGTCCATATATACAACACACAGCGGAAAAATATTAATACGTCTGAACTTCTCCAGCACGCCTTCTGAATTTCGTTGTATCCAATAACCTGGACCTGTACAACCCGGTCTAACCCGAGCATTACAAACACCGGGTCAGTCTGGTGAACCAGAGTGAGAGAAACACACTAAGTTTTAAGGGGAATCATCCAACCTGATTTTAAAGTTCAAAATCTTTTTCGAAAGAAAAGGATAATTGTAAGACCAAATCCACACATAAATACGGACGGCTTTTACCTTACGATAACCTAAAATATTTTTGAAATCATATCTTATTCTGATATTATGATAGTGTCTAAATACAAATAAATAGAATCTAACAGAACGCTTGCATCTCACGCTCCACATATATAGTATACAAACAAAACCGTGGGCTCTTATTGAAGATTGGATTCCGACTATGACAAGGTATGGAACCACCTACCGATAGTGTATTTTTAGAGGCGAATACACTGGGTTCAACAAGAACGTCTTGCAACCCAGCCCACACATGACCGACCACTCATTTCGCTTGAGTGTATCGAATGTATATCACCAACGGATGGGAGCTACCCACCGTTTCCCGAAAAGGGACAGCATCGATAGATTAAAGAAGCAAAAGGAATTTCTCTAGATAGGTACCCTAATGGGTGCGACCCACATAGCCATGCTGCCTGCCCGATTTTTGTCATTTCCCAGTTGATGAGGCTTGAGGTTATAATCGACCTTTCGGACATCTGGCCACCGTTCACTTCGTCTACACAAGTCATCCAGGAACATGATGAACCGAAGGCATCCTCCAACAACATCCTAGGAATCACCCTAAAGATTAGTAGCGAGTACTCCTTGCAACCCGTAGATTTTAACCACTAAAAACTCATAGTATATCTCTAGGGATCAACCAGAGATTGCAAATAACTCTTTCGTTTTATGAAAATCTACGGTCTTCAATTGCTCCATCTCGATCAGCATCTTCGACATATTCATATTTATTGATCGGAATATAAATTTGATCCCGGTCTTTCCGTACCTACAGCGCATTGGCATGATTTTGATAGTCGGTTATTTAACTATCAAAATAAACAATCATAAAAATAAAACAAATCCATTGGTTTAGTATACAGCATCACTTGGTCTTTAAAATAATATATTAGTTGTAATACCATAATAATATCTTAGTTTTAATATATAAATATTCTTAAATCATTTCATTTATGTACTTAGAAAAAATTATCTTAAAATCATATCCAATTCTCTCGTCAATTCTCATTTCAAAACATTGCTACAACATTACTTATTATCTATAATCGGAAAACCCTTTAACTTATCATTTTAAACAATCGTTACGATATCTCCTTTGTTTCGTTATTCGAACACTGTAATCGTCACTTTCCTTCTCAAAATAAACTCATTTCAAATCTCATTTCCTTTACTTTAGAACTATCTTTATATTTTCACAAATCATTTCATATCCTAAAGCCCATATTATTGCCTTTTTAGTTTGGGATTCCATGATATGTATATTCCCAAGCCCTCCAAATAATGTTACGCTATTATATCCCAGATAAATTACTTTTAACATCTCTACCATTACGACTAATATCATCCTTCGATAATCCTGAAGTCGTTCAAGTTGGGGTATTTTAATTACCTCTCAGACCTTGATCAACAACGTTCTTATTTTAAGATAGATGTCAGTTGTAATACCAAAACTGATATATCATTCCCAATATCAAAACAAATCCCATTTTAGTTATATCTTCATGAAGCATCATCCCTTATTTAATACAATGAATTTATATCGCATCATTTTAACTTTCTTCCCCAACCACTTTAATTCAAACTTTGGTTTCCATTCCATCAATTCCTAACCATAAATCAGTAAGAAAATAATTTCCTAAATATCAACCCCGAAGGCCAAACCAACATCAGGTCAATATTCAGGAAATCAGTTATCTCAACTGATCCCCAGTTAAGTTCTAATTCTTTAATTTCATATCCTGGCTTATATTTCATTTTAAAAATCTAATAACGCGACCCGATGATATTAAATAAACTTGAGTTTTATAACTCCGTCCAACCTGGATCCAATTAAACAAAATTTTAAATAAGGATTCACTTTAAAACTTTAATATAACTTAACTTATATTATTATAAATATAATTTGCTTAAAAACTTCACTTTACCATAAATAGTTTCTTATGATTTCATATAACTTCATTAAACAGACTTTAAATCCCAATATTTCAACTTTGATTATTATTAAATAAATAATAATCCATTTCAATACAAATACCATTTTTTTTGGTTTCTTAAAATAATAATTCCTGATTATTAATCGTCACGTTGATTCCTGCTCACTTACTTATCAATCTTATTAACATAAGAATTGGCTTTATAAAATCGTTTATAATTAAGATGAAGCACGTGCTTCGCACACGGAATATTTTGGTACAAAATGGTGATCGATGGTTAAAACAAACAATATATATATGTGGTTGGTTTATTTCCTTTTTATAAATAATATATTTAAAAATCTATACTCAGTTATAAAATAAATTTCATAACTTTATATTTCTATCGATTCACCTGACGGTAAATCAATCTTTATAAAACAGTTTATATTTTGGCCATCTGCTATAAATTCCTTAACCAATATCACCCATTGGTTAATAACCAAACAAATGTTGAATCAATAACCAATTCAATAATCCAATCATATGGGTTCAACAGTTCATATAATGATCATACAAAAATAAATATAAATTTGAGGAATCCAGTTGGATTCCTCCAATCTGTCCTTCCCTACATCCAATAGGTTATCTCAAATACAACAGATCATTCAATAATGACAATTCAAACATCCAATTTAGATTCAATACGTTTATTTTATTATAAACATAACCAACAAGGTAAGTTACCTTATTTGGAAGTCATCGTTAAAAATAACGATGTCATTTCATTTAAATTAAATGACTGTTTAATTTAAATAATTGATAAAAATATTCAACAATCATCAAACAACCAATAAGTAGCAGCCATAGCATACAAATAATAAACCCGACTTATAATAATTATAAGTGGGAGAACTGAGTGAATTTAACTCACCTTGCTTCCATTTGTTGAGATAACGACTGTTTTCAATTAAATTAAACACGTGTTTAATTTAATTGAAAATACCAGCTGCATTCGAATGCACCTAATCCGTTTTAGAATGAAACGCTCATCCAAATGATTCCAATGCTTCCTGTTTTGTCCAAATCTGTTAACACATGGGTACGTTATTTTATATATAAGTTACGGTCTAATTAGACATCTTAATTAAATTTTTATCTATATACATATTAATGTTAATACATTTTTATTTTTATCTAAGTAAAAGCTACATCACTGTATAATTAGGCAAGGTAAATTTGGCTTATTTTTAAACTTAAGTCACGTTAACTTGTTTAGGGAAAATTAGGCAAAACTAAACTACATTAGGCATGGTATAAATCAATTTTCAGGACATGTGTATTTAAAAACTTAACCTACATATATTTAACTAGGACTCATCCGGGTAAGGTAAGTTAAAAATGTTTAGGCACCTAAATAAAACGGATCCGGCATAACTAATTAGTGATTAGGCTAGCTTTAAACTTACCCAGGTATATTAGATTATCCACTGTTCATCTTCCAGTCTTGTTAAAGCTTGAAACTGTATGCACTTCCCATCCATACTCCTCCACCGTGATCTCGCTCACACATCGTCCACCTCGACCATTCTTTCTCCCATTCCTGCGCTTGAAACAGTGCACCACCCGGTCTCCTCCACCTGACTTTGCCTAAACTTCCCGTCGGCCATCCGACCAGATCTCGACAGTCTGGACACCCCTTCCCTGGCCTAACGCAGCTCTCCACTGTCTCTTCACAATATCCCTCGCATCGAACCCAACATGCCTCGCCACTCACGTTAACCGACAGTTTGACACAATTAAAATTCTTACTTTACCCGCTTTTAAAGCTTCCTCTCACCGCCTTCTCCATTTTCCTTGAACACATTGCACCATGACACTCCACTCCACCGCACTAACATCCCTCAACACATCTTGGTTTCAACGTCCCATCCCCTTAAAGCCACTCACGCCATTCCTTAAAGCCCACCGACCTCACTTTGCTGCAGGGTCCTCTTCTTATCCCATGAAATTTTCTTTCGCATGCGTCCATTTCCAGAACACCACCTTCCACTTTATCACCAACACTCCTTACGCAAGCTCCATGAAAATGTGACCTGATACCCCCCTTTTGTTCCCTATACTATCTCTTCGCACAGCACCCTTTCATTTCTTCATGTATTTCTTTTCATGTGCACACTTTTGGCCATGTTTTCTAAACCCGAACCCAATTTGAAGACAAAAACAAAACGCCATGCACAGTTCCCATTCGCGGCTGCTTCTCCTGTACACTCGAGACTCACACACCCCGTGTTTCCTTCAACTCATCGGCATCCGCGTCCTTTAACAGTGAATGCACTTCCTCCATCCCCATGTACTACTCGTATCTGGCATAGTTGTGTACACCAAACGTATACTGCTATGTATACGTTGAGTTTTGGTTTTCATTATTTCTAAGGCAATAAAAATGACGAAAGACTGAAGCAACATCGTGTATATATAGGAGGTATGGCAGAGGATTGGGACAACGTCTTTCATTCAGGTACACTATAGGATGGCCTTGCGTGGATCAGAAAACAAGGTGGTTGTTAGCTGTATGTGATTTTAAGTTTTTGGTAGCTGGATTGTACTACTGTGTTTTCCTTTTCAGTCCACTATTTGTTTTCATTTCAATAGGCCCGCGGTGCATGGTTGAAAAAAATAGGGTAGGTTATGTTAATCAATGAGCTAAAATGAAAAGAGGTAAACAAACAGATATCTATTTGCTTAAAAAGTAAGGATTCAAAAATCAAAATTTTAGCTGAACGATATAAAGTGCTTAGGCCTGTTTGTCGATGGTGAAATCTGAATGGACATGGAAGCAATTGGCAAGTGTAAACATGGACTGTGTACACTAGGTAGTAGGAGTTGCCTGCTCTTTTCACTTCGTGAAGATAGCTTCCTGAGTACTGGCGAGATCTCCATTTGATCACATATACATGTGTTCAAGCCGCAAAAGTATAGGGTAGGGGCAGAAAGAAATAGGGTAAAGAGTAGCGTGTATTTTCTCCATCATGAGAGTTGCGTGATTCATAGGTATGTACTATATTTTCTTTTCACACAACATGCTTCTTTTGTGCAGTTTTTAGGTGTGATAAAATTTCACTTCTGGGATAATTTTGATTTACCATGTGCTGAGTTAATGGGATGGCTGAAGCTTAATATAGGGTATGCAAAAGAAACTAGGTAGTTGTCCATGGGTTTTCACCTCAGCCTATAGGCTGTGTGTATTTGGTAGTCATGTAGGGTACGTTTTACTTAGTTATTAAGAACTCATATATTATTATTACGGTCTTCCCTATCTAACTTATACCGTTAGATTCGCACCAATAGACACGATCTTAAAAAATAATAACTAAATGGACGCCGTGGTATGATTCGATGTTACGGTCCTAATGAAACTAATTTCGTTGAAAACGGTCTACGTTATCGAAAACGGGCTCCGTTTGCAAAAACGGCGCTATTTAGATCCCAATTTATCCATCGGTTCACTTTTAAATATCGTCTACCAATAAAACAACTCCGTTTGGCTCCAAACTAGAAAACTAGCAATAATAAATTATATGTAATCCAATAAGATTTGTTTGGTTGAAAACGGAGGTCCGGTATGCCATAGATGGCCTATCGCAACGAAAACCCATGGCGTTGCTAGCTACAATGTTGCCATTGTTGTGCTGTTTTTTGTCTATTGCAACGTACGCTTCAATATGTTAGCATAGATATCAACATGTGTTGCAGTAGCCACGTGAATAAAATTATCAATCTGCGTCAACACGATTCAACGGTCCAGCTTACTGATCCGCGTCAATCTGATTTCCCTTCCCCAAATTTTCATTTTCCCGCTAAAAAATAATAAAATAATTCTCGTTGTTTTCACTTTTCCACTTTCAACCCTAAATCATTTGAACCCTAAACTAAAATCCAAATTCTTATCGCAGGGAATCCCAATTCTTGTCGCCCTTCTTCTTCCCTAAAATCTCCTTCGTCTAAAAAAAAAACCTCCTCCACTACCGCAGGGAATCCCAATTCTTGAAAAAAAAAATACCAATTCTTATCGTAGGGAATCCCAATTCTTGTTGTCCGCTAAAATAATGATCGGTTTCTATCTGATTTTCGACGATTGGAACTACCTTCCTCCACTACCAATAAAGATCCGATTTTGCATGAAATTGTTTCGCTGCTGATCTGCTTTCATTACCCTAAGGTACTGTAAATGAATTTTTTGATATCAACTTACCTTTTTCCGATGATCCATAGTGTTGTACTTCATCAGTCTATACATTCATTTTTTAGGCTAATCTGTTTTAGGCTTAACATGAAGGTATTCCCTAGCCATTTAAGTCTTTTTTTCCTTAAACCTACATCGTTAAATATTTTGTTTCACAAAAGTACTTCTTTGGGTTGTGCCTATCATTCCATCTTGTGAGCACAAGTAGAAATCGTAATTCTTTGGGTGGTAGATTTTGTTGTCCACCATATTGCCTGGTGGAACATTATCCGGGGATTGGAGGTAGAATGTGACAATGCTTGTGAGCACAAAAGTTCTCCGGATAATGTTCCATCAGGCATTATGTGACCAAAATCTCATGAAGAATGTCCGCTAATAGATTTTGAGAGGAAAACCATGACTTAAGTTTCAGATTGGATCATCTCCAGAATGTTTAGGTGACTTTATTTTATTTGAAATGAAACCTAGCTTAGTTTTATTATTGAATTTGTTCTCACTGATGCATCAGTTCTTAAAACAGTGGATGCTAAATTTTCGGTTGATAAAAACACCAAGGATTTGTTTCCATTATCCACTAGTCCCCAATTTATTTTATCAAAATTATAGTATCTGCATTTGGAAGGAAATTAGTTTTGCGACAATGAAGTTTATGAAGCTTGGATCAAAGCCTGTTTTATTTCAAGCAAGGGAAAGGATGTAATATCCTACTTTTAATTGCACCATGATTTGTAACAGAAATATATTCCAAGTTGGGTTAATGACTTCACAGTTTCTTCATATTACTTGAATTTAGCTTATTCTGAGTAATACTATAATGGCTTATTTATATTTACTAACTTGTGCAATGACATCATAGCTTCTTGTAAGGGAATTAAAAACCCTGACGTATCACACTGCGGACATCACTGAATATTGCATGAAGAATTTGCCCGACTCACCGACACCGAGCTAGTAAGGTAGTCGATTGTTTTACTCTTTCTACTTTTTCTACCTTTAAATTTGATTTGTGTAACTATAGGTATACCCATGTATGATCATTGATCACAGCAGTAGTTTGGTTTGCTTTAAACTAAAACTAGATTTATCTACTCACATTTTTTTTTGTAATTTGACCCGTAGATCTACTGGTAGGATTATTAGGTGCTGCTGTTGAATAAATTCAGTGTTCGTGCTTGGTTTATCCTTAGGCGGGTCAATCTTATCTCCTGATCTGGGATGGGATTCTTATTGTCGGTGTAAGGTGCGGTTTTTTTGTCAACAACATTTGGAACTTATATAACTATCTAATTATCTTGATCATTCTCATCCCCTTGTTTTGTATTGCCTTTGAACTCTGTTCATCTTCCAAATTTTCTTTTATGAGTTTTTTTATGCAGCATCATTGTCCAAAATGAGCTATCAGCTGTAACAACCCGTATTTTTAATAACATGTTATAATGTAAATCAAGGCAGAATTAAATTCTAAAATCTGAATCAAGGGAAACAGGCTGTGCCATTGCGTTCGTCTCGGAAAAATACGCGAAATAGAGTCCGAGTTTTCGAAAAACGGAGTCTGTATGACCAAGTTATGGCCCAATGAAGTTTTCAGAAAATTCTAAGCCCGAAAACAGTTCAAATTCGAATTCAGAATCGAATTTCAGCCAAAACAGACTGGGCGGGAATTTTCCCGCCCAGCCCCCCCCCCCCCCAATGGGTCGACACCCATGTCGACCCAGGGGTCGACCCCCCTCCCCCCGGTCGGACCAATTTTTCTGGTGCACCATTTTGGCATGTTGGGTCCTCTTTTGTTGGTTTCTAACGGGAGTTAATGGTTCAGATTCGTTTTAGGGTTAATCCTATTGTCTAAACTACCCCTAATCTCTATAAAAAGACCCCTAGACCTAGCCTAAACCTTCATTAATCATTCCTACAACTAAATGTTGCCCAAATGTTCACTAATCATGGCCTCCACCTTCTTCATGAGAGCATGAGTGTCTCAAATCAATCTATGTCATAAAGGAGCCATCTTTCTTAAGTAAAAGAGCCATCTTTCTTTGTCTTTGGGGTTATTCCTTCTTGTTCTCAAGTCTTGAAGTGGAGATTATCGTCTTTGGTTGCAGATTTGCTAGTGTGGCTTCGTCTCAATCTTATTTTATATTTACCCTAGTCTTCATAGCATTGTAAGCCCTATACTACTCTTAGATTCTAACTATGAAGTTAAATATGACATGTTGCAAGTTTGAGTTTGGGCCTAAGTATGATTTGTGCTTTGATCCTATCATGTTATGCATAGATTTACCCTATGCAAGTTTGTGAAGCTATCACCTTGACTTTGTGCATAGAAAGCTATGACCTTTGATTCAGAATGTTGCATTATGCAACATGAGAACTCTCATAACCTTTATGATAACTTGCATATAATGTAATATGCGAACTTCTAGTCATCATCCTATGTCATCTAGGACCATGTATCACCTATTCGCTAAGTTTGAATGTTATGCATGTAACATGCAAGTTTAAATGAACATATTTATGCCTCATATGCCACCATGTTTAACTTGTGGCCAACCTTATTACCTTATGCCCTTTTGTCATGCTTTTGTCAAGTTCCCTCTTTTGATCTATGTTATGTGATGCGAAACGTACATGCGAGGGGAATGCGTTGGGTTTGGGTAATATTAATGACATGAAACATGATTTTAAAATATGACATGAACATTGACTTGTGATTATGTTTGTAAACATGAATTTGGACATGACCTCTAGAAAACATGAGAGTGGCCAACTCGAGGTTGGGTTGAGTTTGTAGCATAAATCTACCCGGAACCGACCGGCTTAACTAGTGGCTACAAGCAATAGGACCCAATGTGAGTAGTTGGTCATGTCGCACTTGAAACCCGAGGTTAGACCAAGTTGTGGTGTAAAGCTACCCGGACCCGCCCGACTTAACTAGTGACCACAACAAGGTCTAATGTGAGAGGTTGGGTGCATTAAATTAATTAATGCCACATGATAGGGTTAAGTCATGGACCACTTGAATACTTAACCAACGAAACACGATGGGTTGATGGGGTTAAGTCATGAACCTTGGGTACACTTAACCAACTTGATGGGGTAGGGTTAACCACATTTAACCCGCTAGAAACCCTAGTTATGTGGTCCTTTTCACCAGTAACCCTCTTGATTGTATCATGATACCCTAGGGACTAGGCTAGGGTGGGGCAAGATTACTGGGCTGACATGTAAGTGACCAAAACGACGGCTGAGTAGGTGCGCCGGTGTAGGTTCAGGCGGACTATGGTCGTGCACATAGTCCGGAGTTGAAAAAGCAGACACGGCCACCCGTAGGTTTAGACTGTGCGTGCTTGATTTGTGTCCGTGGTTGGCACCCTAGGGCTTGATACAGCCTAACGTGGACCTAGCACAGTTTTGACTACACTTCGTGATTGGGCCATATGAAACCGACCCGACGAGTTAGGCTTATAGGGAGCCGATCGACTAGACCGAGTAGTTGGACCTCGATTTTGGTCATCTCATGATGTGGGCCAGCTTTGGGCCAAGGGATCATTTCTTGTTTATACTTGACATGGATTGGAATACTAGTACACACCTGGTGCAACTTAACCTTGTATATGCGATGCCACACTGGATCTATCTTGTTAACTTTTCACCATGCCAGTCATCACCCTACATCTCATCTCTGTTTTACATGTTCAGTTAACTTTATTAGTTTTTATACTAGTAGTAGATAGGACTTACCAGTCTTTTTGACTGACCCGTTTTCTTTCGCCTCTTTTCTTCCGTTCCCCCCCCCCCCCCCAGGTTTACAGGGTGGAAACACTGGTACCTAGCTTGGACCTTTAGCTGCTTTTCTGGATAGCTCATGTACGGTTTGGACTTGAGCACGCTATGGCTTTATTCTACCTTGGGGATAGTTACTTTATGATTTTCCTTCCAGTTTTCAGTTGATGTTTCTAGACTATGTTTTTTGGAAAATAATGACCAAGTACTTTGATGTAACTTGACTATGGTTTTGAAATGTTAGTTTTATCCGCTGCTTTATTTACTCTGTTTTTACTTATATGTTCTGTCTTGTGATATCTGCATGCATGTTTACCTCGTTTAACGCCCCTCCAATGCCATTGCCCTGGCAAGAGTGGCATTGGCGGAGGTGGGGTGTTACATTTGGTATCAGAGCATAAGGTTTACAAGATTTGAGCAAAAGTGTTTTTAAAACTTACCTTTTTGGAAAACTATTTTCAAAGCCAATTAAGTATTTTCCAAGAAAAGTCTAGTTATTTTAAAAGGCTATTCCCCAAAAGCCATTAGCGCTATCCTTCGTTTCCTCGTTCTAAATCTATCTTTTCCTTTTTCAGTATGGCCGATCTTAACCTTCCTGAGGGAGTAACCATTCCCGGATGGTTCCGGAGGTACTTGGAAGCTAGGGCCAACGATGCGGGCCCAGCAAATACCCCCACCGTAACTGAGGTTCCTCCTCCTCCTCCTCCTCCTCAGCATCCACAGGCAGATTTCGCAAAGGTTTGAAAGGACTTTAAGGCGATGGGTGGCAAGAATTTCATTGGGACGGAGACTTTTGTGGAGGCACGAAATTGGTTGAAAGAAACTGAAGATCTCTTCGCTATCTTTGATGTGGAAGACCATAGAAAGGTTTTACTGGCAGCATGGCTATTAAAAGAAGAAGCTGCTTATTGGTGGGAGGTCACCAATGCTACTAGAGCTATAAAGACTTGGGCCGACTTTAGGACGAGGTTTGGGCTTAAGTTTCTATCATCAGCTGAGGCGAATCTGCAATTAGAGAAGTTTATATCTTTGAAGCAAGGGGACATGACAGTGAGGGAGTATGTGAATAAGTTTAACCAGCTCGCTCGATTCGGTTTGGACATGGTTAATACTCCCCAGAAGAAGGCTTTACGCTTTGCACGAGGGTTGAATGAGCCATTACAAGGTTTAGCCCTATCTCATATACCCATGGGGGCCACTTTTGAAGTCCTAGTAGACATGGCATTGCTTCAAGGAGACGATAAGAATGGCAAGAAAGAAGTCAAGCCTAATGAGACTCAAGCCAAGAAGACGGACTCCAAGTGGGGAGGAAATCAGAGCAATCAGAACAACAAGAACAACAAGGGCAACAAGGCCAAGGCAAAGGACCCAAGAAAATGCAACTACTGTGGGATTGTTGGGCACATAGCCAAGGATTGCAGAAAGAAGAAGAGGAAGTTGGGCGAATGCTTTCATTGTGGAGAGACTGGACACTTTAGCAAGGATTGCCCCAAGAAGCAAGGACAAGGGCAAGGGCAGAATCAGCGTGCAGGACCTTCTGGAGGGCAAGTGCATGCTCTCAACACTGCTCCAGTTCAGGACCGAGGTAGAATTTCTGTAGAAAGTCTTGTTTATATTTCTGACTTTCCTGTTCGCACTTTATTTGATTTTGGCGCATCGCATAGTTTTATTTCTGATCCTGTTGAAAGGTTGCACCTAAGTACTAGTCTAGTTGAAGTCCCGTTAGTGTTTCAAGTCCAATTGGGGGTTCCGCCCATCTATCTGCGATTTGTATGGATTTGAAAATCTCTAGCTTGAGCGTAGAATTCATGTGTAATGCTTATGTTCTCGGGTTTATGGGATACGGGTTGATTTTGGGCATGGGTGGGTTGTCCAGTTATGGAGCCATTCTTGACTTCGAACATAGGGTTGCGAGGCTCATGACTCGCCTCGGTAATACCCTCGAAAATCTCGTGTGACCTTTAGGGTTCCGTCATGATTAGTTATCTAGAATCCCTTGGCACTTTTATTGGAAATTTGTAATCCAATCGAGTAGTGTTCGCCACTAAGGCGGATGGTCCATTCCGCTTAAGCATGGGTTATAGAAATCACCCTAGTAAGAACATTTGGCAACGTGGAGTGGCAGTTGTTTTCAAGAGATAGTTCTTCTGCGTGGAATACCGTATGGTATGTAAACGAGATCCAGGATTCACTAACGAATTTTGGAAAGCTTGCATGAAACCATGAGCACGCAGTTGTAGCCAAGTATTTTTAGGAAAAGAATAAGTGGAAGTGGAACGAGAGGCAACGGTGAAATGAGTTCCAACTCATATTTTGGAAATAAGAATTAAGAGCTACGAAATTGTGGAGTTAAAAGACGGTCAAGGTACGATGGGATTAAGCACAAGAAAATGCGGCTTAGAAGATTGAAGACTAGATACGCGCATTATATCTCTTTCTAAGAGTATATCCTTGATCCCTATTATTCTGTAGAGCTTACTCGCATGTTATCTTTTAAGTATATCCTCTCGGTCCTATTCTCAATCTTAGTTCTGTTGCAAACCCCATAAGGAGTATGACTCGCCTGTTTGTGATTTATAGTTGGGGTGAAGATGTCCATTAAGATGACCAAACTATTTGGGCTTTATGGGATATGGGTCACAGTTGATAGACTTACGAAGAGCACCCATTTCATTCCAGTAAAGAACAAGAGGACTGTATCAGGTTTAGCATCTGTTTATCTTCGAGAGATAGTGCGATTGCATGGAGTTCCTTCTAGCATAGTTAGCAGTCGTGACCCAATCTTCACTATCCAGTTCTAGAATAGTTTGCAAGGAGCGATGGGTACGCGATTGAATCTAAGTACAGCCTATCACCCCCCCCCCCCCAGACGGATGGCCAAACCAGGAGGGTGAATAGAGTACTAGAAGATCTGTTGAGGCTATGCATTTTTGACTTTGGTGGTACTTGGGAAGACCACCTTCCTCTTGTAGAGTTTGCTTATAATAATAGCTATCAAGCCAGCATAGGGATGGCACCATTTGAGGCTTTGTATGGGAGGCCGTGTAGGTCATCATCTTGTTGGTGGGAGACAACGGATAGGCTTATACTTGGGCCCGATATGATACGGGACACATCAGAGAAAGTTGAATTGGTGAGAAGACAGATGAAAGCGGCCCAAGACCGACAGAAATCCTATGCTGACAAGCGAAGGACAGATTTAGAATTCGAAGTTGGGGATATGGTTTTCGTGAAGGTTTCTCCTTTGCGTAATGTGGTACGTTTTGGAGCAGTTGGGAAGACAGCACCAAGGTTCGTAGGACCCTTCCCTATCATAGAGAGAATTGGAAGGATGGCTTATAAGGTGGAATTGCCCGAGAAGCTAGCCGGAGTGCATAATGTCTTTCATGTCTCGCATCTCCGGAAGTGCCTACATGAGTCCGCTGAGGTGGTTGAACCAAGCATTCTTGAAGATGTGGAGGTAGAGAAAGAGGCAACCTTGAGGAGAGCTCTGATTCGTATCTTGGGAACAGAGATCAGGAAGCTAAGAAATCGAGAAGTCAAATTGGTGAAAGTTCAGTGGAGTGAAGCCGAAGAGGATGCAACTTGGGAAACCGAGGAGAAGATGCGTGGGCTTTATCCATTCCTTTTTGAGGGTACATTCTCAATCTCCTTTCCTAATTAGCATATCTTTCTTTTTGCCATCCATGTTTATCCTGTTTATCTTGTTATCTCGTTAACCTTGTCATGGGAACCTTAGGTAGAAACCCTTTGGATGAAACATGTATTTGAAACATGTTATGCTTGATGTTTGCAAGTGGTTGCAAGTGTTTGCAAGTGGATACTCGTGGATGCATGATACACATTAGGCACTAAGATCGGCTCACACACTTTCATACCGCATATGCATGAGTGTTTATGCTTATTCATGGATGAAACTTGTATGCTATCACATGGATGTTGCATATGGACGGATGTTATGTGCACTCATGTAGAGACTATAAGTTATGTTAGGAATTTGCATGCATATGGACGCATTGCACAAACATATTTTGCATTAAGGGGGTCTACTGGATCAGTAACCGCCTGATTTTCGCATTAGATAAGTACATATACACACACCTTTTGCATATGTTCATACAACATTTAGAATCTTTTTAAGGACAATGGTTACTTGTGGATGATATTTCGAGTAGATGGATGATGGATGGTAGGATACGTTCTTCCTAACTTGGAGATTTTGGGGACGAAATCCTTTAAGGAGGGGAGAATGTAACAACCCGTATTTTTAATAACATGTTATAATGTAAATCAAGGCAGAATTAAATTCTAAAATCTGAATCAAGGGAAACAGGCTGTGCCATTGCGTTCGTCTCGGAAAAATACGCGAAATAGAGTCCGAGTTTTCGAAAAACGGAGTCCGTATGACCAAGTTATGGCCCAATGAAGTTTTCAGAAAATTCTAAGCCCGAAAACAGTTCAAATTCGAATTCAGAATCGAATTTCAGCCAAAACAGACTGGGCGGGAATTTTCCCGCCCAGGCAGGGTCGACATAGGTGTCGACACCAGTGTCGACCCCCCCCCCCAATGGGTCGACACCCATGTCGACCCAGGGGTCGACACCCATGACGACCCAGGGGTCGACCCCCTCCCCCCCACCCCCCCGGTCGGACCAATTTTTCTGGTGCACCATTTTGCCATGTTGGGTCCTCTTTTGTTGGTTTCTGACGGGAGTTAATGGTTCAGATTCGTTTTAGGGTTAATCCTATGGTCTAAACTACCCCTAATCTCTATAAAAAGACCCCTAGACCTAGCCTAAACCTTCATTAATCATTCCTACAACTAAATGCTGCCCAAATGTTCACTAATCATGGCCTTCACCTTCTTCATGAGAGCATGAGTGTCTCAAATCAATCTATGTCATAAAGGATCCATCTTTCTTAAGTAAAAAGCCATCTTTCTTTGTCTTTGGGGTTATTCCTTCTTGTTCTCAAGTCTTGAAGTGGAGATTATCGTCTTTGGTTGCGGATTTGCTAGTGTGGCTTCGTCTCAATCTTATTTTATATTTACTCTAGTCTTCATAGCATTGTAAGCCCTATACTACTCTTAGATTCTAACTATGAAGTTAAATATGACATGTTGCAAGTTTGAGTTTGGGCCTAAGTATGATTTGTGCTTTGATCCTATCATGTTATGCATAGATTTACCCTATGCAAGTTTGTGAAGCTATCACCTTGACTTTGTGCATAGAAAGCTATGACCTTTGATTTGGAATGTTGCATTATGCAACATGAGAACTCTCATAACCTTTATGACAACTTGCATATAATGTTATATGCAAACTTCTAGTCATCATCCTATGTCATCTAGGACCATGTATCACCTATTCGCTAAGTTTGAATGTTATGCATGTAACATGCAAGTTTAAATGAACATATTTATGCCTCATATGCCACCATGTTTAACTTGTGGCCAACCTTATTACCTTATGCCCTTTTGTCATGCTTTTGTCAAGTTCCCTCTTTTGATCTATGTTATATGATGCGAAACGTACATGCGAGGGGAATGCGTTGGGTTTGGGTAATATTAATGACATGAAACATGATTTTAAAATATGACATGAACATTGACTTGTGATTATGTTTGTAAACATGAATTTGGACATGACTTCTAGAAAACATGAGAGTGGCCAACTCGAGGTTGGGTTGAGTTTGTAGCATAAATCTACCCGGAACCGACCGGCTTAACTAGTGGCTACAAGCAATAGGACCCAATGTGAGTAGTTGGTCATGTCGCACTTGAAACCCGAGGTTAGACCAAGTTATGGTGTAAAGCTACCCGGACCCGCCCGGCTTAACTAGTAACCACAACAAGGTCTAATGTGAGAGGTTGGGTGCATTAAATTAATTAATGCCACATGATAGGGTTAAGTCATGGACCACTTGAATACTTAACCAACGAAACACGATGGGTTGATGGGGTTAAGTCATGAACCTTGGGTACACTTAACCAACTTGATGGGGTAGGGTTAACCACATTTAATCCGCTAGAAACCCTAGTTATGTGGTCCTTTTCACCAGTAACCCTCTTGATTGTATCATGATACCCTAGGGACTAGGCTAGGGTGGGGCACGATTACTGGGCTGACATGTAAGCGACCAAAACGACGGCTGAGTAGGTGCGCCGGTGTAGGTTCAGGCGGACTATGGTCGTGCACATAGTCCGGAGTTGAAAAAGCAGACACGGGAACCCGTAGGTTTAGACTGTGCGTGCTTGATTTGTGTCCGTGGTTGGCACCCTAGGGCTTGATACACCCTAGGGTGGACCTAGCACAGTTTTGACTACACTTCGTGATTGGGCCGTATCACACCGACACGTCGAGTTAGGCTTATAGGGAGCCGATCGACTAGACCGAGTAGTTGGACCTCGATTTAGGTCATCTCATGATGTGGGCCAGCTTTGGGCCAAGGGATCATTTCTTGTTTATACTTGACATGGATTGGAATACTAGTACACACCTGGTGCAACTTAACCTTGTATATGCGATGCCACACTGGATCTATCTTGTTAACTTTTCACCATGCCAGTTATCACCCTACATCTCATCTCTGTTTTACATGTTCAGTTAACTTTATTAGTTTTTATACTAATAGTAGATAGGACTTACCAGTCTTTTTGACTGACCCGTTTTCTTTCGCCTCTTTTCTTCCGTTCCCCCCCCCTCCCCCCCAGGTTTACAGGGTGGGAACACTGGTACCTAGCTTGGACCTTTAGCTGCTTTTCTGGACAGCTCATGTACGGTTTGGACTTGAGCACGCTATGGCTTTATTCTACCTTGGGGATAGTTACTTTATGATTTTCCTTCCAGTTTTCAGTTGATGTTTCTAGACTATGTTTTGTGGAAAATAATGACCAAGTACTTTGATGTAACTTGAATATGGTTTTGAAATGTTAGTTTTATCCGCTGCTTTATTTACTCTGTTTTTACTTATATGTTCTGTCTTGTGATATCTGCATGCATGTTTACCTCGTTTAACGCCCCTCCAATGCCAGTGCCCTTGCAAGAGTGGCATTGGCGGAGGTGGGGTGTTACATCAGCTATCTCCGTGACTGTATGTTATGGCAATTATTATACCATCATATGGAGCAAGATTTGTGATGATGAAACTAACCCAAATATTATGAACCAAAATCTCATTTTTGTTTTGGTTGCTGATGGTTTTTGTTTGGATGTTGTAGACACAGTGGGTTGCGGTGACAGGTACTCCATAAGTGAACGTGCACATTTTGTAATCTTGGTATGTTTTTTTCATTTCACTATTCTACTTGTTTTCTAGACTTCGCATTTTATCATTAGTAATCTATTAATCTTGCTAAGTTGAATTCTGACTCCATGACATTTGATGTATCCCATTTTCTTTTGCAGGCCACACAGGCCACTCATGATTGAACTAGAGAAGTTGCGTTTGCGAGCGAATCATCAAAAGAGAAAAAATAAAGGTAGTAGTTTATATAATCATTTTCATGTATTTTTTCTTGCTTATGGTTGTATATGTGAGTCTTCATATGAGTGAATCGAGTGACAATGTAGTGAGGAATGTATGTAAATATGAATGATTGTGTAATATACGAGTGAATGTACAATAGTCGAGTCAAAAAATTTGTAGCATTTGAAATGTTGAAATAAAATATGTGTTATAATAATATTTATTGTAATATTATGAAATTTCTGATTAATAACAGTTGAGTTTAAATTACTTTTTGGAGTTGTAAAACAAATTTTAACAACTGCTAGAAATAGTTGTAAAAAAGGTTGAACAACTGCTTTTAGCAGTTGTGAAAGGATATTTTTTGTTGTAGTGGTACCTATGGCAACACCTGTACCGATGTTGCCATAAGATCACAAATGTGTTGCCTTTGACTCCAAGGCAACCCGACAAAAGGCAACCCCAAAAAAGTGTTGCCACAGACCTATAACAACACTTTTTGGCACCTGCTGCGTCATTTCTCTGGGGTCGCCATAGGCCATCTATGGCGTAGTGGTCGTTTGTAAAACCGCTATTTCTAAGGCTTATAAATATCGATAAATTACAAAACAATTAAATAAAATAAAATATTATTGTCATGTGTGTCCAAATAAAATAATATATCACTCCGAATTAAACCAATATGGAACTATAATTTAACATTAATGTTTTCGAGTTTAACGATATTAAATTTTCGTTCAAATTCCTATTTAATTTATTAAATAACGTTATTGTTTATTAACGATTTCCATAGCGACTATTTTAAATTTTGAATTGGACATATCTTACAATATATAAACTGAAATCCCGATTTTTCTCTTTCATTAGAAAATTATAATCAATAAGATCCTAACGTTTCAGGTTTCACACAATTCCGACTTAAAATGGATTCTGTATATTCAATCGAAGTTCAAATTTTAATATTACGAACAACCGTGCCTTTTCAAGTTCGTTTTATATTCAATATAAATATAAACGTTTAATCGTCATTTCATTTAGCGAATTCAATATTAAAATGCATAAATAAATTCAAATATAATATTTAAAATATATTTAAATATTCGAATTCAAATAGTCGTAAAATCCGGGTCGTTACAACAACAACCCAGCTATTTCAAACTAATATCATATCATCATATACAAAAAAACAGTTTTCCCCATAAGAAATGTTGAACATTTGCAACATTTAACATCATATACAATAGCTAAAAAAAGTAGTTTTGAAACTAATATCATCATATTTACATTTATAATAGCCAAGCAATTTCAACTACCAACTGTAATCCATTTTCCTCCAAATAAAGATTAGACATAAAGTCTCCTGAATCCCAACAATACCCCTTATTTGCCAAAATTTCGCAGACTAGATGCGCTCTACATTTCAACATGTTCTTGTTGGCAACCTTTAGAGGTATCCCTTTCCTGTTCATTGATTTACAAGTATCATTACATATTTCCCGCAATCAAGCCTATACAAAGGAAATTATGTTGTTAGCTGTACCAATACTCATGCATGCTGGGTATGAAAATTAATATATGATAAAGAATTACGTGTCACAACCTTATTGTGCACACTCTTCTTGAAGCATTTCACATGTGTTGAGCTGCATATTTGTAACATTATTTTTTCCCCATAATTGCTGCAGTTGTTTCTCAATTTTAGTTCTCTGTAAATATACATACACACACACACAAGTAGTGACTTCGTATTTGTAAATATATGAGTTATCACAATTATATAGTTTCGTTTTTTAGAAGTATTTCATACCAATCTCATCGCAGGTTTCAGACCTTCATTATTGTTTGATTTGATCTTCTAGGGCGATTGGAGTTATAATATGACCACTGCATATTTGCATATGTTAAAATCACTGGCGTTCAGTGACTTTGACAATGCAGTGGAAAGTAAATAACCTCCGTGTACACATTTTTCATAGCTTTTTCTAAAAGAGGAAGAGCTATTGTCTTTATAGGTGATTCTGTTTTGTCAACCAGTGCTTTCTGGTCAAAAATAATGTCGTTATTGTTATTTGCTAATTTTAAAAAAAATACCGCACAAAAGTGATCTGAAATTTTACTTACTGTTGCCATTGTTGGCAATGCATAATTGTTCTCAGTTAACGTGCAATATCTTGTAAACCGATCAATAATCTGTAATATCCATACACATGTATATAAGAAGGGCATATGATATCGCTAAATAAAAATGATACAACATAAATGAAAAAATTAATTTTAAACCAGAAATCATAAAACTGATACTAAAAGGCACGTAAAACTAATACTTAGAAACTGGGAAAATAAATTTTAATCAGAAATCAGTAAAACTGATACTACCAGGCTTCTAAAACTGATACCAAGAAACTGGAAAAATAAATTTTCGCTATAACTGATACTACTAGGCTTGTAAAACTGATACAACCAGAACATGATATGCAAAACTGATACATACAATATTTAATTAGAAAAACTGATATGCAAAACTAGCAACATTAGCAACATATATATGGTACCTGTCCATCTGTGAAGTCTCCTTCCAGAACATGAACAAGAATTTGTTTCGTTATGATGCAACCACCTAAAATTGTGTCATCATTTATCATAACATTCCTGTTTTGTAGAAATGAAATTATAGTTAATTTTTGAATAAATCTCTATTAATATTGGTAATAAAATGTGTACTTACAAATTTCTTGCTTTTGCAACTGAGAATTTTTGTTTGACCACGGTTTGTTGTTCTTTATTCAGATATTCAACACTCTCGCAATGCGACAGTTTCAATTCTTCCCATGATGGTTCCAAAATAGCTAGTGGCTTTTCAACTAAAATTGATTCTTGCTCTAGATTTTCCTCTATTTTCGCACTTTGTTTTTCTTCATGATGCTCTAGTTTTTTTATTTTCTGATTCTTCTCTAGGCTTATCTTTGCTATTTTTTCTCGCTTCGACTTCTGTTTTCTTTCCCATTTTTTTCGAAATTGTTGGAAAATTAAATGAATCTCTTCTTCCTGTCTTTTTCCTTTGTTTCTTTTTTAATCTGTCTACATATGAAGGTGGTTCATCTTTTGTTGGCATTTTTTCTTCTTCTTGTCGAGCTGCTTTTGTTGTTTGTATTTCCTTAATAATTTGTGTCAAACCAAAGTCGAAGGTGGATGGACTGACTTCGACTGGTACATTTTTGTTGATTTTTGGGTCTTCTACAACTGGGATTATTTTTTCCATAGTTTCATTTTTTTCCTTTTCTTCACATTCCTTTTTCTCAACGTGAATACTGCCTTCATTTTCATTCTCTACATTCTCATTATCGTTTTTTCCTTCTTCATCTTCATTATGTCGAGAAGGTGAATAACTTTCAATTTCTTCCGAATCAGATTTCGGAAGTTCTGTCGCTTCAAAATCTATATTCTTGCCTTTGAACTTTTGTCTCCACATATTAAGCTCTTTTCTGCTTCTCTTCTCAAAAATCTTTCATGTTTCAATTCTTTTTTGAATTTCATGTTTTTTGCTTCAATACCTTGAATATGAATCTTCAAAACTCTCATAGTCACGACTTTCACAAAAGAATCCGCTAGTGTTTGTTGTCTTTGATGTTTTTTTCTTGTTGCTGGACATTCTTTTCCTTTATTTGATCTAGAAGAAATTTCAGCTGTTGTTTCCAATATTTTTGATACATGTGGACGTATGTTTAAATTTTTTTGCACCTTCAAAAAGAAATTTGTTTTCAATCAAAATTGTTGTATAATAATAGAATATCAATTTTGATATTAAGATTGTGTTAGTTCTGATACTAGCAAGATGATAAAATTGATACCTAGAAAGTGGAAATATAAATTTCAATAAAAAATAATTAAAACCGATACTACCATCCTCATAAATCTGATACCAAGATATTGGAAAAATAATTTTTAACTAGAACTCAAAAAAACTGATACTGCCAGGCTTGAAAAACTAATACTAAGAAACTGCAAAAATAAATTTTAACTAGAACTCTAAAAAACTGATACTACCATCCTCCTAAAACTTATACCAAGATACTGAAAAGGTAATTTTTGACAAGAACTCAAAAAAAAAAAAAAAAAAAAAAAAAATCTGATACTACCAGGCTTGAAAAATTGATACTAAGAAATTGCAAAAATAAATTTTAACTATAACTCTAAAAACGGATACTATTAGACTCCTAAAACTAATACTATATAAAGAGTTGAAAATTAATTTTAACAAGAAATCGTAAAAAATGATACTACCAGGAACCTAAAATTGATATCTTTAACTACAAAAAATAAAACGTATACCTCTCCTTCTAAGATGTCATCCAAAATTTTTTTGGTAACATATTTCTTCAAGCCTCGTAAATCAACACCTAGCAGATCTTGGGTGTGTCTCGCTAACATTGCATCTTGGATCTATTTTCTTCATCTTTTCGCACATGCAATACTATGTCAATTTTTTTTTTATTTTTTTATACTAAAAAGTGTAACAAGTTCACAAATGTTAAAAAAAACAAATAAATTACCAGCGGAAGCATTGCACATGCAGACATATTTCCTGGATTATGAATGAAATTTTTAACAAATTTGTGGAAATTCTTTTCTACGGTCAACGGCTAGGAAACTGTTTTTATTTTCTCCATATCACATAAGTACTACAGAAGTCCCCATCTCAATTTTTGTTGATTATTGGGGAAGAAAAAAGTAATTACAATATCCATGATAAGAAGAGTAGGCAAGTCTTCCTCATTTTCTTTTTCTTTTTATTTGCTTCTTTCTTTATTCTATTTTTAGTCAAAGTTTTAGTCATATACGCCGATGATCCAAAATTCCATGAAGCGTAATTTTTACGAGCCGATGGAATTGTTTTGCTAATCATTATTTTTGTTGGCTCTATATTATTTTCAAGCATCGACATCCCAAAAAGTAAGCTAATACCTTTGGCCGTTACGGTCTTTTTTTCTTTGCCAAAGATAAAAGCTTCTTCTTCCGCTGAATAACACTTGTATACTGCATCCAGATTTTCTGTATATTTCTTGCATTCCTTCAAAATTATTTTTCCTTCGTAAAAAACGTTGAAGAAGTTGAATAGGGATTTTTTTTCGATAAATCTACTTTTTTTTTACTCAACGCTTTCTTCTCCTTCACAAGTTGTATCATTTTAAAACATGGTTGCAACCCACATTTAAATGCAGTTTCCTTTTTGATTTTTTCCGTTGTTTTATCCTATGTTTCTCGTTAGCAAAATCATCTTCCTAAAGTAAATAGAAACATTATTGAAAACTGAAACATTCCTATTTAGATACCAAAATGACACTATATTCATGTAAATAGAAACTCAGTAATAAAATTGATACCACGTTGTATTCGAAACTGGTACCAAAATGCTTTCTAAAATTGTACCATTAATCCCAGTATCAAAACTGATAACAGTTAACTTGCGTAACTGATGCCATGCATATTCACATAAACAAAATTTCATTACCAAAACTGAAACTAGTGTGCTTCCATAACAGATACCAATTTCATACAAATAGAATTTTATTACCAACACTGATACCAATGTGCTTCTAAGACTGATACCATGATAATGTATATTACAACATTTAAGTTATAAATCATATCAATACAATTAATAACTGATATCTACAAATCAATAACTATAACTTTTCATAAAATATTTTTATTCGGTTTTCAAAAGCTCATTTTTATACAAATTACAATATAGTATCAATTTTTGTCATTCCTAACTATCAATTTTTATACAATAGTTCAAACTGAATTGCAACCTGGTAATATTTTTTTATACATTATTTCAAATTGAATTGCAACCTGGTGATATTTTTTTATACAATATTTCAAAATGAAAGACCACTGGTATCAGTTTTTATACTACGATTCTGTTTGAACATAAGTGGTATCAGTTTTATAGGCTAAGTAGTATCAGTTTTGATACTAAGATTTTGATTGTGTGAATATGGTATCGGCTTTGCAAATTAAGTAGTATCAGTTTTGATGCTGCAGGTAATATACCAATTTTGAAAGCATTTTGGTATCATATTTTGAAACCATTGTGGTATCATTTTTTAAACAATATTCTAACTATAAGTTTTTATGAAATATTATTACCAAATTTTTTTCTCCTCTTTTAGCCTCTTCAACCTTCTTTTCAGTACTGCTCTGATCTATCATTGTATTTTTTCCATCGTTTCTTTTTTTGTCCTTTTTTCTTCTTGTTGAAGAATATTTCATTTCATTTGTTCCAGGGTTTCTTCGGATTCAGGTTGTTGTGCAGTAGAATCTTCTACTGTTTCTCTAGGATTTTCAGTCATGTTTTTTGCCCATCGGTTTCCTGATTGCTCTATCCTTGTTGCTCGTCCATTTTTAGGGCTTTAGCAATTGAATCGATCTGATTTTTTTCGATTAGTGCTTGTTTTTTCATCATTTTTAGGGTTTCGGCAACCATCTGATGTTGATCACATGGTACTTGGGTTTGTTTTTCTGCCGGTTTAATTTCTGCTTGTTCTAGTAGTCGATTTTCAGATGAAACGATAGGATTTTCAACGGGCATTTCTTTAACTTTTGGAGAGTACGAATAATCGAAATTGCTGGAATTGAGCGGAATGAAAAGGAATTGGGCGAAAGTGTTTTTTGGCTGAAATAGTTAGCGGGCTGGGCTTTTGTCCTTAACGTTAATTTTTAAAAGGTCTATCCTTTTGGTTAAATAATTTTAAATTTTTGTCGTTATCAATTTTGTTTCCCTAAAAGTTACTGGAACAATGTCTTTAACAAATGGACTAATAATACGAATAATAATAACCTAATCCTTGGGCCTTTTAGCAAATTTTGCATGTGGGTTGTTAATGATATTCCAAATATTGTTAAGGGGGGATCAATTTAAAAAGAAAAAAGAATTTGTTAGGGGGAGTATCAATGCAGAGAGCACATCCTTAACAAATAAAGTTTATTTTACCAAATTAGCCTTCTTTACAATAATTCCTTTTTTAGTTGTTAATTAAAAAAATTTATACGGTATATTAGTCGAACTGCATCAGATTTTTATATCAAATTATCAGTAATTTCATTTGTCGATCGCTTTTTTTAAATAGTTTCATTTCTTATTTGTCGATCGTTTTTTTTAAATAATTTCATTTCTCATATGTTAAATTATCAGTAATCTCATTTGTTTCACGTTCTTCGTTTGCATCATTATTACTCCTCGAACGATCACTTTTTTTTTTTGTAAATAATTTAGAAATTTGTTTTTTTGCATTTGAAATTGATTGGGATTTGGGATGATAACTAATATTATTAGGGGGTAAAAAGGAAACGTAAAAGATTAAGTACGTGGCTCCCTCTAACACTGGTCAATTTTTTTATCTTAAATATTGTTAGGATGGTAACTAATCTTCTTTTTTCTCTATTAGAGCATTGACAGCAGTTTGACGTGGATTCAAAGCTTAAAACATAGTTAAGAGGGTTAACTCTTCCACCGTTCCAGCGGTCGATGGGGCTGACGCTGCAATTTAAAATTAAAAAAAAACAAACGTTAAAACGGTTTTTTGACCGTTTAAGGTTTTTAGGAGGAAAAAAAAAAGGCAATTTAATTTCTGATTATCTTCATTTCCAACAATGTTAGCACTGCTCGGAGTTCTCTTATGACCATCGCTGCACCCTTAGTTCACCGTTTTCTGGTTATCCACGGGCACTGACCTGTCCTTCATTGCTGATCATGACTCTCATCTCAACTTTCTCGCCGGTGGTGAACTCCTAAATCAGAAGCGAGTTCTCCAGAGTTTGTACTCCAACAGAAATCCCTATTTATTATCGCAAACCGGCGCATATCTTGGGGATATAGCTCAGATGGTGGAGCGCTCGCTTAGCATGTGAGAGGTAGATGGTGGAGCGCTCGCTTAGCATGTGAGAGGTACGGGGATCGATACCTCGCATCTCCATGGCTTGCCCCGGTCGCCTTTCCCCGCCGGTTTCCTTTTTTCCCAAACAAAACCCTAGCCCTCAAAATACTGGGCATATGACATTTCCCCTTTCTTCTGCCTTCCCGATCTCCTCTTTAGATCTCGAGGTACTTGTCATTCTCGTTCATATTGCAGCTACTATATTTTTAATCCTGCTTCAGTCGATTTAGTGTTAATCTACAAGGTTAGTACAGTGTCAATACCGACGACTCCATAATATGATTTTTCCCTTTGATTACAGTTGTTTGATGTTACCGTAAGACCAACTGGGTTTTCATTGATTTGTTAACGGTCATATCAAGCTCTCTCTCACTGATGTTGGCTATTGACTGCGTGATCTTAATATGTTAATGTCTATTGTATCTACTATATTTGTGTTGTTGCCTATTCATGCTTTCATGTAAAATTTACCATGAAACTAAGGTAGTGTTTTAATTCTTCATCCTGTCGGGTTGAATGCAGTCAAATGTCTCCTTGCAATGGTATTTGTTGATATTTTATATCATCCTGTCGGACTGAATGTAATCAAATGCCCCCTTGCAATGATATTTGTTGATATTTTATATGCTTGTTGACGGAGATATCCTGTTTACATCATGTTATAAAATGCATTCTTATTTTCATACTTCGCCCTGTTTAATGTATTACCAACTATTTTAAAATTAATATGCTGGTCATTAAGAATTACAGTTATAAGAAAATAACGTATATTCCCCATGGCTAATTCTATTCATACACCTATAATTTCTTAACATACACCGTAAAATGAAATAAAATAGCATACACCAAAAATTTCTTTTCATACACCATGTCTTTTACAAAATTACCCTTTTATATATTTTCATCATCTTTCCTCTCTTTAATCTTAAAACTAAATTACATAAAACTGGAAATTCATTGCAATGTATTTACTTAAAATAAAAAAAAAACTTTAATTTTTAACACTAGTATTTTAAATTATTTGACTGTTTTATTTTTAAATCACTTTTAATTTTAGATGATGGATATTTGAACTTATTTTTTAAAATATTAGAAAGTTAAACTAGTTAAATTTTGGTGTTAAATTTAAGCATGATTGGATTTGAATGAAAGATTGAAGAATTTAGCACTTTGTATAACATTAATATTAGTAGTTAGTTTTAAATTTTTATATTTAACTAAAGTGGAAACTATTAAAATTGACTTTATATAAATGTTGCTTGTAACGACATGAATATATTTTAATCCTCAAAAGAAATATAAATTTAATTTAACCAGTGATATACATTAATTATAATTTACTAAATTTACAAGAGAAATTATATTGAATATACATAATGCAAACAAAGGAGAATTGTATATATTTTCATTCTTTAATATTGATTCTTTTTTAATAAGGTCATTTTAGTCTGAAATTTTATTTAAAATCTTATGGTGTAAGTAAAGCAATTTACGGTGTTTGAATAGAATTTGCCATTCCCCATAGATTAAAGAGTAGCTTAAGCACTTATGTTAGTAGACTGTTTCATGCAGGAGTTGCTGATTTCATTATATTCACGATTTTGTTGAAATTATGGAATGATGTTCCTCCTTCTCTTATACTTTTACTTGCAGATTCTTTCAACTTCAGAGCTCTTCCATTAATGTCGTCATCTCCCAATAGTTCTTCCACTTTTTCTTTAACATTTTCCTTGGACACCATCCCATCTTTCCCAGGATTCATCCTCAATCCGATTTTCCAGACATCACAAACATAGCTCTCGTTCAGAAACTGATCACAAAAATAAGGCCAACAAAGAATTGGCATGCCATTTCTGACTCCTTCAATAGTGGAATTCCAACCACAATGAGAAACGAAGCAAGCAACTGCAGGATGAGCCAGTACCTTCTGTTGCGGACACCATTCCACAATCATTCCTCTACCTTCAACACGGTCACTGTACCCAGATGGGTACACATCCACCGACCTGTTTGTCATATCAGGTCTCACAACCCACAGAAAAGCTCTATTTGTCAGTTCCAACCCAAGTGCTAGCTGTTGGAACTGTTCTCTATCCATTAGCGTTAAACTCCCGAAAGCTACGTATATAACAGACTTCACAGGTTGCTTGTCTAGCCACCTAACACAAGTTTCGTTCTCGGGCCAAAAGGTACCTAGTGACTTTTCAGGATGTTGTTCCGTTAGCAACGGGCCGATGGGTATCAGGTTAGGCATGTATGAAAACACACTTGGTTCAAGCTCATAGAATGAGTTACAGAGTATGAACTCTGCTTGCCTCACTTTCTCACAGTTATTGGTAATGTAATGGAACACGATTTTACGTGCATTTGCATTGCCTACATGTAACCAAGAAAACCGAGTTGTGTCCATTTTAGGCATGCCTGGGCTTACCACAATCATCTCTTCCCTCACAGGTGTTCCTGTATCATAAACACAAGAAACTGTTGCTGTTACATATCATTCCACATAGGAAGTGCAGAGAGTAAATATTTCTGAATAACACATGTGTTGTGGAATTTATGTATATTTTCTTTGTAATTTACGGACAGCGTACATTCTTCCTGGCAATTTTTTAAAACAGAAAAAAAAAAAAAAAAAAAAAAAAGGTACCTTCCTTATGAAGAATTCCATTCTTGATAAACTTGGGGATGTCAAACATAGCAGCAAGAAGAGCTGTTGATGCAGGCCATAGCGCACCAACTCTTACTTTCAACTTCTTAGCCACGTCAATTGCCCATGCCATATTTTTATCCACGATCATCCATGTGATCTTCCCAAATGCAGATTCATCACTGCTCTTTATGATTTCTTCTATATAAGAAGGCATTACATTCATCGATCCTTCACATAATCTCCCAAGGTCGTTTTGGTCTTCGTGAGGTTTCAAACCATTTGGTACTGATACTAGCTTTATCTTGTTGTGAAATTTTCCGCTACTTTGTTTTGGTAAAGAATTAAGAAGACGGGTGTGATTGAATTCAGAGTTGATGAAAGTTATAGTAAAGCCGCAGTTGACTAAAGAGCGGGAAAGCTCCATGAGTGGAATTACATGACCTTGTGCTGGATATGGTAGCACAAGCACGTGTTGTTGAGCCATTATATGTGTTTGGAGGAGATGGAGAAATGGAAGGTAGTTTCTTTCTTGCTTGCATTTATAATTTTATATGTCTAACTAGAGGTTTATTTATTTATTTATTTTATTTTTATTTTTTCAAGTTTTTTGCTGGGGCATCTCCAACTATTATTTGGTTGGAAGTTATATTGTATAGGGTTACATTTTGAAACCTCACTTTTCTCTAAGGATTGCGGGTTTAAACGGATGTTCAATAGACGTTTGAAGCTAAAGCGTATGTCAAACGAATGCCTAATATATTGCAAAATAATTTAGCAGTGTTTTGCAATAGAGCTATGGTTGTGTTGTGTTATCTTGTTTGGAAGTTTGTGTTGTGTTATATTGTTTAAAATATACCAAATGAAATAAAAATCAAAATCCAAAAAGGACTCTTAACACCAAACCAAATGAAATTCATCCACAGCAGCATTCTTCTGTCTTATCTTGTTTGGAAGTTTGTGTTGTGTGCCTGTAAACAATTGGGCGGCTACTACGTGTGAGAAAGAATACTTCTCTTTTTTTGGAAATCAGTCCCATGTACCTATCTTCAGTTTGGATTGTTAGAAGCTGCCTAAAAATAATTTTGTAAATTTGCTCTCTGTTTTTAGTTTCTATTGTCAACCTTGGCTGCCTAAAAGTAATTGTATGAAAACTTGTAGAATGGCCCTACAAATAGTATATACTTGAAATCTAGGTCATGCAATAGTCATCTTATATATGCTAATGCCTGTAACCCAAAAATGTCTTTATATCTTGAAATTTGAAAAGACAATTATGTTATTTATATCTTGACTTTGATATGAATGCACAGAGATTAACAAGTGAATTGAGACCAGACTCGTATATTGTGGAGAGGAAGAACATTGGTCTACGGCCGCTTTTGTAACAAATATAGCATTTGGTGCGTTTGGAAGCAATATGAGAATGATTTAGAGAAGAGAATTACATATCTGTTGTTGGAATGGTGGGAGGCTTATAAGTGATAATGATGCTATTAAACAGAATCAGCCCTTCAACGATTTGGTGCGGAAAAATGTGGCCATCGGATCTTCAAGAAACATGAAGTAGAAGGATGAACGGCCACTTCCATTTGTTCGTTAAGTTCATAAAAATGTTGCAACCACTTGGAATTCAAAAGCCATTGTAGCTCAGCGGAATCCCTCTTGGAGAGCCTGTGTTAGATTCCTATCTCTACCTTGTTAATGCTTTCAGTTCTTACTTGTTCTGATTTGTAATGTTGGAGCAATGTATTAATGTAAGGCCGGTTGTGGCATGGTGGTGGAATGCGTCTCCCTACCTTAGAGCGTTGAGCCTGTTGTTTTTCCATGTCTTCAACATTTTACATTTTTTCATTTCTTCAACAAGCAAGCTTGCATGAATACAATTGCACGTGTGCTGTGATAGTAGAGGCGTGCTCCCTGCTGCCGCTTCTTTGTTTCTTTTTAACTGTAAAGTATGTAGCCCATTTAATCCAAACCACAGTTCGTGGAGTGTTCAATGCAGCATAACATTAATTATTTCAGTTTAAAAACCATTTAGAGCATCCCAGTCAGGGACGGAGCCAGGATTTTAGGTTGAACCGGGCTAAGAAAAGGGAAAGAAGGACACAAAACAGTATCAAAATAAAAATGGAAGTAGTTTTTAATTATGTGATAGTGCAATCTCATGAAAATCACAGCTATTTTATTAGCATAAGATGATGTAATAATGGCTACAAATGAACTAGAACACAAAATAAATGACAGATTTATCTCTGCTTCCACTCTTGATTGAAACTGTTTGAGTTATGTTTCCTACTGCTCTTTTTTTTTCTTTCTTTTTTGGTTTTTTCGTTTTGCTATGAAATTTCAGCAGTTTTTAAATGCTCAAAATATATAAATTACAACATCTAGTGAAGTAATCCTTTTACCCCAAGGCCTGTTTTTGTCACAAAAGCTCAAATATTAAAGGGCTTATCGTGGGTCTAATCTACAATAAACACATGGAGTGAATTCATTTCTTGGACATATTTGCTTCTTCCTTCTTAGTTCTGGAAACAGCAGCTGTAGCGGCAGCTGTCACCGCAGCCGCAGCTGCACCAAACTTCACTTCTCCAGCTGCTTCAATTACTCCGGCAACTTTGCCAAATGCAACTATCCCACCTACAAAGAGAGCTCTTAATGCTACTGTTGGTTTTATATCCATTCTTGATTACACTTGAAGAATTAATGGATATAGTGATCAATTTTCATCTCATCAGACTGATTCTTCTCAGTAGATTTGCCCTAAAGTCTGAGGAGCGTAGGAAATTGTGATCACGAATGCAGCTATGTTTTTTACTGTTTCCTGTTCCAGGAAAGAGAACTAAAAAAGTACTGTATAATTATGGGTTATTGTCACGTTTGGACAACATGGTTTATGATTACATTGAATTAAAAAAGATCAAGTGTTATATTTTTCTTGGAAACAGCACCCGGGCTGTAGCCCAGGCAGTCTTGTGCATGGATCCGTCCCTGATCCCAGTAGAGGAAATATGGGGTCTGTGAGCTTATTTTTGGGCTCACCATGGATTGTCGTGTGATTTACCTAGCATTAATAATGCAACATAATGTTATCATATAAATAGAGTTGTATTAATGGACAGTTCGGTGTCTGTTGTCTGAATCTATAAAGTGCTTGATCTGTGTCTATACGGTTCTCATTTAGCATACGAATTAGAATAAGAAAAAAAAATATGAAGATATGTTCATCAAAAAATGTTCGATGCATTTCTATTATTCGAACATTGTTTGTCTGTTATCTGACTCGTATGAACAGTGTTTTTAATTAATGTTTGTCCAATCTATGTTTATCTGAATCTTATTGGACATGACTAGAACACAACTCTGTTGGATCTGCTCAAATCGTATACACCCATACATATAAATAAAGGCAGCGGTAATCGAAGCCATGTTATCCAACATTAATAATGTCGGACAAGCAAAGGTGCATTTTTGCCATCGATGGCCATCTTCCTATATGTAACCAACCTTCATTTTTATCAACCTACAAAATTTTCTCTTTTGCTCTTAAACTACGCAAACAACATCCATAATTATGTGCAAAAAAGGTCCAACAATCAAAAGGGGAGAACATCAATATCCTCTTCATCCCAACGATTTCGAGAATATAATTTAAATAATAATATTTACGAATAATTTGATGCCAAATCGACAAAACAATGAGAATTATCGGCAAAACTTTCAATATGCATCTCAATATCATTCACAACAACATTCACCGCATATGTCATGGCTATAACGATTAATTTAGCAACATATACTTGAAAATCAGTATACTTGAACATCGAATTCCAGAGCCGGCCTACAAGGTTATCTCACAGAAATCGACATCTCTTGCAGAAATTTAAATTTTAAATTTGATCTAGTTGACGACGTCCATTTAAGATCGATCAAAATGATTATGAATTTGTTGAAGATGAAATCTTGTGGGATGTAAACAATGACTTAAGTCAACAATCCCATTTGAATTAAATGTGAATAAATCTTGGATGAATCAACCTAAATGTGTCTCCAGTTACATAGTTAAATAAACCTCCATCTGAAAGTTTTGCTTCTACTCAACGAAAATGATCAAAAACAAATATTGTAATATTCAAGACAACCTGATCAACAACAAGCACAATAAATCTGACTTGAAGGCCACCTCTACAATGCTGGAAAGAATGAAATCACCCAAGTTCCATATTCTTGAGCAATTGCAGATACCTTAGTCCACCAAAGGTACAAACAGAGGGAAATCCACTCAAAGTGTAGCGCCATAAATAGCCCTGCCACCGGGACACAAGGCTAGGCCCCCAGACTTGCTTGTCGATCAAGCTGCTTCTTCCTCTAAAGAGAAAGCTGGGTCCAATACCCCCATCACGTGTAGAACGAAGAAAGAGTTGTTGGAGAACTTACACGAACACGGTTAGTGTGACGGCCACCCATAACTCCTGCACTTAACAAGGGAAATAATGCGTTGAAAGACGTGCCATACAACTAGGGACGATCATCAAGGTAAGATAACACAAGCGAGACCTGTCGTAAAACTCACAGCGCAAGGATAAAATATAACAGAACATACACAACAGCTAATAATAGTGAAGCATATTTGAGTAGAAACTTCAAGCTTTCAGTACAGCTAGAAATTATATCCACACAACCGGATTACAACATATGTCTGTACAAATCTGCCTCACTACAGCACTCAGAGTCAAACAACAAACAACAAACAACAAAAATACAGATACTATATAGTAAGAAGGATAATACGTCAGCCTCCTGCTCGCCACTGAACTGCAACATCGTCCTCACCTAGATATCACTTGCCACCTGCCACCTAGTCTGCCCATCCAAAAATTGTAACACCCCACGTCCGTTAATGTCACTCATAAAGGGAATGCATTAAGTTTCGTGGAGCATTATAAGTAAACAGAATGAAATATTACAAGACAGAAAAAGTAGTACTTGAAAATTTTGTAATTTTATTGCAACGGAAACAGAAATAAGTTTGATTACATTTCCAAATACCAAAATCAAGTACATAACATCAGCCTTGTACAAAACCTTCAGAGTACATAATTTTAAAGCCATAATCCCCAACAGAAAAATGTCATATGCAGAATCAAAGCCAAGCAATACACCTTTCAACTTCAAGCTGGAAGAAAGAGATATCTGAACTAAGCTTGAGTATTTCCTCCCTAAGAACCTGGGGGGAGGGGGGAAACGGAAGAAAAAAGGCGAAACAAACTAGGTCAGACATAAGTCTGGTGAGTACAGTGACTTTAACAATATAATCATTAAAGTAACAAGATAAGAACATAAACTGGAAAGCAAGAAATGACTGTAGAATAAACAGGCATGACAAAGCAGACAAGATGAACAAGATATAACGTTTATTGCGCTTCTAATCACTACAGGATAATTACTACACTGCACCAATGTTAGTAACACCGTATCATTACTAGTTACACTGCACCCTTACTAGTCCCATACAAAAAGTTGATCCCTCTTACTAATCATGATAATGGTAGTTTCGTGTACTCCTAGCTGCTATCGTAGGTGCCACTTTTTTCTCCTACCCCCACGAGTTGTACCCACTACCTTTTTCATTCGATCGGCTCCCTAATTCGCATGTATTTATTACTTGTGTCATTCGATCTCGCTTGTATTTATTCCTTACTTGTGTCATTCGGCCCCGCTTGTATGTAGATACCTGTGCTGGCCCCATCATAGGGTGTATCGATTCCCATGATGGAAACCCAACACGATTCAAGATGCACAGTGTATACTACTGATGCCCAGTGCCTGCTTTTTACACTCCGGAGCATGTGCACTCCCATACTCCATCGGAACCTACACTGCTGCACCACCCACTGCTATTTTGACCGCTTATAATCAGCCCAGTAATCGTGCCCCCACCCTGCATAGCTCAGGGTACCATGATACATAAATGTGGGTTACTGCTGAAATGGGTCCCCCGTTACTAGGGTTTCCTAATCAAATATTATAATGGTTAGTATTCTCAATTTAACTTAACCCCACCCATTTGCTTAATTAACATGTTGTACTGGTTAAGTGTTGCCTATTCATATGTTACTTAACCTTCTCACTGATTCACACATGTTTATTCAACGGTTAAGTTTGTGGGCCTATATATATACTAATATTACCCACTTACCCAAGATTTACTTAACCCTTCCCCTTATCAAGTCCATATGTATTATTGGTTAAGCTTTCCTTAACCCTATCCACTTTGTTTATGTAATATTGGTTAAGTTGTCTTCTTGTCCATGTTAACTTAACCCACCCACCGAACATGTTGTATTGGTTAAGTGTCGTATGTTCATATGTTACTTAACATTTCCATTCTTAACATGTCTGTTCCTTAGCTTTAATTTATTCATTAAAGTACCAACCTCTCATATTGGAACTGTTGTTTACGGTTGCTGGATGTGCCGGGCGGTTCCAGGCAGACTTCTACCGCAAACTCATTCTAACCTCAGGTTTTTGGACTTAATGCGCTAACCTCTCACACTAGATCTATGTTGTTGCAGTCGCTGGATGTGCCGGACGATTCCGGGCAGTCCTACACCGCAACTCAATCTAACCTAGGGCTAGGCACGTTCATCTTTTAACCAATTTACATATTTACCATTCATGTCCAAGTTTATATATAAATTATCCATAAGTGTGGTCAATTCAAGTTGTGCCACATTTTCTAGTTATGCCCAAAATTAATTATATGATTACAACCCCTTTTTATGCCAATTACATAATATTGAACCTTTATCTAAACTTTTCCCTAACATTCCTACGTCGCTCGTACGTATAGTTCATGTGATACGTTAGGCTCACAATTGGCCCAACTTAAAAAAAAGGAAAAAAGGAAGAAACACATGACATCATAACTGGCATATACAATATGGATCTCAGACGGCATAAATCTAGTAAACATATAAAAATAGATCCAATCAGCATACTGAGTGCGAACTAGCATGGATCTAAACATAAACTTGCACATATTTAAACATATGAACATATAATTCTAAACATATGGACTGATATGGATCTAATCATATAAACGTGTAGATCTAAACATATGAACATATAGTTCTAAACAGATGGACTGATATGGATCTAATCATACAAACATGTAGATCTAAACATCTGAACATATAGTTCTAAACATATGGACTGATATGGATCTAATCATATAAACATGTAGATCTAAACATATGAACATATAGTTCTAAACATATGGACTGATATGGATCTAATCATATAAACATGAACATATAGTTCTAAACATATGGACTGATATGGATCTAATCATATAAACATGTAGATCTAAACATATGAATATATAAAATATGATCTTACATGTATGAACATGACTTGCATATAATCTTTCATAACTTGCATAGATCGAGCAAACTTGCATACGTAATTAGGCATATGAATTAACATAGAATATAACATGCATATAATGAATCAAATCAAGCATGAATCAAAACATAGTTTGCAAAGACATAAACTTTATATGATTTACAAACATTTTCATACAGTCCAATTCATAACTCATCACAATTACGTTTAAACAATTATCTTGTGAAAGTAACTGCACTCACAGAAAACGATCTTGAATTCTGGGATCTGATTTCTGAAATTGCTAAGCTAATCCGTTGATGTAGGCGTTGATTCGTTCGTTGTTGTTCAAGAGTTCCTTTTCGCAATTCCTAGGCTTTGAATCTTTATCTCTTATCTTTAATCTAGAATTTGATTTGTTATGGTGGCGGCTAGGTTAGTTTGTAGATGAACAGCATGACAACATCATACTTTAGGGTTGTGAGGTTAGGATTTAGGTTTAGCTATCTGTATATAGATGTTTAGGATTAATATGGGCCTTTAGATCAACTTAGGAGTCATCAAAGCCATCCAAACCCAAGAGAGCCAACCAGAACATGACACATATGCCCTAACACCTCATAAAATCGTCACTGTCCAGATCAGTTCGCAGGTGTCGACCCTACAGGGGGGAGGGGGGTTGACACCCATGTCGACGGGGGGTTGACACCTATGTCGACACCCCTTGGGGGGTCGACACCCCTGAGCGGGAAATTTCCCGCTCAGCTGTTTTCTGAAGTTTTGAAATTCGAATCTGCTTTAATTATTTAATTATTATTTTAATTTAATTTCTGCTTAAACTTGAAAACTTCTAACCTCCATAACTTCTTTATACGGATCCGATTCACGCAAACTAGGACTCTATCTCAAGCAGAATTCCGAGACGAACGCAATGGCGTAACCCGTTTCACCCAATTCTTCTTTTAAAGATTAATTATTCTTTAATTATCTCTTATGTCCCGTTTTAAAATTACGAGGTGTTACATTCCTTCCTACTTAAAGAATTTCGTCCCCGAAATCTTCAAGTCAAGAAGAATGTGTATCCTGCCATCCAACAGTCATCTACTCAACCATTTAATCACAGGCATCCATTGTACTTAAAGAGGTTTCTAATGCTTTCATGATCATATGCATAGTGTGTGTATATGTCCTTATCTAATGCAAAATCAGGCGGTCTACTGATTCAATTGACCTCCTTAGTGCGAATTATGTCAATGCCATGAGTCCATCATGTATGCAATTATTCCTAATCGTACTTTATAACTTCTACATGAGTGCACAATCATTCATACAAATGCAACATCTATATGATAACACATAAAATTTCAATCCATATACAAATACATATATGCATATGCAATATGAAAGTGACTGAGCCGATCTAGTGTCTAATGTGTGTGTAAATGCATCCACGAGCAACCACTAGCAAACACTTGCATCCACTTGCATCCACCAAACATAACATGTCTCAAACACATGTTTACAACCATAGGATTTTCTACCTAAAGATCAAAGACATAATCGTGAGGACATACTAAACGATAGAATAAGTCTAAACAAAGCGATAGAAAAAGGAGAAATTAAGAGTATACCCTTAAAAATGAAAGGGTACAGCATACGCATCTTGTCTCCCGTCTCCTAAGTCGCGTCTCCTCGATCATCTCCTTATTGGATTTTAACCAACTTGACCTCTGTTGCGTAACTTCTTAATCTCCGATCCAAGGATGCATGTAGGAGCTCGTCTAATCGTGGCATCTTGCTCCACTTCTCTAAGCATGCTCGGCTCCACTATTTCCGCGGTATCATGTAAACACCTTCCTCACATGCGACACGTGAAACATGTCATGAACACCACCAAGCTTTTTCGGCAACTTCACTCTGTTGTCTTTCCAACTCTTTCTATAATGGGGGATTGCCCTACGAACCTTGGTGCTAATTTCCCCACACTCCCCAAAGCGAACTACGTTCCTCCACGGTGACACTTTAATAAAACCCTGTCTCCAACATTGAACTCAAGGTGGTTCGTCTCTTGTCAGCGTTTGACTTTTGTCGGCCCTGTGCCGTCTTCATTCATCTTTGAATCAAGTCTATCTCCTCAGAAGTTTCCCTAACCATATCTGGCCCAAGTAAAATCTTATCCGTAGATTCCCACCAACAAGTTGGTGATTGACACGGTCGTCCATAAAAACCCTAATACTAGCTTAATAACTGTTGTTATAAGCGAACTCCACAAATGGAAAGTGCTCTTCTCATGTCCTCCAAAATCTAGGATGCATAACCTCAAAAGATCTTCAAGGTAGCTATTCACCCTTTATGTTCGTCCATTCGTATGTAGACGATACGCGATGCTCAAACATAACTGCGTACCCACTGCCTTTTGCATATCACCTTTTCCTCTTGCATCGAAAACTGCTACAAGCCTTGCCTCGTAAGTACCGGTATATACTGTGAACGGTTTTCTCCCATCTAGCAAAGTCAAAACTAAGGCCGATACCTTCGCAAAGCCCTTAACGAACTTCCTATAGTAGCCCGCCAACCCTAGAAAACTTCTTACTTCCGTTGCTTTTCTAGGAACCTTCCAATCTTGGATTGCCACCACCTTTGTAGGATCCACTGCTATCACTTCCTTAGAGACCACGTGTCCTAAGAACCTCACTTCTTTCCTCCCTACCTCTACCTTGTTAATGCTTTCAGTTCTTACTTGTTCTGATTTGTAATGCTGGAGCAATGTATTAATGTAAGGCCGGTTGTGGCATGGTGGTGGAATGCGTCTCCCTACCTTAGAGCGTTGAGCCTGTTGTTTTTCCATGTCTTCAACATTTTACATTTTTTCATTTCTTCAACAAGCAAGCTTGCATGAATACAAATAGCACGTGTGCTGTGATAGTAGAGGCGTGCTCCCTTCGACCGCTTTTTTGTTTCTTTTCAATTGTAAGGTATGTAGCCCATTTAATCCAAACCACAGCTCGTGGAGTGTTCAATGCAGCATAACATTATTTATTTATTTCGGTTTAAAAACCATTTAAACCATCCCAGTAGAGGAAATATGGGGTCTGTGAGCTTATTTTTGGGCTCACCGTGGGCTGTGGTGTGATTTACCTAACATTAATAATGCAACATAATGTTATCATATAAATAGGGTTGTATTACTGGACAGTTCGATGTCTGTTGTCCGAATCTATAAAGTGTTTGATCCGTGTCTATACAGTTCTCATTTAGCATACGAATTAGAATAAGAAAAAATACATGAAGATATATTCATCTAAAAATGTTCAATGTATTTCTATCGTTCGAACGTTGTCTGTTTGTTATCTGACTTGTATGAACAGTGCTTTAAATTAATGCTTGTCCAATCTATGTTTATCTGAATCTTATAGAACATGAGTAGAACGCACCTCTATCAGATCTTCTCTAACCGTATACACCCATACATATAAACAAAGGCAGCGGTAATCGAAGCCATGTTATCCAACATGAATAATGTTGGATAAGAGAAGGTGCAATTTTTGCCATCAATGGCCATCTTCCTATATATAACCAACCTTCTTTTTTATCAACCTACAAATTTTCCTCTTTTGCTCTTAAACTACGCAAACAACATCCATAATTATGTGAAAAAAAGGTCCAACAATCACAGAGGAAGAACATCGATATCCTCTTCATCCCAACGCTTTTGAGAATATAATTTAAATAATAATATTTATAAATGATTTGATGTCAAATCGGCAAAACTTTCAATATGCATCCCAATATCGTTCACAACACCATTCACCGCATATGTCAAGGCTATAATGTAACACCCCACCTCTGTTAAGGTCACTCACAAAGGGAATGCCTTAACTTTGGTGGAGCATTTTAGTAAATAGAACAGAAACTTACAAGACAGATAAAACAGTACTTGAAAAATTTATAACTTTATTTCAACAGAAGCTTGGTTACATCATTTCAAATCACAATATCAGAATTCAAGTACAAAATATCAGTCTTGTACAAAAGCCTTCAGGATGCATAGTTTAATAATCATAATCCCCACAGAAGAAGACGAGCCATACTTTAAGCACTGCAAGCAGAAGAAATCTGGATCAAGTTAGAGTATTTCCTTCTACAAAACCTGGGGGAGGGGGAAACGGAAGAAAGGAGGCGAAACAACAAGGGTCAGACAAAAAGTCTGGCAAGTCCAGTGATTTTCAGTTATGAACAGATAATAATAACATGACATGAACATAAAACTGGATGAGAGATAGCTGTAACAGGTGTAGCAGATATAACAGAAGAACAGAATGACATAAGCTATTTCTTTACACTTCTCTGCACTAATACTAGTATAACAGAATTAGGTGTCACCCTAATGTCTAAACTGAAACAGAAACGGGTACAGAATAATTTAACAAAAACAGAACGCTAATAATGGGCCTTTACTACCCGATCAGAAACAGACAGAAGCAGAAACAAATTAATCCCTACGGAAACAGAATGTAGAATTAGGTGTACACTAGTAATGGGCCTTTACCACCCGAACAGACGGTACCACACAGAAACAGACAGGTGTTACCACCCAACAGAAACAGACGGTACCAACAGAAACAGACAGAACTAAGTGTACCCTAAAACTCTACCCAAGCGATCGGCTCCTTAATACATAAATACCCTGTGTCGGCCCCACAGTAGGGTGTATCACTCCCTAAAGTGACAACCAATTGGCACAGACCTATTTACTGATGTCACGACGTCTTACATCCTCAGAGGCAGACCGGGATCCATGCATGCACATGACCCGGTTGGAACGCACCATCAACACCCCTCGCCATTATCAGAATGAACCGCTTATAATTAGTTCAGTAAGCGTGCCCGGACCCTACTTACTGTTGGGTCAAAGTTTTGATACCAGAAAGGGTTACTGACTAATATGGGTCCCAAACAACAGAAAACACAAGTAATTCCCCTCCTAACCTTGTGTCCCCAGACTAACAGATTTCAGATTAACTTGTTTACAAGTTCAGACATACAGAATTCAGACCAACTAGTTCACAGACAAGTTTTCAGACTAACGGATCAGATTATACAGATTTAACAAACTTACATATTAACTGGTTACAGATTATCTAACTTTGTATTGGGCCTACGGATTCACGAAACGGGTTTATCAGATTCATTGGTTCAACCTTACCCAACACGTTTTAGACATCGTAATTATCTCAGATTTTCATTAATTAAATATTAATGCCCAAACCTCTCACATTAGACTGACAGTTTGCGGCTACTGGTTAGGCCGGTTGGTTCCGGGCAGGTTTCTGTCGCAAACTGAGTCTAACCTCGGGTTTCAAGCACGTTATGACTAACTTCTCACATTATAACCTATTGTTTGCGACCACTGGAATATGTCGGGCGGTTCCGGGAAGAAATACGCCGCAAACTCATTCTAACCTCGAGTTAGCCATGTTTATCT
Source organism: Allium sativum (assembly GCA_030737875.1). Taxonomy (NCBI): domain Eukaryota; kingdom Viridiplantae; phylum Streptophyta; class Magnoliopsida; order Asparagales; family Amaryllidaceae; genus Allium; species Allium sativum. The sequence continues at coordinate 829,829,009 of CM060913.1, forward strand.
TTGCGGCCAATTAATTAATGATTTACCATTTATACCCACGCCTAATATACATGTCAATTATTCATAACTATAGCCAATTCAGATTATGTCAATAGCGGACTAATTATATCAACTCAACAGATATTGCAGATAACAGATTTTTCAGATTAGGCGACTTAACGGATTTAGCAGATTAAACAAACTAGCAGATCTAGCATTTTCAACAGACTTAGCAGATGACAGATTTGGCAGATGAACAAATCTAGCAGACTAGGCTGTAGAGCAGAACTAGCAGATTAAGCAATATAACAGAACTAGCAGATTAGGCAAATATAACTGATTTAATCATTCCTTAAAGTTTCACAAACATATCTTGCCTAATTTTAAATTTGGCCCAAGCATACCTAAATAATTATCATGATTCACACTATGATCATATACCAAATATAACCATCGATTACTATGCATGTCATATATCCCAAAGATCCCTTACTTAGGTGTTTATTTACATTTAATAGATGTCCTACCTTAATGTAAATCTTTATACCTAAGCCATATTTTCTTTGTCTCAAGTCATATGTTAACATACCATGGTTCCTCTTTCTCCAGTTCACAGAATATGCATAGATCTAAATCTAGTTTACAACCTATGTCCTTTTTCTTAAATCAGTCACAGATTAACCATGTCCAATTATTCCACATTCATTATTTGTCCCAAATTTTTTAGCGTTTGTGCGTTAATCTCTTAGGAGATTGGCGCAGGCTCGTAGTAGCCTGGCTATAGAACAGAAAGAAGAAGAGATACAGAATAAAATAGATTAGAACAGAACATACACAATCTCAAATTCAGATTTACAATCATGTCACAATTATGATTAAAGTTTATATCGAAAAATAACTGCACTTGCCTTGGTTGGATTAAAGAAAGAACTTTAATTGTTGTAGAATCGTTGCAGAAGCTTTAATCTCTAATTTGAATTGAGTTGCTTAGGTTGATGTTGATTAGCTTCTAGTTTTGATTCCAGCAGAGTAGCGACGCCATTTTTATTTTTATTTAGAACGGAGGCAGAGAAGAAGCAGAATAGAATTGTGTGTAAAGAAGGCTAGGTCTTAGGTTGTTTTTATAGGTGTAGCAATTCATTTCAGCCATCAGAATAACCCTAAAACCAATCCGGACCATCAAAAATCGTCCCTGGGCTTCAAAAACGTGTTCTGGACCGAAACAGACCGACCAGGTCGACCTGTAGGGGGGAAGTCGACACTATAGTCGACCCCCATGGAGGAGGTCGACTCCCAGGTCGACCTGGCCCTCAGGTCGACCTGCCCAGTTCTGTGCTGACCGAAACCTTCTGAATCTTCTACAGGCCATAACTTCTTCATCCGGACTCCGATTTTCAAAAACTCAGACTCTATTTCATGTAAAATTTCGAGAGGAACGCAATGGTGATGTCCATTTTACCTAATTCCTGATTCTTAAATTAATTATCCTCATTTTACTATCTTTTCCGTTACACACACCGTTATCGAACTAATTTTTCTTCTCTTTCATGTATTAATTAATTCTTCTTATGCATCACCATTATTTACCTATCATAAGCATATTTTCATATATTTTATTTCATTTTTAATTATACTTAAAAATGCGGGGTGTTACATATAACGATTAATTTAGCAACCTATACTCGAATAAGCAGTATACTTGAACATCGAATTTTAGAGTCGGCCTACAAGGTAATCTCACAAAAATCGACAACTCTTGCAAAATTTTAAATTTTAAATTTGATCTAGTTGACAACGTCCAATTAAGATTGATCAAAATAATTATGAATTTGTTGAAGATGAAGTTTTATGGGATGTAAATAATGATTTAAGTCAACAATCCCATTTGAATTAAATGAGAACAAATCTTGGATGAATCAACCTAAATGTGTCTCCAGTTATAAGAATTAAATAAACCTCCATGTGAAAGTTGTGTACTTATAAATAAGTGCACAATAACATTGTCTTGTAAAGGTCAAACCATGTGTCCCAACTCAGTGCAGTATAAGAGACCATAATCAAATCAACTTCAACAAATTCAAATGACCAAGCATAATACACGACCTCGACAAACTCAAGTGCTCAATCAAAACATCATGAACAAGCAAGTCAATTCAGTTTCAACTATGGTGCATTTGAATATTTAATGCATGTATACGAGTGTGAAAGGAGATGTGCAAACACCATGCACACAATTTACTAATGAATTCTTCTGTTTATTCTCTAATGTGGGACATGTATCTACATTGTACTATTGTAAATAAAAAGTCTAAATGAAAGAGGTTTGGGGTCATAATCCAGCGCTCTCGGTTCAGCTCTTTAAATTTGGAAAATAAAATCAAAGAAAATATATATGATAGGACTTTTAACAGAATTGATTTTGTACGAAATATATGTGGACAAAGAACATACATGTGTGGGCTGTATATGTTTGGGTTTTATATCAAGATGGGCATGGTAAAAGTGAGAACGACAATGGTGTGTTAATCGATTGTTCTGTTCTGTTACACATACATGTATAGTGCGCTACTGTATACATTGGCTGAAAATAAATCTATATACGACACATAGTAGGCTAATATTGGCTAGCATGCACAGTTTGTTTTCTTTGCACTTTCCTCGTTCTACACTCATAAATTATACATCAATGTCAATTGTCAACCGCAAAGACCACAAACAAAGCAAGCAGACTAGTGCAACAAGTGCACAAGCACAAGAACAAACAATTACAAATCAGGGTGCAACTAGAAAACTCCAAACACGATCAAAACTGGCAACCAAAAGTGCACTGCCTCAACAACCACAAGTCAACATGCAAAATTTCAAAGCAAGCTCAACAACTAAACCGATGTCATGTCGGTCTCAACAAGAGCCAACAAGGACATAACAAAATAGTGCATAAGCACAAGTCCAATTCAAGTATGATGAACTTAAGGTAACATATGCCAATGGAAAGAAAATCAATCATGGTGAATTTTCAAATTCAAATGTGGTATCATGTTCAAGTATAAACCAAAACAAAAACAAGTCGAGCACGGTGAATAGTTAAATTCACAAGTGTAGCATATATTTTTTTGATCGAAGGCATGGCAGCAAATTCAAGTGAATGAAACTATTCGAATAAAATACTACAGTGAATTCAATTATGAGTTTAAATGGTCAAGAATGTCAAGCAAAAGACTCTAGCCAAAATCAAATATCAGCAAGCAAATAACAAGTTCAAAATTGAGTTGAAATTGTCAAAAATACACACACACACATAGATCCACACATACAACAAAACATAGAAATCAGAGAAATATTAGGGATTGGAACCCTTTAGATACCACAGTAACATCATCGGCAATAAAACGCAAAAGGTCAAGCAATGCTAAATTGAAAAAGGGGCAAATCACGTTTTATTTTCTATAGGATCAATTAAACTCGACAAGGAAACAACTGCAAAAATCCGAGCAGGAGATCGATCAAAGGAGCAAACGAAATCTGAACTCCACAGTGCTCTTAGCTACGTGGCAGCGGAGAGACTAGCGATCCTAAGGTCGGGGCTATAGTATTAGAAAGAGATCGGGTGAAGTATAAAATATGGACAAGGTTGGGATTGTTGAAGTCGATTGCGTTTCTTCTGAATATCGAGGAATGAATTGAGGCGGCTGTGAGAAGCATTACCAATTTGGGGTTTTACCGATATAGGGCTATGTAAGTAGCGAAGGGGTCATGTTCAAAAAATGTAGCGAAGAACAAAGGAGGAAAAACCAAAAATTTGGACAAGTCTACTGAGATAATAATTTTGTATAAGTTTTCCTAAAGGTCGAAAGATTATTCATCGCCAAACATTAAATATTACTTATTACATTTAAATTACCAGGGAATAAAATTAATGAATTTTATTTGAACAAAATGGAAGAAGCGGAAAACAAGTTTGGAACGAAAATTTTGTAGATGAGTAACCGACAAATATTGTTATCGATTAATAAAAAAAGTACATATAATTATTTGTATGTTATTACTCAAATATTATTATTTTAATTTATGAATTATGTTTCGGTTATTAATAATTAATTATACTAATTTATTTAAATAGGTACACAAGAACATGTTCTCGTTCCGTGAACAATTCTCCTTTCGTTTCCATTTTAAATGTCTCTATCGTGTGCCGCTTTCATGTTGCATACGAATGCACTTATAAATAGGTACACAAGAACATTCTTTATTGGTTATCCGACTCGTACGAACAGTGCTTTAACTTAATGCTTGTCCAATCTATGTCCTTCTGAATCTTATTGGACATGACGAGAACACACTTATGTCGGATATGTTCTAAACGCATACACCCATACATATAAACAAAGGTAGTTGTAATCGAAGCCATGTTATCCAACATTAATAATGTCAGATAAGAGAAGGTGCATTTTTTCCATCGATGGCAATCTTCCTTTATATAACTAACCATCATTTTTATCAACCTACAAAATTTTCTCTTTTGCTCTTAAACTACGCAAACAATATCCACAATTATGTGCAAAAAAGGCCCAACAATCAAAGGGGAAGAACATCGATATCCTCTTCATCCCAACGATTTCGAGAATATAATCTAAATAATAGTATTTACGAATTATTTGATGCCAAATCGGCAAGACAATCGGAATTATCGGCAAAACTTTCAACATGCATCCCAATATCGTTCACAACTTTCAAAAAACTTCCAGCTGGAAGTTTTTTGCTTCTACTCAACGGAAATATTCAAAAACGAACATGAGGAACTTTTCCCTCTAAGAGTGTGATGTTCGTGAAAAGAAAGGTATGTCACAGTCTGAATTTGTTTTCTAAATGTCTGTTTCAAATCTTTTCCATGCTCGTATACCTAATAGCATTCCTAAATCAGTTGAATTTTTAAAAACACGGCGGAGGCGTATGAACATGGCTTGTCCATTACGAAATAAGATAATGATAGCTATGAAGACAAGAAAATAAAGCGAGGATACGCACATTAACTTGGCGAGTTTTGTTCATTAAGCGTCCTTATAGTAAATTATTTATGATTACAATTCACTAATGTTTTACGTTAATTTCAATAATTTCAACTAGAACATACTTATAAGGCATGTGTGTAACAAAACAAGGGAGTTACATTCAGTCTTTTTATAATATTCTTACAGATGAAGAAAAATAGAGCACAATAAAAAAAGAAACATAATGATTTTCATTTTGCATTGAGAAAAATAAATTCTTATTCTAGTACGGGAGAATATGATGTTCTAAAAGGCGGTTAAAGAAAAAAATCTGCACTATTTCATAGTGAAAATGTAGGGAGGGTAGCGGAAAAATGAAGATTGATTATATTGCCAATTACGATAATATAGTTGGAACTATATCTTCGGTACGTAGCACTGTAAGACTGGATGACGAAGAAAAGGAACATAAAAGAATGCAAGAATGTAATGAGCACAAGGCAAAAAAGAAGAACAAAAAGGATAGAATTTTGTTTAGTGAGAACAACTCTTGGAGCTCAAAAACGAGAAAATGAGGAGATTAAAAGTATAATTTATTCTAGCTATGAGGACCTGTGATCTCCCTAAGTTCGAAACTAAACAACGTGATGTAATGCAAAGGAAAAATAGAGCATATCATGATAGTATACGTGGTGCATCCGAATGTCAGTCGTATGTTTAGGAGTAAATGTATCGTTGTGTATGTTTCATTTGATAACTTCCAATTTAATTTTGGTTGAAACTTATGTATGATATAATGAAGATTAATGCATATTTCAACTGTTAATCATTATATATGGGTAATAGTTAAGTTGGCACAGTTATATGGTAGTATGTATATGTATATATATATATATATATATATATATATGCGTGTGTGTGTGTGTGTATATATATATATACATACATACATATATATATATATATATATATATATATCTGTGTGTGTGTGTCATGTAATGAGGATTAATTCAGGTTCCAACTTTTAATCATTATGCATGTGTAGTAGTTAAGTTGGCACAATTATATCGTAAAGTAACATTAATCATAAACAAACAATGAAAAATAATCCAAAATACGTACATACGAATGACATAATAATAAAGAAATAAATATAGAATCTCATTATTGGAAATCGTTAGTGTCACATCCACTACAAGAAAATATCGATTTTACAGCAGTAGTGTCCATCGGGAACATGTCGTTAATATTGAATCAGCGATGGATTTCCGATGTATATGCGTAGTCAGCAAAATTCAAATCAATAATTTAGCGTATCTTTTGCGATAGTAATTTGCGTGAACTATTCATCCTTTCAACTTCTTCGACCTAAATAAAAAATTTAAATTCTAAAATAATTTGTCAGCATTTTACCGATAGATAATTTTTTTTATACAAAGACATTGGTAAACCTTTGCTAAAAAGCAAGGTATTAGCGATGGATATTATTTTATGTGTGTATTTAATCCAACGATATCTGTGAGCATTTCGACGGTAAACCCCTTACAAATTAGTAAGATTAGCGACAAATATTATTTTTGGTGTATATTTAATCCAACGATATCTGTGGGCAATCCATCGCTGAACCCCTACAACGTAGCAAGTGTTGTATATATTGATATGCATTTTGTTTTATGATGATAAACATATTTGTTATTCAGTAAATGTGTTTATATATGTACTATTATATTTCGCACAAACAAAATTTTATTACACTATTTAATAGTACACATTTTTGTTTCCATCTATTACACAATCACTATACAATACACTCGTTTGTACACACAGTTCTTCACTACACACTCACACACTCATACAATATTCACTCTCACTTAGTTGTGTTTTTCTATTCCAAGCTCTAGAATTTGTCTAGTCGTCCATCATACCTATCAAAATAAAATAACACAGTAAATTCGAAAAGAAACAATTTCGTATGCAAGTATGAATTTAATTTAAGTTTTAGTTGCTTTAGTTTTTGGGTTTTTTGTTTATTAGACAGGATCATATGCACACACACACATATACATACAAAAATACTCAAACGACTTATAATATTTGCGGTGATACACTGTAAATATTGTAAGGTCCGAGCATGCATTGCTCTTGTAGAGGTCAAGCCATGTGTCCCAACTCAGTGCAGTACAAGAGACCATAATCAAATTAGCTTCAACAAATTCAAATGACCAAGCATAATACATGACCTCGACAAACTCAAGTGCTCAATCAAAACAACATGAACAAACGAACAAGAAAGTCAATTTAGTTTCAACTATGGTGCATTTGGATAATTAATGCATGTATACAAGTATGAAAAGAGATGTCCAAACACCATGCACACAATTTACTAATGAATTCTTCTATTTATTCTGTGATGTGGGACATGTATCTACACTATACTATTGTAAATAAAAAGTCTAAATAAAAGAGGTTTGGTGCCATAATCCAGCGCTCACGGTATAGCTATCTTTAAATTTGGGAAAATAAAATGGAAAAAAAAAATATGATAGGACCTTTAATAGAATTGATACTGTATGAAATATACGTGAACAAAGTACGTACATGTGTGGGTTGTATATGTTTCGGTTTTATATCAAGATGGGCATGGTAAAAGAGAGAACGACAATGGTGTATTAAACGATTGTTCTGTTTTGTTACACATACATGTATAGTGTGCTACTGTATACATCGGCTGAAAATAAATCAATACACGACACATAGTAGGCTAATATTGCCTAGCGTGCACATTTGGTTTTCTTTGCACTTTCCTTGTTCTATACTCATAAAATACACATCAATATCAACTGTCAGTAGCGAAGACCACAAATAAAGCAAGCGGACCAGTGCACAAGCAGAAGAACAAACAATTACAAATCAGGGTGCAACTGGAAAACTCTAAACAAGATCAAAACTGGCAACCAAAAGTGCACTGCCTCAACAGCCACAAGTCAGCATGCAAAATTTCAAAGCAAGCTCAACAACTAAACCAATGTCAAGTCGGTCTCAACACGAGGCAGCAAGGACATAACAAAACAGTGCATAAGCACAAGTCCAATTCAGGTATGATGAACTTCAGGTAGCATATGCCAGTGTAAAGAAGATCAATCATGGTGAATTTTCAAATTCAAACGTGGTATCATGTTCAAGAATAAACCAAAACAAAAACAAGTCGAGTATGGTGAATAGTTAAATTCACAAGTGTGGCATATATTTTTTGATCGAAGACATGGCAAAAAATTCAAGTGAATGAAACTGTTTGAATAAAAGACTATAGTGAATAAAACACACACACACATGCGTACACTCATATAATAAAACATAGAAATCAGTGAAATATTAGTGATTGGAACCCTTTAGATACCACAATAACATCATCGGCAATAAAATGCAAAAGGTCAAGTAATGATAAATTGGAAAAAGGGGCAAACCAAATTCTGTTTTCTATAGGATCAATTAAACTCGACAAGGAAACAACCGCAACGATCCAAGCAGGAGATCGATCAAAGGAGCAAACCAAATCTGAACTCTACAGTGCTCTCAGCTACGAGGCAGCGGAGAGACTAGCGATCCTAAGGTGGGGGTTATAGTATTAGAAAGAGATCGAGTGAAGTATAAAATATGGACAAGGTTGGGATTGTTGAAGTCGATTTTTTGAATTTTGAGGAATGGATTGAGGCGGCTGTGAGAAGCATTACCAATTTGGGGTGTTGACGAAAAAAAATATCGTAACACCCAAAGAATCTCTATTCCTATATAATAGTGTTTTACGTGGGAAAATAAAGTGCAGAAAGAAGTAAGTAACACATAGAATTTATAGCGGTTCGGTCCGTGAGGGGCCTACGTCCACTTTGAAGGATTTTGTTCATCTTTTATTCACAAAATTGAGTTACAAGTATTGAACATCGTTATGGCATTCATTTACAAGTAATTCTTTGTATTTTGGGGTCACACTGGTCATATGCTATGTCTTAGGAAAAAGTGATGTATGCTTCTTCTTCCTCAAGAGCTAGCTGCCATTAATGTAGTCCTTAGAACTTGTGGAGATGTCAAATCAACAAAAATTCCACTCTTGTGAAGAATGAGCAATGGAGTATTCATAGGTAGTGGGTTATGAGAGTAGGTGAGATTTGGGGACCACACAACAGAATATCGCATCCCAGGAGCGCAGCTATCAGAAAATCTCATCCTACCCCGCTTGTAGGCAGAAAATCGCATCCCCTCGTTGACGCAAATTTTGTCATCCTGAGGGATGCGAAAATTCGTTTCTCAGGGGATGCACTGCGTTTTATTCGTGAGAAGCAGAGATGGATGCATCGCATCTAGTGTATGCGTTGACAGTGCATTTGATGGATGCGATGGTATCGCATCCTGAGGCATGCGATAGTATCGCATCCAGTTTATACGATGCCATCATATTCTTATAGGATGCACATAGAGGAGACTGGCATAGAATGACGTGGTGTGATGCTTAGCTGTGTGATGCGAGAGAGTGTGAGGCGATGAAAGGTGATACGATGCGAGGTTATGTGGTGTGACATGATGCGATGCGGTGGATGCAAGTTGAGTTGAGGGAGCATGGAGTGATGCGATGTTGGCATTTTGAGGAGTTGTGAGGCTATCACTCGCTTGATTCCTTCCAGGCTTGAATCTCCAATGTGGCGATACTTCGAGCTTTGGTGCAACGCGATGGATTGAGTCGAGCGGGCCTGTGGTACTTTTGGGAACTGGAACAAAAAGCCGGCTAACATTTTCCCCCCAAAGTACTACCTGTCTTAACGTGATGTGCTTTGAGTTGAAAATTTTTTTCTGGATAATGGAAAGATCTCCAAGTTATTGAACACTTGGACGTGATCGCTCCGTTGAGAGTACCGAGCATTCTAATTCGTCGGTAGCTCTTTTGAACATCTAATCCTGTTCACTCACGAAATTAAACGTTAGTTGTCAACTTTCGTTTATGTTGTAGCATAAACAGGTCATTGTTGGCGTAGCGTCGCATTCACGCTTACACGTTTCACGTGGTTTTACGCGATGCGGTCGGAGTTTGGAAATAAAGCATGAGTAATGAGTGAAGGGTTGGTTTACGATTATGCGGGATGGATTTCGAAAAATGATACGGAGTCCCGGATTCGGTCACATGTCATTCGTTCTCGAGTCGTTTAGACTTATAAGCGCACTATTGATTTGCGAATCGAGTCGGTGTCGATTGTCGTGGCGTCGAAAACTCTTTTGCGTAGTCGTAGCTGGAATCGCGAGTCAGAAATTTCTCGAAGTTTGGAAATTTCATTCTCGTTCACCCATTGTTTTCATAAACGCATATATACATACGTACATATGTAAACATATGAACATGAGGAATATATATATAATATATTCATCATTTTTCACATTTTTTTAAAAGGTATCTCACATCCCGGGGAGGGGTGCAAAATCTCGCATCCCTGTAGGATGCTAACTATTGCACCCCAGCGAGATGCAGGATTTCACATCTCAGTAGGATGCGAAATATCGCATCCCAGTGGGATGCGTTAAGCATAGATGGGTCGATGCCTGATTCCCTTTCTCCGTCATATAACAACCTAAGATCTCCCCTATTATTTTCTTTTTTGCATCATGGTTTTCGTATCCAAGAGCTGTATTTTTCCAAAGTAGCCGATCTCGAATTCGAACTGATAGGTGGGCTTTGGATCCTTGGGACATTGATTTAGATGTGGGAGCTTCGGTTGAAATCGAATACAATCTCGAAAGTGTTGGATTTGAGCTGCTAAGCTTGAGATCTGAGGTTCGATTGGAGCTTGGTTTTGAGTTTAATGGCGGTGGAGAAGTTGGAGCGGAGTAGAGAAGGATGGGCTAGGGAGAGAGAGGTGCATCACCTCCCCTGAGGTAGGCCTTCGCGTCGAGGTGTTGCGATCTCTCGCATCCACGGGATGCGAGATTTCGCATCTTGAGGGTGCAATTTCTCACATCTGAAGGATGCGAGATTTCACATTCGGAGGATGCGATTTCTCACATCTGATGGATGTGATCTCTCGCATACGAAGGATATGAGATTTTGCATCCATAGGATGCGAAATCTCGCATCCGATGAATACGTGAGACTTCATGGTTGTGGGATGCGATGCTATGCCCTTGGGGGTGTGATGCGAGGTTTGGCCAAGGCATGGAATGCGTGATTTTCATGGAGAACTGGGGTGTGAATTTTAAATCCAGAGGAGGATGCGAAAATTGAAGGTTTGGAGGATGAGATTTTCGCTTCTGATGGACTTAGGAATTCTAGAGCCCTTCCAGCTCAGGTGCATCTGATCGTTTCCACTAAAAAGCTCACATCATGGCTTCTCGGTTATCGAACTTACATTATTTTTGTGACGTTTTGTGACTGGACGGGAACTAGGTTTTGCACTTAGGGTTTAGAGCGTATAACTCGGACTATGGACAAGAATTTGGAGTATCGAACTTTCAGATTCGTTTCCCAGTTCCAATCATGACATGACCACAACTCGACATGAGTTTAACGATATCAGTTGACGACGACGATGGTTACAATTTAAAGAATTAGTGATCGTTGTCGCATCCCGAGTCCATTTATTATAATTGTATTATCACCGCACTTCGCTGCATGTAAATGTTTGTTTACACCAACACGAGGAGTGTAGGTTTTCAATGCGATGTTTAATGCAAGTATATTAAAAGTATATCTAGCAACAGAGAATGTCTAAGAAACAACAAAATTTGGAAGCTAAAGCTTCGCAACACTCGTCGTCCCAAACTGGATCAACTCGTAGTACTAGTTCAAGGGACGACAAGCTTGAGACTTCTCTAGAGTCCACCCCTTCACAAACTATAGGTTCGCCAAAAGCTCCCGCCTGGAGTTTGCAATCAAAAGATTCACAACAGATGGCCGAGCACTCGACTGTACCGTCGGTGCAGGGAGAGGATATTGCAGTTGAGGGGAAACCTAAGGAGGAAGAACACATGGATGTCAAGGGAAGTGATGCCTCCGAGGCTCCGGATATGATGGTAGGCGCCTTCATAGTTGACAACCCACCAGATTCAGGACCTTCGAGTTTGGATGAGGGTGCATTGAGGCGCATTTGTACAAGGTTCAACATACCTTGGACTTTAACATACCTTGGACTGACGTTCGCACTTCTCAAAAGGAGGATAGGACTCATGCTCCTCCAGAAGGGTATACTGCTTGGAACAAGCGCATATGCATTGCTGGGTGCATGCCCCTGTCTTGCGACTTTTTTGGAGGAAGACGGGTATGCAGCACGAGACCGCATAGCCGATTATATATCATAAGCATAAAAATATATCCGATCAACAAGCTTGATCAGTAGCCAAAATAATAGTTAGGGATTAAGGTATCATCCTAAATGTCTTAAGCAACATAGTAGAAGTAGCATAAATATGTACAAAAGAAAAAGATAAACCAACAGAAAAATGCACAAACACAACGCTAACCTACAGAAGCATGCACATCAAAAGAACCTTCCTTCCTGCCAGCATTAGAACTTCCCTGATCTTCATCGTGCGGAGCATCATTGTGTAAGGTAAGCCTGAAAGAAGCAGATAGAGCCACACCTAAACACGAACAAAATAGATAAGAAATGTGCATGCAAAGTCCATCAAACAAGCATCTAGATTTGCTAAAAATAGCAGCGTTCCTTTCCTTCCGAATACACCGACAATAAATCGATATGAAGTTATCCAGTGGCATATTAGGAGGATTTTATTGCCAATGATCGAAGAAAGAAGATATCATAGGGATAAAGCCAAGAAGATGTGAGCTGGTGACAGCGAGAACGGGATACGAGAAGTCATATTCCAAAAACAAATGATGAGCCGTTTCATTTTCTAGCAATCAGAGAGCACAAGTGGGTAGGGAAGGGATGTTAAAACAGCACAAACAATCTCTGGTATTAATGTGAGCTCTGACTAGACTCCATTGGAAGAAGAGAATGCGGGGAGGCAACTTACATTTCCAAAGCCTTAAGAAGGAGAAGAGACGACCATGATGATCAAGGAATTGGTAGCATGAGGATACAAAAAACCCTTATTAGGAGATAACGCTCAGAAGTAAGAATCTGGATCTTCATTGAGGTTGATAGAAAGAATAATCCCATACAGCTTGGGGAAATCAGAGAGAGAATGATGGTTGAGAAGAGCATTAGGGAAGAAAAAGAGTGGGCCAAGGGAGAAGGCTTGATGAACAGTTAAATCGTGAGAGGTCGAGAGGTTAGAAAGGAAGGGAAGAGAGAGAAAAAGAGGGAGAAAATCATGCCAGATGTCCAGCTAGAAAAGGCAGTTCTTGCCATTGCCCAGCTTAACCTGAAAAAGGTTTTTGACATGGGGAATGGTAGACAATACACCAGGCCAAAAGGGAGAAGGATTGGAAAGGGGTGAGAAATGAAGGACCAGATTCGGGTTGGATTGATAATGCAGGGATATAATCCAATTCTTCCAAATGAAATCTCCAAGTGTAAGAGTCTTCCAAAGCCATTTTGAGAGAAGGGATAAGTTGAAGGAGCTACGATTGGTTACACCTAAGCCTCCTTGATCGCGTTGAAGATAGACAGACTGCCAATTGAGAAGACGCTTTAGTCTGTTATCGTTCCAAAGGAACGAACTTCTTATGGAGTTGATTCTATTGATGACCCAACAAGGCATTTTGTGAAAGGAGAACTGGTAGGTGCGGATGGCACAGAGGACATACTTGACAAGCACCAGGCGGCCAGCTGAGGAGAGGGAGTTGGCTTTCCAAGAGGAGAGTCTGGATTCAATTTTATCTATGAGAGGGAGCCGGTCTGGTTTCTTTATTTTGGTGGGACGGAGAGGAATGCCCAGGTAGGTGATGGGGAAATGGGATAGGTTATAGTTAAGGAAATTGGAAATGGAAGGTCCAAGATGATCAGAATCACCGAGCATAATAATGGAGCTCTCATGGAAATTAAGGGACAGGCCTGAGACAAGTTTGAAGGTATAAAGGAGGAGCTTAAGACAATGTAGAGGGGAGGGATCCAGGGAGGAAAAGGGAATAGTATCATCAACAAGTCGGAGATTGGAAATCATTTGGTTAGATATTGGATGCCTAATACCTTCGAAGATTTGATTATTGGCCATAAGTTTGATCATACGACTGAACACATTCGCTATGAGCACAAAGAGGAGAGGGGAGAGTATATCTCCTTGCCTAAGACCACGAGATGACTTAAAGAGGTTTCCCCTTTCACCATTAACATGGACTGAAGAGCAGTTGGTCTGAAGGATGCACCTGATCCATTAGCACAATCTTGCTGGAAAGCCCATAACCGTCTTGCGACTTTGTCCGAGATATGTTGCGTTATTTTTGCCTAATGCCAATGCAGCTTCATCCGAATGGTTACGCCTTCCTTCTTGGGGCCTACCGTTTGCAAGACACTAACAGGAAGGAAGTATCTTCGATTGCTTACATTTGAAGTTAGCCGCGTCACGGGGTTCGAGCTAATCTTAAAGTTTTGTAATAGGGATTCCTCCGGTGCCGAAAGGTACATCATACAAGGGGCGTATTGTGCAGTTGAAAGCCATTCGTGTTGCAACTCGGGATACAAAGTGTGATGATCGCCCATAAGCCCTGCAATATACAAGAGGAATAATGCGCTGAAAGGTGTGCCAGGTAGCTTTTGACGATCATTAAGGTATGATATATAAGCGGGACCTGTCGTAAACTCACAGCGCAAGGATAAAATATAATAAAACATATACAACAGGGAGTGACAGTGAAGCAGAAAAACACTAAGCTTTCATGACAACTAGAAAGTATTCCCATACACGTGGATATCAACAATAGTGTTTGTACAATTTGCCTCACTACAACACTCAGAGAAATAACAAACAACGGAAACAAATACTAGATAGTAATAAAACTGGTACGCGAGCCTCCTGCTCGCCATCGATCAACATCATCGCCATCATTAAGCAATACATGCCACCTATTACTCAGTCTGTCCATCCACAACCAGATGAACGACCCAAGGTAATAAGAGGAAACATAAAACCTTGAGTCAGACAACAGTCTTAATGAGCGATAAAATAACTAACAAACTTCATAAATAAAGTATATGAGAATGGGTAAATAAACAACTAATCTACCCAGCTCTAGAGAAGAACTTACACCTGCCTTCCCCACACCTGACAGTAATGGCCTTTACGATCCATACATCCAAATGAATAACAATTTATTCATGGCAACCAAAACAATCGTTCACACATAGCAATAGCAACTCAGCCATTAGTATAATAAGCATTCAAACATCCATGACAGACCTTGGCCATCACTGCCAACCTTGCTTTGGAACTCTCATTATCGTATGACTGGCTAACAACTTGCCGTCAATTGTCAAGGACCACACACGACGCCCCGGTTCTAGCAAAACCGCACACGCTATACACAACACGAGGTACACGCTATCCTCAACACGTGTCTAGGCCATACACGACGCATAGGGCACTCGACCTACAATTGGTCTTCAATTGTGCCCCTGCTTTGAGTCCTCTAGAACCTACGACAACGGAACTTCCTCGGCCTTCTCATCTCTAATCGTTATCAATTACGACTATTTATTGGCTCAGAACTCTTTAGAGCAATCACTTCACACAAACTCAATACATCCTTGAGTCGTTTCCACATTCGTTGCATACGACGAACAACGAACACTTCACATCACTTCCAGCAATCACTGTAGCAAATATTGTAGCAATCACTGTAGCATGAACGATCGTATTGTAGCACGAGCATGACCGATCACTGTAGAAACTCCAAAACATTGTAGCATGAACGATTAATCACTGTAGCACGAGCGCGACCGATCACTGTAGCAATATCCAAAACACTATAGCATTAACGATCGATCACTGTAGCACGAGTGTGACCAATCACTGTAGCAACTCCAAAACACTGTAGCAATAGATCGATCAACCATTGTAGCACGCGACCGACCGATGCTAGCAATCTTCAAAACACTACAGCACACGAAAGATCACTGTAGCACGCGATCGATCACTGTGGCACGCGAACGATCACTGTAGCAGCTGATCCAAAAACCACTATTTTGACCAAAACTTCACCAAACGATTATATCGACGAAACCAATTTGTCCAATCGATCAAGTATGATAAAAAACAGGGTATGAATCCACAAACAACATGAAAATAAAAGTTTTAACCAAATCATGCAAATCACTCCAAAATCATAATGAATGGCCATCTGAACAAAACTATAGATCTAACTTACCCAAACATATGAATTAACATGGAATCATCGATCTAAACTTAATAAATGGAATCATAGGGTGATTCATATGAAAATGGACTAAATATGGCATAGATCTACGGTCAAACACTTAAACTTGATGATAAACATGATCAAACACTCATACACTTCATTGAATCCATGTGAGAGATGTAAACCACTCACCGATTCTCCAAAATAAGCTAAAATTGATGAAATAAGAATCCGGAAAGCAAGCCGCTCGCACCAATCTCCTTGATCCAATGAATCCTTGCTTCAATCGATGCAGATCTAGCCTCCAATGGTGTAGATCTATGATTTCCCTGCTTAGATTTGGATTTTTAATGGTAGAAAGGTGTTAGAGGAAGGAGCTCAAGGCCACCAAATGAGAGAATGGGAGAAGTAACCTATTCTCCATACCCCTCACCCCCTATTTATAGTTTCCACCAACCCACTAATTGGGCCCTCCCAAATCAGCCCAATTGGCTCCTAAAACCTAGACAGCCAACTGAAAAACCTTAAAACAACGATTCCTCCCAAACCACTAAGCCAAATCCTTAATGTAACCACTCTACAGAAAGGCAACCATCAATTCCTTTCCAATGGCACATGTCTCACCCTCTAATTCGACCTAAGTCAAAAGTTATGCCTCGTATAAGACTAACAGGGGTAAAATGGTCACAAAAAAATCGGTAAAAATTATGGACATGTCTCGCATCCCCATAAGCAACATATTAAAAAGATGAGAATGATCCAACCCTCATGGAATTAAATAAAAATATTTTACGATCTTCCGATACGTAAAATGCGGGATATTACATTCTCCCCCCTTAAGAATTTCGCCCCCGAAATTTCAAGAAAACACAAGCAACCACAACAATTCCGCATGCCTATCATCCATGAGAAGCGAATTCTATCATCTAACTAGCACCCATCAAGCCATGCATCCATAGACTTATCCTAGCACGCGGAATTCTAACAAACAACAACAAGATACAATGATATAACGATGATATGATATCAAGATTCCTACCGACGAAGAGTTCTATATGAGTGGCTCTCATGCTCTCTTCCGTCTCCCATGTACAATCGTCTCCATCTTCACTCCATTGTACCTCGACTAGCTTAACCATCTTCCTCCTAAGTTGTTTCATGTCATTCCCCACAACACGAAGTGGCTTACGAGGTCTCGCATCTGTGGTTTCAACTTCTAGGTTTTTCGTACTGCTCTGGAGATACCACCACGTTCGAATCATGCATGGACTTCCGTAAAAACGACACATGGAAAACATTATGTACACTCGACATCTTCTCGGGTAACTCCAATCGATATGCGAGCTTTCCAATTCGCTCGACTATCGGAAATGGTCCAACAAACATTGGAACCAACTTTCCTGTAATTTTGAATCGAACCACATGCTTCAAGGGTGAAATCTTCATGAAAACCATATCGCCTGCGTCGAATTCCAAATCCTTACGACGCTTATCGGCGTAACTCTTCTGACGATCTTGGGTTGCCTTCATTCATTGTCGAACAATGTCGATACAATCCGAGGTCTCTTTTATCATCTCAGATCCAAGTATCAACTTATCTTCAGTTTCTAACAAACAAGCTGGAGAGTTGCACGGTCTCCCATACAGCGTCTCGTATGGTGCTATCCCAATGCTAGACTGGTAGTTATTATTACATGTAAACTCAACCAGATGTAGATGGTTTTCCCATGATTCACCGAAGTCTAACACATAAGCCCTCAAAAGATCTTCTAAAAATCGATTGACTCTCTCGGTCTGACCATCAGTTTGGGGCTGATATGCCATACTCAAGCACAACTCAGTTCCTAAAGCCTCTTGCAAACTCCTCCAAAATCCGCTAGTGAAAAGCGGATCTCTGCCACTCACTATACTCTTTGGGATACCATGGAATCGAACAATCCATTTCACATAAAGTTCAGCCAATTTTGACGCCGTCCTATTCGACTTGACAGGAATGAATCTTTCACTTTTGGTCAAGCGATCCACAATAACCCAAATCCCTTCGTTTCCTGCCCTGGTTCTAGGTAGTCCATTGATAAAATCCATCGATATTTGCTCCCACTTCCATGTAGGAACTTCCAATGGCTGAAGCAAACCACTTGGCTTCTTCTGTTCAGCTTTCACCAACTAACAATTCATGCACTTGGAAATGAACTTTCCAATATCTCGCTTTGTCTCCTCCCAGTAGTAAATTCTCTTCATGTCCTTATACATCTTATTACCACCGGGATGGATCATTAGCTTCGAGGGATGACATTCTCTTAGAATATCATCTCTCAATCCATCGATATCAGGAACAAATAATCGCCCTTGCTTTCGAAGCCAACCTTCTCGATCGACTTCGAATTCTTTATCTTTTGGTTCTAGTTGCTGGATAAACTCGACAAGCTTTGCATCTCGCTTTTGGCTCTCGCCAATCCTTTCGATAAGAGTAGGTCTTATCGACATGCTCGCCAACATTTTAGGTTCCAATTCACACTTTGGCCTGAACTCAAACCTTGCCAAATACTCAAGGCTTTTCCATTCCGAAAACATCGCTCCCAAACTTGCGTGTCTTCGACTCAACGCATCTGCAACTGCGTTACCTTTGCCAGGAGTATAGGCTATACTAAAATCATACGACACCGGAAACTCTAATCATCTTTGCTGCCGAAGATTCAAATCCTTTTGGGAGAAAAGATACTTTAACGACTTGTGATCCGTAAACAACTCGAATCGAACTCCCAACGGGTAATGTCTCCACATCTTCAGAGCAAACACAATCGCCGCCAACTCTAAATCATGAGTTGTGCAGTTCTTCTCATGCAACTTCAGATGTCGACTCGTGTAGGCACAACCTTATTCTTTTGCATTAGTACTTCTCCAAGTCCAGTACCACATGCATCGGTATACACCACCATTTCTTCATTCCCGCTTGGAGTGGTCAACACAGGTGCACTCAGCAATCTCTCTTTCAGGATTCCGAATGCTTGTTCACACTTTACATCCCATGTGAACACTTGGTTATTCTTCGTCAATCCCGTTAACGGTGCACCTATCTTGGAGAAATCCTTGATAAACCATCAGTAATAACCAGCCAACCCAAGGAAAATCAGTATATCTGTCGCATTCTTAGGTCTATCCCAGTCCTGGATTGCTGCTACTTTAGTGGGGTCAACCGATATCCCATTTCCAGAAACTGCATGGCATAAGAATCTCACTTCATCCTTCCAGAAGTGACACTTCGAGAACTTAGCTTTCAACTGATGCTATCGCAAGATCTCTAACACAACTCTCAAGTGCGTCTTGTGCTCTTCCTCATTCCTGGAGTAAACCACAATATCATCCACGAACACAAGAACAAACTTATTCAACTGATCTCTGAACACTCTATTCATGAGATCCACGAAATACGCTGGCGCGTCAGTCAACCCGAATGGCGTCACCAACCACTCAAAGAAATCAGATGGTGTCCTAAAAGCAGTCTTTGGTACACTATACTTCGCCACCCTTAAATGATGAAATCCCATGTCCAAATCCATATGAGAAAACACTTTGGCTTCGTGAAGCTGATTGAACAAGTCATCTATCCTTGGCAACAAATACTTGTTCTTCTTAGTCACCTTCTTCAGCTCACGATAGTCCACACATAATCTTAACGAGCCATCTGCCTTGGTTGCAAACACGACCGGTGCATCCCATCCTGAAACACTTCTACAATGAACCCCTTTCTTAGAAGGTCTTGAACTTGGACCTCCAATTCTCGCTGTTCCTTAGGCGTCATCCGCCTAAGAGGCATAATGATTGGTCTAACACCCTCGACCAGATTGATCCTAAACTCGATCTCTTGATGCGGCGGCAACCCTTTGACCTCGTCAAAGACATCCTCATACTCATTAGCGATCAGCACAGATGACAAGTCTTCTTGTGGAATCACAAGCGAATATAGATAGCTAACGAGTCTTCATGCTTGCACTTTATCGAAACCTTTTGCCCTTCCGCATCCCCAACTCTCACCTCTAGCTTCTCGCAATTCATCCTTGCCGCATACCTCTTGAGCCATTTCATGCCCAAGATGATCCCAAACCAAGCGAAGTTAAGAACAAAGAAATCACACACAAAAGAGCAACCATGACTCGACAACACTAGACCATAACACAACATGCACAAACTGAACGAACCCCCAACTGGATTAGTCACGATCAATGGTCTATCACAAATCTGGGGTTCCAAACCCAAGCGACACACAAGCTCATTGCAAATGAATGAATGCGATGCTCCAGTATCAAACAAAATTCGAACTGAAACACCATGAACAGATAGAGTACCTTGCACCACGACACCCTTTCCTTTCTCCTCCGCAGTAGGAGCTTTCGAAGAAGATGACACTGCCCCTAAAGCATAAGCCTTAACCACCTACTTCGCTTGAGCTGATTCTCGACAATCTTTCTTCTCATGTCTCAACTTCTCACACTTGAAGCACTTCTATTCAGCTTTAGGATTCTTGCATTCACTAGAAAAAATGACCCTTCTGCCAATAATTGAAGCAAGTCACTTCTCTCTTCTACTTCTTTTGGCCATCCTTGCCTTTCTTTTGTTGTTGCTTCCTTTTCTTGTTATTACCACCCTGCTGTTGTTTCTGCTCCTATTTAGCTACAACAACAGACATCTTCTTAGGAAAAAGACTTTCATGCCTCAAAGCCTTCTTGATGATCTTCTCAAAGCTTTCATCGAGGTGATCCACAAGCTGATTCCCAAGATATTCATCCAATCCCCAGACAAACTTCTCGTTCTTTTGATAAGGAGTATCCACATATGAACGAGCATACTTCGACAAAGCCTCGAAGTCAGAAATATAGTTAAGAACTGGGCGACCATTCTGTTTAAGGTCCATGAATTTCTTAAACAGAACAGACTTCTGCATGGTGGAGATAAATTTTGCTTCAAACTTAACTTGGAACAATTCCCATGAAATATCCTCTTCAGGAGTCTCAAGTGTGACAGAGTTCCACCAGTCCATTGCTCTGCCCACTAACTGCCTTGATGCTAGTTTCTTCTTTGTTGCATCATCAATGCCCAAGTCCCTGAAGATCCTAACACAAGTATCCAACCCCTTTGAACCTCTTCAACGGTTCTGTCCTTTGCATTGTTTTCCTCCCAATGAAGAAAAGTCTTTGCATAGCTTTGCAAATTCAACAGCTATAGGCACTGGTACTCCAACATCAACCGTAGCCGCCACTGGAGCGGGAACCCTATCCATGATCGCTACAGCCATGGCCTCGAACATGGCTGGGTAGTCTAGTTCACCACAATTTCCCCGTCCAGTATTAGCTCCCCTAACAACGTGTCTTGATGGTCGTCTATTCATTCTAAATCTGCAATTTAGAATAATTAGTCACTTCCAAGAAAAACTGGTAAAGAAAACAACCACTACTACTACATATACTAATATATATATAATAAGCATCCAACTGAAATCTACAAGTACGTCTCTCATACATGACTATGTCCTAGAACTTTGGCTAAATCGTTAACCAGAGCTCTGATACCAAATGTGATGACCGCCCACAACCCCCACACTATACAAGAGGAATAATGCATTGAAGGGTATGCTAGGTAGCTATGGATGATCATCAAGGTATGATATATAAGCAGGATCTATCGTATACTCACAGCGCAAGGATAAAATATAATATAACATATATAACAGGTAGTGATATTGAAGCGATAAACACTAAGCTTTCATGACAACTAGAAAGTATTCTCATACACGTGGATATCAACAATAGTGTTTGTACAATTTGCCTTACTATAACACTCAGAGAAATAACAAATAGCAGAAACAAATACTAAATAGTAATAAAACTGTTATGTAAGCCTCCTGCTCGCCATCGATCAGCATCACTGTCCTCACTAAAGCAATACCTGCCACCTGTTACTCAGTCTACCCATCCAGAACCGGATGAACAACCCAAGGTAATAAGAGGAAACATAAAACCTTGAGTCAGACAACAGTCTTAGTAAGCGATAAAATAGCTAACAAACTTCATAAATAAAGTATATGAGAATGGGTAAATAAACAACTAATCTACCCAGCTCTAGAGAAGAACTTACATCTGCCTTACCCACACCTGCCAGTGATGGCCTTTACGATCCATACATCCAAACGAATAACAATTTATCCATGGCAACCAAAATAATCGTTCACACATAGCTATAGCAACTCAGCCATTAGTACAATAAGCATTCAAACATCCATAACAGACCCTCGCCATCACTGCCAACCTTTCTTTGGAACTCTCGTTATCGTATGACTGGCTAACAACTTGCCGTCAATTGTCAAGGACCACACACGACGCCCCGGTTCTAGCAAAACCCCACACGTTATACACAACATGTGGTACATGCTATCCTCAACACGTGTCTAGGCCATACACGACGCCCAGGGCACTCGACCTACAATTGGTCTTCAATTGTACCCTTGCTTTGAGTCCGCTAGAACCTACGACAACGGAACTTCCTCAGCCTTCTCATCCCTTGTCGTTGTCAATTACGACTATTTACTGGCTCAGAATGCTTTAGAGCAATCACTTCGCACGAACTCAATGCATCCTTGAGTTATTTCCACATGCGTTGCATACGAAGAACAACAAACACTTCACATTACTTTCAGCAATCACTGTACCAATCATTATGGCATGAACGATCGTACTGTAGCATGAACGATTGTATTTTAGCACAAGCGCGATCGATCACTATAGCAACTCCAAAACACTGTAGCATGAACGATCGATCACTGTTGCACGAGTGCGACCGATCACTGTAGCAATCTCCAAAACATTGTAGCATTAACGATCGATCACTGTAGCACGAGCGCGACCGATCACTGTAGCAATAAAGCGATCGACCACTGTAGCATGCGACCGACCTACACTGTAGTAATCTTCAAAACACTGTAGCACACGAGCGATCACTGTAGCACGCGGCCGATCACTGTAGCACGCGAACGATCACTGTAGAAACTGATCCAAAAATCACTATTTTGACCAAAACTTCGCCAAACAATTATATCAACAAAACCAACTTGTCCAATCCATCAAGTATGGTCAAAAACAGGGTATGAATTCACAAGCAATATGAAAAAAAAAGTTTTCACAAATCATGCAAATCACTCCAAAATCACAATGAATGGTCATATGAACAAAACTATAGATCTAACCTACCCAAACATATGAATTAACATAGAATCATCAATCTAAACTTACTGAATGGGATCATATGGTGATTCATATGAAAATGGACTAAATATGGCATAGATCTATAGTTAAACACTTAAACTTGATGAAAAACATGATCAAACACTCATACACTTCATTGAATCCATGTGAGAGATGTAAATCACTCACCGATTCTCCAAAATAAGCTAAAATTAATGAAATATGAACCCGGACAGCAAGCCCCTCGCACTAATCTCCTTGATCCGATGAATCCTTGCTTCAATCGATGTACATCTAGCCTTCAATGGTGTAGATCTATGATTTCCCTCCTTAGATTTGGATTTTTAATTGTGGAAAGGTGTTAGAGGAAGAAGGAGCTCAAGGCCACCAAATGAGAGAATGGGAGAAGTAACCTATTATCCATACCCGTCACCCCCTATTTATAGTTTCCACCAACCCACTAATTGGCCCCTCCCAAATCAGTCCAATTGGCTCCCAGAACCTAGATAGCCAACTAAAAAACCTTAGAATAGCGATTCCTCCCAAACCGCTGAGCCAAATCCTTAATGTAACCACTCTACGGAATGGAAACCATCAATTCCTTTCCAATGGCACAGTTCTCACCCTCTAATTCAACATGAGTCAAAAGTTATGCCATGTACAAGACTGATAGGGGCAAAATGGTCATAAACAAAATCGCTAAAAATTATGGACATGTCTCACATCCCCA
Source organism: Allium sativum (assembly GCA_030737875.1). NCBI lineage: Eukaryota > Viridiplantae > Streptophyta > Magnoliopsida > Asparagales > Amaryllidaceae > Allium > Allium sativum. The sequence goes on from CM060913.1 coordinate 829,853,237, forward strand.
TAAGCAACATATTAAAAGATGAGAATGATTCAACCCTCAGGGAATAAAATAAAAATATTTTACGATCTTCCGATACGTAAAATGCGAGCTGTTACACAAAGAACATATTGGATGAAGAGGGTCTTCGCTGGACGGGCTTACTTCTCACTGGACGTACGATATTTTGGCTAACAACTGCTGGGAAGGCGGAAACTGAAGGAGAAGGGAGTTCTCAGGGTAGTAAGAGGAAAGCGCGTCCTGTTGTGTCTAAGCAATCCAAGGTCGCGAAAACTTAGGACGGAACCAGTCCGGGAGGCGCTGGTGATGAGGAGATACTAATTGGAGAAGAGGGTCTGCCGCTTACCCCTGTCCCGCCTACGACTGTTTAGACGGGGACAAGAGTGTCGGTCAGGCCGATTTTCCCAGTTATCGCCTTTGGGACCACCACGTCGCTAGAGAGAGCAGACCAGTTTATGGATTTGGACAAGGTTCCAATCAATGTCCCTCTGACTTGGCCTAGCAGCACAAGCTCTGAAAGTTTAACTTTAACTATTGGTGAGATAAACCCTCCAAGCCAGCCTCAATCTGGTTTATGGAGAGTGCACTTAGGGAACACACTCATAAACACATCATTTGTTTGTGTGTAGGGTGCTTGGGTCTAATCTTGGATCTGTTTCGTGCAGGTGAAATGGTTCATGAAAGCGGCGATGGCAGATACGAGGTAATGGCTCGGGAGGCCAGTGGCCGCAAAAGAGCTTGTTCATAAGCAGTTTTATGAAATGAACTGATATGCTCCAGTCTTCTCACTCTCACAGCCGCGGCGGTGATCATTGACACTAGCCCAAACACTCAGAATCTCCACCACCACTTACTCAAACTTCAGGGACAGATTCAAGAATTGAGATTGTGGGTACTAGACCGCAAGCATCGACTCTTCCTATTCATGCTCCACTGGCGGTGCCTGCTCCCAAGTCCACTGGCCAAGTTGCATTGCCGGTAGACTGTAGGCCATTGAAGATTGTGTGTCAAAGGAAGGTGTAACAACCCGGAATCTTGACAATATATTAGTTATTTAATTAGAATCTCAAAAAATAGGAATTTCTGCAAACGATGGAATTTGACAACGAAACATTAATCGATGCATTCGTCTCGGAATTTTGGTCAACTTCATATTTAGAGTTTTGCGAACAGAGTCTGTATGAAAAAGTTACGGATGAAATACGATAAGGACGAAAAATAAATAAGATAGAATATATATATATATATATAGAAAGAAATAATTCCCTAGCCAACTCACTGCCAGGTCGACCGGGGGTGGTCGACCGGGGGTGGTCGAGCCAAGCAGTGACGGCTAGGGTTTTGGCTATGGAATATTAAATATACGTGGACGGATGTTAATTAAAATAGATCTAACGGTTCAAGGCCAATTCCACTCCTACAAATAAAGGGGTAAAGCCTCATTCTTTTCCATACAAATCTGTGCCCAGTAGTGAAGTTTTGCCATTTTCCTCCCTCTTCTAGCCTAATTTCTTAATTATAAATATATTCATATACAACAAATCATATAAAATTGAGAGGATTATCGGATCTAATGGAAAAGAATGTGAACTGACGCTCTAAATCAGATTCTCTCCTTTCTTCCTATTTTCTTACAACTCTTCAGATATGAAATTATCCCCTTTTCAGATAAATTGTAGATTTATAAGAGTTTGGAAATTGTAGGCCTAAAAGGTTCAAACTTTGGATTTGGATGCTTTATGGTGAGTGGGAAATTTACGAATACAGTTATTATAGCCTATCTATTTTGTTTGAATTAGATCTAAATTTTTATGCCTATTTCTACCATATCTGTTCACTAAATTATTGTAATTGGATTGACACCCATCAGATCTGATTGTAAACATTGTTAAACTTATAGATTTTGAATTTTGGTTAGGCACAATATTAATTGTGAGATTCTTAAATCGTTTATATATATTTCCTACAATTATGTTGTAAAATGTATTGTGATATTGCAAAACACTGTAGATCTGGAAATCAGTCCCAGTAAACACCATTTAGATGTAGTTATATTCCAGATCTCTATTTTCAGTGTTGAATATTAAATTATGTGAATATTGGATTGTTGACGTCAAAAGTTGGTCTAGTGATGGCCATCCCCCAATCGTATGTAGATTACACACGAGAAACAATCACAGAGTATAGAAAAGTAAATAAAGACTTGGAGCACGTGATATTTTTATAGTGGTTTGGAAAATTCGGTGCCTACGTCCACTTTATGTTTACTGATTTTTGATGAATTACAGAGTACAGCGGCTTTTCGGAGGAGCAAAGTAGAGATTACAAGATCCTTGTTTTGTTTGAGGCACACAATTGGATGTTTCCAATATACCGTACGTAGTTTGTAAGTGGAGAATTCAACATGCCTTTCCATTCCCAGCAATGATGTATTTGTAGGTGAAGAAGGTGGGCTGAGCTAGGTACCATGTGGCTTGCCTCTTTTTCGGAGCTTGCACATGTGGAGCTCGATCCGGTGGAATAGCTGCGGCGGGGGGACCCTGTCTACTGTCGATTAATAATTCTATTGAGAAGTGTGGCTTGCATGACACTTGAACTATGGTGTATCAAAAGTAGAGTTTTGGCTGGAAGCGTTGACCACTTTAATTGCCTTAAGAATCGGGCATCGCTAGAGATCGGATGACTCATCTGGATATCTCTGAGTAAATCTGATCGATCCGAATTTTGAGGGGTGGTAGACTCGGTCGGCCGGAGTGATTATGCTGGAAAGAGATATACTGCCGCTTGAGGGAAATTGGTTTGGACCGAGCCTTACTTGGGCCTTCTAGAATAAAGAGCGATCTGTTGGAATTGGTCAGTATTGAATGGCGAGCCTTCTGATGTTGGTCTTCGATCCGTTGAACCGTGACAGCTTTTGCCAAAAAGTTGGGCAACATGGATAAAATGTTAAATTTTGTTATTGTAATTTTAAAAGAATTATACCTATTTGCATTCAATATTGTTGGGTTTTTGGCTTAACTGTGGTAAATATGTCATTTTCCTCTTTTTGAACAAAAAGATGTTATTTTGAATTCACAAGAGATATGATAAAAAAAACGAGATAGGGAAAAGTGGTGCAAACGTACGTATAAATATTAATATATATGTTTGTGCGTAGCTTGCATCAACTATTCCAAAAATATATATAAACACATATATATATATATATATATATATATATATATTTCTTGTCAATTTGAAATATGTCTATTCCACAAATCTGGCACGGTTTACAATAATTACAGCTAACGGTCTTTTTAAAAGATTGAAACCTTTTGGAAATATTGAATGTAAGAAGGAATGTTTGGTTATTGATTAAACCAAATCATTAAATATAAAATAATAATAATAATAATAATAATAATAATAATAATAATAATAATAAATAACCACGTTGACCGTACGAAAACATAAAAATAAACATATACATATCATCCATCCAAATTAGCATAAAATATACATGATATTGAATGTTTAAATGTTTGAATAATGTTCAATTATGGAAATATATTAAAATGGAATCCATATTGTAACACCCCACCTCCGCCAGGGCCATTCATGAGAGAATGCACTAGCTTTAGAGGGGTGTTGTCTAGGTAAACATGCACAGAGATATCACAAGACAGAACATAGATAAATAAATAAGTAAAGCAGCAGTAGAAATTTAAAAACCATAGTTAACCATTTCAAAACCAAATAGTCAACTTACATCAAAGTACTTATTCATTATTTTCCAGCTACCACAAGTCTAGAAAACATAAACTGAAAATAACATAAAGTAAACTATCCCCAAGATAGATGTGGTGAAGCCATAGCAAGCTTAAGTCCAAACTGTACATGAGCTGTCAAGAAAGCAAGCCAAATGTCCAAGCTAAGCACTAGTGTTCCCTCCCTGAGAACCTTGGGGGTGGGGGGGGGGGGGGGGAACGGAAGAAAAGAGGCGAAAGAAAAAGGGTCAGTCATAAAGACTGGTAAGTCCTACCTACTATTAGTATAAAAACTAATGAAGTTAACTAAACATGAGAAACTGAGATGAAACATAAAGATGGTAACTAACTGGCATGATAAATAGATAACAAGGTAGATCAAGTGTGGCATCGCATATACAAGGTTTAGTTTTGCACCAATAGTACTAGTATTCCAACCCATGTCAAGTATAAACAAGAAATGATCCCTTGGCCCAATATCATGAGGTGACCCAAGTCGGGGTCCAACTACACGGTCTAGTCGATCGGCTCCCTATAAGCCTAACTCGTCGAGTGTCGGTGTCATACGGCCCAATCACGAAATGTAGTCAAACTGTGCTAGGTCCACCCTATGGTGTATCAAGCCCTAGGGTGCCAACCACTGACACGAATCAAGCACGCACAGTCTAAACCTACTGGTGCCGGTGTCTGCTTTTTCAACTCCGAACTATGTGCACGACCATAGTCCGCCTGAACCTACACCGGCGCACCTACTCAGCCGTCGTTCAGGTCGCTTACAATCATCCCAGTAATCGTGCCCCACCCTAGCCTAGTCCCTAGGATATCGTGATACATCCAAGAGGGTTACTGCTGAAAAGGACCACGTGACTAGGGTTTCTAACGGGTTAAGTGTGGTTAACCCTAGCCAGTCATGTATCAAGTTGGTTAAGTGTATCCAAGTGGTTCATGACTTAACCCTAACATGTGGCATTAATTAATTTAATGCACCCAACCTCTCACATTAGACTTTGTTGTGGTTACTGGATATGCCGGGCGGGTCCGGGCAGCTTTACACCACAGCCTAGTCTAACCTCGGGTTTCAAGCGCGATGTGACCAACTTCTCACATTGGGTCCTGTTATTTGTAGCCACTGGATTTGCCGGGCGGTTCCGGGAAGATTTACGCTACAAACTCAACCCAACCTCGAGTTGGCCACTTTATGGTTTTCTACATGTCATGACCACATTCATGTTTTCAAGCATAATCAAGTTTCATGTCGTATTTTCAAGTCATGTTTTTCATGTTATTTCAAGTTTGCCTAACTACCCATAACGTATTCCCATTCGCACGTAAATTCGCATCAACACAAGTGAATCAAGGAACATAAAAATATGACCAAGATGGGCATAAGGTGGTAAAGTTGGTCATAAGTTAAACATGATGATATTTGAGGCAAAGGTGTTCATCACAACTAGTATATGGGATTATTGGCCTAAAAAACATGCATGACATCAAACTTAGCAAATAGACTTGTGGGTAGCATGTAGTTCAACATCATGGGCAAAGGTGATAACATGATAATAGTTGACATAGGGTGATAAACTTGTGGGTAGCATGTAGTTCAACATCATATGCAAGTTAACATCAAGGTTATGAGGGGTTCTATGTTGCATTATGCATAACCACCAAATAAAGCTCATAGCTTTCTACCCAAAAATCAAGATGAACGGTACTAGGTTCATGATAGTCCCACAATCATAGATCAAAAGTGTCATAAATGGATCTATGCATACGAATATAGCCCCAAGACAAGTATTACACCAAAAATCCCATTTCCACTTGCTATATGTTCAACTTCATAGTTTAAATCTAAGAGTAGAGTGGGGCTTACAAAGCGTGGCTATGAGAACTAGAACCAAATAAAACAAGATGGAGACGTTGTAGAAGCTCTAGAATGATGTAGCAACACTAGTAGCCTTGAGAATAAGTAGCTCCTTTGATTTGATGAAGAAAGATGGCTCCTTTTTGCCTTAGAAGCTCTCAAGATGAAGACGGAGGCCATGATTAGGGAGCATTTTGGCGGAATTTAGTTGTTAGGTTGATTTGTGATGGTTTAGGCTAGGTATTAGGGTGTTTTTATAGGTGTAGACACTAGTTTAGGCCATAGGATTAACCCTAATTTAGATCTGAACCATCAAATCCCGTCACAGGCCAAGTAAATAGACCAAAGGAGCAAACTGGTGCACCAGACCAACAGGGTCTGACCAGGGAGGTCGACTCCCAGGTCGACCTGGGGGGGGGGGTAGGTCGACTCCCCAGTCGACCCCCCAGTCGACCTGGGGTAGGGCGGTAAATTTTCCCGCCCAATCTGCTTGGAGCTGATTTTGAATTTCGGGCTGAATTTTTGAATTTTCTGAAATCTTCTATGGGCCATAACTTGGTCATACGGACTCCGATTTACGAAATGTCGGACTTGTTTTCAAGCAGAATTTCGAGACGAACGCAATGGAGTGAATTGTTCCCATTGATTCTTAACTTATGATTTAATTCTGCCCTGATTTCTTGTTTTAACATGTTATAAAAATTTGGGTTGTTACATTCTCCCCACCTCAGAGGATTTCGTCCCCGAAATCTCCAAGTTAGGAAGAACGTATCCTACCATCCATCATCCATCTACTCAAACATCATCCACAAGTAATCATTGTCCTTAAAATATTTCTAATGCTGTATGAACGTATGCAAAAGTGTGTGTATATGCACCTATCTAATGCGAAAATCAGGCGGTTACTGATTCAGTAAACCTCCTTAATGCAGAATATGTTAATGAAATGAGTCCAAATGTATGAAAATTCCTAACATAATTTATAATCTCTACATGGGTGCTCATTATTTCATATGCAACATCCACGTGATAGCATAATAAGTTTCATCCATGAATAAGCATAAACACTCATGCATATGCAATATGAAAGTGTGTGAGACGATCTTAGTGCCTAATGTGTATCATGCATCCACGATTAACCACTTGCAAACACTTGCAACCATTTACAACCATCAAGAATAACATGTTTCAAATACATGTTTCATCCAAAGGGTTTCTACCTAAGGTTCTCATGACAAGATTAACGAAATAGCAAGATAAACATGGATAACAAAAGATATGCTAACTAGGAAAGGAGATTGAGAATGTACCCTCAAAAAAGAATGGATAAAGTCCACGCATCTTCTCCTCGGTTTCCCAAGTTGCATCTTCATCGGCTTCACTCCACTGAACCTTTACTAACTTGACTTCTCGATTCCTCAGCTTCTTGATCTCCGTTCCCAAGATACGAGTCGGAGCTCGCCTCAGGGTTGCCTCTTTCTCTACCTCCACGTCTTCAAGAATGCTAGGCTCAACTACTTCGGCTGATTCATGTAGGCATTTTCGGAGATGCGAGACATGAAAAACATTGTGCACTCCAGCCAGCTTCTTGGGCAATTCCACCCTATAATCCATTTGCCCAATCTTCTCGATGATAGGGAAGGGTCCTACGAACCTTGGTGCTAGCTTTCCGACTGCTCCAAAACGAACTACATTTCGCAAAGGAGAAACCTTCACGAAGACCATATCTCCAACTTCAAATTCTAAGTCTGTCCTTCGATTGTCTGCATAGGATTCTGTCTTGGGCTGTTTTCATCTGCCTTCGAATCAACTCAACCTTCTCGGATGTGTCCCTTATCATGTCAGGCCCAAGTATAAGCTTATCCGTCGTCTCCCACCAACATGTTGGTGACTTACACGGCCTCCCATACAGAGCTTCAAATGGTGCCATCCCTATGCTTGCTTGGTAGCTGTTATTATAAGCAAACTCTACGAGAGGAAGATGGTCTTCCCAAGTGCCACCAAAGTCAAGAATGCATAGCCTCAATAGATCTTCTAGTACCATATTCACCCTTCCGGTCTGGCCATCCGTCTGTGGGTGATATGATGTACTTAGATTCAATCGCGTACCCATCGCTTCTTGTAAGCAATTCCAAAATTGACTAGTGAAAATTGGGTCATGATCGCTAACTATGCTAGAAGGAACTCCATGCAATCGCACTATCTCTCAAAGATAAACAGATGCTAGCCATGATGCGGTCCTCTTGCTCTTCACCGGAATGAAATGAGCGCTCTTCGTGAGTCTATCCACTATGACCCATATGCTAGTATTCCCCTTCCTTGGCCTCGGCAATCCATCCACAAAATCCATAGAGATACTTTCCCACTTCCATTGCGGGACCTCCAATGGATGCAGTAGCCCGCCGGGCTTCTTCGACTCGGCCTTTACTTGTTGGAAAACAATGCATCTAGAAACAAACTCTGCAACATTCTTCTTCATCCCATCCCAAAAGAAAATGCGCTTCATATCTCAGTACATCTTATCCCCTCCGGGATGTATGGTCATCCTCGAGTGATGCGCCTCCTCAAGAACTTTATTTACAAAGTCTCCCACTTGTGGGACACATAGTCTTCCATCACGCCTTAGCCATCCCTTGTCATCAATAGTATATCTAGAGAGGTGACTTGACGTCTCACCACGAATCAACTTGTCCATGATCTCGACTATCTGCGGGTCTTCCCTCTGTGAAGCCCCAACTTGATCAAGAAGTGTAGGTCTAAGCTCAAGGGATGCCAACGAACCAGTCATCAGCTCAACAGTAGGTGTAAAATCAAAGGCTGCCAAGAACTCTAGGCTCCTCATCTCAACAAACAAGGGACTCAAAGTCAACCTTTTTCTACTTAGCGCATCCGCCACAACATTACCCTTGCCAGGGGTATAAGCTATATCGAAGTCATATGATGCCAAGAATTCCATCCACCTCTGCTGCCTTAGATTCAAATCTTTCTGTGAGAAGAGGTACTTGAGCGACTTGTGGTCGGTATATAACTCAAACCTTTCACCTAGAAGATAATGGCGCCAAGATTTGAGTGCAAAGACGATCGCCGCCAACTTCAAATCATGAGTGGGATAGCTCTTCTCATGAACCTTGAGTTGCCTACTCCCAAAGCATATCACTCTCCCTTCTTGCATCAGGACAGCGCCTAATCCCGTGCCACATGCATCGGTGTACACGGTAAACAACTTCCCTCCATCGGGTAATGCTAGAACTGGAGCTGTGGTGAGGGCTTTCTTGAGCCTTTGGAAAGCAAGCTCACACTCTAAGTCCCATGCAAAGACTAAGTTCTTCTTCGTTAGCTTAGTGAGAGGGGCTGAAATCTTAGCGAAGTCCTTAATGAACTTCCTATAAAATCCTGGCAGACCGAGAAAGCTTCTCACTTCAGTTTCATTCTTCGGAACTTTCCAGTCTTGTACCGCCACTACTTTAGCGGGATCCACAGCTATGCCTTGCTTAGAAACTATATGCCCAAGGAACCGAACTTCCCTTCTCTAAAAATGGCATTTGGAGAACTTGGCTTTTAACTGATGAGCCCTAAGCGTATCCATAACCTCCTTGAGATGTATAGCGTGCTCTTCCTCGTCCTTAGAGAAGATTAGAATATCATCCACGAAGACAACCACAAACTTGTTAAGGAACTCCCTAAACACCCTACTCATCAAATCAACGAAGTATGCGGGTGCATTAGTCAAACCGAACGGCATGACAAGCCATTCAAAGAATCCATCTGGAGTCCTAAACGCAGTCCTGTCAATACTATCCTCAGCCACTCTAAGCTGATGGAATCCGGTGGCTAGATCGAGCTGAGAGAAAACAGAAGCTCCTACAAGCTGGTCAAAGAGATCATCGATCCTCGGTAACGGGTGCTTATTCTTCTTTGTCAGCTTGTTTAACTCACGATAATCAATACATAGACGAAGCGAACCATCCGCCTTAGTAGAGAATACCACAGGAGCACCCCATTCAGAAATGCTTCGCCTAATGAAATTTTTCTCAAGTAACTCCTTGATTTGCTTGCTAAGCTCTCTTCTTTCTCGCGGTGCCATATGCCTAACAGGCAATGAAACTGGCTTGGCATTATCAACAAGATAAATACGGAAGTCTATCTCGCGTTTAGGGGGTAACCCCTTCACCTCATCAAAAACATCAGGATATTCTCGGACCACCCTCACAGATTGAAGATTGTCAATAGACGAGTCGAGGGATTCAAGATAACATAACATGACGGAATCCAGAGGGTTACAGGAAATCTCTAGGGTATTGCCAAGGCGAGTCATAAGCCTCACTACCCTATGCTCACAATCGAGAATGGCTCCATAACTGGACAACCAATCCATGCCCAAAATCAACCCGTATCCCATGAACCCGAGAACATAAGCATTACATGTGAATTCTACGGTCAAGATAGAAATCCTCAAATCCATACAAATCATAGATAGATGGGTGGAACCCCCAATTGGATTTGAAACACTAATGGGATCCTCAACTAGACTAGTACTTAGGTGCAAACTTTCAACAATGTCAGAAGAGATAAAGGTATGCGATGCACCAGAATCAAATAAAGTTCGAACATGAAAACCAAAAATATAAACAAGGCTTTCTACAGAAATACTACCTCGGTCCGGAGCTGGAGTAGTGTTGAGAGCATGCATCTGCCCTCCAGAAGGTCCTGCCCGCTGAGTCTGTCCTTGGCCATGTCCTTGCTTCTTTGGGCAATCCTTACCGAAGTGTCCAAACTCTCCGCAATGAAAGCATTCTCCCAACTTCTTCTTCCTACAATCTTTGGCTATGTGTCCAGTGATCCCACAGAAGTTGTACTTCCTTGTCTCCCTTTCCTTGTTGTTGTTGGCCTTGTTACCCTTGTTGTTCTTGTTGTTCTGGTTGCTCTGATTGTTCTGGTTGTTCTGATTGCCTCCCCACTTGGAGTCCACCTTCTTGGTTTGAGTCTCATTAAGCTTAACTTCTTTCTTGACATTCTTATCATCTCCTTGAAGCAAGGCCATATCCACTAAGTTCTCAAAGGTGGCCCCCATGGGTATATGAGACATGGCCAATCCTTGCAATGGCTCATTCAATCCTCGAGCAAAGCGTAGAGCCTTCTTCTGAGGTGTGTTAACCATGTCTAAACCGAATCGAGCAAGCTGGTTAAACTTATTCACATACTCCCTCACGGTCATGTCCCCTTGCTTCAAAGATATAAACCTCTCTAATTGCAGATTCTCCTCAGCAGATGATAGAAACTTAAGCCCAAACCTCATCCTAAAGTCGGCCCAAGTCTCTATAGGCCTAGTAGCATTAGTGACTTCCCACCAATAAGCAGCTTCCTCTTTCAATAGCCATACTGCCAACAGAACTTTCCTACGATCTTCTACATCAAAGATAGCAAAAAGGTCTTCAGTTTCCTTTAACCAGTTTCTTGCCTCAACATAAGTCTCTGTCCCAACAAAATTCTTGCCACCCATCGCCTTAAAGTCTTTGCAAGTCTTCGTGAAATCCGCTTGTGGACGCTGAGGAGGAACCTCAGGTACGGGAGGAGGAGTGGGAGTGTTTGCTGGGCCCGCATCGTTGACCCTAGCTTCCAAGTACCTTCAGAACCATCCAGGTATGGTTACTCCCTCGGGAAGATTAAGATCGGCCATGCTGAAAAAGGAAAAGATAGATTTAGAACGAGGAAACGAAGGATAGTGCTAATGGCTTTTGGGGAATAGCCTTTTAAAATAAACTAGACTTTCCTTGAAAAAAAAATACTTAATTGGTTTTGAAAATAGTTTTTCAAAAGAGTTTCTAAAACTTTTGTCCGGTCTAGTAAAACCTCAGGCTCTGATACCAAATGTAACACCCCACCTCCGCCAGGGCCATTCATGAGAGAATGCACTAGCTTTGGAGGGGTGTTGTCTAGGTAAACATGCACAGAGATATCACAAGACAGAACATAGATAAATAAACAAGTAAAGCAGCGGTAGAAATTTAAAAACCATAGTTAACCATTTCAAAACCAAATAGTCAACTTACATCAAAGTACTTAGTCATTATTTTCCAGCTACCACAAGTCTAGAAAACATAAACTGAAAATAACATAAAGTAAACTATCCCCAAGATAGATGTGGTGAAGCCATAGCAAGCTCAAGTCCAAACCGTACATGAGCTGTCAAGAAAGCAAGCCAAATGTCCAAGCTAAGCACTAGTGTTCCCTCCCTGAGAACCTGGGGGGGGGGGGGAACGGAAGAAAAGAGGCGAAAGAAAAAGGGTCAGTCATAAAGACTGGTAAGTCCTACTTACTATTAGTATAAAAACTAATGAAGTTAACTAAACATGAGAAACTGAGATGAAACATAAAGATGGTAACTAACTGGCATGATAAATAGATAACAAGGTAGATCAAGTGTGGCATCGCATATACAAGGTTTAGTTTTGCACCAATAGTACTAGTATTCCAACCCATGTCAAGTATAAACAAGAAATGACCCCTTGGCCCAATATCATGAGGTGACCCAAGTCGGGGTCCAACTACACGGTCTAGTCGATCGGCTCCCTATAAGCCTAACTCGTCGAGTGTCGGTGTCATACGGCCCAATCACGAAATGTAGTCAAACTGTTCTAGGTCCACCCTAGGGTGCCAACCACTGACACGAATCAAGCATGCACAGTCTAAACCTACTGGTGCCCGTGTCCGCTTTTTCAACTCCGGACTATGTGCACGACCATAGTCCGCCTGAACCTACACCGGCGCACCTACTCAGCCGTCGTTCAGGTCGCTTACAATCAGCCCAGTAATCGTGCCCCACCCTAGCCTAGTCCCTAGGGTATCGTGATACATCCAAGAGGGTTACTGCTGAAAAGGACCACGTGACTAGGGTTTCTAACGGGTTAAGTGTGGTTAACCCTATCCCGTCATGTATCAAGTTGGTTAAGTGTATCCAAGTGGTTCATGACTTGACCCTAACATGTGGCATTAATTAATTTAATGCACCCAACCTCTCACATTAGACTTTGTTGTGGTTACTGGATATGCCGGGCGGGTCCGGGCAGCTTTACACCACAACCTAGTCTAACCTCTGGTTTCAAGCGCGATTTGACCAACTTCTCACATTGGGTCCTATTGTTTGTAGCCACTGGATTTTTCGGGCGGTTCCGCGCAGATTTACGCTACAAACTCAACCCAACCTCGAGTTGGCCACTTTATGGTTTTCTACATGTCATGACCACATTCATGTTTTCAAGCATAATCAAGTTTCATGTCGTATTTTCAAGTCATGTTTTTCATGTTATTTCAAGTTTGCCTAACTACCCATAACGTATTCCCATTCGCACGTAAATTCGCATCAACACAAGTGAATTAAGGAACATAAAAATATGACCAAGATGGGCATAAGGTGGTAAAGTTGGTCATAAGTTAAACATGATGATATTTGAGGCAAAGGTGTTCATCACAACTAGCATATGGGATTATTGGCCTTAAAAACATGCATGACATCATACTTAGCCAATAGACTTGTGGGTAGCATGTAGTTCAACATCATGGGCAAAGGTGATAACATGATAATAGTTGACATAGGGTGATAAACTTGTGGGTAGCATGTAGTTCAACATCATATGCAAGTTAACATCAAGGTTATGAGGAGTTCTACGTTGCATTATGCATAACCACCAAATAAAGCTCATAGCTTTCTACCCAAAAATCAAGATGAACGGTACTAGGTTCATGATAGTCCCACAATCATAGATCAAAAGTGTCATAAATGGATCTATGCATACAAATATAACCCCAAGACAAGTATTACACCAAAAATCCCATTTCAACTTGCTACATGTTCATATTAACTTCATAGTTTAAATCTAATAGTAGAGTGGGGCTTACAAAGCGTGGCTATGAGAACTAGAACCAAATAAAACATGATGGAGACGTTGTAGAAGCTCTAGGAATGATGTAGCAACACTAGTAGCCTTGAGAATAAGTAGCTCCTTTGATTTGATGAAGAAAGATGGCTCCTTTTTTCCTTAGAAGCTCTCAAGATGAAGATGGAGGCCATGATTAGGGAGCATTTTGGCGGAATTTAGTTGTTAGGTTGATTTGTGATGGTTTAGGCTAGGTATTAGGGTGTTTTTATAGGTGTAGAGACTAGTTTAGGCCATAGTATTAACCCTAATTTAGATCTGAACCATCAAATCCCGTCATAGGCCAAGTAAACATACCAAAGGAGCAAACTGGTGCACCAGACCAACAGGGTCCGACCAGGGAGGTCGACTCCCAGGTCGACACCCAGGTCGACTCCCCAGTCGACCTGGGGGGAGGGGGGCAGGTCGACTCCCCAGTCGACCTGGGGGGGGGGGGGCAGGTCGACTCCCCAGTCGACCCCCCAGTCGACCTGGGGTAGGGCGGGAAATTTTCCAGCCCAATCTGGTTGGAGCTGATTTTGAATTTCGGGCTGAATTTTTGAATTTTCTGAAATCTTCTATGGGCCATAACTTGGTCATACGGACTCCGATTTATGAAATTTCGGACTCGTTTTTAAGTAGAATTTCGAGACGAACGCAATTGCGTAACCCGTTCCCATTGATTCTTAACTTATGATTTAATTATGCCCTGATTTCTTGTTTTAACATGTTATAAAAATTTGGGTTGTTACACATATTAAGTTAGTATATTTGTGTTGACCATTTGTAGCAGTCAATATAATTAATTGCTATAAATAAGACCACAAATCATTAAATAACAATTGTAACCAATGTTGAATAGGGAAAGTAAATATAATAGGGTAATGGTTAAAATTCTTAAATTAATAAGGATTAATGTTTTACACCCCAATTAGGAAATTTGAATTATAACCGCATTTAGACATGGGGTTAAGTTTAACTTCTGGCAGAAGCCTGCCAGGATCTGATCGACAAATCCAGCATCCACTGGTAGTCAGCTTAATGTGAGGGGTCTAATGCGTAAATATAAATGTACTAAGGCACGAGGTTAAGTTTAACTTGTGGTAGAAGTCTGCCCGGAACCGACCGGCAAATCCGGCATCCACGGGTAGTCAAGTTAATGTAAGAGGCCTGGTGCATCTATATATATGTATGTATGTTTGTATACCAGTCAACCAATAAATAAATAAGCAGGAATAGTAATTGTCAGCTGGAGTACAACAAATAAATCCCTTGGGACTAATAAATGTTTGACTTCGGAAAATATGATCATTGTGGTCATAAAGGGAAATAAACATTGGAATAAAAGAAAATGGGTGTCATAAGGGGATCAACGCACATTGATTGTTATTTAAATACTAAGTCCAATTAGGGAAGAAATTTAATAAATATCCTAGGGTAAAGAGGATATAACTTTCCTTATTTATATTAACGATTATAGAACTTACAATTAAAAGTAGAGTTGGACTTAGTAGGTTAATAATGTAAAAAATATTATAAACCATAGGAACCAGTGACGATGATAAACCTTATGTATATAATATTTCCCTAAAGAGTAACAAAATGGAAAAGACATAACGACGTGGCCTACTTTGTCCCGATAGGGAAAGGTACTAAGGGATAATGGGGTACAAACCTAATAACCTTCGCGTATAGTTCGCTTCCTGCATCTTAAGCGGCTGGGGTTGAAGAGTCCATCTAGGGATAGATTTTTCAGTATAGGGGTCTTAAACGGCATGTGTGTATTGTCTACCCAAACTTGGAAACTAAAAAACGTCAGATATGGCTACCTACCCTACGAGAAGTAGCAATCGACTAAGGGTTTATCTAATAAGGTCAGCTAAAATGTATAACAAGCGATAAAATACCATCTCTCACCTTATATGGGGTAAGGGTATATGCATGATTAACGGAAGCCTTAACACGTAGGGACCGTAGCTAGTGCCCTCTAGTTTATAAGAATGTGGAACAAGTTATCAAGAGGTATTATGTGACCAATAAGTCTGCTTAGGGTCTTAAGTGATCAGGAGAATCCACCCTAGCTATCATTAATAGTGAGGTGGAAAACAATGAAGGGTAAGAGAAAAAAGATATATATATATATGTATATATATGGGGCAGGTTCAATGGCACCTCAAATAGTGAGCACCCCTTTAGCCTACCACTTTTCCACCACACATTTCCTCCCTCTCTCCTTCCACTAACTCTCTCACCTCCCACTCACCTCCCACTCACTTTTTTTAATATAAATGGGTGGCTGACATTCAGGTGCAAATGGGAGGCTGAAATTCAGGGGGGCTCTCTGATCCTATCCCTATATATATATATATATATATATATATATATATTCCACAGTTAGGGATTCACTTCTCGGTCTAATAAGCCAGTAATTTATCATCTAATAAGCAGCTTAATTATTGTTTAAGGGCTTCCTAAATATATGTGTAAACGTCCTATCTCCTTACTTTATTATGAACCATGGGAAGTGTAGCAGGGCCGTGCATAAACATTTACAAGGTTAGGCTAGAATCGCTAACCTTGGTAGGCATACATCTTTGGTTGAACCAAATGTGATACATCCGTGTATTATAATTTGTGTTGTACATTTCTTGTTCACCAGAATTTTGTTGTTCTGTCCCCTTCCTCATTACAACCACCCAGGTTTTCTATAGAAGGTCGGGTTCTCACAAATGTTTTAGTTTGGCTTTCAGTTCTCGTTCTCTCCCATGCTCGGTATTGGCAAAGTGGCTTACATTGAAAAAGGTAGTTATTTAAGCTAATACTAGTTATCCTATTTGGTTTCCGCTGTGAGTTTTCTTTTATCGTACTCTGATGATGCTCATGCTCATTTATTGCATGTACCATATTTACACGCTCCATGTGTGGATGTGTTCAAGTTTTGATTTTTGTCGAAATTTGGGTGTAGAAAAATGTGGGGTGTTACACTTGGTAACAGAGCATAGGTTAAACGATCAGAGGAATAAGTTGAATTAGAACTCGTGAGAGAACATAACTCGATTTTCTTTTCTGTTTTTGTTTGTATTTCTTACTCGACTTTAATTTATTTCAATAATGAATTAGTTGTGGGACTAATTATATAAAATGGGCTACATATTGAGTTCGGATTTCTAGCCAATTCTGTCTTACCCCACAGTACGTTGGCAATCTCGTCGTGAAGAGCATGAGGATGACATATGATGAAATCCGTTGATTCGAGTTTGGAGACTGGAATAGTAGTATATATAATAAAAATCTAGCTATAACCGAGATAGTCACTTTTCTAGTTTATGGTTTTGTTTAGTAGTTCCGGTTAAGACTATTCCTCGATCCAAAATGGGAAAAGTTCACATTAGTATGTCGTATCCATTTCGGAAATATAATTACGAGGTATATCCATTTGTTACTTCGTTGAATTTCCGAATCTACCTTTATTAGAATATTCATTTGAGTTCTTGGCCTTGTATTTGAAGGAATTCATTTTTAAAACTATTTGGAAAGGATAAAAATGGGTTTTAAAATACGGTTTCAGAAAATGGTTTTATAAAGGCCCATTTTTATAAAGATTTGGTTTTTAATTTTTAATCTATTCGTGTTTCAAATTTTTTTTTTGAGCATAACGATTGTGTAGAGCGGCTCTACACATCCGATTAGATATATTAATAATAATAACATATTCGGCCAACAAGCCTGACCGATAACATTAGTACTAATAATGCATGCAAAATGCATTCAGGGAGTTTTAGCGCCTAGCGCGATTAGTTACATATTATGCTAATTAACGAACAAGCCAAACAAACTTCTAAAAACCACAAACTTACTTCACTAACACAACTCCTTGCATGATCAAGTAAGTCATCAACATAAACAAGCCAAAAAACACAAAAAAGCTTGCCAGTAGCGAGAGAGTGTGCGGCACATGATGTACTTACCATGGGCGTGGGTAGTGGCGGCACAGCTGAGCACCTCCAGCGTCGATGCTTCCCTCAGACTCGTCCCATATGATGGTGGTATCTAGTAATGTTGGAATGAAAGGTGTCGGCGGTGTACCTGAGCTTGGAGCTTGAATGCGTGCACTTCGACGAACGGCTGAGCTTGACAAGGCTGGTGTAATCATGGGTGAAAGGCCCTCTAGGAGTGGAGGAGGTGGTCGTGTTTCAAATTTAGTAGGGCTATTGTGTAATTTTAATAAATATAATCCGATTGGTAGGAAGGGATTAGAAATGACAAGGAATATGCCACTAAACTTAAGAATAATAAATATCTATTCCTTGTAATTTTTAATATCCCTCTCCATATATATATATATATATATATATGTGTGTGTGTGTGTGTGTGTGTGTGTGTGTGTTTTAGATAATTTGTTGAAAATTATCACGATTAATAATTAAGATTTTCAAGCTTCAACATTTTGAACAAGGAAAGGTTTTTTTAGTTTATAATATAAAGTGGAATATAAATAATAACAAAAAATAGGTTTATAAATATGAAACCGTTAGTTTATAATAAATTTCATTTTTGGAAAAGTTTTAAATTTTTCTTCGGAAAGGCTAAGGAAAATCCTTCATCTTGATTTTGGGGAATTTGATTTCGTGGGTTGTCTGGTTGTTGTCAGCTAGGTAAGGGGAAAATCCATTTTAATTTTTGTTACGGATTTCTAGCTGAATTATTTTTGGAGTTTGTTCATTGCGTAGTCGCAACATCGTTGTTGAGACTATAAATCCTTGAAGCTGGTTCGGAGTTTAACTACGGTCTTTAAATACCGTGGTGATGTGGATGATTATTTTACGGATCGCGTCAAATCTTAAAAGATGACGCAGGATGATTAATATTTTAATCCTGCCTAATAAGGTCAAGGTTCAATCTTTGTTCAAAGCCTATCTAACAGTTGACCCTCTAGCGTTAGGCAAGAATGGTCAACTAGTTGATGAGTTTTGTTGCAACTTGAACCTAGGACTCAACCGTAAAAATTGCGTCCAAATTACCCTCTTAACTTTCTTATTTCGTCCTTTCTCATCTAGCCGAACCATACTCCTATCCTTCTTCTCTTTCTTTGTCATCGTCTCGCGTCCTTTTCACGCTTATTTTCGCATTAGATCTTGTTTCATAAGTGCTCTAAGATCTAATTTCTTCTCTTTGATAATTTCTTAGTCCATAATACCTAATTGCGCTATCAGATATTACACATACCATTTAAGTCTTACTCTTGGGGGAAAATCATTTAGTTGGATCAGAATGAGCAAAAGGTCACACCGATTTAGGGCTAAGGAAATTTGTCGAGACAGTTGGATTTGCACCACTCCATTGCTTCAAGATCTTAGAATAGGATTGTTATCTGTGCTGAATCCGCCTTTGCTATATCTTTTTGAAATAGGTTCTTTCAATGGTGATCCTCGTTTTGTAGATGAAGATTAAGCTATCTTTGGATGGATTTTCTGAGGAGAATCTCGATGAGAGATTTAGAGGCATCCATGTTTTAAGCGGACTTGTATGGTCTTTTGTTGACTGGCTTTGGATATTTTTGCAACAAATCTCCTTTTTTTCTTAAATGTTAGTTTTTTGTGTTCGGGAATCTACGTTCAAAACTACCCATGATGATGTGCGACCCATTTAGCACGTCGTTTTATAAATGGGGAGCTAAGACTTGATTCATCTTATGATGCAGAAATCAATCTTTTGCTTGATCGATGGCGTACCATCATTTAGTACCGCATTATATTCAATTCAGCTTGTTGTTTTTGTGTGTTGTCTCATGGAGTTACTTTCTATAATTTCGCCTATCCATTTTTGTCCTTAGACAATATTAGGTGGATTTCGATGAGGAGCAGTTTTGTGGTAGGTTTCTTTTCTCATCATAAATTCTCTCTTTGAAGAGATGGTAATGTGCGAATCTCCAACAACATCAGCAGTGTTTGTAACACGAGATTGAGCATTTTGCTATCAAAATATGGTTAATTAAAGACCATAAAAGTGGTTTGAGCTCCAACCGTGGAGTAAAACATCTCGTTGTATATGGCCATTGTTTTGAGGTTCTCGGTGTTGTTGTTCTGTCGTCTTTGTTGTTTTCCCTTTCCAGCATCGGGTTCTGGATTTTGTGGTGATCCGTGCTTGTAACTGTTAGTGTTGTTTAAATCACACAACTTAGGTTAATGAGATTTCTAAGTCTAGGAATGTTTATGTCATTCACGCATGCCTGTTCGAATGAAATCTCGTTTTTCTTATCTATATTAACAGTTGTCCTAGAGATGGAAAGAATATAATTTTGTGTTGGATAAATTTTAGCAAAGGACGGGTTTTGCGTTGTTTTCATCACGGTTATATAAATAAACAAATCACCTTCCTTGTCAAGCTAAAATTTATTTTGGACTTTTGTGTGTGATTTCAGTTTTCGCATTTTTACGCGACTGACTTCCTTCTTCGCCAACATGCGACTTGAATCGTTTAAGTTTCCGCAAAATGCGTTTTTGAAAAACGTTGTTTGAATTTTTTTATTACTCTTTTTAATTTTTAACTGATTTACTTTCTTTTATTTCGATTTGTGCGAAAACGAAAAATTTGGATATGACAATTTATGCATATTTAAATGTCTATTTTACATTAAAATGGACGATTTGAATGGCACAAAGTGAACGTTACCAAAATTTTGGTTTTTCATACGAATTTTGGTCAACTTTCATGTTTGAAGTTTTGCGAACAGAGTCTATATGAAAAATTACGGATGAAATACGATAACAGACGAAAAATAAATAAGATAGAATATTATATATATAAGGAAATAATTCCCTAGCTACCTCACTGCCAGGTCGGCCAAGCGGTCGACCGGGGAAGTTGACCGCTAGTTGCGACCGCTTGGTCAAGCCAAGTAGCGATGGCTAGGTTTTTGTCTATGGAATATTAAATATATGTGGACGGATGTTAATTAAAATATATCTAACGGTTCAAGGCCAATTCCACTCCTATAAATAAAGGGGTAAGACGTCATTCTTTTCCACACAAATCTATGGGTAGCAACGAAGCTCTGCTACTTTCCTCCCTCTTCTAACCTAATTTCTTAATTAAAAATATATTCATATACAACAAATCATATAGAATTGAGAGGATTATCAGATCCAATGAAAAAGAATGTGAATTGATGCTTTAAATCAGATTCTCTTCTCTCTTCCTATTTTCTTACATCTCTTCAGATATGAAATTATCCCCTTTTCAAGTAAATTGTAGGTTTATAAGAACTTGGGAATTGTAGGCTTAAAAGGTTCAAACTTTGGATTTAGATGCTTTAAGGTGAGTGGGAAATTTATGAATACAATTATAATAGCCTATCTATTTCGTTTGAATTAGATCAAAAATTTTATGCCTTTTTCTATCAGATCTATTCACTAAATTATTGTAATTGGATTGACGCCCATCATATTCGATTGTAAACATGGTTAAAACTTGTATATTTCAAATTTGTGGTTAGGCATAATATTAATAATGGATTTTTAATTTGTTTATACCTATTTTCTACAATTATATTGTAAAATGTATTGTGATGTTTAAAAACACTGTAGATCTAGAAATCAATCCCACTAAACACCATTTAGATGTAGTTACATTCCAGATCGCTATTTTTGGTGTTGAATTATAAATTATATGAATACTGGGTAAAATGTTAAATTGTGTGATTGTAATTTTAAAAGAATTATACCTATTTGCATTCAATACTGTTGGGATTTTGGCTTAACTGCGGTAAATATGCCGTTTTCTACTTTTTGAACAAAAAGACGTTATTTAGAATTCACAAGAGATATGGTTAAAGATTTGAGAAAGGGAAAAGTGGCGAAAACGTACGTATATATATTAATATATATATATATATGTTTGTACATAGCTTGCATCAAATATTCCAAAAATATATTTAAACATATATATTTCTTGAGAATTTGAAATATGTATTCCACAAATTGGGCATGGTTTACAATAATTGTAGCTAACGGCCTTTTTGAAAGATTGAAACCTTTTGACAAGATTGAATGTAAGAAGGAAAGTTTGGTTATTGATTAAACCAAATCATTAAATATAATAATAATAATAGGAGATAACTATGTTGACAGTACGAAAACATAAAAATAAACATATACATATCATCTATCCAAATCAGTGTAAAACAGTAAGGTATACAAGGTATTGAATGTTTGAATAATGTCCAATTATGGAAATATGTGAAAATGTAATCCATATTGAAGTAGTATATTTGTTATGACCATTTGTAGGAATCAATATAATTAATTGCTATAAATAGGACCACAAATCATAACAATTGTAACCAATGTTGAATGGGGAAAGTAAATATAATAGGGTAATGGTTACAATTCCTAAATTAATCAGGATTAATGTTGTACACCGCAATTAGGAAATTTGAATTATTACCACATTTAGACATGAGGTTAAGTTCAATTTGTGGTAGAAGTCTGCCCGAAACCGACCAACAAATCCAGCATCCACAGATAGTCATCTTAATGTGAGGGGTTTAATGCGTAAATATAAATGTACTAAGGCATGAGGTTAAGTTCAACTTGTGGTGGAAGTCTGCCCGGAACCGATCAACAAATCCAGCATCCACAGGTAGTCAACTTAATGTGAGAGGCCTGGTGCATATATATATATATATATATATATATATATATATATGTGTGTGTGTGTGTGTGTGTGTGTGTGTGCGCGCGCGCGCGCGTGTATGTATACCAGTCAACCAATAAATAAATAAATCGGAATAGTAATCGTCGGTTGGAGTACAACAAATAAATACCTTGGGATTGATAAATGTTTACCTTAGGAAAATATGGCCTTTATGGGCATAACGGGAAATAAACATTGAAATAAAAGAAAATGGGTGCCATAAGGGGATTAATGGATATTGATTGTTATTTAAATACTAAGTCCAATTAAGGAAGAAATTTAATAAATATCCCAGGGTAAAGAGGATATAACTTTCCTTATTTATATTAACGAATAAATAACTTACAATTAAAAGTAGAGTTGGACTTAGTAGGTTAATAATGTAAAAATATTATTAACCATTGGAACGCGTGACGATAATAAACCTTATGTATATAATATTTAAATGAAGAGTAACTAAACGGAAAAGACGTAATGACGTGACCCACTTCATCCCGATTGGGAAAGGCACTAAGGGCTAATGGGGTACGAGCCTAATAACCTTCGCGTATAGTCCGCTTCCTGAGTCTTAAGCGGCTGGGGTTGAAGATTCCACCTGAGGATAGGTTTTTAGTACAAGAGTCTTAAACGACATGTGTGTGTATTGTCTACCCAAACCTAAAAACTAAAAACACCAGATATGGCTACCTATCCTACGGGAAGTAGTAAGCGACTAAGGGGGTTATCTAATAAGATCAGCTAGAAGGTATAATGAGCGATAAAATACCATCGCTCACCTTATGCAGGGTAAGGGTATATGCGTGAATGACAGAAGCCTTAACTGGTAGGGCTCGTAGCTAGTGCCCTCTAGTTTATAAGAATGTGGAACAGGTAATCGAGAGGTATTAAGTGACCAATGAGTCTGCCTAGGATGTTAAGTGATCGGGAGAATCCACTCTATCTATCATTAATAGTGAGGCAGAAAACAATGGAGGGTAAGGAGATGAAAAGATATATATATATGTATGTATGTATGTATGTATGTATGTATATAGACTCCGCAGCTAGGGGTTCACTTCTCGGTCTAATAAGCCAGCAAATTATAATCTAACAAGCAACTTAATTATTGTTTAAGGGCTTCCTAAATATATGTGTAAACATCTTATATCGGTATTATACCTTGAAACACTCCCTTGGGAAATATAGTGGGGTCGTGCGTAAACATTTACAAGGTTAGTGTGACAGCCCTCCCCACATCAGCCAACCTTTCCAATGAAACGCGTTGTGCTGAAGTCCACCCAGCATGGGACGGTCGTCTAAAGAAAGGAAAAAGGGAAGGAATTTGAATGGTGAACCAACAAAGAACCTGTAATATATTTCACAGCGCATGGAACAAAATGTAATAATAAAATAACTTGATATAAAACAGGCGAGACAGTGCTTAAGCTGAAAACTAAACCATCATAGCAACGGAATCCAAAATACAGCTTATGACCCAAACCCTCATTATTACAACTTCAATAAACTGTCTCTAAAGGAAAAATGGGAAAGCTACACTACTAATGCCCAAAGCAGTGACCAGCAACAACACAGGGAGAATATATGTAAATAGTACGTGGACGCATCCTGCTCATCTCCGGAGAACTACTCGTGCATACCACCTAACCTGTCTCTAGTCTGCTCGTTTAGGAGCACCCAGAGTAATAAGAAGAGACATAAAACTCTGGGTCAGACAAAAGTCTGGTATGAGCAATAAGCAGCAAAAATAGAACAATAACAGGTACACATAACCATACCTGAACCTGGACCTGCAACCAAAGAGTTAGCGCAACAAGATGTTCAATACTCTAAGGTGTCACTAACACATGGTGCAGAAACAATGAGGGGGGGGGGGTGTGCATGTCATGGTGATAGAAAACATCAAACATAGCAATCATCCTCACATCTCTCACTCAGTGCGTAAAGTATACGATATCCACCACTTTGATCACCCAATCCTTTGCTACAATCACTTGCCCTTGGGAGTCATACTGATCCCATTACGCTGATCCATAGCCACTAATCCTTCGCTATGTCCACTTTGCCCCATGGAGTCATAATGACTCCATTGCACTGGCTCATAGCCATGCTACGATCACTTGCCCTTGGGAGTCTTAACGGTCCCATTGCGCTGATCCATAGCCACTAATCCGTCTCTCAATGATGAATCAAAGTTATATATGTCAA
Source organism: Allium sativum (assembly GCA_030737875.1). Lineage (NCBI taxonomy): Eukaryota > Viridiplantae > Streptophyta > Magnoliopsida > Asparagales > Amaryllidaceae > Allium > Allium sativum. Next base: position 829,877,653 of record CM060913.1, read on the forward strand.
TAAACCCTTTGCACACGTCTGCAACAAAGTCCCACTCATGAAGTTATTACGTTGGTTCCCATATGAGTCCTAACACTACACCAAAAATGGCAATTTGACAGTGCTCATGACTGTATCAAAATCAATTTGGCAGTGTCCTGGGCCGTATCAAAAAATGGCGTCTCTGTTGCTTTGATACGGTTTTAAACCGTATCAATTTCTTAATTTGATACGGTTTTAAACCGTATCAATTTATCAGTTTGATACGGTTTTAAGCCGTATCAATTTCTTTATTTGATACGGTGTTAAACCGTATCAAACTGATAAATTGATACGGTTTAAAACTGTATCAAGGTATGAATCAGATACGGCTTAAAACCGTGTTTAAATCCTCACTCCCAAAATGATAACACTGAATTAGATACGGCTTAAAACCGTGTTTAAATCCTCACTCCCACAATGGTAACACTGAATTAGATACGGCTTTTAACTGTATCAAAATGGATATATCATAGATGCAATATACAAAATCACTGCACCCGTTGATATATATATATGCACAATAAAGAAGATACGCTACACCCATATAACAGTATAAAGAAGATACGCTATGCATAATTCAATTAATACATAAACCATAACTTCAGTTGATACAAACCACATAACAAAATATATACAAAGCATAATGTTCACAGTTCTTTCTCAAAAAAAAAAGGCAACAAAACTACACTTGTCGAGCCCATACAAGTCATGCTTGTTCCAAAGTCTGAAAAGAAATTAAAATAACAAACATCAGTTTAGTTTCGCCTCCACAACAAGAAGTCCTGATTTCACAACTAACACTAAATATGCAAAGCAAAATATAATATTTTGTATAGATGACCATACAAGTCATGCTTGTTTCACAGCTTTTTCTTTGTAACATCCCTACCTGTGATCGATATGGAAACCACTTCATAATATTTTGTATAAAAATATCGACAAATTCATTGTATCTTATGCTGTAACATTAAATTATCAATTTATCATCCATATTTATCATTTCATTATAGTGTGAATAGGATTTGATCAGACACAGGATTGCATATCAACAACACACATTAACATAAAGGTATACTATAGCTAGAACAATAACACAATGTACGTCAGATGTGAAATTAATATAGATGACCCTGTTAGGGACTTAATTACAGGGAAAACCACCACTATAATTATTGTTGCTTTAGCATGGGCTCAGTTTCGCTGAGCGCGAGGCTCAGCAAAACTGAGCCGTAAGGCTCAGTAGAAACTGAGCCTTACGGCTCAGTTTTGCTGGGCACAAGGCTCGGTTGCGATGAGCCCCCTGCTCAGCAAAACTGAGCCGTAAGGCTCAGTTTCGCAGAGCCGAAGGGCTCAGTTTTGCTGAGCCTCGCGCTCAGCGAAACTGAGCCGTAAAGGCTTAGCAAAACTGAGCCATAAAGGCTCAGCAAAACTGAGCCTTACGGCTCAATTTCGCTGAGCACAAGGCTCAGCAAAACTGAGCCGTAAAGGCTCGGTTTCGCTGAGCCTCGCGGCTCGGTTGTGATGAGCCTCCTGCTCAGCGAAACTGAGTCGTAAGGCTCAGTTTCGCAGAGCCAAAGGGCTCAGTTTCGCTGAGCCTCGCGCTCAGCGAAACTAAGTCTTACGGCTCAGTTTCACTGAGCACAAGGCTCGGTTGCGATGAGCCTCCTGCTCAGCAAAACCGAGCCTTACGGCTCAGTTTCGCTGAGCACAAGGCTCAGCAAAACTGAGCCGTAAAGGCTCGGTTTCGCTGAGCCTCGCGGCTCGGTTGCGATGAGCCTCCTGCTCAGCGAAACTGAGCCGTAAGGCTTAGTTTCGCAGAGCCGAATGGCTCAGTTTTTCTGAGCCTCGCGCTCAGCGAAACTGAGCCGTAAAGGCTCAGTTTTGCTGAGCCTCACGCTCGGCGAAACTCAGCCGTAAGGCTCGGTTTCAACTAAGCCTTACAGCTCAGTTTTGCTGAGCCTCGCGGCTCAGTTGAAACTAAAATGGATGATGTAACCTCTCATATAACTATTGGATGATGTAACCATATCACTATTGGATGATGTAACCTCTCATATAACTAACTTAAGTGATCAAGTTTAATTGCAACTACCTCTCATATAACTAACAAAACATAAAAACATATCTAAAGGCCAAAAAATGATGAAGAAAAATGTCGCAAAAACAAAATTTAAGCAACTAAATTTTATAAGAGCGAAATCATACCTGAAATAGCTCTGAAAGAAGAATTGCTTTGGTAACGCCACTCAATACCTGAAATAAGCAATGCAAGCAATGTATAAGTGAGTCAACGGATAAAATATAAAAGCAGTTAACCTATGATACACATACCCACTTAAAAGCAATGTATAAGTGACTTGATAGCACATAATGTAAAATTATATATACCTGCTCCAATGTCTAAAGATATCGAATTAGGTTCTTCGGATGACACACATACCCACCTACGCCGACTTCATCAAAGGTCTCTGCAAATTGATGATTTATTTTGGTGGTTTTCTCATCCGGCAGCAGTATATCGTCCAAAACCAATTTTTCATGTGTAGATGGTACATATTTCCCATGAATTCTGGACAATGTAGAATCTCGACATACAGTACCTATTGCTACTATGTCTAGATCAGAGTTGAGAATTTCACATTTTTGATTGTTCGAAACATTGGTTGTATCTTGAGAAGCAACGACTTTAGAAGAACCGAGTTGTATGTTGCGTGCTCCATCAGGGTGATCTACCGATGCGGAGATTCCTTTAGAAGCAGCGATGTCTCCCACCATTTGAATCAGAAGCTCCATTTGCCTCGCCTTATTTCCCATTGTACCCTCCAAACTTCCCACCCTCGTTTTCAAGTCATCGTTGTCTTGACTAACACATTTGAATCGTTTCTGTGCAATAGCACAAGCCTTAACATTAGTCATTGGTATGACGGTCCCAACATCGCGGCTCCTACCCTTCGTATCCTTACCAAACACTTGTGATAAGATATCATCATCCACTGTCAAATTTTCTTCATCACTATCGGTGATTTTTTCCTTCATTTTCGCAATTTTATCCTAAGATATGATAATTCTTAAATGAATAATGAAATTTCAAATAATACGCAAGTTAATATTTGGTTAACTTACGAAGTACACAGAAGCGGCATCTGATATGCTACCATCTTTTTTCGTGTGCGTCTTCTCCCATACTTGACGACAGTTGATAATTGCAGATGGATCTGCAACGGTCTGCAATATATTCCAGTTTATGTATATTTTTTATCATAATTGGGGGGGGGGGGGTTACTATTTTTAAAATAAAATGAATATAAATTACCAATTCGTATTCTGTTCTAGCATGACTTTTACGTCCTGCATTGTGACAATAATTGAGCAATAATCTATTTCTTTTGCCTGACTTCCTTCTTCCGCTCGCTTCAGGCGTTGCTTCATTTTTTATGAACTCATTCCAATCTTCTTGAGCAACTGTAGGTGGACAATTTTTCAATCGTTCTTCGTCATTGTCGAAAATATCATAAAAACTTGCTCTCAAGTTTTTCTTGTGTCTTCTAAAAGCCTCGGCCATTCTTTTTATAAATATTTCCTTTGAAAGCGGCTCAAGCGCATACATTTTCTGCAAAAATTAAGAGTCAAACTGTAAAAATAGGCTAGATATTTAAATGTTATATTACCAAATTGCTCAAGTAAAAACTTACCACCAACTTGTTCCAAATGTCGTCCTTATATGTTTTGGGTATTTTATTCCAACTTACGTATGATATCGGCACATGAGCTCTTACTAGTTTACCAAGCATAGTAGCAACTTTTGAAGCATTTTCTGAGATTGGGATACCAAGTAGGTTTTGATCAACTTTCTGCTCTTTTGAACATGATGCATGTGATGATATTGGATTTTGTGACATAATTTCCTGCAAAATATAGTATAACTAATACATGTGATCATCACCACCATGCTCAATAGGTTATCCACAATTCACAAGTTAACATATGGTTTTGGTAAAAAAAGCATTCAACAATTCATGACATTCCAAATACATATGATTTCCTTGAGAAGAAAAAGCATTTAACAATTCATTACATTCCAAATACATGTGATAAAAAAAACAGTCAACAATTCATGACTTTCCGAATACATTTTCTAATTTTTCATTGTCTTCAAAAGCTGATTGGTAGACGGTAGGAAACTCAATGTCATCCACATTTGTTGTCAACCGTATCGGTGTATGCAAAACCACAGACCATCCATTATTTTTTAAATCTTTTGAGTAGAACACTTGACTCGCTTCTGATGCAAGAATAAATGGTTCATCATTCATGTTGTCTTTGTTCTTTATTTTTCCTAAATTGACCATGATTAAGTTTGAAACGGGATCTATTTTGCAACCATTGATCTTATCCTCGACTTTTACCCAATCACAATAAAAAACCGTTTGTTTGAAGTCGGTGTAATCCAACTCAAGTATCTGTTGAATGACTCCGTAATACGTTGTTTCTGCTTCCTTATAATTTTTATCTTTACCACTCGCTCTAAATTTTGTAATTGCTTTCATGCATACACCGCTATCCTGTGTGACCATACGATCTTCGTACATTTTCGTGGAAAATAAAAACCCATTCACTTGGTACTTCGTATAACTAAGCGCCATGAACCTCGGCCCGTGTGCTAGCCGCCAAAGAGTTGGATCAGCATCGCTGCAATTCACCAACTACATAAAACACAATAAATAAATAAATGCATGGTTTGTATTATCAACTTATAAACACGTGAAATACTTATGATGATGTAATACCTCATTACGTAACCATAGGGTAAAATTTTGAATGACTTCGACGGTTGTACCTTTTCGTCGTGGTTGAAATCTAGTGCTTTTCGCATAGGAGTTATACCTTCTATAGAAAACACATCGAAATTAATATATAAATTGAACTGAAAAAATGAAAATTTCAAACAAATTCAAGAACTTACTTCTTCCATTCATCCAATCCATCATACTTATTAAGGACCCATCTACGCACTTGTTCAAACTGCACTTGGGTTAACATTATATTTTTACCATTATCTAAAGGCATCTCACCAGCAAACTCATCATCCTCATCTAAAAATGCTTCGCGGGTATGTTTATGATTGCCACGACCTCCGTTTGGCATATATTCCATACAGTAAAGGCTAGCTTCTTGTACGATATATCCTTCTGCAATACACCCTTCAATGTATCTTTTGTTGCGTACATATCCTTTATATGTTTTCATTAATCTGTGAATGTGATCAATTATATATTATACATGATAGCTATTTACACCAAATAATATTGTACATAACTGAAATTAGTTACATACCGTTCAAAAGGATACATCCATCTATATCTGACAGGGCCACCAATCAATGCCTGATCGGCTAAATGAACCATAAGATGGATACTAATATCAAAAAATGCAGGTGGAAAATGTTTTTCAAAAACACACATTGCTTCTATCAAACCAGCCTTTGCTTTTATAAGGTGTTCCCTATTGATCACCTTAGAGCATAAAATGTTAAAGAATAAACTAATACGATGAACAACATTTTGCAGATCCTTGTGTTGTGCATATGAATGTTGAAGCAATATCGGAAGCAAATGCTGCATTATGACGTGATAATCATGTGACTTCATATTTCTTAGTTCGGGAGGATTGATGGTCACATTATTGCGGAAGTTAGAAGAGAATTTATTAGGTACTTTCAGATTTTTCAATACAGTGAAAAACTGTATCTTTTCTTCTTTCCTCAAAGTAAAAGTTGCCTTTGGTATGATTATTTTATTTGTTTCAGGATCTTTCATCACCCACAACTTTTGATTTATAGCCATGATTTTCAAATCCTTACGTGCATTGATGCCATCTTTTGACTTATCTTTATGGTCTATAATGGTGCTTATGAGATGCTCTGTGACATTCTTCTCCGTATGCATAACATCAATATTATGTCGAATCATATTTGCTTTCCAATATGGTAAATAAAAAAAGATAGACCTCCTATACCATCCAGAAACATCGTCAACTTCTTCAATAGCTGGCTTTTTCCGTTTTCGACCATTTTCTTCTTTCTGTTTACCGACTGTCATTTTGATATTCGCTACTTTCTTCTCAACTTCAAAACCAGTCAACGGTCGTTTAGGACGACGAAGTTCTTGTTCGTTATTGAAATTTATCTTGTCGTATCGAAACTTGTGTCCGTTAGGAAGAAACATTCGATGTCCCATAAAACACATCTTTTTACTTTCAGGGAGATGATAAGAACAAGTGTTTTCCCCACAAACGGGACATGCAAAGTAACCGTGAGTTATACATCCTGATAAAGTACCAAGAGCAGGGTGATCATGGATTGCCCACAGTACCCTAGCTCTCATTGTAAACTCGGATTTATTTAATGAATCATATGTAATGACTCCTTCCCATAACTGTTTTAACTCGTCTATCAACGGCTGTAAATAAATATCAATATCCTTTCCCGGTTGTTTTGGCCCAGAAATCAACAGTGTTAACATTGAAAACTCCCGTTTCATGCACATAGACGGAGGAAGATTATATGGTACTACAATTACTGGCCAACAGCTATAAGGGTTAGATAGAGAAACATGTGGACAGAAACCATCTGTTGCTATTCCTAGTGTGACATTTCGTGACTCGACGAGAAACGTTTTATCAAAAGAATCCGCGGATTTCCATTGAGAAGTGTCACATGGATGACGCATTACTTGTGGATTAGACTTGGCACGACCATGCCAGGTCATTGCCTCTGCTATCCATGGTATAGTATATAATCTCTTCAATCTAGAAATTAAGGGAAAATGTCTTAATGTCTTTCGAGGTACTTTGGTGCCTTTTCTCTCTTTGTCAAATGATGTCCTATATCTTGGTTCATTGCAATTTGTACAAGAAACTTTGTTCACATCATCTTTCCAGTACAATATGCAATCATTGATGCATGCATCATAAGTTTTGTAATTCATTCCAACTTGTTTAATTAACTTCTTAACGTTGGAGTATTTTGTCGGCAGTGTGTTACCTTCGGGGAGTAACTCCTTTATTAGTTCGAGAAGTGCAGTCACCCCATTATCTGAAAAGCTGTATTCGGTCTTCAAGCTATTCAGTTTCACAATGGCATACAGCTTCGTTAACCCTTTTGAACATGAAGGATACAATGGCTCTTTTGCGCTCTCAAAAAGTGGTTTATACTTCTTACTTTCATTGGCCTGCCAATTGCCATCATCCGTAAACTGCTGTCCAACATTAGCATGATCATACAATGGATTTTCAGGTTGAAAATCATGAAATCTATCTGCATCATTGACTAGATCTTCCATTCTAATATGTTCAACCTCATCGGTATTTGTGGCATGACTAACTGGTTGTTTTTCCCCATGTAATTCCCACACGCTATATGATTGGATAAAACCCCATCTAAGCAAATGAAAATGAATGACCTCTAATCTTATCGTCTTCAAATTTTGGCATTTAATGCAAGGGGATAAATACACTCCTTTCTTACCACCGTTTTCTTCAACAAAGCTAATAAACTCCTCCACCCCCTCTCTATAGTGTGTAGTTCTTTGATCAGATTCATATATCCAGTTTCTGTCTATATTGTGGGACATCTTGCCCTCCTATATCGTATATAATATAACAAAAGACGTAAATATAATATATTTGATATGTAATCAACTTAAAGAAGTTTATTGCTACTATCTATAGAATAAAATTATTATCTATATAATCCCATCAAACAAATAAACGGGCCCACCCCCTCGGACAATATGCTCTTTTTCAGTTATCCTTTTATCGCTCCTTTGATTGCTCCTTTTCAGTTATCAAACAAATTTCATGCATCTAGTTCCTAAATAATAAACTAAAACCCAATATTTTAACTTCAAATGAATTATACCTGTCATCCTATATTTTTTGTACATTAAACTTATATCTCCAACGAGGTTTTAAATGTAAAGAAAAATAATAATATTAATATGATTCACATGGTAATCTTGACATTTTTATAGTTAAAATGAAAATATTTTTGATTCGTTATATTAGTCATGGTTATTTTCGTATTTATTCTGAAATACGATAATAACACCACCCGTACTATCAACTTCTCTCTTTTGTTTGTTATGTAATATTTTTTCCTTTTTGTTGAGACAAATGAAGTTATCCTACCATTTATCATCTACTAGTTTCTCCATAAATAAAAATGTGGACAAGTCATACGTATGTTTTTCGTTTTTGTCAGCGCTTAAATGTGGACAAATCCTACCATTTTTCGTTTTTGTCAGCGCTTAAATGAATTCTATAGTTTCCTACCACTAAATTGATCAAACTACTAACTCCTAAAAAAAAGGAAAAATTAGTACAGAGGAGAGCACGCTAATATCAAGTTTGATTATAACGGAATGCTTTTCCTATTATGATTATCACGGGAAATGATCGCTCAGCGAAACTGCATTACGGCTCAGCGAAACTGAGCCGTAATGCTCAGCGAAACTGAGCCGTAACGTTTCAGCGAAACTGAGCCGTAACGTTTCAGCTGAGCCGTGCGGCTCAGTTTCGCTGAGAATTACGGCTCGGTTTCATTCATTTGTTGTGGTAAGGGTCATATATACAATCGTGTTCATGGTGTTGATATAAGACTACTTCTTTCATTCACTCACAAATACGGGATTTAATCAAGAATGTACATAGCGGTCAATATACAATGATAACATACATAATTATTATATTATTTAATTGTTAATGTTAGAATAATACTATTAGGTGTATGATTCCAATGATAATGCTCATGCAAACATAACTGAAGCTAAATCGAGATGTTAGTTAATCCTTACGGCTCAGTTTCGACTGAGCCTTACGGCTCAGTTTCGCTGAGCCTTACGCTCAGCGAATCTGAGCCATATAAGAAGTTGAAAAAACCCATAAGCTCTTACATTAATCTATCAAGTCAAGGGTATTCATCCAATATATTCCAGAAGGCTCAATACCTATACTGTGAAGAAGACAACACTATTCGATTCTTATAATAATTGTAGATTTAAAAAGAAAATTTAGTCATAATAAGCTCACTATAGAAGATATGACTATTAATCAAGTATTTGCACTTAACATGACCCCGGATCTATCTTATACATTTATAAAAATTTTGCATAGAAAGACGACGATCGTCACGCAAGTATTTGCATTTCAACAACTGATGATCTGTTTTATATGTATATAATACATAGATGGAAGATGATGATTGTTATGTAAGCATTTGCACTTAATATGTTCATCGATCTGCTTTATGTGTTCATAATTTTTGCTACCAAAATTGGGAATGTATCGCTATCCCCACATCAATGGTTGCATCAGGAACATAGGACAATACATGTTCAAGATAGACTGGAATATTTTTTAATAAAATTGACAAAATTATAATATGAGTATGGCAATCCAATTTCAGAAACCAAGCTGCGACTATAAAGGACCATGTTCCCACTATAAATAGAGGCTCCAGACCTTCAGTTAAAAAGAAATCCATCTAGGTAATTTAGTTTTTCTATTCTCCTAGAAGGATTTTGGTGTTTTATCGTACATTGAATCATGAGGTTAATAATCCATGTTAACTCTACCAAAAAAATATTTTTAAAGATGAAATAAAATGTTGTTCTCTTATTTAAGCATTGCAAGACAAATATACAAGCTGACAGTGTTGAGTTGTAACATCCTGGATTTGAATATTATTTTTGGTATTGATTCATGTTGTGCAATTTAATCTCTCTTTATAGTAATGTGACACTTTGATTACAAAATGAAGTAGTAACATGAAAAATAAATAGAGATATACTAGTTGTTGTGATCTTTATGGAGATTATATTTCCTACCTCACCACAATGCTCACACTACTTATGTTTTGTAACAGCCTAGCTGTATATAACCGGTATAAAAATCTGCTTAAAATACAATATACAACATGGTAAATAATGTTATTGAGAGCATTAGATACCTGTCAGGCAGAGTCTGGTAATTTAGTTGGGTCTGGAACAGGGCAAATCTTAATACAATTGCAATGGTGAACCTGTGATCAGCAAATAAAACATGTATTACTACAAAATGCTGGCACGTGGATGTATTACTACAAAATTATTATGCACAGAGCATTCGGAAAGCACATTTTATATAGCTAAAGCCCCATCAAATATGGTTATGGGTAAAAATGTGCATTGGTAAAAGGTAAAAGATATGTGAAGCTGGCAAGTGCTTTACATCAAATCATTGGTGCTAATATTTCCATAAATAGTTAAATAATGCATTAGTATATCGGTAAGTTATAATGTGGAGTAAATAACATATTCATAATAAGAATTAAAACAAACACGTAATGATTAACTAATAATTAATTAGAAATAACTGAGCCTTACGGCTCAGTTTCGCTGAGCCGTAAGGCTCAGTTTCAACTGAGCATTACGGCTCAGTGAAATTGAGCCTTACGCTCAGTTTCAACTGAGCCGTAAGGCTCAGTTTCAACTGAGCCTCATGGCTCAGTTTCGCTGAGCCAAAAGGCTCAGTTTCAACTGAGCATTGCGGCTCAACAAAACTGAGCCTTATGCTCAGTTTCAACTGAGCCGTAAAGCTCAGTTTCAACTGAGCCTTACGGCTCAGTTTCGCTGAGCCGAAAGGCTCAGTTTCGCTGAGCCGAAAGGCTCAGTTTTAGCTGAGCCTTACGCTCAGTTTCAACTGAGTCGTGAAGCTCAGTTTCACATGATCCAAGATTGAATAAAAGCGTTTCTCGTATAAATGGGTTTCTCGTCCATCTGTAAGTGCCATGTTTATAGAATAAAACATTATCATTTAATTTGTGTATGCTTAAACATATCGTAAATGTCAGTTCAAAACATGCAGTCTTACATGCAAGGCAAGACCGTATTAAAAAAAAAACTGAAAAACAAAATGGATCTGTATACAAAAACACGAATACAACAATTTTTATTTATTTATTATTCAGCTGAACTCAAAACGATACAAACTATAGAAGTATATATAAAAACAAAACAAGACGTGGTGCACTAAATTATAGCATCATGCTTGTGTACATGCTCACAAGCACATTAATAACATGCGTATTTGACTCAACCCTATGTTCTAAACACACCCACAAACCCCTTTAACTAACTGAAATGAACTTTAAATCCCAAAAGCAAGATATCAAGCCAACTAATGAACGCTCATCTGGATTGCATCCTCCATTCCTCATTTTATGAAATAATTCAAGCCAACTTATTCATAACAATTTCAACCACATATGAATTGAAATCATTTGAAGCTCAGGTTGCATAAACCAAAAGGATCACAGGTAATGCATGAATCTTTATACTATTAACATTTGTTAGGTCAGTTTTGATGACCAAACTGCAGTATAAAAAGTGCATTTTACAAAAAATGCATTCTATAAACTATATAAAATATGTTTAAAAAACTGCATATTATGCACTGTTTTTATTAAAAAAAACTGCACCTTCAAAACTGTTTTTAAAAAAATTGCATCTTTTCAAAACTGATTGAAAAAGAAACTGCATTTCATACACTACTGTATATTAAATTTTACATTCAATTTTATAAACGGCATTTCATAATGCTTACCCACAAAAAGTGCATTTCATTTTCATACACTGCATTTTAGGAAAAAAAACTGCATATTAAATTTTACATTCAGATTCTATAATTCTTATTCAAATTTTAACTTACATAATTGAAGTAAGCTTAAATTTGCGAACTGCATATTTCAAAAACTGCATATTGGAATTTTGCATTTTTAAAATATTTTAACAACCGCAAATTTTAAAATCTGCATATTAAAAAATCACATATTAAAAACTGCATATAACATAACTTCAAAATCAATTTCACACTTTTAAAAAGCTGCATATTTAAAAAACTATTATAGTTTAAAACTTTTAAAAACTAGATATTTAAAAATAAAATAAAAAAAATAATTGAAAAAACTGCATATAAAAAATCAACTATAATTTCACACTTATAACTTCGATTTAAAATATACCCGCGCCGCGACAATGAGGTTCAGAAGCGGCGGCAAAGGAGTTTGGCGGCGGCGGTACAAGTTTTTTTTTAAGTCGAAAATCGAGATCGACGTTGAAACACCCGATAACCCTAAAAAATAATATTGATTGTTTTCTGCGCTGGGTATCGACTTAATTTACAAAGTCGGGTTCGGTTTTGAGGGCTTTAGGGGCCCAAACCCTAAAAACTGTCGATGTTTCATAAATCGAGCTTTTTCACCGCTTCGAGTTTTGCAGTGCCCCATCGCCTTCAGCGCTTTCCCAGTGCCTCAAGCAACGACGGCGCCTGAAAGGAGTAAAAAGACCTACGTCGGCGCCTAGGGCTTTTTGGCGCCTAGTCGCACCTAGGCGAGCGCCTTGACTACACTGATGTTGATGAAATTTTTGCTATCGTTTTCTCAAAAAAAATCATAATAAAGACACATAAAGGTTGATGTAAATCTACTTTTGGTTCGTTAAAAGTTTAAATATTACATACGGTCACATGAAACATACCTCACTTAAAAAAGAAAAAAGAAAAATATGTGAAAGAGTGTTAACACATGATTCTATTTCGATTTATGTAAGTACCATTTGTCTCCCAGAATAGTCTATTTGCATTTACACTACACTAAATAATAATAATGACTAATATATCTATTCCAAAATCTGGTCTGATAAACCAGCAATAGGATGTTAGGGAAGTTATAACAAATAGTGACTCCAAAAACATATGCAAAATCTAGTCTATTTGGATTATCAAACCTAAAAATCGCAACTTTATCACAGGCATTGAATCATATGCAAAATCGAGATTAAATCATAATAAATCATATCAAAATCGAAAATAAAAATCATACCGAATTACTTTGTCCTTAGAGGAAGAAGCATCGGTTGATTTAACAAGTGTAAGCTGGTCTACAGATCTGAAGTGATAAAGAATCACGATAAACGTAACCCTAAAGCATGTTATGGAAAGAAATATTCATGGAATAAAATCAAAATTACCTTCGTAAGCTGTTCGAATTGATTGCAGCAGAAATTAGTAAGATTACAGCAAAATGGATTAGGGCACGGGTTGATGAAAATAAGAAAAAGGGGGGAAATAAAAAAAACACGGGGGAAATGAACGTGAGAGGGAAACGAAAAAAAGGGAGGGAGCACGTCTGTTTTGGTGGGAACGAATTACACTAGGTCTGACTAAATATGATACGGGTCATAAGTCTATCAAATTTAAAGTAGGTTGTAAGCCCTTTCTAAACAGTTAGGCAGGGCTCTGAACCCTATCTAATCTAATACGGCTTTAGACCGTATCAAATTTAAAGGATAGGGGAGTGACAAAATAAGCTTTGTGGTGTAGTGTAAGTAATAACTTCCTATTTGGACATCCTTTGCATCTCGGGTTTTGGTCGAATTGGAGTTGGTCTTCAGAAAAGTCATCACGTGGTAGTGGCTTAAGTTACGGTTCGGTTCGGCTCGGTACCCCATGCCTGGTTCGGTTCGGTGCTCGTAGTCAACACCTCTGTTCAGGTCGTGGAACTCCATGTGTGGTTCGGTTCGTCTCCTGATTATAGTTCGGTTCGGGTATATGTGTATATAATACTCAAGCCACTGGTTCGGTCCTCTTCAAGCTTCCTCGGTTCGGTTTGGTTCGGTTTGGAATCCCCAATTCCCATTCGCTTTGATCCCACTTGTTCCACCCCAATTTGATCCGGTCCGAGCCTAACTTGTTGCCCTTGCAATTTTACGCTGCTGAAGATGCCATCACCTTGGTTCAGTTCGGCTAACCGACCCGATCCCCTCATCCGATCCGATCCGGATCCCTATAGCATTTCCAACAAGATATTTTTCGTTCATTCTTGCCATACGACGGTGTTTTCAACCATTCTAACTTTACTAATCAATCATAAAACATTACAAACAGTTGTAATAACATATAGGATCAATCAACAAGGTCAAAACATCAAGCATATAGGTTATTTTAGATCAACATACCTCAAAAGCATGATTTTCCCCTCAATCCCCTTAAGCATGTTTTAACTATAGGATTAGCAAAATATGTCCAAATTAACCCAAATTTTTATCAAAGCCCTAAAATAATATTTAAGAATTTTTATATATTTTTCCAGAATTTTAACATGCATAATTTCGCTAATTAACACTAATCACCCCTAATTAGCCGTAATTAGTGAAAAACAATGCAAATCACTCACCTTAGCCAAAAATAAATTCTTAGATCTGAAACTTCACTAAGTTAGGTCGAATTCCTATGCAACACAACAGCCCTAACTCTGATTTGATGCCAATCCACCTTGATTTTATGCAGATTTAGCTAATATGTGATTAGAAGGTGATTTGGGGGTTGGAGGCCATTGCTAGGGTTCAAAGAATGGTTGTGGCGGCTAGAAAACTGAAATGAGATAGTTTCCTAATTGATTTAAGCCTCCCCATAACCCTAATCCCGAAATGGGTTATGGGCCCTTCCACTAATTACCCTATTAAGCCCGGTTAATCTGTTTTTTCACCTTCCAAACCTTATTTCAGCCATATCTCCCGAACGATAAGTCCGTTTGATAAATGTGACCACTCTACGGAAAGGTAAACCTTCATCTGAATCCAATGAAAGTGATTTCAGGTCAAAACTCCTTACTAATAAAAAGTTATAGGCGAAAAAAGATTAGTCATGGGTAAAACGGTCATTTAAAATTCGGTAAAAATCGTGAACATGGGAAATAGCCCCAATAGTCGTCTACTAAAGTTACACGACCATACAACTTTGTATGTAGAAGAAATAAATATTCTACGATCCTCTGATGCGTAGAATGCGGGTTGTTACACTCCCCCCTTAAGAAATTTCTCCCTCAAAATTCCTTGACCAATACATACAAAGGATCCTGCATGCCTATCAATCATTTGCAACAATCAAACATACATAACAGCACAACAAGCCTATCCTAGCATGCAGTTTACTAACAAGGGAATAACCATGTTGCAATTAATATCCTGCCAGGCAAAGAGTTATGGATACGACTACCTTATGTTCTCCTCTGTTTCCCAAGTACAGTCATTCTCATTATCACCCCACTGGACCTTGACTAGTCTCACCGTCTTCCTTCGAAGTTGTTTTGTATCGTGTCCGATAATACGAATCACCCTGCGGCTCCCAACTGCCTTGGGTTTTACCTCGATATCATCCAACTGATCTGGTGAAATAGTCATATCAGGGTCGTGCGCGAACTTCCTTAATTGAGAAACATGAAATACGTTGTGAACTCCTGCCATCTTGTCAAGTAACTCAACTTTATATGTTAAATTCCCAACTGGATCGAGAATTGGAAATGGACCAACAAAACTTGGTGCCAACTTACCTCTCCTGTCAAATCTAATCACACTCTTCAATGGAGAAATCTTGACGAATACCAAGTCGCCAACGGAGAATTTCAAATCTCTTCGTCTTTTATCATCATAACGCTTCTGCCTATCTTGGGTAGCCTTCATCCGCTGTTGAATAGCCTTGACCTTATCTGATGTTTCTCTTATTACATCTGGTCCAAGCATAAATTTCTCATCGGTTTCCAACCAACATGATGGTGAGTTGCTTGGTCTTCCATACAAAGCTTCAAATGGAGCCATACCAATACTGGACTAATAACTATTACTTTATGCGAATTCAACCAGATGTAAATGGTCATCCCATGAACCTCCAAAATCCAATATACAAGCTCTTAAGAGATCCTCCAATATACGATTCACCCTCTCCGTTTAACCATCGGTTAGAGGATGGTACGCGGTACTGAGATGTAACTCTGACCCTAAAGCCTCTTGTAAGCTCTTCCAAAACCCATTAGTAAATGATGGATCACGGTCACTCACAATACCTTTAGGTACTCCATGAAATCTCACTACCCATTTCATATACAGTTCCGCTAACTTAGCTATCGTTCTATTCGACTTGACTGGTATAAACCTTGCACTTTTGGTCGATCGATCGACAATCACCAAATACTATCATGACCCGATCTAGTCCTTGGTAAACCTTCAATAAAATCCATTGAGACTTGTTCCCATTTCCATTCGGGAATTTCCAGCGGTTGTAACAAACCACTAGGCTTCTTTTGCTCAGCTTTAACTAGCTGGCAGTTCATGCACTTGGATATAAACTTCCCAACGTTTCTCTTCATTCCTTCCCAGTAGTTGGTCTCATTACAAGAAAATACGACATACATTGCATTGTATCATAGCCTTATATTAAAATGCTATAATAAAATAATTAAAGAAAAGAAAATAATGCATAAATTATGCTATATAAAAGAAGCAAAGAAAATAAGAAATAAATTACGCTATACAATAATATACTCAGCTATATTAACATTGCTCATAGAAAAAGCGGGAGCGAAAAAATACGCGGGGTAGAATAAAATGTATGGCCGCGAAAGTAAAAAAATACTTTTATCACTTCCATTTGTATCAAATTTAGCCCTAAATCCCTAAAATTTTCAATTCACTGAAAGTCGGTCGTTTTTTATTCAATCCAACATTCAATTCATCCATCTCTGACTCAGTCAATGTTAGATCTAGAGCATCTCTTTGATTCATTCGGATTCACCCAAATCAATAGTGGGTTTTGTTGAAATCGGTAATATTTTTTTCACTTTCTTCCTTTTATGAATTGGCTTCACTTGCTACTTGTCTTTACGTTTTCAACTGAATCCCTAACAATCGATCCGTGACGATGGCAATTAGTTTAGCCAGCTTTATTCGAAGATGTCGTCACGAGATTTATACAAAATTTTGGACTTCTTAACTTTTATTTTGAATATCATTGTTTTCGATTTGGGTTTTTTCAACTCAAAAATTGTTTTTCTTCCTTCAGGTCTTGGTTTCTTCGAATTGCAACAAAGGTACCATTCCTTTTATTTCCTACTGTACTTTCGTCTCAGTATACCTTAGCAGGCAGTGATATTTATCACATTGCTACTGTAATTTCTTTATAACTTTGATGCACTTTTTCATCTATTCCATTAAAACCAAGGAATTTTATATATTATTGTTGTTTGACGACTCTAATTTATTAAGCCTTTGTTCATATTTTACAAGTTACCATTCTTAATTAATAATAATATACCCAAAAACTTTTGATCTGGTACTGTACACTAATTTTAGCAGCTATATCAAAAAATTTCCAATTAATTAGTATTGGTTTTTCTGCACTTGGTGACCCTATATGTTTTGATAGTATTTCCTATTGGTCTAATTATATTTTCTTTCAAACTTGATAAACATATATCGATTTCTTGTTTTAATCATTTCTTGTTTAGAAAATAATGTTGTACGAAGCATCGGTATGTAAAATAAATGTTGGGGAAATCTCGGTCTTTCCCGCTTCGTGAAGTTAAGATAGGCAATTAAAATTAAAAGTAGCAACGGGTGCACAAGAGTTTATAATTCTCCAATATGGAGATTCTTCCACTATACAAAGGAATAGTAGGATTACAAGAATTTGATTACAAAAATAACTCACACTTGACTCAAGCTTAAGGCTAGATACTTCTTAAGCTATCTCTCTTTTCTCTCAAAGAGGCTTACTAACTCTCAAGTATTTTTCTCACTCTAAGAAGTGGATTTCTTTCTTGGATTCTTGGATGGATAGTAATAGGGCTCCTTCTCCTATTTATACTACTCAACCTCCATAATGAATGGTGGTGATTACTTGCATCCGATGGTAGAGTTTGATTCTCTAGAATGCTCCACACTCTCTCGGAATCTCTACACTCTTCCATTCCCTTCTTTATTCTTCCATAATCTTCTGTAAGGTTCCAGAAGGTTCCACACGTCTCTAGAATATTCCAGAGGGTTCCACACTTTTCCACAAGCTTCTAGAGGGTTCTACACTCTTCCACAAGCTTCTAGAGGGTTCTACACTTCCCTAGAGTTCTTCGGAACATTCTAGAAAATTCTAGATTTCTCTAGAAACGTCTAGAATTTTCTAGAAACTCTCCAATTAAGGAGGGATCCCAACAAATCTCCCCCTCCCGACTTAATTGGGGGGTAGTAGTACGCCGGCACCTTGACAGCAATCTTCAAACTTCTTTGTTGGTACTACCTTGGTCATCATATCAGACCAGTTCTCATCCGTGTGAACTTTATCAAGGTGTATTTTCTTTTCCTCGAGAACTCCTCGGATCCAGTGATATCTTGTATCAATGTGCTTTGTGCGGGAATGAAATGTTGAATTCTTTGCCAAGTAAATTGCACTTTGATTGTCACACTTCAAGACATACTTTTCTTGATCCACTCCCAATTCATGCAGCAAGTTCTTCACCCACAACATCTCCTTGCAAGCTTCAGTAGCTGCAATATACTCTGCCTCTGTAGTGGATAATGCAATACACTTTTGTAGCTTTGATTGCCATGAAATAGCTCCCCCTGCAAAAGTGGTTAAGTATCCCGATGTTGATTTCCGTGAATCAATGTCACCAGCCAAGTCTGCATCTTTATATCCTTCTAACACAGGTTTTCCTTTTCCAAAGCATAAACATCTTTTGGAAGTTCCACGTAGATATCGGAGAATCCATTTGACTGCAACCCAATGCTCATTCCCTGGGTTAGCCAAGAAGCGACTGACAACACCAACTGCACAAGCGATATCTGGTCTTGTGCATATCATTGCGTACATAAGGCTGCATACTACAGATGAGTATGGTTTCTTCTTCATCTCCTCCTTGTCTTTTTCACTTTTCGGACTCTGCTTTGAACTTAGCTTGAAGTGCCCAGCTAGTGGAGTGTTAACCGGCTTTGATTTGTGCATGTTGAACCTTTTCAACACTTTCTCGATATATCTCTCTTCGGATAGCCACAACAGTCTTTTTGATCTATCACAAGTTATTCTCATCCCAAGGATTTGTTTAGCCGGTCCCAAATCTTTCATGGCAAAGCTCTTGCTTAGATCTTTCTTTAAAGCAGCTATCTTTATGCGATCTTGTCCAATGATTAGCATATCATCAACATAGAGCAGAAGTATGAGAAAGTCACCACTTACATACCTCTTTATGAAGACACAATGATCACTTTCTGTCTTTTTGAAGTCATATTCTGCCATGAATGCGTCAAAACTTCTTGGTGCTTGTTTAAGTCCATACAGACTCTTTGTGAGGCGGCACACTAGATCTTCTTTGCCTGGAACTTTGAATCCCTCAGGCTGTTCCATGTAGATCTCTTCCTCTAAGTCACCATGTAGAAATGCCGTCTTGACATCGAGTTGTTCAATCTCCAAATCTTGCACGGCTGCTAGGCTAAGGACAACTCGGATTGATGACATCTTTACCACGGGAGAGAATATCTCTTCAAAGTCAGTACCTTTTTCTTGTCCAAATCCTTTAACGACTAACCGAGCTTTGTAGCGAGGCTTTGAACAGTTCTCTTCGGTCTTGATTCTATAAACCCGCTTATTCTTCAAAGCTCTTCTCCCTTTTGGTAGCTCCACTAGTTCATATGTATTATTCTCATGCAAGGATTGCATTTCATCTTGCATGGCTATTCTCCACTCTTCTTTATGACAACCACTCATTGCTTCTTTATAGCTTTGAGGCTCCCCCTCACCAGTGAGCGTAACGTACTCCACTGTGTTGTATCGACTGGATGGTCTTCTGTCCCTTGAGGATCGTCTTGGCTCTGGTGCGATTGGAGTGCTAGATTGAGGTTCTTCCTGGACCGGTTCATGATGGGTTTCATGATATTCAGCATCACTACTTTCTTGGGTGTTATTATCTTAATGTCGAACCAGAGTAGGTTCAGTATTCTTATAGCTTCTCAATCTTGGCCTCTCTGAATTCTTGATGTCCTCAATTGTTTGGTCTTCGAAGAATACAACATCTCTACTGCGAATAACCTTCTTGTTAATTGGATCCCACAACCGGTACCCAAATTCATCCTTAGGTGAACGAAGATAGATACACTCCTTTGTCTTTGCATCAAGCTTAGCTCTCTCATCTTTTGGGATGTGAACAAATGCCCTGCACCCGAACACCTTGAGATGATTATATGAAGCCCTCTTGCCCGTCCAAACTTCCTCAGGAATGGCCCCATCCAAAGGAACTGATGGTGTGAGGTTGACAATGTCGATCACAGCCATTATAGCTTCTCCCCAAAATGATTTGGGTAACTTAGCATTAGAGAGCACACAACGAACTCTTTCTTCAATGGTTCGATTCATTCTCTCAGCTAGCCCATTCAATTGTGGTGTCTTGGGTGGAGTCTTCTCTAGCCTAATGCCATATTTCTTGCAATAGACTTCAAAAGGGCCTCTATACTCACCTCCGTTATCTGATCGTACACACTTGATCTTTCGTCCAGTCTCACGCTCCACTAAAGCATGGAATTCTTTGAAGGCATCAAGCACTCGATCCTTTGATTTTAACAGGTGCAACCATACTTTTCTTGAATGATCATCAATGAAGGTGAAAAAATGTAGAGCACCACCAATGGATCTCTCAGACATTGAGCATACGTCAGTGTGCACGAGGTCTAGAATGTTCTTTCTCCTTGTGGGCGGAGAAGATCTTTGGAAAGAAACCCTGTGTTGTTTTCCAGCTAAACAATGAGCATAAGGATGAAGTGGTTTACCTTTCACGTTAGGGAGGAGTTGTTTCTGAATGAGTATGTGAAGACCTTTCTCACTAATGTGCCTAAGTCGTTGATGCCATATGTCCATATCATCGGTAGAGATGTTTACTTCTTCTTTTCATAGCTTAGCTTGCATTACATACAATGAGCCTACCTTCTTTCCTCGAGCCATCGTCAAACTTCCTTTGGTGAGCTTCCACTTCCCCTCGCCAAAGTAATTCATCAGACCATCATCATCTAGCTTTCCAGCGGAGATAAGACTGAGGCGCATGGTTGGGACATGCCTCACATCTTTCAAAATAAGCTTGCACCCGGTGCTTGTCGTCAGAGTGATGTCTCCTATTCCAACAATCTTGCTTCTATCTTGATTTCCCATTTGCACCGTGCCAAAGTCACCTCTTTGGTAGGATGAGAAGAAGTTTTCATGTGGAGTAACATGGAAGGAAGCACCAGAATCAATAATCCAAGAACTCTCATCGCAAGCAATGTTTAGAATGTTACTTTCACCAACGAGATATAGCAGATCTTCCTTCAATACTATGGCAGTAGTACTCTTTTCTTCTTGCTTCTTCGTTAGGCTTATTTGGTCAGGCTTAACATTACCGGCCTTTTGGTCTCTTTTGAAGCTTCGACATTCCATTTTCTTGTGACCTATCTTTCCACAGTAATAGCATGTAATCTTCGAGCGTGAATTGGATCTTCCTCGAGATTGATGTGGATTTCGGCTCTTACTACGTCCACGAGTTTCATTCCTACCCGGATTGTCAACAACATTAGCTTCGGTATGAATAGACTCATCTCGTTCCATTCTCCTTGCTTCTTCACCAAGAAGGCTGTCATTGATGGTATCCATAGTTAACTTTCCTCCCGGAGCTGAGTTACTAAGTGTAACAACAAGTGTGTCCCAACTTTCCGATAAGGAACTGAGGAGTAGAAGAGCTTGTAACTCATCATCAATCTTCATATCAATTTTTGTTAGTTGATTTACGAGCCCCTTGAAGTTATCCAAGTGCTCAATCATGCTATGACCATCCTTATACTCCAATTTCACCAACCGTCGAACTAAACTGGCCTTGTTGCGAGGCGTTTTCTTCTGAATCATGGACTCAAGCTTTGTCCATAATTCATAGGCATTTGTATAAGTAGAAACATGCTCGAAGAGAATTTTGTCAATGTACTTACGGATCATAGCAACAACCTTCCGGTTCAACAGTTCCCATTGAGCATCACTCTTCCCTGCCACTTTATCTTTGTAGATGATGGGCTCATGCAAATCCTTACAATACAAGTGGTCCTCCATCATTGGCTTCCAATAGGAGTAGTTGTTGGCTGTGAGCTTGAACATGTCTCCATCATGAGCGACATTATCCTCCATCTTGAACTTACACGAGCTTGATTACGGCTACAGATGAACCTGGCTCTGATACCACTGTTGGGGAAATCTCGGTCTTTCCCGCTTCGTGAAGTTAAGATAGGCAATTAAAATTAAAAGTAGCAACGGGTGCACAAGAGTTTATAATTCTCCAATATGGAGATTCTTCCACTATACAAAGGAATAGTAGGATTACAAGAATTTGATTACAAAAATAACTCACACTTGACTCAAGCTTAAGGATAGATACTTCTTAAGCTATCTCTCTTTTCTCTCAAAGAGGCTTACTAACTCTCAAGTATTTTTCTCACTCTAAGAAGTGGATTTCTTTCTTGGATTCTTTGATGGATAGTAATAGGGCTCCTTCTCCTATTTATACTACTCAACCTCCATAATGAATGGTGGTGATTACTTGCATCCGATGGTAGAGTTTGATTCTCTAGAATGCTCCACACTCTCTCGGAATCTCTACACTTTTCCATTCCCTTCTTTATTCTTCCATAATCTTCCGTAAGGTTCCACAAGGTTCCACACGTCTCCAGAATATTCCAGAGGGTTCCACACTTTTCCACAAGCTTCTAGAGGGTTCTACACTCTTCCACAAGCTTCTAGAGGGTTCTACACTTCTCTAGAGTTCTCCGGAACATTCTAGAAAATTCTAGATTTCTCTAGAAACGTCTAGAATTTTCTAGAAACTCTCCAATTAAGGAGGGATCCCAACAATAAAGTAATTTGTTTTGCTGTGTATGAAGTCGCAAAAGCATTCATTTTCCTACTTAGATGATTTTTTTTTCTTTTTGGGCTTACATGACATTTCAGACATGGATTCATGTTTGGGTTATGTATATCGTTTAGAAAGTGTTTTATACTCTCTATTTTATGATGCATTGTCTAGCAATAATTTTCAGATTAGCTATATGTTCAATATACCATGTTAACCTATTTTATTCTTTTGTTCTTTCACTGTATTTTGATTAGTTTTATATTTTTTTGTTGCATTACTGTGTGAGTTGGTTTAACTTATTTCTTTCTCTTAGTGTTATACAGTAAAACCAACCATGACCAATCAAGTTTAGAAGGCTCATGGAATGGTTAATGGACTAGATCCAGATGTGTAAGTTACTGATTATACAATAGTATAAGTAATATATTATACAATTAAAGTAATTTAGGCTCCCTAACTTTCTGTATATTATTCCTTACATAGACATTTGGAGTCCTATTTCTTAGCCTTAATGAGTAGCATTTTGTTTTTCCCACCAGTCTTCAAGCTATGCTACTTGGCGAGATTCCAGAATCTTAATTCAATGCTTAGGAGAAGCATAAGCACTGTGGTAGTTTTTGAAGCGCTTGATCCAAATGGTAACCGACTTGATGTTAAATTTAAATGTTTGTTTACGAAAAAACAATTGTTTTAAAAGTTGTAAATTAAGATTCAGATTACTAGTCATATTCATTTACACACATCAGTTTTGTAATACATTTAAATTCACTGAAAATGTCAAATTTGGCATTTTAATTTTTTGCCATGGTATGATTAAGTTTGAAAACTGATGCCATGAACTCTTTATTCTAAATAATTTGTACATGATATCGTTCTTGAGGTATTTGTACTAGGTGTCAAAACTCCCTTAGACAACAGCCTTTCGTTTACCATATGATTTATTAAGCAGATTATACCTTTTGTTCTCCAAAAATGCACTACTCAACTACCTTAATGCAAAAGATCTACTAATAATCACATAAATATAAGGTGATTAAATAAAAGTTTTGAAAATTATCAATATACATGGTTAGCGTAACATACATGTACATTATACATATCTTTTAGGAACTATCTGGCTATCATAGTCTATACAAATTTTGAATCTTTTGATATACTGCTATTGTTTACATGATTGGTCAGTTTATTTTATTTAATCTAACAATTATATTCTACTATCATGTTTGTGCCAGTTATACATGTATACTTTTTTCATACAGCTAGAAAACTAACAAATATAACTTAAAAATGGAGCTTATTAATATCCTACTGTTATTATTGTGTAGAGATACTATCCAATCACAAAACCAAGTATGTTCTTTTTGTTTACACTCGATTCCTGTCTCTTACAATGGTTTTATTAACACGTAATTTGTACTAATGTGTCTAATATACACCATATGGGCCTTGCCAAAGAAATAAAAATAAATCATACATAAAACCTCATATTTTTATCGAGAAGTAAAGGTACGGTCGATGTTTACCGACTTTTCTGGAAATAATTAAATTTCAAACTCAAGGTTCATCTCTTTTCTTTTGGTTGTTTACTGTATCTCATTTCGAGTAACCACATGCATTTTCTATGGTAATTTGCTCTCCCGTCATATCTGATTCTTTATTCAATGTTAATGTTATTTGCAATCCAATAACATTCACATGGGAGGTCTCCTTGATGCCAAAGGATCATTTAAATCATGCAAAATTGATAACATTAGTAACCAGTGCTGGATCAAGCAATAACACTGTGATATATGATTATAGCTACATAAAATTGTCGATAGGTTATTGGAGGTTCTATGCCCAAAAGAAATTAACTAATTGTTAAGATATTTAGCATACTTTTCATATTGCCACTTAATTATTGATAATGGTTGAATTAATCTAGAAGATTTAAAGGAACATATCACTGATTCTGGTTCGTACAAGGTTCCATGCTCCTCTTTTATAAAAATATATATTGATATCTATTATGAATTTTCTATCTGCTTATTTATATTGTCTACTTCGAGGTGTATGGTATACGACTTTTTAAAATATTTTTGACTGTTAAAAAGAAATGAGCAATTAACACACATATTGATCGACCGTATGGCTATAAACTGGTGAATTGCAAGTAAAATGACAAGAATGATGCACTGAAAATTTTGAATAACGTGTAAAACAACTGGATTGCTAAATTCTGCTACTGCATATCATTTGTACAAATAATACTAGCTTTTTCCCTTTAGTTCATTCATCTTATTTAGCTACATTTTTTTCATAGGTCATAACCAATTCCAGTGTCATCTTTGGTTGATTCATTTTGTAGTATCTTATTTCATTTTTGATTGATTCATTTTGTAGCTACAAATAATATTGTCAGTAAAATTTAATATAACTATTATACTTCTAAAAAATTAGTTCAATAAAATTTAGGTCCTTGGGCAGGGTAGCGGCCATGTTGACTGCTGCTTAACAGAAGCCATGTTGGTTGCTGCTTAACAACAGCTAGCTGCTACTTAACAATAGCCATGTATTGCTGCTGCATACCATAAGCCACCTTTGCGTCTTCGCCATATTAGCGTCAAGCCGTGACTAAGTGGTGCTGGCTTGCTAGGCTTGCTGTCTAGCAAAGCTCAGGTCATGTTATGCATTATATAACTATTATACTTCTAAAAAATTAGTTCAATAAAATTTAGGTCCTTGGGCAGGGTAGCAGCCATGTTGACTGCTGCTTAACAGAAGCCATGTTGGCTTCTACTTAACAACAGCTAGCTGCTACTTAACAACGGCCATGTATTGCTGCTGCATACCATAAGCCACCTTTCCGTCTTTGCCAGATTAGCGTCTAGCCCTAACTAAGTGGTGCTGGCTTGCTAGGCTTGATGTCTAGCAAAGCTCGGGTCATGTTATGCATTATATAAAAGTAGAAAAAATGATAAAAGGAATTAGTGTTGTGTTACAGGAAGTCATCTAAAACAAATATTAGTTTGCTCTTCATGCATCTTGGTTTCATTTTGTGTCTTCTTTTAGAGATTATGTGGTACATCTGAAATTAAATAATTATTTGTATGTTTTGCTTTTATATACATAACTAAATAAGACATAGGCAATACATACATAGTTTCATGATAATTTGAAGGGTGCAATTAGCCAAAAGCGTTTGATTGTTGGAATACAACTTTTACTCAGGAAACGCTTATTTTTGCATCAAATGCCTCGATGCATCTTTCAAAAAAGAAAATGAAGGAATAAAAACTGAATTCCAATTCTTTATCAACTAAAATTCAGTTGTCCAATTGTTTCACGCTTTCATAAAGAACTAATAAAAGAAAATTCCAACTTAGAATTCAAGGTGTATGCACAACGAAGTCAACATGTAACTATGCAATATTCAAAGGGAAAAAAGCCCGTTCGATATGATTATTCCCTAAGCATATATTATATTTCCGTCCATATTCAAGATCTATAGTCATAAAGCACATTACAGTAAAACATGATCCAAAAGGGGCATACAACAGCTCACAACACAAACATTTGTTGTTTTTTTCCTCTTTTTTCTTGTTGTTATATGATATAGTTATTGATTAAGCTAAGGTTAATATAGTTTGCTGAATCTGAAATACTTCTGCCCTTTCTACCGAATTAGAGTGCTATAGTGAGGTCGTTGATCGATTGTTTACACATACTGTCTTGTTATTTTAGATAATATTTATTAATGACCCCAATTCCAGATTTAGCAATTACATATTCCATAATAGCACTATTGGAGTTAGTGGGTAGCTTCAATGGAACTAGTTCAGATTTATTTGCATTAAATACAGGCTCAGTTATTTATTTCGGCAAGCCATGGTTATTACGAAAGTATTTATTCAAAGTCATTTACTGATTTTGTGTTCTTGTTTGGTAATAGATTAAAATATAAAGAAGAGGGACTTGCTGTTATAAGACAAGATTTAAAGCATACGATTGTCACACTTCAATTTCAAAGCTCGGAAGTGAGAACTTAAGGTATTTATGTCCTATTTCATATATTTGCATTATTTCTGAATGTCTTTTATTTGAGTACATTATTTATAGGCATAAATATAACCTTAACATAATGGTTACCTATGATTATACTCCTCTAAGTTAGAGTAGATCTAACACATTGAATGAAAGAGAAGAAGACTGAAGTTTGTTGGTTATTATCATTGTTAATTTATGGCTCACTGTATATGGCTCTGTTAAAATTATCTTAAAAAGTTTCAGTTATTCGATTATATGTCTTCTTAGGTGATGAAACAAAGCATTATTTTGTCATATTAAACTTCAAATTGCTAATCAAAGAAAGAATTAGTTCAAGCTAAGTTATTGTTATTTGTTTCTTAAAAGAGACTGGTTTAATTTGAACTTCAAAGAAAGTGATATGACTAGCATCATGATTAATTTGGTGGCATCGTAAAAATATAGGTAACTAACTTTTTACATGGACTAATTTGTTTGATAATTTTTATATAATGATGGAATTATTTTCCCTTTTACTTTTGTAACAATTAGAAAAAGGCATATAAAGCTTGAGCTAGCTCTCAAGTGCCTCTGGTATTTATAACTGTTAGCAATACAAGAAGCATATGGTGTATTTTAATATTTGTACGAACGTATAAAATAATAAGTAGCTTCATTTCAAAATCAGTCTGATTACATTTGGTAAAATTCATTTACTAATAAGTTACTTATTGTGCATGTTCTATTTGAAGCCACTATTTTCTTGAGTATGTATTATGTCCCCTAATGCCTCAATTAACTTTTTATTTTTTGAATTTTGTTTTTTTTCAATGTATGAAAGAATAACTTATGGAGATTCTCTTTGGTAGTTTTATAGGAAAAATAGAAAGCATTCGAAACATACAATTTTTTTTGAATCTGAGTATCCTATTTGTAGTAGATTAATATAACGCCCCTTAGAACAAGGACAAGTTGTTCTAATAAATTCTATCCACAATTGTTTATTCAACGGTTATATGTGTGCTTATGTACATACATCCATTTATGTATGTGTCCACACAGTCTCTAAGAGGGAACCTGGTTGTTTGTATAAATTCCAAAAAAAAATGAAAATAATGGTTTCACTTATTTAGCCTACACTACACTTTCAATACAAAAAACACACAAAGGTCCATCATCTGCTTGTTACGTTAAAACTGGTCAACTTATACTATCCTTATTTAGCCTACATTAACTGTGTGTGAAAGTGTGCGTGAAGGAACTTCTTTCTATGTTTGAAGGTGTGGAAAAAATGATTGTATTTGTCTTATGAGGAATTTAACCCTACATTAACTGTGTTATATGCAAAAAAAATTGTTGCATTATCATTGGGTAAATTTGTCCAGTTTTGAGATAAATACAGCGAATGAAAAGTGCAGATTCATCTTTCTGTTTGTTTGATTGAGCAAAAACTCTGTTTGCTTGACTACTTTATAAACTATAATTTGCAACTCAGGGGAAGATTGTAGAGACCTTGTTGAACGAGTCAAGTACACAATCTCATCAGATACTTAAGACTAGTAGGCACTTATTATATATACGACTGTTAAGTATGATCAAATTAACCTAAAAACTAATGATGTATCACTTACAAACTCAGCATATAGCTTGGTATCAAACTATCTTGTTTTTTGTACAGAAGTGAGCGTATAAAGTGGACGCCAACTTATATTTTTAATTGTTCAATTTTGTAGATTTTTGGCAGGCAGTGAATGTGCTTCTCAAGCATTATCAGCTGGAAATCACTTAATTGATGTGGTCACATCAATAAGAGTTTTGCTTTCACTTAGCAGGATTATTCACAAGCTAAGATAATAATCAACTAACTATAGCTAGTGTGATTTTATTTTAGCCTTCTTGTAATGTTCCTTTTTTATTTTGATTTATTATTTAATTTTTATTCCTTTAAAAAAATTTGATTACAATTTGTCTACTTCTTGGAAGCTGTTTGTTAATCATAATAAGAAACATATTACTAATCAATTTTCTACCACGGACTTCAAATGGTATAATTAGATTTTTTTTTTTTAAAAAAGGAGCATCAGAGCCACCCTTTATTTTTATGATCAATTACACGTTTTCCCCCTTTTGATCAATTGTAGAAAAAAATCTAAGTGTTGTGCATTTTATACACTGGTCTTTTGCTATTTAATCGCTAGTGAATTGAGCCGTATAATCTGAATGCACCAAAACTCAAAAATTCGTAGCCAACACACCTTTTTTTATGGCACCTCAAAAAGCTTGCACTTTGCTAACTTGCTTTATTGTGAATTGCAGGTTTTGGAATATATCACTGCAAGAAAACATGATATACATAGCATTCTGTCATGATATAAAGACAATATTTTGTGTAAATTGTCAAAATTTATGTTGTTTTCAATTTTAAGATCATAAATTTAAATGTGTCATACTTTGCTTGCTGTATTTCAGCGGAGATAATAATATATCAAATGTTTCTGATGTTCATTTATTGTTTTTCCCTTTTCACTCTTATCGCATGCAATAATATATATTAATTTTCTGCATGTTTCTTACAGGGTTTGACAGGATGTACCTGTCTTGGTGGTGATAAGCATGCTTGCCTATTTTTGCTTCTTAGAGAAACTATCGGTAAGTCTCTGCTTAAATTAATTGTTCGTTTTGTATTAATTGATTGTAAGTGCAAATTGACTCATGATTTTAATAATACAGGTCAATAACTTAGGAACACGTACTCTTGCAATGTCGTTACCTTTCTCTTGTGTTTTAGGTCTTCTTTCCTCTATGGTAGCTTCAACAATGGTACTTATCACTTCTTAACTTGTACTATTTGTTTTCGCTTTAGCTGGTTCACTCAACACTAGTTGTATACTTCTAGAAACAATATTCAAGGGCTTGCTTGGAATCAGCATGAAAATGTTACAGAATGAGTTTTTGAATTGTTTGGTTTATTTTATTGGCAATCAATTGAATTCGATCATACTTGTCTCAATTATGAATTAGTTTTTGTACGTTTTTTAAATGCAAGTATTTAACGATTATGAATTCTTGATTATGCATTTTATATCTGTCTTCTTGGACGATTGTGCATTCTTGATTTGTGGATTGCTCGATCTGTTTGAGTATGGCGGTAAAACTGAATGGCTTAGTTGGGCTATTGAACTTCAAGCCACTCAGGTTTGTTGCTCTAAATTTATGTCTTGTATATGTTCTGCCTTATTACAAATCTGATATGTTAATAGTTTACATGTTGATTCCTAACATACTAAGTAGACACTATACATAGTTAAAGCTTCACTAACAGTAGAGGAAGGACAACCCAATTTAATGTTATATTTTGTTGTATTTCTTCTTACACTTAATGGAAGACACCCAACACAATGTCCTTCCATGAGAAAAAAAGAAAAGAAAAAAGTAGTTGTAATAATTATCTGATCCTAGGAACACTGGGTTTTGATTTTCAGCCACACAAATAATTGTTTCTTAAAATTATAGCTATATATTTTCACCTGATTTAGTTTATAGAAAGTTAAATCAGTATTACTATATATTCTTAGTTACCACTAACAATATATTACATAACTATTCAGGATGAGTTATTTTTAGATAGAGAAGGCGGAGGCTACCTCAATACTCCTGGAGAAGACCCACCTGTACCATTACGCTTGAAAGAAGATCATGATGGTGCATAGCCATCTGGGAATTCAGTTTCTGCAATCAATCTTATTCACTTTTCATCCATGATTTCAGGAGATAAATCCGTATATTACAGAAATACTATGGCACATCTTTTTGGTAAGCTACCTGTTTTTTCTGTTTGTTTAAAAAATTCGACGTTTTCAGTGGTACTAAAATAGAACTTTTGCAAAAACACCTTCTTGAGGTTTCAAAATGCAGTCTTCCCTTCTTGAAAGCATGTTTTAAAGAACGCCTCTAATTTTAGTTCTAGGAAGACTGCAAACATAAAGCAGAAACTTGCTGTGCGATGTACAGGTTTTATTTTTGAGAAAAAAGAAAAATCTGTCAAAAATAATTTCAGAAGTGTAATT
Organism: Allium sativum; assembly: GCA_030737875.1. Classification (NCBI taxonomy): domain Eukaryota; kingdom Viridiplantae; phylum Streptophyta; class Magnoliopsida; order Asparagales; family Amaryllidaceae; genus Allium; species Allium sativum. The sequence continues at coordinate 829,908,520 of CM060913.1, forward strand.
TAAAACCTATTTCTGGCGAGGGTTTTTCGTGTATCAAACTTGAAACTAAGGGATGAATCTAAATCTTTAATAACTAATATCCATCACTAATAAACTTAAACATCTATATTCATTATTTGGTCCGGGTAATGCATGTACTTTAATGTTATATATATGAAATCGAGAAGCTGATAAAATCAATCTTAATGTTAGTATTTGCAAATACTTATTATTTAAACCCATCAAATTTCGCTCAACATTTCACAGGGGGACAAACAAATATGGTTACCAATAATTCTAGATTAGTTGTTGAGGTAATCCGCAGTTAAACATGAAACAACCTTATCTTATAAATCTGATGAAGCTGATGTGAGGTTGCTATCTCAGGATTTTACCTTGACACATTTAAAAAAGAAATAGATCTTATAACGCCGGTTTTGATTATGGTATGCAGGCAGTATTTAAAAAAGATCGAAAGGTCGTAGCATTGTCGTTGCCCTAATGTGTTGTGCAGTGGATATGCTTTCGGTCCCATCAAGAAAACAGGTAGTTCTAGTTGGAAATAAAAATAGTGTAGAGTTCAACAACATGGTAGCTGCAGTATGTTTGTGTTATGATCCTAACAAACAGTAAGTTTTCAACTTTAAGATATATTATCCTCTATCTATTTATTTATACATCATTACATGCTACTTGAAATGAAACTGGACGGGTAAAAACAATTTTTGTTCCCCTAACTTGAAAACAAATGTTACATGTATGTAGGTTATACAAATAGATCGGAACAATGAAGAAGATATAGAGTTTTAGGAGAAGAATAATCCAAATATAGCTCAAATGGAAAGGGACTCCTACTGATAAAGCAATGGTTACTCATGTATGTTAAGATTTCCTTTGTAAAACAGGTAAAGCCAGAACCTGATTCCAATTGTAACCCAGGTCAATTTGAGCTGTTGTTCCAACAATTTATTGGTCATGTTAATCGATTCTCCTGTAACTTTAAAGTATGACCGAATAAGATGTAAAAAACGATACATTGAAATGCTAGCATGCTTACATATACTTGGTGTTTCATGCATTTTGCTTGTATTTCTTCCGTTTTGCTTGGTTATAAGACTGTAACATGTACTTGTAAATTGCATGTTCTAGAAGTTGGACGAGCTTACAAACTGAAGACTAAGTGATTTTTCATATCTTGTTTCGAAACGATGTTTGAATAACATGTATGTTACGTATTTCTATATATATTAGTAGATTTAGTAACCATGACTTTGTAATTGAAATAAAATATGTTTTTGGTAATAATTTTTTGCTATTGACTGTTTTGTCTTATGAATTTACTGCTTAATTGTATGAACTATGCATAAATTAAATAAGAGATTTGCTACATAATAGATCATAGCTGAAATAAATGTGCTATATATTAAAAATATTAATAGTGGAAAATTGCACTTATGAAAATAAAATGTGAAATACTATGTAAAAAATTAAATAGCGTCGAAATCTTTTCATGTCATTGAATGTATGCTACAAAGAGACTGAAAACGCTATATATACTACGAATATTCATAGCGTAAAACTGCACTTATGGAATCAAAATGTGAAATGCTATATAAAATGTAAACAGTGTGGAAAGCTTTTCATATCACCGAATATGAGCTACGAAAATATAGATAATGCTATAAAAAAAGAGTATATAACATAGTATGGTCTGAATGCTATATATCAATGGGGAATTCAATAATAAAGGTTTTTTTAAAAATAAAATGGAAAACATTTTTCATAGCAATGAATACGTGCTATGAAATTATTGATAACGCTATAAAAAAATAAGCTGGGACTTTAGTAAGCAAATATAATTGCAAGATCTGAACGCTATGTAAAACATTTCATGCTGGTGAACATGCGCTATAAAATGTATACTACTATAGCGTTTTATTTGAGCTATAAGATATAACAGGGCTATTATTACATGTCGTTATATATACCGTCGTCACTAATGCTATGGTAACCTATTATAGCGTTTTTCACGTGCTATAAAAAGGTAAATCTGTTGTAGTGTCTGCTTCATGTCTCGATACATTTTATTATCCCCGGGATGTATAGTCAATTTTGAGTGATGACATTCTCTAAGCACTTCATCTCTCAATCCATTGACATTGGGCACAACTATTCTCCCATTCTTTTGAAGTCATCCTTCTCGATCAAGACCATACTTGTTCATCTCCTCATCGATATCCATCTCTAACTTGTAGATGATTTCCAATAAATTAGGATCGTCCCTCTGACTGGAACCAATCCGCTCAATCAAAGTGGGTCTGATCGTCAAAATTGCTAACATTTCGGGATTCAATTCGCACCTAGGTCTGAAATCATATCCCGCAATATACTCCAGTTGCTTCCATTCAAGAAACATAGCCCCCAAGATGGCATGTCTCCTACTCAATGCATCAGCTACCGCATTGCCCTTCTCGGGTGTGTATGCGATATTGAAATCATATAAAGCCAAGAACTCTAACCATCTCTACTGACGAAGATTTAAATCCTTCTGAGAGAAAAGGTACTTTAATGACTTATGATCGGTAAACAACTCGAATATTTCTCCCAAGAGATAATGTCTCCACATCTTCAATGCGAACAGGATCGCTGCCAGTTCCAAATCATGGGTAGGATATATTTTCTCATGTGGTTTCATTTGTCAACTAGCATAAGCTACAACCCTACCTCCTTGCATCAGTACAACACCAAGTCTGGTACCACAGGTATCCGTGTGTACCGTCATCTCTTCGTTCCCCTTAGGAATAACTAACATCGGTGCACACGTCAACTTTTCCTTTAGACTCTTGAATGCATTCTCATACCTTTCGTCCCAAACAAAAGCTTGATTCTTCTTGGTCAACTGAGTTAACGGTACCGCTATCTTGGAGAAGTCTTGGATATACTTACGACAATATCCAGCTAATCCCAAGAAACTTCTTATGTCTGTTGCATTCCTGGGCATAGACTAATCTTGTACCGTAGCCACCTTCGTAGGATCCACGGCAATACCATTCTCTAAAACAACATGGCCCAAGAATTTCACTTCCCTCCTTCAGAAGTGACACTTAGAAAATTTTACTTTCAATTGGTGTTTCCTCAACACCTCCATCACTGTCCTCAAATGTTCCTTGTGTTCTTCCTCTGTCCTCGAGTAAACCAGAATATCGTCCACGTACACAAGAACAAACTTATTCAATTGATCCCTGAATACCCTATTCATAAGATCCACAAAATATGTTGGTGCGTTGGTCGACCCAAATGGCATGACCAACCACTCATAGAATCCAGACGGCGTTCGAAAATGTCGTTTTAGGAATACTCTCAACTGCTACTCAAAGCTGATGAAAACCTGTCGCGAGATCCAATTGGGAGAACACTCTTACTCCACTTAACTGATCAAAAAAATCATAAATCCGTGGAAGAGGATGCTTATTCTTTCTCGTCACCTTATTCAACTCACGGTAGTCCACACACAATCGAAGGGAACCATCGGCCTTGGTAGCAAATACAACTGGTGCTCCCAACTCGAAAACACTTCTTCTTATAAATCCCTTCTTAAAAAGATCGCTTACTTGCACCCTGAGCTCTTGCTGCTCCCTTGGCGCCATACGGCGAAATGGCATCACTATAGGTCTGGCATCTTTCACCAAATCAATACGAAACTTGGCCTCTCTGTTTGGTGGAAGTCCGGTCACTTCCTCAAAGATGTCCGGATACTCGCCAGCAATAGGCACATCTGACAACTCATCATGTAGGATGTTGAGGGAATTTAGAAAACTAGTCATCACCCCATCACTAGGTATGCCACCAAACAGTACCCTCCGCCCATCATTCGCTCTAACGGTCTCCGAAGACCCCTCACAGTCTACCACCATCCCATATCTTTGGAGTCAGTCGACTCCAAAATAATGCCAAACCTAGTAAAGCCCAAAACAAAGCAATCACAAGCAAACATACATCCATAACTTGAAAAGACCAAATTCCTATCCGCTGACTTTGCTCGACAATCTTTGGCATAGTGTCCCTTCTTGCTACAGCTATAGCACTCAACATCTTTCTTATTCTTTTCCTGGCCATCCTTAGCTTGGTTCTGTTTCCTCTTATTCTGCAAATTATTCTTGCCTCCACCGCCTGCCTACGGCTTTGGCTCCCCTACAGATGTAATAGCAACCTCGGCCTTTGACTTGGGGGTAAAGGCTCTTTGACCTCAATGGCTTTTCTACTATGGATTCAAATGTCTCATCGATATGGTTTATAAGTCTTTCCCCCAAGTACTTGTCTAAGCTAGGTATGAACTTCTCGTCCTTCTTCTCAGCAATTCGATAAGGGATAATCCATATTTTGATAAAGTATCGTACTCAGCAATATATTCCGAAACTGCCCTACCATTCTGCTTAAGTTCCAAGAATTTCCTAAACAATTCTGATTTATGAGCAGCCGGAATAAACTTGTCACTGAAGCGAGTCTTAAACTGATTCCAAGTAACTTGATCCTCGGGAGAAGCTTCTTTAATAGCATTCCACCAATTCATTGCCCATTCCTTGCAGCTAACGGGATGTTAGCTTTCTCTTCATCGCATCATCGATCCCCAAATCCTCAAAGATGTGCTCGCAACTATCCAACCAATCTTGAACATCCGTAGCCGATTCCATTCCATGGAAAGACTTTCCACTAAGACTAGTGTAATCCTTGCAAAGCTTGGGGAAATCGGCCCTAGGCGCCTGCACCGCTGCACCACCACCATTAGCAGCATTAGAAGCTGCTCCCTGAACATCCCTAAGCATCTCTCTCATGAAGGTAGTAAACATTGTCCTCATGTCAGGGGGATTCCTATTATTGGCCCTTGAACCCATACCTCTCGTATACTGGCTCATCGTCCAATCTGTAAGGAGAAAACGATTAAGCATCTCCTTAGTGGTGCCAGTGCAGTGCGACTTCATCCTTAAATATACTAATAGTATATATATAAAACTTTTGAAAACCAAAATATCACAAATACGCGCTCTCATATACGTATACTTTCTCTCCCTGGTGTCTTTCCCTAGGTTAACTACGCAACCTAGAGCTCTGATACCAAATGTGATGGCCTGCCCCACACCAGCCAACCTTTCCATTGAAATGCATTGTGCCGACGTCCAACCAGCATGGGACGGTCGTCAAAAGAAAGGAAAAAGGGAAGGAATTGGAATGGTGAACTAACAAAGAACCTATAGTATATCTCACAGCGCATGGAACAAAATACAATAATAATATAACTTGTTATAAAACAGGCGAGACAGTGCATAAGATGAAAACTAAACCATCATAGCAGCGGAATCCAAAATACAGCTTATGATCCAAACCCTCATTATTACAACTTCAATAAACTGTCTCTAAAGAAAAAAAAGGAAAGGTACACTACTAATGCCCAAAGCAGTGACCAGTAACAATACATGGAGAATATATGTAAATAGTACGTGGAAGCCTCCTGCTCATCTCCGGACAGCTACTCGTGCATACCACATAATCTGTCTCTAGTCTGCTCGTTAAGGAGCACCTAGAGTAATAAGAAGAGACATAAAATTCTAGGTCAGACAAAAATCTGGTATGAGCGATAAGCAGCAAAAACAGAACAATAACATGTATACATAACCATACCTGGACCTGCAACCAAAGATTTAGCGCAACATGATGTACAATACTCTAAGGTGTCACTAACACATGGTGCAGAAACAATGAGGGAGAGGGGTGTGCATGTCATGGTGATAGCAAACATCAAACATAGCAATCATCCTCACATCTCTCACTCAGTGCGTAAAGTATTTGATATCCACCACTTTGATCACCCGGTCCTTTGCTACGATCACTTGCACTTGGGAGTCATACTGATCCCATTACGCTGATCCATAGCCACTAATCCTTTGTCATGTCCACTTTGCCCCATGGAGTCATAACGACTCCACTGCACTAGCTCATAGCCATGCTATGATCACTTGCCCTTGGGAGTCTTAACGGTCCCATTGCGCTGATCCATAGCAACTAATTTGTCACTCAATGGCGAATCAAAGTTATAGATGTCGATAACCCCTTTGCACACGTCCCGCAGCAAAGTCCTACTCATGAATTTAATACCTTTTTCCCATATGAATCCTAAGTAATAACTTCCTATTTAGATTTCCTTTGCATCTCGGGTTTTGATCGAATTGGAGTTGGTCTTCAGAAAAGTCATCACGTGGTAGTGGCTTAAGTTACGGTTTGGTTCGGTACCCCATGCCTGGTTCGGTTCGGTGCTCGTAGTCCACACCTCAGTTTGGGTCATGGAACTCCATGTGCGATTCGGTTCGGTCTCCTTATTCTAGTTCGGTTCGGGTATATGTGTATATAATACTCAAGCCACCGGTTCGGTCCTCCTCAAGCTTCCTCGGTTCGGTTCGGAATCCCCAATTCCCATTCGTTCTGATCCCACTTGTTTCACCCCAATTCGATCTGGTCCGGACCATCCTTGTTGCCCTTGCAATTTTATGCTGCTGAAGATGCCATCACCTTGGTTTGGTTCGGCTAACCGACTCAATCCCCTCATCCGATCCAGTTCCCTGTAGCATTTCCAACAAGATGTTTTTCGTCCATTCTCGCCATACGACGGCATTTTCAGCCATTCTAACTTTACTAATCAATCATAAAACAATTCAAACAGTAGTAATAACATATAGGATCAATCAACAAGGTCAAAACATCAAGCATATACGTTATTTTAGATCAACATACCCCAAAAACATGATTTCCCCCTTAATCCCCTTTATGCATGTTTTAACCATAAGATTAGCAAAATTTGTCCAAATTAACCCAAATTTTTATCAGAGCCCTAAAATAATATTTAAGAAATTTTACATATTTTTCCATAATATTAACATGCATAATTTCGCTAATTAACACTAATCACCTCTAATTAGCCGTAATTAGTGGAAAACAATGTAAATCTCTCACCTTAGCCACCAATAAATACTTAGATCTGAAACTCCACTGATTTAGGTCGAATTCCTATGCAACACAGCAGCCATAACTCTGATTCAATGCCAATCCGCCTTGATTTGATGTAGATTTAGCTAAAAAGTGATTAGAAGGTGATTTGGGGGTTGGAGGCCATTGCTAAGGTTCAAAGAGTGTTTGTGGCTGCTAGAAAACCGAAATGACATGGTTTCCTAACTGATTTCAGCCTCCGCATAACCCTAATCCCGAAACGGGTTATGGGCCCTTCCACTAATTACCCTATAAAGCCCGGTTAGCTGTTTTTTCACCTTCCAAACCTTATTTCATCCATATCTCCCAAACGGTAAGTCAGTTTGAAGAATGTGACCACTCTAGGAAAAGGTAAATCATCATCCAAATCCTATGGAAGTGGTTTCAGATCAAAACTCCTTACCAATCAAAAGTTATAGGCGAAACAAGATTCTCCAGGGTAAAACAGTCATTTAAAATTCGGCAAAAATCGTGAACATGGGAAATGTCCCCAATAGTCGTTTCCCAAAGTTACACGACCATACGACTTCGTATGTGGAAGAAATAAATATTCTATGATCTTCTGATGCGTAGAATGCGGGTCGTTACAGTTAGGCTAGAATCATTAACCATGGTAGGCATACATCTTTGGTTGAACTAAACGGGATACATCTGTATATTATATTCTGTGTTGTACATTTCCTGTTCACCAGAATTTTGTTGTTCTGACCCCCTCCTCATTACAACTACCCATGTTTTCTAGAGAAGGTCGGGTTCTCACAGGTGTTTTAGTTTGTCTTTCGGTTCTCGTTCTCTCTCATGCTCGGTATAGGCAAAGTGGCTTACTTTGAAAATGGTAATTAGTTAAGTTAATACTAGTTATCCTATTTGGTTTCTGCCATGAGTTTTCTTTTATCGTACTCTAATTATGCTCGTGCTCATTTATTGCAGGTACCAGATTTACACGCTCCATGCTTGGATGTGTTCAAGTTTTGATTTTTGTCGAAATTTGGGTGCAGAAAAGTGTAAGATGTTAAATTTGGTATCAGAGCATAGGTTAAACAATCAAAGGAATTAGTTAAATTAGGAAACGTGAGGCAACATAATTGGATTTTCTTTTCTGTTTTTCTTCGTCTTTCTTACTCGACTTTAATTTATTTCAACGAAGAATTAGTTGTGGGACTAATTATATAAAATGCCCTTTAAGCGACTAAGAGTTGAAACATATTGAGTTTGGGTTTCTAGCCAATTCTGTCTTACCCCACAGTACATTGGCAATCTCGTCGTAAAGAGCATAATGACAACATGTGGTGAATTTTTTTGATTCGAGTTTGGAGACTGGAATAGTAATAATTAATATATATAATAAAAGTCTAGCTACAAATAAGATGGTCCCATTTCTGGTTTTTGGTTTAGTTTAGCAGTTCCGGTTAAAATTATTCCTCGATCCAAAATGGTAAAAGTTTACATTAGTATGTCATATCCATTTCAGAAATATAATTATGCGGTATATCCATTTGTTACTTCGTTGATATTCCGAATCTACCTTTATTGGAATATTGATATGAGTTCTTGGTTTTTTATTTGAAGGAATTCATTTTTAAAACTATTTGGAAAGAATAAAAATGAGTTTTGAAATATGGTTTTAGAAAATGGTTTTATAAAGGCCCTGTTTTATAAAGACATGGTTTTCAAATTTTATTCTATTCGTGTTTCAAATTTAGTAGGTCTATTGTGTAATTTTAATATATGTAATCCGATTGGTAGGAAGGAAGGAATTAGAAATGACAAGGAATATGCCACTAAACTTAAGAATAATGAATATCCATTCCTTGTAATTTTTAGTATCCCTCTCCCTATATATATTGGGTAATTTACTAAAAATTATCACGATTAATCATTAAGATTTTAAAGCTCAAACATTTTGAACACAAAAAGTTTTTTTTAGTTTGTAATATAAACTGGAATATAAATAATAACAATAAAATAGAATTATAAATACGAAATCGTTAGTTTATAATAAATTCCATTTTTGGAAAAATTTAAAAAATTTCTTTGGAAAGGCTAAGGAAAATTCTTCATCTTGATTTTTGGGGTATTTTGAATCGTAAGGTTATTATCAGCTAGGTAACGGGAAATCCATTTTAATTTATATTACGGATTTATAGTTGAATTATTTTTGGAATTCGTTCGCTCGTTGTGTAGTCACAACATCATTGTTGAGACTATAAACCCTTGGAGCTGGTTCAGAGTTTAACAACGATCTTTAAATACCACAGTGCTGAGGATGATTATTTTATGGATCGCGTCAAATCTTAAAAAAAGACACGGGACTATTAATATTTTAATTCGGCCTAATAAGGTCAAGGTTCAGTCTTTGTTTAGAGCCGATCTAATAGCTGATCGTCCAACATTGGGCAAGAATAGTCAACTGGTTGATGAGTTTTGCTGCAACTTGAACCTAGGACTCAACCGTAAAAATTACGTCCAAATTACCCTCCCCCCTTAACTTCCTTCTTTTGTCCTTCCTGATCTGGCCGAACCATATTCTTATCCTTCTTCTCTTTCTTTGTTGCCACCTCGCCTCATCCTTTCTTGCGCTTGTTTGCGCATTAGATCTTGCCTCACTAGTACTTCAAGATCTAATTTCTTCTCTCTGATCATTTCTTAGTCCATAATACCAAATTCCGCTATCCAATTTTACACATACCATTTAAATCTTACCCTTGGGAAAGATCATTTGGTTAGATCGGAATGTGCAAAAGGTCTCACTGCTTTAGGGCTAAGTAAATTTGCCGAGGCAGTTGGATTTGCACCGATCGTTTGCTTCGTGATCTTAGAATAGGACTCTTGTTTGTGTTGCGTCTGCCTTTGCTATACCTTGTTGAAATAGGTTCTTTCAAAGGTGATCCTCGTTTTGAAGATGAAGATTAAGCTATCTTTAGATGGTTTTTCTGAGTAGAATCTCGATGAGAGTTTTAGAGGCATTCGTGTTTTACGCAGACTTATATGGTCTTTTGTCTGCTGGCTTTGGAGATTTTTGCAGCAAATCTTTTTTTTTTAAATGTCAGTTTTTTGTGTTCGGGAATCTACATTCAAAACTATCCATGATGGCGTGTTACCCATTCAGCATGTCATTTAATAAATGGGGAATTAAGACTAGATTTGTCTTATGATGCGGGAATCAATCTTTTGCTTGATCGACGGCGTAATCATCATTTAGTACCGCGTCATATTCGATTCAGCTTGTTGTTTTCGTGTGTTGTCTCATGGAGTTACTTTTTGTAATTTCGCCTATCCATTTTTATCCTTAGACAATTAGGTGGATTTCCATGAGGAGCAGTTTTTTTGTAGGTTCTTTTCTCATCATAAATTTTCTCTTAGAAGAGATGGTAATGTCGAAACCTCCAACAACACCAGTAGTGTTTGTAACACGAGATTGACGTTCTGCTACCGTGATATGGTTAATTAAAGATCATAAAAGGGGTTTGAGCTCCAGCCGTGGGGTAAAATATCTCGTTGGATATGGCCTTTGTTTTGAGGTTCTCGGTGTTATTGTTATGACGTCGTCTTTGTTGTTTTCCTTTTCCAGCATCGGGTTCTTGATTTTGTAGTGATTCGTGCTTGCGACTGTTTGTGTTGTTTAAATCGCACGACTTAGTTTAATAAGATTTCTAAGTTTAGGTATGTTTATGTCATTCACGCATGCCTATTCGAATGGAATCTTGCTTCTCTCATCTAAATTAACAGTTGTCCTAGAGCTGGAAAGAATAGAACTCTGTGTTGGATAAATTTTAGCAAAGGACAAGTTTCGCATTGTTTTCGTCATGGGTATATAAATAAACAAATCACATTCCTTGTCAAGCTAAAATTTATTTTGGTCTTGTGTATGATTTCAATTTTCGCATTTTTGCGCGACTGAATTTCTACTTCGCCAACATGTGACTGGAATCGTTTAAGTTTCAGCAAAATGCATTTTTGAAGTTTTTCAAAAACGTTGTTACCCTTTTTAATTTTTAACTGCTTACTTTCTTTTATTTTGATTTGGGAAAAAACGAAAAATTTGGATTCGACAATTTATGCATATTTAAATGTCTATTTTACATTAAAATGGATGATTTGAATGTCACAAAGTGCACGTTACTGAAATTTTGTTTTTTCATATGAATCTCATATGGGAAGTAAAGCGGTATTGAAAAAGTAATTTTCAAAATTAACACAAGAAGTTTTGAAGCAGAAATTTATGTTTATGAATTTTTTTGGTTTTTGGTCACATGAATAGCGTAAGGAAGATGTTTGGATGATTTGTGTATGCGTTTAGCGGTGTTGTTGGACCAATGATACGATAAAAACATTAACAACAATAAGGAAATGATTCTTTTAGCCTTGGAAACGTGGTTTCCACACCTTATCAATAATGCGCGCGGGTTATCAATTAACTCGTTTTACGTTTTAGAGCTTGTTTTAAGCCTCCTTTATAGTCTACAGATGGAAATTTTGGAGTATTAAGAGTAATTGAGGTGAAAATTTCACCATAAGGTGGGAAATGGAATATTTGTAAGCGAAGGAAATGTTGAAATTCTTCACTTTGATTTCCTTTCTAGTTTAGGAGATATTAATTAGGGAACGATTAGATTGCTTAACATTTTGGATGGTAGGGTTTGAAAGCAAAATTGGTTACTTCAAACTTTTGTTTGTAATTGTGTGAAGGTTATGAATGAAAAAGAGTTTTCAAAAAATTGCATTTATATATAACTGTTGTATTTAGAATGTTTTGCATCATTTTTTCAAAAGTGTTATAAAAATTTCAATGCATACATATAGAGGTTCCGATTTAGAATCATCTTGCATGCATGTTTAGTTGTTGAATCGCATTATGTACACACCATACGTATATATACGTGGTTGCAACGTGGATGTATGGAAATTGATTTTGTTAGGTAGGATGACTAGGTGTTAGTATTTCAGGACAAAATTCCTTTTAAGGAGGGAAGAATGTAACAACCTGGAATTTTGACAGTAGATTAGTTTTAATTAGAATCTCAAAAGTAAGAAATTTCTGCAAATGATGGAATTTTACCATGAAACTTTAACCGATGCGTTTGTCTCGGAATTTTGGTCAACTTTCGTGCTTGGAATTTTGCAAATAGAGTCCATATGAAAAAGTTAATTACGGACGAAATACGATAACGGACGGAAAATAAGTAAGAAAGAATATTATATATATATATAGAGAGAGAGAGAGAGAGAGAGAGATAATTCCCCAGCCACCTCACTGCTAGGTCGACCAAGCGGTCGACCGCTTGCTGCGACTGCTTGGTCGAGCCAGGCAGCGACGGGTAGGGTTTTGGCTATGGAATATTAAATATATGTGGACGGATTTTAATTAAAATAGATCTAACAGTTCAAGGCCGATTCTACTCCTATAAATCAAGGGTTAAGACCTCATTCTTTTCCACACAAATCTATAGGCAGAAGCGAAGCTCTGCCATTTTCCTCCCTCTTGTAACCTATTTTCTTAGTTAAAAATATATTCATATACAACAAATCATATAGAATTGAGAGGATTATCGGATTCAATGGAAAAGAATATGAATTGATGCTCTAAATCAGATTCTCTCCTTTCTTCTTATTTTCTTACAACTCTACAGATCCGAAACTATCCCGTTTTCCGATAAGTTGTAGGTTTATAAGAATTTGGGAATTGTAGGCCTAAAAGATTCAAACTTTTGATTTGGATGCTTTAAGGTGAGTGGGAAATTTACGAATAAAGTTATAATAGCCTATCTATTTCGTTTGAATTAGTTCTAAATTTTTATGCCAATTTCTATCAGATTTGTTCACTAAATTATTGTAGTTGGATTGACACCCATTAGATCTGATTGTAAACATGGTTAAAACTTGTATATTTTCAATTGTGATTACGTATAATATTATTTGTGGGATTCTTAAATTTTTTATACCTACTTCCTTTAATTATATTGTAAAATGCATTGTAATGTTGCAAAACATTGTAGATCTAGAAATCAGACCCAGTAAACACCATTTAGATAGTTATATTCCAGATCTCTATTTTCAGTGTTGAATAATAAATTATGTGAATATTGGATAAAATGTTAAATTGTGTGATTGTAATTTTAAAAGAAATATACCTGTTTGCATTCAATATTGTTGGGTTTTTGTCTTAACTGTGGTAAATATGTCGTTTTCCTCTTTTTGAACAAAAAGATGTTATTTTGAATTCACAAGAGATATGATAAAAGATTTGCGAAAGGGAAAAGGGGTTCAAACGTACGTATAAATATATATATATATATATATATATATATATATATATATATATATATATATATATTTGTGCGTTGCTTGCATCAACTATTTCGGAAATATATATAAACATACATATTTCTTGTGAATTTGAAATATGTCTATTCCACAAATCAGGCGTGGTTTATAATAATTACAACTAACGGTCTTTTTGAAAGATTGAAACCTTTTTGCAAGGTTGAATGTAAGAAGAAATGTTTTGTTATTGATTAAACCAAATCATTAAATATAATAATGATGATGATGATAATAATAATAATAAAAGATAACTATGTTGATAGTACGAAAACATAAAAATAAACATATACATATCATCCGTCGAAATCAACATAAAACGGTAAAATATACATGGTATTGAAAGTTTGAATGTTTGAATAATGTTCAGTTATGGAAATATATGAAAATGTGATCCATATTTTATTAGTATATTTGTGGTGATCACTTATAGCAATCAATACAATTAATTGCTATAAATAGGACCACAAATCAATAAATAACAATTGTAACCAATGTTGAATGGAGAAAGTTAATATAATAGGTTATTAGTTACAAATCCTAAATTAATTATGATTAATGTTGTACACCCCAATTAGAAAATTTGTATTATAACCGCATTTAGGCACGAAGTTAAGTCCAACTTGTGGTGGAAGCCTGCCCAGAACCGACCGGAAAATCCAGCATCCACAGGTAGTCAGTGTAATAACCCGCAAATTCTGAACCAATTTAAAATTTTTATTTTAGAATTTTTAATGGATTTTAAATCTTTAAAATAATTTATTTTAAATAATAACGACGAAAAATTTATTTTAAATCGAAGTAAGAGCGAATATATTTATTTTAGTTATAAAAGGAGTTAGAAATAGCACGGTAGTTTGAAAATTTGAATTTGAACTTTGACTGACTGTACAGGATGCATAATAAATCGGATTTTAGTGAAACCAAAAATATTTAAATCTATTTAAAAATATATTTCCAACGAATCCGAAAAATTGAAATTTCATAGCAGGAATCAAAAGTTATGCACAGTTTAAAATTTAGAAAAGTCGCTATAGATTATATATATATATTTTTTAATATAATATATAGCCCTTAAAAATAGCTATTTTTCAAACGACCTCCATTTTCGAAGAAACTACTTTTGTTGGAACCGGAATGTCAAATTATTGCCAGGTTTCAATTTTCATAATTTTTTGAATTAACATGTGAGCGTGGCAAAAGAAAATGTGTTTTGTCAATTTCAATCGACCAGAAAATGACCATTTTTCAAACGATCTCGGAATTCGACGAAATTAGTCTTGTTAGAACCGTATCGTCAAAACATAACTAGAAATATTTTTTCTGGAATTTTTAGAGTCCGTATGTGGGCCCGGTAAATTTAAATGTACGATCAAATAAAATAAATAAATGATTTATATTTTAAAATTTAAGAAAAATGGGCGAAGACGATCACACGGGTTGACGGGACCTAGTCCATTGGATCCGGAACGGGGGTATTTGCCTAGGAACATCCTTCGTTGGGCTGAAATCGGAGCTGTTGAGAGATTATGGGTTTATTTGCAAATTTAACAATTAAATATTATAAATAATATGATTAAAACACCCTAACCCTAATTCTGAAAATGCCTAGCCGCCATCTATAATCTCAATGGTCGAAATGCTCCAAAAATCGCACCTCTCTTTCTCCAAATTCACTCTGTAATTTTCAAAACTTATAAAGCCAAAATGAAAGAACTACATGAGCTCTATGTGATCAACGGTTGAGAACGAAGACGGTGTGGAGGATAGCTCGAATTTCGAGCGGAAAGGACAAGACTTTGGGACGGATTTTGAGGCATTGAGAAGGCCGAGGTGGCTGGCGTGGTGGGCGTTAGTAGGGGGTGTCATGGCGAATGAAGGGATGACATCTGATCATCGACAAGAGGTGCTGGGTGGCCAGCGCAGTAGGAAGAGCAAGGCGATGAGTTTGGATTGATTTACTGGAGGAACAAACATAGAATAAAGGATTATTCCTTAATGAGGTCATTAGGCCAAGTAATTATATTCAATTTACAAGTAAAGTTTATAATACTACAACTTGTGTAAATCTAATCAGAATTTGATGATTTTCGTTGCGTTGGACTCGTATCAGAAAACTCTACAACACAGAACAGAACATATCTCAAACAGGGTACTTTGGAAATTCAGACAAAAATCGATGTGAGATTTCTATTTTAATAATTAATTAAAATTTAATTATTTTCTTACTATTTAAAATCGATGTATGTAAATAAAACATGATTATTGAAATAAAAATATAGATTTTGTTAAACAGGATTATTGAAATAAAAATATAGATTTTGTTAAACTGGATTGTTGAAATAAAAATATAGATTTTGTTAAAACATGATTATTGAGATAAAAATATTGATTTTGTCAAAACATGATTATTGAAATAAAAATAACCTTTTATCAAAACATGTTAGTTAAAATAAAAATAGTCATTTTGTCAATATAGTGTAGTTAAGTTAAAACATTTATTTTTGTCAATTAGTATAGTTGAAATAAAAATATTCATTTTCGTCAAATTAGAATGATTGAATAAAATATACATTTTTTGTCAAACACATTAGTTGAAATCAAATTTCTCGCTTTTATCAAAATTGAAAACAAATTGGTCACTTTTGTCAAATTATAATAGTTAAATAAACATTATCATTTTTGATCACATTAGATTTGTCAAAATAAACATGATCATTTTAGTCGCATTAGATTTGTCAAAATAAACATGATCATTTTTGTCGCATTAGATTTGTCAAAAATAAACATAATCATTTTTGTCGCATTAGATTTGACTAAACAAGCACATCACTTTTATTTGTTTTGTTAAATTAGAATTGTCGACAAAACAAACATATCACTTTTATTTGTTTTGTTGAATTAGAGTTGTCGACAAAACAAAGTCATTATCTTTATTGTTTTGTCGTATTAGGCTAGTTAAATCAAAATATACATTTTGTCAAAATGTTCATTTTTGTCAAAATAGATTTGTTAAAGCAAACCATATATTTTGAAAACAAAGTCATTATCTTTATTGTTTTGTCGTAATAGGTTAGTTAAATCAAAATATACATTTTATCAAAATATTCATTTTTGTCAAAATAGATTTGTTAAAGCAAACCGAATATTTTTGTCAAAATATACACTTCTGTCAAAATAGATGAGTTGAATCAAAATACACATTTTTGGTCAAAATGAACATTTTTGGCCAAATAGATTAGTTGAACCAAAATAGTTATTTTTGTCAAAATATAATAGTTGAAACAAAAATTTACATTTTGTAAAATATGATTATTGAAAACAAAAATCACATTTTTGTTAATTAGATTTGGAATAAAACAAAAATCACATTTTTTTTGTTAAATAAAAGAGTTAAACACAAATAGCATTTTTTTGAAATAGGTTTATGTTACTATAGAAATATTCATTTTGATAAAATAGAATTGTCAGCAAAATGGATGTATCACCTTTTTGTACATTTTGTTGAAATTGAATTTATATTGCAAATATAAGAATCATCTTTATTTGCAAAACATACGTTAGAAATTGTAAGTGAAATAAAGAATCATTTGCATTGTCATAACACATCCTAGGATTTGTATGTAAGTAAAGGTGACATTTTAATGTGTTAATGTATACATTAAAGTTTTGTATGCAATTTAAAATAAAACATTTTTATGTTTAGGTTACACATTGGAAATATAAACAAATAAAATTATCTCTTTTATTTGTTAAAATTAAAAATTGAAATTTGCATAGAAATAAAAAAAAATGAAAAATTATCTTTTCATTTGTCATCAGCAATAATGTCATATAAATAAATTACATTTTATTAGAAATTAGAAAGTATAGGAAATTATATGAGTCAAATACAATTTTATTAGGCATTAGGAATAAAGTAACATGTTTTGCTCCTTATCATCAATATGTTAGCAGTATTAAAATTGGTTAAATTCATTAACAAATTATTTATTTATATGAACTGTTGTTGGCAGAAAACCCCACATGGGTATTGGGATGATAATTGATATGCACTAGTCCCAATATTTATTTGTATGTCAATCGATAGATTGACAGGCTGTGATGAGCGTTATTATTTCATTTTAATGTCCACACAGTTGTAAAGTTTCACTCTGGATGTTGATTGGATGGATTGATGATTATTTATCATTTGTTGTCATTTACATACGATGTATGAAATCCATATAACCGAAGTTATTTGGTAAATGATTGAGTCGCTTTCCGATTCAGAATATCTCTTATATAAAGAATATTTTAAACAAAGAATTTTCTTTTAAATAAAGAATATTTTTAAAAGATATTGTAACATAAAGAATATTTTACATAAGGAACCTTTTTATATAAAGAATATTTTTAAATAACAAATATTGTAAAATATTATTCAATGAAGAATATAATGATGATTTCTTTGTCCGTTTTGGATGGACAAAGATAAAAATATTTTTTTATCAAAATGAACTAGTAATTAACTAGAATAAATCTTTTAAATTAAGATTTAATGATATCTTCTAATTATTTAATGTTTAATTGGAATTAAATAAAAGAATTTGATTTTGGGTTGTCGTGGATGTGTCTTAAATAACACTGTTCTTAAAACCATGTATTAAAGAATAAATCTTTTAATTAAGATTATTAGAGTTTCAAATTGTATTTAATTGGAATAAAATGATATGTGAATTGGGTTTACCGTGAACTGTGTTTTAAACAACATTTGTTCTTAAACCCAATTAACAGTGAAAATATGATTTAGAATTCATAAATCTTTTTATTAAGATTTAAAAAGGAATTTTTCCAAAGTCAAATTTTCCAATTTAATATACTAAATTGGAATTGAATGGAAATTCGATTGATAATAATCCAGATATGCTTCTATAAAGGAAGACTGTTATTATATATGGAATTTAAAAGGCTTTGCCGTGATTCCATTTATATTAACAGTCTGATACGGAAATTTATATCGATTATATATTGATTTGATTTCTGTGAAAATTCCATATTTAATGGAAGATGATTTTGAGTTTATCATGAACATTTTTTTAAATGACATTGATTCTTTAACCCAGTTAAAGATAAGATTAATTTCTTAAAACTAAATAATCGTAAAGTAATGATTTTTGATATTAAAATCAAATTGGAGTTTTAATGAACCTTTAAAGAGAGGATTGAAGAAAAAATTTAAAAGAATTTATCTTTGATAAATTGATGGGAACCTTTCCCTAATAATATGAATATTTTATTTGAAGATATTTTGAATTGGAATGAGGCGTTGGTTGTGTCTTTATAGCACTTGATTTTTAATTATTAAATACACGAGTTATTCGGAAAGACCGGTTTAACCCATTCTAAATAATTATTACGACGATTAAAGTCAAAGACATTGAAGACGGTGGATGAAGACCGGCGATCTTCACATCGAATGGATGACTACTAATGTCTGGCATTGGGTAGCTCCCAGTAAAGGGTTAAAGTGGTAGTTTGTCTGGACGTACTTGTTGATCATCCGGATATGCGAGCACCCCACTTCCGTATTGGACATACGGGACGAGGAATAAGGTGACTCCGGTTTCGTTCAGACCCAGAACGGACTTGTAAATGGATGTGTGTCTAACATTGAATTTCATTCCATGTAAATTAAATTGATTTCTATTTAATATATATCTGTGGTGGTAGAGAATTTATTCTCTTGCTTAACACCCTTCTCTGAGACGCACGAGCTCAGAGGTTATATATTAGTGGTAATCGATCGCATGGCGTGAATTGTCAATGTGGCATGCCAAGATGCAGATGATCAAGGATTTTGTTGAAAAGCAAAGCCTTGTGGTTGATGATCAAAGCATAGCCTATTTCGACATAGCTTTGTGTATAACGTTACTTCGCGAGCCTCACACCCGGGTATGAGTCAGAAACGGAGCAAGGGAACGCAGGGAGTGCGCACGTTTCTTTCTAGCTAGAAGTGGTATTAGGGTTTTGCTAGCCGTGACATTTACTAATGTGGATGATGGAATTTTCGAGGCCTCGGATTTTATTCGGTCGCCAATGACCGTATTATAGGTTCAATAGGACCGGGAAGCGTGTGTTCTGGCATAACTAATCCACTAAGCGTGAATTTGTGGACCAGCCTTGCTGTATCCAAGGGTTCACTACGGGGGATCCTGAGACATTGCTAGAGTGTCTCGAATCGGTAATGAGATCGTTCCTAGCCTTGACTCTTGATGGAAATCCCACCTCTAATACGACATTATGCGGTTTTGATTGTAGAACTTGTATGACGACACAGTAGGATGGGGTACTATGCCGTTTATGATTGATACATTATGATTGAAATGTTTTTGAAACATATATACTCTAGTAAAAATATCAAATCCGTTTTATCATATCAAGCATTTTTAACCATTATAAGTTAAACTCTATCCTCCGGTTTGCGTTGCATTATGTGATGGGACTTGAGTCTTATAATGGTTTCATTTTTCTAAAAAGCATTGTGTGGTTTAACGATTTACTTTACTTCATGCTCTGGCAATCCAATGGAGTAAAACCGTTCCGTGTTAGCGGCGTGGTCCTGTGATTAGCCATATTGTTAGATAAGTTAAAAAAGATCTCTCATACGAGTCCCATGACTTACTCGTAGTTTGTTTCACTTTGCAAACTCGGGTGCCCTCTTTTCCACACGGGCAGTCAAGTAGCTTATTTTGCAGGTATATTGAGAAGGATTCTGGATCGAAGCTTAGAGCTGTGTCCAGAGCATTGATAGTCTTCCACTATGTTAATTTAATTGTTCCGCTGCAGTGTATTACATTTATTGTAATTTATCTTCTGTTGTATTATATTCAATATACTCTGATATTCTGTACTCTGATGTAACATTATTATGATGTTTATAAAAGTCTGCTGTTATTTGTTCTGATGTGTTGTATTTCCAGAGTTAGCGTATTCGGATTTTGAACGGTCTTGGTCGATTTAGCGATCGATTAGGTCCGGGAAAAATGCATATCATTACAGTTGGTATCGGAGCTCTGGTTAGCTCAAAACTTTGGGGTACAACTCGTTAGAACTAAACAAAAGATTCATCAGAGGTAGGATTAGTAAAATCATATGAAAGAATACTCATTAGAGATAGGATCAGCAGTATCCTAGAATGAGAAAACTCATTAGAGATCGGGTTAGTAATGCCCCAGAATGAGTTAAGAGTGACAAGTTTATAAGTAACGTATTTGTAATTATATATATATATATATAATCCAATCTTTGAAAATATGATTTTTGAATATATAAAAAGTTATATATATTAGAAAGGTTAATCAACTAACAAAATTATTGAAACCAATAAAGAGAAAAAAAAATTGAGTTGGTTAATTAAACAACTTTCAACTCTATTCCTTTTCGAGGACGAAAAGATTTTAAGTGGGGGAGATTGTAACAACCCGCAAATTATGAACCAATTTAAAAAAAAATTAGAAATTTTAATGGATTTTAAATGTTTAAAATAATTTATTTTAAATAATAACGACGAAAAATTTATTTTAAATCGAAGTAAGAGCGAATATATTTATTTTAATTATAAAAGGAGTTAGAAATAACGTGGTAGTTTGAAAATTTGAATTTGAACTTTGATTGACTGTACAGTATGCATAATAAATCGGATTTTAGTGAAACCAAAAATATTTAAATCTGTTTAAAAATATCTTTCCATCTGAAAAATTGAAATTTCATAGCAGGGATCAAAAGTTATGCCCAATTTAAAATTTAAAAAAGTCGCTGTAGAATTTACATATATTTTAATATAATATATAGCCCTTAAAAATAGCCATTTTTCAAACGACCTCCGTTTTCGATGAAACCACTTTTGTTGGAAGCAGAATGACAAATTATTGCTAGGTTTCAATTTTCATTATTTTTTGAATTAATATGTGAGCGTGGCAAAAGAAAATGTGTTTTGTCAATTTCGATCGACCAAAAAATGGCCATTTTTCAAACGGTCTCGGAATTCAACGAAATTAATCTTGTTAAAACCGTATCATCAAAACATAACTAGAAATAATTTTTCTGAAATTTTTAGAGTTCGTATGTCGGCCTGGTAAATTTAAATGTACGATCAAATAAAATAAATAAATGATTTATATTTTAAAATTTAAGAAAAGTGGGCCAAGACGATCAAAAAGGATGACGGGACCTAGTCCATTGGATCCGTAATGGAGGTATTTGCCTAGGAACATCCTTCGTTGGGCTCAAATCGGAACTGTTGATAGATTATATGCTTATTTGCAAATTTAACAATTAAATATTATAAATAATAGGATTAAAACAACCTAACCCTAATTCTGAAAATGCCTAGCCGCCATCTATCATCTCAATGGCCGAAATGCTCCAAAAATCGTACCTCTCTTTCTCCAAATTCACTCTGTAATTTTCAAAACTTAAAAAGCCAAAATGAAAGAACTACATGAGCTCTATGTGATCAACGGTTGAGATCGAAGACGGTGTGGAGGATAACTCGAATTTCGAGCTGAAAGGACAAGACTTTGGGACGTATTTTGAGGCATTGAGAAGGCCGAAGTGGCCGGCGTGGTGGGCATTAGTAGGGGGTGTCATGGTGAACGAAGGGATGACATCTGATCATCAGCAAGAGGTGTTGGGTGGCCAGCGCAGTGGGAAGAGCAAGGCAATGATCGTTTGGGTTTGATTTACTGGAGGAACGAACGTAGAAGAAAGGATTATTCCTTAATGAGGTCATTAGGCCAAGTAATTATATTTAATTATATTCAATTTATAAGTAAAGTTTATAATACCATAACTTGTGTAAATCTAATCAGAATTTGATGATTTTTGTTGCGTTGGACTCGTATTAGAAAACTCTACAACACAGAACAGACCAGATCTCAAACGGAGTACTTTGGAAATTCAGACAAAATTCGATGTGAGATTTCTATTTTAATAATTAATTAAAATTTATTTATTTTCTCACTATTTAAAATCGATGTATGCAAGTAATGAAATCAGATATGTGATTTGTAGATTGAAATTTGTTTGTTGTTTGTGATTGATTTCAATGCTCATGTTGTTAGGTTCCGTTCTAAATTTAAAATCGTTCTTATTAGATCATGTTATATTGACAATAAAATATCGTTCTTACTTGATCTTGTTACATTAACATTAAAATATCGTCAATGTTAAAATAAAATATCACTTTGTTAGATCATGTTATTTATTAATAAATATGTCGCTTATGTAGAAAAAATATTTTATAAATGAATTTGTCATTTATGTTAAAAAAACATATTTTGTTAAATAAAATTGTCATTCAGTTTAAAATCATAATGTGTAAATAGAATTGTCATTTATGTTAAAATCATGTTATGTAAATAAAACATGATTATTGAAATAAAAATATAGATTTTGTTAAACAGGATTATTGAAATAAAAATATAGATTTTGTTAAACAAGATTATTGAAATAAAAATATAGATTTTGATAAAACATGATTATCGAGATAAAAAAATATAGATTGTCAAAACATGATTATTGAAATAAAAATAACCTTTTTATCAAAACATGTTAGTTAAAATAAAAATAGTCATTTTGTCAATATAGTGTAGTTAAGTAAAAACATTTATTTTTGTCAATTAGTACAGCTGAAATAAAATTATTCATTTTCGTCAAATTAGAATGATTGAACAAAATATACATTTTTTGCCAAACACATTAGTTGAAATCAAATTTGTCGCTTTTATCGAATTTGAAAACAAATTGGTCACTTTTGTCAAATTATAATAGTTAAATAAACATTATCATTTTTGATCACATTAGATTTGTCAAAATAAACATGATCATTTTGTCGCATTAGATTTGTCAAAAATAAACATGATCATTTTTGTCGAATTAGATTTGACAAAACAAACACATCACTTTTATTTGTTTTGTTAAATTAGAATTGTCGACAACACAAACATATCACTTTTATATGTTTTGTTGAATTAGAGTTGTCGACAAAACAAAGTCATTATCTTTATTATTTTGTCGTAATAGGTTAGTTAAATCAAAATATACATTTTGTCAAAATAGATTTGTTAAAGCAAACCATATATTTCTATCAAAATATACACTTCTGTCAAAATAGATGAGTTGAATCAAAATACACATTTTTGGTCAAAATGAACATTTTTGGCCAAACAGATTAGTTGAACCAAAATAGTTATTTTTGTCAAAATATAATAGTTGAAACAAAAATTTACATTTTGTAAAATATGATTATTGAAAACAAAAATCACATTTTTGTTAATTAGATTTGGAATAAAACAAAAATCACATATATATTTTTTTGTTAAATAAAAGAGTTAAACACAAAAGCATTTTTGTGAAATAGGTTTGTGTTACAACAGAAATATTCATTTTGATAAAATAGAATTGTCAGCAAAATGGATGTATCACCTTTTTGTACATTCTGTTGAAATTGAATTTATATTGCAAATATAAGAATCATCTTTATTTGCAAAACATACATTAGAAATTGTAAGTGAAATAAAGAATCATTTGCATTGTCATAAAACATCTTAGGATTTGTATGTAAGTAAAGGTGACATTTTAATGTGTTAATGTATAAATTAAAGTTTTGTATGCAATTTAAAATAAAGCATTTTTATGTTTAGGTTACACATTGGAAATATAAACAAATAAAATTATCTCTTTTATTTGTTAAAATTAAAAATAGAAATTTGCATACAAATAAAGAAAAATGAAAAATTATCTTTTCATTTGTCATCAGCAATAATGTCATATAAATAAATTACATTTTATTAGACATTAGAAATGTATAGGAAATTATATGAGTCAAATACTATTTTATTCGGCATTAGGAATAAAATAACATGTTTTACTCCTTATCATCAATATGTTAGCAGTATTAAAATTGGTTAAATTCATTAACCAATTATTTATTTATATGAACTGTTGTTGGCTGAAAACCCCATATGGGTATTGGGATGATAATTGATATGCACTAGTCCCAATATTTATTTGTATGTCAATCGATAGATTGATAGGCTGCGATGAGCGTTATTATTTCATTTTAGTGCTCACACAGGTGTAAAATTTCACTCTGGATGTTGAATGGATGTCTTGATGATTATTTATCATTTGTTGTCATTTACATACGATGTATGAAATCCATATAACCGAAGTTATATGGTAAATGATTGAGTCGCTTTCCGATTCAGAATATCTCTTATATAAAGAATATTTTAAACAAAGAATTTTCTTTTAAATAAAGAATATTTTTAAAAGATATTGTAATATAAAAAATATTTTACATAAGGAACCTTTTTATGTAATATTTTTAAATAACAAATATTGTAAAATATTATTCAACGAAGAATAAAATGATGATTTCTTTGTCCGTTTTGGATGGACATAGATAAAAATATATTTTTATCAAAATGAACTAGTTATTAACTAGAATAAAACTTTTAAATTAAGATTTAATGATATCTTCTAATTAATTAATATTTAATTGAAATTAAATAAAAGAAATTGATTTTGGGTTGTCGTGGATGTGTCTTAAATAACACTGTTCTTAAAACCATGTATTAAAGAATAAATCTTTTAATAAAGATTATTAGAGTTTCAAATTGTATTTAATTGGAATAAAATGATATGTGAATTGGGTTTACCGTGAACTGTGTTTTAAACGACATTTGTTCTTTAACCCAATTAACAGTGAAAATATGATTTAGAATTTATAAATCTTTTTATTAAGATTTAAAAAGGAATTTTTCCAAAGTCAAGTTTTCCAATTTAATATATTAAATTGGAATTGAATGGAAATTTGATTGATAATAATTGAGATAGGCTTTTGTAAAGGAAGATTGTTATTATATATGGAATTTAAAAGGCTTTGTCGTTATTCCATTTATATTAACAGTCTGGTACGGAAATTTATATCGATTACATATTGATTTGATTTCTGTGAAAAATTCCATATTTAATGAAAGATGATTTTGGGTTTATCGTGAACAATGTTTTTAAATGACTTTAACCCAGTTAAAGATAAGACTAATTTCTTAAAACTAAACAATCGTAAAGTAATGATTTTTGATATTAAAATCAAATTGGAGTTTTAATGAACCTTTAAAGAGAGGACTGAAGAAAAAATTTAAAAGAATTTATCTTTGATAAATTGATGGGACCTTTCCCTAATAATATGAATATTTTATTTAAAGAATGTTCTGAATTGGAATGAGGCGTTGGATGTGTCTTTATAGCACTTGATTTTTAATTATAAAAATATGTGAGTTATTCGGAAAAATTGGGTTTAATCCATTCTGAATAATTATTACGACGATTAAAGTCAAAGACATTGAAGACGGTGGATGAAGACCGGCGATCTTCACATCGAATGGACGACTACTGATGCCTGGCATTGGGTAGCTCCCAGTAAAGGGTTAAAGTGGTAGTTTATTCAGACGTACTTGTTGATCATCCGGATATGCGAGCACCTCACTTCCGTATTGGACATACGGGACGAGGAATAAGGTGACTCTGGTTTCGTTCAGACCCAGAACGGACTTGTAAATGTATGTGTGTCTGACATTGAATTTCATTCCATGTAAATTAAATTGATTTCTATTTAATATATATCTGTGATGGCGGAGAATTTATTCTCCTGCTTAACACCCTTCTCTTAGACGCACGAGCTCAGAGGTTATATATTAATGGTAATCGATCGCATGGCGTGAATTGTCAGTGTGGCATGTCAAGATGCAAAT
This sequence comes from Allium sativum, assembly GCA_030737875.1. Lineage (NCBI taxonomy): Eukaryota > Viridiplantae > Streptophyta > Magnoliopsida > Asparagales > Amaryllidaceae > Allium > Allium sativum. Next base: position 829,934,655 of record CM060913.1, read on the forward strand.
GATCATGGCTTTTGTTGAAAAGCCGAGCCTTATGTTTGATGATCAAAGCATAGCCTATTTCGGCATAGCTTTGTGTATAACGTTACTTCGCGAGCCTCACACCTCGGTATGATTCAGAAATGGAGCAAGGGAACGCAGGGAGTGCACACGTTTCTTTCTAGCTAGAAGTGGTATCGGGATTTTGCAAGCCCTGACATTTACTTATGTGGATGATGGAATTTTCGAGGCCTCGGATTTTATTCGGTCGCCAATGGCCGTATTATAGGTTCAATAGAACTGGAAAGCGTGTGTTCAGGCATAACTAATCCACTAAGCGTTAATTTATGGATCGGCCCTGCTGTATCCAATGGTTCACTGCGGGGGATCCTGAGACATTGCAAAAGTGTCTCGAATCGGTAAGGAGATCGTTCCTAGCCTTGACTCTTGATGGAAATCCAACCTCCAATACGACATTCTGCGGTTTTGATTGTAGAACTAGCATGGCGACATAGTACGATAGGGTGCTATGCCGTCTATGGTTGATACATTATGATTGAAATGTTTTTGAAACATATATACACTAGTAATAATATCAAATCTGTTTTATCGTATCAAGCATTTTTGACCATTATAAGGTAAAACTCTATCCTCCAGTTTGCATTGCATTGTGTGATGGGACTTGAGTCTTATAATGGTTTCATTTTTCTAAAAAGCATTGCGTTGTTTAACGATTTACTTTACTTCATGCACTGGCAATCCCATGGACTAAACCCGTTCCGCGTTAGCGACGTGGTCCTGTGATTAGCCATATTGTTAGATAAGTTAAGAAAGATCTCTCATATCAGTCCCATGACTGACCCGTAGTTTGTTTCACTTTGCAAACTCGGGTGCCCTCTTTTCCACCCGGGCAGTCGAATAGCTTATTTTGCAGATATATTGAGCAGGATTCTGAATCGAAGCTTAGAGCTATGTCCAGAGCATTGATAGTTTTTTGCTGTGTTAATTTAATTGTTCCTCAACAGTGTATTAAATTTATTGTAATTTATGTTCCGTTGTATTATATTCAATGTACTCTAATATTCTGTACTCTGATGCAACATTATTATGATGTTTATAAAAGTCTGATGTTATTTGTTCTGATGTGTTGTATTCCCAGAGTTCGCGTATTCGGGTTTTGAACGGTCTTGGTCGATTTAGCGATCAATTAGGTCCGGGCAAAATGCGTATCGTTACAGTCAGCTTAATGTGAGGGGTCTAAACATAAATATAAATGTACTAATGCACGAGGTCAAGTTCAACTTGTGGTAGAAGTCTGCCCTGAACCAACCGATAAATCCAGCATCCACGGGTAGTTAACTTAATGTGAGAGGCCTGGTGCATTTATATATATATATATATATATATATATATATATATATATATATATATATATGTGTGTGTGTGTGTGTGTGTGTGTGTGTGTATACGTATATGTGTATATATCAGTCAACCAATAAATAAATAAATAGACATAGTAATTGTCAGTTGGGTACAACAAATAAATATCTTAGGACTGATAAATGTTTGTCTTAGGAAAATATGACTGATATGGTCATCTAAAGGGCAATAAACATTGAAATAAAAGAAAATGAGTGTCATAAGGGGATTAATGGATATTGATTGTTATTTAAATACTAAGTCCAATTACGGAAGCAATTAAATGAATATCCCAGGGTAAAGTGATATAACTTTCCTTATTTATATTACTAAATATAGAACTTACAATTAAAAGTAGAGTTGGACTTAGTAGGTTAATAATGTAAAAATATTGTTAACCATAGGAGCCCATGGCGATAATAAACCTTATGTAATGGCTTAGATTTTTCGATCATTTGAATTTGAATATTTAAATCTATTTCAAATATTTTATTTGAAATATAATTGGATTCAATATTGAATTCGTTTATAAAACGGCAATTAAACGTTTATATTTAATTTAAAACGAAGTCGAAACGTCGCAGTAGTTTGTAATATTGAGTTTTGAACTTCAATTGAATGTACAGAATCCGTTTTAAGTCGGAATTCTGTGAAACAAGAAACATTTGGATCTAGTTGTATATAATTTTCTAATGGAAAAGAAAAATCGATATTTTTTGTTGTTAATTGTGAGTTATGTCCAAATCAAAATTTAGAATATTTGCTATGGATTCGTTAATAAACTATAATGTTTATTTAATAATTTAAATATGGTTTTAAATAGGATTTGAATATCGTTTAACTCAGAAATGATAATATTGAGTGATAATTCTATATTGGTAGGATTTGAAGATATATATTATTTCATTTTGATATTTACGACGTTGATAATTTATTATTATTTAATTTAATAGTGTGGATTTATTTATATTCAATCGATATTATATAAGCTGTAAGAATACTTGTTTTTCAAACAACCTCCGTTTTCAACGAAATGAATTTTATTGGAATACGTATGACTAGGTATTGCTAGATTTCCAGTTTGGAGACAATCAAAGTTATTATATGAGCATGTGGTATTTAAAACGTGAACCGATGAATAAATTAAAATTGAAAATATCATTGTTGTGCAAACAGAGTCGGAATTCAAAGAAATTAATTTCTTTGGGTTCGTAACATCAAGAATCAAGATGCAGTAAACCTAACCAGTAACAACCTACCTTATTTATACCTTAAGCAAACAACCCCTACACTATACCTACACGCACATGCAACTGGACATCACACAAGTATCCTCTTCCCTACCCTATGCCTTCTGTAAATCAAACACACGCAGACCCAAAAATACCACCCTAAACATAATGATATGCGGCCTACCCTAGTATGAAAACACACTGTAACACCAGCAGCTACATGTATGAAAAGAACCCATGCTGCAGACCTACATCTAAAAGGAAACGCATCGTATTGGCCTACTGATAGAACTCGAAATCAATCACCAGTTTGACATCGGAAGAAAACACGTTGAATTCCTAACCTCCTCCACCGGGCTACCCAATGTAGCAAATGAAATAGTTCTTATCTTCATTTTCGCGTGTAATACATATACACAGCTCGCTCATCCATTTCTTAACTTCCAACAAACAAACAAATGTAAATACACTTCTTCATTTTCACAGCAAGAACTGTACTCCACATTTAAATATAAGAAACTGTAATTCATGAAACCCAAGAAACCTTCATTTGTTCTGCAAAAAAACAATGGAACTGCTTATTAAAACCTACGATATATATATATGAATTCGGAGCCATAACTATTCTTCAACCAGACAAGCGAGAATTGTTTTCGTATGTAATTCAAAGCAGTGTAGGGGACCAACGAATGTGGGGTCGGCCGAGGCTGTGGTTGTCCTCGGCGGTGATACATCGCCTGTGGTGGTGGGATTGTAATCACGGTTTAGATCTCAGGGCAGCAAACTTTGAGGAGGTTTCCAAGCTAGTGAGGGGGTCGAGAGATGATGAAGTTTGAACAGCAAGCGAAGAGGAGAAGAATGGCGGTGGCCTCGAGGGTTTTCGCGGAGTGTAGGAGGAGAACGATGGAGGTTAGTTTTCGGCCATGGCTTCGAAGTTGGAACCTGAGCTCGCGTATTATATGAAGAACACGAAGGGGATGAGAATAAGCAAGGAGTCGCCGGTTTAAATCTGAAGTAAGCATGTTAGCTAGCCGCAGCCTATTATAAACTTGAAGTAAAAAGGAAAAAAGAAAAAGAAAAAGGATAAAGATGGGCACGGGTCTGGATGAATGAAAGAGCGGGGTGAGAAATGGGTTCTAAACAAAGGAAGTGTATAGATGATGATGGACCTACTATATTGTAAGGAAAAGAAATTAACCACCTTTAATTAATAGTTGAAGAATTAATTGTATTATTCAAAACATATACTTATAATTTGTATAACTTACTCGTACGTTATCTGGATTGAACAAAACTGGAGGCGATGTGATCGAGTTGGCCAGCACTACAGTGTAGAGCTGCAGTTGTCGAAGCGGAAAGCTACAAGATTTTTTGATATTTTATTAAAACAAACCGTTTTAATTGACACAATAAATCAAGGTAAGTTAAACTCACTCGGGTGTCCCACTTATATCTTATACAAGTCGTGTTTATTGTTTGTGTGCTAGGGTTGTTAATTGTTGATTGATTTGATGGTTGCTTGTATGTTGAATATTTTTACATAACTGATTTAGATTAAATATTCGTTTAATCGAACCCAATCGTTATTTTTAACGATTATTTCCAATTGAGGTAACTAATCTTATTGGTTACGTTTATAAAAATATAAACGTATTTAAATAAATAATTGAATGCTTGAATCATTGTTGTTAGTTAACTGCTAATCATTCATGTTTGTGATATTATCGTATTAATTGAATGATTCATTTATTGAGGTAACCAATTTGATGTAGGGAAGCACAGGTTGGAGTGATCCAACTGGAATGCTCAAATTTATTGTTTATTTTCATATGATCATTATATGAACTATTTAACCAATATGATTGGATTATTTATTTGGTTGTTGATTATTGAATTTGAATTCATCGTTTGTTTGTTATTAACCAGTGAGTGATATTGGTTGAGGAATTAATAGCAGATGACCCAATTATACGTCGTTTTATAAATATTGATTTATCGTCAGGCAAATCGATAGAAATAAGTTATAAGATTCATCTTATATCTGAAGGTAGAATTTGAAATGAAATATTTTAAATAGAAGTTTATAAAAAGGGAATAGTTAATTTATATTCGTTATTTAAGTTTTAAGTAATTATTAAATGCTTTTATAGAGCCAATTCTTGTTTAAATAAGATGGAGACGTAAGTGAGCAGAAATTAATGTAACGATTAATAACCAAGACTTATGGTTTTTAAGAAACAATTGAAACTGGAATATATTGGTCTTTATTTATTTAATAATAATAAAAGTATATGGGATTGTTTATATTAATTATGTTACTAATTAACTTAAATGCAAAGACTAATTGGAATTGATTTGAGTTAATCATATTTAGAGTTGACCAAGTAACTATGTTAACTGAAATTTATTATTAAATTGGTTTGTTAAGTTTAATGGAGATAGTTAATTAAATTTGATAATTATTTATTAATTGTTGGCCAACTTTTTAGCCAAAGCTGTCGCGGTTCAACAGATCGAAGCCTAATGTTAGAAAGTTCATTCTTAATATTGGTCGATCGACCGATATAACGACTTACACTCTAGGAAGCCAAAGCAAGGTTCAGTTCAAGCCAACCTTCTTAAGAAACGGCCCAAGCCTAGGCTAGCCCTAGTTGTTCTCCTTCAAATAAACGGCTTATCGAGCCCGAAAGAATCGCTCATCTCAACTGACCGAGTTTATCGTTCCCATCAAAGTGGGATCGACCAAATATCTCGGAATTCCTTTAGAAATATCCAGATGAGTCATCTAATACTTGGCCCGACTCTTAAGGCAATAAAGGCGGTCAACCACTCCCGGACAAAGCTCTAATTTTGATACACCATGAGTGCCACGTAAGCCACTATTTCTGAGGATGCTATTAACTAAAGTGGACCGGGTGGCACCGCCGCAACTGCAATCAATAATCGAGCTCCACGTGTCCAAGCTCCGAAAAAGAGGAAAGCCACGTGGCGACACGCTCAACCCACTTCCTCACCTATAAATACCACCAAGCTCTAAATGGAAAATGACCTTCTTTCGATACTACTTCTCAACTTCCGCTCTTATACTTCTTTAGGCTACTTCACTTTTTGGCTGAACTTCTCTTCTACAGCTAAGTCCAAAAATGGCCAGTTCTTTTTTTTTTCTTCTCAAAATAGAAAAAAGCATTGTACTTGTAACCAAACAATAATCAATATATATAAAGTGGATGTAGGCACCATCTTTGCCTAACCACTATAAAAGTCTTGTGTGATCCTTCTCCTCCTTACTTATTTATACTTTGTGATCAATATTCATGTGTTCTCCACACGATTTGGGTTGACTGTCACTAGTGATCAAGTTTTAACATCAACACTTTGGCGCGCCAGGTAGGGGAAGCGCACCAACTTACCCTACGACCTTCAGCAAGTTTCAATTCATGGCGAACAAGTGGAAGAAAGATGAAGCATCTTCCCACCCCACAAACGCCGATGCAGCCGTGACAAACGCTGCAGAAGCAAGCCTGGAAGCCTCCTCTCATGAAGACGTGTCCCGATATATTACCAGGGACGATGTAGGCAAGATTCTGGCCAGGTTCAACGACTAGATGACATCTCAGGGTAAACTTCTTGAACAACAACAACAATTGATGGATCACCTTCTCAGTCCAGTGGAGATGGGATTAAACGCTTCAACATCAATCCTCCACCAACCGGGACTGTGGCAGCAACTAATCTTCGGTCTGCACCGAATCAGGCCACTAATCAGATCCTACCTCTGCCTCCTCCAGGCTCGGCTCCACCTCTCGACCAATTACACTCAGGAGTATCATTTCCAACAACCAGCATAGCTGCAGATTCACATGAGGCCCGCGATCAAGATCTAGGTTGTTCAACCATATTTCCTCTGCCTCGAGGACCAGCTCAACCCCTCGGATCGATCGAACAACTGTCGGGTCCATCAGAATCAATGTCATTCCCATTACAACCCGGTATCTTACCACAGACTCGTCTAACGACTCTTTCCCTTCAACGAAGAGCTAGTGGAGCCTTCCCTTCGAACTAGGGAGACACTCTACCATACCAGTTCTCACCATGGCGGAAGAAAATGCTACCATAAACCTTCCTAACATTAACCCCGATTGGGGGCAACACTGATCCCCGAACATCACAAGCTATGATGGATCAGACCGGACCTTCTATCATGGGTACAACCCGGTTCAATTCTCATCAGGTTCAAGAGGAGCCATTTTTTCCAGAACCACTAGCCAGGGATCATCCTCGCCCTCAACTTCACTCAACTTTCTGAGGTCGAGCCCAACCAACGACCACCTTTCCGAGCACGCTTTCATTGGATAATGCAGCTGGAGTTCTCCTGAATGCAGAGCTGGATTTATGGCAACGACTCCTCAGAGATGGAAGCCAGCTTGCAAGCATTATTCGACATTTCACTCGGGTAACTCTTCCCAACAGGATATAGATAATATCCACCACGGTCCCTTCAATAGGGAGATCAGAAACTCCCGCAATCCTCCGGACTTCAAGTTCCCAACTATCGATCCTTACAACGGTTGGACTGACCCAATCATCCACCATATGAGATATAAGTGTCACATGGAGGTGCTCGGCGCATCGACTAATGTTATGGCCAAATGCTTCCCACTCTTTCTCACAGATATAGCCGGTATGTGGTTTCGGTAGCTAACAACGGAGTGGATCGGTAGTTGGAACACGTTGGTCACCCACTTCATTGAGCAGTTCAGAGTTCATATCTCCCGACCGAAAAGTGTCATGTTCCTGACCTTCATTTAGCTACGACCGAGAGAGACACTTCGATCTTTCCTCGAAAGATCCAACGCAGCTGTAGCATCAGTCAATCAACCGAAGCCATCGATGGTGCTTATGGCCGCCATCACAGGCATCCAGAACTGATCAGAATTATCTATTTCTTTAACCAGAGATCCCCCTAAAGGATATTGAAGATTTTGATGTAGAGGCTGAGTGATTCCTCTAATAAGAAGATGCCAGAATTGATATAGAGAGCCTCGAGGTCCTCGCCACCAAACAAGGAGGTCCATCCAACGCCAATGGCTATAATAAAGGAAGAGGAAAGGTCTCGGAAAAGAATGAATGCAACGCATGACCTTGGAGAGAAAGTAAGTACGATCAATATATCGAGCTTGATTCTTCTCTGCTCGACATCTACCTTGACATACGAGGATCCCTGCCATTCCCGAAACCTCCTCGAAAAGAGCCGACCAAGAAAGTGCTCGATTATGGCAAGCACTGCATGTTCCACAACATAGCTGGTCATAGCACCAATGAATGCAGGAACCTGCGCGATCTCATCGAGGATAGGGTCAGGTGAGGAGAACTTCCCAAGTATGTCAGAAAAAATACACCGTCCTTGCCGCCTCAGTCTTCTGCCCAAGCTACTCAGGTCGGTCCTCGAGCTCCTAGAAACGGAAAGGATCCTAAGCCCAACAGTCACGGCATCATCATTAACTAATAAGATTTAGATTTCTTATTTTTAATGTATTTTTAATTTCTTTCAATAAAAATGATATGTTTGTGTACACATGTAGGGGTTAGGATTTAGCTCCTAGTAATGCTCTGGAATCGACAGATGTCCTCTTAGAATTTATTTTCATTTTTTTGTAATATCTCTTTAGCAACAATGAACTTTCTCTTGCAAACATGGAATATGTTTGAATGATTTGAGTAGAGCCTGACCAGCGCTCACTAACTCGAATATGGCCAGTGCTAAGCCATCGTCCATAGCACACGATCAAAGCCTGCCACCATATTTGAGCCTACTCCTTAATTCGAGTATGGATTATACTTGCCCTTCCTCTGAACTAAGTGCACTTCCCACTTGTCGATTTTCGCGAATAATTTTACATGGGTCGAGCATAATTAACACTTGCCATAAGCCGAGTATGGTTAATACTCGCCATCTCCATAAGCCGAGTATGGATAATACTCTCCACCCCCGTAAGTCGAGTATGGTTAATACTCGCCATCTCCATAGGCCGAGTATCGATAATACTCGCCACCTCTGTAAGTCGAAGTATGGTTAATACTCACCATCTTTCAAAGCCAAGTGTGATAACAGCTCATCCACATTTTTAAGCCGGGTATGGTTAATGCTCGCTCAATCAAGGTCGGAGCCTTCTTTAGACCAAGAATGGCCCATACATTCTCTACAGGTGTTGGATCACACACACGAAATTAACGATCAATTTCATAGACTTAATATGGTTCTGGATGGTTGTCGGTTTTCTAACCTTAATACGATCTAATTCGATCGTCGGTTTTTCGGTCTTAATACAACCATCAAGATCGTCGGAATTCTGGCCTCAATATGGTTCGGCATAACCAACGCTGCTTGTACACTGAACATCGATGCAAGGATCAGAACACACCCCCCTTACCCATAAAGATGTATTCTGGGGGGAAAAGTGTTGATCAACATTTTGCCCAAAGCTGTCGCAGTTCAACGGATCGAAGCCCAATGTCAAAAAGTTCATTCTTAGTATCGGTCGATCGACCAATAGAACGACTTACACTCCAGGAAGCCCAGACAAGGTTCAGTTCGAACCAAACTTCTTCAGAAATGGCCCGAGCGTAGCCCGGCTCGAGTTGTTCTCCTTCAAATAAACGGCTCGTCGAGCCCGGAAGAATCGCTCATCTCGATTGACCAAGTTCATCAT